>OY292403.1:17196512-18450512 GCA_958496205.1 Idaea biselata
AAAGAGGTGACGTTGGTAACATTTATGTTTGTATGTATGTATTTTCCGGAAAATCTCTGAAACTACTGGACCGATTTCGATAATTCTTTCACCAATAGAAAGCTACATTATCGAGAAGTAACATATGCTAATACTTCTGATCCCGACATTCCCACGGGATTGGGACTTACACGGGTCAAACCGCGGGAATCTGCTTGATATTCTATAAGAATACTAGCTGACCCGGCAAACGTTGTTTTGCCTTATAAATTATAGATAGTAGCTAATTCTCATACCTACTGAATACGATTTTTTCCAAATTTTATATATAATATAAAATTTGGAAAAAATCGGTCAAGCCGTTTCGGAGGAGTACGGTAACTTACATTGTGACATGGAAATTTTATATATTAGAAGATTTAGAAATTTTAGCTGACAAATTTGACGTCGTTCTGAAATATTTTTAAAACGTTCACCTGAGTTTTAGCGGCAACGCGTAATGAAATGTGGTGCTGAATTTCATTATCTTTTTTTTTTTATTTCGGTTACGTGAAATTGTATTCTTTCACATAACCGAAATTTAAAAAAAATTAATGAAAATGAAAACCAGTGCCAAACATAGACTTCTCCGTTGCTTTCAAAACTTTGTGTAAAATAGTAATTTGAAAATACTCCCTTGACATGATTTATACAAACGACGACGACTTGGTTGTATTTGTATAGTTACATTTTCCCGGGTCTTAATCGCGTATTTTTATTTATTTTTTTCCCTCGACGTTTAAACCATGTTACAAGACCATTGTAACATGGACCGTCGTCGTTAAAACGTCGAGGTAAGAAAAAGATAATAACATGCAATTAAGAACCGGGAAAACATAAGTACCTATGTTAACAAATCGTGTGAATTTAAAAAGTTTATTGTATTTGTATAGATCTGTAAATATTACGAAATACCTTGATATTGGGCAATTTTGAAATAGCCCTAATCGGTATAGTAGGCGGCAATTTAGTTGAAACAAAATGGCGGATGCGCAAAAGTCGATTTTTCATGGAAAGCGCATGTAAAATGTACTGCGCGAACTTTCCCATTCCACGACAAAACTTTTCAACTTTCGTGCCGGTCACTATACATATCCGATAAGTATCAATAGTAACAATCCGGTGTAATATGACAGGAGTGGTAACCCCCTGGAAGGTCCGTGGCAGTCTTCGCACCGCAAGTCCGCGTCGCTGGACGTGACCGTCACCGCCACCGCGGCCGCCGCGCGCCGCGACCGCGACAAGCATCACGCGCAGACCGTCAAGGAGAGGTGAGCATTCACCACTGCTAACTTAAACTTACCCCCCGGGGTAGCCTGACGGTACAGCGGACCCCTCTCTTCATACCCTTGCTGGTCATAGCTGGGGACGCTATAACATATATGTGTAGGTATTAGAGAACTGGGTTAAACGGGAACGGAGCGGGAAGTGAGCGTGCCTTTAACAGCTCCGGTACCACACATGGATATGTAGTAGGTGGCTTCTCTGCCGCCCCCAGCGAGGTTGTCGTTAGCTAACGAGTGGTGAGCGGCTTCATTGCTCCGGTACCAGTCTGGACAATCTGGGAGTGCCGCGCCGGGCACGAGGTAGCTCTCCGAATCGAATCTAGCATTTGGGGACACGATCGGTCTAAAACTGATCGATGACGGTTGCCCCTGGGGGTGACCTGACGGTACAGCGGACTCCTCTCTTTAAACCCTTGCTGGTCATCTGGGGAGGCTATAACATATGTATATGCGTAGGTATTAGAGAACTGGGTTTGCTTGCTAACTTAAACCTAGTCTATCTAGATCAGCGGTTCCCTAAGTGGGGGGGGCGCAAGCCACCTCAGATCATCTCATCGCTGAGAGAATGCATCCCAGACTTTGAACCAATAAAATTGACACCTGTCAAGAACCTAATATTGTTTCCTTAGTGGGCCAACGTTAAAAACCTTATCGGCTTCTAGCCTGGCCCCGCGGCCACCTCACGGGCGCCATCAAAGGTATTTGGTACTACTTACCAAATACCGTTTGTATGACTTTGTAAAACTTTAATGAGCAATAAAAATAGTTGTTTTATTATTGAATACTTTTTTATTCCGACCTGATAATCTGGACTGAATGATGGGGGGCGCGGTTTTTTTTATAGTCGAAAGGGGGCGTGTCTCAATTAAGTTAGGCAAACCCTGATCTAGATTTTTCTCGGCCTGTAGGCCTAGCCTTATAGGCCTGCAGTTATAGACAGATCATATCCCCAAACACCATTATTTTTGGAGTTTGGGGCTAGAAGGCGCAATGTCCTGTAATATTTGTCCCTCTTTGTTAAATATGCATGTATTTACAAAAGAAAAATAAATATAAGTACTATATCCGTTGTCTAGTCACCGTAATACAAGCTTAATAGCTTAACACGGGGCTAGATGGCGCTGTGTGTTGTTCACAGAATTTATTTATTTATATTTATGGTATATTATTTGATGTGTTTCAGATTTCGCTGCATAGTACCCTACCCGCCGAACTCAGAATACGAGCTAGAACTGAAAGTGGACGATATAGTGATAGTATCTAAGAAGCGCGGCGACGGCTGGTACAAGGGCACCCTACAGCGCACCGGCCGCACCGGCCTGTTCCCCGCGTCCTTCGTACAGAGCTGTCCGGGGGACTGACACAGGGTCAACACCAGGTTTGGTACCATGTTCTAACTATAGTCAGGGTAGGTCGACCCAACTACAGAGTTTTTGTTCGACATCCATACTCAAGTATTTTTCGACCCATACACAAGTATTTTTTGTATTTTTTACCGCTTCTTTCGTACTTACAAGGCTGTCCTATTGAATGTCGCCAAGTGAATATGAGACTTGGTTCAGATTTGTATTTGTGCCTATGATACCATGTTCTAATGTCAGGTTGGGTCGAGGTCAAGTACCGAGTTTTCGTTCGACACCCATATTCAAGTATTTTCGCTTTTTTCGTAAAAGGCTGTCCTATAATATTGAATGTCGTGAAGTGAATATGAGACTTGGTCAGGTTAGGTCGAACCAAATACCGAGTTTTCGTTCGACACCCATACTTAAGTATTTTTTGTATTTATTACCGCTTGTTTCGTACTTACAAGGCTGTCTGTATAAGAATACCGTAGTGAATATAAGACTTGGTACTGTGTTCACAGTTTGTATTTTTGTCTATGGTTTGGTACCATGTTCTAATTATTGTCAGGTTAGATCGAGCAAGCTACCAAGTTTTCGGTCGACTCATACTCAAGTATTTTGGTAATTATCTACGTTTCTTCCGTACAAGGCTGTCCTATAATATTGAATGTCGCGAAATTGATATGAGACTTGATACTATGTTCACAGTTTTGTATTTGTGCTAATGGTTTGGTACCATGTTCTAATTATTGTCAAGTTAAGTCGAGCCAAATACCGAGTTTTCGTTCGACACCCATACGCAAGTATTTTTTTGTAATTATCCACGCTTCTTTCGTACGAGGCTGTCCTAAGTGAATTGGTACCATGTTCTAATAATTGTCAGGTTAGGTCGACCCAAATACCGAGTTTTCGTTCGCCATCCATACCAAGTATTTTTTACCGCTTCTTTCGAACGTGCAAGGCTGATTTAATGCAGCGAAGTGAACAAGGGATTTGGTACTATGTCCACAGTTTTGTATTGGAGCCTATAGTACAGCATTTAGGCTTAGTTCAACCAGTAAGTTCGCAAAACCTTTCACGGGGATCGGTACTATGTTCTAGTTGTCAGGTTAGACCGAGCACAGTACAGTATTAGAACCACAGACATACATATAGCTAGACCACGCGAATTAATGTTCTTCGCCTGTAAAAACCCTGACAAAACGTAGCGGTAGTCGGCGCTAACTGGCAGTCCGCGCGCGTCTATAGTTGCTGGACGTCCGTAAAAACTAATAAAATGCCTCGTTGCGTGATTATTAACTGCAAAATCCCAAAAAAATAGAGCACCCAAAAGCAGGAACCATATTTCCCGTGGCTGTGACGTCACAGTAGGTATTAAAAAGTCGGCATGCTAGGTTTGTATACAAATCGAGGTACATGTGACGTCTAGCTATATGTATGTCTGTGATTTGAACCTATTACAGGTCAAGTATTTCAACCTTTTGAACCTATAAATATCGCGAATCAAACCTATACCTGTCTCTTTCGTATACAACTATAATAAAACTAGCTGACCCGGCAAACGTTGTTTTGCCTTATAAATTATAGATAATTAAATTTTTCCTGAATTTTCTTTGCTATAAACCTCACGGAGCCCGAGACCTTTCCAACGAATGCAAAACCGTGGAAATCGGTTCGTGCGTTCTGGAGTTATAGCGTCAGGAAGGAAAACCCGACTTATTTTTATATAGTAGATTAGTTTTGGCCAATCACAGTTCTGTATTTTAAGCTATGATTGTCAGTAATTGACAGTGCTTGAACGTGTCATAGTCAAATATTTCAGCTGTTTTGTACCGATATTATATCGCCTTCTTCTTGCCGTAATAAAACACTTGTTTATATTTTTATACCGTATTTAAACAAATCCTTATTTATTTTGTGCTGTTTTTACTCAAAAATAGTTATTTTAGCCTAAAAATTAGGCTCCATCTTGTAACACCCATCCATATTTATTTTACTTTTTAATTTCTATAGTTACATAACTTTGAGGGCCAATGAAATGAGTCCAGAGAGCATAGGGTATCGTATTTTTCTATAGTTCCAATTTAAAAACGAACGAAATTGTATATTTTGACATAGTGTAAGTAAGCATAAATGTCTGATGACGATTTAGTATACTTTAACGACTTTAAGGGTCCCGTTTCCCCCAAATGATTAAAACCGTTCCATATTGACGGGTTTTAAGGTGACAGGTCACCTTATTGGAAAGTAGGCAACTAAGCAACCAAGTAATGCATGTTTTTTATTAGTTTTATTATCTGTACGTACTCATAGTTTTAGGTTTTAATACTTACTCGATTTTTATAGTAATTTTACCACTTTATTTTTAGTAACTTTTGTAATTTGTAACCGTTAAAATAGACCCCTTAAAAATAATAACGAACCATTTTAATAACAAAAGGTTTTCAAATTTTTAATAGTAATTTTAGAATATTATACTTTTAAGTTTTAAGTTCTTCGCTTGAAGTTAACTCGCTCTTTTTCTCGTCTCTCTTTTTCGAGAGAGACAAAATATTATGTCGCGACATCGACCACTTTAATTCGCTGTCCAATTAAAAGCCTAGCTTTTACCCAATGAAACAGCTAGGTATATCCAAGCGCTAGCCAACGTTTTTTAAAGAGTCTAGGCTGTTAATTGAACGACTAATTAAGACTGTGATTTCGACAACTCGAGTTAATTAATCAGGTTTTTTTATCGTAAGATCCGAAATACGCTTATTATATTAAAATTATTTTAATACGTTTAGGACACTGCCATATTAACTTTCTTTTATGAATTTTTAAAATAATGTTTAACCTGAAAAAGAGTATTTATACGATTTTTTAATCTGACCTTTTACACCCTGTCTACTATTTTTTAAATTTAATTTTAGCAGTTGTACTCTCTTGTGAAATAACTGCAGTAAAACTGTGCAGAGTTACTGCACTCTGTGCAGAATAAATGCAACATTATTGCACTCTGAGCAGAATTACTGCAACATAATTGCACACTGTGTAGAGATACTGCAACATAATTGCACTCTGCACAGAATTATTGCAACCTAATTGCACACTGTGCAGAGTTACTGCAACAACATTGCAAATGTGTGAAGTAAAACTGCATTTTGTGCAAATGTGACATGTTTATAACGTAAGTTAAACCGAGAGTGTATTAAAATTTAACCCTAAAGGTTAAAATTTTGTAAGAATTTAAAGGTTAAACTTTTGACTAAGCGACTTGTTGTTTTGCGAAACTATTGTATGTACTTCTTTTTTGATCTATGTTAAAGTTTGACAGACCTTTTTTAAAGTTTAGAAGTTTTTTTTACTGTCGTATTTTGGCAAGAGTGTTTATTTACAACTCGTATAAACCACCTATAATACGTCTAAAACTAAGTACTAGGATAATAGAAACAAATTAATATTTCTTACATTTTATTCCTAAGTTTTTTAGAATAAATTTTTAGATAGAAATAAGAATTATTAAACTTAAATGTAATAGAAATTGAATTTTTCGGAAATCAATAGTGAAAATTTATAAATATTCGATCAAATTAAGACTGTATGATATTTGGGATTAACCTTCTTTGTAGAGGTTAGCGCGTAATTTAGTAGGTTCTATGTATTTAAAATTCAAGTTTTTTTTTAAATTTAGTTTAAATTAGTTAGACTAAAGCTAACTAATGGTTAGCGCACTCGCCCGGCAAGCGAGGGGTACGGGTTCGAATCCTGTCACTGGAAATTTTGTGATGATGCATTTCTCTTTAAAATAAATCTCCTGCTCATAAAATACGATTACATACGAGTATGATCGTGTTAGAGATTTCTAAAACAAAATTAGGGCGGTTTTTTTTTGCGCGAGATTAAAAAAAACAACTTTTTAGTTAGCGAATGCACATATGTATTTAATTTATTACTAGCTGATTCTAAAACTTCTTTCACCAATCGGGACTTACTATTATATTATACTATTGACGACTGTTTGTAGTACTAAAGCACCTACTAAGTTTATCGCTATATTTTGTTTACGTATTTAGTTTGTTAAAACGACTTCATTGAAGTAAAAAGGTTGAATTTCGAGTGATTAGTTTTCATAGATTTTTGTAGAATATTGAATTAGATGTAGATAGTATATGTGATGTTTGGATATTATTTGACTATGTATTTATGATAATAACTAATGTTTTTATATGGGCCATAAAGAGTATTAGAAAAAATGCGATCTCTATGTAGTTTTTTTTTAGATGTGCAGTTATTTTTCTGTTCTGAGTGTATTTATATGCATTTGCAAGAACACGAGAAGGTGTTTTCTTAATTTCGGCCTAGCGAGGAGGGTTACCCGTGGCGTAGCGGTTATTGCACTGGGACGGAATACCAGTAGTTCGAATCCCGCCGGGTACTAAAATTTTGAAAGCATTTTTGTTTTTTCAACAACGCATGTGTTTGCAAATCATATAAATCATAATTCTTTTCTTTTTTCAAATGCGATGTACGAGTGTATATTATTTAGTATACAAATTTCTTATTTTCAGGAGAAAAATAGACCCAGTAAGGTCTATTGTTATTTTACATCCACGTGGAAAACAATTATAAATACGAGAATAAATCATGTTACTTGACTTTTTTGTATTTTTTTTTCAAAAATGTTTAGATGTTTATGAAAGCTACTCTGCATCGCATTTGATTTCGGATTTACCCCTAATGTCTTAGTTAAAAATAACACTCTGTATATGATATATTAAATTATGTATATAATAAAGAACTCTATTATACCTCGGTCGAATTGCACGAAGAAATTCGTCTATTAACCTCTTAAGAAAAGTAATGAAGTATAAATAAGTATTATATCCATTATCCAGTCACCATAACATAAATTTTGTAGCTTACCATGGGGCTAGATGGCGCTGTGCGATGTTCACAGAATTTGTTTATTTAAAAATTAGGGTTCCGTACCTTAAATGGTAATAATGGGAGCCCTTATAAAGTCACTCGCATTTTTCGATTTGTGTCTTGTCGCTCCTGAGTCAATATACTTACGTCTCTCTCGCACAGCTATGAACTGTGTGTGACAACACGATACTTACGCAGTACCTACAGAGACACAGGTCATTGGACGACATTCTCCGTGTATTGCAGACGAGGTATAATGGTTATTATTTCAAATATTGTATATAAATAAGATCGCGTTAGATTTCTCTATGTACGTGCGTATATGTTTTGTATATAAACAGCTCAACTGTAGATGTAATGCGATGAAAATGTCAAGAGAAACCGTGTGGCGCCACCTAGCGAGGTAGCTAAGTAGCTTCAAACCTCTATTTGTATTTTCGACTAGCGCCCCTGCCGTTTTACCCGCGTAAGTCCCGATCCCGTGGGAATATCGGGATGAAAAGTGGTCTTTGTGTTATTTCTGGCCTTCAGATTATCTACATGCCGAGTTTCATCGAGAATTGATTATTCAGCGGTTTTTGCTTGAAGGAGCAACTTCAAGGAAGCTATGTATGTATGCCTGGATATATAGGCCATATATGCTACTTTTTATATATGGCTTATAGGCTACTATAGGCCAGCCATATAGGCTACTTTTTATATCGACATTCACCCGAAATCGGGACTTACGGGGATGAAACCGCGGGACGCTGCTAGTGCTAAAATAATTGGTAGAGCCATAACTTTGAATTTAATTACCAGCGACGTCATAAGTTAAAATCAATCTTTAATGGGATCATTTTTCAACTTGTGACGTACGGAACCCCAAAAATGTCGCGAAATCGTTTCTCTTGCTATTTTAATCGCATTTGTAGACATAATGTATTATAAACCTACGATATATTTGTATAATGAGTATATTTTTTAACGAATTCATAAATAACATATTTAATTCCTTAGAGTAAATGTATGTAGGGTGAAAGAACTGATCTTTTTTTATTAACTGTGTATTTGTTTCTATGTTTGTTTGTTTTTCTGTCACGTTTACATTGTATTAATGGATTTTACTGGAAAATTATAATATGTTTTTACGATCCCATGTCTTTAAAATACTCATAAAAAACCGCTGACTTTTATAGATTAAATATGTTCCTTCTTATTAAGTATTAGACACGGGTCTGGATCGCGTTGTAGATAATCATTGTTATTATCGACCGTTCCGTCAAACTGGTTATACCGGCCGTGAAGAGAAAACGAGAGAGAGAGAGAGACCGAGAGTTTTCTCGGGACCACCGCCGGTATAACCCGTTTGCCGAAACGTTGAGGTAAATAATAACAATGATTATCTATAACGCGATCTAGCCCCGTGTCTAATAATGAAAATGGACGGAAATCGTTGTAAGTTTAAAAAGTGTGAAATATGTTCCTTTTAAACTTTTTAGTTCAAATTTAATTAATATTATGTAAACGAGATCTTACCTACTGTAATCCACACAACGAAACTATCTTAACCAATGTTTTAAATAAATATTTAATAGATTAACACTATTATAAATTTTAATATTAGTCAAACTGTGTCTATGAGTCCATTACCTTAAAAAATAATTGTCAGATTATTCTAAAAGCTATTTTTGTCACATCTTTACACAAAAGTTCTTCATGTGCAGTAATATTGCACAGGGATTATTAACATGCAGCGATATTGCTCAGGGGTTCCTTAAATATTGCACAGAAGGTTTTTAATGTGCAGTAATATTACACAGTAGATCTTTACGCGCAATAATAATATTGCACGGGGTTCTATAAATATTAAAAAAAGAATTTATACGTATTGTAATATTACACAGTAGTTATGCACCAACATTGCAGGAGTTCTTACGTGCAGTAATATTGCACAGGGGTTCTTTACGTGTGTAGTAATATTGCACAGGGTTTCTTTACGTGTGCATTAATATTTCACAGGAGTTCATTACGTGTGCAGTAATATTGCACAGGAGTTCTTTACGTGTGCAGTAATATTGCACAGGAGTTCTTTACATGCAATAATAGCACCATATGAAAATAGAACCTCATTACAAAATGAACATTACCCCTAAAATGCCTTTTTGGGCACCAAAAAGGCATTTTTAGAAATAATCTGACAAACTATCTTTGAAATGAATTTCTCCCAAAAATATAGTTCAAAATGAGTGAAAGTTGCACACGTTTGTTGTCGGTTTATGAAAGTTTGACCAAATATGATAAAGCTGTTATAGTTGCAACTATAATGGAGTGTAATAGTGTTAATGCTTCTAGTGTAAATTGGAATCATATCGAACATAGTGTTAATTTGAAGGAATAAATGAATTCTTCATAATTAAAACGGTATTTTATTTTTTTAAGTTGAATATCATGCTTGTCATAATTTTTTGACAAAATACGATTCGTTGCATTTACGGATTGCTTTTGGGGGTGGGGGTTGTCCGTAATAAACAGAGTTCCGTGTAAACACGGAGGGGTAAAAACAGGACCCTTTTAATGAGACTCCATTGTCCGTCTGTCTGTCACCAGGCTGTACCTATCACTTGACTTTATATCAATATCTTGTTTTTTGCATTTACCGTGATATCAACACAGTTGATTATTTTACAGATTATGTATTTCTGTTGTCGCTATAACAACATAAACTAAACACAGAATAAAATAAATATTTAGGTGGGGCTCCCTCCCATAGAACAAATGTAATTTTTGTGATGGTACGGAATCCACACAACCGCGCACCAACCCCAAGTGTGATACGCACTTGGCCGGGTTTTTCATCGTTATTAAACTTCATCAGCAAAGTCGAATCCTTTATGGAGTTTTTTTTAGTACCTGCAAGTTTTTGGGCCTAAAGATTCCGAATTCGTGTGGTTATTCAAGAATACAGTTCAAGAAAAAGTAATTATTTATTCATTTCTACACACGCAAATACTGTTTTTAATAGCATTAAAGTATTTGAGACCACTCTTGTTTAAAAACCCTAAATATTATTAACTAAAGTTCATCTTTAACCAATTTCAATATCTCATCATCTTCATCTGTCCATTCGTCAGGGTCACTAGTCATCTGCCCCAAAGCCTCCATCCTTCTCTCCATGGTCACTTTATCCAAAATATGTTCCATTTTCATATGCATACAGTCGTTGAAAACCGACGCATACTCACAGATATCAAATATACTATCCACAGCTTTATTACATTCTTTAATAGCCGCTTTTAATCTACTCATTACTTCACTATCGTCACCGTAAACAGCTCTGTTTGCTTCCAAAAGATTATTTCTATTAACCTTATTATTCGTAATGATTGCGTTTCGTTTCAAAATGCAGGCTACAAAGCATTTACCTTGAGTCGTCGATTGGGGGATGCGTTTTAGAAAATGTTCGATGTCTACCATGGTAGCTTTCGTTTGTCTCGCACATTCGGTCAGATTTTTTCTAAAAGGTTCCACATTTTCGTCGACTTTACTGAACTTTTCCATTTGCTCTTCTTTGGTCATCGGCGTGAAAGACAGAACTAGATACGAAGCCGTTATAAATAGTAGAAGCAGGAATACTGAAGCTATTTTGTTGAAAAGCGACATTTCTTTAGGAACTTCTACGTCTCTGCGACTCTTGTGCTTCATTTGACTTGTGTATAAACTTTACTTAATTGATCGTTAACACGAACGAAACATCGAGTTTTATTTTTTATTTCAAACTAGAGAACTAGGTTAACGGTCTGAAGTTTTTTTTATCGGATTTGGACGCGATAAGAGTGCAAAATTTGCGTGTAAACTGAAAGGCAGACCGAAAATTGACGTTGCTTTCGTTGTATGTTGAAATGTATTACCAACTTCCGTTTGGTACTTACAACTTCGTTAATTATAATTATGCTAATACAAAATGTAACTGGCCTTAACTGTTTTTTATAAATTAGTGTTTCAACATGGATACCTATTCTATGACTAGGATGTCTCAACTGTGCCTTAAGAGTGTTCAATTTTAGTTTAATTTAAAATGTTGCATGGTTCCGCTAAAGTTTATAAACTGCTAGTGACCAACCAACAATTAGACCATGCCATCTATTACCATCTGGTGAGATAGTGGTCAAACGTTCACCCATCGTGAGTAAACCAAAAAAAAAGCTAAACCGTTTAAAAAAACAGAGGCGAGGTAGATGTGCTGTGACTGAATAAAATAATCATCACAATCAACCGAGTTACTCTTAAACAACCTCCTCCTATTTTGTAGTCGGTTAATATAATAATTTTCGGACGTGTAACACTGGTTCATGGTGGAGGTTTCTAAGAGCAGCAGCACAGCGTTTAGATTCGTCACTTAATAATTATTAAGTATAATTATGATTATAATCAGTTAAGCGACTGCTGCTAGCAATTGATGAAATAAGGTGCCTTAGTTTGTCTGGCGTAGTACAATTCGCGGATCTACAAGTAGCTAATGAACATATATATACCTTCTAGTTCTAGGAAGGTTGGCGTGATTCATCTTAGACCGCATCGTCACTGACATTAGGTGTTGTCAAACGCTGACCCTGACGCTTTTGCCAGTGTTTGAGCGACTTAAGCAGGAGCTGCGTGTCAGGGAGATGAAGATGCTGCTGACAGGACAGACCTAAGAAATCCTGCCGTCGTAAGAGCGGATATGCGTGCAAATGGCCTCACTACGCGGGATGTCAAAGATCGTGCGAAGTGGAGACGTAAAAGTAGGAAAGCGGACCCCGGGCTTCCGAGAGGGATGCAACCGGGAACATCGCTCCGATAATGATTATGATGACTTGTCGAACGTCGTCATGGTACTGAACCTAGATAATTAATTACGTTTTAAATTAATAAATTATGTAATTCAATCAATGAACAAAAATAATACATCTAAGTATACTAATATTATAAAGCTGAAGAGTTTGTTTCTTTGTTTGAACAATCTAATCTCAGGAACCGCTCGCGCTGGTCCAATTAGAAAAATTCTTTCACCAATAGAAAACTACATTATCGAGGAGTAACGTAGGCTACTTTTGATCCCGATATTCCCACGGGATGAGGACTTACGCATGTGAAACTGCGGGCGCTGCTAGTCAAGAATAAAATAAAAACAATGAAGTATTTTAAAATGTTTATTTTTAAAGTTACATAGTGAACGTAAATTATATATAGGTTTGTAGTCGAGTATTTTGATTTGACACACAAAATACCTCAGTTTTACATTATGTAATCTACCTAGCTCCTAAGAATAAATCACAAAATTTACGATTCAACTTCAAAGTACGTCTGCGTATAAGTACAAATATTTACAAGTCTGTTACTCCCACGTTGGGAGCCAGTTTTTACAATTAACTTACACTTTCGTTTTATGAAAGTTAGTCCTTGATTGATTGATTTCTCTAATTAAATGTGAGATTAAAACTTTAGATATGATTTAACTGGCAACATAACATACTTAGATACAGACAGAGATTAAAGTTTAGTGCTTATTGCTAACTATATTGTTATGATGTGGGTAAGGTCTCTAACTTGGTCATGTTTTTTAGTCGTTGGTTGTTTGTCATCGGTTAACCGGGATCAACTGTCCATAAAAAACCTGTGAATAGTAGAGTCAGTAATCTTGTTGCTCTTAAAAAAACTATCGAAACGATTGCGAAAAAACTCAATAAATATTTCGTTTTTTAATTGTATACTATGATTTGACACATCATCATGAAGAAAAACGTTAAATACAAAGAACCGAAACATCAGATCGTAGTCTAAAAGAAACGAAGTAAAGATAGGATTAGTCTACATTAAAAAAAAAATCGTAATGCATTATTTTTATTAAAATACGTAAACTTTAACCTATTTGATAAAGTTGGAAGCAACTTTACCGCTGTGTCCACGCCACTATTTTTTTTGAAAATGACTTTAAAATTCATACCACCAGTTTTGTAATGTAAGATAATACCGCTTCAGGTATTTTATAGTTATAACTAAATACATTTTATTATTTGGGTAGGTAACTAAGTAGGTGACTATAATCTTATTCAACTTATAAATTACTTACTTAGATAAGTCACGCTTCCTAAGTGAATTATACTTACAAATTCATAACACTTCCTCTATTAAAAGTATTTTTAGTAAATTTAAGAAAAATGATGTAAGTAATTGTAACTGTTTTGAATAATAACATCTCATTAGGCTGTACCGGTCGTTAAATAGTAACGGTATGTAAGTAAAGTAGGTGATATTATAAATTGTTTTAATTTTGAATCAACATTTATTATTAAAATAGGCCTACTGAGCTAAAATAGCTTAATTAAAGGTGTTTATAAAGATTTTTTAGGTTGCCATTAGGAACTGGCAAACAGATTTGTATTGTTACCTTGGCCAACACATCAGTAATGCTACCTTAGCCAACAGATCGGTATTGGTACCTTGGCCAACGAAACGGATCCTAGGCCGACGGACCCATATTGCTACCTAGATCAACGAATCGGTATTGTTACCAACAGATCAGTATTGGTACCTTGGGCAACGACTTGGTGCCTTGGCCAACGGATAAATATTGCTACATTTGCCAACGGATCAGTATTGCTACCTTGGCCAACGGATCGGTATTGCTACCTTGGCCAACGGATCAGTATTGCTACCTTTGCCAACGGATCAGTATTGCTACCTTAGCCAACGGATCGGTATTGCTACCTTGGCTAACGGATCAGTATTGCTACCTTGGCCAACGGATCGATATTGCTACCTTGGCCAATGGATCCGTATTGCTACCTTGACCAATGGATCCGTATTGCTTCCTTGGCCAATGGATCCGTATTGCTACCTTGGCCAACAGATCAGTAATGCTATCTTGTTAAACGTTGCCACTTGGTTGCAAATAAGCCATTGCCACCTTATCTAGTGCTACCTATTTAAGGGTGTTTAATTATTTTTTGTTATTAGATGGTTATGTATATTAAATGTATTTTTAAATGTCGAAGTTGAGTATTAAAATAAAATACTATTTTCAAGAAGATGTATTGTATTGGATAATGTATCTACAGTACAAAAGTTATATTTTTAAAGTAAACCGATGGAATTTAAGTAAGTTTGACAAAAATCTACCACTACCTATTGAAATAGATCATCAAAAACTACTACGTATTTGACAAAAAATGTAAAGACTTTTCTCTACCTCTCTAAGCTCATTAGTAATTGGGGTCCATATACTTAATTAATTTTTTTAAGTAGATGAGTAGAAGTAAATTGAATAATAAACAATCACAATCGTGAATCTTATATCAACAATTCTCATTCGTTACATATTTTAATGTCTTTGTTCGAACTACAAAACTACTTCTGAATAATGAACACGTTTCGTGTGAAGCGTTGATAATAAAATAACCGCCAACAACAAAGACTCTAGACTAGTTATTCAATTAGTCTTATTTGAAATTTTCAAATGAGTCATGTTGTGAAAGACAGTTACATTTTGAGCTTCAACGTTTACCATTACAATTACAATGAACACTTTCGTGAATCGTGCCGTAAAAAATTAAGCTTTCACTTTTTCGCATCCCATTGCAAAACAAACGCAACCTCGGTTCGAGGCGTATTGAAAATCGCCGAGCGATTACTCGATTAGAAAACATTTCAAATACTCCGATGTTGAGTAATCTAGCTCTCTTCCGCTTCGACTAAGACTGGTAGACTTGCTGGTGGACTGTGAGGGGAGCTCCTCGAAGTAAAAGCTGCTATCCACGATGCAAGGTCGCGTTCGGAACACATGAACTTAGCCGAGACTGTGTTGTCGTAACCCTTCTGTCTGACCGTGAACCCGGGGCTTGTCTCCGCTTGCTCTACGGTTGTATTCCTCAAATTAACAACTCCGATCGGCTTCGATACCCTTTTCCTTGGGTAGATGACTGCGAAATGCTCTAAAGAAGTCCTGTAGACCACGACTCTAACGTCCTGGCGCATCCCGCCCGGCGCCAACAGCACCAAAAACCCGGATTTCACTTCCGCGTCACTTTTCTTGAACCCGAAGTGTTCATTGCGGCACGTACTCGGCATTATATCCGTGGGCATCGTAATATTTAGATAATAAATAACAATCGGTGAACATGCAATGTTATTGTTGGCGGGTTTCCGCGGCAAGAGACGTGCGGGTACTTCGTACGACTGAAAGGTACTGAAGTGTTTCCCGAGCGGGTTGTATTTATAAGCTTCGAGGTTCGGAGGTTTTCGGTTGTGATCGTTATTTTGCATTCACTTTGGAGGCAGTGGAGGTTGCGTAGTGACTGTTAGTTAGTCTGTGTCGGAGGCTGGCAGACGGAGGCTCGTGAGGGGACGAGATAGAGCGGTCGGGTACATACCGGCTCTCGAATATCACGTTGACATTCTCTACGCGGGAGGGTTAAAGGCTCTTGCAGACAGACTACTTACTTTTCAATCGTACGATGCCGCAGTATCGTTTGAAGAATTTGGATAGAACTGGCAGTAAATTGAAAACTCGTAGGGCACCTACGAATATAAATGGCACGTAGTACATCTACTACTGTATATGAATAGGTTTTAATAGCAAGCGTGGTCTATTCCCGTGGAAGATGTCCGGAAAGACCCCGAAAAGTCGAAAGTATTAACACATTTCAATGATTATAAAATGTGTATGTTAGTCTATAAGGTAGGTATATGTATTTATGAGCCATGGTTGCCTGAAATAAATAAAATGCTTAATATAATAAAAGCAACGCGATTAAAACCAGGAAAAGGAGTTTAATTTGTATCGTGGTTTTTCCTGGTCTTTTCTAAGCCTAAGTATTGAAATAAAACTATTTTTTTGGTTTAAATCGCGTGGTATTTGTTACTTTAGCATTGTTTTAATGATCAAAGCTTCGAGATCTTAACAGGTCAATCCAGGATTAAAGGTCTCAAACGATGAGCATTGAACAATGCTAAAATAATAAACTTCACGCGATTAAAACAGAAAAATGAGTTCATTCCAATCCATTAGCGCGAAAACAGAAGAAAAACCTAAATATTGTCCTAAATACCAAGTTGTATTGAGTGAGAGCGGTAATGGAGCTATCGGGCGATCAAAACTCCATTGTCTGCAACGTCCCAGTCAACAACTAGACTGTCCGGAACGGTTGGACGAGATGTTAACCTTTAAGTGCATTGTTATAGATATATTTGTAGTGAAGCTATATATTAAGTTAGATATCTACTATTATTATCGATTCCGGTGCGCTTCAAGCTGGATCTTGTGTTTTTATAACTTTCTATGTTTTGTTTTTTGAAAAATTACTCCTAATCCGAACTAGCACGTCAGACCGCTTCGCAACGAGTACTAGTACCCGCTAAGTCGAAATTAAAAAGCATTTCCTCGTGTTTGAAATGCAAGGGACTGTAAATATTTGATAGAGGTTATACTACTATAAAAATCCTATAGGTACCATAAAAATAGTCATTTCATGCAAATTTACCAACAACTGCCGTTATAAAAACATATATAATTTTAACTTTAGAATACGCGTTCAGATAGAAAGATTAATTATTTTTTGTTACCCACCAAAATAAAGTAAAAAATCAAAGATCAGATAGAAAGATTAATTATTTTTTGTTACCCACCAAAATAAAGTAAAAAATCAAAGAAGAAGAAAGAGCTTACTATCGTTTAAAGCTCAGCCCAGCTGTATGTATGTGTGTGTGTGTGTGTTGTAAGCTGGTAAGGTGGATATTTAGGTAATCTTAATCATTTATTAGTCCAAAAACATAGGTACAGTTATGGTCTTATTAATTAAAGTAGGTAATAATAACTTCGGCCGTAGTACTATTATTTATTCTGTGCTTCGGCTATGTTTCGTCTATCGGCATGGTACTTACTTAGGTACTTATATAAATTGCATCTTCTTTCATTCAACAAGTCAACAAACACAGCTATGTGAATAGTTTTATTGATAGTAGCTTCACCCAATTTCAGTCCATACATACTATGCAGTAAACTGTGGCTCCATCGACCCTGGAGCAAGGGCGACCTTCGCTTCCAAGGTCTTTATACAACCCCAACTTCCCCCTGTCTGCGGTCAAATGAAGAACATTACTAGGTTTTTGCACGCATTTGGCATAGATACTAGCGCCACTATTAACTGAATAGATAAGTTGGAAAATTGGCCCTGAGTTGCTGTGCCACAGAATATTGAGTAGTTTCTAAGGGAAGTTTTTACAGTTTCGTATAATTTTTAGTTATTAAATTAAACAACGGCCATATTTTACAACGAGCTGGACCCCGCGGTTTCACTCGTATTAGTCTCGATCCCGCGGGAATATTGGGATTACAAGTAGCTTAGGTGTTATTCCACATCTTCAGCTATCTGCAGACCAAGTTTCATCGCAATCGGTTTAGAAGTCTTTACGTGAAGGAGTACCTCAACACACTATTTTACTTACTTAAAAACTTGCTTACTTAGGTAGGTACACACAAACTTGACATAGTATTAATATATTACTACAAATAAATTCATTACTAGTAATGAATTTAGTAGTTAGATAATTATGAGCTCATTGGCCTAGCTGTACCTGCCGATCTTGAACGGTCTTGCGGGTTAAGCAACGTTTGGGGCGGTCATTACTTGGATTGGTGACCGATAATTAGTGTGGCAAAAAATCGTTTTCTCGAGCTCCTTCGTGCTTCGGAAAGCATGTTAAGCAGTTAGTCCTGGTTGTTATCCCTGATAGTAGTCGTTAGGTCAAGTAAGAGATCTTAGGGCGACCTGACAACTCTAACACCACACAGTGGTGAGCCACACCACTATACGATAAGAAAAAGAAGATAGTTGGGTAAATAATTTTAAAAATAAACATGTTTCGGAATATATAAACAAAAAATAGATGTTTTATTTATCGAAGCCAGACTAGGTAAGAAACGTAAAATAAGTTATTTATTTGTTTTGTTGCTTGCTGATTGGGTCCGGTCTGTCGAATGTCAAATCAAGTAGGTAGGTAGATCGAATGTTTTTTGTTTGTTTACCATTTTGTTACTAGGCAAGGCCTTGATGAAGCCTTGATGAAATACTAGTAGGTAATATAAAATTAAATAAATATTTCACGACGTCCCACACAACACATCATCATCCTCCGAGCGATGTTCGCGGTTGCATTCCTCTCGAGAGCCCGAGGTCCGCTTTCCTACTTTTACGTCTTATCTCCACTTCCCACGATCTTCGGCATCCCTTCGTTCCACACAGAACAATCTAGCCCAAACTAAGCACTAGGCTGGTACTATGGGTACTAGATAATAGTTTTTTTTGTAAATACATTACATAATATGATCCATGTAAAACACCCAAAACAAATATTTATTTTTGAGCATAAATACTTGCACCCGGTGGGAATCGAACCCGAAACCTTCTGCATTGCAGTCGGGCCTTCTCCCGACGCGCCACAGAGGTCGTCATTATAGTAGGTACGTTTTAGTAATTTCAGACTTAAGGTTTTCTTTTAATTTGATTTACTAAGTAGGTCTCCGCGTTGCCCAGAGAGCAATGGAAAGAGCTATGCTCGGTATTTCTTTACGCGACCGGAAAAGAAATACTTGGATTAGATCTAAAACCAAGGTTAGGGATGTAGTTAAGGTGATCGCTGAGCGTAGATGGAGATGGGCGAGACATATGCAAGGATGAGCAGTAACAGATGGACTCGAAGGCTGATGGAATGGCGTCCGCGTGCACATATTAGGCCGCGGGGTGGACCACCAATAAGATGGAAGGACGACATCATAGGACACGCAGGACGAGATTGGATGTCGAGAGCTCAAGACCGCCAGGAGTGGAAGAGGATGGTGGAGGCCTACGTCCAAGATTGGACATGAAGGGTAATGGATGGATGGACTAAGTAAGTAGGTTGGGTGAGGACATCTAATTATATTTTTAGATACCAACTCAACACTAGGTTTAACTATTTAATAGTTGCAACAGATAATATCTGTTGCATGCGTGTAATGGGCAAGTTATTGTTACTTAGATAACCTCCTATAATAAGATCCATGTGTTTACAAATAACTATCCTGAAGAAGAGACCTGGAAAGGTCTCGAAACGTTGAGCGTTGTAACAATGCTAAAAGTAACAAAAACCACGCGATTCAAACCGAAAAATGTCTTTAATTTCAATACAACATCGCGAAAACAGAAGAAGAATCTATATAAATAACTAAGCAATAAATGGCTTGATTTCTTAAGAATGTGGCGACTGTTACCATTTCCATACAAACTTAATACTTACCAAAATAAATTATGAAAAATTTAGTTTTCTACCTTAAAATATCGTTATTATTCGGATTAACATTTTACTTTTATAGGGTCCCCACCAAACGGTTTTCCAAAATATTCATTCGAAATGAAATAAAACGGGGAATCATTTTTTTTCATTTTTACAGCGTAAATTACTTTTTATTGGGAATAATATAAAACAAATGAGATGTAAACAAGTAATTTACGCTGGCAAAATGAAAAAAATGTTTCTCCGTTTTATTTAATTTCGAATGAATATTTTGGAAAACCTTGTGGTGGGGACCCTATAAAAGTAAAATCTTAATCCGAATAATATCGATATTAAGGTAGAAAACTAAATTTTTCATAATTTATTTTGGTATTAAGTTTGTATGGAAATGGTAACAGTCGCCGAGTTCTTAATACCAAAATATCCCTTAGTCTAGAACTTAAGGTTTGCTAATCTTAGCAAACCTTAAGTTCTCCCCGCGCGGTAGCGGATTAACTGCTCTGGCCCTAGGAGGGTTGGTGTCAGGCAGGTGGCTGGCCCTTAAGATATTGCCAAACCTAGGTAAGGTATGATCAATGACAACTTATTAATTACCTACTGCACCGACCCCAAATAAAATAAAAACCATTTTGGGGTTTAGCAGACCCAGGGCATCCGAGAGGGATGCAACCGGGAACATCGCTCGGGTGAGAAGTGTCTATTCTAACTCCAGACGAGACGGTTTGAGATCAATGACCATCGCTTCGGGTCAAACTTATAATGAATTGCAAAAAACTTGCGCTTGGCTAAGCCCTTGTTGACATTTAAACTTAGAAATTAATGACAGTTTTCGGTTTCAATCGCATGGTGTTTACAGGTCCTTTCTTCAGGATTGAATCTTGAAGAAGGGATAAAGGTCTCGAAACGTTGAGCGTTGAAACAATGCTAAAAGTAATAAATACCACGCTATTATTACTGAAAAATGTCTTTAATTCCTATTCAACATCCGAAAACAGAAGAAAAATTTAGGATATCTAGTAAACTTTTTAAACTAACACGACTGGATAACATAATTACATATTTGTAGATAAATAAATACCTAAGGGCCGGCGCAGACCTGACGGAGCGCAGCGCAGAGAATTTTTGATTGTCATAATATTATCGACCTTGTGTTCATTAAAATAATATTCAAAATCAGTTCAAAATCAGGTCGATAATATTATGACAATCAAAAAATCTCTGCGCTGCGCTCCGTCAGGTCTGCGCCGGCCCTAAGCCTTTATTTCTACTGTAGGTAATTTTTACCCGACTGCGCGACGCAAAGGGTTATGTGTTTATCAGTCTGTGTATGTATGTATGTATGTTTGTTCCTATGTGGCGCTCCAGAGGCCAAACGGATGGACCGATTTTGATGATTCGCACGTCAATCGATTCGTCTTAATCCTGGAAGTGTCACTGAAGACATGAAAGTTATCAAAATTCAAAATGGCGACCGCCGCCATATTGTAAAAATGAAAAATTGACTGACTATATCAAGTGGGGTATAGTTAAATAGGTATTCGAAAATCATTGTCAGGTTTCTCTAACCATTTTTTATTAAATGTAACCATTTGGGATCTACAACGGTTTAAAATTGGTTAGAAGTCGTCCATACCTTAGATTACCGCAACTTACTGAACTGTGTTAATACTGAATAATCCTCAACTTAAAAACCCGCTTAACGAAATTATGCGATTGCGATTAAAATACAATAAAATTTATAAAATAACACGTCTTGCTCCTAATGGTGACTAAAAAGCGCAAAATAAAAAAAATAAATAAAAATTTAAAAAACCCGCCTGCTTAAAAAAACTTTAAATAAAAACTGAAAAGAAAATAAAACAAGTCCAGTAGTCACAGAACATAGCAACTTTAACAGTCGGGACCCATTATTGAAAAGGTATTGAGCTACATGAGCTAGATTTTAGGTAGTCAAAGGGTCCCGACTGTTAAAGTTGCTATGTTCTGTGACTACTGGACTTGTTTTATTTTCTTTTCAGTTTTTATTTAAAGTTTTTTTAAGCAAGCGGTTTTTTTTTACATTAGGTATTATTATAACAATGTATAGGAATGTGGAGGGTTTAGAGTTTTATAAAAATATTTCAAAATATTAGCTTTAGCTTCTGGTGACCAAAGGGTTGTCTGTTACTTTGGCCAAAGAATAGGTATTGCTATCCAAAGACCCAAAGAGGCAATGCAGCCAGCCTTCCGGGTACCTAGGGACTCATTTAGTTAATTATGGTGGTGTATTGTAGGGAACCTTAAGGGCGCGACCTATGACGTGAAATGACGATCCTAAAAACATTTTTTTAAAGCCGAAACAAGCCACAAATGACTTTTTTTTTTTATAGATTACGATTTAGCCTTATTAATAAACGTGGAGTAGGGTCGGAGAAGGAATAACATGCTTTGTCTTTTTCCGTGACTAGAGCTTTCAAAGTTGACAGACAGAGACAAAACGTAGTAAACCTCCTCCAACGTTATTCCACTTTTATTAATAAGGCTAATGTCCTCTTCGTAGAAAAAACATGAAATTTTAATAAAAAATAATCACAAAGTTCTTTCTTTCTAGACTCCATCATTATTATTAGACACGGGTCTAGATAGTGTTATAGATAATCATTGTTTTAATTACCTCGCGTCAGTCCTCTCGGGACTACGGCCGGTATAACCCGTTTGCCGAAACGGGTAATTAAAACAATGATTATCTATAACGCGATCTAGACCCGTGTCTAATAATAATGATGGACGGAAATCGTGTAAGTTTAAAAAATGTGTCTAGACTCCCTTAGATCCTCCCTCTAGGTCGGGGTTACCCGCGAGGAGGGTCTCCATTCTCTTTCTCCATACAAACGTTGTTTAAGTTTTCCTCCCTGGATAAAGACATTAGAACAAATATGTTTATGCCATACAACTTATATCTGTCATGATAGAGATGGGCAGTGGGAAAAAACCCAATAGACGGGTATTTTCATTACTTAACGTAATGATAAAATGCTAGATTTTATCACCATTTCAGAACATGTTCTGGTTTCAAAATTTCGCACACAGTTCAAAGCATGAGCTTTGATGTGTGATGTAAGCAGTGATGCACAACTGATAGATTTCCTTTTTTGTAAAAATTAATATTTTTATTAAAAATGAGGCATTTGTCTTGATTTACCACACTATGTTTGTTTCCATTTATCAGCAACGCTATCGATCAGTACAATAATATATGGTGTTTATTTTTTTTGCAAAAAGTCAAGGTTCGATTCCTGGCTAGGGTAATTAATTTTTCGAAAATCTATTAATGCCATTTTATTTTTTGTCAAAATCGGGGACGCAACTCCTTTCAGCAGTTTTCTCTTTCTCTCATAGTTTAGGATATCCGCCTGAAGGCCCGTTTAAATGGTTCACCCTGTATATTATTAATTTTGCAAAATTCTATTTCTTGTGTATTTCCACTAGATGTAATTTAATTATTTAAATATATTATTTTATTTTATTTTTATTTAATTAATTAGGTAGCATTGAGTAAATAAAACGTTTTTGTTGAATTATAAAGATAAACAAAGTTACATTAGCTCTAATTAGTAGTAATAGTACTTAAATAGTACATACTATTTGATATATACATGTATCTACACATTACCTAGACGTTACATATGCTAAATATGAAAAAACCCGAATATTATCCCATTCGGGAATTTTCCCCGGGTTTTTTCCGGGTTTTTTCCCAAATTTGGGTTTTTTCCGGGTAAAATCCCATCACTAGTCATGACTATGCATCTACCTTTTTATTTTTTCATTTTTTATTTTTTTTATTTTTTATTATTACTTATTTTAATTAGAAAATAAAAAAAAATAAAAAGATAGATGCATTGTCATGACAGATATAGGTTTTATGGCATAAACATATTTAGATTCTTCTTCTGTTTTCGCGATGTTGTATTGAAATTAAAGACATTTTTCGGTTTGAATCGCGTGGTTTTTATTACTTTTAGCTTTGTTACAACGCTCAACGTTTCGAGACCTTTCCAGGTCTCCATCAGGTGTCTATCCTGAAGAAGAGACCTGGAAAGGTCTCGAAACGTTGAGCGTTGTAACAATGCTAAAAGTAATAAAAACCACGCGATTCAAACCGAAAAATGTCTTTAATTTCAATAAACATATTTGCTCTAATGTCTTTATACAGGGAGAAAAGTTTATACTACGTTTGTATGGAGAAAGAGAATGGAGACTATCCTCTTAAAAAAAAAATTGTTTCTGGTCTGGGTGCTTTCAATGCATCATAATGAAAACAGACAGACAGACAGCGAAGTCTCAGTAATAGGGTCCCGTTTTTACCTTTAGGTACGGAACCCTAAAAACCATACTGTGTAGTAATATCCGTTGTCAAGTGCCCATAGTATGCAACTAGTGGATAGTGTGAGGCTAGATTGCGCTGTGTGTAACGTCGTGCCATATTTATTTACTTATATTTAGTAGGTTTAATATTATCTATTACTATTATAAAGCGGAAGTGTTTGTTTTTTTGAACGCTCTAATCTCTGGAACCGCTGGTCCGATTTGAAAAATTCTTTCAGTGTTGGATAGGCCATATATTGAGGAAGGCTATAGGCTCCTTTGGATCCAGATATTCCCACGGGATCTGGACTTACGCATGTGAAACTGCGGGCGCTGCTAGTATTCAAATATTGGTCTTATTATATTTGGAAGGGAACGATCATGGGTCTGATTGACAAAATATACCTATATCTATATAATGCTTTGTCCTACCTGACTGACTGATGGATCAACGCACAGCCTAAACCACTGATAGTAGAGAGCTGAAATTTGGACAATTGTGTTCTATTTATATGATGTAGGCATCCGATAAGATAAGTGTTTCTCGAAATACTCACGAGATCGGGGACTTACGCGGGTGAAACCGCGGGACACAGCTTCGTCGATGGGTAGATGAGATGATAACATAAAACAACAAACTTAGTGTAAAAGTAATGAATCGTCTTTAATATATTTAATTAACGTAATATCTACCTAATTGGAATCAAATGTAATCTTTAATAATTAGTTTTTATTAACCTTTGGAGAACTTACTAAAAATAAAAATAAAATACAATACAATCAAATTAAAAATACAATCAAATTAACTTATTTATATAATCTACCTAGGTGTGAATTTTAATTTTACGATGTGATTTAATTTCATTTTACTAGTGCAAGATTTATCCCAAAAAAATCTTTTTCATCAGTTCAACGGACTGCAGTTCAGCCCAACCGTCAGTTTTGGCTATCTCAGCTTGATGTTCTTTAATAAACTCTAATGTATGTTGTTCTAAAGTGTTGGCCGAGTGTAAATCAGCAAGCTGTAACGTTTCTATGGCATTTTCTTTAGTCACTTTCTTGTATAACGGCTCTTCACAGAGACTCTTCAGACGACTCAGCTGGTAGTAATCGGCTGCAGCCAGCAACTTCTCCGGAATCTCATCTACTTTAGGAGCTTTATCCGTGTAGATAAAGAGTAGAACTTCACGTAAAACTGCAGTTTCTAGATGTGATTCCACAACATTTATGATACTTTCAGTCGTGTTGTGCTCAAAATGAGCCTTCAATACAACACACCTGTTGGCCAACACAGCCTTGTGACATTTAAACTCCTCACCATCAACACTCTTTATCACAACATCTGAATACAAGCTCCCAAAAAAGACATTTTCCATATCATTGATTAGTTCACTTACAGGAATTTGAAATTTATTTTCATTAGAGACTTCAAAATTGAAAATCAATAGAAGATTTTCCGAATTTCCCAGCTTAACTGACTGTACGAAGTTTCTGGAGCAAATTTCACACAAGGACTGCCACATACTAGCTTTTATATTTCTTCTCACACAAATACATGTTTCTTCTTTCACATGGTTGTTTTGGTGAATTTCCAGTTTAACGGCTTCCAAGAATATTTGTTTCCCTGACATGTAAAAAAAACTACATGAATTACTTTTATTATACTGCATCCTGAGTTGGAAGTCATATGGGCATTGTATACTCGGAATCCTTATGTTATTGTTCTTCAACGGACTGTAAATGTCTGCGAAACTTTTATCTAGTAAATCCAGCAAAATACTTCTAGGAATAGTCCATTTCTTTTTAATTCTTGTTGGTTTATTACGATCATTACAGTAATAATCAACACTCCCGTACACAACTTTCAAATTTGACATCATTTTTCCGTTGATTTTGTATTTGGATAAAAATAACTTTCAAAATCAGTCAATGGTTTGCAGTACTAAGTGAAATAGATACAATTTCGGTTACTTACGGCAGACAAGCGACCGACTACTTATCGACTTATAAATTTGAATGAACTACCGCCGAATTGCTTATGCTAATGTTACCTACCCATCGCTCAGTACTTATAGGTTCCTTACTACCCTATGTTATGTTATGCCCCTCTCACTCTTGCCCTTTACCATACCATATATCGTAATTAGCTAATAAGTGTTTGTCTTTGTAATTAGTTAATAAGTCTTATGTTAATATAATAAGTTAAGTTACTATGTTCACGATCCCTATCCCTTCCCATCGATTAGTTAACGACCTTTCCTAAAATACATTTCCAAACCACGTTCCTCTTCAGTTCGATTCCAACTTCCATCCTACGAACACTGCTCTAGAAAATAACTTTAGTAAATAAATATTTTTAAAAAGTCAAATTTGGTTTACACCGTATAACAATTGGCGCAGTCGGTAGGATTTGACAAAATCCGCTGCGTTTCATTCGCGCGGTTTTAAGACGAGTCAAACGTTCGCGAGTCCGTTAACCGGGACAAACATCGCCCATCAAGACAAACGAACGGTAGCTGCAGGCTTTTAAAGAACTCGCCGAACCATGCAACGATTCGCAACTTTGTTGTTATTGTGGTAAGTGGCCAAATTTGTTTGCTCAAGTCCTGTTCTCATCTTATAATAATTCCTATTTCTCATTTTACGACTCATATTACTATTTCATTACCATATCTATTTATTCTATCTCCCTTCAATGACAGACAACTCTATCTCGTCCACTAACAAAAATCCTATACAAAATCCACAAAAAATGGCTCTAGACCTAAACACAATTCTCAGGTTAATCCCGTCTTTCGAGACGAGGGAGCCAGATCAGGTATATCGATTTATTAGATCTTGCGACTCTGCTTTCCAACTGGCGTCACCAGACCAGGGTACTATTCTTTTAACTTACACACTAAACAATATAATCGGGCCAGGTGCTTCCGACGTACACAGTAGGCAGTTTTCCTCCTGGGAAACATTAAAGTCTTTCCTTATTGAACGCTTTTCAAATGTAAAAACCATCGCACATTTAAACCTGGAACTACAGTCGATGTTCCAGAAACCGAACGAAAATATAACAGAATTTTATCACCGCATTGACCTGTGTCGCAGTAAAATTATTGAAAAATTGACCTCTGAGATAACGGACAAAACACTAGCAGGTCGTAAGTCCACTACAGAGGAAACGGCGCTTAACGTGTTTATTAATGGCCTTAGTTCTGATATTGGCACAATGTTAAGAACAAAGGAATTTCATTCGCTTTCCGAGGCAGGGCGGTTTGCATTGCAAGAAGATAAAATTCGTGCAATGAACCAAGCTAGGCAAGCCCTTTTCAAAAGCTCAGTCAGTTTCAATTCCAGGGCTGTAATCAATACTAAACCCGTTCAAAGAAACTTTACCAATAACTTTGGTACTAACAATCGGATCGACTCACAGCCAACGAGGCCTACAACAACAACTAAGATCTGTACTTATTGTAAAAATGTTGGGCATTTGATTTCTGAATGTCGCAAAAGAGCTTATAATAATAGTCGCAACTCTACTAATGGTCAAGCGTTAGCCTCTCTACCACGTGCCTTACCGGCACCTCCTCTACAACGTGCCTTACCAGCACCCTCCAACCAAGTCAATCATTTAAACTCACAGGCGACCAACGAAGAGGGCAGCTCGTTGGAAATCGCTTCAGCCCATTACTTTCCTGTCCACACACAGACATTGATCCAGAGCCCAGACGATTGTCTCCAACACCTGAACAACCTACAATTACAATGTTAAAGAGACAAATCCAAAGAAAAGTATTTAAAGACGCATCAACTCAAACAGAACCAATACTTTTCTGTAAACTAACTCCGTAAAAATCCGTAGCTCACGAACAGGGTAACCAGCCCCAAACTCTTAGCTACCCTAATTTATCTGTAGCTCACGAACAGGGTAACCAGCCCCAAACTCTTAGCTACCCTAATTTATCCGTAGCTCACGAACAGGGTAACCAGCCCCAAACTCTTAGCTACTCTAGATCACCTGAAACCCACGGACAGGGTAACCAGCCCCAAAATCTCGGTTTCTCCCAAACTTCTAATTCTAGTTCTAAATCCAAGTCTAATTCTATATCAAACTCTTTTTCTAAATCACATTCTAATTCATATTCTAAATCAAAGCCTAAATCTAAACCTAAGTCCAAATCAAATAATTCTAGATCTTGTAATTCAAACTCTAAGCCTAAATCGTTTAACATATCCTCTCTAAACGATATCCCTCCTGAAAACTTACTACACTGCACCTTCCATATCGAAGGTATTCCTGTAACTCTCTTAATAGACACGGGAGCAGGAATTTCAATAATAAAACCAAACAAAATAAATAAAACTCCTATTGACGAATCAAACATTGTCTCTATTGTTGGTATCTCTGATTCACCTACAGCAACTCGCAGTCTAGGTACCGCCGATATATCACTCGATAATTTTTCTAAATTTCAATTTCATGTCGCTAATCTTAATATTAAGGCAGATGGCATCCTTGGCAATGATTTTATGACTAAATTCGATGTCAATCTATACATTCAATCAAAAACCATGCGAATCCGTAATATCACTTATAAGCTGTACTATTTAGACGAAAAATTAAAATCAGTCGATTCAAATAAACAACTCCTTAATTGTCGCTCCGAAACAGTAATTACTTGCAAAACAAACAACATTATCTCCGGAACAGCATTAGTAGAAAAACAGACATTAGATGATGGCATAATTATCCCAAGCGCATTAGTTAATGTCGTAAACAACTCATTTGTTATCACTTGTGTGAACACAAACAAAGATAATGCTGTTATTGATATCCCAAACATTCCTGTTAGTCCTTTTGACCCTGATAAATATAAAATTAGTAAACGCACCATTAATAATATTAACCAATTTAACTTATCAGATAGGCAGAGTAAAGTATTAAATTTAATAAGGTCAGAACATCTAAATAACGAAGAACGTGAGTCCTTACATAAAATCGTTTCAGAATACCCAGATATATTTTTTATAGAAGGCGATTCATTAAGTTTCAGTAATCATACAAAGCATCACATTCGCACTACTACTGAAACCCCGATTCACACTAAAACGTATCGTTTCCCACAAATTCACGAAAACGAAGTTAAAATGCAAGTTCAAAAAATGCTAGACCAAGATATCATTCAACCTAGCTCTTCTCCGTGGAATAGCCCTCTGTGGATTGTTCCTAAAAAACTAGATGCTTCTGGGAAACAAAAATGGCGATTAGTTATAGATTACCGCAAATTAAACGACGTGACTATCGGTGATAGTTATCCGTTACCAAACATTACAGACATCCTAGATAAGTTAGGTCATTCACAATATTTCACTACTCTAGATCTCGCATCAGGTTTTCACCAATTAGAGGTAGAACCTGAAGCCGTTCCTAAAACAGCTTTCAGCACTCCTTATGGCCATTATGAGTACAAAAGAATGCCTTTCGGACTTAAAAACGCCCCAGCCACATTTCAACGTGTTATGGATTCAGTTTTAAGTGGACTACAAGGCGAACGATGCTTTGTTTACCTTGATGACATTGTCGTATTTGCATCAAGCCTTCAGGAACACGAAGAAAAGCTTCGCGAAGTTTTCTCTCGACTTCAGAAATACCAACTCAAAGTCCAACCTGACAAGTGTGAATTCCTTAGACGGGAAGTTGCTTATTTAGGTCATATAATTTCTAGCGAAGGCGTGAAACCTAATCCTGAAAAAATTAAATCCGTTCGCGATTTTCCAGTTCCTAAATCCTGTAAAGATATCAAAGGTTTCCTAGGTCTCGCCGGTTATTACCGTCGCTTTATTTCTAATTTCAGTAAAATTACTAAGCCCCTTACAGGTCTACTAAAAAAGGATGTCCCTTTTATTTGGGGAGAAACACAACAACAGGCTTTCGACGAGTGTAAACGTCTTCTTACAAACCCTCCGATACTTCAATACCCTGATTTCTCAAAAGAGTTTATTTTAACTACTGACGCCTCATTATACGCAATTGGCGCGGTCCTATCACAAGGCGAGGTCGGAAAAGATTTGCCAATTGCTTATGCATCACGTACTCTTAACAAAGCTGAATCAAACTATTCCACGATAGAAAGAGAAATGCTAGCAATTATCTGGGCTGTAAAACACTTTCGACCTTACCTCTTTGGAAGAAAGTTCAAAATCGTAACGGATCATAAACCTCTTACGTGGATGCTATCAATAAAAGACCCAGGCAGTCGACTTTTCCGTTGGCGCCTTACATTAGAGGAATTTGATTACGAAGTCGTACATAAATCTGGTAAATATAATACCAACGCTGACGCGTTATCACGACCACCGGTTCTCAATACCAACACCATGACGACAGACAATAGTAAGGTTCCCACACCTAAAGACGACAACTTTTTACAAACTAATTTCGAGCACTTCTCAGAAAACTCTTCGTATAGTTTTGACACTCCAAATTTACATACTTCACCCGACCGTCTCTTAGACGCACGTCACAAAAACATCTTTATTCCCACATCTTGCGAACTTTCAGATAAGGATAACCGTTTCAACGAAGCAATAGCAATGTGTTCTCAAGTAGATCCCTTTTTAGAAAAACAAAAACTACTTTATGGGACAGATTCGTTAGTTTCAGATAATGTACAAAATATAATTTTCGGGTACTCAAGACCCTCATATTACGATCCATGGGACGCAGAAAGCTACTTCAAGAGTCTTCTCAGTTGTTTACAAACCCATATCGTAAAATCACTTTACATTCCAGACCTTAGGAACGATCCCACATGTAAACTCAAAGGTAACGAACAATTACACATAACTGCCTATTTAGCCGATACTTATGATTGTAAAATCACTATTTGCGAAAACAAAGTGTCTTATCCAACTGTAGAACAAATACCTGAAATTCTGAAAAAATTTCATGACGACCCTCTAGCTGGTCACCGAGGTATTGTAGAAACAACTCGGAAAATTAGAAATGAATACTTTTGGAAAGGTATGTCAGAATCGATAAAACATTATATAGATAATTGTCAAATTTGCCAACGTAATAAAATCCAAAGAAAATCATACAAAGCACCTATGGTTATAACTTCATCTTCTACTGAACCATTTGAACGTGTCACTATTGACCTAGTATCATATTCAGAAACCACAAATGAATCTAATAGATATATTCTCACTTTGCAAGACGACTTAACTAGATTCGTACAAGCTTATCCTATTCAAGATAAACAAGCGATTACAGTAGCTAGAGCTTTACTCCAATTTTGTCAGCACTTCGGTGTCCCTAAACGCTTCCATTCCGATCAAGGCACGGAATTCGTTAACAATGTCATGAAACAGCTAATGAAATTACTAGGTTCAAATCACACAATAAGTACAGCGTACCACCCTCAAACAAATGGTTCTCTCGAAAGATTCCATGCAACACTTAGAGACCATATCCGTATGTACCATAACAGGAATAATGCAGATTGGAACCAAATAATCCCTTTCGCAATAATGTGTCATAACACCTCAGTCAACCAGTCCACGGGCTATACACCTCATGAACTGCTTTTTGGCTACAAACCCCGATCATTATATTCACTAAAAGAACACAATGATTATACGACACATGATTACATACGAGATTTAAACGAAAGGTTAAAGGTCTCGCGTGATGTAGCGCGTCGTAACTTAGAATCAATGAAAGAAAAGGCTAAGGAACGATATGATAGTAACATTACTAATATAGCTAAGTTCAACGTAGGCGATAAGGTTATGCTTAAAATTCCTAACCCAAATAATTTAGACAGTAAATGGGACGGCCCATATGTAATTATAAGATTAGGTTTTAATGAAAACTATGTAATCCGTAAAGCAGGAAAAAATCAAACGGTTCATGCTAACCGTCTCAGACCATTACATGATTCCACAAAAATTAATTCATTCATCTGCAATCACGCATGCATAGTTCATTTCATCTTAATATAGATTAGGTTACATTTTTTTTTAGTAAAGATTCTATAATTTTATTTTCAGGGTGGCCCACTCAATGGCGAATCCCATTAATCCTTTAAACAAAAAGGATAATTTTAGCGATAATTTTAGAAATTTAATGATCAATCCATATATAAGTTTTATAGTATGCTCTATTGTTAAATTAATATTTTACCTTATTCTATACAAAATCTATCTAACTATTAAGAACTACTATAAGAAACTTTAAAAATCCTGAAAATTAGATTTTAACACAAGTATCCCTATTTCAGGTATTCCACAACCATAATTCACGGAAAACAAGTAATTAATCCTATTCCCTCGAATTCCGGTTTATACTTTGAAGATAAAGGCGAGGTACTCATTACTGATAGCTCATGGAAATTCCTAATCTACCGTAACTTAGAACCACTTTTTATATCCAGAGATTCAATAAAACGACTTGTTCAAAATTACAATTCTCTAATAGCGATCCATTCAAATTTGCCGAGCACTATAACAACTAGCTCTTATATCAAACTAAGTCTAGATAAAATTGATACCAGACTCGAAGAACTCACGTATTATACTAATAACAGACGTTTTAAAAGGGAAATAATTGACGGCCTTAGCACAATCCTAAAATGGCTTATAGGTACGCCAGATGCAAAAGACGCTGAACGTTATAACGAATGCATCGAACTGCTAGAAAAACAACAAATTTCTACAAATGAAATATTGAAACAACAACTCCAAATAATTTCCTCAACTATACATAATTTCAACGAAACTTTGCTTAAAATTTCATACGATGAATACACCATTAACGAAAATATTGCCAAAATTAACTCTTATTTTAATAATACCAACAAAATATTGTTTAACTTAACGGTATCTGAAGAAATATCGACTGTAACCATCCAGATTTTGGAAATGGTTAATACATTAGAAAAAGAGATAGACGATATCATAACAAGTATTTTATTCATCAAATCGGAGGCACTCCACCCCTCTATTATATCTTCTATCCGTCTTTATAAAGAACTTTTATCTTCCACTCCTGCAAGGTCAAATAAAAATCTAGTAGCCCCCGTAACCTTAAGCAATATTCATAAAATAATTGAATCCGCATCTATTACATCCTATATCTATTCGAATAAACTAATATATATTTTAGAATTTCCTCTAGTTCGAAACGATAAATTTACATTATACCACCTTTATTCTATTCCAATCCCACAACCTCATTCTCTTTATTCCACTATCCTTCCTGAGCAAACATACCTCGCCACAAGCTCCACGAGACAACAATATGCAGTCGCCAACTCCGTGGACAAATGCAAAATCTTCGCGCCGAGATCCAGAGTCTGCGAATTCCTCGTCTACAACCTCAACACAAGACCAACCTGCGAAACCAGTATCCTAACTTCGAACAATAAAGAAGTCCCTGAAATCTGCGAAGTTGCAACTTTCTCCGCTCACATAAATACTTTTCAAGCCCTTGAAACTAACGAATGGATTTTTATTCTACAAAACAAGACTCCGTACGCATTAGAATGCAACGGTAAAACTACGCACGGAGACATTTCCGGCAACGGCGTCATATCCCTAGATCCAGGCTGCGTATTTTATACGGCTCTTCTAACGTTATCAGCAGAAGATAACAGCTACACGAACATAAGTCATCCTATCGTCACTGTAGATATTGCAACGATATGTTTCCCGGACGACTTCAGTCAGAAACAAACGGAGCTCATCCCAATCAAATTCAATAATATCCCGCTGGACTCACTAAAAACAATTGAAGACAAGCTGAAAAATCACGAAAACCTAATCAGAAGCAGCGAAACAACATTTACAGAGAGACACTCGACGAAATTGAACCTTGTCAGCATAGTCATCGGCTCAACGCTTTTGCTAATCTTTTTACTCAGATGCTGCAAAATCAACCCATTCCGGCTACTGAAGAGAGGCCGATCGTCGGAACACAGGGATGGGTGCATCCAAATCTTCAATAACTGTTTTGATAACTCCCGTCGCAGAGACCGAATAGAAATACCAATGACGTCATATTCGAATACAGCAACCACATCGACAACAACGTGCATCGAAACGGAAGACGAAGACGAAGCCCCAGATTCCTCACAAAAATTTGCCACTAAAGGCCAATCTTTGTTTTAAAGGGGGGAGGTGTTATGTTATGCCCCTCTCACTCTTGCCCTTTACCATACCATATATCGTAATTAGCTAATAAGTGTTTGTCTTTGTAATTAGTTAATAAGTCTTATGTTAATATAATAAGTTAAGTTACTATGTTCACGATCCCTATCCCTTCCCATCGATTAGTTAACGACCTTTCCTAAAATACATTTCCAAACCACGTTCCTCTTCAGTTCGATTCCAACTTCCATCCTACGAACACTGCTCTAGAAAATAACTTTAGTAAATAAATATTTTTAAAAAGTCAAATTTGGTTTACACCGTATAACACCTACTCTACTATAATACACAGTGTGATCAATGTTTATACGATCCATAACAAAACCAAAAAAAAAAACCAGAACAAACAAAATAGTTGATCTTCACTCCTACTTCACTCTTACATTGATAAAATAACACAAAGTGTTTGTGTGTGTTTCTGTTTTAAATTTATAAAACTTGTGTTAAAGGAGTTCCCCCTCCTTGCTGCTGTAAATTACAATGGATGAATGTATGTATAGGTACATCTTAATATTATACTATTTACTAGCTGACCCGGCAAACGTTGTTTTGCCTTATAAATTATAGATAGTAGCAGATTCTCAGACCTACTGAATGCGTATGTAGAGTTTGGTGGAGATCGGTCGCGCCGTTTCGGAGGAGAACGGTAACTAACACTGTGACATGGAAATTTTATATATTAGATATTCTGTGATAATAGGTGAATAGGTACTCTTTCTAATAAAAATTTCTACAAATGTCCTACAAATTGCGTGGTACTATCCTTCCTATGCTCAAAAGTCCTACCTACAGATCCTACCTCTGTTATCTACCACAATCGAGAGTTTCGTATAGGAAATTGTTGGGAGTGTCATCAAACTTACGGAAAACTAGCTTAATAGTAATCACTTTGCAAAAATGTACTACGGATCCCTGACTATAGGTAACAGTTTTCTTGAATTCAACACTTCCTGAGATGATCATATTAGAATGTCTTATTTCTTCGGTTAGATATTTTTATTTTACCTTTGCTTTAAAGACCGGTGTTAACCCAACAGCTGACTCAGGTACGTGTGGGACACGCATGTGTGCGACCGCAAAACAAAGAGCAGCTATTGTGTCTTACCGCGCCACATAGCACAAAATAAAACAACTAACTCAAGTTAAAAGTAACTCTAATAAAATATCATCATTAATTAAAAAAAATACAATCAATTAATTACCTAACTATAGAACTTAAATACATATTATTTCTTAATAATATTTTTTTCAATAAGATACATTCCTTTAATAAGTACCTACTTACTTCCTTTTACAACATTTAGGTAACATTTATTCAAAAATCTTTTTCAACAGTTCAACAGATTTCAGTTTGGCCCAGCCTTCAGTCCTAGTAATCCGACTTTGACGTCCTTTTATAAACAACAATGTAAGTTTTTCCAGCGTATTAGCCGAGTGTAAATCAGCAAGCTGTAATGTTTTAATAGCGTTGTCGACAGTTAACTTCTTATGCAAAGCCTCTTCACTTAAACTCTTCAGGCGACTCAGCTGGTAGTAATCGGCTGCAGCCAGCAACTTTTCCGGAATCTCATCTACTTTAGGAGCTTTATCCGTGTAGATAAAGAGTAGAACTTCACGTAAAACTGCAGCCTCTAGATGTGATTCCACTACATTTGTGATACTTTCAGTCGTGTTGTGCTCAAAGTGAGCCTTCAATACAGCACACCTGTTAGCCAACACTGCCTTGTGGCATTTGAACTCCTCACCTTCAGAACTCTTTATCACGACGTCTGAATACAGGGTGTCAAGGAAAAGATTCTTCATATTATTGCTTAGTTGAGTTGTAGGAATTTGAAACTTCTTCTCGTAGACAATAAACTCGAAATTAAGGCACAAACCTCTGATAGTTCCTAACTTTACCCGCTGTATTATGCTAATATTTTTGTACAATAACTTCCACTTATTAGCATCAAGCTTAGCTCTCACGTAATCGTTACAAGTTTCTTTTTTCTCACTTTCGTCGTAGACAATATGCAGTTTGACTGATTTCAAGAATATTTGTTTCTGTGACATGTAGTAAATATAGATCAACTTCTCCGGACAAAGATAATCGTGTTCCAAGTTCATCTTGAAATGGAAATCGTATTCGGAGGACGTACTCCTTTTCGTGGATGGACTGTGAATCTCTATGGCGTCATTGACGAGAAATTCCTTTAAATTATGCGTAGAAAGAGTCCAGGTAACCGTCTTCTTGTAGTCAACACATCCAGAGGTGATTATTTTGGACATTTTCCTCTTATTCTTGAATAAATTCTTAATCAAAGGCAGTCAAAAGCACAAATGGTCGGCTGTCGATTGTTTGAAATGTCATGCAGGTAGTCAAAGAGGATGAAATCATCCATCTCTTTGTTTTTAGGTAAAAGGTAGGATACCGACTGCTATCTGCTACTGACCGTCCGATATCTTTCCTCGGATTATTTGAATTATTTAACAATTGTATCTTTGATTGAGGGTAGATTTAGAAAAGAACATAAAATCTGCACATAACATTCGAAATCATTTTTTTTTTTTTAAATAAATGTTTACCTACAAAGTCAGACCCCATATACTTATTAGTTATTACCTACCCAGGTACCTATTTAACAAAATAATGAAATGATTGCTACGAAATCAAATATCAGTTTTAGTTACTGTAAAATGTAGAACTGATTGTTTTTAGGGTTTCGTACCCGAAGGATAAAAACGGGACCCTATTACTGAGAGGTCGCTGTTTGTCTGTTACCAGGGTGTATCTGATAGCTGGACGGTTACATTTTTACAGATAAGTATATCTCCTGCCGCTATAAAAAGAAAAAGTATTTTTTTTCCATACGTGTTTTTTTTTAATAATGGTAGGGAACCCTTTTTGCGTGAGTCAGACTCGCATTTGGCGGGTTTTTAATACCATAGGTTTTTTTACAATAATATAAATAATAAGTTGTCTACGTCTGCCATTTTTACGTGTTTATTATACATTGTTACGGCAGGCGCCATCATCACCATAGTTCCCCCAGTAGCCGATCCACTACCATCACATCACTATAGCCCATGTTGTTTTCATCCGTAGATTTCTCAATAGTTCTATCCAATCCGGTGGTTATCCTTAGCTGCATTTTATAGTGCAGACAGGGATAATCTTCGGCTTGGTGTCCACTTCATAGTTTGCGAGTAAAATTGTTATTGAAAAGGGCCTTTACGTGTTGGCTTAGGCTCCACCCACGCCTCCCAAAAGTCCGGGGCTCCATAGGCCCGCAATACTGGACATTAATATTTTTTTATGTAATACTAGCTGACCCGGAAAACGTTGTTTTGCCTTATAAATTATAGATAGTAGCCGATTCTCAGACCTACTGAATACGTATACAAAATCTCATAAAAATCGGTCAAGCCGTTTCGGAGGAGTACGGTAACTAACACTGTGACATGGAAATTTTATATATTAGAAGAAGATAGTAAAACAACAGGTTGAGGTTAAAAGTAATAAATCATCTTTATTAACACTAGATACAACTAAAATATCAGATCAAAACACATTGGACGGATGTTGGCATTAATAAATAATTTAGAGAATTATAGTGGTGGTTCATTTGAACAGGTCAGTGAGGGCAGTATCTTAAACCGCAGTAGTTTAAAAAAAACTTATCTCACATACTAAGACCTGTCTATCTATTAGACGAGCCAGCGAAGCGTACGGGCACTACTTACCTTTTCTCGAAACGTTTTGTTGTTTTTTTAACCCTCATAATTACAATACTTTTAGAAATACTAATATTTTATTTTAGTATTTCTTAAGTTTATTGGTCAAGGCATTCTACTAGAAATATTTTACAAGGAGTTCAGTTCGAATCCCGTCACGGAAGGATTTTTGATGATGCATTTCTCCTTGTAAAATATTTCTAATATTTGATACATTTTTTATTTTTATTTTTATTTAGACCTTTATGGATTCAGATATATTATTTTGTTATAACTTTTTGATAAGGTAGGTATATGTTTTCAGACAAAAATTCTACGAAAATCTTCATCTATTAAGTTTAGAAAGATTCTGATATTATGTTGATGGACCCAGCTCTATATTTGAAAAAAAAAACTCAACAATCTAAGTTATTCAAAGGGAAAAATGTTCATTTTCTAAAATTGTTTTGTAAAACTTAGTAACTTAAACATTTCTTATTTTCGCAACATCATAATTGACTGACCCAGTCAAATTAACCACCCTGTATGGTATACTTAACATATTGACAGTAAAAGATTATTTTTTTTACAGTTTATTTTACATAGAATCAATTCAACAATTACTGAACCGATTGCGATGCAATTTTACATGTAGGTATTCTAGGAATCCCGGATTAACATTTAGACTACTTTTAGCCACATACAAACCGGGAACGGTCCGGTCTATATCTCACGTGGTGTATAAAAACTAGAATATCACTAAAACTCCCGCTCCCGGAACGCTCCCGGCTGCGTTTTTCCGTTTCCATGTTCAATAGGAGGCAATATTGTCTCGACATAAACACTGGTTTGTTAGAGTGAGGGGAGACGAGAGTAAATTTATGAGTTGTAAGACGTATAATTTCTGCTACGTTTTGTTTCATACACAAGCCATGTTTGGCAAAACAAAGTTGTTTGGTTTGGTGTGGCAACACGGCGACGTAAAATAAGTTGTCTATTTTCTATGAAACCAAATAACACAACCAAAATTACGCGACTCACGACTCAAAAAATTACACTCGTATTACCCCTAAACCTGTGTACAATCTAAGGCATGAAAAAACCATGCCTGAAATAGCTCACGAGTGCAAACCCCATGCCTTGTATAGCACATGGGTTTGGAAAGGCAGTGATAATGGGTAACAAACCCGTGTGCATTTCGAGGCAGTACAGTTCCATTTCACTCCTATTGAACAGTGAAATGGAAAAACGCCTCTCGATCCCAGATATGTGTGGTCTATGCTTAATTCCCGAGGGGAGCAAAGTAACTTATTTTAAAAACATGGTTTTTTTTCATTAAATAATTTAAAACTTATTTAGACAAAAGTGGACGGATATAAAATAATACAAATACATAAGACGCCTCCAGAAGTTATTTTTTTCCATACAAATAGAAACATTTCAGAATGATTTGTATAGACAACTGAAAGCTTCTTAAATTAAAAATAAATAAATAAGAGAACATTTACAATAATATTGGTAAAGGCACATTGATTTGGAACAATTTGGATTTATGGAAAAAGGCACGATATTTTTTTTTAAATTCATGAACAGGCACTGTTTTCATATATAACATTTTAATATTATATAATTATTTTAATTTAATTTTGTTGATAATTTAGGGTTCTAGTTTATATGGAATACAGTTTGGTATTTTAAAAATTTCATTCATCTTGCTTTATATTATACTAGATGTGTCCCACGGTTTCACCTGCGTAAGTCCCGTTCATGTGGAAATATCGAGATCAAAAGTAGCCTATGTTACTCCTCGATAATGTAGCTTTCTATTGGTGATAGAATTTTCAAAATCGGTCTAGTGGTTTCAGAGATTACCCGGAAAATACATACAAACATACTACATAAATATTACCAACGTCTTTATAATATTAGTATTGACAAGCGAAAGTAACTCTGTCCTAAACCTCGAAACCGATTTTGATGAATTTTGGTATAGAGATAATAGGACATTGGAGAAGGACATAGGCTACTTTTGATCCCGTAAATCCCGCGGCATCGACCCTTTCGCGGGTAAAACTAGCAACAAGTTTTATATATTTAGAAATATACGTGTATACTTTAATACATTTGTGAGTGACATCTTCATAGCGCCATCTGGCCCCAAGTCAAGCAACTAAGCTTGTAACGTGGTGACTAGACAACGGATATAATACTTATATATTATAATTTCATGTTTAAATACATTACTTATTTAATTACACATAGAGTAATATCATAATATTAATACCAAAAATAAATATTGGTAAAGTTTATGTATTTTGTTCCAAGGCGGGATTCGAAAACGCGACCTTCTTTCTGAATTATTAAACATATAATATAAATAATTTAGGTATTTATTGCGAATTTATATTGCAGTTTTTTTTAACTCGAAAGTTTTAAATAACATAACTAATCAATGTATATACTTTTTTCAATGTACCGGTTTAAGTCTAAAATACGGTATAAAACGGTCAGATCAGTGGCATCCTGTTAAGAGGAAAGTCTACCTACTCTTTCTCCATAAAAAACGTAATCGACTGTTTCCTCCCTGGATAAAGACTTTAGAGCAAATATGTTTATGCCATAAAACCGTTATCTGTCATTTTACTTATTGTTTTTTTTATTTTCAATTTTAATTAGAATAGAAAAATCCTTGGGATAACTGATCTAACTGGCTATAGAAGGTTTTACCGATCCGAGAACTTTAAAAATAACATAAATATACATTGAAAAACTTAAAAGAAAAGTTTCAAATAGGGATCAATTGAATATTTGCGTATTATCGCAGTGTTTACAACTTAGAAACATAATTTTCTACCACACTTATCACTAAAAATTACCAAAGAAAAACAATATAAAATTCGCCAGAAAATATACAACAAGCTTATAATAATTATAATAATAAAAAACATGTATAAATTTTATTTTACAACACTTTGTGCTGATACAAATATCAGTTTCAGAACTTTGTTCATCCAAATATACAAATTATAAGAAAATCTAAATTATGTATAAAAAATATACAAGGTGTCAATCGAAATATAGGGGCTGTGGGGAACCGAGGCTTTAAATTTTTATAAAAATGTTTCAAAATTATTAGTATTAGCTTCTGGTGACCAAAGGGCTGGCGGCTACTTTGGCCATCGAATAGGTATTGCTATCAAAAGGGGTAATGCAGCCAGCCTTTTGGGTATCATACCAAGGTACTCATTTTTGGATTATTAATTTTAATTACGCTGGAAAAATGAACGAAATGTTTTTCCGTTTTATTTCATTTCGAATGAATATTTTGGAAAACCTTGTGGTGGGGGCCCTGTAAAAATAAAATCTTAATCCGAATAATACCGATATTAGGGTAGAAAACGAAATTTTTCATAATTTATTTTAGTATATTGTTTGTATGGAAATGGTAACAGTACCCACCCTCTTAAGATGGTATACTGTTGGTAAAGTTATATTTACAATAAATAAATTCCCATTTTTTTACCTAAAAAGGTGTCTTAGTATCGACGTGTCAATCTTATGAGATTTAAACTAACATGGTTGTTCTCTCCACAAATATTATTTAATATTTATTACATAGTAAATATACCCCATTTTTATCAAATAATATTTTATGTGATGATGGTGACTTGACTCGACTAACTATATTTGTATAGCATCGTAAAAAGTCGTTTTTTTTAAACTTTGCCTTACAGTTTTGTTTACGTGATAACTAAATGTTTTTTGACGTACAGTTCTGTTTAGGACATAACGAAATATGCCCGTTTTCTCTTGTTATTGAATAAAAAGTTACTTAAACTAAAGAAAAATTATCTCTTATTAAGTAGGTATATGAAATAATAATCTTTCTTTTCCTTGGGTGTAAAAACACGTTACACTATGATTTGTAATGAAAAATATTACCACAAAATATAAACAAAATATTCACCTGTTTTATACAATAATTAATTATTATCCTGTCAATCTTAAAATTGTAAAAAAATATTGCAATTTACAAGTCGCGAAAGAAATTTGGTTACTGATTTAAGTATGTACCAGATTAAATTGATTTACAAGCTTCCATGACACCTTGTACAGAAAAAATAACTAATTTTAACCTAAATCTATTGAGATATGTTTATTGATAAGTGCTCCGTGGTCTTATATACTAAGTTTTAATTCCTTATTTACATATACCTATTTATAGCTTACATTGTGTGAACTAGATTTTATATACGAGTTAAGACTTAAAACCGGTCACTTTTTCTCAACATACAATAAAGTCATTTTGTTTAAAATGTTATAAAAAAACACTTTCTCCCTTACTTATAAATGATGATTAACAGATGAATAAGTTATGTAACGTTTGTTTCTGTCTGTCAACTTTGAAACTTCATGTCACAGTAAAAGACAAACTATCCACAGTTTATGCAGATGTTAATTATCGGTTATAAGTTTAGTAAGGAGGTGTATTTTCAATTGTCTTACTTTGAAATTGTTAACTTTTCATTGTAATAATTTTAAGAAAACAATTTTAATGTGACATATTTGTATTTTTATTAACAAAAAGATTTATTTTCTTTATTAATTTATTTTAATTTATACTTAAAATACGCAACGGTAGGTTTCATTTAAAATTTATTATTAAAACTTCATTAACTTTCCTCCTTACTTATAAACGCTGATTAACAGCTGCAGAAATTATGTATCGTTTGTCTTTTACTGTGATTTAAAGTTTCAAAGTTGTCAGACAGAGACAAACGTTACATAAGTTAGTTAATCATCGTATATAAGTAAGGGGGTGTATTTTTAATAAATACAATAGTATTTTATTTCCATCAATAGATGGCGAGACAGTGTTCAAAATGGCGATTTGTGTCTTCCACACAGTCTTTTTAAAATGTCAGTTTTATTTTCAGAGATTCATATTATTTTATTATACCTACTTGTATTATTTTGTAGAACAAAATTCAGTAGATATGTATATATATAGTGTGTTTCGGCGAGTGTATCTAAGCCAAAATGGGCGTCTGGGCCATTAGATTATTTTTTTTGTAATATTGAGCTTTATGTATTTTAATTTGTTCGATGTTGAGCTGTTCTTGTAAATAAAGACAATTAATCAAAAGAAACAGATTCCTGAGTTTAACGACCTTTACCTCCAAAGAAACAGCTGATTCAAAAAATAAGTTCTTACCAACACTCGTGGAACGAAACTTAATCACCACGTCTAGAACTACCTCCTTTCAGCTTAGACTATCCTCGCTGAAACACATTGTACATATTGGTGGCGATTTGGCGATAGTAGTTTCACCACTTCTCCGCTAGAGGCGCCACTAGTACCATTACTTTGTGCTGTTAAGGCGAACTTCTAGTTTATAAATACTCCTTTTAAAGAGCCACAACCACTAGTAGCATTATTTCGTACTTATTAATAAAGTGAACCTTTAGTTTAAAGATTCACCGCTAGAGGCGCCACCAGTAGCCTTAATTTTGTGCTACCTTTACTATTATAGTATCGCTTATTTAATGCTAGAGGCGTTATTTTTCTTTTAAGTTATTTATTAATTTACCACAATTTCTAGCTCCACTTTAATTTGTATGCAATTTATCCTGGCTTTAAGAAAACTATGATTTATTCTAAAACGTCAACTTTACCCGCAGTAGTTCCCTCTTTCCGCCGCTAGAGGCGCCACCGGTAGCATGGCTAGACTTCAGTACTGTGCGTTTGTATGCGGACTTTCTTCTGACTCCCGTTCCGGTTTAGGGTCGGCGAATGTCCCGAGTAACCAGGGTTCTGTATACCGAGGCGAGGGTCTCCGTCGCGTTTGGGTTTCTTTAGTGAAGAACGGAGAGGCGATCTCGTTATTGTGCTGGCGTCTGACAACCCTAGAAATATAGCATTTTAATGGTTTAATATATTTTTTAAGTGGACACTTAAGTAAATCACTTTTTAAAGAAAATGCTTTTCAAAAATTTGCACCCAACAGGACTTGAACTTGCAACCTTTCTTGCATTTTATAACAGTTTCATGGCTATATAGGGTACTAGCAACCCCTCACACGTGGAGTTTTAGCGGGAACACGTTGACGAAACGTTGTGCCGAATTTTTATTTTTGTGAAACTTTGTTATACCTTATGCGTGTAAATGTTTTAATTTCGGTGGCATCTAAATCAATTTCGTAAAATTGTACAAGTGTAGTGAAAATATAAAATGGAATTTTTGCGTTGCTACCAAATCTCGTAAAGAGGTTTTTTTTAATTCTCAGAAACTACAACCTTGCAATTATAAAATGAGTTTTAAGGCCATACCTGGTTTAAACCATGATTTAGGCATAGTAAATTATGGTTTTATCCAGGTTTGGCACTTAAAACTCATTTTATAATAGCATGGCAAGTGTTAGGAGTCTCAAATTTTGCAAGGGGGTTCCTTTTAGGACGTAGGTGCTCATATGAACGGATTTTTGGACCCAAAGAATATAAAATGAGGGTTGTATGAAACTTTCTTTGTTTTTAGAGTTAGATAGATCAAAGTCGGGTATTAGGTTTAGAGATGGGCCGACTAGGGGTTCTGCCGACTAACAGACTAGCCGACTAGTCGGCATTACAGATTATTATAATTCCAAGATATTTGGGTTAATCATGATCACGCGGCGATTTTTGGCATTTTTGGATAAATTTGCACTTAGAAAGCTGTAGCAAAACTTCCAAAAAATGGTTTAAATAAAAATAAAATGGAGCTGACGCATAGTCATGACATTTAAGATGTATGATGTTTAGATGATGTATGTAGACTATGACGTGTTTTGTTTACGTTTTTGTGACTAACCCATCTTCTAACTAATTCAATAAAATATTGGTTTTGTTGCATAATTGTAAGTTGACGACTAGTCGGCATAATTTACCGACTAGTCGGTTAAACTGGCGACTTGTCGGCTCATCTCTAATTAGGTTTATTTGAAATAGTAAATTACCTGTGAGTGTAGTCGCAGTGGTGTTCATAGAAGCGACGCTGCCGTGTCCGTTGGTGCTGTAAGGCTTCCCGGACGCGTCCGTCATCGATATACCTGGAAAATTACATCAAAATCGGTTTAGGAACAAGGTTTTTTGTGACCGAGATATCTTTATTTGTAAAACAAACACATATGAAAAACAACAGACACAAATACTTAAAGCAAGTAATTATAAAAAGCTTAAAATTTAGTTGTACAAATGGTCGGCCTTATCGTTGAGCGATTTCTTCTAGGCAACCTTTGGATGAAGCTTGAGTGGTAGGTAGTTTAGAGGTATCAAATAGTAGGATATGGAATAATAATAACATATATACGTACATATACTTACATAGATACATAACTTGTATAAATGGGCAGCCTGATCGCTGAAAGCGATTCCACGCAACCTTTAGATTTCAGATAGGTAGGTAGTGTAGAGTTAAATAATAAGATAGGTGGTAATGACAACATAGATATATACATATATTTAATATAATTCATGTACATAAATAAATACATACTCACATATAATAACAATTTTCAACTCATTGATAGAACACAATACAAAAAAAAATACAATACACATAGAAATATATAAAGTATATAAAATAAAAATAAATTAAATATTATTCCTATTCAAAAAATATTAAAATACTCAGATCTATTACATAATGAGAAATAAACACGATGTTAACAAACTCGATTTAGAAATTAGATATTTAAAATAAAAATCTACTAGCTGCGTCCCGCGGTTTCACCCGCGTTTGTCCCGATCCCGTGGGAATATCGGGATCAAAAGTAGCCTATGTTACTCAGGGTGAATGTAGTATTGAGCTTATACTAATATTATAAAGAGAATATATTTGTATTTTTGTGTGTGTGTCGTATGTTTGTTATGAATAAAGTCAAAAACTACTGGACCGATTTAAAAAAATCTTTCACCATTAGAATGCTACATTCACCCCGAGTAACTACTTTAGGCTACTTTTAATCCCGATATTCCCACGGGATCGGAACTTACGCGGGTAAAACCGCGGGACGCAGCTATAGGATATAAACAAGAGTAAAACTTTCCCTCTCTGTACGTAGGCTTCAACAAAGACATTGGCAACAGAAAAATGCATCTTTTTAAAACAAATAAGAAATCAAAAATTACATTTTACCGGATCTTAATGGGAAAGTCTACCTACTCTTTTCTTCAAACAAACTTTACGGACGTATTCGACTGTTTTCTTTTTTTTTTGACTTACGTTTTTATTTTTTTTAGAATAGAAAGTATGTATGTATGTTTATGTGTCTGTATGTTTGTAATGAATAAACTCAAAAACTACTGGACCGATTTTAAAACTTATTTCACCATTAGAAAGCTACATTCACACTGAGTAACATAGACTTTTAATCCCGATATTCCCACGGGATCGCGACTTACTCGGGTGAAACCGCGGGACGCAGTTGTTTATAAGTAAGGGTGTTAACCCATGGAGGAAACCGTCGACTACGTTTATATGGAGAAATAGTAGGTAGACTTTCCCCTAAATGCTTGGGAAAAAGTTTACAACAACGATTTTAATGTTAGTAGTGTCTAATTAAGTATTAAGAGCTCACCTCTCCCCTCCTTGAACCCTGGATTGTTGATGGTGGTCCCCTCCGGTTCCCCCAACGGGTTCGTGGGGTCTCCCCCCACTCGCCGCGCGAACAGACAGTCGTACACCGACATTATGAACAACGCAGAATTTATTACTATACATACTATCTGGGGAATAAAACAAATATTCAATCAGTAAAATATTAAATTAAACTCATTTTTCGGTTTTAATTTAGTGGTGATGTTTGCCAAATTGAGTCCTGTAAAAGTCTCGAAACGTTGAGCATTAAAACAATGCTAAAAGTAATTAACACCACGTGATTAAGGCCGAAAAGTTTAATTTAATTTTAATCTAACATAGCGAAAACAGAAGAAAAATCCAGACATATTTTTCTTGTAACTTACTTGAACATAGAAAGCTTCGCCCCTAGTTAGATAGAACCCTCTGTCATCGCCTTGCACCGCGAACAATCCCGCTGCAGCGATCGACAGCAATGCTGAAATAAAACATCATAATTTAGATAGGTTTAATTACGCAACATGTTTACGCCCCAGGTCTAAGAGGACCTAAAAAGGCCGTCTCAAGCATTATTATTTTTTACCTCTTTTAATTTTTTTTTTAGCCCGTTTATTTGTCCTACTGCCCCATTTAGAGGGGCTAGGCAGTAAAACGCCACGGGAGCCTACTCCGGATTTGCGAATATCCCATGCTTCGGACCGTGGTGTGTCTTAGGACATGTCGGTTTCCTCACGATGTTGTCTTTCTCCGTAAGAGCGATGATATTAGCGCACATAACTTTTTCTTAAAGAAAAAGACATAATTGCGCGGTCGGCCTGGATTCGAACCCACGATCCTCAGAATGAAAGTCTCTACCACTAGACCAACACTGCTCACCGTAATTTTTACTACTATATAATAAAAAAAGCTTATTTTTAGAAATAAACGACGACTCATAGATAAGATATGGGCACAGAATAGGTAGGTAAGTAGATACATCGTAATGAAATAAAAATATTACAGCAGTTAGCGTTAGTGTTTCATACAATCGATACCCATCTCATTTTATTTTAAATTTTAAATTAATTTATAAACAATCAAGAAAAACTAATATGGAGATTATCTCACCAGGATATATAGAATATTCAAAGACACGTCATGATCAAAATAATGCAAAGATACAAGTAAAATGGAGTCTTCCCACATTTAATGAAATACTAGGAAGCCGTAGACACTTCATACTTCACACCCCTAAAACCGAAATCAAATACGACTTTCAGCTCAAAATTGAGGTAAACAGAAAAGACATGCAATATACTTCAATTGAAATTTACTATATGTCACTTAAACAGATCTTTTTGAAATCATTTAAACTGGATATGTTTTACGACAATGATGACAATGAAGAGATTATTTGCCTACACCCAAAAACTGTGCTTATGGCTAGTAGCTGGGAGTACTTAAATAGATCGAATACATTGTGGGGAGATCTATTATCCCGTATGCAAATTCGGAGATCCAGAGGTATTCGCCTCAATTTCAATTTTGAAGTCTCCGATTACAAAGATGAGCGATGTTTAGTTCGGATGACTGAATTAATTAATGATATGGAGAATCTCTTCCTTGAGAGCCTGTATTCAGATGTTGTGATAAAAAGTGCTGAAGGTGAGGAGTTCAAATGTCACAAGGCAGTGTTGGCTAACAGGTGTGCTGTATTGAAGGCTCACTTTGAGCACAACACGACTGAAAGTATCACCAATGTTGTGGAATCACATCAAGAAGCTGAAGTTTTGCGTGAAGTTCTATTCTTCATCTATACCGGTAAAGCCCACAAAGTAAATGCGATTCCGGAGAAGTTGCTGGTTGCAGCTGATTACTACCAGCTGAGTAGCCTGAAGAGTCTCTGTGAAGAGGTTTTGGAAAGGAAACTAGCTGTAGATAATGCTATTGAAATATTACAGCTTGCCGATTTACACTCGGTCAACACATTGGAACAAGTCGCATTGAAGTTCATAAAAGAACATCAGAGTCAGATTACTAAAACTGAAGGCTGGGCCAAACTTAAGTCTGTTGAACTGATGAAGAAGATTTTTGAATAAGAAGAGGTTCAAAATAAATTAAGAAATAAAACTTAATTGCATTTTAGTGTTTAAACAGTAGAATAATGTTTTGAAAACTTACTTTATACACGGTTGTCCCAAAATCGGTTATTGTATAAAAAAGTGAAATAAGTGTTTTTGATATTGAGGTTTTCACCGATAAGATATACAGAACAGGTACTACGTAATCTACTGATGAATGATGATAACTGAATAGTTGATATCAGTGTTGCAAACAATCGACTACTGTTCATTTTTTGCTTATAATTTTGGAAGTTATTTGTATTCAAGATAGAATAAAATAGGAACCAAAGCAACAAGTTATGTCTAAAATAATCTGCTCCGGCCGTTTGGAAAATGCTAAAATCACAATAATAGAAGAAACCTGGACTCTTTCTCTTGATGATTTAACGGAATTACTGAACAAAGGAATTATAGAGATACACAGTCCACCCAAAACATTGTATGACGAATACGACTTCAAGCTGAAGATAGAGTTTCAAAAGGCAAAACCACCGTCTCTCTTTGGCGCAAACTATGATGTCCATTTTTATTACATGTGCCCAGCACCAATATTCTTGAAATCTGTTAAACTGAATGTATTCTACAAAAAAGATGATGAAGAAGAAAAGTGTTGTGAATATCTTGAAACAGAGCTTGAAGCTAATAAGTGGAATCATTTGTGTAAAAACAACTACAAACAATTACAGAATCGGCTAGGAAATTCCAAAAGTATTCGCCTTAATTTCGAATTTGACGTCTCTGAAAAGAAATTTAATATTCCCACAACTGAACTAAGCGATGATATGGAGAATCTCTTTATTGAGCGCATGTATTCTGATGTTGTAATAATAAGCGCTGATCTTGAAGAGTTTAAATGTCACAAGGCAGTGTTGGCCTACAGATGCCCAGTATTGGAGGCACAATTTGAGCAGAACACTCCTGAAATTATCACAAATATTGTGGAATCATCTCTAGAGTCTACAGTTTTACGTGAAGTTCTTTTCTGTATCTATACGGATAAAGCGCCAAAAGTAGATGAGATTCCTGAGAAGTTGCTGGCTGCAGCCGATTACTACCAGCTGAATCGTCTGAAGAGTCTCTGTGAAGAAGCTTTGCATAAGAAGCTAACTGTCGACAACGCCATAGAAACATTACAGCTTGCAGATTTACACTCGGCCAATACGCTGGAACAGCTGGTATTAGAGTTTATTAGAGAACATCAGCGTGAGATTACTAAAACTGAAGGCTGGGCAAAACTGCAGTCCGTTGAAATGTTAAAAAAGATTTTTGAATAAGTAGGGGTAGGTACTTATTGGTTTAGAAATAAATTAATTTGCATCACATTGTGTATTTTCATCTTATTTAGATTATCTCTTTCCCTCTTCCATCTCCTTTACCTAAATTTGACATAATGGCATATCAGCAATATGATACATACTGCTGCTGGAGCCGTCGACAATTACAGGTATGTGTTTTTCTACGGGCAACATTATAACTTTTTATATAGATCATTGACCTGTCCGAGACCAGGACTAACAAGAGGAGCGAAGCTAGTACAAAAATCACAAATTTAATAAAATGAAGAAATGTATTTATTTGAATAAGCAAATAAACATAGGCTGAACTCGACAAACACGAAAAATAATTTCTAAGTACGCATAAGTTGTTTATAAAATATCGACATGTTCGATAATAAAAGACTTTGCGGATAATTACTCTTTTTCGATTTTCGGTGAATTTAGCAATAGGAATAAAGTAGACGCAACTGACGGCCAATTTGATGATCCAAGTTGGTATTTATTAAATTGTTTAATGGAATTAAGAAATGAAAAGATACTTTTTAATGCTCTAAATTCTGTGAGTTACTAGAGTACTCAAAAAGCTTTTTCGTGAGTTCAACAGATCGTAGTTTAGCCCAGCCTTCCGTTTTAGTAATGAGGCTCTGGCGGTCTTTTATAAACTTCAGCGTGCGTTGTTCCAATGTGTTGGCAGAGTGTAAATCAGCAAACTCTAATGTTTCTATGGCGTTGTCTACAGTTAGCTTTTTATACAAAGCCTCTTCACAGATACTCTTCAAGCGACTCAGCTGGTAGTAATCGGCTGCAGGCAGCACTTTCTTTGGAATATCATCTACTTTAGGAGCGTTATCTGTGTAAATAAAGAACAGAATTTCACGTAAAACTTCAGACTTTAGATGTGATTTCACAACGTTTGTGATGCTTTCAGTCATGTCATGCTCAAAGTGAGCCTTCAATACAGCACACCTGTTGGCCAACACTGCCTTGTGACATTTGAACTCTTCACCGTCGGTACTTTTCATAACAACATCGGAATGCAAGCCCTCAACGAAGAGTCTCTCCATATCACTGCTTAGTTGAGTTATGGGTATTGGAACATGCTTTTCTTCTTCATCTGAAACCTCAAACTCGAAAATGAAGCGGACGCCCTCGGAAGCACCACACGGCACCATGTTTGGTCGGTATTCGGCTCTTCTTGATAATCGTTTTAAGTGACGAGACTTATTAGCTTCAACAACTGTTTCCACGTTTTCACACCAAATTTCTCTTTTTCCATCTTCATTGTACAAAATACGCAGTTTAACTGATTTCACAAATATATGTGTTTCTGGCATATAATAAAAATCTAACACAAACTTTGGATCATCTATATCATCTCTTGCTTGAAACTCTATTTTGAGTTGAAAGAACTCTTTGTTCATCAATTGGTTTTCTGTTTTGGGTGGACTGTGAATCTCACCTCTAGTTTTGTTGTCGAATAATCTCTCAAAGTCAGTAAGTTTCCAGATTTCAAATATTTTAGTATTGTTCTTTAAAAAATCAACACTTCCTGAGGTGACCACAAACATGTCGTAAGAATATATTCAGTTTCGTTTGAAATAAATAACTTTTAATGGTGAAAATGAGCGGCTGCTGATAGTTCACTCTACAGTTTACTAATATCAACTGCGTACCTAATAATATTTTATTTAGTTATCAGCATTTATCAGTAGGTCAAAAAGTACACATTCCGTACCTATATCGCTTAGCAAATAGGCAGCGACCACACTCGTAAATAAATATAATGGCCTCAATTTCAACCGAATCGCTTTGCCCACGTGGAGTAATTGGTAGCGAGACAGGCAGGTGATCTGCAGGTCATGGATTCGAATCCTGGATGTAATTTTTTTTTTAGGAAAAGGGTGTAATACTTACTGGCAAATAAAGCGAGTGCAAGCTTCATCATGACCAAGTGCGTGTATTTGAGGGCGACGCGCTCCTTCGAGGATATCATCGCGAGCTGAAGGATGGAGAGCACACAGTACACTCCCAGCACTGTCACTCCGATGACGGCGACTACGCCCGCGAAGTATACCGTCGCTGGAAGTAAGAGAATAGAGGGTTTAGTATGTATTTAAAGTTATATAGATTTACTAGCTGACCCGGCAAACGTTGTTTTGCCTTATAAATTATATAGATAGTAGCCGATTCTCAGACCTACTGAATACGTATACAAAATCTCATAAAAATCGGTCAAGCCGTTTCGGAGGAGTACGGTAACTAACACTGTGACATGGAAATTTTATATATTAGAAGATGACGACACATAATAATATATAATATATAGAAATTCGTGCATGTATGCTTTAGGTGTGGTCTGTTTTAGGTCTACCTACTGTTTTATTTAACACTAAATAAAACAGTAGGTAGATAAAATCCTAGGTAAGTCTTGAATCCTTAAATTAATGGTTTATCAAATTTGTCGTTGATTTTATTGCTGGCGTCCGTGGAATTCACCAGCCTACCCCATAGTTGTCGCACAAATTTTAGTGACCAATGGGTCACGTGATCACGTGTCCAAGTGACCCTAGGACAACGGGTCATAATTCGCTGTCCTAGGGGAGCAACGGGACTCGATAAATAGCGACGCGACGCGACCATACATCTGATTGACAGACAAATTTTCGCGACAATCACATACAACGTCTATTTGACATTTACGCGTCGCGTTGCCGCGTTGGTCGTTAACCTAGGACAACGGGTAAGTGGTGCTAAAGGTGTGATCACTTTGTTTTGGCCGTGGCTTGAAACCTAGACACAACCTACCAAGCTAAGTTTTATCCAAAAATGCGATGAGACAAAGCATGGCTTAGGGGACATGAGGAGCTTATTGGCCTAGCTGTACCTGCCGATCATAAACAATCGTGCCGGTTAAGCAACGCTTGGCACGGTCTTTACTTGGATGGGTGGCTAATAATTTGTGTGGCAAGAATCATTTTCTCGAGCTCATCCGTGCTTCGGAAGGCACGTTAAGGAGTTGGTCCCGGTTGTTATCTTCGATAGCAGTCGTTAGGCCAAATTAGAGACCTTAGGGTGATCTGAAAACTCTAACACTAGGTGAGTCACACCACTACACGAAAAGAAGAAAGAAGAAGAAGAGGACACGATACGTACCTTCTCCATACAAATGTAGTCGACAGATTCATCCCCGGATAAAGACATTATTAGAGCAAATATGTCCCTACGCTTTTCTAAATTTTCTTACTATTCTCTGTTTTATGGCATAAACATATTTGCTCTAATGTCTTTATCCAAAAAGCAAACAGTCGACTACGTTTCTATGAAGAAAGTGTAGGTATCCATTCCTCTTAAGCTTAACGAAGTCTTAATTTAGGAACTTTATTGAGCAGAGTAATTAATTACAAAGATAATAAGCCTTAATGTAGGATACAAAGGTTGGGCCCCGGTGACGTGTTTCAACCAGGTTACAGCTGTCAGTTCCACTAAATCTAATGTAATTAGGCTGGGGCTTGTTCGCTAAAAATATTTCATCACGAAGGTTTAGGTTGCATGATAAAAAATTGATAGTAATTCAGTTGGGCGGATTCTGATTTTGTGAAGTTTTTATTTTCATGATTATACCTAATATAAATAACCGCTTATAAACGGTGGTCCGTTCGGTGAAGTTCTACTGGTGGGTTCGTTTTTTTTTATAGAATCACGGGGAATTATCTGTTGTATAAAACGATTTTTTTTTCGGGTTTATCAAACTATTAGTACTTAGTTCTATCAATAGGACTAAGGGGGAATCAAGCTAGAGCATATATGGAGTCGCAATCTATTGCAATATATGTGAAACTAGCTGACCCGACAGACGTTGTCCTGTCGTTTAGTATAAAAAAATAAAATTCATCAAAATCGGTTTAGCATTTTTTCTTTCATATTCACCTTCTCCTGACAATAGCGCTCACAACAAAAAAAAGAATTATCGAAATATGTGTAAAAGTTTAAGTTTAAGTGTGCCGTGACCAAGGGAAATAGGGATTGATTTTTATATAATAGAAGAAGAAGAAGAAGATAGATGCTTGGTCCTGTCCTGACTGACTGTAGGATCAACGCATAGCCTAAACCGCTGTTCCTTTTAGGTGATAGTAGAGATCACCTACACCATATTCAGCTACTGAATATGCTGTAGCCATCCGATAAGAAATAATTTTTCGAAATTCCTACGGGATCGGGATTTACGCGGGTAAAACCGCGGAACACAGGTAGTACAGTAATAAAAATACAGTTTTTGAATTTAAAATAAAAAGAACGACTAAGGTTAACTTTGCATATTTGTCACTTTACGCCTTTCACACACGTATCATTGCGTCATGGAATGTGCAACCAGGCGCATAGAGAACACGTCATGTATGAATACTCATACTAACGTAGGTATGAGGCGCGGGCGCAGGCATACCCTGAGATGAAAACAAAAAACAGCAGACACGTTACCTAGTCTCGGAAAATGAGACAATAAAACTGCGTCTACTTTACATCTCATTTGTTTTATATTATTCCCAATAAAAAGTAATTTACGCTGTAAAAATGAAAAATATGTTTCTCCGTTTTATTTCATTTCGAATAAATATTTTGGAAAACTTTGTGGTGGGGACCCTCTAAAAGTAAAATCTTAATCCGAATAATATCGATATTAAGATAGAAAACAATTTTTTTCATAATTTATTTTGGTATTAAGTTTGTATGGAAATGGTAACAGTCGCCGCGTTCTTAACAGCCTTAGCTTGAAGCCGATGCATCGATTGCTAAACGTGCGGTCAATGACGTAAACCAGCAGCTCAAGAGATTTTAATGACAGTTCAAATCGGCACACACAGCAACACAGAAACAGGCCACACCTACAGCACACAAATTCGTGCATGTGTGCTGTAGGTGTGGTCTGTAAAGTGTAACTGTCATCGAGTATTTTGAGCTTAAACCTTTCCTTGCAGTCGGGCAAATACAATTCTACAAAATGTAATACAATCATCTTTCTTAACAGCAACGGTCTTACACACTAAAGAAAATCGTTTGAAGTTTTTAACGTCTTTAGAATTCCCTACCTAAAGGGTAATACGAAACCCTAAAACCGGGACACTATTACTTAGAATCATGATAAGTATATTTCAAGTAGAAAGGTATTAGCTTCTAGTTGTTCTAATGTAAAGTTGGTGAAGATCTGATCAGAACCTTCGGAATGATGAGCAGAATATCATCTCAGAATACAGTAAATTACCAAGTTTCGACTTCAACAGAATAGTTTCTTCCATTTTCCTCCAACTTTGCAGCAATAAACCCACAATCCTTGGTGCAGCGATTAACTAGACAATAGGCATGTCAATTTTCCTGTAATTGCATCTTGCATTTCAAGAAGAACAATCATTTATGGATACAGTGGTTGCACTGCCAATGTCATGCCATTGTCACGCGAAGTACTTATCTAGTTAGGGAGGACCTTGGCTTATTGTAGTTTTATGTACCTACTAGCAGAGCCCCGCGGTTTCACCCGCGTAAATTCTGATCGCGCGGATATATTGGGATTAAAAGTAGCCTTTGTTACTCAGGGTGAATGTAGCTCTCTAATAGTGAAAATTTTTTTGAAATCGGTCCAGTAGTTTTTGAGTTTATTCATAACAATAACAGACAAACACACACACACACACACACAAACATACAAATATTTCCTCTCAATAATGTCTTTCACAAGCGTGAGTCCCGATCGCGCGTGAATATCGGGATGAAAAGTAGCCGATGCGTTATTTCAGGTCTCCCTACAGCTATCTCCATACCGAGTTTTATAGTAATTGGTTCAGCGGTTATTACGTGATTGAGTAACAAAATCTTTGGTAACAAACATACACACATACATTTTAAATTTCGAAGATCTCAGAAAAACCAACTACGCTTGCGTGAGAAGTGTATTTTTTATCAATTCGTTACCGCCTTTTTATAAACTTGTAATTCGTCATTAAAACAACCACATAATTCGTGTTTTAATACCTATTATTATAATGAAACAATCACTTTAACTACAATTATTATACAGTCGGACCTGCAATGAACACTGCGGTATAATCATCATCATTATGCCCCTGGCGCATTCTCTATTTGGGGTCGGCCCTCCGGATACTAGATCGCCACTTATTACGATCTTCAGATAGATAGATAGAACGCTTTATTGTTCTCACCAAAAATAAATCATTCTCTTCAGTTATAATATTTAAATTAAAATTGTATTTCGGTCTCCCGCGATTCAGGATTTTCCTTGTGCGGGGACCAAAGCTAAGGTAAAGTCTGTAAAGTTTTTTAGTAAATAAACTTTTTATTATTATAGTTATTGTTGGCATTAGGCCTAGCGTCGTCAAATCCTTGGAAATGGTTCGAGTCCAGGAAGTTGGCGGGCGCCCCGTGCCTCTATTGCCCTCATCCTTAGCCATCACTCGTCTCGTCATGTGGTCTTCACCTCTACGCATTACATGACCATACCAGCGCAGTCTGCTTTCCTGCATCTTTAGTTGGATATCGGATACTTTGAAGGAGCCCCGGATATACTCGTTTCGAATTTTGTCCAATCTCGTAACGCCCCCAACCCAACGCAACATCCCCATTTTTGCTACATGCATTATAATCATTGAGATATGTCTCGTAGGGAACCCCCTTTACTAGTAGATACATAATAATAATACGTAAAGGGGGTTCCCTACGTGATTTGAAAACACTTTTTATCTAATGTTGTTTCGTTGATGACGATTAGTCGAAGATTAGTCGAATAATATTGTTCGACGCCTTTATTCTACGAAAGACTCATCTGCCGAAGTTTGTTTCCCTATAGTACGTTTCGTCGAAAAATGTTACTGCGACAGTTTGATTCTCCGATTGATGAACATATTCCCTGTTTCTTTTACGCGAAATTAATATGAAATGTCGCTGCAATATTGTTACTCTATCGTAAAATGAAATGACAATCGCTGCGGATGGTAAGATGAAGTCGCCGAGTATCATTGAATTTGAGGTAGCGTTACCTACTTCAGTGGTTTGTTTCAACTGTCTTCCTTCTGATGCCATTTCTTAAGTTAAGGTTGAGATCAATGGGTAATAACACAAAAAAAAAGCAATATTCAACCCCTATTGTAGTTGGAAAAGGAAAAAAAAAGTTGGTCTTTAAATGTAGTTAGTAGTTTTATTTTGTGTAATTTCTTTGTGTACATTTTTAGGTCTTTAGTTTGTAGTTTAAGTCTGACAATAATAGGTTTAAACGTTACATCTTCGAAAGTGGCGATATTTTATTTGTTGTATAGAAGAAAGAAAAATAATGGGTATAACTCATCAATTTATTTACACTATAATAAGTTAAAGTGCGTATAGGACGCACGGACCCTAACTAAACGAAGTTTCCTTTGACCTTATTAGGTTTCTCCCTTCCGTCCGTCAATTCGGAGACAATAAAACATCCGGAGGTGCCAGGTGTGCCCTTCACTACGCCTAACTTGATCATTCCTAATACAAGGCTTATATCGGCTAAATGGCTTCCACAGATAAACCTATTTGGCATTTTAAGACGACTGTCTTAAAATGCCATGAAATGCGCCCTTAAGGGGACAGTCTACCTACTCTTTTCTCCATACAAACTTTACAAACGTAGTCGACTGTAGTGCCCCTACGTTTTGATTTTTTTCATTTTCTTTCTGTTCTAAAAACATTTTTGATTTTTATTTCTATTTTAAGTTGAAAATAAAAAAAATCAAAACGTACGGGCATGGCCATGGCAGATATAGGTTTTATGGCATAAACATATTTGCTCTACTGTCTTTATCTAGGGAGGAAACAGTCGACTATATTTGTATGGAAATAGAATAGGTAGACTGTCCTCTTAAAGAACTATGTTCTATGTTTTCCTAAAACAAAAACAAGGTTATAAGTATACGAAAATTAAAATTGAGCATCACATCTCCTCAGATAACAGAAGAAAAATCTAAACTTCTTCCTTATTTTAAAGTCGATTAAACATCTTCTAAAAGCCTAAATATATACTTTAATAGTTATAATTATCTACGGTTTTAATCAAAATGTACATGAGAAACCGTTAAAAAGCCTGTGGGAACATCTAAAATTAAACAGTTAAATGTGTTGTTACATAATTTCTATTACCTACGCATTGAGTTCAATTATTATTTGAAGCGATAAAAACGTAACTCAGTGGCGAACCGAGCCGAGGTAATCTTGAGTTCAAATTAAAACTGTGAAGTAAAACTCCGGCCAAGTCCGAGTCGGACTCGCGCACGAAAGGTTAAGGCAGGCACCATTAGGACAATAAAACACGTTTGTTGTATGTATATGTCATACCTTAAATATAAATAAACACAAATATTGCACGGCGTTACACACGGTGTAATCTAGCCCCAAACTAAGAACTAGGCTTGTACTATGGCCATAGTATGTACAAGCCTAGTACATGCCTATAGAACGGATATACTACATATTATACTTTTTTTGTTGTAAATAATACATAATGATACATAGAAAACACCCAGGCCAGAAACAAATATTAATTTTTAAGCATAAATACTTGCACCCGGCGGGAATCAAACCCGCAACCATCTGCATTGTTCCTATATCTCTACAAGACCGGGACTTATGCGCGAGAAATCACTACTAATTACTACTAAAGTTAGTAGAAAAACAAACCAGTTGATATCCACAACAACCGAGTAACTGTTTGTAAAGTATGACATCATCATCATCAGTAAACAACGAGTGGAAATCACTTGAACAGGTTTTACACTACCTATAACAATTTTAAGGTCACATTCAAAGTAAAAATACGGTGCATATTTACCTACTTGTTTGAAGTACACCATATTGCCGAGATTCTGGTGCATGCGTGTATAAATGAGAAGTTTAAGGGCCCTATACTGAAAAACTGAAAATCCATGTCGGGCGCATCGATAAATGTTGATTATTTCATGACGGAATGTCGTAGACCTTTTTTTTGTGTACAGATTGTAGGCGACATTGTTTCCGATATTTTAGTGCAGTTTCCATACAAATATGTCAAAACGTATTGAAGCCTATCGACATTTTAGCCAAATCAGACATTTTTTGTCTAAAATTTGGATAGGCTTTGCACCAATAGGAGGTTCTTGTCTTAAAACTACACCAAAATGTAGGAAACAATGTCACCTACAATCTGTACACAAAAAAGCGTTCTACGACATTCCGTCATGAAATAATCAACAATATTCGATGAGCCCGACAGGGATTTTCAGTTTCAAGGTCTGTGGCGTTGTTATTCCTCTTAATACGACTAATGTTATAAAGGTAAAAGTTTGTGTGTAAGTGCGCATGTAAATATGTTTGTTACTACTTCACGCAAACATTCCTGAACCGATTGTAGTAAACAGCGGCTTCCCAACAAGAAAATTTAGTTGTATATGGGTGTTAGAGCAGATGCTTATTAACACTTTTGGAAATATGAAGTAGTTTCCAAAATATTAGACTAAAAAGTTTACTTGAAAATTAGCTGTTTTTGAGACTTGATGGATGGTCATTGACCTTTTATTTAGTTTGTACTACTACAATCTAAACATTGGCTTTATGTTCAAAAACAGCTGTTTTTCAGAAAAAGATAAACTCATCATTTTTGAAAAATGAAAGTTTAAATGTTTTCGCCTCTACTTGTAGAACAAAACGTCGAGGTGATTATCTATTTATAACGCGATCTAGACCCGTGTCTAATACTAATAATGGACGGAAATCGTGTAAGTTTAAAAAGTGTGTTGTAGAACAACGTTCTTATATAAGCAGCTGCTCCATAAACTCCAACACCCTGTTTACCATAGATATTAATAAACTCGGGCTACTCGGTACTTAAATTCTAGTTTCACGGGTCCGTCACGGGTCCGCTCCTGAACCTCTTCCCAGTATGAGTATTTAACGTTTACCACTTTTCACGCCCCGATTCACACTCTGTCAAATGACAAGTTAAAAACTCCCACCCATTGTAGTTTCGTCGTGAAAAGTGAAATTGTGGGGCAAATGTTTATTTTGATTGTTCACATATGACATATACCACGGTAGGTATGGTATGATACCGTACTTTTGTGTTAATGTATACTGTACAGTTGATGGCTATGAATTTGTGTCACTAAAAAATAAATGGCACGATAAATATTTCTTTCTTTCTTTAATTGGGTACCAATTGATACGACTTTTTTTTGGCAGATAACGGATAATGCACAGCACAAACCAACCAGTTGCACCATGAAGTTTGGCATAGGGTTCCATAAAATAGAAGAGTGCGAACATGAGATTCTTTGAAAAAAAGCAGGGCTAATATTAAAAAATAAATAGTTTTCAAAGATGTTAATATAAATTATTTATTTATTGCATAACTGTGTACATGAGCAGATGATAATGATTTAACTAAAACTAGAATGGGAGACAGCATTTAATTTTAATATTAGAATTGAACGATCCTGGTACTTGAATGAATTATTTTTACACCTAATTCACTGATCTATAGTGTAATATATTTTGACAGTGAAAATACAATGTTACTTTCTTTTGGATGCTGGATATAATAGTTGACCTGTTTAGGTACAATACAAAGTGGCATCATTTTACAATCATTTCGGTATAATGCCATCAGTCATTGTCATAGCTATTGTATTTGGGTGTTTTGGAGTCGTGGTTTCGTAAGTCACGAACTCTGACGATTTTTTATACTTATTCTTAAAAAAAAACGAATTAATTGAGCATAAATAACAGTCACAGTCGTTTATGAGTGGTACTTTTTTAAAAATTGTTTTTAATTCGTCAGGATACCACATCTTTTACGAAATCTCGATTCATTTTATATTATTAGCTGCACTCCGCGTAAGTCCCGATCCCGAAGGAATATCGGGATAAAAAGTAGCCTATGTGTTATTCTGGATCTCCAGCTCCCTATAAATAAATAAAATAAAAAATAAATATATAAATAAATTCTGTGAACAACAGACAGCGCCATCTAGCCCCGTGGTAAGCGACTAAGCTTGTGTTACGGTGACTAGACAACGGATATAATACTTATATTTATTTTTCTTTTGTAAATACATACATATTATACATAGAGGGACACCCAGACCAGACACAAATATTTATTTTAAGCATAAATACTTGCACCCGGCGGGAATCGAACCCGCAACCTTCTGCATTGCAGTCGAGCCTTCGCACGACGCGCCACAGAGGTCGTCAAAGTTACCAAGTTACCAGTTACCTATATACCAAGTTTCATCGCAATCGGTTTAGCGGTTTTTATTGATTTGACAGCGGATTGAGTAACAAACACACATTCATATACATACATACTCACAAACTTTCAGCTTTATAATATTAGTAGGATACCTGATGATTTAGGCATCCGATAAGAAACCAGTTATTTGATATTACCATGGGATCGCGACTTACTCGGAAACCGCGGGATACATACACAGCTAGTAATATCATATTTACCATTTATTATGCTAACCTTTCTTTTAGTAAGATATCTGATGACGCGATGACTTCGGTTCATGATGGAATTACCGTGAGTCACGAACCAGACGTGCAAAAATGTCATCCCAGCGTATAAACTAAAATGTATTAATAATATTTTTATAATAACATCATCGTTAATGGTAAAGTCTAAAATAATATAATGAAGCCACTGAAGTGACGCTACAGTCATATCACAGCGCCATCTAGCCCCCTAGTAAGCTACTGTTACGGTGACTAGACGCAATACAACGGATATAATTTTAAATACTTATATGTAGGTATACATTATTTTTATCTATACTTCTATACTAATATTGTAAAGAGGAAAGATTTGTATTTTTGTGTGTAAACTCAAAAAAAACTGGACAGATTTCAAAAATTCTTTCACTAATAGAAAGCTACATTCACCCTGAGTAACATAGGCTACTTTGATCCCGATATTCCTAAGGGATCGGGACTTACGCGGGTGAAACCGCGGGACGCAGTTTGTATACTATAAAGAGACATGTATTATGAACCAACTTACAAACCTAACGTTACTATACGTACAGGAAGTTCAAAAAGTGGATCTTTAATTATATTCACGATCTGTAATACGATACTCTCATTAATTCAAGATACATCTCTATTATCTTCCTTTAAGGTTTGCTTATCTAAAGTAATTTAAATATTAATCTTCAGTTTAAAAGGTAATAGGCCTTGGTGTCCTTCTTAGTACATAACTTGTTGTGCAGCTAGTGAAAAACTATTATAAAGAGGAAATGTTGGGATGAACGTTTATTGACGGTAAATTCCACAACTCATAAATCGATTTTGACAAATTTTGATGTATTGATGCATTAGATTATAATTCTATAAAAACTAGCTGACCCGGCAAACGTTGTTCTGCCTTATAAATTATAGATAGTAGCCGATTCTCAGACCTACTGAATACGTATACAAAATTTCAAAAAAATCGGTCAAGCCGTTTCGGAGTACGGTAACTAACACTGTGACATGGAAATTTTATATATTAGATAAATTAATTAACGAATTCTAAAATTAAAGACATTTTTCGATTTTAATCGCGTGGTGTTTAAAACAATAAAAGAAAATTTTAAATAAATTTTGTGAACACAGCGCCATCTAGCCCCGTGGTAAGCTACTCAGCTTGTGTTATGGTGACTAGACAACGGATATATTACTAATATTTATTTTCTTTTGTAAACAAATTTACAAAAGAAAAATAACTATACATACCTATTATACATGGAGGGACACCCAGACCAGACACAAATATTTAAGCTATTGCATAGCTTTTATCGCGGGCTTTGAGCGCGGCCACCGAATCAAGAAATTCCGTAACGAAAATAAAACCTAACACCCCCCACTCCGCCTACCATGTAGCTCGGCCGAGCTACATGGTAACCATGGCAACATGGTCCACTTGATTAAAAATGCTATGCAATAGCTTTACCGCGGCAGTCTCCGAGTGCCACACGTTTTTTTTAAACATAAATAGGTACTTGTACCCGGGACTTATGTAGGTAAAACCGCAGGGATATGCTAGTATTTAGAAAGCATCCCTTGCAATAGACACTTTGGCGTCCTCTTAATACTTTATCTACTACAAAAATGAACTGGCACTATCAATATAAATTAAAATAATTAACCGGTAAAACCTGTGTAGGTGCTGATATTTGTAGATCCGGCCACGTAATTTATTATTTAAATTCAATCTAGCTAGACATTAAGTAGAAAGTATTGATTACTGAGGAATTTCTATACTGGATAAATGTTATCTAATTTTGTAGCATTAACAAAACGCAAAAGGCCGTTGTTATAAATTAAATAATAAATAAATAAATTCTGTGAACAACACAGAGCGCCATCTAGCCCCGTGGTAAGCTACTAAGCTTGTGTTACGGTTACTAGACAACTGATGTAATACTTAAATTTACTTTTCTTTTGTAAATTATATACATATTCGAGAGAGACAACCAGCTTCTCAACAGCTGCATAAACCACAAACTATACTGATGATAACGTATGCATTAACTATGTATCGTTTGTCTTTTACTGTGACATGAAGTTTCAAAGTTGAAAGACAGAGACAAACGTTACATAAACTTAGTCATACTAACTCTGGGGACACGTGTTTTATCGCGCCAGGCTGGTCTGGCGCGATCTGTCTTGATAAAACACGGGCCAAAATTAAAAACTTATTTAATAAATAAATATTGCACGAGGTTACACACAGCGCAATCTAGCCCCAAACTAAGCACTAGGTGCGTACTATGGGACTAGACAACGGATATACTACATATTGTACTTTTTTTTGTAAATACAAAGCAGTGACCAGATACAAATATTTAGTTTAAAGCATAATGACTTGCACCCGGCGGGAATCGAACCCGCAACCTTCTGCATTGCAGTCGGGCCTTCCCCCGACGCGCCACTGAGGTCGAGGTTATGCACGATGTATTGCCCGAAAGTCCAGAATTTCGACTTTTTGATCTGGGAACCCTATACGGAACCTTACGCGAGTTCGACTCGCACTTGGCCCGTTTCAAAATATAAACGGGCCAAGTGCGAGTCGAACTCGCGTACTAAAGGCGTATCTACAGAACTGTAGAAAACCTTCTCAAAAATTCATTCAAACACAGATCGACAACGACTCGATCTGTCCTCTAGATTCAGATAAAACGCACCGATACCGCGATTCAATTTGGATTGCAACACCATCTAGCGGCGTGGAAAAAGAACGCACGACCGACCATTTTTCTTTTTTTACAAAATACTAACAGAGAGTTCTATAATTCGTTTTTTAAATTCAGACTACGATCTGACGTTTTGGTTCTTTGTATTTGATGATTTTTCTTTAGGAAGATGTGACAAATCATAGTAGGAATTAATTAAAAAACGAAGTATAAGTGAACACACTAGCAACTGCTAGTAAGTAGGTTATTTATTTATATTTAGGTGTTCCGTAATAATGAGTGGATAATCCCGTATGTACGTATGCGGGGCCAAGGCATGTAACCACCCCCTGCATTTCAATTTTCTATTGCAAGCCTCGAACGAGCTCTAGGCCATTTATTGTGAAATTTAGAAAATTCCTACCTTTTCCCGCATTTATAGGTAATCACGTCCATAGTTTAAGTCATAGCACCATTTTTTTTGTTTTAATATCTTCCCTAATAATGGTGTTTTTAAATTGCATTTAAATTATTTCGATAGCTGGGTAGGTATAATAAACAAATGTACAAGACATCCCTAAACATAAAATTCAATAAATTTATTTTTTTTGTAGCTCAAGGCTATTTTATTTAGAATTTTTTTAAGGAGAAAATAGCATTCAAAAATTTCGCCTCGCCCTAAGTAAAAATTTTTGAATGCTATTTTTCCTTATTTTTTTTTATAAAATTTAAATTAAATAATGTTTTTTATCTGCCAACTTTGAGCACCCGTGGTGCTTACGCGGGTGAAACAGCGGGGCGCAGCTAGTATTGTATAACTAACTGGGCCCCGCGGTTTCACCTGCGTAAATCCCTATCTCGCGGGAATATCGGGATCAAAAGTAGTCTATGTCCTTCTCCAAGGTCCCTTCTTCCTCTATGAAACCGCGGGGCGCTACTAATAGGCCATAATAACTACAAATTGCAATAAACCTAGGTACAATCATTTTGCATCTGATTAACAGAATGACTCACAATCTGTTCCAATGTCGTATTATTTCCACGTTATATGCTTTTGCTACGTATTCTATTGGTGTAGAAGGAAATACACCGTAATATTAATCTTTTACCCCCTTACTTATAATTCTTATAAACGATGGCGATGACTATGTATGTAAATGTACCGTTTGCCGTGGTTTGCCTCTGTCTGTTAACTTTGGATCCACAACCACAGTCAGAGTAAAAGACAAACGATACCTACGTAGTACAGTAAAGAGCTGAAATTTGGAGGGTCTGTATAATATAGGCATCCTATAAGAAAAGGGTTTTCTGAATATCAGGACTTACGCAGGTGAAACCACGTGACCCCATAACAAACAAAATTTTAATTAAAATTTAAAAAGGGCCCTCTTATTTAATTTTATTCAAATATGTATAGGACATTGCAAGTTGTCATTGCATTTTGCATCTACCTTTTCAACATTCCGCCTTCTAATGAGATGAAGCCCATCTCGTAAAGGTTATTAGGGTACAAATCTCCAAGGTTATTCAAAAATCCTAATTCTATATCTACCATAACATCACTAAATCATCTGTTATTCAATGTTTACAAGTAAGGAGGCCAGGCCAGAGTAACACTGGTATTTATAGTCAACTAGCTGCGCCCCGCGGTTTCACCCGCGTAAGTCCCGATCCCGCGGGAATTACGGGATAAAAAGTAGCCTATGTGTTATTCTAGGTGTCCAGCTATCTATATTCCAAGTTTCATCGCAATCGGTTCAGTAGTTTTTGCGTGAAAGAGTAACAAACATCCAAACATCCATACAAACTTTCACATTTATAATATTAGTAGGATAGGATAAGATAGGATTTTAAGTACTTTTTAGTACTACTTTTACCTATTCTGTGTGTTTCCGCAACTAGCCCTATAACTGGGCCTTTTTGCGTGACTTTAAGCCGCAGGTTTCCTCACGATGTTTTCCTTCACCGTAAGAGCGATGTTAAAGCGCACTTAATTTTTTCTTAAAGAAAAAGACATTGGTGCGCCATCGGCCAAAATTTGAAGCCACGACCTTCGGAATGAAAGTCGCGGTATCTACCACTAGACCAACACCGCTCTCGTCAATTCTAAGTAATTACTTGTCTAAGTATTGTGTCTGTCACACTTTCGCTGACGTTAAAAGATCACTAATAAGAGCGAGACAGGGCATTACTTAGGCAAAGTAATCACGTCTCTTGTTTAGTTTCGATCGTATTTTGTTTCTACTTCGATAGTCTTTTGTTTCTGTATCGTTCGTCTTTTGTTTCTACTTCGATAGTCTTTTGTTTCTGTATCGATCGTCTATTGTTTCTGTATCAATCGTCATTTTGTTTTTGTATCGATCGTCCTTTTCTTTTAACTTGGTGAAAAATTTAACCGACTGTCACCTTATTTTGGCAGGTTATCTGTGATCTCACCTATTGACTTTACACAAGTTCCACGCCTGAATGGATCAGGAAAGTCCTTTAGTCAAATATGTCGGGTTTTCCTAGCTAGACAGATATTAGGTAAGTATGTAGTTTTGTGAATTTTCCTGTTGTAATCGATAGTCACATCATTTTTAGGGTTCCGTACTCACGGTAAAAACGTGGCTAAACGAAGCATCAATGAGTAGGAACACTAACTTTTTATCCAGACAGAGGGCGTTGGTCGACTGAGCTTAGGTTTGAAATAAGAACTGTCAAATAGGTAGTATTTATACAACTTTTAGCGTTTTCATTTATTTAAATAAAATGGCTCAATGTAGTGCATCAGATTGCACAAATAATAAATAATAATAATAATAAACAATACACCGACATAAATGGAATATTTTTAGATTATTTTAACACTAAAACACAATTAACCAATCAATCATTTATTCATAATATAGGTATAATGTACAGATGGTAGTAGGTCAACAATAAGTTAGATAAGTTCCTCTATATTGGCCAGTTCGGCATATGAAAACATATAGGTTCTGAAAAACAAATTACTTACATGTCAATAAAATTCATACTAAAACAACACAAATTAAAAACCATAATTAATTAATAAAATAACATTGGAAAATGTCAACAAATAGAAATAAAATACAATACACAAGTCATTCACATACCAGCCACAGACTAAATAACAATAAAAATATTTTCGTTCAAAAATTATATAAATGTCAAATCAATCAGGTAATGTCCGCAAAAAAAGAAATATATTAATTAGTCGAAAATATTACGTCAATACAAAATGATTATTAAGAAAATTAAAAAAATAGTCAGACGAAGATGTAATGTCCGCAAATAAGATAGGTAATATATTAATTAGTCAAAATATTATGTCAATACAAAATAAAAATAATTAATTAAGAATGTCAAAGGAAAACATCATTATTCGCATCAAATGTAATAATTCACATTTTTTCGTTCAAGTACTCGGATATGGAGTAATACGCTTTTTGCAGAAGAAATGACTTAAGGCTGTATTTAAATTCCTGAAATGGCAATTCTTTAATGGCTGGTGGAAGTTTATTATATATTTCTGGTCCCATGCAAAAAATACTCTTTGTCATCTTTTCAGTTCGTCTATTTACGCTTCGCAATGTATTTGCTAATCTTTTACTCTTAAATGTTGGCAGTTCGTTTATATTTATTTTGACATGTAATGCAGCCTCAAAAATGTATGTAGACGGTATTGTTAGAATTCCATGTTTTCTAAAATATTCTTTGCAGGAATCTTTACTTTTTAATTTAAACATTGCACGTATACATTTTTTTTGGCCAATTAGTGCATCTTCAACATTGGTTGAGTTACCCCAGCATAGTATTCCATACCTAGCTATTGACGATGCATAGGCGTGGTAAGCAATCTTGACAGTCTCTAAACTTGCTACTTTTGTCAGTTGCCTTAACATGTATGAGCACTGCCTTAATTTATTATTTGTATATTCAACGTGTGATTTCCATGTCATGTCCGAATCAATATATACACCTAAAAAATTTGTAGATTTAATTTCTTGTATGTCAATATTATTATATTTTATGTCAATTTTGTTTAACTTTGTGTTTATGTTAGTAAATGTCATTAATTTTGTTTTGTCTAGGTTAATGTGCAAGTTATTGCAATTCATCCATTTAATTATATCCACCAGAGCTTCGTTAATAATCATTTCAAATTTGTCGGTATTGTTATCAGTAAAAATTACTGTACTATCGTCGGCAAATAATATTACTGGGTGCCTAGTACATTTTGGCATGTCATTTATGTCTCAGAGACTCCAACTTGACTTCAAAGTACAGGCGAGACCACAAAATTTAGGTAAAGCACAGTCAACTAGAGCGCCATCTGCTCACAACTTTGCATGTTCTCCTCATTGAGAAACACCGTGTTAAACGAGGCTCCGTTCTCAATGGAACAAAGGCTACTAATATGGCGCGACGAGCGTCGTCGGTGAATTTTAAACCAGGCCCTTCGGACACCTGTGCATTGTGCAACCAATGTCGACAGACGTGGTTCTAATTATTCTGTCTGTAAGTGTAAATGGTTCAGTTTTGTATAACTTATTTGTCAGACAGCGCAATCTAGACCCAAATTAAGCAACTGGGTTTGTACTATGGATGGATACTGCGACCTCTATGGCGCGTCGGGGGAAGGTCCGACTGCAATGCAGAAGGTTGCGGGTTCGAATCTCGCCCGGTGCAAGTACCTATTTGTGGTTAAAAATAAATATTTGTTTCTGGTCTGGGTGTATTCTATGTATCATATGTATGTATTTACAAAAAAAAAAGTATTATATGTAGTGTATCCGTTGTCTAGTACCCAATTTCCTCCCTCGGGTGTCGTAAAGTATGACAAGAGATCTAGGGATCTGATGCTAATAATCTCAGCTTGGGGCTAGTAAATATATTCATATATTATGAACAACAGCAATACTAAACGGGGTTCATGGCAGGTAGGTAGCCAACCGTGAAATCATATCACGGAATCACTTCGCAATGCTAAGGGCCTGGTGTGCCTTTATTATAATATGTGTGTGACCATGTGAATCACATGATCACAGCTAATAAAAATCCCCGTGAGTTTATTGTGTCTCTTCTAATTGGAGGTCGTGTTCCGAAGACACACTAAATTGCTGACGATTCAAAACGGTGCCAAAATGTTGATTTCCTAAAATATTGAATTCCCAAAATGTTGACCTTTCACGTGATCGTTTTAAATTTTAAATCTTACTGAATAAATATTTTTTGACGAATTGTATGACAAAATTGATGAGCGCCCCTAACGGACGTTATGTGAAGCTTCAACTGTCTATGACAAGTTTCGCGTTTAAACAAACGCGACAGTTTGCGTTATCTCACACTCCAGGTGCTTCCCTTACGATGAGCTCAAATTGTGGCGATATCGAATAAACTGGGATAAGAGCGGAACTGACAAGCTAGTGCTAATATGAAGGGTATATCAATATGAAGAAATAGTGACAGGAAACGCAGTTTCCGAAGTTATAAAGTCAGTATCTGAAAATTCCGTAGTCAGTATCTGAAGTTATATCCGATGCTTTTATAAAACTTTGCGGCCGCCCCTTCCCCATTTTTCATTGGTAGCCTGGAAGAGATCGCACATAGGCTTTGAAGCCGCCCATTGTGTCACTTTACTTTTAAATTTCTATTTGTATAAATAGAATTTAGAGTTGAGTTGAGTTTGTTTTTTTGTTTGGCTGCCAATAAACTTTTTTTAGCCAAACGGATTACCTCTTTGAAGTGGATGGCAGGACATATAGCACGGAGACCAGATGGTCGTTGGGGCCGAAAAGTTCTCGAATGGAGACCGCGGATCGGAAAGCGCAGCGTTGGACGTCCACCAACGAGATGGACGGACGACTTGGTTAAGGCCGCGGGTTCACGGTGGATGCAGGCCGCTTATGACCGAAGCATCTGGAGATCTATGAGGGAGGCTTATGTCCAGCAGTGGACTTCTTACAGCTGAAATGATGATGATGATGAAACTTTTTTCATTTCATTATTATTTTTCTTTTCAATTTGTGTTTTAGTACAATAAGGCGTTAATCTTTCTATCTATCTTCTACTTGTGTGTCTCCTGGAGCTATGCGTTTCTTAATTTCAATCACCTCTGTAACCTTTTATCTCTATGAGACAGTGAGAACCAGTGAGATTTTGTAGGAATTTGGGTGGATGTTGTAATAAAAGAAATATTTGGTAAAAATAACTGAGTAAATTTTATTTATCAAAACGTCAAAAAAGGAAGGAAGCAAGCAGAGCCTGGTGATAGAAAAAAGAACTAAAATTGGTTGCGTTCCAATCATACTCTAACAGATTTCATATTTCCAATATTATGCAAAACTGTACAAGGTGCAGCCGCACAGGCGACAAGCGAGGCGGATGCTTTGAAACAATGAGGATATTATACAAACTGCGATGCGCTTACAACAATGACAATGTACTTGGCTGTTTACGAGTTATAGATGCATGGTGATTGGTGGTGGCTAATGTGTCGACTTATAGAACAATATAAAGGGGTTTGCATGTATGTATGGCACAATTTGTATTCCAGTTCCACTATGGTGCAATAGTAAATATGCGACAATGTGAATCACATGAACAGAGCAAAAAAAATAAACTACTTACATTTCAAAACGGAGCGATTTTTGACATTATTTTTATTTTATTTATTCAATAAGAGAGGTCAGATATGAGAACTACACGGAGAGAAATATCGAACTGAGTTAGTTTGAGCAATTTCTTAATTAATATTAGTTGATGTTCACATGTGTAGTCGAGAGCTCAGTCGGTGTCTAAGAGTCCTCCTAGCTAGATGAAATTACAAATCGCCCCCCGCCCATACACAACGCCCCCTTTTTTTTCTGGGACTCTTACCGCCCCCCCCCCTTTAGGCCTGCAACGCCCACAAAGGGGCGCTATCGCCCACTTTGGGAACCCCTAGCTAGCTGTACAAATATGGTAAAAATAAACTCTTCCGCAGTCGGGCAAAAGACAAAACAAACTAATTAGGAAACATCAGACATATAACCTAACAGAAACGCGCCAAAAATAACTACAGCCAATTTGTAGAAGCTATTTAAAGGCTAACAAAACAACTTAACACAAAGAATGTAATTACTTCGTATACAGAATGAACCATTTGAACCGGCTTATCCGGGGATATCCTAAACTATAAGATACTAGCTGCGCCCCGCGGTTGCACCCGCGTAAGTCCCGATCCCGAGGGATAATCAGGATAAAAAGTAGCCTATGTATTATTCCAGGTCTCCAGCTATCGCCCCGTGGTATCTACATACCGAGTTTCATGGTAATCGGCTCAGCGGTTTTTACATGATTGAGTAACAAACACACATATAAATAACACATAAAAAAACACACACACACATAGATACTCACAAACTTTCAGCTTTATAATATTATTAGTAGGATAGCGAAAAATTACCAAAATGGCATATTTAGACTTTTGTAGACCGGCAAGGTGCAGCTGGGACAATGAGCTTTTTAATAAAAATAAATGGTTCACCCTGTATACAACATACAGGTAGGTGCGTAAAGTCAACAGAATGTTTGTGTTCATTTTGTCACTAGTCCATTATCTTCAGAAAAACATTTAAGTTGATGAGCATTGCGATTAGCTAACGCAATTACTGTTTTCACCACATAGTTAGGTAAGTACTTACTTAGTAAGTTTGACTATTGAACTGTGAGAATTGATGGTAAGTTCTAACTTAGATTCTAAAATAAAAACTATTTTTGTGACTAAAGTAGAGATCTCGATTTATAATTCCGTCTTTGTGAAATTGACATAGGTACGTAACATGAAGTAAACTGCCAATTTTCCAATGAACCTATCTCAAGTACTGCAGTGCCTATGAAACTGAGTTATCAACTAGATAGACAATACGATATATTTAGTTATTTTTAGTTTTTAATCAGATACCTATGTATTTTATCTACATATTTTATTTAGATACTTATATTGAAGCTGCAATCTGACTCATATTCACTTAGCCTACTGCACAAGCTGTAATGATCTTCTCCATCCAAAGGTTGCTTCGAAGAAATCGCTTTTAGCGAAAAGGCCACCCATTTGCGCAGCGTTTAAGTTTTAAGCTTTCAGTGTATTTGTCTAACATTGTGTATGTTATTTTGTATATTGTTTGTTGTGCAAATAAAGCGTACATCTATCTATCTACTAATATTCCCACAGTAAGACCAAACAGTAAACTATAGTTGGTTGAAAATAAAACACGATTAGTACCGATAAATCCAAAAGTACCATACTCCTCACATAATAACGGTGCGCGTGCGCATAGAAACCGTTGTACGTCGTTCACTTTAACGCGATAACTGTCGGTTATCCCGCAGGAATCTCGGTGGTCGGAGCGATAAGATACCTATGTTAGTGCAGTCAGAAACTAATCCCCTTACTTATAAACGATGACTAACTTTATGTAACGTTTGTCTTTTACTGTGACATGAAGTTTCAAAGTTGACAGACAGAAACAAACGTTACATAACTTAGTTATCTGTTAAGAGGACAGTCTACCTACTTGTTCTCCATACGAACGTAGTCGACTGTTTCCGTCCTGAATAAAGACATTAGAGCAAATATGTTTATGCCATAAAACCTATATCTGCCATGACTATGCCCCTACGTTTTGTTTTTTTTTTCCGTTTTCTAATTAGAATAAAAATAGAATTCAGTAAAATTTGAAAATGAAATAATCAAAACGTCCCCTACGTTTTGATGGACATGGCTAATATAGGACTTATGGCGTGAACATATTTTTACTAATATCTTTATCCAGGGAGGAAACAGTCGACTACGTTTGTAAAGTTTGTATGGAGAAAAGAGTAGGTAGACTGTCCCCTTAATCATCGTTTATGAGTAAGTGGGATTGTCGCCTTTTACAACACCCACAAGCAAAGGGGTAGCCTTATTCTATTAGATTCTATGCAGGGTCTACTCAGTACTAGATGTTAACACATCATGTCACTTTACACCAAAATAACAAGAAAAACCATCAAAATTGAAAAGTAAATATTAATCCTCACGATAATCGTGAAGATTCCTCCATAACACCTATTTAGCAACGTCGTATTTGATTACGGTAATTCACAAATACTTATCTACTAGCTGCGCTCTGCAGTTTTACCCGCGTAAGTCCCGATCCCGCGAGATTATCAGGATTAAAGTAGAATATGTGTTATTCTAGGTCTCCAGCTATCTATATTCCAAGTTTCATCGCAATCGGTTCAGTAGTTTTTGCGTGAAAGAGTAACAAAGTCACATACAGACATACAAACTTTCGCGTTTATAATATTAAGTAGGATTTGCGTGTTAAGCCAATAGCTTGTGTAAACAAAGAAATTACACGAATCATTCGACCTCTTGAATTTACACTTGATTATTTGAATGCTAATTTCGTATGTCACGGAAGAAATTATACCTACGAGTACGCCTAACGCAGCGTTCTACGTGGGCGATCGGATGCGAACGCGATCCGATCCGGTGCGGTGCGGAAACAAGGAACAGTCGAGAATCGCGCGGCATCGCACTTTACGTGCATTTGGTCACGTAGGACACTTCAATAGCTTTCGACTGTTCCTTGTTTCCGCACCGCACCGGATCGGATCGCTTCGCAGTGGCGTTCGCATCCAATTGTCCACGTAGTACGCTGCGCAAGAGGAAAGTCTACCTACTCTTTCTCCATACAAACTTAGTTGACTATTTCCTCCCTGGAAGACATTAGAGCAAATATGTTTTTGTCATAAAACCTATACCTATATCTGCCCTGACCTTGCCCCTACGTAAACATTTTTTTTTAAATTAGAATATGGAGAAAATCTAGGGAGGAAACAAGCGACTACGTTTGTAAACGATTTTAAATTTAAATGGTTGTTTTCACTACAAATATTATTAAACAACGGGGTATTTAAACATGGTAAATACCCCGTTGTATAATAGGTAATATTTGTACGTTTGTAAAGTTTGTATGGAGAAAAGAGAAGGTAGACTTTCCCTTTAAGGGGGTGGATACGTGGTTTGGCTTTATGGGGGGTGGATACGTGAATACGCTTTGGCTTGAACAGCAACGTGTCCTCGGCTATGACACGCTAAGTTTCATTGTGTAGAACGGACTTAAAAAACAAAATTTCTTAGGTTTTAAACATTGAAATCACGTTGCCGTTCTAAATATCTGAACTATCATCCATATCTATACTAATACTAGCTGACCCGGCAAACGTTGTTTTGCCTTATAAACTATAGATAGTAGCCGATTCTCAGACCTACTGAATACGCATATAAAATTTGGTAAAAATCGGTCGCGCCGTTTCGGAGGAGTAGGGTAAGTAACATTGTGACATGGAAATTTTATATATTAGAAAGATTATAAAGCTGAAGAGTATGTTTGTTTGAACGCCTACCTCAGAAACCGTTGGTCCGATTTGCAAAAAAACTTTTAGTGTTGACAGCCCATTTAACGAGTAAGGTCCGTGGGATTATCGGGACCAAAAGTAGCATATTCTACTTTTGGTCTCAATATTCCCACGGGATCGGGACTTACGCGGGTGAAACCACGGGACGCAGCTAGTAATACATAATTAGCAAGAAATGCAATGAAACATAACCTAGGAAAAAGGTTTTATCGTTCGTTAGACATGACGGTGGAAAATAAAGTTGTACGACTAGTTTTTGCTTTACCCCGGCTTTATAAGCTGATTTCTCTTGGCTAGTAAAGTTGTCTTTTACTCTAATAAGATGTTATTGTAAATACTTATAATATTTAAATATTACCTATATAATATTTAATTATTTATTATAGAGGTAGTACAGTATATACTAGTAACCTTCCCCGGTTTCACTTGAGTGTACAGTGTAGTTGTCGATATACAAGCCAGGCCAGAAAGTCAATGAAAAATAGCTGGCTATAAGTCAAGCCAGTAAGGAAGTGAAAAACCGGCCAAGTCCGAGTCGGCTAAAGGTTCCGTATTGTTATAAAAAAAACACGTTTGTTGTATGGGAGTCCCATTTAAATATTTATTTTATTCGGGTTTTAGTTGGATTGCGTTTTTTTATTATAGCGGCAGACAGTCAGATCGACAGACAGTGGAGTCTTAGTGAAACCTTTAGTGCGCGAGCCCGACTCACACTTGACCGGCCTCTTGACTTGGCCTCTTAAACGTGTCAAGATTTTTATATGACCGATCGATATGACCGATGGGGATACCAAGTGCGCCGGGAATAATTAATAACAAAATGTGAATTACATGTGAAACTAAAGGTGCGCTCGCATTTCCAATGACAATAAAACACTTTTACTAGAAGTATCGATAAAACTAATAAATATTCATGAAGTTAATTTGTTGGAGTGCCATCAAACTTTACTATAGTCATTCATTTCGATAGTAAAGAAAGTACATACTAGTTGTATTTCGTTTCTTTTTACCGGACGCCTGGCAGATGTGAAACATCGACTGACTACGTATATAATATTATATTCTATCATATAGGTATATATACTTATAGCGTGGCGAGGCGTCGCCATGGCCTGTATCGCCACGCGAATTTTTAGGATTACCCGCGCCTATAGATGTTTCACATTAAAACTGTAAAAAACATCAACTGTCTAGCTAACACGGTCCATTAGATACAGCCTGGTGACAGACAGAAAGACGGACATTACAACCTTAGAAGTTGAAATTTATACCTAAAGGGCTATGGTAATGCCAATTCGTACCTTTATAGATTTCACTCTAAAAACCCGCAAAATAACATAAAAAGTAAAAAGTTACGTCCCATTCTAAAAGGCTTTCAACCCTAAACGTAAACAATCAAAACAGAAACTAGTCCAAAACTTCGGCCATTAAAATGTTAATGCCCCCGAACTCAGGTAACCAATAAACAACTCCTGCTTGGTGAACTGTATCGACCCAACTGGTGTGCTTCATTCAAAACTATAGCTACTGTAAATAGGTCAAACCCACGTCAAGCCATGGGACAACTATTGGGGTAACGAAGAATGTGAACAAAGAATACTACAATATACTATTTTAAATTTATAAATTCTAACTATATTAAAATACAATGCAAATAACACTGAAAATAAGTAAATATAGATCAAAAATGTAAACAAAGAACTGACAATTTTAAGGGAAAACGTAAATAAAGAGCTGTCACTTTCAAATAAATGTATGGGATTTTTGTTTACATTTTTGATCTAAGTTTCTGAAATAGGATATAGATAATACAAAGATTATACGGGTCGAATTGAGAACCTCCCACTTGTACTGAACTGGAACTTTTTAATACATTAGAATGACAAATCAAATCTCGGTCAATCCTGAAGAAGAGACCTGTAAAGGTCTCGAAACGTTGAGTATTGAAAGAATGCTAAAAGCGATTAAAACCGAAAATGTCTTTAATTTCAACCTCTTCTTTTTTGAAGTCGGTTTTAAAATAAAATTACGTAATAATCAAAAAATGATGAATGATAATAAATGATCCATCTCATCATCGAATGATGAAGTAGGAATGAATAAATTTTATCAAGGAAAGTGGGGATTATGCCAATTAGTGTTTTGAAAATTGGCATAATCCTCATTGGTGACCTTGAAAATTGGCATAATCCTAATTGGGACCTTCTAGTGGGGATAATGCCAATAAACCGGAATTAGCACCCAAGACAAACCAACAAGGTTTTGTGGGGGTTTTAATGTTTCATAAGAATTTCTTTCGTGATAATAAATAAAAATAATCGTTTTGTTTCCAAGCTACAGACTTCGATTGAAAACAGCCCATTTCACTAACAAAGGAAAGGCTAAAGACAACTTCCGCAGTAAAACGACATCAAAGAGGAAAACAACAAGCATGTTTCTCACATGGGAACTGTGGGAACCACTGTAATGTCTGCTAGTATTTAATGTACTAGCGGCGCCCGCCCCGTTCGCCCGCGTAAGTCCCGATCCCGCGGGAATATCGGGATAAAAAGTAGCCTATGTGTTATTCTAGGTCTTCAGTTATCTATATACCAAGTTTCATCGCTATCGGTTCAGTAGTTTTTCCGTGAAGACAACAACAATACGACGTCAACAATAACGATATAATAATTATTGCATGCCCTATGGTTGAGTAAGGCGATTTTTTATTTATACTTGTAACACCAAATTATGTACCCTTATTCGCAATAAATGAATTGTGATTATTATGATTATGATTAAGAGTAACAAAGTCACATACAGACAAACAGACATACAAACATAGTAGGAAGCTTAGATGAAACCAAAGAAAATATTTATTTTGTTTCCCTGAATGATTCACGCACTTGTCAAAAGAGCAAGAAGGCATTCTGACGAAATTACAAAATATTTAATCGCAGTGTGACAATACGTGTTCACGCGACAACGGTTCCACATACGACTGAGGCTAGGGCGTCAGCTAGACGCCCTTTTACTGTCTCATTTTCCGAGACTGGGTACAGTATCTGCCTATTTTTATTTTTATCTAAGGTAGGAAGTAGGATTACCTAGAGATTGTATAGAAATCAGTGCGTAAAAATTTTAAATAGTGGGGAGGAGTAAATGGGTAGGTATACATATACAAGTAACTTTAAATATAGGTAGGTAAAATATGCAGATACGGATGTCGTGATCGAAAATAGGTCACGGGGAAGGAAAATAACGTCCCTATAGCACGTTATGGTGTTTACTAACTGCGCCCTACACCCGTATTATCTATCTAGTTTGTAACTGAGTGTCATAGGCACTGAAACTCAGTTACCAACTACGTGGTACGGTTTGACGACCTCTGTGGCGCGTTGGGCGTAAGCATGACTGCAATGCAGAAAGTTGCGGGCTCGATTCCCGCCGGGAGCAAGTATTTAGGTATTCTTAAAAATCAATAATATGTTTCTGGTCTAGGTGTTTTCTAAGTATCATATGTATGTATTTACAAATAAAATGTATAGTAGATTGCGCAGTGTGTCATCCACTTTTCGTTTGTCTGTTTCTGTAGCCTGGACGGCCTTAAGCATATTAATTTATAATATGGTGTCATTTTGACCCTTTTTGTATGGAAAAATCGCATCCACTAATCCTCTTAAAGCAGATAGTACAACAGATAGACGTACAACAAACTAGCATAAATATTATAATTAGCAAGATTGAATTGTGCAACTCTTACGAAATACCCCGGCTGATATGAAACAGACATCTTTTGATGTCGAGAAGAACATCGGAATGGGCACGAGGACGCGGACATTTTGTTCAAAGCATGATGTGATGTGTGATGGAAAGATGTTCATTTGTACTGAACTTAGTATTCGTTCCAGCGTTAATAGTTTTTAGGGTTCCGTATGTAAAGGTAAAAATGGGACCCTTTTTATTTATTTATTTAGGAACTGTCCACTGTCCATCTATCTGTCATCTCAGGCTGTAGGTGATAGCTGGACACTTGTTTTTTTAGACAGAGTAAAGACAGTCTAAAATAAATATTGGGTGTAAATAAAGTGGGTGCAACAAATGTGTTTTTGTTTGTGATAATGATACGGAACCCTTCGCACTTAGTCGGATTTTTTTAAGAAATATTGAGCCTACGCGAGTTAATTTTATCATTTGTTTAGTCTGGAATAGTAAACAAACTCTAACCTTGCTATTATAAAATGATTTTTAAGGCCAGACCTGATTTAAACCGTGATTTAGGCATAGTAAATCATGGCTTAAACCAGGTTCATGGTTGTTTTCACTACTAATCGACCGAACGAGCGAAGCGAGTGAGGTTTACGTGTTGAGATGGCCGGGCGCTTGTATGTTTGTATGTTTGTTCGACGATAACTTGAGTACCGTTGCTCCGATCGTCACGATTTTTGGTATGTGGCTATTAAGGGTCAATAGATTTTTTAAGTTCGAAGATGAGCGGGGTCGGTGGGGGGGTTACGGAGATAGGGGGTGAAAGAGAGGGATGAAAACTATAATATACCCGAGTAGGGTGTCAAATGAAAGAGCGTAACGTCGGTGAAAATAATATGGTACCATGGAACTGATCTGATGATGGAGGTGGAAGGTATCCACAGGAACTTGACTTTTTAAGAAAGATAGTGATGTCGAGTTTGGTCTCGTTGAAATCATTACAAGTATATATCTAATCAATAATCTACTGCGAAGGTAAACAGGATTAGTAGGGGCATAGGGGGTGAAAAGAAGGCATGAAAATTGTAAAGCAAACAAATATACCCGAGTGGGGTATCAAATGAAAGTGCGTAATGTCGGTGACAATAATATGGTACCATCGAACTGATCTGATGATGGAGCTGGAAGGTATTCACAATACCTCGTGAGCTGTTTTGGACGGCAGTTTCGAGTGTAACATACATGATAACCACCTAGCCACAGGAGATTGCTTATAATTGTATAGCCATTGCCATAGTCATCCGTCGCTATTTTTTTCTCTATCTCTTGTCGCACAACGAGACATATGTGGACATAGGACACATAGACTAACAAAAGTGTCACATTTCGAAGATGTGAGTCAATAATGTTGATCTTGAATCTTCACAAGTTATTAGTCGATCATAATTAGCTTTTTCATCTGCCGCGTAGCCTCGGCATAGAATAGGCTAATCCCATGTTTTTCCGTGGGTGTCGTAAAAGGCAATTAAGGAATCTGGGGGAGACTAGCAAACCTTAAGTTCTCCCGCGCGGTGCGATGGCGAATAAACTTCTTGGTCCCTAGGAGGGTTGGTGTCAGGCAGGCGGCCGGCCGTAAAAATATTGCTAAATCTATTTGCAGAAGGTGTGGTCAATGACGACTTACCTACTGCGACCCCAAATGAAAAAAACTATTTGGGGTTTAGCGGACCCCGGGCCCCCGAGAGGGATGCAACTGGGAACATCGCTTAGATAAGAAAAAGTTAGGTTTTTCGTTCCAGCTTGCAGTTTGTTGTTCTTTACTTTTCAATGCTTGCCTAGAACTTTTTGCGAAATCGAAACCACAATAATTTAGGACTAGACAAAAATACAAAGCAATAAAATCTCGATAAAGAAGCGACGTGGAAATACTATGTAGATTTGTCCATTCTCACATGTAATAATACCCGAGTAAAGTTAGAGGAAAAAACTTATCTTCTTATTATTTTATTTTTGAGCTTCTTGAAATCGTTAATAATTCTTGCCGTCTACAAGGTGTAATGATCTTTATCGTCCAAAATGTGGTTCTACGGTACACTATTTAAAGTATTTAGTGTAAATAAAAACTCGTGAGGTCTCACTTCGGGGCGAACTACTAGTATAAATAACGGGGTATTTACCATGTTTAAATTTCGTGCGAAGTGAAGACGTAAAAGTAGGAAAGCGGACCCCGGGCTCTCGAGAGAGATGCAACCGGAAACATTGCTCGGATGATGATGATGATTTACCATGCTTAAATGTGTTTACATGTTTATATTGTGTTGTAGTTTCAAGACAAAAAAGTCGAATTGTCAAAACGACGAGAAAAAAACATTACTAGGTAGTAGGTACTATAACTTACTGGATGGTCGAAACTTGGTGACGTCGTCGCCACATTTCTCCCGGTTGTACAACAGCCTCTTGCAGACACGCCATGGTCCGAAGTACCCTTGGTCGAAATTCGGGTTCTCCACTGAAAGAAAACATACAATATTTAGGTATATTAAAGTGATTCCAATGACTTAATACTCATATATTTAATTTAATAAAGAAGATGTATGTATGTACCTATATGTTACAGTCAAAAAGTTCGAAAGTCCTTAATAATGAAGCACAGCATCGAAAATTCTAATTTTCCAGTGGTTTAAAAAAAAGGTCCTCGAGAAGGTATTCTGAAAAACTGAAAATCCATGTCGGGCGCATCGAAAATTGTTGATTATTTCATGACGGAATGTCGTAGAACTTTTTTTTGTGTACAGATTGTAGGCGTCATTGTTTCCGATATTTTAGTGCAGTTTCCATACAAATATGTCGAAACGTATTGAAGCCTATCGACATTTTAGCCAAATCAGACATATTTTGTCTAAAATTTGGATAGGCTTTGCACCAATAGGAGGTTCTTGTCTTAAAACTACACCAAAATGTAGGAAACAATGTCACCTACAATCTGTGCACAAAAAAAAGTTCTACGACATTCCGTCATGAAATAATCAACAATTTTCGATGAGCCCGACAGGGATTTTCAGTTTCAAGGTCGTTGGCGTATATACTCCTCTTAAAAGAAGCTCAAAAAGCTCGCTTCGCTTGCTCTTTCCTTAAACTTTTCGCACTTAACCTTCTCGCACTCGAAAAGCTTTTTTTCAGGTTTTGAATAAGCGTGTCGGTAAAAACTTAGTTCTGTCAAAGGTCGAGTTTTGACTGTAACATATACAAATATAATATTATGATCATTTTGCAAGCCGAGATCTCGACTTGAGACTTGATATATAACCGTCTGTGTAAAATTTACATTTGAGCAACATGTAACCTTATGTTTTTAAAGATGCGGACTGTAAATCGAATTCCAAGTCGAGATTTCTACTTGCCTTAAACCTTAACCCTAAACTCACAAGATTTATAGCAAAAGAATTCCTGATTTAAAACGCGTATTTTTATTTTTAATTCTCGAAGACTAACAATAGTCTTGACTCTTGGTAGAGGAGATCCAAAAATACGCGGTTTGGCCTGGGAAAATGTTACTGTGAGGGAAATAACTTTAAAGACAGTCTACTGTACAACATGTACGGTTTTATTAAATAAGCATTTTCCAACCTCCGACGATTCGTTCGGGGTCTTTCCAGACCTTTAATTAGAATATAAATAAAATTTAGAAAAATAAGAATATGAACAAAAAAAAACTAAACGTAGGGGCATGGTCATGGTCAAAGCTGATATAGGACTTATGGCATAAACATATTTTATCTAATATCCGTGAAAGAAACAGTCATCTACGTTTGTAAAATTTGTATGGAGAAAAGAGTAGGAAGACTTTCCCCGAGCAGTGCCCGCGACTTTGTCCGCCTAATTTTTTTGACAATATAATAGTCTATCTATAGTCTTATTCAATAAATGGACTATCTAACACTGACTTATTCAAATCGGACCAGAGCGGTTCCTGAGATTAGCGCGTTCAAACAAACAAACTCTTTAGCTTTATAATATTGGTATAGATAGATAGAGGGTGGGTAGATGGGTTTATTACAAAACATAAGTATTATTTAAACTTAAATTACCCAAGCTTCGTTCTACAGTGCAAAGTGAGATCCATTTTCGAATTAAAACCTGTTTTACATTTGATATCAAAATGTGTGGGTGTAGGTTATTGAGTGGACTCATTCTGGGCTAAGCTCGTATCAGCATAACGATGGGTTTAGTTAAATCAACTTTGGTCTTGGATTATCTCACTAAAACATAGGCTTAAAGTTTTGTTTAAACAGCTTTTAATGGTTATCGAAAATGTTGTTCAAATTGACTTTAGTGGTTTCCTATGTTTGACAAATTAGTCATAGATTATGTGTGGTCTGAAGATTTTTGCAGGGTTTTGCGTTTTACGTTCTAACTACAGAAAAATCAACATTAAAATATTGAGTTTTGGGCCAAGAAAGACTGCCTGCCCTACACAGTTGACACGAAGAAGAAGAATACCAAAATACAAAATAAATTTATTTGTTGTCCTTGTTTCGGTATGTTGGCCGGTACAGCCAGTATGGAAAACGGCCCGGAACTATATCCGGTATCTGGTTAACATAGCACAAGCTTAGTCGCTTAGCATGGGGCAAGATGGCGCTGGGAATATACCACATTTACACCGTGAATATACCATACATACACACACACATTTATTTATTATCTGTGAGCATCAAAACCACCAGTCAAGTAACGCAAACTTCGCAGGTAAGGCCCTAAAATAACTTTAAGTATATCTTTTACTCTTTTGAGGTCATCCAAAAACATCCATAACGCCTCAAGCCTTTCCCAAAGAGGCGCGATAAGAAGCCACGTTTAAATTCTTCCGTTACGTTTTAAAATGTCTAAAAATGACGTCAGATACAAAGATACAAACAGGTTCTTGATCTGCATCTATAATAATATTATAAATGCGAAAGTAATTCTGTCTTCAAATTAAACTCATGTTACGGTTTTAATCGCGTGAATTCGCGTGGTGTGTTTAATACTTTTAGTATTATTTAAATTATTTACGCTATTTATGAACTTTACAGGTCTCTTCTTCAGGAATAATTCAGTTAATCCTGTAGAAGAGACCTGTAAAGGTCTTAAAACGTTGAACATTAAAACAATGCTAAAATAGAGAGAGATAGAAGGGACCTTGGAGAAGGACATAGGCTACTTTTGATCCCGTAAATCCAGCGGGATCGTGACTTACGCGTTAGATACTGAGGAGCGCAGCTAGTAATATTATAAACGCGAAAGTAGTTCTGTCTGTTTGTTAAGTTTTCACACCTAAACCGCTGAACAGGATTTGATATGAATTTTGATATAGTGATAGACGGGACCTTGGAGAAAGACATAGGCTACTTTTGATTCCGATATTCCCTCGGTATAGAGACTTACGCGGGTGAAACCGTTGGCCGTAGCTTAGTTTTGAAATAGTCGTTGTTTAGACAAGCTTTAGTTAACACAGGTATTTTGGTTAGTTCTATTGTGAGTTGAACAGCCGGTTTCACACTTCGGAAACCGCTAAGAATTCAACAATGATACTCGAATTAACATACACTTCGCTAATTACACGTTTGTATTTTAATCTTAACCTTTCTCGCCGTAAATGCAAGAGATAAACTATCTCTACTACGATATAGAGTAACTAAAGAAGCTCTACGAAAAAAAATCTTCTAAGTTCGGAAGGAAACATGTCTTGGATCTCATTGTTTTAGTAAAGAGGGCAAACTTTTCGAAAGGGGGTAAATTTTGAACAGATTCTGTCGTTCCAAAATATTTAATGTACCTACCTAAATAAAATATTGGAAACCGCGCAGTCGGTCGGTAGCGCGCTCGGTTTGAGGTCGGGAGGCAAGGTAAGTAGGTTCAAGTCCCGCAGGGCAGTATTTAATTCCGAATCAAAAATTTGGTCATATTATTTTTATTTATGAAACTAAACGTATTTAAGGTGCCACATGTGCCCGTGGCGCAACCGGGAAGACACATTGCAATGGATTTGTAAGGGTTTTAGGTTCAAATCTGATCATGCAGAATGTTTTGATTTTTTTTCTTCAAAATCTTAATTTTCCAAGTACAGGAAACACTTTAAAATAAGTAGATATAATCAACATTGTTTATCTAAGGAAAATTGCAAATGAAATCAATGGATCTACATACCTACCCGACATGAATAAATATTTACCGCTGTGATCTATATGATATCCGCTATTATAGCACAGATTATAGTAAGCACCTACATATTATATCTCTACGCGTAAAAAACACCGAAACCAGTAATGAAGGTTTCTGTTTCGAGGCTTCGATCCCACCGTGACGTCACATCCAACCGCATTCCTATTGGACGAGAGCAGCGGATGTTGCAGTCCCATGCGCACACGCACGCGAAGTGGGCCAAACCGCACTATGAACGCGTAATAGGGTTATCAAACTAATCAGTGTAATTTCGTAATTAATGATGACGATTTTGATTGATGGTTGCGGTTCGAACTGGACACAGGAAAAGTTTTTTTTTTTCAAGTATGGTGTCGAGTTGAGCTGTTATTTTAGCTATAATCCATTTTGGCAAACAATTCGATAACATATGCGATAACTGCCGTTGTAAAATGGTCAGCAATAAGGACGGCGATATCCTACTAATATTAGAAATGTAAAAGTTTGTAGATGTAAGTTAGCCAAGATTTTCATCCCCATCCTCTTCAAAAGGCATAAGTCACTCAGTTCTCCAATAAAATTGTTTTATTTTTAACTAGCTCGTTTTCACCGGCGAAGTCCCGATCCCGTGGAAGTATCGAGATTAGGTCCATGTTACTGCGCCAAAGACGCAATGTATCTTCATACTCAATTTCATCAAAATCGGCCAGTGCTTTTGGAGATTACCCCCAACATAAATGTTACTAACGTTACCTCTGCTTTTGGAAAAAATGCTCTCCTAAGTTTTAGTTCAGAAGCTCGAAAGTCAAAAACGCCTTTCCTCCATCTGCCTGTGGCGGATTTTACAGTGTTTTGACCACATAGCACGCCGAAATGCCGATAATATAGTGAGGCTCATCCTGGAGGGCTAAGTTGGAGGAAAAAGACCTAGAGGCAGAAGCCCAAAACTTTGGCCCACCAGGTGTGAAAACAGCTGGAGATGCCAGTAAACATCGCACTGCGGCATGCTGAAGACCGCTGCAAATGGTGACATCTTGTACACGACGTGGCACGGAGTCAAGATCCTCAACTTTGGGGGACCGACTAAGGAGGGAGAGTAGGAAGTTTTAGTACCGGCGGGACTCGAATTTATTTATAGCAGTATTTCCTCTCTCATCCGAGCGATGTTCCCGGTTGCATCCCCTCTCGGGAGCCCGGGGTCTGCTAAACCCCAAATATTTGGGGTTTATCCTCCACCGCGCGAGGAGAACTTAAGTTTTGCTAGTCCTCCCTAAATCCCTTAGTCGCCTTTTACGACACCGACTGAAAGAGATAGGGTAACCCTATTTTATGCCGGGGCTACACAGTGCAAAAGTAGTCTTTCCTAAGTGTGGTAAACACAAAGAAATAACGTGTAAACGTTACCTCTTTATAATATTATCTACACTAAAAGAAAGAAGAAAGCGAAAAAAATAAAATTATAAAGAGGAAAGATTTGTATTTTTGTGTGTGTGTGTGTCTGTATGTTTGTTATGAATAAACCTAAAAACTACTGGACTGATTTTATTAATTCTTTCACTATTAGAAAGCTAGAATTCACCCTGAGTAGCATAGGCTACTTTTGATCCCGATATTTCCACGGGGTCGGGACCTACGCTGGTGAAACCGCGGGACGCAGCTATATTATTATAAGCTTGAGACAGCCCTCGGGCAGCCCTATACAAGAGCCTACCTAACCTACCCAGAGTATACTGTTACCTATGATACAATTGCCTTTCTAAGGCCCTGTACTATTTGTACAACATGATGAGATCAAAGATTGTCTTCAATACCGTTACTGTTATTTAAGACTTAGAACGAAAGCACGACCGCTGGTTCTTCAATAGGTTGAGAAAATGAGGCGTCTCGTGTAGATTTGATCTTGATGTTGTTTGCCATGGTGCTTTATATTGTTAGCTAGCTGTGCTCAGCGAATTTACTCGTATAGGTTCCGTTCCCGTGGGATTACGGGGATAAAAGTATCCTGGTTGTTAATCCAGGTTACTATAAACTATCGATGTGCCATTTTTCAGCCAAATTCATTTAGCTGTTTTGGCGTGATTGGCATACGAATATTGAAACAACCAGTCATAATATCTGACTGGGTACTCACAATTACTAAGAACTTTTGCATTAGATCGAGTAATTTTCGTCAATTTTCAATATCTTTAAAATAAAGAAACGTTACAACACAGCGCAATATAGCCTCAAACTAAGCACCAGACTTGTACTATGGGTACTTGACAACGGAAATACAACATATTATACTATTTTTTTATGTAAATACATACAAAACACCCAGTCCAGAAACAAATATCTATGTTTAAAGCACAAATATTACAAGTAACACAAGTTACCTACTTGTTAAGTAAGTAACAAGTTGACAAGTATTATTTATTAATACTTTGTCTGTTGAAGTAGGTAGGTACAACAAAATACCCCATTAAACTCACATTATCGTAAAAGTTTACTCATTAAAGTTTGCACTTGTCCTACACTCCTCTTCACAAAAACAGGCTGTATACATATTTAAACTTTAGCCGGCACCACTGCATTTAAAAAATGTGGCACGCTCGCCAATCAGGTCAACGAACCCTTTGTGAGTTGACAAAACTTGCGGGAGATGTGCCAGACTGGTCGCTGTTATGGTACCTGTGTATTTATTCACGTCCATTCTTCCCTTGATAGAATTTTAAAATGTTTTAAATGCCGGAATGCTAGCTGGTCACGACTTTAAAGATTTGCATACTAAATAGATAGGTACTTTTTAAATGAAATTGCTAGAAAATTATTAGCATAATATACCTACTGCTAAGCTATCTAACTGGTTAGTTCAACGGTCTTATTAAATACAAGCTAGCTAAGTAGCTCGAGAATGCACCTGTTTTGTTTTAGATGCCCTGGGAACAGCTAAAAACATAAAAACTAGTCAAGTACTTGTTAGACCCGTCTAAATTACACTATCGTGTGTCTACGAAAAATTCGACCTAAACCATTCGATTAGAACACAAGTCGTCTAAAAGGGTTGGACTAAAACAAGCCAGAAATATTTTCTGCACAGAAACGACATCCGGGTGTAGGGCCAGGCCCAAAATTCAAAAAGCCGGACACAGATTCATATTTAGCCGGACATTTTGCCCCAAAAGCTTGACACATTGGGTTTTTCATCTGTCTGTGGCAAATAGGCCGCACACAATGCGTGCCACGACGCGGCCTATTTGCTAAAAAAAAGGTACTTTTATGAATTACAAAAGTGTAGGTACCTTTTTTAACCTTAACCTTTAATGCGTAATGAAATGAATCAAAAAATATAAGCTTTCAAAAAATCATTTATTAATTATGATTTTTTTGAAAGCGCGTGTGAATTTGCCTCAGTTTGTACGAATTGCGTTGTCCGCGTGATTCTGACGGGGTTGACCAAAAGCCTAACAAAAGCCGGACAGGCCGGACTTGTATATATTTGGCCGGACACGACTGTAAAAAGCCGGACATGTCCGGCTAAAGCCGGACATCTGGCAACCCTATCCGGGTGACAAGTGCGAAAAGGTTAAGGCAAGAACGAGCAAAGCAAGCTTTTGGTGACACCTTCTCTAAGGTTTTTTATTTTTAAACCACACATAAACATAATTGTTTTAGATGAATAGTTTTTAGTCGAATTGTGTTTTAATACCTACAATTGCGTGTGGCCGCCCATTGTGCCGTACTAAAATTTAAGTTTTCTTTGTAATACTTGTATATTTTATATTTTGGTACGATAAAGGGTTTATCTATATCTATCTTAAAGTCAAATTTCCCGCAAATCCCCATCATCGTGATCTCTAAACATCTGACCTTTGAAACTCGTGAATTTAACGGCACCAACGTTTTGCATTCCAAAAGAATTCGGCTCACAAAACATAGTTTCACATAAACTAATTCTCACGAATGAAATGCTTAAATTCTAAGCTTAATACGGTAATAATAAGTCAATGGCTTAATGGTTATTTGACAGCTCCACTATTCCATGGACTTAATAACTTACTACTGCCATACAGTCATACTGTTAAAGACTTTTGTACTGCACTCAGTACAAAAGTCATTAACAGACCACTGTCTGAGATAGTTAAATACTGCGCAGGCGCACACTCTGGCCTCTATCTCAAAAAATGGTTCAAGATATAATAAAAATCTAAAAACAAAAGTTGAAGGGAATTTAATCTTCTACAATACTTATAATTTCACCCGCGTAAGTCCCGATCCCGTGAGAATGTCAGGATCAAAAGTAGCCTATGTTATTCAGGGTGAATGTAGAATAAATGTGAATGTATCTAAAAATGTTATCAAAGCTGGTAACAATAGGAATCGTCAGTTCTTTACCATTTCATTGTCAGTAGTTCATACCCACTGAACTGAACCTCTTAACGGTAAACACACCTACCCACTATCATAATCAAAATGGTAACACGGCAATTGACACTAGTTTAAGGTGCAATTTCTGAGGTTTTTTTCTTGTCTTTTTGTTCTCCGATCTGTATTCTTGTTTCCAACAAAGGGACAGACCAAGGAGGATCAAGGCAGGAGAAGAAAGATGTCACACCTACACCGGGACATCCGGATGAAACGAAGTTACTATCTATAGCAAAAAGTGTCGTTACAACTTTTGATTTTATCCGTCTAGCCCCCTTTCGCAACGCGCGATAAGGAACTTCGTTCCAAAAATCAAAACGTATGGTCATGGCTGATATGAGACTTATGGCATAAATATGATGAAGAAGTTTATTTGGCATCTAACGATGTTTAAAATAAATTCGAATAAAGAGCAGCAATCGATCATGCTTGGAGTCATTGGTCTCTTCACAGAAGCAAATAATTCCCTCTCCATTTTTATCAACGAATATAATTTAACATTCCATCAAAGGAAAAACCTCTACAATTTTAATACAATAATTACCATCAAGCAAAAACCAGCGAACCAACAACAAAGGCCTCAAAACGCAACGTCATACTATTGTAAAACATTAACTGTTTCTAGATTCTCGGGCTCGTTTTGTGCCATATCAATGGACATCATGACTGAGTTGATTTTTTTGAGTTTTTTACTTACGTATTGATATGACAACAAAAATATATGTTTTATATAAGATTAAATAAAAAAAAAATAATATGTAGTATATCCGTTGTCAAGTCCCGTAGTACAAGCCTAGTGCTTAGTTTTGGGCTAGATTGCGCTGTGGGTAACGTCGTGCAATTTTTTTTTCAATGTCTGAGCTTACCACAGACATTATATTGAAGTAGATGCAAGTACGTCGCATGCCTACTTTTGACTTCAATTCTTGACAATAAAGAGTTTAAGTTAGCTTGAAGTCTTCTAATGTTAACGATTAACCCCCATACTTATAAACGATGACTAACTTTATGTAACGTTTGTCTTTTACTGTGACAAGAAGTTTCAAAGTTAACAAACAAACAGTGACAAACGATACATAAACTGAGTCATATCATTACTAATAAGTAAGGGGGTATAATAATATGATGCACCGATCGAACCATATCGTACAAATCTATTGAGTGAATCGATAAATGGCGGTGAAGAAATGTAGAATACCTACGCGTAGAAATGAAAAACAGTAGGCAGTGAAAAAGTGGCACGTTTCGATTCCTAACATTCTCAATTGGAAGCAATGCCTATTTATTTATATGTTTTATTGTGATGGCTCCAGAGGAGCTAATACTCTTTTATCTGTAGACCACGCGCGCCACATCACCCTGTCTGCCGCTTTTTTCAGAGATTTTTTCTGCGGCCTTTCTCATCTGCGACGTCTACTCTATACTATATTTTATCTCAAAGTTCACTGGACGTTATAATATTTGACAGGCATCGACCTCGCTGTGGCCCATGAAGGCCTAATCTTGACTTTAAACAATTTTGTTTTTGTTTAACCATTAGTCTTCCTCTTTGTCCGTGACTTTGATGCTAAATGAAGTGTCACGTCTGGCAACAGAACAGTTAATTTTAACGTTCAAGTTAACACGTGCTATTTCTTCTGAGACGGACTTTTTAATCGTTTTATGTTTAAAAATTAGATTTTCAAGTATTGACGTTCAGCTTCATACAAAGATATTATAATTTCAAACGACGTTTTTTGGTGGGATGCTTCGGCAGCGGTTTGTTCCTCCCACCGGCCTAAGTCGCTTAAACGTAGTTAGAAGAAATTTGAGTCGGATTTTATTCCACTGCCGTCTTCTTATCTTCTAAATGAGCGTGCCACATCTTAGACCATTATCCTCATTTGCTACCGGGTGAGATGGTGGCCAAACGTTCGTGTAAAAAAACTATGCTATTAAAGAATTAATCTATCTATATTATCATACAAAAAGTCCAATCATTGAGACAAGATGAATCCTTTAGATATGTGATCTTAAAGGGCTCTTACGTATATTTGTATCTTTACTAAATAGAATAAAACAAAAGCGCTTCCTGGTGTCTGTCTATTCCTATGAACGCTTGGATCTTTAAAACTACCCAACCGATTTTGATACGGATTTTCTAATAGATAGAGTGATTTAAGAGGAAGGTTTACATGTAGGTAGGTATATGTATAATAGTAACGTATAAATAAATTACCCTTTCAAATAGGATTTTTCATCAAAACAAAGCTATTTTTTTGTACCGATTACAAATCTAGGGTATCGGTAAGCCAAGTCGCCGGTTCTGATGTGAGGTAGTCGTAAAAGTTATCGTTATTTTAACGGTCTATTGTTCGCACTCGTATTTATTATGATTTAAAACTGCACTTTGAGTCGACTATTTTGAAAATTGCCGTCTTTACTGTCACGATTTCTTTAACTCGTGTCTCTTGATAGTTAATATTAGAAATATTTTGCAAGGAAAAATGCATCATGCAATGCATTTATTGATCCTTTCGGGCGCTATTTGCAAATATGCTCTAATAAAAATACTTACGTGCATAAAAACCGTGCTCCCAGTGATTCGAAATTGGCGAACTGAATCGTGATTTAATGTATTTTACTTTGCCAATATTTTTTTTGCTAATCTTGAGGTACCTAATTTTTTTTCTGTGTAGACTGTGTCGGGGTGAGTAAATTTTATATATATAGTTTAGGACATCCAATTCAGACACCTTGTAGGTAGAATATAGCTGGAGAACTACACCCAATATCTATATAAATATTGATAACTAGCTGCGCCCCGCGGTTTCATCCACATAAGTCCCAATCCCGTGGGAATATCGGCATATTTCTAATGGTGAAAGAATGTTTGAAATCGGTCCAGTAGTTTTTGAGTTAATTCATTACAAACATACAGACGCACACACACACACACACACAAATACAAATCTTTTCTCTTTATAATATTAGTGTAGATGTAGATATAACCTATATTCCTGAATACATGATTTGAAATTGAAAATACCAGGCGCAAGCGCAGACCATCACGAAAAGAAAGATCGATGATCGATTTTAATAGTTAATAGTTATGTACCTATTACAGTTTATTATCCTAATACCAGCTTCATTCCATCAATACGATTCTGTTCGGAACAATCGAAGAACCGTGAAAGATACTGTAAGTATTTAGACTTTCTCTTCAGCTATGCAATCCATCTCGAGTTGTTTGCAAAACACATACTTGCCAACATTTGCGAATGCTTACTTTTTGTCATGAAAATGAAGGCTATTACCCATTACAAATCTGTAATAGTTACACTTACGAGCCATGTCTTTGGAACCTACATTATTAACTCGAGTAACTTTTTTTGTATTGTATTGACTTTATAATAACGTACAACGCATATAAATGGTTTTAGAGACAGCAAAGTGATATATTAATCTATTATTATAGGACACTTCTTAGCATTTTAAAAAATCTTTTTTAGTGGAGTACACATGTCCCTAAGAACCAGCTGTTTGAACTGTACGTTGACATATTTCAATCAATAATAATATAATCGGTCGGTCGGTGAGTCAATCAATCAGCACTTTAAATTTTATTATGTAATAGGTTGCACACAGCGGTATGCTGCTAGGCTAGCAGAAGACCACGTCGCTTTTTCTTTTCATTTGAGAGAAAGAGACGGCACCTTTATGTCGATTCGAAAAAAAAAACTCGCACTGTCATGCTAGCTAGCTGGTGACGATTAAAACACATACTTGTACGAGGCGAACCCTCGTTATACATCAAAAAATTATGCTGTTACATCGTATCGTTTGACAAACACACGTCTCACCATTCAGACTTCAATTGATTGGTCGCAAGTGCAGTCTCATATTCGATGCACTGTTCGTATGATGTTTGTAATTAGTTATTGAGATCTCCTAGGTGTAAGTCTCTTAGTTCTCGTCATTTAAGAGAAAAAGACGGAACCTTTTTGTCGATTTGAAAAATAATCTCGGGCTTGTCATGCCGAGTATAACACATACCTATTTGTACGAGGCGAACCCTCGTTATAGATAAAAAAATATGCTGTTACATCAAGATTACATCGTATCGTTTGACAAAAACACGGCTCACTTTTCAGACTTCAATTGATTGGTCGCAAGTGCAGTCTCATATTCGATGCACTATACATATGGATGTTTGTAATTAGTAATTGAGATCTCCTAGGTGTAAGTCGGTCATCGTATACTCAATTGGCACGTGTAAGTGACTCAGCTGGGCAATTACTTGCACATGCTGTTGAATGTCATATCAATCTGGTTGTACTGAGTCTGCTATGGGAGTGAATAGGAAGTAGGTATGTTAATTTTATTATTTTGTTCGTCTTGCCGATGGCATGGTGCAAGATTTTTTGATTTGCTCATGTGAAATTCAAATTCTTGTTTATTCAATATAGCTGCGTCCCGCGGTTTCACCCGCGTAAGTCCCGGTCCCGTAGGAATATCGGGATCAAAAGTCTATGTTACTCAGGGCGAATGTAGCTTTCTAATGGTGAAAGAATTTGTGAAATCGGTCTAGTAGTTTTGAGTTTATTCAAAACAAACATACGACACACACACACAAAAATACAAATCCTTCTTCTTTATATTATTAGTGACAGTTATCTATATCTATAAAATGCTATGTCCTGACTCAGGACATAGAATTTTGTCTTCGATGTCAAAAAAAATATAACGATCAAAGTTTTCTTATTCCTCTCAAGCAAATAAACTTAAATAAACCGGTTTGGTAGCAAGTAACGTGTCCATTGCAACTCAATAGATCTATTGTAATAAACGATCCGCTAAAAATATACAAAGATATTTTGAATATTAATTAAGTAGGCACTAAGAACTGTTTCTGCTACTTATAAATCTGATTTATATTCATAAATTTATTTATATATTCAGAAATCCAAGAATGCATCTGAATATACATATAAGAGATACAGAGACAAATCACCTCTTGCTTTCTGAAAGTTTTTGTTATCTTCACGTACTAAATACTTAGACGATAATGTATTTTTGAAATGTTTGCTGAATAAGAAATCCCGGACAAGTGCGAGTCGGACTCGCGCAATAAAGGTTCCGTACCATTAACACAAAAAAATCACGTCTCACTTAAATACCTATTTGTTAGAGATGGGCCGACTAGGGGTTCTGCCGACTAGCAGACTAGCCGACTAGTCGGTTTCAAAATTACCGACTAGTCGGCAATTCAGACCATTATAATTCCGAGATATTTGGGTTAATCATGAACACTCCGCGATTGTTGGTATATTTGGATAAATTTGCACTTCGTAAGCTATAGCGAAACTTACAAAAAAAAATGGTTGAAATAAAAATAAAATTTGGAAAAAAATTGAATGGAGCTGAGGCATAGTTATGCCATTTTAGATGTATGATGTTTAGGTGATGTATGTAGGCTATGACGTGTTTTGTTTACGTTTTTCTGACTCCCCACCTTCTAACTGTACTACTAATTCAATAAATATTGATTTTATTGCATAATTGATAGTTGACGACTAGTCGGCATAATTTCGGCATAATTTGCCGACTAGTCGGCACCTACCGACTAGTCGGTTAAACTCTAATCTCTACTATTTATTCTATTCTGTGTTTAGTTTGTGGTTAAATATGGGCAACAGAATTTCAACTGTCTAGCTATCACGGTTAATGAGGTACAGCCGGGTACAGCCTGGACAGATGATACAATTGGTAACAGACATACAAACAGACAGACGGACAGTGGAGTCTTAGTAAAAGGCCTGGTTTTTACCCCTTTGGTACGGAACCCAAAGAAGCAACAGAAAAAAAATAAGGTTTAACGAATTCGCAATGTAGTACAAATTAAATTAGTATGCACCCAGTACATCGTGATGTGACGAACTATTTACATGTTCATCTACCTACATCTTTCTATGTTACAAATATTATTAAATAACGGGGTATTTACGAGGGTATTTACCATGTATTAATTTGTTTTTGACGGAGCTCGATATTTCGCCAGTAATTTCAACTGGCTTGTTCACGAGACTGGAGATTGCGGATAGTTAATAATGACAGTTAAGGGCGCCCATATCGAACTACCTCCTTCCTAATTCGCGTGCCGCGCCTTACCGCGTCTCTCAATGTTGTTTATTGTTGTACAACGTTTTAAGGCAACATCAGATACCAAAATGTTGTTATTGTTATGTATTACATGGCCTGATATTACTTGGTTCTCGATGACCTTCTCACATTTTACAATTTAGCTTGTCCTTTTTAATTTTAAATGGTTTCCAACATTAGTTTTTTGTGTGAAGGCATTTTAATAGTTGCGAAATACTGCACGATTATTATTAGAAGTACGGGTTTACGGGTTAAAGGTAGATAATCGTTCAAGGGTCGGGTCTTGCGGAAGAGTCCGACTACAAGACCCGTGGTCTGCGTCTTCTCGCGACTACGGTTGGTGTAACTCGTTTGCCGAAACTTCGAGGTAATTAAAAAGTCAAGTGCGAGTCGGGTGAAGGGTTCCGTACCACTATCATATTTGGGAACGGAACCCTAAAATGAATACTAGACCAACCAATCCGAACGTTAAGTCTATCACTCCATCTCTAGATGGCGCTAGTAGTAAAAATACATCGCGGTATCGTTGCGTTTTATGTCAAATTGTATGGGATACCTATTTCCCTTAAAACCTATTTGTTTTATTTTGTTTTTAGTAGGTATTTGTACGTTGTTATAGCGGCAACGGAAATACATAATCTGTGAAAATTTCAACTGTCTAGCTATCATGGTTCATGCATTAGGTACAGCCTGGTGACAGACAGACGGACAGACAGACAAACAGCAAAGTCTTAGTAATAGGGTCCCATTTTACCCTTCGGGTACGGAACCCTAAAAACGACGATTCGCTCTACAACACGATCTAGACCCGTAATTCTAATAATAATTATGGGTAATAGGTACAATGTGTTAGCTACCACAAGATTCCGTCAATCAATATTTATTTACACAGATTTCACAATCAGAGATGACTAGCTTCCGAAGGCTACTACATACACACACACTAACTAATAGGCTAACGTCTTGGTATTGTTATAAATTACGTATAATGTGTAGGCAGTCGGAAGCCCGTACCGGGCAGGTTGTTTGCGCCGAAATATTTCCTCAGTTGTGTCATACATATCTGTGATTTCATGTTGGTTTTTCGGTAGATAAGCTGTTAAGAGGACAGTATACCTACTTTTTCTCCATACGTAGTCGACTGTTTCCTCCCTGGATAAAGACATTAGAGCAAATATGTTTATGCCATAAAACCATACATGGAGAATGGTCGTGACAATGCCCCCCTACGTTTTGGGTTTTTTCATTTTCTAATTAGAAAATAAAATAAACAAAACAAAATGGCATTAACATATTTTTTCTAATATCTTTATCCTGGGTGGAAACAGTAGACTATGTTTGTAAAGATTGTATGGAGAAAGAGAGTAGGTAGAATGTCCCCTTAAGGGCTTACCTACTTATCTTAACCTTGGTTCAAGAAAGAGAAACTGTTGGAATTTGGTACAAACTTTCGATGGATATGATGTAACTGCATCAAGCTTTTTAGTTAGCACTTGACACACTTAAGTTTCCTATGAATTTGACACTTTAAAAAAAACATACTCATTATAAGAAGTACCTACTTTTTATGTAGATCTTATCTTATAATGTTCTCTTGTTGATTTACGTAAGTAAATTTATTTCGTCTAGGCTCAGAATGTCCTTTTCTCGAAATTTCCTTTCTCAGAATGCCCCTTTCTCGAAATGTCCTTTCTCAAAATGTCCTTTTCTTATAATGTCCATTTCTCACAATGTCATTTTCTCTAAATGTCCTTTCTCAAATTGAACAACTTTTCATAAGTTACAAGATTTATGACATTGACTTTGTACCTATTTCTACACATATTATCCACAAACTGAAATAATTATATCCGTAGGTACCAAATAGGTACCGAGAGAAAAGGACATTCTGAGCCTAGACGATTTATTTCACAAGTTAGTTCATAGAAAAACACATCAACAATATTGTTAAGGTATGACTTATACTAGAGCAGGCCGGAATAGGGCCCTGACATGGCGAGCTATTTTTGTTTGAAGACAGTTTTTGTTTTGCATGGACACAGCATGGATACCTACCATGCAAAGCAAGAGGATACCTTTTGCTTTGCATGGTATCCGTATATTAAAGTTTCTCGCCCTGTCAGGGCTTGGGCTAGTATTAAAAGAGCCTGCAATAGTCTTATTAATAAACGTGGAGTAAGGCCTGAGTAATTTTATCACTTTTTGTTTCTGTCTGTCAACTTTAAAAGTTCTTGTCACGGAAAAAGACAAAGCATGTTCTCACTACTCCGACCTTACTCCACGTTTATTAAAAAGGCTGTAAGAGTATCATCCATAAAAAGCTTACAAATTAAACTAAAGAGTAGTCGCAATGCTAGAAGAATTTCGTACATTCCTCTCTATCACATTATCGCACCCACTGAAATGAAACTATACAAGTACGCTGGAATTGGTATACCATACAAAATGACATTAGATCTTTGTGCCGTTTTGATTTGCGCCATGTTGCGCTGTTGTCGCGCGTTTTCTATTGAAAGTGATGGTGACCCGCCATGGAACTAATAATTCCAGAGACGGCCACCATCACTTTCAATAGAAAACGCGCGAAAACAGCGTAACATGGCGCAGATCAAATAGGCACAAAGTTCAGTGCGATACCTCTTGTCCATATAATTACCCCCCCCCGGTTGCCCTCCGGGGTGGCCGGACGGAACAGCGGACCCATCTCTTCATACCCTTGCTGGTTATAGCTTGGGACGCTATAACATATATGCGTAGAAGTCTTGGAACGGGTTGCTGTCCATATAATTACCGAGGAACGAGTGGTGAGCGGCTTCATTGCTCCGGTACCAGTCTGGACAATCTGGTAGTGCCGTTTTGGGCACGGGGAAGCTCTCCCTTATTAGAGAACCGAAACTAGCGTTTTGGGGACACGATCTGTCTATAACTGATCCCGCACGGTAGCCCTCCGGGGTGGCCGGACGGAACAGCGGACCCATCTCTTCATACCCTAGCTGGTTATAGCTTGGGACGCTATAACATATATGCGTAGAAGTCGTGGAACGGGTTGTGTCCATATAATTACCCGCTTCTTATATAATTTTCTGCCTGCTTGCACATACCCGAGGCAAGTGGGTTTCGGGAGTGGGAACTAAAGGTCTCCTCCTTTGGATCAGGGTACCGCGGGGTTGGGCTAGCCCGGCAGCCAGAACGGTCACATCTATCGGTGGCTTAGTAAGGAGATGTCGCCCAACTTGGGTTTGGCCTCGCGGGGGTTTGTGGTTTTCAGCCGCAGAGGACGGCACGTTTGTCAACTCAGGTATGCTTGTCACCAGGGGTCGTCCTCATACGCGGCGAGCGCTTTGCACGTCGTTTCGACTGGTGCGCGAGGCTCAGGAGTAGCCTTAGTGGTGCCTCTCGGGGTGCCGCATCTCCGGCTGCGCTGTCCCAGAAAGCGTAGGTCTCTACGCTAGGGAAGACCGGTCCTTACCAGGATTTATAGGCTCTTGGTAGGCATGTGGATACATGCCGGGAAGTAAGCGTGCCTTTAACAGCTCCGGTACCACACATGGAAATGTGGTAGGTGGCCTCTCCACCGGCCCCAGCGAGGTTGTCGTTAGCTCCTCTTCCGAGGAACGAGTGGTGAGCAGCTTCATTGCTCCGGTACCAGGCTGGACAATCTGGTAGTGCCGTTTTGGGTACGGGGAAGCTCTCCCTTATCAGAGAACCGAAACTAGCGTTTTGGGGACACGATCTGTCTATAACTGATCCCGCACGGTTGCCCTCCGGGGTGGCCGGACGGAACAGCGGACCCATCTCTTCATACCCTAGCTGGTTATAGCTTGGGACGCTATAACATATATGCGTAGAAGTCGTGGAACGGGTTGCTGCTGTCCATATAATTAATTGTTTTTTGACCCCTCTTCATACCCTTGCTGGTCATAGCTGGGGACGCTATAACATATATGCATAGGTGTTCGAGGAACGGGTTGACTGTCCATATAATTCAGGTCAATGATCACACCTTAGTTAGATCTGTGAATTGTGCATAAACTAAGTATCATTTGTCTTTTACTGTCACATGAAGTTTCAAAGTTGACAGACATAAACAAACGTTACATAACTCAGTCATCACTCATTTGTTAATCATTGTTTATAAGTAAGGAAGTAAATATTTATTATGTACGAAATTTGCACAGCATTGCGACCGCGCTTTAATAAGCCCCGTTCCCATCGTGCATGTCTTGCATGGAAATTGTACGCAAACGTCATACGTAGATGCAACAAGGTTGAAATTGAAGTAATTTCATCGTATGACGTCACATTCCCGTGCAAATTGCATACATGACTAGCAGAATGGAAACGCGTCTTTAAAGACAAAAACCAAAAGAATACTTACAAGAAATATAGGACTGCGGGAACAGATGTATGTCAGAATCATCTGAAATTAGTGAGGGATATTGGTACATGTGCGGTAAGCATTCACGTTATATGTACACACCAACAAACATGCTCTATTGTTTTGGTCAATAACTGTTGATTCTAAAAGGTACAGTACAAAAAGATTTCTAAAGTGCTAGTACAGCAGCCGTATTATCTATCTAGTTCCTTTTCTTTCCGTATAGCGGTATTGTTCACCTAGTGTTAGAGTTTTCAGGTCGCCCTAAGCCCGAATTATACAGAAAAGGCGCAAGGTGAAGGCGTGGAGCAGGCGGAAAATTTCAAATTGGTAAATGACAGTTGCGCGAGGCTCCAGTATAGTTCACGCCATCTCGCATACGTACATTTTGTATAAAAATGTTTTAAGGCGGTATCGTGCCTGCGACGGGCCTTTACCTTACGCCTTTTCTGTATAATTCGGGCCTAAGGCCTCTAACTTGACCTAACGACTGCTATCAAAAATAACAACCGGGACCAACTGCTTAACGTGCTTTTCGAAGCACAGAGGAGCTCTAGTAAATGTTTTTTTGGCACACAAGTTATAGGTCACCCATCCAAGTAATGACTGCGGCAAGCGTTGCTTAACCCGCACGACCGTTATAAACTAGATAGAGAAGAGGAGCGGTGATGGTGATGGTCTAGTGGTAGATACCCCGACTTTCATTCCGAGAGTCGTAGGTCGACCGCGTAACAATGTCTTTTTCTTTAAGAAAATAAAAGTGCCCTAAAAACATCGCTCTAACGGTGAAGGAAAACATCGTGAGGAAACCGACATGTCTAGAACTCACCACGGTCCGGAGGCTCCCGTGGCGTCTTACTGCTTAACCCCTCTAATAAATCACTTACAATGGCCCAATTTGTGAGGCTAAGTGCGGAAAAAGGCCCTGCGAAACTAGATAGATAATACGGGGCTGGACCACACTTTGAATGCTATTTTTATAATAATTTGCCGAACACATTTGGTTAAATAAGAAATAGTTGGTTGTTTAAATATTTTCTACTAAGAATTTGGAAAGTTCTTATTAGTTTTATTATGCCAATCAACAAACAAACCATTAAAAAAAAGAAGTTATGCAACAAAAAAAAATACTAATTAGAAATTAGTAAATGATTATTGCATATCTAATTATTAATCTATTTACAGTGGACATTAACAATAATGTTCTCAACTATAGTACAATTTTCACTAGTTGCGCACTGACTATTAATCATAGCAAGGTGTGAGCACTGAGCATGTTGCAATATTGATATTGCTCATCAAAAGCAATAATGCGCATTGCGCAGCACAGCACCCGCCCATAAGACCCATGAGTTAGAAAGAGAGAATTACTCTCTCCACCCACTCCCACGTTTCACGACGGTATGTACAGCGAGTGAAAAACTGTACTAAAGGTATTTGTAAGGAAAGCTGTGTCACTTATTTGCTGATGGCAACATTTGATCACTCATAAAAAACATGTGCGATGAATTGAGAACCTCCTCTTTTTTTTGGAAGTCGGTTAAAAAAAGAAACAAAGTTGATGGAAGCAAAATTACAACACTGAGGAAAATACCAAAGAGCCAATGTATATTATAATTACTCAACTTATCATAAATACTGGTAAGAGACACAGCATTCCTTTACTTTTGAGAACATTTCCTACTGTGATTAGATTATTTTGTTTCAAATAATACTTACAACTATAGAAGTACCCCCAAGTAGGTAGGCCAACAGCGATGGCCCCAACGACAAAGCAAATGAAGCCGAGTACGACCACCGCTATAGAATATAGAGCCTTCCCGCTGGCCATGGCTGCATGACTCGTAACAACTTTACGTTCATCGGGCTCGAGGTTGTGGGTTCGATTGGTGGGTAAGTGGCATCTGCAACCAATTGAGTTTATAGGTTAAAAAGTTTATGTATGCAGCTTAACCTTAAATCTAAGAAGTATATTATATCGTGTTGGTACATGTCTTGTTCCAACTTTACATGACTTCTCTACTATTAGAAAAATCGGCCAAGTTCGAGTCAGACTCACGCTTCAGGGGTATCACAATTAGGTTCGGAAGCCTAAAATAAACACTAGAAAAGCAAAATCGAAAATGAAAGCGGTTCATGAGATACGGTCTGGTGAAAGACAGGCAGATGGACTGACAGATAGATAGCAGTCCTAGTAATACGGGTCTCGGTCCCGTTTATACCCTTTGGATACGGAACCCTAAAAACTAAGCAAGAGAGTGAGACTAAGAGTGCAATTGCAGCAACTTTATTTGAGACTAGCCATAATAAACCTAAGATAACTTGGAACACATTACCACTTTGCAAAGTTTAAAATGTACCCATCATAATTGATTCGTAGTACCTATTTGTTGCCTCATTCTGCAAATTACATGTAAATGGCCCCTCATTATACTAAACTATGAATAAATGGCTATTTGTGGTTTTTAACATTTTAAATTTATTTTAGGTCAAACTTATACAAAGCAGGAGGGTTAAAAGAGGTCAAATCAATGGGGTATGCAATACATTACAATGTACCTACTACGAAATGTTGTATTAGAAAACAACCTTTGTTTTGATTCGAATTGGATATTTTTTCTTATTATAATCTGAATAGAAATCATAGAATTGAGAAGTTTCGGTTTTACCGGAGGCAGAGAATGAAACATTTAATAACATTACAAAACTTTTACTTACATTTGTTGCAAACTCAAGAAGTCACACGGTGTTCACTCAACTATGCAACACAATTAATTTGAAGATGAATAATTCACTAAATAACACTTTAAACTTTATGCTTTCCTCACTAACGAGTGTGCACTTACAACTATTGGGTGTTAAAATAAATATATTGCAACTAAACCGAATTCCAAGTCACGACACACCTAAACACTTGTTCGAAAAACAATTCAAATAAACACACAAGTTTGTTGAAGTCACTTTTATGAACGTATAATTCACAGTAGTAACAACATGTTATTTGCAAAATGCAATCAGTTAGACGGCAAATAAAATGTTTGAAAGAATTTAAATCTTTTAAAAACGCTCAGAAACACGTTACCACGCCGCGATCGGTAAATAAAACTGGTTTTTTGATTTCGTTGCAATCCAACCAAACACCTTCAACTTGCTACGTTGCTCAGTGTTGCCATGACTTCTGAGCGCAAAAGAAACATGAAACTAGTTTCTTTAAATTACAAAAACTTTTCACATTGATTGTTTGATTCATTCATTATTCATTCATGATGCGCTATATTGAAAGATAAATAACAATATGCGATCAGTAAAATTTTGAATCCAATCAGCCCATTTATCAGGTCAATGATAGGATTAAAAAATATGCAGCGTATTGTAAGAAAACTCAAAATCTATAAAGATGTTATAAACTTTTTAACTTGGTAACATTTTATAAATTCTCATTGGCCATTGGGATCACTGGGCTTACATATGTTTTTTTCGCTCACACTCATTGGACATTGCCTAAAAACTGAATGGGTCGAAAGAAATATCCAATTTCATACAGTTCCGACTGTATCTATATCTAATAAAAAAGTAAGCACGTTTTCCATTACAACAAATAAGAAATAAAGATTTTGAACGAAACGAATTTTGAAAATACGTTTTTGCCTTATAATTTTATTATTTCTGGAAAATAAAATTACATGTAGATTTAGAAAATAAATGCGTCTCAGTAATTTCATTAAAATAATAATAACTAATTAATTAATTACCCAAACGGATAATAATAAACGTTACCCGAGGTCATCCTAGTTATTTTGGTAACTAACTAGGGAGCATACTCCCACGCAGGTACTTTAAACTCTTTGTCTGCGCCAGAGTTCACCGTGTTTACAATATTTTAAATTTTTCATACGTGCATGTATGTCTTACTTATTGTGCATTAATTTTAAATAATGTTTGTTTCAGTGTCATTGTCATCATTACTTTTGTGTTCTTTGTATTGTTCGGTAACATGTGCAAATTGTGAGTACCTAGCCATCTACTACCTACCTATCTATCTGTACTAATATTATAAAGAGGTAACGTTGTTAACATGTATGCATGTATGTATATTGGGGGTAATCTCATGGGGGGAAACTACTGGACCGATTTCATCGTCAATAAACGAATATTTATTAAGGGCCCTATTCCTATTCTGAAAAACTGAAAATCCATGTCGGGCGCATCGAAAATTGTTGATTATTTCATGACGGAATGTCGTAGAACTTTTTTTGTGTACAGATTGTGGGCGACATTGTTTCCGATATTTTAGTGCAGTTTCCATACAAATATGTCTAAACGTATTGAAGCCTATCGACATTTTAGCCAAATCAGACATTTTTTGTTTAAAATTTGGATAGGCTTTGCACCAATAGGAGGTTCTTGTCTTAAAACTACACCAAAATGTAGGAAACAATGTCACCTACAATCTGTGCACAAAAAAAGTTCTACGACATTCCGTCATGAAATAATCAACAATTTTCGATGAGCCCGACAGGGATTTTCAGTTTCAAGGTCGTTGGCGTATATACTCCTCTTAAATTTGTCTGTAGAATCCGTCTGTCTAATTGTAAAAGGAGTCATTAGGAATTTAGGAATAAACATATTATGTGAAAATGGCAAACAAAGTGATTTTAGCGGTCTTAAATGTACCTATCTGATTTTTTTTAAATCGTTGTGGGAAAATAATGTTATTTACTTAAATCTCTTTCACTTATACGAACTGGAAAACTACTACATAAGTAAAATAAGTAGGTACATGCCTATTTGATTTTTGTTTCAGTTAAAGAACAAACAACGAGTAAGCCGGTAAGTAAACAGCATAATTTTATTTAAACATTATTTCTTAGTGTTAATCTACACTTAGGAAATACTGTTTTTTGAAAAAATGCTTTCAAACACTTTAGTACCCGCCGGGATTCGAACCCGCGACTATTGGTAATCCGAACCAACGCGTTAACCGCTTTAACTTTAATTTCATTACGACACATTATGACGGGCGGGTTACCGAAAGCTAACACTTAAAATATATTTTACTAGCAGCTCCTCGTGGTTTCACCCGCATAAGTCCCGATCCCGTGGGAATATCGGGATCAAAAGTAGCCTATAACCTTCCTCAATAAACTGGACTTTGGACTACTGTTGGACTGTTGGATTATCCAGCACCGAAAGAATTTTTGCATATCGGACTAGTGGTTCCTGAGATTAGCGCGTTAAAACATACAAACAAACAAAAAAACAAACTCAAAAAAAAAAAAAAACATTCCGCTTTATTATAGTAATAGATTGAAATGTCCCATTTATTGCAGGAAATATGTGCTGATTCGACAGATGATGGGTGCCTTACACTTACAGCTACCTTATCAGAGGGGTGTCAAGATCCTTGCGGGTGTGATAGGTACTATATCGCCAATTTACTTCATAAAAGCTTCACATTTTTTACAATATGGATTTTTATTTTATTTTTAGAGCGAAGGTTAACTGAACTTTCTTAGATTAACTGAAGTTTTTTTATTGCAGAGTATTCATTTATGATAAAATAAAAGAAGAATGTGTTCTGAACTTCGAATATTTAAGAGAAATGACGAAGACTAACGACTTGATAAGTACAGGTGATTTTTTGCTTAGCTTAGACATAAACTAACAACTCAGTTTAATTACCTATGGATTAAATTTATTTAAAAAATTCTAAAATATACGATAATTAATTATAAATGAAACATATCTTATTACATAAATGTTTACAGATGAACAAGAAGTCACTAATGATGATCGGTTGGCAAGTACGATTCAATCTTTTAGGAGATTCTGCAAAAATGCAGAAACTCCAATAATATAACAATTTATTTGTTCAGCCTCTCAATAATTTAGTGAGTCTTGCTCAGTTTTCTGTCAACGACGCTTATACGGCAATGTTCACTAGAAAATTACATAAGAAATGTCAGTATAACATGAAAATAGATGCATATCGTTGACGGAGAAGCGAGAATAATGTACCAACTTTTATCATTATAGATTTGCTATTTAATGGTAAAAGTGATGATTAAAGATCTGAGGTACCTATACCTTTAGATATATACCTCAAATCTTTTATCGGGTCAATTTGTTTTTATTTTTTATCTTTAAAATAACCGTTTTGTTCTATTTGCATAAAATTGTCTTGCTCTCTTCTATTGAACTGTACCTATTTCAAGTAGTGAATTGAAAACAGAAAAAAAAGAAAAATATTTACTTACCAATTTAAATTAACCTATTAATTATGTTATATCTCAGACTTAGCTTATCTTATGCTAGAGATACACGGTGTGTCTTGACACACGACACTCGATATATTACATCAACTGTAGGCTGTAGGTATGCTGCATCAACATGTCGTGTCCACTGCCGCAATAACTAGTTGGATGTGTCAGCTGTGTCGCACAATATCAAGTTTGTTTAGTGTCGTTGTCGCGTGTCTTACACAGTGCTTTCGCGGTGTCTGAGACTGTGTCGCTTGTTTAGGTCCTGCGTGTATTTTTTATAGCTAGAGCAGTATGGCGCACCCACGATGTGTACAAGTGAGAGTCAAGACGGTGGGTGTACCACACCGAATCAAATTAGACAAATTACTAATAAAATGTACCTAAAATGTACTATTTAGTACCTGGTTTAAAATATTTATACCTTCATAAAGTACGAAATTATATCGAAATTAAAGGTACACCCGCTATTTGACGTCAATATGGCGGGTGTACTGTAATATCTTATTGTTTAACGATTTTTCATAAAATGTAAATACACCAAAAAAATTTACCTAAAATGTACTATTTAGTACATGGCTTAAAAATATTAGTACCTTCTTCAGTACGAAATTATTTCGAAATTAAATTTTACGTTTACATACATATAACCATAACATCGTCTAGGTATACAATATTCTATTTTAAATGAAGAATTACCTTTTTTTTAGCGTAAAATTTAAATGTATATTTTACTACCTACCTTTATCTATTAGTGATAAATGATAATCAGTGGTCTGAATAGGTAAGGTACCTATATTTATTTTTTGTACTTGGACGATGTAGTCATAAAATGTACCTAAATGTACTATTTAGTACCTGGTTTAAAACTGTTTGTACCTTCTTCAGAACGAAATTATTTCGTAATTGTGTAAGGTACAACCCCCATATTGACCTAGGGATGTAATATTTTATCGTTTAACGACTATTCATAAAATATACTTACACCAAGAAGTTGTACCTAAAATGTACCGTTTAGTACCTGGCTTAAAAATATTGGTACCTTCTTTACAACGAAATTATTTCGTAATTGTAGTAGGTATCAAATCAAATCAAATCAAAAGCCAGGTACTAAATAGTACATTTTAGGTACATTTTTTTGGTGTATTTATATTTTATGAAAAATCGCTATACAATAGGATATTACAGTACACCCGCCATATTGACGTCAATTTAGCGGGTGTATCTTTAATTTCGAAATAATTTCGTACTTATGAAGGTACAAATATTTTTAAACCGGGTACTAAATAGTACATTTTAGGTACATTTTATTGGTAATTGGTATAATTTGATTCGGTGTGGTACACCCGCCATCTTAACTATCACGTGTACAAAGAAAATCATCTTGCAAAAAAAATTACTACCTACCGATAGTCTTCGTTTCTTTTAGCTAAGCTGAAGTAATAGTTTCAACATTTGTGTCAAGTGAAAGTGTCACCGTGTATCCGAAGCTTTACTTATTAATTATATTTACTTTGTTGTTGTCTTAGTTTGCTGTTTAATTAAAATACAACAAAATTAATTTACTGCCCTAGTTCCACATCGAAACAAAATGTCAATGGGTGAAAACGAATTTCTTAACTTAAAAGGACAAATGTACCCACTCAATACCATAGGTTCTTCTTGAAAAACCTAAAAATATGGGCTCAAGGATAGTATTTTGATTAAACATTATATTTAAATATTATTAATGTAAAGTTTTCGTCTGGTTTTAACAATGTGCAACGTATAAAGCTCAAAATAAAACAACGGACACTGCAACTTTTCCTAAACAGCCCAATCCTACAGCACACATTTAAAGAAACTCGTGCATGACATGACGTGTGCTTGTAGATGTGGTAGGTTAAGTGTCAAGTGTATTTTGGGCTTTACGAAATCTCAAAGAGAACCACATTTTTTTTCTGTTGCTTGCTGTAATTACCAGACCCAGATTCAAGATAAGGACCACCTTTTTTTCCAGAAAAACTTCAAGAATCGAATGATAAAGTATTCCGTGGGTTAGTAGGATCTGCATTTTTTGTTTTCTGCTGTGCCAGCGTATGCATAATAGCCGCATGCGTATTTTGTTGCCATATGCATTACCGGTAAGTTTATCCAATTTTACAAATACAACTTTCCATTTTAAATTGAAAAATAAATATATAGAATTTTAAAAGTAATGGGGAGGAGCACTAACTTTTTATCCGGCAGAGGGCGATGTTCGACTGATCTTAGTTTGAAATAAGAACTGTCAAATAGTAGTATTTTCACAACTCTCGGCGATTTAATTTATGTTTATGTATATCCTCTTCTTCTTCTTTCTAATATATAAAATTGTCATGTCACAATGTTAGTTACCGTACTCCTCCGAAACGGCTTTACCGATTTTTACCAAATTTTATTTGCGTATTCTGTAGGTCAGAGAATCGGCTACTATCTATAATTTATAAGGCAAAACAACGTTTGACATCACAGTACAGGCGAATCACAATTTAAAAAAAAAAAGCTCAGTCGACTAGAGCGCCATCTGCTCACAGCTTTGCGTGTTCCACCTCATTCAATACCTAGATATTAAAAAGAAACAAAAAAATATCTGAAGTCGTATAGTTGTAAATTCATCAAGTCTTTTTTGACGTCGTCGGTAAAATAATTTTGTTTTAATTTTTAGAGACAACAAACTCAAAGAGGACGTTCAAATTTTAAGAAGAAAACAGGAAAGTGAAGATAAGAGGGGATTAATCAAGAAAAACCCAAAGAAACTTCTTGACATAAAAGAAGAAAGTTGTAACGTTATGGTAGCAGATACCGATATAATGTGTGTCTAGTTATCAATGGTGCCAATAATGATTGTATTCTAAGTAATTGTTGTTTATTTTTAAAATAGGTGCCTATTGATATAAAATCAGAATCAGAACTGGCATTTTTTGAAAGTTCCGACCGAGCAACGACATGATAGTGACACTATAAACGGATTTTTACACTTTTTTATTATTTTATTGAAAGTAGTGGTTTTTGAACGAAACTTAGCATTTTCCTTTGACGTATTCTAAAACTTTTCATTGGCCACATTGTTATGTCAGATGTCTACAATATTGTTGTGATTGATCAAAATTAATAAATAAGGTTATCCTCCTCTGAACTAGGTTATCAGGTCAAATGGAAAAGAGAAAGAAGATCTCTCAGTACAGTTTAGTTAGTCTGTGGAAAAATCGAATCTGCAAGGAAAGGTTTCATATTTATCCCGATTGTTTTGATCATGTTTTTTGATGTTTTGGTCTACAATGTTATGCGGTTTGTTGTTTGTTTATTACTACGGGTTGAAAATAAATGAAAACATCTAAAGGACCATGTTTACGATTTCCAAAAACGATGTGATCATGGTCAAAATGTGGACAGTGTTTTCGTAAGAACTGCAGTGTGTTTATTACCACATTTTTCGGTGTTTTGGTCGTTTTCTGAGGTAAGTTGTACTTAAATTACATTGTTTTTAGAACTTTCTATTGTTTTATCACAGGGTTTTTAGAAAGCATTCTGCATAATGTAAGAATAGCTATGACCATCTGGCACTATATTTTGTACCAGCTGTGTCGCGTTTATATCCCGTTCCCGTGGGACTTTTCAAAAATCCTTTCTTAACGGATGTCTAAATCACTTAAAGAGCACACGCTCCAAATTTCAGCCCTGTAATATCAGCGGTTTAGGCTGTGCATTGATCAGTCAGGACAAAGCCTTCGATATGTATATTGAATGTTATTCCACTGATTATGAATAGCTCACTTGGTTATAGGTATATCATTTTTATGTCATTTTCCTTGCAAAAAAGTGAGATACATGCATTATTAACATTACCGATTGCCGAAGGAAAACATTGAGATCCCTCTCAATGTTTTCCTTCGGCAATCGGTAAACCGGGAACCCACGTTAACTCCTGACATATGTTTAGGTGGTTTAGCTGCTGGGCAGGCCTACTCCACCTAACAATGTCCTATTATGTACCTAGGTATAGTTCACGCAAAACTTAATGGCCCCTGTGATCTAGGAACGTAGCACTCACACCTCTGTATGCGTTGCTGGATGGTCGCGGCGAACGAGCGACACGCGGGGAGGGTCTTCCCCCTCCCAACGACCGTACCGACACCTGGCGCATCTATAATTCGCGTTCTGCGCAACTACCTGCGCCTAGATCACAGGGGCCATTAAGTTTTGCGTGAACTATTATATACCTATTTAAAATCTAAATTTTAATCGTAAAATTGGTAATTTCAGCTCTGTGAAGATGTACGACTTGTTGATGATACTAATTGGATCATTTACATCAATGGGCATAATTTGTTGCATGGCCTGCTTATACATGAAAATGAGGTAATTTAAGTTTTTTGTCATTACATATATAAATTAAGTATTTGTATTTAAGTACTTTTGGAGAGGCCCTGCAGTGGGCAAATGCTGCTGAAGAAGAAGATATAATTACTAGCTACGCCCCACAGTTACACCCGCATAAGTCCCAAGTCCCAACCCTGCATGAATAATGGGGTAAAAAGTTATCCCAATATTCATACATGCATATACATGTTAGTCCATGTCCATGTATGTACATGTTAGTCCATGTCCATGTATGTACATGTTAGTCCAGGTCTCCAGCTATCTGCATACCAAGTTTCATTGCAATCGGTATAGTAGTTTTTGTGTGAAGGGGTAACAAACATACTTACATACACACAAAATTTTCACCTTTTTAATAGGTTTAAGTAGGATGATATCTTTAGTTCAAAAGCTTTCACACACTAGGCAGTAATTTAAAACTCATGTATGTATGTCTGTTGTCCTGCTCCACACTGTTAATCTAAACCCCACTATTATCTTTATTTCATCATCAAATCATAGATTTAATCATTTTCTCAAGCTACTCTGTGCTTCAGAAGGCACTTTAAGAGGATAGTCTCCATTTTCTTTCTCCATACAAACGTAGTTTAAATATTCCTCCCTGGATAAAGACATTAGAGCAAATATGTTTATGCCATAAAACTTATATCTGTCATGACTATGCATCTACATTTTTATTTTTTTCATTTTATTATTTTTTATTATTATTTTAATTAAAAAATAAAAAATTAAAAAACATTGACATGACAGATATAAGTTTTATGGCATAAACATATTTGCTCTAATGTCTTTATCCAGGGAGGAATATTTAAACTATGTTTGTATGGATCCTATCCTCTTAAGCAGATGGTCCTGGTTGTTATCTCTGATAGCAGTTGTTAGGTCAAGTAATAGGCTAGGGTGACCTTGTGACACTGGGTGATAGACACCACTACACGAAAAGAAGAAGAAGAACTATCATTACTTATTAATTTTAAGGCTTCCATACTTAAAAAGTAAAACATGTTACTAAGACAGACAGACGGACAATAGTAGAGCTATTGTCCGTCTGTCTGTTTGTCTGTCACCAGGCTATATATCATGCATGAACTATAATTTTCACAAAAAATGATCTTTATTTACTAATAAAACATTTTTTCCACTTCCAGTGATCTCTATTTACAACGGGAAATCTTAGATACAGCGAAGAAAAAAGGTATACATGTTGATTTGAAGAAATTGGAACCCCGTTACGTACCACGACCGGATGAGACTTGCCATATCATGGTGGATTACGGCTTTATAATTTAGTTCAAACAGGTTTTTCTAACTAAGAACTCTTTAGATCAATTACTAAATGACTGGTAGGTATTTGTATTTTGATAAACAACCGGCCAAGTGCGAATTGGACTAGTGTACAAAGGGTTCCGTACCATTATCTGTATTCTATACAAAAAATCCTAGACAATGTTAGCTTTTATTTTTACGATTGGCGCCACTAGATGGCGTCAGTGGTTAAAATAAATCACGATATCGTTCTGTTTAAAATTTCAAAATCACCTTTATTGTTTTCATCTGTCTAGCTATCACGGTTCATTAGAAACAGCCTGGTGACAGACAGACAGACAGACAGCAGAGTCTCAGTAATAGCTTTCCGTTTTTAACTTTTGGGTACGGAACCCTAATAAACGCTTTTTGTTAATCCAAGCAAGCTTAAAAAGAAGACAGGACTCTTAAATAGAGCAAAAATAAATAAAACTGATAAAAATATCAATGTGTAATATTATGTGAAATAAGTAAGCAATTATATTATATTCGAAAGTACATAATAAGTACAAAACATGTAGGTAGATACAATGTGTAAGTAATAGGTAATACTGGACATTTAATCATGAAATAATCTGTACTTTACCTGTACCTAGTATGAAAAATCATCATTTTTTTAACTGAAGATATTGAAATGAAGCACTCATGTATTTTGAAACTTTTTCTGAAACTTATAAAATATTATGACAAAAAATTGTACCAAAGAGTTTGGTTAAAATATTTAAACATAAAAAAATGATTTAACGTAGTACCATCTATACTTTGTTTTTTAATTTCAGACTACAATCTGACGTTTCGGTTCTTTGTATTTGACATTTTTTCCTCAGGAAGATGTGTCAAATCAAGTCTACAATTAAAAAACGAAGTATACGTTGTTTTTTTTAATGTTACTGGCTGCAAAGAAAGATAGTGGAAGGTTTGCTACAGATTAAAAAACAAAACAGGTTGGTAACTATAAAACGAAATAATGTTACTGGTTGTATAAAATGAAAGTTTTACCATGGAGGTTGAAGAAAAGAGGTTAAGAAAGAGTTTTGATATCTTAAATTTACTTAGACGTAGGGACAGAAATGGACGAGACAATACTTGACAATAGAGAACAACGACAGATGGATTAATGGTCAAATTAACAAGAGGGAGCGAGACGAAGAGTCTTTAACCGCGTAAAGCTATTATCAAGTCAAATCAAAACATAGACATTATTTATTTATTTCGGTCTGAGACCGATATGGCCAATTTGGAACAGCCTCAAGTTTTAGAATATTTCAAGTTTCTTCTTATTAGTTTTGGCGTCGTACATCTTGTACATCTTGCCAGTATCAAGTATTTTGCATGAAATTAGCCCGATCGGGCCTATAGTTTCAAGTCAGGGGCTATAGTAAAGCGGTGGCAACTTTACTATAACCTTCAAGGAGCTTCGACGCGAACGACGGAAAGTCCATGTTTAACACTCAATTTTGTTTTCACTACACTTGTGCACATTCACGGAACTAAATTGAATAAGATTCCACCAAAATTACACAATTTAACCGAGCAGTGTTGCCATATATACAGATTTATCTGTATCTATACAGATTTTTCATCACCAATACAGATTACAGATTTAGCATAACTTTTATACAGATTTCCGTCATTTTAGCTTCCTCACATAATGTATGATGAAATGATTGAAAATGTATCTCTTTTTAGTGTATAATAATTTAATGTTTATTTATTGCCTTCAACATTTTTTCCCCTATGTTCTGTGTAAATCGTTGTCCCTGGCAACATTTATAGCGTACTGAAGGGATTCCCCGAAACTTATGTTTCATTTCAAACATAAGTTTCGGGAAATCCCTTTAGTACAAATGAATGAACGAAATAAGCAGTGCGAAAACTATGAAACGATTTGTTTGGTTGGAATTTCAACTTCTAGTTCTAGTCGAGTATCAACTATCGCGAGTCGTATTTGCGCTAAGATTTCTTGACTTTCTTGTCGATTTTGTGTTGTGACTTGTGTGTGCAGTGCGGCATTCGAAGAAAATTAAAATTGATCACTCTCAGTGTGAAGTAAATAACTTGTTAATATGCTCGCGAAAAAGTCACGGAATACGCAGCGTTTTAATCAAACTTGGCTAGAAGAAAGCAGTTTTAAATCGTGGTTAACAAAAAGTAAAAAGGGAGAAGATTACGCATACTGTAAATTTTGTTTATCAGACCTTGCAATCGGTGGTGGGGGGAAAAATGATCTTGTGCGACATATGAAAACAACTAAACACCTAAACTCAGTTCCTGGATCTTCTGCCATTCAAAAACCAGTCACAGCTTTTTTTCAAAAAGGTACGATTGCTGATGATGTAAAAACAGGTGAAGTTCTATTGGCGTCTTTTGTAGCTGAGCATAACCTTTCAATGAATGTCATGGAACACCTCCCTCAACTCATAAAAACAATATGCAAGGATAGCCCCACTGCACAAGAACTTGCGTGTAGTCGCACCAAAACCACAGCTATTATTAAATCTGTTACAGGAGACACTGAAAAAGAAAACCTAATTGCCGATTTAAAAATTCGAAAATTCTCACTGCTTATTGATGAAAGTACGGACAGAGGATGTGTTAAGCTTTTATGCATTGTTGTTAGATATTATAGAAACAAAAAAATTAAAGATGCGTTCTTTGCACTAATACCCGTTCAAGATGCAACAGGCGAAAAACTTTACGAACATCTAGTAAAATTATTTACAGATAATGATATTCCATATAAGGACAATTTGATTGGATTTGCCGCCGACGGAGCTAATGCTATGATGGGTCAGCATAATTCTGTAGCAAGCAGATTATTAGAAGATATTCCCCATTTGTATGTTGTAAAATGCATTTGCCACTCATTCGCATTATGTGCTTCCTATGCATGCACAAAATTACCGCGTGAACCTGAAGGCCTCGTAAGGGATGTATACAATTATATCAGTACGAGTCCGAAACGAACAGGTTTACTAAAGGAATTTCAAGAGTTTCTTGCACTAAAGCCCCATAAAATCCTGCATCCATGCCAAACACGTTGGCTCTCACTTCGCAGTGCGGTAGTGCGGATTCTAGAGCAATATCAAGCACTCAAGTTGTTTTTTATTGATGCTGTGACGACAGATCGTTTAAACTCAGCGGATTCTATTTTACATATGCTGAACAACCCGTACAACAAAATGTACTTGGAGTTTCTTGAATTTTCTTTGGATTTTTTCACAAAATTTAATCAAGCTATGCAGTCCGAAAAGCCACAAATTCAATCGATTCATGAGCACTTGTGCCGCATATTTAAATCATTCCTGGATTGCTATATGAATAGCTCATATTTATTTGAGACTGAGCTCCACAATGTCCAGTATGATAACCCACGACACTACAAACCAATTGATGATCTTTATCTTGGCGCAAATGTTGCTGTATCGTTGTCTACTACTCCTAATTTGAATCCAAATGATGTACATGTATTTAAACTACGATGTCTAGATTTTTATGTAGAAGGAGCTAAACAAATAAAATCCCGTTACAATTTTGGAAATAACACCACAAAAAGTTTAAACTTTCTCAATCCCATAATTGTTAAACGGCGCAGTATACCATCATTGACTCACATTGCACAGGCTTTTCCTAATATAATCGGACAAGAACATTTTCAGACATTGGACAATGAGTGGCGACAATTGAGAATGAATGACGACCTTCTAGAATCAAGCGCAGAAGATACAGAATTGTTTTGGCATCAAGTTAATTGTGCACAAGACTTAGATGGACAATCATTATATCCAACTCTTCTGCAATTTGTTACTGCTTTACTATGTCTCCCTCATTCCAGTGCCGCAGTGGAAAGAATATTTTCCGCAGTAAATTTAATTAAAACAAAAACAAGAAATCATTTAGGCACTGAAACGATTGAGGGACTTCTTTTAACGAAACAACTTCTTAGTGATGAACCCTGTTATAAACTCCAAGTTGATAAAAAAATGATTGTTAAAATGAATAAAAATATGTACAAAAAATAATAAATATTGTTTTCTTGAACAGATTTTGTACAGATTTTATTACAATTTTACAGATTTTATACAGATTTTAGCGTTATGTGGTCATACAGATTTTGTACAGATTTTTCGACCGTTCTATCCAGATTTCTCGATCTGGCGTGTGGCAACACTGTAACCGAGTTTACAACATAGTTTAACGAAAATAAAATTGGAGCACGACCTGTTGTCTCCGCTTTCCCGCCGAAAGTCAACATAGACATTGTAATTTTATATTAATTTGACATAGATCTCAATATGTCATCTTATAAGAATTTGACTTGATGCCAGGCAAACAATAGCTATATACGTGGATAGAGACAGAATTTCATTATAAAAAGTAACTTATTGCAATTTTAGTCTGATACGCTGAGAGCTCGTCCATTTCCTCCGTCTATGTATATTTATCATCATCATCATCATCCAAACCCGTGTTTTGATATGAATAATGACTGGTTATATAGAAAATTATATTCTTTAAGGAGGTCAAACCTAAAGAGGTCGGCAAAGCCAAATGATAAGTTAAAGGCTGTTTAGAATGTAGGCCTAATAAAGCTGGGGTTCGATTGGGCAGGTCTTCCATTAAATAGGTCGTATATAACGTCACATTTGCCTTTCAAGTTGCTTTGGCAAAGTTTTACATAATATTTCTTATGTTTTTATTGCTCAAGGCATTTTTACTAGAAATATTTTACAACATCAAAAATCCTTCCATGACAGGATTCGAACCTGTGCCCCTCGATTGCAGGGCTCGGCAAGCTAGGGGCATCTGTATTTATTCTTGTAAAATATTTTTAAAGTTTCATTTACCTACTTAAAAACAAGTGGTTGTACTTGTATGCCAGTTATTTGTTTTCAAATAGGTTATGAATCGATTATGGCCATTTGGAAATTAGTTAAGAGGATAGTCTCCATACAAACGTAGTTTAAATTTTCCTCCCTGGATAAAGACATTTAGAGCAAATATGTTTATGCCATAAAACCTATACTTATGTGTCATGCATGCATGACAATGCATCTACCTTTTTTTTTTTCTAATAAAAAATAATAAAATGAAAAAAAATAAAAAGGTAGATGCATAGTCATGACTATGACAGATATAAGTTTTATGGCATAAACATATTTGCTGTAATGTCTTTATCCAGGGAGGAAAATTTAAACTACGTTTGTATGGAGAAAGAAAATGGAGACTATCCTCTTAATGAAATTAAACTTATTTTTCGGTTTTAATCGTGTGGTGTTTATTACTTTTAGCATTGTTTCAATGCATAACGTTTCGAGACCTTTACAGGTCTCTTCTTCAGGACTAAAAACCAATCCTGAAGAAGAGACTGATTTACTACAAATCATACTTTTTTTTTGAAAATACATAGAAAACACCCAGAAACAAACAAAAATTCATGGTCAGCTTAAATGTTTGTCCCGGGCGGGAATCGAACCCGCCACCTTCTGGGTTGTAACGGAACCCCGGTTTAAGGGCTATGGTGCTTTGAACCAAAGTAATTTTTTTTAGCTTTGAACGAGAGAGTAAATACCTATACTCTGTCTTATAATCTTAGATCAAAAATGTAAACATAAAACTGTCAATATCGAAGGAAAAAGTAAACATAGTGGCCGGCAAACAAGTTGGAAAATTTTGCCGTGGAAGGGGAAAGTTCGCGCAGTACATTTTACACATCCGCAAATTTTGCGCATCCGCCTTTTTTTTCTAGATGTTTGCCGAGAATTATAAAGAGCTGTCGCTTTCAAATAAATATTTTAGTGCCAAAATGTTGAACTTCCCAAAATGTTGAACTTCCCAAAATGTTGAACTTCCCAAAATGTTGATGTTCCTAAAATGTTGAGTTTTTTGGTGACATTTTTGATCCAAGATTCAGACAGAGTATAATTTTAAATATGAGAAAGTCTGATAGATAATATAGTGTGTTCAAAAACGAATGGAAACGTGTGTAATTCATTGAAATTCTAAATTCTAATTTAAACTTAGCTTAATATTGGACAAGAAAGCTTTCTTGTCCAATATTATTAATTTCATACTAAGTAGTATGAAGTTTTGATGTGAGTAGCTTTGCAAGGCTTTTGGATGTAATATATTATAAATAAATCCTCGAATTTTAATGTTTGTTAATTGTCGTCAGTAGATAATAAATAACTATTTAAAAACAATAGTAGGTAATTGTTAATTAAAAATAATATTTAGTGTTTGTATCAATGTCTAACTTTACGTACCTAAAAGTTAGAGAAAATTGTAACAACTTAGGTAATTTGTATAAGATATATTTCTAAAAAACTAAGCTAGTCAATTTTACGATATTATCGTTAGTAATAAATAAGTATATTTTTGTATACAGTGTGAGTCATTTAGACCGACCTTCTGGGGGATATCCTCAACTATATGAAATGAAGAAAACCGCCGCAAGAAGATGCGTCCTCGATTTAATAAAATTCCATTTTCATAGCCAGGAACCGAACCTAGCATTTTTTCTAAAAAAACAAAGATTCTAAATTATCATGTCAATCGATAGTGTTGTTGTGCTGATATAAGACCAAATCCTTTGAATAATAAAGTGAGGAAATCAACCAAAATCCTTACAATTATTGATTTTTTCCAGAAATTAATTTACTTTTAGCAATTTTCGCTGTCTTATAATTCAGGAAATCTCCCTGACAGCCGGTCTAAATGACTCACCCTGTAAATAAAGGAATAAATGTCGTATGCATGTGTTAGAAAATATAAAAAAAAACAATAGTTAACCTAAATATGTTAAATAAAATAAATTAAAAATGTATCTTGTATCTGTTAAAATTTAATGTCATCTGTTAGAATGTAAAGTTACATCCTGTTAAAATGTAACATTACATGTTAAAATTTAAAATATAGACTTTTCTTCGGTTTTGCGGTTTTTCCCGTATAAACTTGTTTCTAAAGGCGGGACCAGACATCACAAGGCGTGCATCGCGAATGGTTCGTCACGCATGCCTCAACCTGAGGCATACATTAATGCATTCGTCCCATATGACACATGCTCAAGTTGAGCACGCAAACAACCACGCACAGGGTTGTTTGCCGTAGTAGAACAATAGAAAAACACCCCTCCGTCCATATGGAGCGCACGGCTCGCACTAAGGCGCCGTTCGCAACGATCGTATGACGCGAATGCTCACTGTGAGCGCACACACGTCCATACAGCCCGAGGCATGCGAGGCGAATCATTCGCAACGCATGCCTCGCGATGTCTGGTTCCGCACTGGTTCTATTTATAAATACTATTGTATTATATGTAAAAATAAAACGCACAATCGCTTTTGTCGAAATTTAGATATAAGATCTTACTTACGTAACAAAAATTAGATATCTATATATTTATAAAATATTTTACTATGAAAAAATTATAATAGTTATATAGTGTAATAAATATTTCGAAAGTAGATTTCTATATCTATTCTAAGACAATACGTATTTAGTACTTTGTATGTATTAGATTTTTGAATTAATTTATATTGTGTCTAATATCTGTGAAATCTTTTGAGTGGTCAGGTTAGGCCGAGCCGTTTAAATGTTAGACCTAAGTACTGGATACTTGAGAGGAAAGTTTACCTACTCTTTCTCCATACAAACGTAGTCGACTGTTTCCTCCCTGGATAAAGACATTAGAGCAAATATGTTTATGCCATCAAACCTTTATCTGCCATGAAATTAAAATAGAAATAAAATTCACAGAAATGAGAAAATGAAAAAATCAAAACGTAGGGGCATGGTCCTAGCTGATATAGGACTTAAGGCATAAACATAATTTTTAAATATCTTTATCCAGGGAGGAAACAGTCGACTACGTTTGTAAAGTTTGTATTAAGAAAAGAATAGGTATGTTTGGATTTTTACATTTTCTTATTTTTCTGAATTTTAATTCTATTCCAATTAGAAAATGAAAAAAACTAAAACGTAGGGGCATGGTTCATGGCAGAAACAGTCGACTACGTTTGTATAAAAAAGAGTAGGTAGACTGTCCATGTCAAAAATCAAACTATGATTTATTTGAAGTTGTTCTGAATAAAAATACTTACACATTAAGTTATTTATAAAAGATTTTATATGTGTAGATCATGTGTAGATGTAGGATTTATAGATTTTATAAACCATATATAAATTTCTGTGGAATTTTCAGAGATTTTCATGTTCGGATTAGCTAGGTACAGATTAATTATTTCACATGTTATTATTGTGGCAATTAACTAAGATAGTAAATAGTTAAAAAAAATTGCAGGTGTTTTTAAAAATATGTAGGTCAAGTTTTATGTGCGAATTTGAATGTAAATACGATGCAATACGTAGTAATTTATTTATTATTTATTAATGCCATACTTAGGTGACCCTACCCTTGTGACTGCTATGTATTGTTTTATAGATCTCTGTTTTGAACTATACATCTAGTCTTCTATTATTTTAGTAGCCATATACTCTATTGGAATTAAAAATTAACATAAATATACGACTTTATTTATTATAAAATTAAACTTGTTTTATTTGTATGGTAGAAAAATCCTTTTTTGCTTCTCTTGCGCTCTGCCAATTGCGCTAAGGGGGTAATAGTCCGGGGGCATATCAGAAGTTGTATTTAAGAAACCCATTATTCTTTATTTTTCAATTCAATTCAATTTATAAGCTTACTCCACTTAATTTGTTTATATTTTTAACTAGGTAGGTACCTACTAAATATTACCTTTGTATGTATACCATACAAACATTATATTGAGGTCTACAGCATAGGTACTTATTTAGAACTAAATCGTAATTCTGGACTTACAGATCATTCCTTAATTATCTGTAAGTCCAGGATTAAATACAAACACTAGTTGCACCCCGCGGTTTCACCCGCGTAAGTCCTGACCCCGCAGGATTCTACAAAAACCCGTTCTTAGTGGAACCTACATACCTCAAAGAACACACTCCAAATTTTCATGTCTCTAGGACCAGCGGTTTGGGCTCTGCGTTGATATACATATATTAGTTGAGTCAGTCAGGACATGTTGATATACGTATATTAGTTGAGTCAGTCAGGCTCAGGACATTGAATTTTATATATAGGTAATTAATTATACTCTGTTTAAGAAACTTAAATAAAAAATGTTTAGTAAACATAAATCCCTTTATTCCCGAAGAAGGGACCTAGAATAGTCTCGAAACGTTGAGCGTTGAAACAATGCTAAAAGTATAAACACCACGCGATTAAAACCGAAAAATGTCTTTAATTTCAGTTCTTTATTTACATTTTTGAACAAATTTTCTGAAATAGATAATATTTAGTACCTACCTCACTGTTTAAAATATAAATAAATAAAAATAAATGAAGTAAGTAGGTACCTAAAGTAAAAATAATAGATCACTAGCTGACCCGGCAAACGTTGTTTTGCCTTATAAATTATAGATAGTAGCCGATTCTCAGACCTACTGAATACGCATATAAAATTTGGTAAAAATCGTTTCGGAGGAGTACGGTAACTAACATTGTGACATGGAAATTTTATATAATAGAGAAGAGATAAATATTTAATAGCATAACTACCGTGGCTAGGATGACAGTTTCACGAGTGACGCTCATAGTGCCATCTGTCGTGTATTCATTACAGAGTTCTACGGTTTGCTATTTAATTCAGTTGTACTCGGAAACGGGACAAAGCGACTCGACATCTCATTTGCGTTGCTGATGCATCTAATGCACTGAACTGAAACTATACAAGTACGCTGGAATTGCTAAACCATACAAAATGACATAAGATCTTTGTGCCTATTTGATTTGTGCCATGTTGCTCTGTTGTCGCTCGTTTTCTATGCGACAACAGCGCAACATGGCGCAGATCAAATAGGCACAGAATTCAGTGCGCTATGTCCTGTCCTCTTGTAATGGAGGTCAGTGCTAGTGTCGGTGTGGGCGGTAAGATGTACCTATTTATAATTAAATCCTACTCGGACGCATCCTGTCTTAACCTACTTACTAAGGTTCAATTCAACCAAATTGGAATAAGCCGATTCTAAAGCTAAAGCATTCTAAATCGTATTTTGTTCGTGAGACTCTCGCTCGAGTTGTTCAGTGAAGAAAAATGACAAAGTATTTGCGGAGAATTGCTTATTCTAGTTTGGTCGAATCAAGCCTAAGAGTAGATTCGACCAAACTTGGATAAGTAACTCTTATTTAAAGAATAAATCGCTGTTTTTTCGGGAGTACCTAATTGATTTTTTTTTACATATTAAGTAATTTTTACTAAACAGAATTACGGAGAATAACAGCTATGTATGATGTATGCCACTATTTTCGTGATTCGCATCGCAACAGATAAACTTTTTAAATTTACACGATTTTATAAGGTTAGCGGACCCCGGGCTCTCGAGAGAGATGCAACCGGGAACAACGCTCGGATGATGATGAAGTAAAGGTGCAAGTTGGTGTGTGTGTGTCATGTGTGTGTTTGTTGCGTCTTCCTTCACGCAAAAACCGCTGAACCAATTGCGATGAAACTCGGTATGTAGATAACTGAAGACTTGGAATAACATATTATAAAATAGGCCTCTTTTTATCGCCATATACCTACATATAGAAAACACTCAGTATCTATGGTCAGTATAAATACATACAATTGTCCCCGGCGGAAATCGAACCCGCAACCTTCAGCGTTGCAGCCAGACATTTGCCCGATATGCCACACAGGCTTTCAATTGAATTATAATTCATCACGTACCTAACGACTACTAAGGTTACACACATTATCACACATACTGCCATTTGTGATTGCGGCTGTTAGAGTGGGAGCTCTATCATTACCTTGAAAGCATAGGTCATAGAGAGAGCTCTAGGTACAGGGTAAGTACCTAGATATGAAATATCTACCTAGGTTTATTATGAAGTCTTTGTTTAAAAGCTAGTTTCCGTTCCAAACCTTTGATTGATGTCGACGAACCGATACCAAAGGAATTGGTTGGGTTTCATCCATCCGCTCCGTTCGATGGACATCTCAATAATTGGAAAATGCGGGATTCTCATCTCATTGCGGTGTGCTTTTGTTTCTCGTTTTGCTGCCAGTTTTACGGCGCACTGATTTGATATAGTGGAAGGCAGCGACAGAGATTTTTTGTCGACCAGCCGGTTTTTTACTCTTCAGAGCTTTGATTTTCAAAAGACAAAGTTATTATTATAAAAATATAAGTAGGTATCTAGATTTTTTTTAAGGAAAAATAGGCGGCGCGGCGGCGAGGCTTGAACTCGCGTCTTTGGGTTTGTACCACAACGTCTATTCCAACTAGACCACGCAAGTACCTGCCCCGAGCGGTGAAAATTATGAAGCGTATCAATCCTTGGTTATCTATTTAAGAGGAGTATATACGCCAACGACCTTGAAACTGAAAATCCCTGTCGGGCTCATCGAAAATTGTTGATTATTTCATGACGGAATGTCGTAGAACTTTTTTTTGTGCACAGATTGTAGGTGACATTGTTTCCTATATTTTGGTGTAGTTTTAAGACAAGAACCTCCTATTGGTGCAAAGCCTATCCAAATTTTAGACAAAAAATGTCTGATTTGGCTAAAATGTCGATAGGCTTCAATACGTTTAGACATATTTGTATGGAAACTGCACTAAAATATCGGAAACAATGTCGCCTACAATCTGTACACAAAAAAAAGTTCTACGACATTCCGTCATGAAATAATCAACAATTTTCGATGCGCCCGACATGGATTTTCAGTTTTTCAGAATAGGGCCCTTAACTGCCTTGAGCAATAATACATATACCTATATTAATCTTATAAAAACAAATGAAAAAAGATAAGTAATTAGTAATTACAAAAACAGACGTAGCTCAGTTTTAAGTAGATATTGCGTATGTATATACATAAGTAGATAACTACTCTTAACTAGTTACCCCTACCTAGAAGTGTCAAAGTACAAACTAAGTTATTCTGATTTATTGAACAAGAGTATGAAAATGGGAAATGTATTGTATTGTTTCCTAATGAAAATGGAAAGGGCAATTTAACTTACTCCTAAAGAATTGTTCACACTAGGTAAGTTCTTCAATAGTAGGTAGGTAATTTATGTAAGTCTTGAAATTTAACTATTTTTATTTTCTTATTTCTACTTTATGTTACAATAGTCTTGGTCGCGGGAAGAGTGTTTGCTGAAACTCTTTTTAGTGTTCCGTAGCCTAAAAAGAAAAAGGGTACTTTTATAAGATCCCTGGCTTGTGCGTCCGTCTGTTAATTTTTTTACTTAGGGTCAACATATGGCACTTTTTTAATCTGCAAATAAAACTAAACACGTCTATAAATATCGTGCAATTTTTTTTGTTTTATATCTGTAAATCTCGAATCATAATAAACACCACGCGATTAAAACTAAAAAATGAATTTAATTTTAAAAACGCTTGCCTTTATTAAGGTACGAGTTAGCAACGGGCGACGACGACATGTCGCGGCGATACTCCTGGTTTCTATTTCCTATATTTCTATTCAATTCGGTGACGACGCGTAGCTAGCTTCGTGTCGCTAACTACGTAGGGAATTCCATAGAAATACATAGAAACCAGTATAGTGTCGCTGCGACACTTCGCGTCGTCCGTTTGCAACTCGTACCTTTACACTCCTCTTTTTCCGTCGGGGTTTAAAAATAAGAGTAAAGACCCCTTTAGAAACCAAACGGAAAGTCCCAAGCTACCAAACACTTATTTAAGACGTCATTCCGGTCCAGATTACAATCACATCCCATGAATAACTAAACAATGGCGACCAGCCAGCCTGCTTTTAATGTTTAACTGCTCTTACCAAATTACTTCTTAATTCCTAATATACCTACGTTAACTGTTTGCAAAGAATCGTAATTTTAATTATAAAGACAATCTATACTAATATTATAAAGAGGTAACGTTGGTTTGTACGTTCGGTCTGTATGGTATGTATATTGGGGGTGGGGTGTATTGAGGTGTCTGCGTCGTGTTCTATCAGCCGACCTGCAAAGGTGATAGGGCATTGTCTAATTCGTCGACACTTCACAAACTCTCCGCCAGTGGCTCCAAGTAGCTGCTTGCAGCGGCCACACCCCGGTAAACCACGTCGGCTCGTGGGCTAAACCTGGTGGAGGGGCTCAGGATACCATCATCTGAGTTGACCAGTAGCCCCCTGGTTTTGTGTTTCAGCAGTATTGCAGTCCATTCTCGATGGTGAAACACCTAGACAATAGTGCAATGGTCTTAAGACAGCAGCAGGGCCCTCGTTGTTGCGAGTCAGAGTGCTGCATCTTGCTCTTCCCCGGTCGTAGCGGTTCTCCGTTCCACCGGGTAAGGAAGAGCTGGACGAGAGAGTGCACTTGCGTTTGCGCGTACGCCTGTGCACTGTAATATTTCCTGCGCAACTGACTGCTTTCGAACAATGGACTCCGATTCGATTAAAGTCTTGTGGCGATGGGCTGAGGTAGAGAGGTCCGGTTGGATGCAAGCCGGGTTTTGTCTGAAGCCTGCACACAAGCGGCACTGGGGGTGTGAGTACACACCGTGGTCGTCTTATTTCTGCACTGGGGGGACAGAGAGGATTCGGCAGCACCCAGTACGGCAAAGCAGCCCTATTCAGGGAGGCACTGCTTTCCCCATTAACTGGGGAGGGGGCTAGAAAAGGTGCCCTAAACAAATGTTCACCCCACCCTTAAAGGAGGTAGTAACCGCGGCTGCCTTCGCATCAACCTATTCGCGGTCGACGCTACTTAAATAAAAATAAAAAACAAACATCGAATATGGTATTTGGCGCATGGAACGTGCGAACACTCCTTGACCGCGATGCCAATGCCTGCCCGGAGCGAAAGACAGCTATTGTGGCTCGCGAACTTCGTCGCTATAATGTGGATATAGCTGCACTCAGTGAGACACACCTTGCCGACGAGGGTGAGCTGGTAGAACACGGTGGCGGGTATACCTTTTACTGGAAAGGGCTTGCGGCCTCAGAACCGCGACGGTCTGGCGTCGGTTTCGCGATTAAGAATCAGCTGGTAAAGCAAATGCAAGAGTGTCCGATTCACATCTCGGATCGCATTACCACACTGCGTCTTCATCTGGATGGTAATAACTTCCTTAATGTCTTCAGTGTCTACGCTCCTACGCTGGACAAGTCTGATGAAATTAAGGAACAATTTTATGAGGACTTGACTCGATGCGTTGATGGCGTGAACCATAGAGAACAGGTTCTATTGCTGGGTGACTTCAATGCCAGAGTTGGCCGTGACTTTGACGCCTGGCCACAAGTTCTTGGTAGGCATGGAGTCGGCAATATGAATAATAATGGCCAGCTGCTTCTCAGTTTTTGTGCGCAGCACCGGCTTGCGGTGACGAACACTATGTTCAGACTACCCGCCAAACACAAAAATACGTGGATGCATCCTAGATCCAAGCATTGGCACCTCATAGATTACGCTATTGTACGGCAGAGAGATTTGTCCCAAGTTTTGATAACACGTGTCATGCGCGGAGCACATTGTTGGACAGACCATCGTCTAGTAGTCACAAGATTGCGTATATGTCACCGTCGTCCTCGGAGATCCGTGAGAGCTAAGCCGGCGTGCATAAATGTCGCAAGGCTAAAAAATCAAGTGGTGAGGGAGAGGTACGCTGACACCTTGGCTGCTGTACTTTCGCCTACGAGTAAGGAGAATGGTCACGTTGATGCAGACTGGGGAACTCTATCTTCTCATATTTCGAACGTCGCAACGGCAGTCCTAGGAGTAAATATCCGCAAAATCGAGGACTGGTTTGATGAGAATGATGGAGAGCTAAGGGAAGCAATAAACAAGCACCGGGCCCTCCTTCAACAGCGCAACACGGGTGACAGTGCAGCGGAGATCAGGAAAAGTGAACTAATCCTCCGGCGACTAACTAGGGACATAAAAAACAAGTGGTGGAACGGCAAGGCCCAACACATACAGTGGCTTGCCGATACGAAGCAGCTTGGGGAGTTTTACAGTGAGTTACGGAAGCTCGTTGGTACGTCATCCCATGCAAAAGTGCCTCTTAAACCGGTTCACGGTGAAGGCCTTCTTAAAAGCAAAGATGACGTTCTAAATCGATGGGCAGAACACTTCAACAGTTTGCTAAACGTAGATAGATCAGTTGATTTTGATCACGTCAGCTCCCTGTCCCCACTCCCCACTGTTATAGAGCTGGACGAGCCACTGTCTCAGAGTGAAGTCGATCTTGCTATTAAGCAACAGAAGAACAAACGCGCGGCTGGCATAGACTCTATACCAGGCGAGCTGATTAAATACGGAGGAAAGGCACTGCACTCAACTTTATGGGAACTTTTTGACCGTATGTTGAATGAAGAACAGGTCCCACAGTCCTTTAAGGTATCGCGCATTAATGCTCTATATAAGAATAAAGGTGACCGCTCTGACTGCAATTCCTACCGTGGTATTTCGCTTTTGTCAGTGCCCGGTAAGGTCTTTGCTCGTATCTTACTGAACCGCCTTTTGACATTATCAGAAAACATACTACCTGAAACCCAATTTGGCTTCCGTCCTAACCGTGGGACTTGTGAGGCTATATTCTCTTTACGTCAACTGCAGGAGAAAAGCAGAGAGCAAGGTCGCAAAATGTACCTCTGCTTCGTTGACCTTGAGAAAGCTTTCGACAGTGTTCCTCGCGAGGCCCTATGGGTGGTGCTGGGTAAAGTCGGTTGCACGGAGAAGTTCGTAAGGCTACTGAGACTGCTGCATGACGACATGGAGTGCTGTGTTGCTGTCGACGATGAACAATCCAATTTCTTTCCCGTTACATGTGGGGTGAAACAAGGGTGCGTTCTTGCTCCCACGTTGTTCGCGTTGTACTTTGCAGTCGTGGTTCGGGAGGTCTTGCAAACTACTTCTGGTGGTGTCCGCGTTCGTTTCCGCACGGATGGTAATGTTTTTAATTTAGCCAGGTTTAGGGCTAGCACTAAGGTCTCATATGCTATGATCACTGAGATCATGTATGCTGATGACTTATGTTTTGTGACAGAATCCGTCGACAGCCTGCAACAGCTCATGTCCAGTTTCCACGAGTCGTGTCGTAGTTTTGGCCTGAAGATTAGTGTAAAAAAGACGGAGGTAATGTCCTTGGATATTAATGGTCGTGAGTCACTGTCTATTAAACTCGGTGAGGATGAGCTAAAGCAGGTTGATAAGTTTCGCTACCTAGGAAGCACGCTTACATCTCATTGTGACCTTGATGCTGAGGTAAACAGCAGAATCTCGGCAGCTGCTGCAGCATTCGGAAAGCTTAACTCAAAGGTATTCTGTTCGCATGACCTTAAACTGGCTACAAAGATTGCGGTATATATGGCAGTGGTGCTGCCTAACATCTTATATTCTGCCGAAACGTGGACTGTATACCGCCGTCACATCCGCGTGATTGACCAATTCCACCACAGATGCTTAAGGAAAATACTGAACATTCGCTGGTCAGACAGGGTGCGCAACACTGAGGTGCTGCGTAGAGCAAATGTGTGTGGAATTGAGGCCTATTTGATGCGAAGGCAGTTGCGTTGGTGTGGGCATGTATCGCGGATGGCGGAGGAGCGACTTGCCAAGCGCATCTTTTATGCGGAACTTGAGGAAGGCAAGCGTAAGCATGGCGGACAACTCCTCAGGTACAAAGATGTGCTGAAGCGACACTTCAAGAAGTGTGATTTAGAGCCCTCACTTTGGGAGGTGCAGGCTGCGGATAGACCCGAATGGAGACATAGGGTCCAATCTAAGGTCTACGAATTTGAGAGCCAACGTCGCGCTGACCTAGACCGAAAGCGTGACGAATTAAAAGCCCGACCACCTGCGGCGATCAATTATAATTATTGCAATGGTGTCCTCACGTGCCCGTTATGTTCACGGGTATTCACAAAGAAGATCGGCTACATAAGCCACATGCGAGCACACGACCGACATTCGTGATAGGAGTATAGACTGCAGTCGCCGTGGCCGAAATCGGCCGGGAGTGCATCATCATCATCATCATCATCATCATATTGGGGGTAATCTCTGAAACTACTGGACCGATTTCAAACATTCTTTCATAAATAGAAAGCTACATTATCAAGGAGTAACATAGGCTACTTTTGATTCCGATATTCCAACAACAAATAGCGATATTCCCACGGAATCGGGACGTACGCGGGTGAAACCACGGGATTCTTTTATTTAAGAACTAGCAGTGCCCCGCGGTTTCACCCGCGTAAGTCCCGTTCCCGTAGGAATAGTTAGTTCCCGTCACCATATGTACTTACATCTATTATCTATATATTGCTATTATAAAGCGGAAGAGTTTGTTTGTTTTTTTGTTTGTTTGTTTGTTTGTTTGAACGCGCTAATCTCAGGAACCACTGGCCCGATTTAAAAAAATCTTTCGGCGTTGGATAGTCCATTTATTGAGCAAGGCTATAGGCTACTTTTGATCCCGATATTCCCACGGAATCGGGACTTATGCGGGTGAAACCGCGGGGAGCTGCTAGTTTTTAATATCGTGATATCTTTTTAATGAAATGTCCGAATTGAATCATTCAAAAGGTTCAAAAGGAAGGTATTGAATTCGTCTTGAATATGAAGTAATTTATTTTGATAAGGATTAATACCAAGGTACAAAATAAAAGGTTATTAAAGCTACGGCTTTTTAATTATTAAAAAAAATAACAAAAACACTTATTGTGAGATAACTACAATGGTTACACATATGGTGTCGCGATGTTTTTTTGTAGACAATCACATGTTCTTCAAAGTTGTGGTACATAGTTTTGTTCTCTATCCAATAGTTTTCGCAGCGCACGCGATGTAAAGAATTTTTGGGTTATTTTTTTCACACCTTGTGTTACATTATTGGACTTTTAGTAAGGATACCTATTTTTTTGTATACCTATAGCTTGATATATATAATATAATATAGCCTATAGCCTTCCTCAATAAATGGACTATCCAACACTGAAAGAATTTTTGAAATCGGACCGGTAGTTCCTGAGATTAGCGCGTTCAAACAAACAAACAAACTCTTCCGCTTTATAATATTAGTATAGATAAAATGAGGAAAACAAATTATCGGCTAAGGCCAAGGAAAGGTCATCGGGAAGCCTGGCGCAGTTCCTTCTTCTTGCGGATAGGTGACCAATAATGTGTGTGGCCAAGACGACCTCTGTGGCGCGTCGTGCGAGAGCGCGACTGCAATGCAGGAGGTTGCGGGTTCGATTCCCGCCGGGTGCAAGTATTTATGCTTAAAAAATAAATATTTGTGTCTGGTCTGGGTGTCCTTCTATGTATAATATGTATGTATTTACAAAAGAAAAATAAATATAAGTATTATATCCGTTGTCTAGTCACCGTAACACAAGCTTAGTCGCTTACCACGGGGCTAGATGGCGCTGTGTGTTGTTCGCAGAATTTATTTATTTATTATTTATTATTTATTAAGACATTTTCTCGAGCTCCTTCACACAGTTGGGCCCGGTTACTATCTTTGATAGCAATGATTAGGTCAAGTTGGAAGCCTTAGGACGACCTGCTGCTCGATTTTCGTAAATTATTACATTCTAGTTCGATGACAGAGGCAGTGCAGACCGATGGCAGACGCAGTGCAGACGCAACGCAGACACAACACAATTGCAAAGAAAACTCAAAATATACTCTCAACTACCATACGAATACAATGAGAGTATATTTTGAGTTTTCTTTGCAATTGTGTTGCAAAGAAAACTCAAAATACTTCCCATGAATAACTAAACAATGGCGACCAGCCAGCTTGGTTTTAATGTTTAACTGCTCTTACCAAATTACTTCTTAATTCCTTATATACGTTAACTGTACGCAAAGAATCCTAATTTTAATTAAATTAAATTAATTATAGTCCCATGGTACGCTACTAAGCTTGTGTTATGGTGACCAGACACGGATTTAACACTTATATTTATTTTTCATTTGTAAATAAGTACATATGTAGGGACTACATTATTGTTTGATATTATAAAAAAGCATGATAACTTACTTCCGGCGGGAATTGAACCCGCAACCTTCTGCATTGCAGTCAGGCATTCGCTTGACGCGCCACATAGGTGGTCAAAGATGAATGTAAACTTTCCTGTAGATCTTCTTCTTTTTCGTGTAGTGGTGTGGCTTTCCTAGGCCCGTATTAATAGACCGAACTCAAGTTCGATATCAATCTTGAGTTTGCTCTTGAGTTGTTGCGCTGATAAATAAACCTATCTTAAGATGCGATTACAGAGTGACGTATCACTTGAGTCATACCGTATTAATAAATCAAACTCAGCACTCAAGATGCCTCTCAAAATGCAGTTTCGTGTACTCAAGTTCGATCGTGGGTGGTACGTGATTTAAGTAGCTGTTTCGATGTTTTTGTAATTCAGAAATTAATTATTATGATGATATTTGGGGATGGATTATTTTAGTTTTGGTGATTATGTTTTTCTTTGTTTTGTTTAGTTAACTTTTTTTTTATTATTATTTGATAAGTTGATTTTTAGGGCATTATGGTGAAGATAATAATATATGGCCACGGGGTTATCGAATTAGCTAGCTTAGTTTAGCTAGCTTAGCTTGGTTTACCTAGTTTAGCTTAGCTAAGTTTAGCTAGTTTAGCTAGCTTAGCTTAGTTTAGCTAGCTTAGCTTAGTTTAGCTAGCTTAGCTTAGTTTAGCTAGTTTAGCTAGCTTAGCTTAGTTTAGCTAGCTTAGCTTAGTTTAGCTAGCTTAGCTTAGTTTAGCTAGCTTAGCTTAGTTTAAATAGCTTAGCTTAGTTTAACTTAGCTTTTACTAATCTAGCTAAACCAAGCAAAGCTAGCTAAACTAAGCTAAGCTAACTAAACTAAGCTAAGCTAGCTAAACTAAGCCAAGCTAAGCTAAACTAGCTAAACTAAGCTAAGCTAGCTAAGCTAGCTAAGCTAGCTAAACTAAGCTAAACTAGCTAAACTAAGCTAAGCTAGCTAAACTAAGCTAAGCTAGCTAAACTAAGCTAGCTTAACTAAGCTAGCTAAACTAAGCTAAGCTAACTAAACTAAGCTAAGCTAGCTAAACTAAGCCAAGCTAAGCTAAACTAGCTAAACTAAGCTAAGCTAGCTAAGCTAGCTAAACTAAGCTAAACTAGCTAAACTAAGCTAAGCTAGCTAAACTAAGCTAAGCTAGCTAAACTAAGCTTGGCTAAGCAAAAATTGATTTAATTAAGTTACAATACAATATATTCACAATAAAAAAAAACAGTAAAATACGAGTAACCTACCATAGTGCAACCACAAAACATTAACTTTCATTCAAGGTCGCTCTCAAGATCACACTCGAATCTCAAGAGCGCTATCAGTTGAGTAGAGCTTGAGTTTTAACTATTAATTAACGCCTAACTTAAGATGGCGACCGCATCTCAAGAGTCGCTCAATTGATACGCACTCAAGATCGATTTTGAGTTCGGTTTATTAATACGGGCCCTAGTGTTAGAGTTTTCAGGTCGCCCTTAGGCCTCTAACTTGACCTAACGACTGCTATCAGAGATACCAGCCGGAACCAACTGCTTAACGTGCCTTCCGAAGCACGGAGGAGCTCGAGAAAATGTTTTTCCCACCCATCCAAGTAATGACCGCGCCAAGCGTTGCTTAACCCGCACGACCTTTTTAAGATCGGCAGGTGCAGCTAGGCCAATGAGCTGTAGATGATAGATAGATAAACACTTAATTTACATAACTTCTCCTTCTAACCGAGCGATGTTCCCGGTTGCATCTCTCTCGGGAGCCCGGGGTCCGCTTAACCACAAATTATTTTGGGTCGGCACAGTAGGTAAATCATCACATCATTGACAACACCTTCTGCAAATAGATTTGGCAATATTTTTACAGCTGGCTGCCTGCCTGACATCAACCCTCCTAGGCACCAAACAGTTTAACCGCCCCCGCGCGGGAAGAATTTAAGGTTTGCTAGTTTTCCTCAGATCGCCTTTTACGACACCCACGGGAAGAGATGGAATAACCCTATATACAACTTAATTTTCACGACTCAAGACAGAGATTAATAGCCTTATTAATAACGTGGAGTAAAGTTGGAGTAGTATAAGAACATGCTTTGTCTTTTTCCATGGCAAGAACTTTCAAAGTTGACAGACAGAAACAAAAAGCGATAAAACTGTTCCCACCTTACTCCATGTTTATTAATAAGGCTAGAGAGTTTTGCGTAGGTATGTATATTACCCACTGACCTCCATAGTACAAGTCGTTGGACAGTCCATAGCGCACTGAATTTTGTGCCTATTTGATCTGTACCAAGTTGCGCTGTTATCGCGCATTTTCTATTGAAAGTGATGGTGGCCGTCCGTCGAACTAATAGTTCCGTGGACGGTCCAACGCGCGTCAACATAGCAAAATGGCGCTAATCAAATCGGCACAAAGACCTAATGTCACTTTTGTATGGTATACCAATTCTAGCGTACTTGTATAGTTTTATTTCAGTGATATTACTAGGGCATGAATCCCGGAATCCCGGGTTATCGTAATCCCGGGATCTCGGACGCAAAAGTTCGATATTATAATCCCGGGATTGAGTGATCCGATATCAAGATTTGAGCAATTTACTATTTGGGTTCAAATTAAGGTTTTTAGCTATATTTTTCCTCATGGAATGATTGAATAGAACTATTAAAATTAAACTCAAATTAGTCTACCCCGGAGGAAGAGATCTGTAAAGATTTAGAAGCGTAGGGAATTGATAAAATGTTTAAAACAATAAAAGTAACGTGATTCATTGCAATTTTTAAGACAAGTATTTTTTATACAAGCTCGCATTCAAAAATTTTCACTTGCGGCGAGGCAAATTCAAATTTTTGAATGCTATTTTTCCATGAAAATAAATGTTCTATTACTATACTATACAAAATGACAATAAATCTTTGTGCCAATTTGATTTGCGCCATGTTGCGCTATTGTCGCGCGATTTCTATTGAAAGTGATGGTGACCGATCAAATAGGCACAACATTCAGTGCAAGACCTCCTGTCAGAGTCATATTATAATAAGTTTTTTTTTTGTTTCGAAAGAGTAGGCAAATTAAGTATTAACTTGACACATAAACTCGGTGTCAAGTTGATAAGTAGTGGCTGAGCAGAGGCGAGGCGATGCTCGAAATCGCATGACTAGCGTAAAAGAAGCAGCTACTTATCCCCCTTAAGAGGACAGTCTACCTGCTTTTTTCTTCATACAAACTTTACAAACGTAGTCGACTGTTTCCTCCCTGGATAAAAATATTAGAATAAATATGTTTATGCCATAAGTCCTATGTCAGCCATAATGACCATGCCCCTACGTTTTGATATTTTCATTTTCTATTTTTTCTTAAAAACATTCATTTTGTAATTAGAATAGAAATAAAATTAAGAAAAATTAGAAAATGAAAAATATCAAAACGTTGGGGCATGGTCAAGGTCATGTCAGATCATTGTGGCATATACCTACATTTTATGGCATACAAATATTTGCTCTTATGTCTTTATCCAGGTAGGAAACAATCGACTACGTTTGTAAAGTTTGTATGAAGAAAAAAGTAGGTAGACTGTCCCCTTAATTCTAACCGTAGACGCTTCTAAGCATCTGCATCGTAGCATTCGTAGCGTAGATTCTACGAGAGGCGCAGGATATCATTTCAATTTTTCAACTTATCTGCCCGCCACTGTAGGAAGTAAGAAGATTTGTACAACATATGACAAGAAAATAAACCAGAGTAAGGACAATGCTTAAAAATACCACCTAATTAAAGTAATATCTTTTAAATAGGCGGTCTTACCTTAATCTAAACTGAACAGTAATCTAACTTACCCAATAAATACTAATCCCAAATTGAATTCAAGTTGTCAAGTCATTAGCTTCTATTGAGAGGTACAAACAGGAGTTTGCCAGCCATTTCACTAAGTTAAGTACCTAATCAAGTTTCCTTCGAGTTACCTTGAGTTAGTAGGTACAAGTAAATGGAATAGCTTAGTTAACTTTACTTAGCCTAAGTTTAGTTAAGCTAGGTATGTCATTTGGAGACTGAAATCTAATACATGCGTATAGGTAGCTTAGTAAAAAAAAAAAAATATAAATATATTGTACGACGTTACACACAGCGTAATTTAAGCCCCAAACTAAGCACTAGGCTTGTACTATGGGTACTAGACAATGGATATACTACCTGCATATCTACAATTACACTTTTTTTTGTAAAGACATACATCATTAATAAAATAGTTACTTAGAAAACACCTAGACCAGAAACAAATATTTATTTGTACCTAATAATAAAATAAACCATTTATTTCAGGCAACTAAGGCCTATAGAAACATATCTTATACACGTATATAACATACATATTTTAGTGTAAAATAAACGTGTGTTTTGTAAGCATAAATACAGTATAGATACTGTTTATAGAATAAATACTTTAGTATGGGTCTTCGTGTTGCTTATTTTTATGACATGGAGATATGGGGGTTTGGATGGGATTACGTTAGCAATTTTTTTTTTAGTTATTCGACCAAAGTAGGTACAAGCAAATTCAATTTGAAATCTTAACAGGTTTCTTCTTTAGGATGGCCAAATGATCCTGGGACAAAGCTTTCTTTTAGTGAAATATTTTTATGTAGGTCATATATCATTTATTTACATTGTGGTGGGAGAAAAGTGAGCGTCCAGTACCTACGAGAAAAACATTATCTTCTCCAGGTAGCATGAGCAAAATAATTGACAAATCACTGCGAGAAAACTTCAACTAAGTATTGATGGATTGCAGGCATAATATAATATTAATAACTGTCTCAGGTGGCGCTTTATCCATTAATTTACTTTTCATCAGCTTTTATTTTGAAGCTTCGAAAAATGTGCATTGGTGTAGCAAATCAGAGATCGATCGGGAGGACATCCTGACCCTGATTACGTAACTCTGTTGAAACAATTGAACAAATCTCGATTGATGATAGCACGTACTTTTTTCACATCAGTTCAGTTTCTTTATTATTGGCTTGTCTACCAACAAGGGCAATTTTAAGCTACCAATATGTGTTTAAAATAATGTCAACATAACATTTTTCGGATTTATTTTGAAATTGTTGATTCGAATCCAGCCCTGCGTCTATCGTGAGTTGTGTTTTTGCAGAAGTATTGTTTCTTTAAAATATTTTAGATACAAATATTAATTTTTTTAGCATAAATACTTGCACCCGGCGGGAATCGAACCTGCAACCTTCTGCATTGCCGTGGTGCTTTCGCACGATGCGCCACAGAAGTCGTCAAAAAACTCTATGCCTATAGAAACCTTTAGAACATCTATAGAAACCTTTTAAATACTTGTTAACAACACTTTAACGAAATTACTGGTGCATCAAAATTTCTATTAGGCGAAGAGATTTTCAATTTCCGTGCCTGCCGACGTTTTCATTGGCATCCCAATCAAGCGAGTTGGAAAGCGTCTATAGTCTATACGTTCGTATGATTGAAAGAAAATAACAGTGTGGGTGGGCACCACCTACCAACAATTTTATTCCATACTTACTTCATTTTATGTAAATGTATTTTTAACCCCCGACGGAAAAAGAGGGGTGTTATAAGTTTGACGTGTCTGTCTGTCTGTGTATCTGGCTGTGGCATCGTAGCTCACGAACGGATGAACCGATTTCATTGTAGTTTTTTTTGGTTGATAGGTGACTTTTGCGCGAGTGTTCTTATATTTATGCCACAATGTAAATCACTTCATTACTGCAAAAAAAAAAGAGTTAGGCGGCGAATGGCCCCCTTCAAAACTGGGACCTGGGCCTAAGTAAACTAAGTAAACGTGGGCCCAGTCGACGACGCCCCCAAAAATTTTGCAGTGGCGACTGGGCTCACATCTAAAGTAAATAAAAAAAAAAGACGATCGAAAAAACCCCCCCATGAGTTTCTTGTGTCTTCTTCTCATTGAAGGTCGCGTTCCGAAGACACAGTAGATTGCATTGTATAATTGACGTTTCAAAAATAAAAATATTTTGAGTTTTTGAATTGTAGTCTACGATTTGACACATCATCCTGAAGAAATAAAGTCAAATCTAAAGAACCAAAACGTCAGATTATAAATAAATATTATTAAATAGCGGGGTATTTACCATATGTTTTAATTTGTTTTTGGACGAGCTCGATAGTTCGCCAGTAATTTCAACTGGGTTGTTCACGATTTGTAGTGATAACAACCATGTAAGTTTAAAATCGTCAGATTATAGTCTGAAATAAAAGACTGTAAGAGCACCGATTAGTTTCAACATGATATTCGATATCTTAGGGTTGACCCTAATCGAATCTCATCTTAAAAATCGCCTGACTCAGGACTGACCACGTCCGATGGGCTGACTTAAGATGACGTCACGTGGCTATACCACAGTTTACCTAGTAGTTGGCACCTCGACGGTTGTGCTGTACCTACCATCTAAGATTAACGCAGCGTCCTACGTGGGCGATCGGATGCGAACGCGATGCGGCGCGGTGGTGCGCTGAAACAAGGAACAGTCGAGAATCGCGCCGCATCGCACTTTACGTGCATTTGGTCACGTAGGACACATCAATAGCTATCGACTGTTCCTTGTTTCCGCACCGCACCGGATCGGATCGCTTCGCAATCGCGTTCGCGTCCAATCGTCCACGTAGTACGCTGCGTAACTTTTTAAACTAACACGATTGACACTCAAAATTTTATGTTTCACGCTTAATCGCATGATTTTTAACTTTTTAATTTTCTTACCTCGATGTTTCGACCACGTTGCAACGGTCTTGGTTGCGAGGGGACACCATCACCACCATCTAAGATGGTCCTAAAGTAAAGTACTGAGTAGATACTTAAGAGGAGTATATACGCCAACGACCTTGAAACTGAAAATCCCTGTCGGGCTCATCGAAAATTGTTGATTATTTCATGACGGAATGTCGTAGAACTTTTTTTTGTGCACAGATTGTAGGTGACATTGTTTCCTACATTTTGGTGTAGTTCTAAGACAAGAACCTCCTATTGGTGCAAAGCCTATTCAAATTTTAGACAAAAAATGTCTGATTTGGCTAAAATGTCGATAGGCTTCAATACGTTTAGACATATTTGTATGGAAACTGCACTAAAATATCGGAAACAATGTCGCCTACAATCTGTACACAAAAAAAAGTTCTACGACATTCCGTCATGAAATAATCAACAATTTTCGATGCGCCCGACATGGATTTTCAGTTTTTCAGAATAGGGCCCTTAATTTAATTATTAGAATAAGCTTGGAAATCTTCTTTCACAAGGAATAAAATTAAAAGCTAGTTTGCGCGCCTCCCCGACAATGTGTGTCAACTCGGCCCTTGTCAAAAGACGAATACCTACCTACCTAAATACAGTTGCTTACAAAACTGAATTATTTTAAGACCACTAATATTATAGGTAGGTAGGTAAGTTATAAGTTATAAGACCACTTATAAGGCTGAGGGTTTATGTGTATGTTTGTTACTCCTTCACACAAAAACTACTGAGCCGATTGTGATGAAATCGAGGACTTCTGCGGTGCGCAGCTTGTTGACCAGCATACCAAGTTTCATCGCAATCGGTTCAGTAGTTTTTGCGCAAAGAAGTAACAAACATACCTACTAGCTTTACTTACCTACTTACACACAAACTTTGACATTTAAAATGTTAGTCATCGTTATTTTTCTGTATCTTATTATTGAAATCCTTTAATTGGCTTTCTGTCATTATTAATCACCCTAGTTTTATCTCTTATAATAAGGAAAAGCTGTTGGATTTCGAAAAAAAAATAAAAATAAGTACATAATATTTTCCATCATATAGCGATGCGTCGCCACGGCCTGTATCGCCACGCCAATAATTAAGTTTACCTTCGCTTATAGATGTTTCCCATCAAAAATTATATTAAAACGTTTTCTTCCTGAATATACATTTACTTCGAGCGATGACGTCACATCGTCGCGTCCCATTCACCAAGTTTCAATTAGCCGAAGTGACATTGCGTCTTGTTCACAAAAAGCGGAAACGGCGCTTAAAAGCGACGACGGTTTTTGACAGTGACACCTGTCACTCAGCAGCGCTTTCCCGCTAGAAAATGGCGTAATGGTTTTAATTAGAGACTTACGAATTGGCCGAATAGCCGGCTGATCGGTTTTCAAATTGCCGATTACTCGGTCGACAAGTCGGTGGTACCTACTGGTTATTTTAATAGTTAGATAGATAGAACGCTTTATTATGCTCACCAGAAATAACAATTACATTTAATGAAACAAAAGAAACTAATAAGGTACTAGAACTAGACGTTTGGTGGCATACCCCAGTTTTTTCATCAAAAGTCTAAGTAAAAGCCAAATGACCTCCTGTGCTTTAGGTGCTATAAAAGCTGCAACAGTTTTTGACAGTGACACCTGTTACTCAGCGGCGCTTTCCCGCTAGAAAATGGCGTAATGGTTTTAATTAGAGACTTACCAATTGGCCGAATAGCCGGCTGATCGTTTTCAAATTGCCGATTACTCGGTCGACAAGTCGCCGATACTGATTATTTTAACATGTACTAGAACTAGACTTTCGGTGGCACACCCCCAGTTTTGTCAAGAGATATGAAACAATTTTTTTATATTCAATCTGCCTTTATGAGTGATAATTTTACTTATAATTCTTCATTATAAGTAAAATAATGACACATAATAATATTCTGCCACCTATGGTACTTACTATTGGTTTTATTACACACTTCCAATAAATAATTTTGATTTTAATGACTATCACAAAATTTCTCTTATTTGCTCAAGACATAATAATAATAATAAATAATAAATAATTTCTCCGAACAACACACAGCGCCATCTAGCCCCGTGGTAAGCGACTAAGCTTGTGTTACGGTGACTAGACAACGGATATAATACTTATATTTATTTTTCTTTTGTAAATACATACATATTATACATAGAGGGACACCCAGACCAGACACAAATATTTATTTTTTAAGCATAAATACTTGCACTCGGCGGGAATCGAACCCGCAACCTCCTGCATTGCAGTCGCGCTTTCGCACGACGCGCCACCGAGGTCGTCAAAAGACATAAAGAATTAACACTTACAGCGCGGCGTGGCGGCGATTTTGATTCATTTTAAACATTTTATAAAACATTTTTTTCCTTAAAAATATTTAATAATATTAGGTATCACATTTTGCCTTTCATTTAATAAGTACCATAGGTGGCAGAATAAACTCAAACTTTGAGTCTGATCAACCGATTATTCGCCGACCATAAAAGCTGCCGAATACTCGGCATTCCCGACTAGTCTCCCCATCTCTAGTTTTAATCAATGATGCTCTGTTTTGTTCCAACTTACATTAGAAGTTTGTTAACTTCGAACCGAATTTTGGTTTTATTTCATTAAATATTACGTTGTTTTCCTTTTAACTGTGTTAACAAGTTCCTAAACATTAACTGCTTAAAGGGCACCTACGCTTTAATGAATAAATAAATTCTGTGAACAACACACAGCGCCATCTAGCCCCGAGGTAAGCCACTAAGCTACTAAGCTTGTGCTACGGTGACTACACAACGGATATAATACTTGTATTTATACATATAATACGGCGGGAATCGAACCCGCAACCTTCTGCATTGCAGTCGTGCTTTCGTACGACGCGCCACAGAGGTCGCTTTGCCTTTGGGGTACGTGTTGCTTGAGTCCGTGGGATCCCCCATACCTCTGTGTGGTGTGGACGGTGTGGTGTCAAATGTGGGGCAACCAAGTGATTGCTATGTTAACAGCAATCACTTGGTGGGAGGCTTCGGCCGCTGCTCAACCCGCTAGTATGATAAGGCGCTAAGGGTCTCATTACACTAGCGGGTAGAGACTTCGATAGCGACGCGGTGAAGACGTCGCGTTCGATAGTGTTTTGTACACTCGGTAACAGAATGGAGTCTGACGAGGAAACACTGCTGTTGGCTTTGATGATTCGAAGCGCATGCGCACGCAAGTGTACAAAACATTAAAGTGTTTTAAAATAGTGATTCGCGGCGCGACCGCTCCGCCCGCAATCCGCTAGTATGATAATGCCCTTACTAGCCTAAGTCGTAACGCCCGATTCGGTATTTTGATACCGGTTCAGCCACTTAGTATAGTCAAATTGGAATTTATTTCACTGCCGTCTTCTTATCTTTTAGTGTGCATTCTATATCTCAAATCACAATCATCACTTACAATAAGGCAAGCTAGCAAAATAGGTAGAGTTGACCGGGCAAGTGCGACACTCGCGCACAAAGGGTTCCGTACCACTATCACAATTGGAACCCTAAAATGGTTTACAACAACCAATTTTTAAATTTTATAGGAAAATATTAAATATTTATCTTCGATTCTTACTCCCATCAAACGACCGAATCACTCAAAAAAAAAAAACAAACCTTGGCACAAAGAAAATCTGAAACTTATAAGAAACTCTTTGGTAAGTAAGGCAGACTGGTATATTTGGCAGATAGGGCAGCCATTTTGAATTCCATGACCAACTCGATTTGTCCTGACCAATCAGAAGCGACCTCACATTGTACTAAACTCCTTGTTATTTTTGAAACACGTTTGTTGTATGGGAGCCCCTCTTAAATATTTGTGTTATTTTGATTTTAGTATTTGTTGTTGTAGCGGCTACCGAAACACATCTTCTGTGAAAATTTCAACCGTCTAGCTATTACGGTTCATGAGATACAGCCTGGTGACAGACAGACGGACAGACAGACAGCGAAGTCTCAGTAAACGGTCCCGTTTTTACCCTTTGGGTACGGAACCCTAAAAATGGAGGCATGTACCATTCCTACTGGACGACGCGGTCAGTTTATTGCATGCAAACAACGATCTTGTTTACTTTACACAAATGGTTCAAAAAAGCAAAAAAACTTTTAAACTTACACGATTTGTACCCAAACAAATTGTAAATAGTGATATGATAGAAATATATTTGTATGTACGTACCTATATTTGCATTTTTATCGGTTGTAGGCAGGCATTTGCAGCATACGAAAGCAGTCAGTCAGTTTCATAATTGCATGCAAATCAGAACATCGGTGCCGCTGTGCCTGGCATTAGCCAGGTCAAATAACCACTTTACAAATGCAAATTAGTGAAATTTCAAGTGAAGTGTCAAAGGTCACTTTGTTTTAGGACTTAATTAACCGTCCACTTCAAAAAAGGAGGAGGTTCTCAATTCGACCCCTATATTGTTTGTATATATGTATGTGAATATGTTCAGGCCGTTACTCCAGCATATGAAGTCCGATTTCGAAACTCAATTCTTTTTAGGGTTCCGTACCTAAAGGTAAAAACGGGACCCTATTACTGAGACTTCGCTGTCTGTCTGTCTGTCTGTCTGTCTGTCCGTCCGTCCGTCCGTCCGTCCGTCCGTCTGTCACCAGGCTGTATCTCATGAACCGTAATAGCTAGAAGGTTGAAATTTTCACAGAAGATGTATTTCGGTTGCCGCTACAACAACAAATACTAAAAACGAAATAAAACAATTATTTAAAAGGGGCTCTCATACAACAAACGTGTTTCAAAAATAACAAGGAGTCGAGTCAGGACAGGAAGGACAGGAGGACAAATCGAGTTGGTCATGGAATTCAAAATGGCTGCCCTATCTGTCAAATATACTAGTCTGCCTTACTTACCAAAGAGTTTATTTTATGTTTCAGATTTTCTTTGTGCCAAGGTTTTTTTTTTTCAGTGATTCGGTCGTTTGATGGGAGTAAGAATCGAAGATAAATATTTCATATTTTCCTATAAAATTTAAAAATTGGTTGTTGTAAACCATTTTAGGGTTCCGTATCCAATTGTGATAGTGGTACGGAACCCTTTATGCGCGAGTGTCGCACTTGCCCCGTTTTTTTATTTGTTTATTTAGCAATAGTTAATTTTAACCATTTATTGTGTTTTGGTGTTGGTAACAATGGTTAAATTACCCAAACTTATAAATAGATTAAAAGATTTTTCTTCTGATTTCGCTATATTGTATTGTTATTAAAGAAATTTATCGGTTTTAATCGCGTGGTGTTTATTACTTTTAGCATTGTTTCAACGCTCAACGTTTCGAGACCTTTACAGGTCCCTTCTTTAGGATTGAGCAATAAACACCACGGGATTAAAAAAAGTTATAAACACCACGCGATTAAAACCAAAAAATGGCCCTAATTATATTTAAAAGTTTCAATTTCTTTCAGCAAATTGTAAAAATCCGCCGCGCCGCGCTCTCCCGTGGGAAATGTACATAATAACAAACCTAATACATATGTATTAGGTTTCATTCCTAAGAACCTAAGAAGGAGAATCAGTCAAATAGTCAAAACAATACCCAGCTTAGGGGAGAAGGGGATAAGTGTAAGTTTTAGATTACAAGAGTTCCCTTTCCGTTGAAGCAATAAAATCATTGTTTGTCTATTTCAAAGGAGATTCTTAACAATAAGTAATCCGAATATATGAAGCGGGAAGTATTTGGGTCACTCTACGGGTTAAAATGTACGGAACCTATTTTATTAAAGGATTGCAACTCAAAAAGTTGTTCAGTAGGAAGCTTTTCCCATTTTAGTTTAGTTTTGTTTCGGTAGATGGCGCTGTGCATGTAGGGACAAGTAAAAACTAAAGTGACGTATCCATGTTGTTTTTTGCGTTTGTACATAGCGATAAACTTTACATCGCGCATTTATACGCATAATGTGGCCGCGTAGATTCGCCGTAGACCGAAGACAAAGTTTATCGCCCGAATGTTATCGCGATATCTGTGGCCCAGATATGTCGAAAAAACATGGCGGAAATGGTAGATGTCCATCGCAAACAGTTTTCCGCCATGTTTTTTCGACATTTTTTTTTTCATCTCTAATAGACAGTAAATCTCACGCGCGCAAGAATCGCCCTCCAGGACTTATGCGGGTAAAACCGCGTGATACAACCAGCAGCTAGTCATTTATATTTGTCGACCCATCTTTCTTAATATTTTATCAAAATAATTCTGTGAAATTCAAAATTCTTGACCTTTCTAAGCAGTTACGAAACAAGTTACCTGTTCGTAACCCGCAGACCCACCTGTACCCTATTATCATATTGCGATACTGTATACACTAGAAACTTCAAATCGACCGACTAAACTATCGGTTAACATTTTTTTTTTAAAAAATTGGTTTGGTTTGGTTTGGCCTTTGGTTTGAAGAGCTTGTTAAAAACAAGGTCTTCAGACCCTTAATTTCGTATTAGAATTCGTATGAATGTAGTAAAAAACGATAATTTTCTTCAGCAGTTTCAAACAATTTTTAAATTTTGAACGTCAGAAATTTTCGGTCGAAAGAAACGCAGTAAGGTCGTAGCACACATATCAACTCGGAAAAGGATCGTCACCGTATCGCCTCGCCGTCAACCTAACGTAAGCGCAATACCAAGCGATCAGCAGCTTCTGCTATACGCCTAGCCGTAGTCGAGTTGATGGCTACGGCTAGGCGTAGCCGAATTGAACGTGAAGTGTTGAAGTGTAGCGCACGGTAATGTCCCGGTTCACATGATGAGAACATATAATTATAGAGATGAATATCCAGGAACCGAACAGAACAGAACAGGTAATTTCAGTTAAATTCAGCGAAGACCAATTATTAAGTCCATTGCCAAATAGTCGTAAGATAGCGTACGGTGAGACGTAAGCGCGGGAACGGCAAGTCGACCACGTACCATACCGCGGTTCGTGAGCTTGTCCCGAGGCGAGGCAATTACGTTACGATGCCGATTTGTGTGCGTTGCAGTAGGGAGTTTCATACAAAGAATACTGAACTGCTCGAGTTGATACGTTTACGTTCCGTTTACGAGTTGATATGTGTGCTAATGACCTGTAGCCGTAGGGCTACTGCGTTTCGGGTTACGACTGTAAAGTCGTCAGGACCATATAATCTATCAGCCGATTAAATGTATTTCGTTTGCAGTGTGCAGGAAGGACAGAAGAGCAAGATGGGCAGGAAATTTGAAGGGATATCAATACATCCGAGGTTTTGTTGATCGGTTGTCGGGAGATAGGTACCTACGTGAATAATGGGACGAGATGTCTTCATTTTGTGAGTCAAATCCACGTTCAGGGGCCTTGCTATCAGCTTTAAATAACTCGTCCAGTTCGTAAGTAGGGCTGATTAGGTCCTTTTTTTGAATTGTGAGTTGTTCATGGTTTAAATAGGTACCTACATAACTTATACTAATACACCAAGCGATCTTATATAAGTGTTTTTTGATATTTGAGTTCCTAGTTACGTTTTAGGCTAGTTGCTACGTTAGACTACCTGAGATTTAGACGCCGTGCTCTTGAGACGGGTTCCCAGTTGCATTTTAGACGAGTTGCTACGTTAGACTACCTGGGAGTTAGGCGAAGTGAGTTTACACGAGCTCCTAGTTGCGTTTTAATCGTGTTGCTACGTTAAGTACTTTGATTTTGATTTTTAAGGTGAATTTACACCAAACGAGCGAATGCTCACTCTATCAAATTCTTTTAATGTAAACCAGGGGTTCCCTAACTTATTTGAGTCGCGCCCCCTTTCGACCATAAGAAAACATCCGCGCCCCCCCATCCTCCAGTCCTGATTATAAGGTCAGAATAAAAAAGTGTTAAAAATAAGCATTTTTATTGCTCATTATTTTTTTTCATAAGTTGTACCAAATACCTTTGATAGCGTCCATGAGGTGACCGTGTGGCCAGTCTAGAGGCTGATATTGGCCCACTGAGGAAACAATGTTCTTGACAGGCGTCAATTTCAAATAATGTCATTGGTCGTATCGAGCCGTCTGGAATGCATTATTTCAGCCATCTCAGGTTTTTATACTTAACTGCACAGATGGCCCGCGCCCCCCTGTAAATATCTCTGCGCCCCCCTGGGGGGCGCGCCCCCCATTTAGGGAACCCCTGATGTAAACAGACATAGAGCATTCATTCGCTATTCTGTCTATCTACGTTTGCAAAGATTCTATGCTTAGAAAATTCTAAGAATGCTCGTTTGGTGTAAATCCACCTTTAGAATAAATGAGACTTAGACGATTCGATACTTACCCCATTGTTCAGACCCCTGCTATTAAGCCGTCATGGTATTTCGTCACAGGATCAACGTTAACGTGAGTGAAACCTAAGGGCACTGCTAGTAATGTTATAGTCGTAGTTCTCCGGACATTTCGTACAATTCGTGACTAACAAACCCTCATCAATATTGATGCAGCAACTTCTTTAACACGTTGACTGGCACGACGTCGAATACGGGAATTTAAATTCAATATAACGTGACAAAATTATTGTGGTAAAAAAATATACATTTATTAAAACCAAACAGCCAAACACTTATAAAACATAATTAATTTTAAAAACTAAATTAAAACTAAAACTGATTAAAATAAAACTAACTAAAAACCAAACTTAATCTTAATCAGCTAAATGGTAAATAAATTTATTCGCTCTTATGGTCAAGGAAAACATCGTGAGGAAACCCACGGCTTAAAGTCACGCAAAAATGCCCCAGTTATAGGGCTAGTTGCGGAAACACACAGTAAAAACTAAAAAAATATATTTTAATTACTACCAAATATTTACCACGTTTTAAATTACCTTTTTTACATAAGATAGATGAGCGTTTGACCACTACCTCACCTGATGGTAAGTAATGATAATATTAAAGGAGCTTGATTTCAAATATTTTGTGAATGCTATATTAAGAACAATAGCGAACTCTAACACTACGTGAGCCTCAACACTACACGAAAAGAAGTAGAAGAAGAATCAATGAGTCAGTAAATGAGACAGGTCTTTGAATTTTTACCTATGTAAGAAAAAAAGAAAGAAATTTATTCAGACAAGCACACAACTACACAACAAGAAAAAGTAAATAAAAAAGTAGATAGATCACATAAAACAAAACTTAAGTAACTTAGAGTAAGTTAAAAAAAAATACGAAAGAGTGCTACTATTTCGTTATTTGTTTTTTTTTGTGCGATAGCGGAATACTCACAGTCTCTGCATAAAGCTGTTGCTGCGGTATAAATTGACCTACCAATAAAGTAGCGCACGCGGAGCGACGGCTCTCGACGCCACGGCACTCAACGTGTTAAACCCAAGTATCCCCGAGTTCAACCAACATTGATCCAACCCTAATTTTACCACATTTTGATATCATGATGTCCCGACATTTTATTACAAACAGAGAACACAAAATGGTAGGTATCCCTAAGGACCTTGCTTCCCATCCTCGCGAATATATTTACTTAGGATTAGGTTGACCATAGTTGTCAAATTTGCTGGATAATGTGCTGGATCAGTGGTGCCGTTTGCATTCGTTATGTGGGTCTTTTTTCTCGTTTTGTAAATAAGGTTTTTGTGGTCTGTTTTATTTGTGTGCTTTTAGTATTTATTTTAGGAGTACCTAAAACACGTTTTGCTTGTATCTTTACTTTACTTTTTTAACCGATTTCTAAAAAAAGGAGGGGGTTCGCTTAATTCGTCCGTCTCTTATATTTTTTTGTACTCAATGAATTTTGTAATGTAATTATTATACTCACCTGTATTTCTGAATGAATGAATTGAATTGAATTGAAAAATTTGCTCTATTAGAGGGCAATTTTATTCGGCTTTTTTAGTTATAAATTTACATTATACTTCGTATCCTTTTTATAATTCAAAATGCTCTAAATACTTCCAAATCATAACTTAATTGATTATTGAGTTTCAAACGTGATTTATAAATCACAAAACTTCCGCCGTAATGCAACAAACATACTCACCCTATTCACACCGCATTTTACAAAGCAATTAAGGTAAAGCGCTGCAGACATTCCTCTGACACAATGGCCTTTTCCGGGGACATCTTTTGTCACGTGACGTCACTGGAAATTGGGATTGTCCTTTGAGAGGACGCAGACGAAAGATACAGGCTAAGTTTACCCGCGTCAGTCCCCGAACGTGTTATTCCAGGTTTTCAGTTATCTTCTTACTGAGTTTGATAGCAATCAGTTCAGTAGTTGAGTCAGCGTGAAAGAGTCACAAATCGTATGTATCGTGCGTTTCATCTTTAAATTCTGCCGTTATGTTGGTAGCAAAACAAATAAGTGCTACCTTAATGCCTTGAATGTGCTATCTTGATTCCCACGGGGTCAGGACATACGTGGGTAAAACTACGGGACCGCAGCTAGTATAGTTTAATTTAGTCAGTCGATCAGTCAGACAGGACTTTGATTTTCATATGTAGGTACAGATTACGATGAATATGATACCTGCAGATAATAAATTTCCTATCGGCCGATTTAGTGTCAGTAGTTTGAGGTTAATAATGAATTTTCCACTTTACTTAGTTTAAAGGGAAGTTCAAATATTGTTGAGTGAAATTATTTTCCGGATATTACCTCTACTGATGTTCAGAAGCAGATGTCCGCGGAAGTGGGCAAATTGAATTCATCTTCTCTTAGACCGCCACGAAGAAATACTATTTTCTCCATATACTTACCTACCTATCTAAACTTTACAAACGAAAATAAGAAAACAGCTTATTTAACAGGATTCGAACCTGTGCCTCTCGCTTGCCGGGCGAGTGCGTTGCCACTGCGCAATCACGTGACATGGTGAATTTATCATTATGATATCTTCTTGTTTTGTTTACCGACTAAGGCTCGGTCATCTCGCCAGGCAAGCGAGAGGCACAGGTTCGAATCGTGTCATGGGAGAATTTTTGATGGTGTATTTCTTCTTGTAAAATATTGCCACAACTAACCGGGGAACCCTATACTATACTATACTATACTATACTATACTATACTATACTATACTATACTATACTATACTATACTATACTATACTATACTATACTATACTATACTATACTATACTATACTATACTATACTATACTATACTATACTATACTATACTATACTATACTATACTATACTATACTATACTATACTATACTATACTATACTATACTATACTATACTATACTATACTATACTATACTATACTATACTATACTATACTATACTATATCCTATACTACCCATTCTTCTTCTTTTTCGTATAGTGGTGTGGCTCACCTGATGTTAGAGTTTTCAGGTCGCCTAAGGTCTCTAACTTGACCTAACGACTGCTATCCGAGATAACAACCGGGACCAACTGCTTAACGTGCCTTCCGAAGTATGAAGGAGCTCGAGAAAATGAATTTTTGTCACACAAGTTATAAGTCACCCATCCAAGTAATGACCGCGCCAAGCGTTGCTATTAGTAGGATAAGATAATTCCGAACTTCAGTTTTATTGCGTAAGATATTTTATACGAAAAAAAAAAGAAAAAAAAAGACCCGCCGCTTTCCTTTTGATCTTTCTTGCCATGAGGGAGGAGACCTAACGCCCTTTATAGAATAGAGCAGAGCAAAAACATAATTCCAAGAAATTTTCCCTTAGAAATTGCAAATGTAAAGAATATTAATGTGGTATACCATGATGGCCGCAATGCGTTTGTGTCAAATGTTTTTCCTGTTATCTTTTATGCCGGGAAATGAACGGCATGATATCGGATACGTTGGACGATATTTCTTGACGTTTTCTTTGCGAATACAAATTGATGTGCAACAACGAAATATTAATGTGTTTGTTTATTTGTCTAGTAGAACTAGAGAGCCCGTTAGTCGCCGTAGCCGTGTAGCCCCGACATAGAATAGGATTACCTCATCTCTTCCCGTGGGTGTCGTAAAAGGCGACTAAGGGATCTGAGGGAGACTGCTTAAGCGTCCCTAGAAGGGTTGGTGTCAGGCAGGCGGCCGGCCGTAAAAATATTGCCAAATCTATTAGCAGAAGGTATGGGCAATGATGACTAACCTACTGCGCCGACCCCAAATTAATTTGGAGTTTAGCGGACCTCGGGCTCCAGAGAGGGATGCAACCGGGAACATCGCTCGGATGAGAAGAGAAGAGCTCGAGAGCCCGTTGGTCCCGGTTGTTATCTCAGAAAACAGTCGTAAGGTCAAGTTAGAGCGGCCTTAGGGCGATCTGAAAACTCACCGTTCTTTTTACATGGCGCGCACTCTTTAAATATAAATTAGAGATGGGCCGACTAGTCGCCGACTAGTCGGGAAAGCCGACTAGTCGGCAAATTATGCCGACTAGTCGTCAACTAACAATTATACAATAAAACCAATATTTATTTAATTAGTAGTACAGTTTAGAAGGTGGGTAGTCAGAAAAACGTAAACAAAACACGTCATAGCTTACATACATCATCTAAACATCTAACTAAAGTGTCATAACTATGCCTCAGCTCCATTTTTTTTCTAACTTTTTTTTTATCATCCATTTTTTGGAAGTTTCGCTACAGCTTTCGAAGTGCAAACTTATCCAAAAATAGCAAAAATCGCCGAGTAATCACGATTAACCCAAATATCTCGGAATTATAATGATCTGCATTGCCGACTAGTCGGCAATTTTGGAACCGACTAGTCGGCTAGTCTGCTAGTCGGCAGAACCCCTAGTCGGCCCATCTCTAATATTAATATATTGTACGACGTTACACACAGCTATCTAGCCCCAAACTAAGCACTAGGCTTGTACTATGGGTACTGAAATTAATCTTATTTTAAGGTTTTTATCCTATATTTTATCATATTTTCACCGCACAACCAAAAAAGAAGTATATTTTGCTATCAACATAACGAAAACCGAAGAAAAATCTAGATACACATTTTAAACAATTTGTACCTAGCAAATATTGTTTGAAAAGCTTCTGTCGCACTTCTGGAACTTCTATTTGCGTTTGAACTCTGAGGTTTTGTGGAGGTTTCCTTTTCAGTATTCAATATTATTGTTTCTCTTAAACAAAATGATAAAATAAATGTTGTTCTATAAAATGGAATAATATTGTTTTTGTACTTTACTTCAATTTGTTTATGTTCAAGAAATACCAACCTATTTTTAAATTTTACTAGCTGCGCCCCGCGTTTTCACTCGCGTGAGTCCCGATCCCGCGGGATTTACGGGTCGCAGGAACGTAGTCATAAATACATTTTAAGAAGTCAGACTATTGTTACTTGACTATTTCTACCAACCAAGTCCGACTCGCGGTTGATAGAAATCATAATGTAAAAACAAAACCCTCCTTCGGCGGGCGGTCGGGTAAAAACTAGAAAAGAACTTGGAAACTTTGTCTTGCCTTTCTACACTATCTACAATCTACACTAATATTATGAAGAGAAAAGATTTGTATTTTTGTGTCGTATGTTTGTAATGAATAAACTCAAAAACTACTAGACCGATTTAAAAAAATCTTTCACCAAAAGAAAGCTACATTATCGAGGAGTAACATAGGCTTTTGATCCCGATATTCCCACGGGATCGGCACTTACGCGGGTGAAACCGTGGGACGCAACTATATTAATTAAAATAAACAGCAGTCTTATCACCTGAAGGCGATATCTTCCAGGCAACCAATAAACAATAATAATCCCTAAAGAAGAGGTGTCAAAAGGCAATACCAACTTAACTAGCTACAGGTATGAACGCCAATGGGTAAATCAAGGAAATGTTAGTAACTTTTCCATAGAACTGTAAGCAAGGCAGCCCTGGGGCCTTCAAAACAAACTTCCTAATGTTCTGAAGTAATTTCTATACAGTTGCCTTGAGTTTATTTGGAGGGTGCGCCAGATATGTCTGCGCGTGACTGGGGGCGCCACTGCCTAACATTACGTGCCTCATTTGAACAATATTATAGAGACAGCGATTAGTTCCGATTTGGTCCACACGCAGACTTATATCTGCCGCGCACTCTACTTACGTGTTCAGATTATGACGTGTTCCGAATACAAAGTGTGGTTGTTCCAAGTTTTTGGACTCGTTAAGGCTTTTTAATTATATATTTGGAAATAAAACAGATATTTCTTAAAAAATAGACAATTCTAGGGTAACAACAGAGACCCAATTAAGAGGACATTTAGTTTTAAAATCTTACCTATATTCTGTATCGTCGTGTGAATCCTTTTTAAGGGACAGTCTACCTACTCTTTCTCCATACAAACGTAGTCGACTGCTTCCTACCTAAATAAAGACATTAGAGCAAATATGTTCATGCCATAAAACCTATATCTGACATGACCCTTGGATGCGAACGCGATTGCGAAGCGATCCGATCCGGTGCGGTGCGGAAACAAGAAACAGTCGATAGCTATTGAAGTGTCCTACGTGACCTAATGCACGTAAAGTGCGATGCGGCGCGATTCTCGACTGTTCCTTGTTTCCGCACCGCACCGGATCGGATCGCGTTCGCATCCGATCGCCCACGTAGGACGCTGCGCAGATTCTTAGTAGGTACTAAACGTCTCTGAGCTAAGCCGCGTAATAGACAGACAAACGGACAGACAAATGTACATGACGAAACTATAAGGATTTCTTGTTGACTACGAAACCCTAAAAACAATAAGTTAATATTTCTCGTAGGTAAACGTATTGAAGACTAAAAATAATAAACAGCGCTGAAGCGCACCAACTATCATGTTACTGTGGTAAATTGTAATAATCTACGAAAAGATACCGCCTACATGCCGCCCACAAACTATTTGTCGAAAAACAAAAACAACAACCCTTCAAGTAAAAACCCTTTTAATTACTCGCCATTATCCACCGTAATTTAGATTTGTTATTGATAAAACAAAGTAGAACTTAATAAACAACACACTAATATCTAGTTGATTAGTCTGTCATCATCATCATCATCATCCGAGTGATGTTCCCGGTTGCATCCCTCTCGAGAGCCCGGGGTCTGCTTTCCTACTTTTACGTCTCCACTTCGCACCATCTTCGGCATCCCGCGTAGTGAGGCCATTTGCCCGCATATCCGATTTTACGACGTCAAGCCAGCACTTCTTGGGTCTTATGTGGGTATTATTGGTAGGTATACTTTTATTATTTTTAGGTAAGTATATTATAAATATTTATTATAAATACCTCATCGTGAGATATCTCTGTATATCTCACGATGAGGTATTAAAAGCCCAAAAGGACCTTATTCCACGGTTATTACTAAGCTGATAGAGTCTATCTATGAGCTTCTCAAAACGCAAAACTTTAAGGATGCGATATAAAGACGAACATCTAAACTCGAAAAGAAAAGAAAGTCTTTCTTTTTGCGCAAGTTTGTTAGTTTTCAACATGGACCCACTTTGATGTGAAACTACGAGGGTGACCAAACTTCCTGTATAAAACACAGGATAAACAACATTTACTTCGGATAAATGTCCCGGGTTGCCACGTAAAATGTCACACTACATAGTGTTTTAGGGTTACAATTAGTTATGTGGTTGGTCGTGGCTGAACTCGGTATTTTGTTGTTGTACGCGGTTTTAAAGTAACAGGAAGTTTGGCTTGAAATAGTAGTTAAATGACTGTTTGGACATTTATGGACAATAATGGACATTTTTAATGCCAATTTTTAACAGTTCTGCTTTATAACGGCAAACTGTTATAAAAAAATGACAACCTCTGTGGCGCGTCGGGCGAAGGGCGGGTTGGATTCCCGCCGTATTTACAAAAAAAGTGTAATTTGGCCCAGGCTACTAGATAGGAACCTCCTGACGACACGTGCCGTATCAAGGACGACTGCCTTCTGAATCTGACCCTTGACCCAACCGTCAAGCGAAAGCTTCTTAAGATGTTGGTCGATGACTACGGATTATTACAAAAACATTGATTTTAAAATTGAGGTAGGTACTATACATATATACAAAAAGGCATCGTAAAAATCCAAAGTAGACATTTATGGCGTTAATTCCTACTATTAGATGGTCTAAGTATTTCAACTAAAGGATTTCAAATTCGATATTTATGATGGACATATCTAACGTTCCATTAAACCATCAGAAATTACCCGAACAACTTCGGCCATTTCAGCACATTTTATGAGTAACAAGAGGACTTTTACGACTATGCGTTGTAAAATATAATTTCCCATGACGCTTTTTGTCTCGTAAACAATTAAACAACCGCCTCTAGGTTAAATGAATTGTTTTCATATACTAAAGTAAAGTAAAGTAAAGTAAAGTAAATAGGTATTTATTGTTTCGCTGGGACAAAGTTCTTCTAAATAACCCTACGTTATCACTATCATGCAAGTTAAATAATATCATTTAATTTCATCGAAAACTATTGATTGATTATTCAATTGAACAATGCCTTATTTTATACTTTAGAAACTATATTATTTTGACTAACTACAACTTTTATCCCGATATTCCCGCGGGACGCGATCTGAGGGAGACTAGCAAACCTTAAGTTCTCTCCGCGCGGTGGCGGATAAACTGCTTGGTACCTAGGAGGATTGGTGGCAGGCGGCCGGCCGTAAAAATATTGCCAAATCTATTTGCATAAGGTATAGTCAATGATGACTTACCTACTGAGACGACCCTAAATAAATTTGGGATTTAGCGGACCCCGGGCTCCTGAGAGGGATGCAACTGGGAACATCGCTCGGATGAGATGAGATTCCCGCGGGATCGGGACCTTCGCGGGTAAACCCGGAGCGCTGCTAATACTATAGTAACTTTATTTTTGCAATACAATGGCCCTTTACCTCTACGATAAATAAAACATCGTTTCCTATTTGACAAAGCGATACTGTTTTAAATAAAACTTTTAATTAAAATGGAACATTTAGATCGCAGTCCACTGAAATGAAACTATACAAGTACGCTGGAATTGCTATACCATACAAAATTACAGTAGATCTTTGTGCCGATTTGATCTGCGACATGTTGCGCGTTTTCGGAACTATTAGTTCCAGGGACGGGCACCGTCACTTTCAATAGAAAATGCGCGACAACAGTGCAACTTCAAATAGGCATAAAATTCAGTGCGCTATGACCTGTCCAGCGACTTGTACCATGGAGGTCAGTGCTGTAGTCATTTCGCAAGTCGTTTGTAAAACGTTCCGAATTCTGAACTGTTTGGTGATCTAGTTATACGATGCTGTAATTGTAACATGTTTTTAGGGTTCCGTACCTAAGGGGTAAAACGGGAATCACTATTACTAAGACACCGCTGTCTGTCTGTCACTAGGCTGTTCATGATTTATTTGTCTTTCATGAGTAGGTACCTACAGTCACAGGCAAATAAGTTGAAAAAAATGGCGGATGCGCAAAAGTCGATTTTTCATAAAAATCGCACGTAAATGTACTGCGCGCACTTACCCATTTCACGGCAAAAAAATTCCTAGAAGACCTGTAACGTTGTCAAGAATTGCTTTCATAGATAACTAGCTGCGCCCCACGGTTTCACCCGCGTAAGACCCAATCCCGCGGAATTTACGGGATCAAAAGAATCCTATATCCTTATGCTGGTTCTATGCTACCTCCCCACCAATATTCAGCCAAATCGGTTCAGCCGTTCTCGAGTTATAAATAGTGTAACTAACACGACTGTCTTCTACACTACCTATTATAAACTATAAGGGTTCCGTTTTTTGCCATTTGGCTACGGAACCCTAAAAGAGGAAGATTTTTGTGTGTCGTATGTTTGTAATGAATAAACTCAAAAACTACAGGACCGATTTCAAAAATTCTTTCACCATTAGAAAGGTACATTCACCCCGAATAACATAGGCTACTTTTGATCCTGATATTCTCACGGGATCGGGACTTACGCGGGTGAAACCGCGGGATGCACCTAATTTATATATATAGATGATACGAAACCCTTCGTGCACGAGTCCCACTCGCACTTGGCCGGTTTTGGCATTGCCTTTTGATCTTAATGAGCTCTTTTTAATTATAATAATGAAGGAAGTTTAATTTTGACGTAAATGAGAAGAAAACATGATAATATAAGCTTTGAAGCTTTTTGTTAACATGTTGATCGTATCCAAGGGGCGAGGGCACGTATTCTACAACTTTATCGTCTCAACATCAACTCAGCATTGTTAGATTTTTCTAGAAAACAGTTCCACAATTGACGGCCCCTGTAGCAAGTCGGGCGTCGTCGCCCGACTGCAATGCAGAAGGTTGCGGGTTCGATTCCTGCCCGGTGCAGATATTTCAGCTTAAAAATAAATATTTGTTTCTGGTCTGGGTGTCATTCTATGTATAATATTAACTAAGGCGTTTAAAAGTCATTCCTATCGTTTTGTGTAATAACATTTCGAAAACCGCAAAATTACCCCGAATGCGGTAAAACGATCGAGTTATCGACCTATGAAGATGGGCTTTAAGATTCGAATCTCGAATCTGAGAGTTTCAATTTTATTCTCTGGAAACTCATTCTAAAGGTACGAGTTGGCAACAGGCGACATGAGGTGGCAGCAGGCGACGTGTCGCGGTAACACTACAGGAGGGTTACTTCGGTTCGTTTCGATACGACAACGATACTGTCATAACGATGGTTCTGCTGTCACCCTAATATCAGAATGTGACAGTAGAATCATCGTTACGACAGTATAAATAAATAAATAATAAATAAATTCCGTGAACAACACACAGCGCCATCTAGCCCCGTGGTGAGCGACTAGCTTGTGTTACGGTGACTAGACAACGGATATATATATATTTCTTTTGTAAATACATACATATTATACATAGAGGGACACCCAGACCAGACACAAATATTTATTTTATAAGCATAAATACTTGCACCCGGCGGGAATCGAACCCGCGACCTCCTGCATTGCAATCGCGCTTTCGCACGACGCGCCACAGAGGTCGTCAATATCGAGTATCGATGTCGTATCGAAACGAACCGCAGTAACCCTCCTGGTTTCTATGTATTTCTATGAAACTCCCTACGTAGTCAGCGACACGAAGCTATAGCGACGCGTCGTCGAGCGAGCGTAGGGAATTTCATAGAAATACCTACATATTTCGCCTCATGTCGGCCGTTGCCAACTCGTACCTTTAGAGAAGTTTAGACGGTTATGTTCCTGTTACTTTACCTACGTGTTATGTGTACCTACCTACCTACGTATTTAGATGGAAATAGCTATTCGAAGAAATATTCCGTTTGAAGCTTCTCGACATATTTTTCACGCCCCCGTAAGTCTCGATCCTGTTGGAATATCGAAATAAAAACTAGACTATTTGTTAATCCTGATCTCCAGCTTTCTGCGTACCAGGTTTCATCGCAATCGGTTCAGTAGTTTTTGCGTGGGTAGGCAGGTGTAGCTGATGACTTATATTATCCGTGGTCCCGGCATTAGTTGTCGGTCTATGAGAAGTCTGGTGACAGACAGACAGACAGCGGAGTCTCACTAATAGGGTCTCGTTTTTAGGGTTCCGTAGCCAAAACTGTTGAAACTTGGTAAGTAGATGTGTTCTGTGAACCGCATTAAGTTTCACACAAAAATAGAAAAAAAAACAATAAATTTTTAGGGTTCCCCATACTTAGAACTAAAACTCAAAAAAAAAAACATCAAACCTGTACGTGTGAGGTATCTATAGATAGGTCTTCAAAAATGGTATTGAAGTTTCAATTATATATTTTTTCCAAACTGAATAGTTTGCGCGAGAGGCATTTCCAAAGTGGTAAAATGTAGTAACTTCTAAAATAATGGGCTGATAAAACTAAAAAAAGTATATGATGTACATTACTATGCAAACTTCCAAAGAAAATTGGTTTGAACGAGATCTAGTACTTAAGTAGTTTTTTTTTAAACGTCATAAATCGTTAACCGCAATTTACCTTTCAAAACAAAATCTGTTGTATAGATAGGTAATGGAACGGAACCCTTCGTGCGCGAGTCCGACTCGCACTTGGCCGGTTTTACCCTTTGGATAAAGAGCGGTGGTGTTTTAGTGGTAGATACCCCGACTTTCATTCCGGCGCGGCACACCTAATCTTTTTCTTCGCTCTCGTCGAGTACGGTGAAGGAAAACATCGTGAGGAAACCGACATGTCCTAGGACTCACCACGGTCTGAAGGCATGGGACATTCGCCAATCTGGAGTAGGATTCCGTGGCGTCTTACAGCTTAACCCCTCTAAGAAATCACGTACAATGGCCCAATTGTGAGGCTAAGTGCGGAAATGGCCCAGAGAAACTTAACTTAACATTTTACCCTTTGGGTACGGAACCCTAAAAAGGCAGGTACACTTATAAAATTACAGGGTTAACCTAGAGTGTTTTATATTATACGCCATCGATCTAAATTATGACGTCACGGGACTCTGGCGCGATAATCAATCTTACTACGAAGCTTAATCCATCTTTATACTGAACGTAAAAAAACGTCTAAAATATTTTGAAATGTTTTTAAAATATTTAGAAATTGATAACTATAGGTACCTATCTGCGCCCTGTGTTTTTGCCGCTTAAGGGGACAGTCTACCTACCTACTCTTTTCTCCATACAAACTTTACAAACGTAGTCGACTGTTTCGTCCGTAAAGATGTTAGAAAAAATATGTTTATGGCATAAGTCATATATCAGCCGTGACCGACCATGCCCCTACATTTAGATTTTTTCATTTTCAATTTCTTCTCAATTTTATTTCTATTCTAATTGGAAATTTGAAAAAAAAAATGTATTAAAGCGCAATACACACTGAGCCCGCCGAGCCGCCGACCTATGTCGGCAACTTTTTGTCGGCGGGCTAGTTGGCGGCTTCACTTATTGCAAGTCGGAAAATTTTGTCGCGTCGCCGGGCAACTGAGCGCAGGCGTACGCAAGCCGCCAACGTCGCGGCGGGCAACACGCGCGACATCTATAATTGACTTTGTACAATTCTATAAATGACTGATTCTACAAATGACCGATTCTACAAAGGACCGATTCTATAAATGACTGTTTTTTTGTCAAAAAAACTCCATCACATCATTGTTCAGTGGCCCATTTAACAACATTTCAAATGTCTTCCCCTCACACACGCATCGACTCAACAAACACTCAATCTCCCTCGACTCAAGTCAACGTTAATGGCTGTTCGTCACCCGAACTCAATTTGCATATGACGTCAATATGCGCTTGTTTACGTTTACACTGCACGTCTGTAGACATTACTAAACAATTTAGAGGCCAGGGCCGGACGAGGATGAAACTTGGGAGACTTAAATTGAATAGAGTTCGATCGAAACTGGTTTTCCGGCCGAAACTGAAAACGAAACCGAATATTCGGTCGGACACTAAAATTGACCTAATATTGATTGTTCTACGATAGTGCTAATGCGACAATATGGATCACATGAAAAATAAGCCCATGAGTTTCGTGTGTTTTTGGAGGTCGCGTTCCGAAGACACACATCCTAAAATTGTTGATAGATATAAGACGATCTTGTAAAATCTTATTGAATTTGGTTTTGGCTTTTCGTCACGTGGGTATGTATCGCGTATGGCGCAGTGGTTAGCGCACCCGGCAAGCTAGGGGCACAGGTTCGAATCCTGTTACGGATTTTTTTAAATTATGCATTTTTTATTGTAAAATATTTCTAGTAAAAATGCCTTGAGCAATAAAAACAAAAGAATTATTAAAATAAGTATTTAGAAAATCTAGAGACGACCCTGACCCATCCCTCTCTGTACCAACCAAGACACTACACAAATATGCCTTTGTCCTAAGTCTAATTCAAACTAAGATCCACCTTTTCATACAATATCCGACTTTACCACCCAAAATTTTAAGTTCAGAATCCTTTGCAAAAAGTAAACACGACGCTTTCATTATGCTTGTGATACCTACAACGTTGTCACTTCAGTCGGGTAAATTTGGAACTAAACTGCCGCTTCGATATTTGTGACAGGGTGTCGCGTTTGCATAGATGCTAGCGCCACTGCTGACTGAATAAATAAGTTGGTGGGTTTGTAGCATGGGCTTGTTAGTTAAGTTATTATGAAGTACTTTAGTCATACGTAGTATAAAGTCTTTAGGTGATGGTAATGGTGCATTAGATAATAACTACTTTCTTGTTATTTTTTTATTGTCATCCCAATCCCGTGGGAATATCTTTATTAAAAGTAGCCTATGTTACTCCTGGAAAATGTAGCTTTCTATTGGTGAAAGAGTAGATATTCGTTACAAACAAACAAATGAATGTTTTCTTTTTAAAATATTAGTAGGTAAATGATAGTCCAAGATCCCAGAACTGGCAGACATCACGTATTTTCTGACGAACGAAATGTGGTCGATTGAGTAGTGTTAGTATGTACTATGAACGCATGCCTACTTGCTAGACTGCTGCGACGGCCAATTCTAAGACCTAAGGTCATCAAGGTACATAAAATCCAAGCTGATTTTCACGTATATTTTAGGTAGTATACTTAAAAATAAGTACGCTCATAGAGTAAGCTCCCAGAACTGGCAGACATCACTGCCAGTTCTGGGATCTTACTCTATGAGCGTTTGACCACTATTTAGAAAGTATGAAAAAGTAGAAACAATTTTACAAATGATTCAATACGTTACCTTGACCTGGCCGACCTTAAACTAGGTTCATACTTAGATTTCTGTAATAAGGGGGAGTACGTATAGTCGAGCGACATTTTTTAAAGTAAACTGGATTACCATCATTGTATGGAAAGGAAAAGGAAATTTATTTTTTTGAACAACATACAGCGCCATCTAGCCCCGTGGTAAGCGACTAAGCTTGTGTTACGGTGACTAGACAACGGAAATAATACTTATATTTATTTTTCTTTTGTAAATACATACATATTACCTATACATAGAGGGACACCCAGACCATACACAAATATTTATTTTTTAAGCATACATATTTGCACCCGGCGTGAATCGAACCCGCAACCTTCTGCATTGCAGTCGCGCTTTCGCACGACGGCCCACATAGGTCGTCAGAGATCGTCGCGACGATCTCTGACGACGCGTCGGTCGATTGTTTACCTAGGATATTAATAGAAAACTGAGAAACCATAGAACCTTGCTACGCTATGCAACAGAAACACGACCTATTCCTGTTGCATAGCGACGTCATTTATTATTAGCAATTATACATACTCTTCTAAATATATCTGAGGATTTAATATAAGTTTGAAACATGCTTCCAAAAACACGGGTGGAACGCAGCTAGTAATTTTATTATCATAGTCTTCATAGAAGCATTTTTTTAAAAGCATTTTTGCGAAAGGTTTCCACTATACCTCTCCTAAAACTAGGTTTATACTTAAACCTTTGTAATAAGGGGAAACTAGGTTTAAACTTAGACTTTTATAATAATGACCTTAAACTGGGTTTATATTTAGACTTTTGTAATAAGGGGGAGTACATACGTAGTCGAGCGGCATCTTTCAAAGTAAACTGGATTACTATCAGTGTTTAACTAGGGTTTTAATAGAAAACTGAGAAAACACAGATCCTTCTATAAATTCCGAACGGGACGTGGTATTGCATAAATTAGATAACAATTATACGGATTTAAAACTAAAACTGAATGGCGGCGTAGTTGAAGGCAAATTTACATTGTACAGTATCTGGATCTAGTGTTGTCGTCGATAGTCTATCGATAGTTGGAGCAAAGCTAATAGTGAGTGTATTGTATTTACAAAAGAAAAATAAATCACACTAATATTCTAAATTCGAAAGTTTGTATATTTCTATCCGTGAGGTTCTGTAATTGGCTTCCTATTGTTACAATATTAGCATACTAGCTGCGCCCTGCGGTTTCACCCGCGTAAGTCCCGTTCCCGCGGGAATATCGAGATAAGAAGTAGCCTATGTGTTATTCCCAGTCTCCAGCTGTCTATATTCCAAATTTCGTTGCTATCGGTTCACTAGTTTTCGCGTGAAGGAGTAACAAAGTCACATGCAGACATACATACAAACTTTCGGATAGGTGTATTATGTACCAACAAAGTCACATGCAGACATACATACAAACTTTCGGATAGGTGTATTATGTATAGGTGTTGAACATCCAAATAAATAAATAAATTTGTTTGTTTGTTTCTTTGTTCCCTCTTCACGGTCAAACGGCTCAACCGATTTGGATGAAAATTTGCATAGGGATAGTTTTGATTCCGATAATCTCGTGGGATCGGGATTTACCTACGTGGGTGAAACAGCGGTGCACAGCTAGTATAAATATATTTTCTGTTGTCCGGTCACCGTAACACAAGCTTATTAACTTATTATAGGGCTAGATAGCGCTGTGGGATGTTTACACGATTTACGATAGTATACGGTAAAAACAAACCCATCCCTATTTTGTAAATTGGTAGACTATCGATAGTTTTTATTTAAGAGCAACAGTAGGTAAGTATTGTCGATAGTATCGATAATTCTATTATTTTCGTGCAACAATACTATCGATAGTATTCCACTCATTCGATAGGTTTTGAGCTATCGACAGTACCTATTGTGATGTTTGACCTTTCCCTGGTATCTCGATATAAAACAACTTAGGTACTTTCCTAATGACGGGGAGTAACACGTGCACTCGGTCCGAGAGCTCGCCGGCGTCTCCCCGCGCCCCTCCGCGCCCGTGCCCGTGCGACTCCACGGCATTGCATTTATTTCTATACGTCACACCTCTCTTTTTTTCTAAGAAATTAAACTAACGTTAATATAAATTAAATCACAATCAGTCTTCTCTAATATAACAAGTAACGTCTGTAAATTACATTTTTCTAAAACCCAGACTAAACCAATAATGCGATGTGATAGTGATAATAGATAAAGTATTATTTATTTATATGAAAATATCAATCACATTGTTAGTTCATCTCTAATAAATTAATCTCCGCTTGTGAATCTTCCGGTTGTACTGCTTCCTCTGTAACTTCTTCTTGATTTCTAACAGTATCAGCGCCACAAACTCTCCATTCTCCTTCCACCCTCTTTAAATGAATTATGTTCCTCTTGTATTCTTGTCCGGTTTCATCATTTTTCACGCTGTATTCGCCTCCTTTTGAATCAACTATCGTATGTGGCACTGGATTGAATTGGCTTGTAAGTTTATTCTCTTTCACAAAATTTTTTATATATACTTTTTCTCCGATTTGTAACTCAGTCTCTTTTGATTTCCTTTTCTGATCTTCATAATTTTTCCCCTTTTCTTTCATTTTTTTGTCGTGATCCCTAATTTCTAAATCATTCGAGGGAATGCCTAACTCTATTGATGGGATTTTGTCTCTAAATTTCCTGCAAAAAAATAGTTCTGAGGGTGTTTTTCCTGTCGTCGTATGGGGTGTACTATTGTACATCATGAGGTAGTTGAAAAGATCTTTCTGCCAATCGGATTTAAGGGTTTGGCTAATTCTAAGTCTTTTGAGAATGTCCCTATTCTGGCGCTCCACTTCACCATTTTGTTGAGGGCAATATGGAGTAGTGTGGAGTACTTTGATGCCTAGCTCTGAGCAAAATTTTTTAAACTCCTCACTGGTAAATTGCCTACCATTGTCGGCGGTTATTGTCAAAGGTAGGCCTAATCGTGAAAAAATTTCTTCAAGTACAGTTTTAGTGTCTTTTGTAGTGATTGACTTCATCGCCTTTACTTCTTTATAGCGGCTGTAGTAGTCAATCACCACGAATAAGTAATGTCCCGATGGGAGAGGACCCAGAAAGTCGATTGCTACATCTTGCCACGGTTGTGAAGGCAAGTCACGTCTTTTTAAGGGCAATGGTGGATTGCCAATAGAAACCAGGGCACAACCTTTGCAGCTTTTGACTTTACTTTCTGCGTCCTTGTCAATCTTAGGCCACCATACTTTGGTACGCAAACGATTTTTCATTGCCGCTATGCCGGGGTGGCCTTCATGTGCTGCATTAAGCACTTGTTCTCTTAGAGCTAATGGGATCACTATTTTGTCAGTGCGTAGCAAAAGCCCTTCATGCGTCCAAAGTTCCGTTTGAAAAATCCTGTAATTGTTTATACGCGGGTCCCAAATGTCCGTGGTCAACGCTCTCCTAACCAATTTCGTGTCTTCGTCAGCTTGAGAGGCTTTTACTAACGTTTGCATTGGAGTGGCCACGGGTCTTGCATGCTCAACTATTTGGTGGACGTGGTATTCGTCATCAAACGATAGGGATTTTGTTTCAGGACATAATCTAGACAGTGGGTCTGCTATATTGATTTTACCCGGCCGAAATACAACTTTGAAGTTGTATGATTGAAGTCGTAACACCCATCGCTCGATTCTTGCCGAGGGTTTCGAACGTGGCCCGAAAATAACTTCCAGCGGCTTGTGGTCTGTCACGAGGTCGAAGGATTGTTTTCCGTACAAATACATATTGAAGTGTTCCACGGCCCAAACAAGTGCCAGTGCTTCTTTTTCAGTTTGACAATAGCGCCTTTCAACCTCGGACAGGCTCTTATTGCCGAAAGCTATTACTCGGGGACCAGCCGGTCCCTTCTGAACTAGAACCGCACCCAGCCCAACTGGGCTTGCATCTGCCATTACCTCGGTCTTCGCGTTTGGATCATAAAAACCAAGAGATTTTATATTTCTGAGACAAGACTTGAGTTTAATAAATGCAGCAATTTGCTCTGACTTCCAGTACTCTGTGATGTCAGATTTCTGGCCAAGTTTTAATAAGATAAGCCTGCGAATGGGTTCGGTCAGCGTTGAAAAGTTCGGAACCCATTTATTAACATAATTTACTAGGCCTAAGAAACTTTGTACCTCTTCGACTGTTTTGGGTGACCGGAACGACTCTATTACTTTTATGTAACTGTCTAGAGGTTTGATGCCATTGCTACTCAACTCATGTCCCAAGAAACTGATTCGCTTGGCATTAAATATGCATTTCTTATGATTTAAAAACACATTGGACTCCTCTAAAACCCTCAAGACGTGATCAAGTCTTTCGCGATGTTCAATCTCATCTTTTCCGAAGACAACTATGTCATCGATGAAGTTCACGACGCCCTGACAAGGTAATAAGAGTCTTTCCAATGTTTTTTGGAATAGTTCCGGGGCACATGATATTCCGAACATAAGTCTCTTGTAACGAAATAAACCACGATTAGTAATGAAAGTTGTTATATCACGGCTCGCTTCGTCGATCTCTAACTGATGGAATGCATCTTTAATGTCAAGCTTTGAAAATATTTTTGCTGACCCGAAACGTGGTAAAAATTGGTCCATAGTAGGCAGTGGGTGATTCTCTCTTATTATAGCCTTATTTGCGCATCTCATATCGACACAGAGCCGAACATCTCCATCATTTTTTAAAACCGGCACTATAGGCGAAACCCAACCTGAAGGTTTTTTGACAGACTCTATGATGTCGAGTTTAACTAATTGTTCTAGTTTTTTATTAACTTTTTCCTCTATAGGGATCGGGACTCTACGATATGGTTGTGTAACTGGTGGAACCGTTTTGTCGATGGAGATGTTCAACTTAACGTCTTTGAATTTAGGGAAGATCTTTTCGTCACTCACCGAGTTAATGTCAACCCCTACTTTGAGCACCTTAAGTGCTATGGCAGTGTCTTTACCTAGCAAGTCACGATTTCCGTCCTTGATTACATAAAATGTGTCAGATTTTGTTTCAGACCCCAGGGTGATCTGTGCTTCAAATGAACCTAATACTGTTAGTGGTGTATTACTGCCGTAGGCCATAAAGGTTTTGTTAGGCTTAGCAATCTGATTGGTGACTTGGATGCCTTGCCTTTTAAGATCTATCCAAGTTTTATCACTAATTATGTTCGAAATGCTACCGGAATCAATGTATAAGTCCATCTCGATACCTCCAATACTACAATTAACTTTGGTATCTTCGTCCATGTAAAATATATATCGTAGATCTTCCGTCCCCGATTTATGCTGCAGCTTAGCTTCAGTATCACCTACGTAATTAATTTTCATTTTCTTGGGGACATGTTTAGTGCCGTTAGTACTGGTGATTTTTCTCTTACTAGCACGAGTACGGCATTGGGATTGAAAATGGCCTACATAACCGCACTTACGGCACACTTTATCTTTTGCAGGACAGGTTTTTTCATTGTGCTTCATGCCACCACATCTGAGACACTTAGTGTCGGAGTCTTTATTCCATTTCGATTCTATCTTATTTATTGTTAGAGTACCTTCACTGAAACCAGTCAACTGTCTTTGAACTGATTCCAGCACATTGGCTTCATTAATAATTTTATCAAGAGTAGCAGTGTCACCTAATGTTAATATTTTCTTCCTAAGCTCATGTGAAGCGCATTTTTCGGTTATTTGGTCAATTAAACTATCTTCTTCTTTAGTAAATTTGCACTTTGAACTTTGGGTTCTTAACCTCAATACGAACTTTTCAAATTTTTCATTAGGTTCTTGTTTCAAGAGCCTAAATAGATGACGTTCGTAAAGTGCGCTTTGCTTGGGCGTGAAATATTCGTCTAATTTATCTGAAGCTATTTTGTAAACATCCACTGACGTTGCGTTCTCGCCAGTTACTGCAGGTTCGTCACAGATGTGAGCTCCAGGAATATTAAAATAAATTTCTTGGAGGGTAGGACCACCCATGTGAAGAAGGTTGGCGCGTTTCTTTTTCGGATCGGTAACGTTAGCGGCGAAAAGGTAAATTTCTAAAGACCGTTTCCATTTCTCCCAGCGAATCCCTAAAGATGCGCTGTCGTTGTCACAATCGAAATGTTCTAATGGTGGTACCTGAGATTGGTTCATTTTTTGGGTGACCTAAAACAATTTAATTTAATTTAATTTAATTTAATTTAATTTAATTTAATTTAATTTAATTTAATTTAATTTAATTTAATTTAATTTAATTTAATTTAATTTAATTTAATTTAATTTAATTTAATTTAATTTAATTTAATTTAATTTAATTTAATTTAATTTAATTTAATTTAATTTAATTTAATTTAATTTAATTTAATTTAATTTAATTTAATTTAATTTAATTTAATTTAATTTAATTTAATTTAATTTAATTTAATTTAATTTAATTTAATTTAATTTAATTTAATTTAATTTAATTTAATTTAATTTAATTTAATTTAATTTAATTTAATTTAATTTAATTTAATTTAATTTAATTTAATTTAATTTAATTTAATTTAATTTAATTTAATTTAATTTAATTTAATTTAATTTAATTTAATTTAATTTAATTTAATTTAATTTAATTTAATTTAATTTAATTTAATTTAATTTAATTTAATTTAATTTAATTTAATTTAATTTAATTTAATTTGACACCATTTGTACTCTTAATATAGTATTATAGTATATATCATCGTAGTGTACATACTTGTACCAATCACCCACTAGTCGATCAGTATAAAACATATTGTGGTATATTATACATATAATATACTTTTTGTATGTACATTTATCATTGTGCTAACTTGAACAACCCGTTACATTAGCATGGCACTTAGCGTTAAAAGTTACAACGCCTTCGTAGTGTATGTTGCATGCAAGTCTCACTAGATCTTATTAAGGTATGTACTTAAATGTTGAATTCAATTTCGTTCCCCCATGTCAAAGTACTCAGATATTTTATTGATTATTTGTCTAAAAGTTGAACGAAGCCTGTAGCGAAGTGCTACGCTATATGGCTCTGCGACGATCTACGGTAGTGTCTACGAGACATACCGCACCGCACGTGCGCACGGGTGTTTGAGATCGCCAGGTGGCTGGCGGCGCCAGCCTGGCGCGATGGCTGCACCAATGTTGTTTTTAACTACCTTCGAATCCCCAAGTCTAATAGCAGTGGTCTATAATTTTATTTCAGTCCTATACACTAATAGGTATTGTAAAAATTGAAAATGTACAAATTTTATTTAAAATTACAAGCCACTTAATTATATCTGCTATTATACTTATAAAAATAATAATGACTATAAATACATTTAATTATAATATTATTTTTTTATTATTTTTAGTTGTTATAATATAAATGTTTAAATTATTGCTGTACATAATACTCAGTTATTTACAATAATTAGTTAATCTAATACTTTTAGGGAACGAAACGAACACAACATTATATTTATATTTTTTGTACCTTGGTAATTTTATTCATACACTTTGTGGGATTTTTTGTGCATGGTACCTATTATGCACTGCTAAACTTAGCTCCCCTTTCTGTTTTGAAAATTTGGGAAAATAAATCACTCACTCAATGTAACGTCGCCACGTGTGATGTTTGACCTTTCCCTGGTATCTCGATATAAAACAACTTAGGTACTTTCCTAATGACGGGGAGTAACACGTGCACTCGGTCCGAGAGCTCGCCGGCGTCTCCCCGCGCCCCTCCGCGCCCGTGCCCGTGCGACTCCACGGCATTGCATTTATTTCTATACGTCACACCTATGTACTTTATCCCGTAGCTATTTTCAGCTAAAAAATATCGATAGTTAAACTATCCATGGTTCTGCATCACTACGTTACAGTAAAGGGTGTTATCGATTTAGAAGCGACCTTTAGGAAATAAAATAAAGGAAAAACACTATTGCTGTGTTGATGGTCTTGTCTGTCTGTAGGTAGACAGTGAGACGATCCGATTTCTTTAACAAAAAACGTAGGAATAGCGCAATTATCCAAAATCGCGAAAACAAAAAAAAAATCTATGTATAAAATATATTATTATGCAATTATCTTTTGGGTACTTACCATACCTAGGGACTCACTTTTGGATTTAATTTTTTTATTATTTTAATTAATTTAGTGAATTAAGATGGTAGGTATACTGTTGGTTAACAATAAATAAATCATTACCTTTTTGTGCAATTAACTAAGACATCAATATTTCGTTAGCGACTACATTTTTATTTTACAAAATACTGATCAAAAGTTTCCAAATAATCTTTGAGAATTAATTTAGGCACTGAACAAATCAAAACTATAAGTTACATGACGTCTTCACTACTCTTCACTAAAAAACTTCATAACTTATAATTTATTATTTGTTTTGAGACTTCGGGCCGTATACGATCCGAAGTCTCAATTCAAAGGTCAGTCGTCAAAAATACTTTGACATTTATTGAAAAAATTTTCGTTCCATAACTTTACCCATATAATTTCAAACTTCAGAAAAATTTAATTAGACGAAGTTTTATAGAATGTTTGGATGGAATTATCTGATGAAAACTTAATTAATTTCGTGTTTTTCCCAAAAAAACCTAGTTCTTTTATAAAAATACCCTTCAATTAACTTTCATGCACAATTCAAATTATAAACAAGTTTAAGAAGTTCTATAGGAAAGTGAAGTTATAGGAAGAGGGCGTGAAATGAAATGAGCTTTGACCGGTGCAGCCACTAAGGATAAATACCTAAATATATATTACGCGGACGTTTCCGCTTGGCAATAGGACTTAAGCCCTTTCTGTTTTCGTGTTCTGTAGACACTTTTCGTGTTTTCTTCTTATCCTATATTGGGTGTTTTTGGGGATCAATTTTCGACAAACCAATTTGTCGAAACAACCCTATTGGGTAAACTAGGAGACCAGGAGCGACGCAGTCTATAAACTTTTTTACATATCAAAGAGAAATACATTATACTGGGTCAGGATTCGAACCCATGACCCTTGATTATCAAATATTTTAATTAGGAGGAACACTAACTTTTTATCCCGGCAGAGGGCGCGAGTCGATTAATCTTAGGTTTTAATTAAGAACTGTCAAACATGTGTTTTTTACAACTCTCGGCGCCAAATTGGCCATATCGGTCTGAGACCGAAAGAATAAAAAAAAAACTCGGCGTTTCCATTGGTGGAGGACCATCATCGAAAAAAAAAAAAGATCATCCGATGCCAGCGCCTCTGCAAACAGCTTTGCGCGTGGCACCCCATTGGATTAAACTAAGTAAGTAAAAGTTTCTATTATATTTTAATGAGGTGCATCCCGCGGTTTCACCCGCGTAAGTTCCGATCCCGTGGGAATATCGGGATTAAAAGTAGCTTGTGTTACTCCTTGATAATGTAGCTTTCAATTGGTGGTTTTTTTTTTCAATCGTTCAAGCGGTTCCTGAGATTAGCGCGTTCAAACAAACTCTTCAGCTTTAAAATATCAGTAGGACTATCATAGGACCTACTTACTTTTTATTCTAATTATAATTTGAAAAATAAACCCCAAATCATAGGGCACTATCAAAGTAGATAATATAGGTTTTTTGGCTGATATTTGCTCTTATGTCTTTATCCAGGAAAGAATCATTCGACTACGATATGGAGAAAGAGTGGGCATAATTAGTCCTTTCCTTAGCTGGCAGTTTTTCAAACAGGGAGCATAGCTGGCATAGTTTGCGATGTAAGTAGCAGACCCGACTATGCGGAGCTAAGCTGACCTAACTTAGTTTAGTCGAGCGATACTAATAGCGACAGGAAATCTCCCGTCTGTAAACCAACGATACCGTCCGGATAGCCTGAAGGCAGTAACCGCTTATCGCATGTCCCGAAACTATACTTCCCCAAATAAATGTATTGTGATCTTTCTGATATGAAACAAGAATAAATGTTTTACGACGAATTTAAAACAATGAAATATATGGCATTCATTCAATTTAACTGCATGCTTTTATAAGATCACTCGCTGGTCCGTCTGTATTTCACCATCGATTTTTTGCGATATAGGTAACGTATGGCACTAAGAGGATTCAATTCACTAAGGATTCAAAGACGCAACAAGACATCGCAAGACAAGCGTTGCGAATGGTTCGCCTTGCATGCCTCGCGCTGTGTGGACGTGTGTGCTCACAGTGAGCATTCGCATCATACGATCGTTGCGAACGCCGCGCCGCCTCAGCGCGAGCCGTGCGCTCCGTGTGGACGGACGCGTGATTTTCTATTGTTCTACTAACGAACCCTATGCGCGCTCGGCTTGAGCATGTGTCGTGTGGGACGAATGCATAAATGTTACCACACGTGCCTCAGGTTGAGTAATGCGTAACGAACCATTCGCAACGCTTGCCTCGCGATGTCTGGTTGCGGCTCAAGAGTTGCTATCTATTTGGTAGTAGTAGCGTAAAGTTGCTACCCATAATACCTACCTACCTATATTCTGAGAAATTTCAAGATTGTTCTGATTCTGATATCAGCTTGGCTGGTTGCCTCCTTGTTCAGCAATAAATACGCCGGGTTTTTGAAAGTGGTATACCTATACAAAAAATATTTACCTACCTAGACCTACCTAATTGCCACTAACCAGATTTAAGTTTTATCTGCGTATACTCCATTAATTACAATACCTATTTGCAAATTCAAATACCTATTTGAATTAAGAGTAAGCGCCTGATCAATTTTAAAAGCAATTACCTAAAACTAACGCATGAAATGGTTGCTATTAAAATTAACGACGTTTTGGGCGAGTTGCCAGCATATCACAGACAGAAATAGCGATATAGTGCGTTTCATCTTTAATTACCTATGTCGTCGTGTTAGCTACCTGCCTGTTACCTAGAGATAAACTATTAGGTATATCCTAAAGTACAGATAGGACATGAGCCTATAGACTGTTTCCAGGGGGACCGCATGGCGCTATAGTCGGTGACTGTTATTGGTAGTAATTACGAAGGTATGTATGGGCTATTGCCTGTCTAAGTTTTTTTGGTTACAAAGGCGCTTATTGGTTAAAACTATTTCCTTTATACCTATAGGTAGGCTAGCTGTGTCCCGCGGTCTTACCCGCATAACCAGCGTTCCTGTAGGAATTTTTAAAAAATCCTTTCAGAGAATTCTAAAAAAACATCATAGAAAGCAAAACACACTCGGTGTGTAACACTATAGGTGACTTTCTGTACTAAAATGACACCTCATTATGTCAGATCGAATGCCATTTTATATGACAAATTCATAGGGACAGGCAAACAATAGCAATACTTGGAAAGAGACAAAGGCCTTATCCTTCGTTTCGCTCCCTCTTGTTAATTTTCCAAACAACTCATCTCTGTCTGTTTTCTATTTGTCAAATAAGGTCTCGTCCATTGCTATCCCATGAGAGATGGGACCTCATATCGAGATATTGAAGCCAAATATGTAGGTGAGGTTGAATTGGATGGTCCAATTCGATCTACCTACGACATACACATCGCCCACATCTCAGAGTTTTGCATATATATTTTACTTTGAAACCCCCGCACGCTAGGTACCTACAGACCGGGAAAGCTACCGCGGTTCTTCCGTCGGAATCGGGATCGGATTCATTTGACAGTTGACAGCCGAATTTCGAACCGCGAAAATTTCAAATCGGCGCGTCGATTACTCATATCGATGCCGAAGCCAAATTGAATAAATGCAACACAGACAAAATTGAATTGAATTGAAGATTTTGAAAGAAAATCTTCAAATCGACGGCTGACGGCCATGGATACGCGGTTTTAAAATTGAAAACTCCGCTGTCAGAGATGTCAAACTACTGCGTCGGGATCGAGTTGCTGTCAACGGAAGAACCGCGGTAGCTTTCCGGATCGGACTGAAGCGTAAGAGCTGCCACACTGAAAGAAGAAAATATGTTTATTAGGACAAGCACACAGCAGTGACAGCAACAAATACAGGAGGGTTACTTCGGTTCGTTTCGATACGACAACGATACGATAATACGATGGTTCTACTGTCACCCTACTATCAGAATGTGACAGTAGAATCATCGTATTATCGTATCGATGTCGTATCGAAACGAACCGCAGTAACCTTCCAGAATAGAACAGAAACAAAAGTAAATAAATAAAAACAATTTTACAATACATACCAACAAAAACGAAGTCCTGAAATATTAGGGTTTTTGACCTATGCACGGATAACAATGATTTTTACAATTAGAGAATTGCAAATATTTTGGAAAAAAAATCCAAATTTCAAAATTCGTAGACGGAAAGTTGTTCCTTGGGATGTCAGGAGATAGTCCTGATCCGCTTTCATAATTCGTTACCAATAACCCTGTATAGGTATAGTTACAATATAAATTTATTAGCCAAAATGTTTCGTAATCAGCTAGCTGTGCTTTTTTATTTCCAACTTTATGTAACCCATGTTTATGAAATAAATATGAATATGTGTTTCAAACTCAGTGTAATTTACCCTAACTTTTTGTATCGATATAAAATCAAAGAAGACGCATCTAAAACGACTTGTTTTATATGAAATATCCATCACTGGCATCACACATCGCATCACATCGTTGTTTTAGAAGCGAATGCGCGGTTTCATCCAAAAAATAACATTTTCCCCACCATACCTATCGGCACGGTTCCCTTAAATTTTTAATTTAATAAAAACAAAAAGAACGAAACATTTCTTGTAAATACATTTCACCGTTGGTAAGCGACTGCAGAGTAGCTATGTAATAACACAAATAGACAGACGAAATCCGACTCCTTTGGGACCACTACCCTCGATGGAGCCTTATTGGCTTTAAATATATTTAAGACTGGAGACGCAGCTCTTTGCAGAAGTAGTACGGACGGTCAATAGCATTAAAACCGGGTCACATCTAGATAGATATTTTTATTTGTACAACATACACATAATATACCTACAAAAACTAAATAATAAAAAAGCTTAAATTTTTAAGTTGCACACATGGACGGCCTTGTCGCTGAGAGCGATTTCTTCCAGGCAACCTTTGGATGTAGTAGAACTGTAACAGCTTACCCGGTGTCCTAGGTGACGCGATGCGACGTGAAAACATCATATCGAATTCATGTACTACCTACCTACTATGCCATTTATTGATTAATTAATTAATTTATTACAACAGTCATCATCATAACTAACATTTATAAGTGCGCTATTAACATCGCTCTTACAATAAAGGAAAACATCGTGAAGAAACCGACATGTCCTAGGCCCTAGGGCGCACCCTGGTCCAAAGCATGGCACATTCATAATGCTTAGTAGGCTCCCATGGCTTTATAAGAATATCTTTATTCAAGACAGCGACACATTTTAATACGGCGCGGGCGCTGAGGCTTTTGAAAATAACGTGTTTATTATTTATGTATGACCTATAATTCCCAAGCGACCGCCATTCTGAAGTCACGTCTTTGCCGCTTGCTTCTATTACGTATTTCGCCTTCACGGGCCGTGAACTTCTGACAGATCTCGTTCGTTTTAAAATTATATGAAGGGAACGAACGATAAATGTTTAGGGAGTTTACTCTGAGATAATCGAATAGAGACGTGATGAGTTGTGAAAGTTTTTCTTCTATAATAAAGTGTCTTTCAGATCGCTATGTTGCCATGATGATGCCAGATATTTTTGTAACTCAATCTATACCTAACTATAGATCGATTTACAATAGGATCACGCTCTTTGCAAATTGTGAATTAGAATTAAATTAAATCCCACCAAAACATAGATACACCAAAACATAGATATACCAAAACATAGATACCTACGCTTATTTATACGAGGTAGGTATATAAAAATACAACCTGAAGTGGTATTTTTGAACCGTTACAAAACTTTTTCGTATGCGAAGGCCGCGCGGATTCGCTCACGCACATCCACAACGAGCGAGATCAAGCATGCGAAATTCGCACTTTCGCATACTAATTTAATTCCAGTGGTTCAAAAATACGGTTATTTTCGAACCGTAAGAAAACCTATCCGTATGCGAAAGCCTAATGAATAGATGCGCGGTCTTGCTCAAGCACATAAACAACGAGACAGAGCAAGCATGCGCAATTCGAACTTTAGCATACAAATTTAATTCCAGTAGTTCAAAAATACTCCCGATAGGACTTTTTTTTTTTTTTTTACGTGGGATAATCTGATTAAGACCATCAGGCCGCTCTCGGGGGAGAGCGGCCCGGTGAGTGGGGGTCCCCCTGGCCGAGGATGGTAGGTGGCCAGGGTATACCCACTAAAAACCCACGGTGTCCTTCTCGCCGCTATTGCCGGAGCTCGTCGGAAACCTTACGGAGGAACGTCGACGAGAGCTCCAGCGGCGGGTGGTCCCATTGGAACCCATCTCCGAAAAACCCCTTGACGAGGAAAAACCGTCTCGAGTGGCGGCGCAGAGACGCCGCCGCCATCTCGGGCTCTATTGTTGGCGACTGATCCCCTCGAGTCAGTCGCCAAGAGCGGTACTCCCGACAGGACTTGAATCTGCAACCTAAACCTTACCTAACCTAACCTGCAATAAAAATCATGGTAAGAAATTGTTTAGGTATAATATTATGTTTTACTATTTTTCTATGTTTTTTTTTTCTGTGTTTCTTTTGGTTTGTAATAATATGGTTCAATAAGCATTTATCATTGAAATAAAAGCAAATGTGGTCTGACACGATGTAAACTATACTGGTAGCACTCAAGGAATACCCTCCCGGGACACAACTTGTAAATGCGAAAGTTTCATACTTTATTTGTTGTGGCGTTGTCACGCCAAAGACCTGTCATTTTTGCTACCAAACACATCGGAGTGTTTAGTGTGGAGTGTAGGGTTCCGTACCCAAAGGGTAATACGGGACCCTAGTACTGAGACTCCGCTGTCAGTCTGTCCGTGTGTCACCAGCCTGTATCTTATGAACTTTGTTAGCTAGCCAGTTGAAATTTTCACAGATGATGTATTTCTGTAGCTGCTATATCAATAAATACTAATAACAAAATAAAACTAATATTTTAGAGGGGCTCCCATACAACAAACGTGATTGAGTATGTACCTACACATAAAAACGCAACGATACCGCGATTAATTTTTACAACTAGCGCCATATAATTATGGACTGATAGACTTAACATTCGCATTGCGTTCACAGATTTGTTAGGTCTAGTGTTCATTTAAGGGTTCCGTACCCAATCGTAATTGCGGTACGGAACCCTTCGCACGTGAGTCCGACTCGCACTTAGCCGGTGTTTACCATTACCAAACAGCTTCTTGTGAAAGTGCTTAAAATGGTAGAATTCAAAACTTTCTTTTATTGTTCAAATTTCTATTATTTAGCTTTTCTTTTAATCACGCGATTCAAACCGAAAAATGTCTTTTATAACACATTTGCTCGTAAAGGGCCTCTTATTTCACCAATTTCAATATCGTAATGTATGTCATTACGTACTTGTGCGTAATCGTAAAGTAAAACGCACGAGTTTCTTTCTAATAAGGTAACACGTACGGTTTATCATGCTCCGTCTAAAACCAACGGTACTTTTTTAAATCTTAAGAAAAAAAAAGCAAAGAAAGCAAATCAAAAAGTTTTTATGTCAGAAAAGTGGTCAATATTTTATGAATAAAATTAACTTTGGGAGATAAAATATAAAAAATAAACATTTAATTCTTTAATTTAATTCATTTTGACAGTAAATTACATCTGTAACAGAAACAAAAAAATATTAATTTACTTTATTAGTAATACTGGCTGTTTTTGTACCGTTGCCTTAAAAAAAAAAAGCACTGATAAAGATTTATTCGTTTAAGAAAGTCCGAGTTTTATTTATTTCCTCGCAAATGTGTTATAAAACGTCGTATGACATACGTGCGCTTTGATAATTACAGCCTCTGCTTTCTTGTAGCCCTCGCCTACGGCTCGGGCTAGCAATATCGCCTCGGCTGTAATTTTCAACTTACCGCACTTATATCATAATGTACTATTATAACACATTTGCTCGTAAAGGGCCTCTTATTTCACCAATTTCAATATCGTAATGTATGTCATTACGTACTTGTGCGTAATCGTAAAGTAAAACGCACGAGTTTCTTTCTAATAAGGTAACACGTACGGTTTATCATGCTCCGTCTAAAACCAACGGTACTTTTTTAAATCTTAAGAAAAAAAAAAGCAAAGAAAGCAAATCAAAAAGTTTTTATGTCAGAAAAGTGGTCAATATTTTATGAATAAAATTAACTTTGGGAGATAAAATATAAAAAATAAACATTTAATTCTTTAATTTAATTCATTTTGACAGTAAATTACATCTGTAACAGAAACAAAAAAATATTAATTTACTTTATTAGTAATACTGGCTGTTTTTGTACCGTTGCCTTAAAAAAAAAAGCACTGATGCCCGCGCATCGCTAATTTGTCAACTGGCAACGTAATAATAAATTTCACAAATTGTTCAAATTGCTGCTGCAAAAAACTGCTTTAACAAGTGATTAAAGATTTATTCGTTTAAGAAAGTCCGAGTTTTATTTATTTCCTCGCAAATGTGTTATAAAACGTCGTATGACATACGTGCGCTTTGATAATTACAGCCTCTGCTTTCTTGTAGCCCTCGCCTACGGCTCGGGCTAGCAATATCGCCTCGGCTGTAATTTTCAACTTACCGCACTTATATCATAATGTACTATAATTTCAATACAACATCGCGAAAACAGAAGAAGAATCTATTTTCTTTTATTGTTCAAAATTCGATTTTTTTTAATCGCCCAGATTGAGAACAACCCCGGTTTAACTAAATTACCACCCCCTTAACACACTGTATAGATAATCTTTGGAGGAAGTAGGTGTGTAGTATAAATCAAATATTTATTGGTACAGGGAGGACATATTTAGATTTATGAGTAGGGGTGGTTTTTTACCATTACCTAAACTCATGGAGATAGGAATGTGTCGATAGAGAAATAAAAATTGATATAGGTATACGACAAAGTATCTTCTAATATTTATTTTTTACTAGCTTCGCCTTCAGGTTTCACCCGCGTAAGTTTTGGGTTTAAATATTAGCAAGATCGCAAGTTGTAAATCTTCTATATCTATAAAATGCTTTTCCCTGAGTGACTGACTGACTGATCTATCAACGCAGAGCCTAAACCGCTGATAATAGAGAGATGAAATTTGGAGAGTGAGTTCTTCATATCATGTAGGCATCCGATAAGAAAGGGTTTATCAAAATTGCTATCGGGACTTACGTGGGTGAAATCGCGGGCTCCAGCTAGTTAGTTATAACAGGTAAGTTTCATTTTGAGTGGATTGTTTATAATTGTCAACTGCTACGTTCCTATGTGACATATTCTCTCTCTACTAGCTGCGCCCCGCAGTTGCACCCGCGCTGGTTCCGATCTTGCGGGATTTACGGGATCAAAAGTAACCTATGTCCTTCTCCAAGGTCCTGTCTATCTCTATATCTACCAAAATTCATCAATATCTGTTCAGCGGTTTAGACGTGAAAGCCTAACAGATAGATTGACTCAGACTTTCGCTTTAATTTTTTGTTAGACTAGCTGCGCCCAGCGGTTTCACCCGCGTAAGTCCCAAGTTTTATTCCACTAAGTTTTATCGCAATCGGTTTAGTATTTTTTGCGTGAAAGAGTAGCAAAGTCACATACATACATACAAACTTTCGCGTTTATAATATTAGTAGGATAGGATAAGATAAGATAAGAATAAGATAAGATTAAGAACTTCGTTGTTGAACCCTGTATCAGGTTTTTTATTCGAAACCTTTCAGCGCAATTAGCTCTTTTCTAAGGTTCCACTTAGGGCTCGGAAGCGCAACCTGCTCCATTAGAGAAGCTTTTCATAAAAGATACCTTTCACATTTAAGGATTAGTTAATTTTTCACGCCTTTGTAGAGTACTAAATTAAAAATTTAATATCTTAGTTTGAATAGCTTTTCTTTTAAGTTTTGTAATGGAAGTAAATAAAAGATTGAATTTTACAATCTTTGTCTCTATTTCGATCGTTTTTGTTTCGATTTCGATTGTTTTCGTTTCTATTAAGATTGTTTTCGTTTCTATTTCGATCGTTTTTGTTTCGATTTCGATTGTTTTCGTTTCTATTTGGATCGTTTTTGTTTCGATTTCGATTGTTTCTGTTTCTATTTCAATTGTTTTTTTGTTTCGATTTCGATTGTTTTCGTTTCTACTTCGATCGTTTGTTTATAATAATATGTAAGTACCTAAGTATATCCGTTGTCTAGCATCCATAGTACGCACCTAGTGCTTAGTTTGGGGCTAGATTGAACTGTGTGTAACGTCATGCAATATTTTATACCATACAACTGCATTCTAAATTATTCCCGGTCCTTAAAATAGTACTCTGTACCAATATCTGTGGGAAATATTATATCTATATCTATACTAATTTTATAAAGAGGAAAGATTTGTATTTGTATGTGTGTGTGTGTGCGTCTGTATGTTTGTTATGAATAAACTCAAAAACTACTAGACTGATTTAAAAAAATCTTACACCATTAGAAAGCTACATTCACCTTGAGTAACATAGACTACTTTTGATCCCGATATTGCCACGGGATCGGGACTTACGCGGGTGAAAACGCGGGACGCAGCCAGTACCTATTTAATAATTAAGTTAGAATCCGAGTTCGATGTCAATTTAATATATTTTTCGGGCAAACAATTTCGAAGGATTAAACAAGATTACCTCCTTCAATTTAGTTCAATCGCCCTTGTAACAAGTAAAAAGGCTTTGGTTACAAATTGTATAATAATTAAACGAAATTAATACGAAAACAAGAATTTTGACGTAAAATACCGACGTAAAATAGCAATTTCGAGATTTATGGCATTTTGTGGAACGCGGCAGACTGGAGGGCGGGTTTTAGGCCTCCTCCGTTCTCAAAGGGTTAAAAAAAACGGCCAAGTGCGAGTCGGACTTGCGCACGAAGGGTTCCGTACCATCTATACAACAGGTAACGATTTATGACGTATTAAAAAAAACTACTTACTAGATTTGGCTACGGAACCCTAAAAATAATTTCTTTGTCCATCTGTCTGTCACCAGGCTAGTTCTCATGGACCGTGTTAGCTAGACTGTTGAAATTTTTATAGGAGATGTAGGTACCTACTTATTTCTGTTGCCGCTATTACAACAGACAGGTACTACATACAGATAGATAGGTGTTTTTTTTGTAATAATGGTACGGAACCATTCGTGTGCCAGTCCGACTTGCACTTTTCTACGTCTTCTACCGAATTACCGAATTAAATATAAGTAGGTGTACAATGTATACCTACTTAAATTTATAGTATAGACCACTATCTTATGTATTTGCAAGTTTACCAGGATACAAGGAGAACTCTATCTGAATTTGGTTCTTATAAATCTGTGGAAATTTAAGTAAATTAAATTCTGTAAAGTAATTTTGAAATCTGTCATTAATTACATTAATTCCAAATCAAAAGTTTCGATTAATTTATTCGATTTCGTTTCCAATCGAGAACTTTCTGGGAACTTTTGTTTTAATATTAACTTCACTGAGTTATAATACCTATAGAGCCACAATCTCTAAATGACAACACTCAAAAAATGACCGTACGCCGCTCTAAATACCTTTTAAAATGACAGCTTGAATTTAGACTCTATCCTACTTGCATAATGTTCAAAACTCTGCGCACGTGACAGCGTGCGTCGAGTTTTGGCGTGGACATTTTTTAAGCTATTGCATAGCTTTTATCGCGGGCTTTGAGCGTGGCAACCGAATGAAGACCTAACACCCCCCACTCCGCTTAGCGTTAGCTCCGAGCGTTAGTTCGGCTGAGCTACATGGTAACCATGGCAAAATGGTACAAAACAAAATAAATAATTATAATTGCATAAGTTGATAAAAAATGCTATGCAATAGCTTTACCGAGGCAGTCCCCGAGTGCCACACGTTTTTTTTTAGTTTGTGACTCTATAGGTATTGTAACTCAATGATTAACTTACATTAAGAGTCGTCAAACGAAACAAGACTAATCTAAAATATAATTAAAACTAAAAGAAAACTTTAATTAAATTATAGATTCTCTTTTTTAGGGTTCCGTACTCAAAGGGTAAAAACGGGACCCTGTTCTGAGACTTCGCTGTCTGTCTGCCGCCGTCTGTCAAAGGCTGTCTCATAAACCATGATAGCTAGACAGTTCAAATTTTCAAAGTGTTTCTAATAATAATCATGGACAGATATCGTGTAAGTTTAAAAAACCCGGCCAAGTGCGAGACTCGCGCTCGAAGGGTTCCGTACCACTATCAAAATTGGGTACGGAACCCTAAAATGGTTTACAACAACCAATTTTTAAACTTGATAGTAAAATGTGAAATATTTAGCTTCGATTCTTAATACGATAAATACGACCGCATCTCTAAAAAAAAAAAGAAAAAAAAAAACTTTGTACAAAGAAAATCTGAAAAATATAAGAAACTCTTTGGTAAATGAAGGCAGACTGGTATATTTGACAGACAAGGCAGCCATTTTGAATTCCATGACCTACTCGATTTGACTTCGACCAATCAGAAGCGACCTCACATTGTAATAAAATTCCCTTGTTGTTTTTGAAACACGTTTGTTGTATGGAAGCCCCTCCTAAATATTTGTTTTACATTGTTTTTAGTATTTGTTGGTGTAGCGGCAACAGAAATATATTTTTGTAAAAATTTCAACTGCCTATCTATTACGGTGAGATACAGCCTGGTGACAGACGGACAGACAGCGAAGTCTCAGTAATAGGGTCCCGTTTTTACCCTTTGGGTATGGAACCCTAAAAACTGAGTTGCACAAACTATGCTTCCAATTAATTCTTCTGTAACCCACGCCATCATAGTCCGCAGGTTCTCCGAAATCACTTTTCATTCGTTTACAATAATAATAGAGCTATTTTCAGTTTCACGTCTCTATTCCCCGTGTTTTTACATGAAAAATTGGTCTGAAAACAGTGAGTGTCCTTTGTGAAAGAGTACAAAGAGGTTCTAACTTTATTAGTAGTGAATAGAATTCAAAATAGGATGTTTAAAATAGTTGTAATAAAGTGGACAAGTTCCTGTGAATTTTACACCAAAAATGGATTTTTCAGGGATGACGTTTATCTAGTGTGTTTCATCTTTAAATGCCTATGCCGTTATGTTGGTGAATAGAATTGTGAAATGTAGTGAATAGGATTCAAAATAGGATGTTTAAAATAGTTGTAATAAAGTGGACAAGTTCCTGTGAATTTTACACCAAAAATGGATTTTTCAGGGATGACGTTTATCTAGTGTGTTTCATCTTTAAATGCCTATGCCGTTATGTTGGTAGCAAAACAAATAAGTGCTGCCTTTTATTACCTTGAATTTAGGGAGATTTGTATATAAATTATTCTTCTTTTCGTGTAGTGGTGTGACTCACCTTGTGTAAATGTTTTCAGGTCGCCCTCTAACTTGACCTAACGACTGCTATCAGAGATGACTAACAGTAACTGCTTAGCGTGCCTTCCGAAGCACGGAGGAGCTCGATAAAATGTTTTTTGCCACACAAATTATTTTTTTTGTTTAAGTAAATTGATTGTACATATATGAATAAATGAATGAATAAATCTTCCTGAATTCAAGATATAAAATATAGCACAATCAAGGTATTAAGGCAGCACTTATTTGTTTTGGTACATACCAACATAATGGAATTGGAATTTAAAGGTGAAACGCACTATTGTACGCATAAGCTTTCAATTTAAAAGTGTTTCTTATCCGAATAGGTGCTATCTGACCTCGAAGAAGTATGGGAATATCATCATCATCCGAGCGATGTTCCCGGTAGCATCCCTCTCGAGAGTCCGGGGTCCGCTTTCCTACTTTTACGTCTCTACTTCGCACAATCTTCGGCATCCCGCGTAGTGAGGCCATTTGCACGCATATCCGAATTTAGGACGTCAAGCCAGCATTTCTAGGGAATATTATATCTCGATGAATAGTTGACTGCTTATTGGTATGCACTGCAGTCCATATTTTAACTCTATCTTCATATTAAAATTGGTCTAGTAGTTTCGGATTTTATTAACTTTTTAATAATTTTTATTTTGTATCAAATCTTAAGGTAAACTATCTTGACGGCATTTATGACAGTGGGTTAAAGTCCCACTGCAATGCAGGAGGTTGTTGGTTCGATTCCCACCGGGAACAAATATTTATGCTTAAAAATAAATATTTGTTTCTCGTCTCGGTGTCTCTCTATCTATAATTTGTATGTATTTATGAAAGAAAAATAAATATGTGTATTATATCCGTTGTCTAGTCACTGTAACACAAGCTTAGTAGCTTACCACGGGGCTAGATGGCGGCACTATGCGATTTTTACAGAATTAATTTTATTTTATTCATTTGTTTCTGGTCTGGATGTTCCTCTAAGTAGGTATGCTATTTATGTATTTACAAAAGAAAAATAAATATAAGTTTTATATTCGTCGTTTAGTCACCATAACACAAGCTTAGCAGCTTACCATGGGGTAGATGGTATAGGTGATTCAAAACAAAACATGTTGTATAGATAATAGTACGGAACCCTTCGTGCGCGAGTCCGACTCGCACTTGGCCGGTTTTTTTTTTAAATGCTTGTCAATAATACTTAATCGGCGGGTACCTACACTGGGACCTACCTACTGGTAATCTCAACCAGCGCGCATACATACAAAAAATACACACATTTAAATAAATAACCTTCTCTTTTTTAGAAGTCGGTTAAAAAATCTCTCACTATATTTTTCATAGATATAGAAATATCAGTAACTATTCAGAATGAACCACCCGAGACGTTCGCAAATAATAAACAGTCTATTTGTTTTGTCAATTTGTCTTCTATGTTAGCATCAGTGAGCTGAAAGATAGGACAAAGCCACGCACTCGACTAAAATGAAAGAAAAATAATGGGCGACGAAGGAATTAACGTAGGGTGGAAGCTGGACGTACTATTTGTTAGGATTAAACTAGATTAACCTAGATACCCTATTTCAGAAACTTTGGTCAAAAATGTAAACTAAAATCCAATACATTTATTTGAAAGGTACACTCTTTATTTACTTATTCCTCTAAAATTGACAGTTCATTATAAATAAATAAATAAATATTGCACGACGTACACACAGCGCAATCTAGCCCCAAACTAAGCACTATAGGCTTGTACTGTGGGTAAACGTTAGGCATCGAAACAATGCTAAAAGTAATAAACACCATCCGATTAAAACCGAAAAATGAGTTTAATTTTAATCCACCACTTTGCGAAAACGGAAGAAAAAACTAGGTTATTATTTAGGTACTTTTAGCATTGTTTTCTGGTGAATCAGCTCAGGTGAATTAGGTTTACATGCGGTATCTTTTAATAAGTAAGTAAGTATTTAATTTTAACACATGACACAAAAAAGAAAAACTGAGTTCCTTGTGTTTTTTTCACATTGAATGTGTTCTTCTACATCTACACTAATATTATATAGAGGAAAGATTTGTATATGTTTGTTATGAATAAACTCAAAAACTACTAGACCGATTTCAAAAATTCTTTCACCATTAGAAAGCCACATTCAGCTTGAGTAACATAGACTACTTTTAATCCCGATATATAAAAAAAAACTCGAGTTTTTTATCAGTGGTAGGGGTTGTCGGTTTTGGGCCCATTGTTTCTACCAAGCTCGACCAACCGTGAGCGAATGCCAGATAACTAGTGGCATGTACTGGAAAAATCTATTTACACTCTGAACGCACTGATACGTTTTCCGTGACAAATTTTCTATTTCTGATCTTAAGGAATATTCTTTTTCGCTACAAGTATTATTAGGAACGTGATTTTATCATGGTTTTTTTAATCAGTTCGATATTTACCCAGTAATTTCAACTGGTTTGTTCTAGAGACTTGAGATTGCGGTTCGGTGATATGATAACAGTTAAGAATGTCCGGACCTTTCGCACGCGGCTCTGCTAGTCGCTATCGGTCCTGTACTCTCGTCACTACACTCATTATTATCTCCTGCTCTGCACATTGTAAATTACATCCTTTTATTTCTCGCTTCTATGGTTTGTAAGGTTTAGGGGCATATAGCAAATAAATATTTTTTTTTACCAATATCCACAACACAGGGAACTTGTGTGGGAGCTCTTAGATTTTAATTATTAGATCAACATTACACTGTGACATTACCCTGCATTTTGTTTTCACATAGGTAATCATATTTTAGTTTTATTTTGCTGTACTTTTATCTAGATCTTGAGGCATGTGATAAACAATTGAAATTTTATTTTTTTAAATTTCCACGTGGTTGTGATGCGAGGGGTCAGTCAGTAGCCGACGCGATGGCCAGTGAAGGCAAGCGGCAAGAAACCGGGCGTGCTTGGCTTTCAAAAACCGTTCAATGAAAAACACTTGAGGTCTCAGGCCAAACTTACTAGTTTGATAAAGGAAACGAATTCATTTTCTTCTTCTGAAGTATTAAGGCTACGTCCGTCGTCGGGTGAAATAAACTATCTATTTATTCTACTAATATTATAAACCTGAAAGCCTGCATGTAGGTAGGTAGGTACATATTATATGTCTTTGTTACTCTCACGCAAAAACTACAGAACCGATAAGGCCGCCCATTGTGCCACCTAGATTAAAGTTGTTTATGTTTTTCTTTTTATTGAATTTTTTTGTTTTTGGTGTTGCAATAAAGAATTAATCAATCAATCAACCGATTGCGATGAAACTTGGCATGCAGATACCTGAATATCTGAATTAATACAGGGGCAACTTTTTATCTGAATATTCCCTCGGGCTCAAGAGTAATGCGGCTAAAACCGGGGACGCAACTAGTTTATTTAATATCCGTGAATGTTCGGGAACATTTCACGAGGAACACCACTCGATGTGACGAGAATAGAACTTAATACCGCTTTTGAAGTGTTTGGGAATACTTAGCATCGTAGTTTGAGTTAGGTAGGTACGTATAATACTTACCCATGTGTGTCGTCGAACTTGGGTTTGTGTAGTTTTGTGTATAAATACAATGGTTTTTCTACGGGTTTTGTGAGCGATGCTGATATGAAATCAAACTCATTTTTCGATGTTAATCGCGGTGCTTTTATTAGGTCTTTTCATATGTCTCAATAGAGAGAAAGAATATGGTAGAAAGTAGACTAATAGTTATCCTTAAAAAACTCGGTCAGCGGTAGCCTGTCCCTGCCCCGGTGCGGATTGGCCCGTTCTAATAAGAATCATTGCTTAGAGGGGGCTAAGAAAAGGCCCTTTATTGCCCTGCAGTGGGACAAATTAACGGGCTAACAAAAAAATCTTATCTACTGGTAATAAGATTACGAAAACCTCATGAATTTTGATAGAAAACTCTCATTGGAAGTTGTCGTCCATGTTTTTTGTTTGTTTATTTAGTAAAGGCTCTGCCTAAAGGCTCTCTTAGATTCGCCTTTAGACTAATTAGCGTTGTTGTTTAAATAACTTGACTCGAACTATAACTTGAGAAGGATATTAATGTTGTTTATACATACAGTGTCTTCCGGCGATGGTATTATAATAGGCCAGCGTTTGGGGAGTTTCCCTATTATTTCCCTATAAGCCGAAAGGAGGTAGTTTATTTATTTTATTTTATTATTTCTCATTTAAAGCATACATGTCGCTTAGAGCTAAGTATACATACGTATAAGAAATCCCTATTTGACATGCGCCTTGTTCAGGCATTGCAGAGACATAGACTAAATTTGAATTATTAGGTTATAGGTAGGTAGGTACTTAATGTTCCTTTAATATAAGATACATATTATTTAAAAAAAATGAAGACTATCTATCATGCATGGCAGACTACTTCCAATAAAGTTTTGTTCTAAAGAGAAAAAAAATACATTATAATTAATAAAATAATAATAAATCATTTATTTCAGATAAAAATCCATATTTGACAATTAAAAATTAAATTAGCTTAGATTAGATTCGACGAGAACCCCCCGAAGGGTTTCCGCCCTGTCGTGGCGGGGGGGCTTAGTAGCCGTGGCCTGGTCAGACACGGTGAACCAAGAGGAACCCACCCGAGGAGGAGCCGCTCGAGCTAGCTCGCGGCTGGAGGAGGATTCGGGGCCGCGGCAGGAGAGGAGTGTCGGTGCTGACGGTCTTAAGGCGATTCTCCAAGTAAAAAAAAAAAAAAAAGATTCGACGAGAAATAAAATATATAGTAAAATATATAATATTATAGTTTGTCTTGATTTGACTTGTTCTAGACGTCTAGGTTATCAAATGTGTTCTACGAATTTAGGAAATTCGAGATTTCGAATTCGAAACTTTGATGTTTTTATTTCACTGGAAAACAACGGTTTTTGAAAGTATGCAAATAATGTTCAGATACTATAGGCCACTAAGTAGGTAGATAAATTTGTTTGGGCACAGCCACAGATATATCTTAACATTTATCTGCTCTGTGGGCACAGCTTTCTAAAGTTTAGGGATAGATGGCGTTGGGCGCAAAGTTGTATTTTTTTAAATTTAAGCTCGGTCTCGCGGAAATGACAGTAAAACTCGTTAGGGTGTTTATTTTTAGAAAGAGAGCCATCGAGGGTACAAAAATAACGTTTCATTTTTAAATTATTTCACTTATTTATTTAATGGGTTAGTAATAAAATCCATAAACTGTTTTAAATTTACACGATTTGTAAACATAGTTGCATTTTCCCATTTTTTAAATAAATAATAATATAGATTCTTCTTCTGTTTTCGCGATGTTGTATTGAAATTAAAGACATTTTTCGGTTTGAATCGCGTGGTTTTTATAACTTTTAGCATTGTTACAACGCTCAACGTTTCGAGACCTTTCCAGGTCTCTTCTTCAGGATAGACTAAGATGTGATTTGTCATTCTAATGTATTAAAAAAGTTACAGTGAGACTACCGTCTTATTATTAAAAACTATTAAAATGTTATCAAAAACGTTCCTGTCTACGCAGGTTCCAAAATTGCAATGATTATTATTTACTTTATTGTTAAATTTTATTATTAAACTTTATTATTTAATTTTAACTCTATTACTTTTATTTACTTTATTATTACTTTTTTTTAATCGTTGAAAGGTGATTTGTGGATAGTTGGTAATGATAGGCTAAATAAAATGTAAATAATAAAGTAAAATAATAATAAAGTAAATAAAAGTAATAGAGTTAAAATTCAGCTGACGCACTAACCTCAGTCATACGTTGTCACGTGAACATGTACTGTCACACTGCGATTCCCCATTCGGATTCGCTTGAGTGATTGCTATCTTGTTCGCGCTGCAGCCTCGATCATCTCTCTATCTCTGTGATTACAATATACATGACATTGGGAATGTTTATGGGGGGTGTGTATTTGCATGTACGTGTTTCTAGCTCATTTTTCGACTACGCAATGTTAGAATATACCGTATCTTCCCCCATAAGAACATCATCTCACTACCCTATTTTAGAAAATTAGATCTAAAATTTAAACAAAAATCTAGATTAATTTGAAAGTGACAGCTCTTTGTTGCTCTCTCTCTTAATTTATTTGTTATTCATTCCGTTTCACCTTATATTTAAAAAATGTCTGTATTTGTTCCATGTTTAACCGATTGTACTACTGTTCTCTCAAAATTATTATAGTTATAAGTTTAGCGAAACCAAGCACCTCGACAAGGTTTTTCCTGAAAATCAGCGCTGAGGCATTCATTTTTATGCTCCAGCAGAATGCTGAAGTCGAACCTTTTTTGGGCGCTGTGCATTATACACTTAATAAATAAGTTTATGTATCTAGTATTATTGATGTAGATAGATAGATAGATAGATTTACGCTTTATTTGCACAACAAACAATATACAAAACAACATACATATGTAAGACAAATACACAGAAAGCTTAGAACTAAAACGTTGCACAAATGGGCGGCCTTATCGCTAAAAGCGATTTCTTCCAGGCAACCTTTGGATGGAGAAGGTCATTACAGCATGTGCAGTAGGCAAAGTGAAGTTAAGTCAGATTGTAGCTTCGATATAAGTATTCAAATAAAATACAAACCTTATTAAAACTAAAAATAAATAAATATATAATAAATAAAATATATAGATACATTGTAATAGTATATGAAACATAAAAATATACATAATAATACTTATATGAAGATATAAAAATAAATACATACTTACTTTATACATACTAATATATATTAATATAAAAATAAAAATTACAAACAAGAATAGAACAGAAATTTAATGCGGTCAGACAATGCTTAGGTAGTGATTAGTTACCAAAGTCGTATTGTTATGAGTCGTATTGTTATGTCGCAGATGTATTGTTATGTATATTTTTTTTTCTTTGTTATTTTGTAAACCTAGTGTGCAGTTATGTTGCAAAATAAACTTTTATTCATTCATTCATTCATTCATACTCTTTCCTATAAAATTGTCAGTTCTTTGTTTACATTTTTGATTTAAGTTTCTGAAATAGAGTATAGTATGGATGGAATGTGTTCGGAATGAGTTTCAACGGTTTACAATGTCACATAATTAACCCCCAGGCCCCAGACGAAGCGAATCTGATATTCATTTTTACTTTAATTTAAATATATAGGCGAGACAATTGAACCGCTTTGAGCTAAATTGCTCGGAGGTTGCTAAAAACTGCGAAAGGGACAGTACGGGCTATTAAAAAAACAGGATGGAGGTGTAATAAGAGTAATAACCGCTCTAGTGTGCCCTCTGAGGCGTTGAAGCTTGAAATTATGCGTCAATGTAACAACCTTCTTAATAAGTTATTAAAGGTAGGTTATCTAATTACTCGTCAATATGGAACATTATAGTCTCAGCATGTCTGAGCCACGGTCGCTTGTCGCTCCACTGTGTGCGTGTTTTGAATAATATCATCTCTTAATTATAGAGATAAGGATTAATCGCATTTCAGATCTGTTTAGGTACCTACTTCCTATTTGCTTTGCTGTTGCTTCAGTTTTCTATATCTATTCTTCTATACTAAAATTATAAAGAGGAAAAATTTGAATTTGTGTATGTGTGTGTGTGTACGTCTGTATGTTTGTTATGAATAAACTCAAAAACTATTGGACCAATTTAAAAAAATTAGGCTTTTGATCCCAATATTCCTACGGGATCGGGACTTACACGGCTGAAACCGCGGGACGCAGATAGTTTGTTAATAATCTTACTAATATTATGAAGGTGGGAGTTCTCGCCGATAGTCTATATTACAGTCAGATTACCAATTAAGTATACAGCACGCAAAATTATTATACGTGCTGTATACTTAACTGGTAATCTGGCTGTACCTACATGTTATCCTTGTTTAAGAGACATTGTATACAGGGTGCTCCGAGGAGGGGGTATTAAGCCGAAAGGGGATTGTTCTAGAGGTCTAGGCGAACAACTTTTGTTCTACAAGTTTTGGAAATTCGAAGTAGTTTTCGAAAATTTTGAAGAAAAGAAAAGAAGTTTGCATGAAAATCAGCTGTTATTTTGAGTTTGAGGTCATTGGCCTTAAGGTGCCCTTTTATTTAGTTTGGACCACTACAATCTAAACATTAATTGCCTTTTTTTTTTTTACAAAATCAGCTGTTTTTTTTAGTGATACAACTTTAAAATTTTCGAAAAAAAAGTTCGAATTTCCAAAAGTCGTAGAATAATAGTTGTTCGCTTATACCTCAAGAACAACCCCCTTAGGCTTAATACCCCCTCGTCGAAACACCCTGTATAATTGGGGGACTACTTTGTTTATACGAATGAACGATAATTTAAGCCAAAATTTATTTGTACAACCATGTATTTAGTTTTAAATTTTGTTTCAGTGTGTTTTGTTAATTTGTAACGTATTATTGATGTTGATCAAATAAAGATTTATCTATCTAGAGCAGCTATACTCAAAGTGTGCTCCGCGGAACCCTGGAGCTATGTAGGCAAAGCCTATGTAGAGGCTCCGTGAGTACGAGAAAAAGAAATTAATAGAAAAAACAATGAAATATGTAGCTTCGTTTGTATCGCGCATAAAAAATGATTTAATTGATTTTAGTAAAGAATGCATAGCGGTAGTTTATTTCGCAATTTATAAAGTTTCTGTACTACATTTTATAGGGTTCCGTCAAATATTTGAATTTCCAAAAGGGTTCCGTCACCGAAAGAGTTTGAGAACCACAGATCTAGTCTAGTAGCTAATTTAATTGTAATCCAACGTCTAGCATTATTTATTTAATATCTTTGAAATATACTGATAATGTTCTTCCATTGACCTTTTTTTTCTTTACTTAACTATCTCCAAGACCTGGAGTAAGTTATCAGCTGTGTAGAATATACAAGTTCTACTACACAGTGATAACGACGAATCGTGCCAGAGCACGATTCGTCGTTATCACGTAGAAGCCTGGCTCCGGTGCCAGCCAAGTAGGTATACTTACTTGGATCGGGAAGGGTAGGGAATAATATCGATAAACTTCTGTTAGATCTACTGAATGATATTACCACTTGAAATCAGCTGCATATGATTACAAATTGTCTTGCAGCTTTATTTATTGCAATGTATAAAGCAATATAATGCCAGACAAATCTTGGTGATTTTTGGCTTGCATTTTGTTTTTGTAGCTTGTCTTTAGTTTCTTAATAAAAATATATATACCTACCACTACTACAGTCCACTTAGTTTATTTTTATAACAATTTTGTGCACCTTATTGATCATAAAGTTGAAGAATTTTGCTACTCATATTTGGATGGAATGTGTTCGGAATGAGGATGAGCGATTTGCGATGTTATCTAGATTTAGTTTTAACATGTGTTTGGTCGTTGGGACCGAAAAGTTCTCGAATGGAGACCGCGGATCAAAAAGCGCAGCGTTGGACGTCCACCAACGAGATGGACGGACGACTTGGTTAAGGCCGCGGGTTCACGGTGGATGCAGGCCGCTTATGACCGAAGCATCTGGAGATCTATGAGGGAGGCTTATGTCCAGCAGTGGACTTCTTACAGCTTAAATGATGATGATGATGATGTGTTTGGTCGGACGTGTGGTGGGCGCTCTGGTTTGCCCTCTGTCAAAGGAAGCTTTGGCGCTTTACCAACTTGTGTTTTTGGGATTGCGTATAGACGCTGAGGTGCGGTGATAGCCTAATATAGCGACATAGCCGTTCTTTTGGTAAAACTCTTATAATAATAGATTTAAAAAAAAAGTTTTGGATTTGAATTTGAAACTAATAATGGACTTATAATGGACTTAGCCACCCTTTATAGGTATCATTGGTTTCATCATTTATTAAGGGTTTCTGTAGGTGAGTCTGCAGAAGGTTGAGAGTAGAGTTGAAGAATAGTAAGTAATTTCAAAGGTTGGCCATTGCCATACTGACAGGCAATGCTGCTAGCATCCTCGGCTCCTTTACACCGGGTACGATCAAGGGCGGTTTATTTAATTGACTTTATTTTTTTATTTGAAATTTGTTTGTGTTTATTTTAATAATAACGAAATGTGTAAGTAAATATTCAGTTCTAAAAAAACCGGTTTTATCGATAAAATATAATCGACATTTCCCAACACTACGATGGAACTAACTTATCCACACGTTGTAAGCTTGACTGATCGTAGTTTAGATGGGGCTTCAGACTTCTAAGTCGAAAAAATCTACTTCTATCGCTATAAGGTTGTTATAAACTTACATACTGAACAAATAATATCACATAATATACAACAAACATACAAACCTACGTATTTATATCCGAAACTACCCTAATCACACTATTAAATAACTCTCAAGGAAAGCCTTAACAAAACATCGTACAAGAAACAAAGGGCTGAAATTGGAGGAAAATATGATAACGATAATACTAATCGGGATCATTCGGGAGTATTCGGGTATGTTCGGGTGTAATCGGGTACGTTCGGGGGTAATCGGGGACGTTCGGAAACTGGGTCGTTACGTTGCTTTATGGGGCGTTGGGTGCAGCGGGTAAGTGGCAGTGTGTTTTGTTACATTTAGGTCACAGTGAAATTAGAGTGTAGATTCGGTAAAGATTGTATGAACCTTATTTTGTGTCTACTCAGTGTGAAAAGACATTTCCTAGAATAAATTAGAAAACGGTTTTTCAAAATTCGCAGTGGAATTGGAACCCCCTATTCAATTTCCGGAGTTGCCAATAAATACAGACACGAAGGTTTTTTTTAATTACGACTGAGGCTCATTGGGTGCGGCACGGCAAAGCGGAGGACCGCGAAATAGATTTATTTTTAAATGCAGTTTTAAATGCTATTTCTGGCGTTTAATGGAATTTTTGCTATGTAAATTTTGTGAAATTATTGAACTTCGTACAAAATTTCTGTGCCGTGTAATTTTCTGTTCCTCAGTAACTTTAAAGTCGGATGCCAATATGTTGGCAAAGAATGTGTCACATTATTTAATTTTAATATCTACACTTCTACACTAATCTACATCTACACTAATATTATAACGAGGAAAGATTTATATTTTTGTGTGTGGTGTGTAATAATAAATAAGCTCAAAAACTACTGTGCCGATTTCATAAATTCTTTCATCATTAGAAAGCTAAATTCACTTTGAGTAAGATAGGCTACTTTTGATCCCGATATTCCCACAGGATCAGGACTTCCGCAGGTGAAATCGAAGGACACAACTAGTGATTAATAACAACCATTATTTTTGCAATACATAGGTATCTTTCGTATTTTCACTTTAAAATCTAAGATTACAAACTGTTGGGAATTATGTTCACAAATTTAAAAAAAAACATTCCGCCCGAGTGTAGGTAATGTTCAGAAAACAAAGTTTTATGAGCTCTAGGGTAAATAAAAATGTCGTTGTAAATCGAGACGCTCTTCGGGTCCAATTTTCTAACATTAGAAAGAGATGAGAAGACATACGACCTTTTTACCCTACTGTACCCGCCCGGAAGAGGGTTGTTAGGGTTCCGTACCCAAGGGGTAAAAACGGGATCCTATTACTGAGACTCCGCTGTCTGGTCGGTCTATCCGTTTGTCACCAGTCTGTATCTCATGAACCATGATAACTAGACAGATGAAATTTTCACAAATGATGTATTTCTTTGTTCTTCTGCTAGCTAGCCGCTATAACAACAAATACTATAAACAGATATTTAAGAGGGGCCATTCAATAAACGTGATTTTTAAATTTTAGTTTGACGGCCACTCTTTGAATCTAGAAATTAACAACGAAAATAAAACTAGGTATAATATTCATTATACTTTTAACAATTAAATGCCAAGTTCTAAATCGATTTTACAAAGAAAATTAGCCACGGCCGTGTCTTAAAACTTGTAAAGGCAATACCGTTAGCAAAACGTAACTAAATTATCGGAGGCTGAACGCTTGAGGTCTCGAAGTTAGCGCGAAATGAGATAATAAAAGTTTTTTTATTGGCTCGCACCATGTCATCCATACTAACTAGAGTTTCAAACAAGGTTTCGTCAAAGGGACCGGATTTATTAGATATTATTTATTTTTATATACTTAGGTAGGTTAGAAATGTAAACTTTTCTTCTTTCCCTGTGGGAGTCGTAAAAGGCGACTAAAAGATATGGGCAAGACTCTTTAGTTTTAAGTTTGCCCCGCGCGGTAGCGGGTAAACTGCTTGGTCCTGAGAAGGGTTGGTGTCAGGCAGGCGGCAGACTCTAAAAATATTGCCAAATCTATTTTTATAACTTTTTAATACATTAGAATGACAAATCACATCTCAGTCAATCCTGAAGAAGAGACCTGTAAAGGTCTCGAAACGTTGAGCGTTGAAACAATGCTAAAAGTAATAAACACCAAGCGATTAAAACCGAAAAATGTCTTTAATTTTAAAATAAGCTTTGTAAAGTGGGATGGTAGTAAATTTTCACTGAATTCACTTCTTGTAACGTGTAGTTTTTGCAGTACAATGTGTATGTCCAAGGAGAAAAACTAAATAACCAGCCGACAGCCAGTTCTGGATTAGCATACAGAAAGGACGTCTCAGGTCGAACATACACAACGCACTTTACGATCGGCCGACGAAGGCAAAGAAAATTAAACAAAAATTAAGGTACGGCCGGCGGCGCCGCGTTTTAGTTTCTTCAGGAGCCACAACATATGCTGATGCTCGTTGGCAGCAGGCACACGGAACTATTTTGTTTCTTTCTTTATGTTATACTAGCTGCGTCCCACGGTTGTTACCCGAGTAAGTCTCGATTGCGTAGGATTATCGGGATTAAATGTAACCTATGTTACTCAGGGTAAATGTAGCTCTCTAATTGTGAAAGAATTTTTGAAATCGGCAGAGTCGTTTTTTAGTTTATTCATTACATACATACAGACACATACACACACAAAAATACAAACCTTTCCTCTTTATAATATTAGTGTAGATGACGATTAATATTTGTTGTTTTCTTTTATACTTTTTAAATTGCTGTTCTTTTTAGGGTCCGTACCCAAAGGGTAAAAACGGGACCCTATTACTGAGACTTCGCTGTTTATTTTTATCTGTTTTGTTGCCAATAAATATTTTCGAATACCATTTTCTATTACTATTAAGTACATTTTGGTACTTGATAATGATAAGTTGGCAGATGGAATAGTTCCTAGTCTGTGTTCGCCTATATTCTATTGAAATATGAAGTCAGTTTTCTGAATTCAATTTGTAGACAAGTTTTTATAAGAAAAACTATGTATAGTTTTGAATTCGCAATACAAAGAGTACTTGCCGATATTCTGTTTTTAGGGTTTTGTACTCAAAGGGTAAAAACGGGACCCTAATCTATTACTAAGACTCCGCTGTCAGTCTGTCCTTGCGTCTGTCCTCAGGCTGTATCTCATGAACCGTGATAGCTAGACAGTTGAAATTTTCACAGATTGTTGACATAAAAACGCAACGATACCGCAATGTATTTTTACCACTGGTGCTATCTAGTGATGGAGTGATAGACTGGCGCCAGGAGTAAAATACATTTTCACGTTCGCATTGCGTTCACGGATTGGTTCAGTGTTCATTTTAGGGTCCGTACCCAATTGTGATAGTAGCATGGAACCCTTCGTGCGCGAATCCGACTTACACTCGGCCGGTTTTTGTTTTAAGTGCTTGGATGTTCATAGAAAAAATATATTTACAATAACTTACATTACAAGCTGGGGCTACACGACTTACTATCTATTCTATACCAAGTAAAACAAAAGATAGGTAGGTATCTATTCTTTTTTCTATCTATCGTGTCTAAAAAAAACACTTTTTTACACTCGATAGATGAGCTTTTGACGATTATCTAACCTGATGGTAAGTGATGATATGGTCTAAATTTTAACACGCTCATCTAGAAGAAGGAAGACGACAGTGGAACAAGATCCGGCCCGTCTTCCTTGATGGTTGTACCGGCCATCGTATCGGAACATGGAACAGTCTGCTTGGCGCTACGACTTTGACTGGTAAAACTGTAGGTACTGTAGCATATAAACCATGTGCTACGAATTTGCTACGAACCACAGTGCTACGTTTCGTAGTAGGCTACGACGAATTTAGTTCTCAGAACTCAAAATATTTTTTTTTATTAAAACCGGCCAAGTGTGAGTGGGACTCGCACACGAAGGGTTCCGTACCATTATCACAATTGGGTACGGAACTCTAAAAACGGTTGACCTGTGATACATAATACAAAACATCTTTATTTCCGTTTGTTTGTTGATTATTCGAAGCCACAGCTTTTAACCCACCCTAACAGACGCCATTTTTTCATATTAGATATCGGAACAACACAGCACGTACATCTAACTATACCTACTTCTATTGTATCTATATAGATTCTACTAATGTACCTAAGAATGTAAAAATGAGTTTTTCTGTTTGTATTTATTTGTGTTTGTTTATTCGAATTCACTTTCCCGCAGTAGGGACAGAATGTAAGTATTTTTTTCTTTACATATTTATTTAAGACACTTTTGCCGTACGACCTACTGTTGAGGCGTTATCTACACTAATATTATAAAAAGGAAAGATTTGTATTTGTGTGTGTGTCTGTATGTTTGTTATGAACAAACTCAAAAACTTCTGGACCGATTTATAAAATTCTTTCACCATTAGAAAGCTACATTCACCCTGAGTAACATAGGCTACTTTTGATCCCGATATTCCCACGGGATCGGGACTTACGCGGGTGACACCGCGGGAAAGAGCTAGTTTAATAATAAAATAGGGCAAATGAGTGCCTTGTCGAGCCTTGTTTTTAAAAACAATGATTTTAAAACAGACAGACGGACACACTTTTTAAACTTACACGATTCCGTCAATCATTATTATTAGACACTCAACCCGATCTAGACCGATCGGGTTGAGTCTTCTCGGGACCACGGCCGGTGTGACCCGTTTGCCGAAACGTCGAGGTAATAAATAAATGATTATTTATAACGCGATCTAGACCCGTGTCTTATAATAATGATAGGCAAGTTTTAAATCTATAGATACAGAAAGAATTTAACCAACTTTACAATATAACTATTCTGCCATACAAACTGACTCATACTAGGGCTAGGGTAAACAAAACCGCGTTGCTCACTAGTACACAAATATATAACTACCTATTCAATATAATTTTCTTAGCAAACACGTCCCACTTCTCAATCTCGGTTAAACAAATAACGTCACTGCAATATCAACTCTATTACGTTGTTTTAAGATCTACTTTCAAGGTGTAGATGTTATCAGCTTCCATAAATTGAGGATCGGTATTCTTTTCGAATTCGAAGATGGCGGGAGAGGAATGATGACATCGCATTAGATGAGTTGTTCGATACTGATGGTTACCGTATAATGTGTTTGACTAGCTGTGTTTCCCGGGTTCACACGGGGACAGGGGCGCTAGGAGGGTTGGTGTCAGGCAGCCGGCCGGCCGTAAAAATATTTCCAAATCTATTAGCAGAAGGTATGGTCAATGATGACTTTCCTATTGCACCGACCCCAAATTAATTTGGGGTTTAGCGGACCCCGGGTTCCCGACAGGGATGCAACTGGGAACATCGCTCGGATGAGAACCGCTTAAGGGGGCAGTCTGCCTACTCTTTTCTCCATACAAGCTTTACAAACGTAGTCGACTGTTTCCTCCCTGGATATTAAGACATACTAGCAGCTCCCCGCGGTTTCACCCGCATAAGTCCCGATCCCGTGGGAATATCGGGATCAAAAGTAGCCTATAGTCTTCCTCAATAAATGGACTATCCAACCCCGAAAGAATCGGACCAGTGGTTCCTGAGATTAGCGCGTTTAAACAAACAAACAAAAAAACAAACAAACTCTTCCGCTTTATAATAGTAATAGAAATAGAAGATATAAAGACATTAGAAAAAATATGTTTATGCCGTAAGTCCTATATCAGCCATGACCATGCCCTTACGTTTTGATTTTTTCATTTTCTAATTGCCTCGAATTTTATATTTATTGTAATTAGAAAATGTAAAAAACCAAAACGTAGGTATAGGAAAGAAAGAGTAGGTAGACTGTCCTCTTAAGTCCCGATTCTGTGGAAATATCGAAATAAAAATTGGTCTATGTGTTGATCCATGGACCAACCAACACAAACCCACACACACATACTCACAAACTTTCACCATTATAATATTAGTAGGAAGTAACGTAATAAGGTATTCAACTACCAAGAAAGAGTGTGTTTTCAAATCGAATAAGATTCGAACTGTCATCCAAAAGTTTGCTTACATTTTTTCTAAAATTGCTTTTCCGGGTTTTTGGTTACGAACCGATTATGGCTATTTGGAAAGTAGCTAGTGTCAAATATTAAATAATATTTGCAAGTTATTTGCAGAGATACAAAAATATGGCAGTCATAATATAAAGTCGTCGTATCTAAGGCAAGTCGAGGGAGTCATTCGAAATGGCGGTTTTCTCTATTTGTAAACATCGATTGTCTTCTTTTCGATAAACTTCAAAATTTGTTCGAAATTCAAAAATAAATTCGTACTGGCACGAAAGAATACACATTTTTAAATTCGTTCCATCAATCGACAAACTGTCAGGCGACGGCATTCAGCCAGTATCAAGAATTACAAGCAAATAGAAGAATTCTTCGTAACGTTCGAAATTCAATTTTAAAATTCCTTTTCGTGTATTCGATACACGAGTGGCAGTAGTGAAGCGAAATCCCGTAGGAATTTGTTGACCTAGCTTTTTTAAGCGGTTTTACTTGCGTTTTGTAGGAATTTTGGGATAAAAAGGATTTATCATCGACTTCTCGCTATACTAACCGGCTTAAAAATTTTAAAATTACATGTTCTTCATAATGTCTTGCATATGAGCTTGGTTTGTATTGTACCAGACTGTAACACTCAATAAAATAAAATTAAATAAATAAATATTGCATGATGTTGCACACGCTATGTAGGTACCTATTTAAAAAAGTTATTCTATATTGTATATCCGTTGTCTAGTACCAATAGTACAAGCATAGTTGCTTTGTTTGGGACTAGATTACGTTGTGTGCAACGTCTTGCAATATTTATTTATTAGAGTAACTTCGGATAATATGACACACCATAAGCATTATTGGTAATAAAATACGAAATGTATTAAATCAAACAATCTTTATTGGTTAACCCAGTATTCGAACTTACAAGTAATCAACAGGCAATTAACTTCTAAACATTTGTAACTTTTATAAACATTTTTAATATAAAGTTTTCTATGAAGGTTTTATTTAGTTTTGGAACTCCATTTTGAATTCTGTCAAAGAAGATATTGAAGTCAATAAAAGCAGTGTATCTAACTTTTCATCATTTGAATTATGAAACAGTCACTTTGCTTAACTACTCTTATTTACTACTAACTGCGTCCCGCGGTTTCGGAATCAAAAGTACCCTATGTTACTCCTCGTGAAAGAATTTTTGAAATCGGCCCAGTAGTTTTGGAGATTACCCCCAGTATACAAACATACACGTTACCAAAGTTACCTCCTTATTATATTAAGTAAGTATAGATAAGAAACGCCTTTTTTTTAGGGTCAGTAAAAAATCAAGTCAATACCATTGTGATGACAACCGGAGTAGGGTCCAGGAAATGATGACCAGGAAAGGGATATGGGAACCCGAAATGGGATAGGTTAACGACTCGACTATTATATTCTGTAGCCAGAGAAGCTTCGAGATCATTGTTGCATAGAGTAATAGATGGTTTGTTAAAATTGATTTGTTGATTTCAGTTACATTATGTTATAATTACATTTCACCGGACATTCCATCCACTAACCACAGACCACACAAAGATATATCTAGGTAGATAATTTGTTATGTCATTCACGAGATTTGGAAGCAAAGAGGAAAGTTCATAAAAACGTCAGAGGTTTAGCTAACTAAAGGTGCAGTCCATTCACAGTCTGTTTTATCACAGGCCGCGCCAGGCCGCGTAACGCCTGTGGAGGCCTGTGCGACTGATTGCTTCTCGCTCGGCGACAGGCTTCATCGGACTCTACGGTTCCCACGGCATCTTCGTCTGGTCTCGCACGGTCTGGCCTGATAAAACACGGGCCGTGGCACCCCAGCTGAATTAAACATCATAGCAATGGGGTAAAAAACTAAAAGTTTAAGTTTTAGTTTAAGTTTAAGTTTTTAACACCATTGCGATGATATAAATATCATCGCAATGGTGTTAAAAACTAAAAGGTCGAGACAGGTGGAGTTACTTTGAAGTGATCCCAAGATTCTTTCAAACTTCATAGTTTTTTCGTAAACAAACAAAGTATTTTTAAATAAATTTACAAAATCACGCTTTGTGATTTTGTAAGTTGTAAAAAAACATAACAAATTGTGTATTCCTCAAAGATGCTATAAAAACAGTGGATAAAAGCTGTGAGGAGAAAAAATATGATTCAGTAAAGTATTTTCTTTAAGGAGTAATATATTTAAGTATAACTATCTCATCACAATCCCACTAGTTAAACACTAAACAACCCACCGGACATTCCGACCACTAACCAAGTAACCACAGACCACACAAAGAGACATCTAAGTAGATAATTTGTTATGTAATTTGGGCGACCCACAGACCATTACCTTCCGCTGTAAGAACTTACAACTAACGTTAATTCTCTTAAATAACTTGGGCGAACTTGTTTGAACTTAATTTGGCGGGTTGTTGTATGTGTGTGTATAAATGTAGATATGACGTCAAAGTATAGAAATAGTTTACAAGAAGAAATGTACCTATGTATGTATCATTGAAAATCGATCCGAAATTTAACAGAAAAAAATCTTTAAATATTTTACAAGGAGAAATACATCATCAAAAATCCTCCCATGACAGGATTCGAACCTGTGCCCCTCCGTTGCCGGGCGAGTGCGCTACCACTGCGCCACACGGGAACCCACGTGTCATGGTGAATTTATGATTATGATCTCTCACTTGTTTTGTTTACCGACTAAGGCTCGGTTTGAACGCCATCTACCAGAACAGTTTTACAACTATTGTAAAGTCCGTCCGAAAATTTCTTTTTTTCGTTCGTAGAATTAAAGTACCCCGGAGTAGGCTCCCGTTTCGTGATACAGTCTAACACTCTATCCCCTCTAAGAGAAGACCCTAGCCCTAGAGTGGAACAAATTAGTAGACTGGCAAACAAGTAGAATCTATGAAATGTATAAAAACTTAATATTCATAAATATAGGTACTAATTCAGTAATATCTACCTACGCTGTATTTTAACACTGAAGTTACATTCTCCGACTCTAGTGTTAATACATCGACCGCTCAAATCAGATCGAATCGAATCAGATATACGTGATAAAACACGAATATCTGATTCGATTACAGTAATAATCGATTACATTACACGATGATCGCGCATTCGGATCGAGTCCCGGCGGTATCAAAACATCGAGACAATAAAGGGCCGTATTATCCTCTCGTACCGCACATTTGGTTGCAAAGTTTGTGAGGTTCCGCTGAAACCAAAGCATTTCCTCCGCGATTCGAGATAAGCTATCGACCAATCTTTGTTGAAGACGTTCTAGTAAGGAATTCTACTCGTAGATTGTTCCTATTTTTAACCTCCGACGGAAAAAGAGGGTATTAATTCTGGGAAAATTATATTTAATTTTATTATTATAATGGTGCAACATTATAATAATAAAATAACGTTCGTAGGAGTTTGCCCTTAGTTACCCTACACGTGGCCCCCGGGTGGTGGTAACAGTGAAACAATATCGTCGTACTGTCTTCGGACCTCACGACTGCAACTGGTATACTCTATCTACCATGTAGGTACTAGTATTTACTTTAGCCATACGATAAATAAATAATAATGAGTACCTACGTATGTATAGATTTTTACTGAGGTAAAATGTAATCCCATCAAAAGCATGCTTTAAAAAAAGCAAGTCTCGCAACTCAGTTCTTCTACCGTAAAAAGTTGTGAGATCCATGTATGTTATTCTAAGTCGGAGACAGTCTGTCTTAAGTTATTATTGCGTAATTAGCTAATCTAACAAAAATCTTATAGAGATCATAATAATAATATTTATTATTTACTAGCTGACCCGACAGACGTTGTCCTGTCGTTTAGTATAAAAAAATAAAATTCATCAAAATCGGTTTAGCATTTCATAAGAACCTTCTCCTGGCAATAGCAAACACAACAAAAAAGAATTATCGAAATCGGTCCAGCCGTTCACGCGTGATGTCGTGACAACGGAAAACGTTTCATTTTTATATATATAGATTTAAAATCTAAATGCACTGAGATATTGAATAACGCACTAACCTTTTAGAATCTCCAGAAAGGTGACGAATAAAACACATAAAAGACAGACTGACCTATAAATAAAACGAGTCATAAACTAAAAATAGCAGTAAGGATCCATGGCGGTCGGTAAGTAAGTAAATTAGCGCGGTCGCTCCAGTTACGTCTTGAGTTATGGCCGTCGAGGTGCGTCCCTGAGGTGCGTTCGATGACGTGATGCTGAAAGAGGGTTTTTTTTAACAAACTTCCTAATAATCGAAGGAAGAGGCTCTCGATTCGACGCATCGCAGTCGGGCCTTCCCCCGACGCGCCACTGAGGTCGTCAATTAAAGTTGATTGACTCACGACATTGTAACACGTGCGGTAAGATAGAAGATGTCTACCACATTGTAATTACATTTGACCGGAGCCACCCTTTGAGAACATTACACTACGAAATCGATTTCACAAATTCTTTCACCAATAGAAAGCTACCTATATTATTTAGAAGTAACAAAGGCTACTTTTGATCCTAATATTCCCACAGGATCGGAACTAATGCGGGTGAAACGCGAGACGCAGCTAGTATTTGATATTTATGGTATGGATTTGAGACAGGTGGGTGGCATTAAATAATTTTGCTTTACAATTTAATGTATAATTTACTAAGTGAGTAGGTATAGTAGGTTTTTGTTGTTGTGTTGTAATTATAAATTAAGAGGATAGTCAATTCTCCATTCTCTTTCTCCATACAAACGTAGTTTACATTTTCCTCCCTGGATCATTGAGTTAATAAGTAGTAACTAGAGATGATGTCTCAAACAAACTTCATGTTCCTTTTACACAAAATCAATAAAACAAGCCGCTACAGCGCTGACAATATTGTAACGTCTTTTGTGAAAATGATAAATAATATCACTCGCAGCGCTTTTCCCTTCAGTAAATTACGCTTGTGACGTTTTAGTTAAAAGCATCATAGAGTAATGTGTAACATGCCAGATAGGACAATTCGATTAATCTATAAATATATACACACATCAACACCGTCTAGGGATATTCAGAATTTCTCAATTTACTCAAAAATTGTGTTTACTAACAAACAACATGTATATATTTTTGTAAAGCCTACTTATCAGACTATGATTTAGAATACAACAAAATATTGTTTTATGCTTAAATATTTTTTTATTTTAAAAAACGCAAAAAGTGAAATAATGTTAAATTTAAGATAAAATGTCTATCTAAGGAAAAAAATAAAGTAAAACGAAATTATTAGGTTTTTTTATTTGAAGTTAAAATTAGTAGTCAGTGAAACCACCCATGACGTTAATCACGGCCCTGCAACGGTTTTTCATGCTTTGAATCAGGTTGTCAATATCTTGCTGCGGAATATTGTCCCAGGTCCTGCTAAGATGCAAAAAAAGTTGCTCTTCAGTCGCAACATTTGGAGGCAAATTCCTCAAAGCCCTTCTTTGAAGCATATCCCACGCGTGCTCTATGGGGTTTAGGTCTGGTGACTGCGCGGGCCAGTCTAAGACCGACACGTCGTGCTCCTCTAGCCAGCTGGTCACCACTCGCGCAGTGTGCGGACGGGCGTTGTCGTGCATGAGCGTGAAAACTTGGCCCATTTGCAGTAGATGGGGATAGATTATTGGTGCTAGCACCTGATTACGGTATTTTTCGGCAGGCATAGTGTTTCTGATCCAAACGAGGTCTGTTCTTCCACCAATACGAATTCCCGCCCAAACCATAATTGTTCCGCCATGGTATGGATGGACCTCCTGAGGGTGTTGCAGACGGTTGTCACGACCAGAAGCTCGCCATACGCGTACTCTACGTGAATCAGGATAAAATACGAATTGGGACTCATCGGTAAACAACACTACCGACCACTCGATATCTTCCCAAGGCAAATGTTCTCTAGCCCACTGTAATCTTCGTCCACGATTTCCTCTGCGTAGGGCTAGAGTACGAAGCGGCCTGCGAGAATGAAGGTTAGCCTCGTGCAGTCTTCTCCTCACAGTTTGGTCACTGACAAGCACCTGGTGGTCTGACTGGAGCGTTTGAACCAACTGCATGGCCGTAACATTTGGTTGTCTTCTCGCGGCCACTTGCAAAAATCGGTCTTGTCTTTGGGTAGTTATCCGCTTTCCGCCTGGATGCCTTTCAGCCACTTAACCAGTAGCACGATAACGTGATCACAATCTTGATATCACGTTTTGTCTTGTTCCAATCTCCTCGGCAATACTCCGTTGAGTAGCCCCAGCTTGGAGCATTCCTACTGCCCTTAACATTTCGTTTCTTGTTAAATGACGCCGCTGCATGATGCATACAGTTGTATTAAATTGTAATTAATCAAAAATAAAAAAATAAAACTTCAATTTGTTTAAACAAAATGCTTAAAACTGCGTTAAGTAAATTTAAACCTTCGAACTCGCTACAATAATTGCCGCGCTAATCTTATGTTTTTAATTATTTTTTTAAAATTCAAATTTGGAATCATACAATAAGGCCTACACAATAAGGTTCCATTAAAATATTTTTAAATCGGCCAGTATTTTTTAAGTTTAAGAACTTTATATAAAATATCCCTAGACGATGTTGATGTGTGTATAAGAAATTACTTAAACTTTGAATTAGAATTTTAAAAAATCGTTGAGTATATGGATGTACGCGTGTGTGTCTGTTGCATATCTACGATAAAGCTACCGTCAGTTTATACTTAAGCACCCAACACTCCTTGCCCTGCGGTTTCATTATTTTTTACTGACTTCAAAAAAAGAAGGAGGTTTTCAATATATTCACACTGTGCTCTACTATATTATGTATATTATGTACGATTTCAATTATATTTTTTTTTATAAGGTGAAAATCCTGAGTAGGCCACAAAAAAATTTGATGAAGATCTGATGAGAACCTTCGAAATGATGAGCAGAATAGCATCCCAAAATGCAGTAAATTAATATTTATTGGAGTTTTGAACTTTTGGAAATCAAATTTTATTGATGGAGCACCCATAGCACCTTCTCATCAAAAAACTTCTCAATCAATTCAAAAACTTACTTCAAAAAAATAAGAAAATAACCTCTCTTACATACATACACTCGACTTTTATCTATTATGTAAGCTGAAGTCAGGCACTTTTACTGGGTAGATAAAGATGGTGTGTAGTTTAGCTGCCTGTCTTCAGCTTACACAACAGATAACTTTATTAAGGTTATTAAATGTTATTTTTTCTTTTTTTTTTGAAGTTAGGTTTTGAATTTTTCAATTATATAAGGAATTAAGGTTCATGAAAAAAAAATTACCATGGCGATGGTAGGCGGAGTGGGGGGTGTTAGGTTTTATTTTTGTTACGGAATTTCTTGATTCGGTGGCCGGGCTCAAAGCCCGCGATAAAAGCTATATTGCATAGCTTAAAACAAATACTACGTAATAATAACCGATAGTCAAACATAAGAGAAACCTCCGGCGATATCTAGTCGTCTGTGGTCAAAGGTGTCCTATGAAAGTACTGTTACCATTTTTATATTGAACAAACATAGTGTCCGTTCTGTGGTAGGTTGATCTTTGATTATCTGTATACAATTTTATTTTTCAGTTTTTACGTATTTTTTAACAATTATTTCGTTTATTAACCGATAAAAGGTAATACCGTGGTCTTTGTTTTGTTGTTTTTGAACTATTTTTGGAGGTTTTTATACGATATCCTGGGAATTAAATTATTTTTCTAATATGTGTGACCTCGCCCGCTGTTGAACTGTCACTGAACGTTTTGATGATAGTGTGGCTGCAGTTGCTTGGTTCAACAGTCTTCCTTCAGATGCCATATCTACTTTAGATTGAGATCAATGCCCTGGATAAAGACATTAGAGCAAATATGTTTATGCCATAAAACCTATATCTGTCATGACAATGCATCTACCTTTTTTTATTTTTTATTTTCTAATTAAAATAATAATAAAAAATAAAAAAATAGATGCATAGTCATGCATGACAGATATAAGTTATATGGCATAAACATATTTGCTCTAATGTCTTTATCCAGGGAGGAAAATGTAAACTACGTTTATATGGAGAAAGAGAATGCGGAGACTATCCTCTTAATAAAAATAATGTTGCCAGTTTAGTCTAAAAATTACACATACCTAATGAATTGTAAAACATTTAGCTTCATTTGTATTTAAATTTGTACCCTCAGAAAAATAGAAAGGTTAAGGTAAACAGATTAGGTTAATTAAATTGTGTAAAACCTCCATGTTTATTCCCAGCGCGGGGCAATGTTTGCGAAGACGCCCGTCTGACTAATGAGACTAATTAATTCTAAATTGTATTACTTAGTTTTATCTTCTTATTTATTTAATGTGGCTAAAGGTGCAGTGCTACTACCTTTACTACTCTTTCCACCATATAAGTCTCCACTTGGTACTAATGAGGTAAGATGACGAACTTCCCCCTCCTAGTCTATTACAGTTATTTTCAATACAGTCTGTGCTGTAGCGGAATTACATTCCTGGGTTTCAGCATATTCTATACCTACTAAGTAATCTATCTATCTACTACTAGCTGTGCCCGCGACTTCCTCCGCCTAATTTTTTTGAAATATAATTGCCTGGCATTCCTTAATAAATGGACTATCAAACACTGTTTTTTTTTAAATCGGTCCAGGCATCGTTCCTGAGATTAGCGCGATCAAAACAAACAAACAAACAAACTCTTCAGCTTTATAATAATAGAAGATAAAAGAAGAAGAAGAAAATAAATCAAGATTATTTTAATGTGGCTAAAGCTGCAGTACAAATTCTTGCCAGTTATTTTTAATGCAGTCTGTGGCGGACACACATTCTAGTGTGTCAGGACATTTGTATATGAAGATGATGAAGAAGAAGATCAACAAAATAATAAGTTGGTAATATTAACCCCGATTAATTGAATTTATTTACTTAATAATAAAATTAATACATAGTACCTACTGGACTGGTCTCTATTAGAGACTAGAAGGAGAAAGGTCGTCTGATTGTAAACCATTTCCTCCTGCCGACGATACGAAAATCGTTTTTTTTTTCGGACGGATGGATGACAGATTTTCTTCTGGAATTATCGATTTATCGAATAAACGAATTTTATGACGATTTTGAAGGACGGATGACAGATTTTCTTTTTTTCGTTCGTTCGTTCGTAAAATTAAAGTACCCCTCCTGACACCCAGATTGGGAAACATTATTCATTCACTGACAGCATCTATGGTTGACGCCGAAATCGAACCCACAACCTTCTGCATCAAAGCTGGGGATAAACCAAGCGTAGTTCCTCAATTTGGTACTAGATGGGCATACGTGATATGCAATACACTTTTAAATTGGTCCCTTTGTATGGCAATAGCAAACCCTCTTAATTGCTTTTGAAATACGTCACATAATCCGAAGCTGAACCACTGAAATTGGACACGAATCGATCTGATAACGCCAAGTAAACAAAGTTCCAAACTTTAAAATGGTGGTTAACAAACCTCCGTTTAATTTCACGCATGGCAACGCAAATCCTTTGATAGTCCACTGGGCGATACCACGGACGATACCAATTTTGAAGTGTTACCCTTAATTTGGGTCGAAGCTATAGCAGGCCATGGAATTTTAGGTTAATAACGAACGTAAGCACTTCTTTTTAGGGTTCTGTACTCAAAGGGTAAAAACGGGATCCTATTACTGAGACTCCATCTGTCCGTCTGTCACCGGGCTGTATCTCATGAACCGTGATAGCTAGATAGTTGAAATTTTCGCAGAACATGTCTTTCTGTAGTCGCTATAACAATAAATACTAAAAATAAAATGAAACATATATTTAAGGGGGGCTCCCATACACCAAATGTGATTATTGACATAAAAACGCAACGATACCGAGATGTTGTTTTACCACTAGCGTTATCTAGTGATTGTGTGATAAACTGGCGCCAGTGTTAAAATAAATTTTAACGTTCGCGTAGCGTTCGCGGATTGGTTGGTCCAGTGTTAACTTTAGGGTTCCGTACCCAATTGTGATAGTGGTACGGAACTCTGAGTGCACGAGTCCGACTCGCACTTGGCCGGTTTTAATACCACAATTTCCTATAACTATGTACCTACTTCTAAATTTTAACTTAAGTGGGTAAGTATACCCTATTTCAGAAACTTAGATCAAAAATGTAAACAAAGAACTGTCAATTTTAAAGGAAAAAATAAATAAAGAGACACTTTCAAATAAATATGTGGAATTGTTGTTTACGTTTTTGATCTGAGATTCTGAAATAGGGTATAAGCTTTTTTCAGGCTCAAGATCTAGTAATAAAAGATAAATCCAGACAATCGGACTTGTAAGACCCACTAGAATCCAAGCTAAGTGCTACTAAATAAACCTTTCAATTTCTTTCTATGTCCTCTAAAGATAGAGGTTCGGAAATGTTATAAAATGGGCCCATTGTAATGTGCTTACGCTTACCCTTTAGAAATTGCTTGGCTATTAAATGTACCTACCTTATACCTAACTGAGGTTTTCGAATAGTTAGCCATTGGGCTTGTTTTGAGGTTTTGTTGTAGGTAATTTCATTTACCTAAATATTTTTGGTCTGGTTCGACATACATACGTATGTTAGGTAATTGTGTGAATGTTAAAGTTTTAGAAAACAATTATTAGTTACTATCTGCGCCCCACGGTTTCTCCCGCGTGGGTCCCGATCCCGCGGGAATATCGGGATAAAAAGTCTATGTGATATTCTAGGTCTCCAGCTATCTATATACTAAGTTCCATCGCAATCGGTTTAGCGGTTTTTACGTGATAACATCGGACAACTCTACTGTGCGGACTGTGACCGGGTGTTCAAGACAAAGTTCGGTTTTCCTAGCCACATACGAGCACACTCCAGAAGATAGCCCAAGGTCGCCATCGTCGGACACGACGTGGACGACATCATTGGTGGTTTTTTAACTGACTTCATTTTTGAAGTCTTAGAAGAAGTATACTTCTTTTTAGGAGTAGGTTAGATTTTTCGTCTGTTTTCGCAATGTTGTATTGGAATTAAAGACATTTTTCGGTTTTAATCGCGTGGTGTTTATTACTTTTAGCATTGTTTCAACGCTCAACGTTTCGAGACCTTTACTAGTCCCTTCTTCAGGATTGGCACAATCCTGAAAAACCAATCAATGATCAACCAATCATCAAACCAAACCAATCATTTGTTAATCCGAAGAGGAGACCTGTAAAAGTGTCGAAACGTTAAGCGTTGAAATAATGTTAAAGGTTAAACACCGTGCGATTAAAGCCCAAAAATGTCTAGTTTCAAGGAGTAGGTTCTCAAGTCGATCTGTATATTATTTGTGTATGTGTATGTATGTGCATGTGTTCATGCCGTACTTCGGCATATGAATGAAGTCCGATTTCGATTATAATCGATCGATTTTTTTTGAAAATAAATATTTAATTTTTAAATAGAAAATAATTATTTGAATACACGGCCATATATGTTTGTTCGTGTACAAAGGGATATGCCTCTTGGCTAAATGTCTACTAATGTAAATGCCTATTATTATTGTATGACTACAAAGCATTCTGAACTATCAGAACAGCTTCGAAGATAATCGACGTCAGACTGTCACGTCCGAGATACCACTATGCTTTCAGATCCAAGACATTGGATAAATGATTTATCAAGTCTATTGCTAGTTAGTATAGATACAAGTAATTATGAAGTGGGAAATGATTTTCAAGGAAAACTATGTTAGCATGTTCCTGTTGCCATTTAGATAATTTTTGTTATAGGTATTTTTATAATTTTGAACTTATTTATTTAGTATGGGCAACAAAGATTTTTCTTTAAATAATATTATGGATAAATTAATTTTGTTAAAAGCTTCGATCATAAATAAACTATAGATGCACGGTCGCCGCTCTAGAAATGGGGCCATCAAAACAAGGCATACTTCAGCCGATATGCCTTGTTTCGCTGTCAGTCGTGCATAAGTGTTTTACAACCTTATTGCCCAGTGATTAACGTTTACATTAAACTGTACTATGTCCGTATAAGTAAGCGTTGAAGTAGTGCCAATTTTTGATTTCGATTTTGTATGAGACCGTGTATCTATAGTTTATTTATGATCGAAGGTTAAAAGGCAATCTATACACATTTGCCTATATCTACCTACATATTTTTATAGATGCTTCATTTATTTAATGGTGGCGGAAGTCTATTACGTAACTTCCTCTACGTAAAATTTATTCCATAAGTTAATAATGGAAGTCAATTGATTGATAATGATGTCTTATTCAAATTTTTCACTGTGTATTCTCACGGGCCATCCTCTCCTCACAGCCTTTGAAAAAGGTAAATTAATTGTTTTCCTCATTACGATGGTTTTTCCTTCAATTTGGGCTCAGCCTTTGTCGCTGAACGTTTACCCTGATTAATTGCTTTAGGGGTAAATAGGTAGGGTAGGAGTTTTCTTTTAATGATGGGGCTTTTGATTTTTTAAGTTCTTTTTAAAAGTGTCTCGTGAACAATCCAGTTGAAATTATACGGGCGAAGGACCTAAATGCTGTATCTATGTTTCTAGGATCGATAAATCTATAATTCTATACTAATACTAAAAAGAAGTAACGTTGGTAACAATTAATGTATGTATCAAGTTATAAATTGTAAGTTAGGGCTAGAATCCATCCATCCATTACAGCCCTTTCATGTTCAATCTTGGACGTAGGCTTTCACCATCCTCTTCCACTCCTGACTTACTATTCTGGCTTACTATTCTGGCTTCCTATTCTGGCCAAGGCCTAAAGAAAAAGACATTGGTGCGCGGTCGGCCATGATTCGAAACCACGACCTTCGGAATGAAAGTCACAGTATCTACCACGAGACCAACACCGCTCTACTTAGGGGTAAACTCGAGGACTACCCTAAGTAACACACTAAGTTTCAATGAAATGTATCTTAGGTACATTGTAGTGATATGTCGGTCGGAAGCTTCACAACTAGTTTGCGAACACAAGACGTTCGACACTGTTAAACTAATGTTAGTGCCTAACTATTGTGGTGTAAGATAATTTTGATGTTCTCCTATAACATCTATCTATGCGGTATCCATAGCGTACGCGCCTGAGGGGTTAGGCAATAAGACGCTTCGCTACGTGAGCATCCACAGACATACATATTATGCCACGCGAATTCATGTCCCTCGCGTGTCAGAAAACGCGAAAACTCCTGACAAAAAGTTACGGTAGTCGGCGCCAACTGGCAGTCCGCGCGCGTCTATAGTTGCCGGACGTCCGTAAAAACTAATAAAATGCCTCTTTGCGTGATTAGTAACTGCAAAATCCTAAAAAATCGATCACTCAAAAGCAGGAACCATATTTCCTGTGATTGTGACATCACAGTAGGTTTTAAAAAGTCGGCACGCTCGGTTTCAATACAAATTGAAGTACATGTGACGTCTAGCTATATGTATGTCTGCTACTCCGAGGGGGGCTTTAATTCTACGAACGAAGTAAAGTTTTGTCGTTCGTAGAATTAAAGTAGAGGCCCTGGATTGGCCAATGTTGATTGATTGATTAATTCTTTATTGTACACACCACGGAAATTACACAAAAACAAAATAACATAAAACATCTTAAAACTAGGTGGAACAAAGGGCTTAAAGCGACCTCTTCAATGTTCCATGCTTTCATGGCCGAAACCACCATTCACGAAACACGCTGTAAAGTAATAAACTAGCTGTATTCTTCGGTTTCATCTGTAAAATCTCGCTTTTATAGATACTTATTTTTTTTAGTATTGTTGTGTTTGACATGGACGTTTATGGACGTTATTTCTAATAGCTTTATTAATAAACGTGGAGTAAGGTCGGAGTAGTGAGAACATGCTTTGTATTTTTCCGTGACAAGAACTTTCGAAGTTGACAGACAAGAACAAAAAGTGATAAAATTACTCCAATCTTATTCCACATTTATTAATAAGGCTATTAGTGTTTACCACACTAGGTGATAATGCTAAGTAATGTGCCGGTAGATGTCACTACAAGGCCTTACGAGAAAATGCTTTCTTAATTTCGGCTTGGCGGGAGGCTTACCCAACCTTTGTCTCGTTAAAACAAATAAAATAAATACAAACTTCTGTAGGTATATTTGATTAATATTTTAATGAAAACAAAGTAGTTAAGCCAGCGGAGAGCTGTCCGAACACGTACTTGATATTTGTTTAGTGAGGGCGGAACTAGGAATTTTGTTTGTGTTCTGTTATGAAATTACTATCAGAAAGTTTGTTTAGGTCTTGTCGTTTGTTAAAATCAAAACAATAGATTGCCTCTTTTACGTTACAGTCATAGTTACATTCACTTAAGAGGAGTATATACGCCAACGACCTTGAAACTGAAAATCCCTATCGGCCTCATCGAAAATTGTTGATTATTTCATGACGGAATGTCGTAGAACTTTTTTTTGTGCACAGATTGTAGGTGACATTGTTTCCTACATTTTGGTGTAGTTTTAAGACAAGAACCTTCTATTGGTGCAAAGCCTATCCAAATTTTAGACAAAAAATGTCTGATTTGGCTAAAATGTCGATAGGCTTCAATACGTTTCGACATATTTGTATGGAAACTGCACTAAAATATTGGAAACAATGTCGTCTACAATCTGTACACAAAAAAAAGTTCTACGACATTCCGTCATGAAATAATCAACAATTTTCGATGCGCCCGACATGGATTTTCAGTTTTTCAGAATAGGGCCCTTAATAGTCCAGGATCCGTAGTCTATTTTTGAAAATTGATTACTATCAAGCTAGTTTTCCGTGAGAAGCTTCATTTTGATGAGACGCCCAACAATTTCCTATACGAAACTCTCGATTGTGTTAGAAATAAAAGGTTCCTGCTGCAAAGGTTGTTCATTGCTGCTAGCATTTTGGGCAGCTTTGCATCGGGAACTCTTGGGGACGGGTTATTTTAGTTTTGGTGATTTTGTGTTTCTTTGTTTTGTTCAGTTAAGTTTTTTTTTAAATTAATATTTGATAAGTTATTGTTTCTTGTGTACAAAATAAACGAATCATTTGTAGGATCTGTACTACTACTTTTGAGCGTGGGACCGGTATAACGTACTACGCAATTGTAGGACACGGAAAACTAGCTTGATAGTAATCAATTTGCAAAAATGTACTAGGGATCCTGGACTATAAGTCCCGTGTTTTCACCCGCGTAAGTTCAGATCTTACGCGTCGTGGGTTTTTCGCAAAACCCTTTCTTATCGAATGCTTACTTTACATAAAGATCACACTCTTCAAATTTCAGCTCTCTACTATCAGTGGTTTAGGCTGTGCGGTCCATCAGTGTGCTGAGCCATCAGTCATGTATAAACACTCTTTCGTTTACTCAATGCTCTCTATTTTTTCACCGTAAAATGTGGGGGTGGTCGGTCAAATTCCCAATGGCTCCGATGAAATTAATATAAAGTTCAACGATCCCCAAAAAAGCAAACAATGTACCTACCTACTAATTTTATTTCTAATTCCGAACATGAAATAAAGCTTTAATACCTAATTAAGCCGGGTACTCACTTGCGAGCTTAAACCGTAACTGTTGCATGTACTGTAACCAAAAAGTGGAAGTGCAAAGTGGAGACGTAAAAAATACAACGGTATAATCGGCTGTGTAGCCCCGACATAGGATAATGCTATCCCATATCTTTCTGGGTATCGTAAAAGGTGACTTAAGATCTGGGGGAGACTAGCGAGCCTGCAGTTTTCTCCGCGCGATGGTCCCAATGAGGGTGTCAGGCAGGTAAAAACATTGTCAAATTTATTTGCAGTAGATAAGATTAGATCAATAGTAATACATTATCAGTCAATAAGATTTACCTGCTTGTTTCAGCGGACCCCGGGCTCCTGGGAGGCAACCGGTAACATTACTCGGATTTGTACAAGAATACATTAGAACCTTGTTACCGTATTTGTGAGACAGGTTACGGTTACAGCTAGCTAGTTCATCTTTTTCTTCTTCTTTTCGTGAGATGCTGTGTTTCACCTAGTGTTAGAGTTTTCAGGACGCCAAAAAGTCGTTAGGTCATAAAAGGCCTGCTGTCGGTGATAACAACTGGTTAACGTGCCTTCTGAAGCACGGTGAAGCTTGAGAAAATGATTTTCCACTAACATTATCGATCACCCATTCAAGTAATGGCCGTGCCAAGCGTTGTTTAACAATGATCATTGATCGGCGAGCGCAGCTAGGCCAATGAGCTCCTCATCACCTCGCTGGCTCAATATTTATTCCCATGGCATAATTTTAATATAGTCGTTCAAAATTTAGATTTCTTGAACGACTGATAGTGCTGTGGGGTCGCAGATATAGCAACAGTACCTACAGCAGCCCATGCTTGTTGTTCGTTTAGGCACACCCAGGGAGCACGTGCAGGCTATCTCGCTAGTGCGTACCCGGCTTAAAGGGACGAATTAAAAACAATCCCAATGCAAATGTTTATCTTTATGCCTTTACCGTTACGCATAAAAATTAACACCGATTTTATTCGGAGAACAAACACGTGTCGAACAAACAGGGATGTGGTTGGCGTATTTTGTGTTTAACCACGATGTAGGGGGAGAAAATGTATGGTCACACTGTCATGGAAACATATCCTGTCAGAGACACATTGTTTATCTTTTTTACCCGACTGCGCGACGCAAAGAAGGGTTATGGGTTTATCAGTCTATGTATGTTTGTATGTTTGTTCCTATGTGGCGCTCCAGAGGCCAAACGGCTGGACCGATTTTGATGATTCGCACGTCAATCGATTCGTCTTAATCGTGGGAGTGTCACTGAAGACATGACATTTATCAAAATTCAAAATGGCGTCCACCAGCCGCCATATTGTAAAAAAGAAAAAAAGAAAAATTGACTGACTATGTCGAGTGGGGTATCGTCGAATAGGTTTTTGAAAATCATTTTTAGGTTTCCTTGATCATTTTTCATTTAGTTCAACTATTTGGGATCTACAACGACTTCAGTTGGTTAAGAAAACAAAAGTTGACTGGCTATATTAAATGGGGTATCGTTGAATAGGTATTTAATAATCATTGTTAGGTTTCTCTAACCATTTTTCATTAAATAAAACCATTTGGGATCTACAACGGTTTAAAGTTGGTTAGAAATCGTCCATACCTTAGATTACCGCAGCTTACTGAATAATCCTCAACTTAACCGTCTCAATGAAATGATGCGATTGCGATTAAAATACAATAAAATTGATTTAATAATAAAATAAAAAAATTAAATAAAAATTTAAAAAACCCGCGTGCTTAAAAAAACTTTAAATAAAAACATATACATAATAAAAACTGAAAAGAAAATAAAACAAGTCCAGTAGTCACAGAACATAGCGACTTTAACAGTCGGGACCCATTACTGAAAAGGTATATTATGAGCAAGATTTTAGGTAGTCAATGGGTCCCGACAGTTAAAGTCGCTATGTTCTGTGACTACTGGACTTGTTTTATTTTCTTTTCAGTTTTTATTATGTATATGTTTTTATTTAAAGTTTTTTTAAGCAGGCGGGTTTTTTTTAGGTAGGTAGGTAGGTTACCCATACTTACCTATATCTACTATTTATGTCACAGAGCGGTTTTGGTGTAGTGGGTAAATACCTCGATTTTCATTTCGAAGCTCAGGTATTCGAATCTTTCTTGCGTAAAAGTTAAGGAAAACATGGTGAGGAATCCAAATTCAAATTTTCTTCTGGTACTTATATTAGGAGACTTTTATCTCATATCATTTTCGTTCGTCTGCAATTGCGGAAAGAAGAAGAAACATAGTGGGAACTACATGATCGAAAAAACGAATGCCCGCGCTAATCTCAGGAACCGCAGGTCCGATTTGAAAAAATCTTTCAGTGTTGGATAGTCAATTTATTAAGGAACACTATATAATGTTTAAAAAACAATAGGCGGACAAAGTCGCGGGCACTGCTAGTCATAATATAAACGACATAATATTGAAACAAAAATGATAAGGTAACCACAAGGTTCAACTTTTGTTTGAAACCTTCATAGAGTAAAGTACAGCTATTTTCCCTGGAATTAACAAAGTATCGGTTTTTCTTACGAACACGTGCGACGTACAGTCCCTAAGGGCTCCATACTAATGTGGTTATGTTGGCCACGACAGACTGCCGACGGTTTTGTTGACCGATCGTACGCATACCTACAGCTTTATTTTGATAGATTTTCTTTCTGTTATTTGTTATCATATAATGTACCTAACTAATATTAGAGGTACATTAACTACCTACCTACCTACCTATAACTTAATAATTTAATTATTTAGTCTCTGTCTCTGCAATGCCTGAACAAGGCGCATGTCACACAGGGATTTCTTATACAACAAATACAAAAAAAAACAAAATACAAATTCATTTATTTATCCAAAAAAGAAAAAGTTTGTATACTTAGCTCTTAATAACATGTATGCTATAAAACCGAGCCACCCCGAGGTAACAGTTTAAATTAATAGTTTTTAAATTTATTGTCTGTCTTTCTGTTTCTCTGTTACTAATAATGCATTTAAAAACTACTAAGTGAATTGAAATTTGTTTTATTACTAGATAGCTCTGTTTTGAAGGAAGAACCTGCAACCTGGTCATTCTGCGATCTGGACATTCTGCAACTGGGACATTTTACACCCACTGGACATTATGCAACTTGGACAATGTGGACCTAAACAACGTGGTATACTTTACATCAAGAAACAGAAGACAATCGAAACCGAAACACAACACGATCGAAATATTTTCGAGGAGTCTGTAAACTATCGGCCGACCTAAATAAATATCGCCGATGTGAGTTTCCCCTTACCTAAATAGGTTGGCTATAAATGTGTCGTTGGGTTTACCCTTTTTAGGCCACGGTCAGGGAAATTTCCATATTTGTTTGTCCTATGAGAGTGGTTGGGCTACTGTGGGTAGGTAAGTTTTAAGATATTTTTTAGAATTTGACTTGACTTTAAGGGCTATATTTCACCGGGACACCATGGCGGCGCAACCAGTTGCCGCTACCAACAAAATGTATACAGCTCTATAGAGAGTTACTTACTTGGTGTCCGTTTGGTGGCGCAACCAATTTGGCGGCGCGACCAACTCGGACGCGTGCACAGAATGTTAGTGGTTGCGCCGCCACGCTGGTCGCGCCACCACCAATTACTATAGCGCTGTATGGTGTCTCACTCGCTCGGCCGCCGCCAGTCCGGCCGCCAGCCAGTGACGTCCCCACCTCATTGCATGCAGCAGTACTGTCTCAGTGTGGTGTGGCGACTCTGGTGTCTGTATGGTATCTAGTTTGGTAGCTTACGGACACCACGGTGGCGCAACTGGTTGCGCCGCCATGGTGTCCCGGTGAAATATAGCCCTAACGGTTTTAGCCAAACGTCCAACGTCTAGTTAGTTAAGCTTTGGACAAGTATTTTCATGTTCTGTATTTCTCTCATCCGTGCGATGGTCCCGGTAGCATTCCTGTCGGGAGCCCGGGGTCCGCTAAACTACAAATATTTTTTTTTTAAACTTTGGGGTCTGCGCAGTAGGTAAGTCATCATCACTCATCATCATTGACCTTCTGCAAATGGATTTGGCAATATTTTACGACCTGCCGGCCGCCTGCTTAACACCAGCCCTATGAGGATTGTTAAACAAACCACTTACAAACAACCACATAGTTTCAAAATTTTAGAAGAGCTGGCTTGATTCTTCTACTGACAATAGGAACCATCACGCAAAAAATACCTAATTTGAAGTATATTTTGCCGGAAAACGAGCCCGTAAACAGTTGCAATTACATTAAAATAGGACAAAATATTCTATGATGGATTGAAACACTAGGTTTAGGCCTAGGTTCATAATAAGGTTTTAGAAAGTAGGGTAGCCTACCTACTTAAGTAATAAATTAAAGAGGCTTTTACAATATACAAATTTAATAACCCAAATGAATTTAACAATTAAAAAGAATAAATAAGTATGTTGAGCAGTTATGTTGAAGACAATTAATAATTTACAAAGTTTGTAAGTTAGGTATTACAATTAAACGTTTAAAAGGGAGACGGTAGTTCTCAGGGTCGTGGAGTAACAATAAAAAGACGAGTAATTCTTGCACTTAAGAGGGAGGACTAGGACTTAGCTTGAAGCCGGAGCGGAAACGTTTGAGCCGCCAGAATGATCAGACGCCCAAGGATGCGCGGCTCGCTGCTACTGGAACGCCGAACGGTGCCGGTGCTCGCGCTGCAGGTGCAGACGCAGTGCAGGTGTAAGTAGGTAGGTGCAAGTGGTAGGTGCAAGGGGTAGGTGCAAGTGTAGGTGCAAGTGGTAGGTGAAAATGCCCTGAAAAATTCAAAAGAAGCACTGAGGAAAAAAGTTATAATAAATAAATAATTAAATATAGGGAAATATTATGTCACTGCTGCAAGGCCCGTTCTGTGCAAGCGTGTAATGTCCGCTATGCCGGCACACGTGGCGACGAAGATGTTGGGTAAAAGATGGCGTGGCACTAGGTGTGGCAAAGTTACACGTGGCGGTTACAGCGTGCTAAGTTAAGCGCAGCAGTGAAAGAGTGAGAGCAAAATTTGCTACATAATGTAAGCAGGAACAAGATGTAACGCCTAGAATGTAAATTGACTAAATTCTCTAGAAGTAATATTCTAAAGCGCGGCCACTCGCCAATTCCAAATGATAAAAATGATAATGTACTTAGGTGATTCTGTGCCGGTAGTATATAACGTGCATGCCACGATAGCGTGCCAGCACGACACTAATAGAAAATACGGCACCATAGCACAAGCCTAAAAATGTACTGGTTCTATAAATATCTATTTTATTAAATAGGTACGATAAAAACAATAAGCCACGGATGGTAATCTAGCATACGGCGATAAAAATGATGGAAGGTGGAACCGCGTGCTTCCACGAGTGAAGGTCAAATAGGTTAAGCTGAGAATAAAAATCTGAATTAGGTAAATGTAAATGCTGATTGTCCGACTAAATACGGTACAGACCGTAATGCGGGACAGTCTAGCAATCTCAATTAATGGAAATTAGAAAAATGAACATGATTAATAAGTTAAATAAAATATTATACGTGGAATGACTAAGCAAGAACTTTAGCTGCAATATAAAAATTAAGAACCTGGACAGAACAATAATTTCAACCCAAGAGAAACTCACCGTTAACAACGGGCACTGATTTTACTAATTATAAGAAAATACGGGAGAAAGTTATCTCCTATAAATATTGTACTGAGGTTAAGGATCTCAAGAAGAAAAGGCCGGGACCGCATGAGCAACCGTTTATATATGAATGTCCCCTCTTTGGAGGTCCATTCTAACCGGCAAGTCCTAAGAAAATATTTTGTAAACAAAACTGGTTACGGAATAATTTGGAACTAAAAGTCCGTATTAGAATTCCGTTCCCTATGTTTACATTTCATAATAGAAGCCTATAAGTACTTACAGTATGAATGGATTGATCAAATCTTTGAAACGTATGCCTAGGTAGGTGCCTTGCTTATGTTGTCTAGACAGGAATAGGTGTTCTAAGTTAGTAAACCCGCGATACTAGCGCCGCGGCTGGGTAATAATTCTCTATATGAAGTTACCAGACTATTGGACTACCCGCTCTCGAACGAAACAAAATTAAGTTCATAGACTATGGTAGAAAACCATAGACATGAAGCAATTCTAGCAAACAGAATTATGATTAGAAATTATTAAATTAAGTATTATTTAAACATAAAGGATTGATAAAAACATTAAGTTAAGTTAACAATTGGCTAATTTGATCTGTTATGATTTATTTTACATCGGAAAAACAAAAATAAATTCCTTCGGTTGGTTCATAGACTAGAACAATCAAACAGAAAATTATCCATAGACAAATAACGTTTGATTGATTTTTACGAAAAACAAAGCTGTCAGTTGTAATTTAGTAAACAAAACGGAATGAATATCCAATATAATATTAAATAAGTTCTTAATTACGTTATAATAGTTATTTAAAAGATTTTAAGTTAAGTGGAAGGACAATTGTTACAGGATATTACGTCGTCAAAGTACTATCAACAACAAAAGTGGGTATCCAGTTAGCCGAAATATTTGTTTGAACCAAGCGCCGAGCGTGGAATAAGCATATTATACAGACATTGATATAGGTATATATCTATAGATATCAAATGTGTGACAATTATTGTGTATCTAAATTTCATCTCCATGCGCAAGTGTCTGGTTAGCACAGCGGTCTTATTGCATTGATTTTGATATAAAAAGCAATCCGTTCCGAGGTTCGATCCTTGCAAGCGAAATTAGACCTTACGGTGTATACCCACTTTCGTTGTTAATAGTATATTATATATTTTATTTTATTTTATTCGGAAAGCAGACAGTGTAATATAGCATTAATAGCGTAACAAATAATTAAAACTATGCACTATCTATAAGTTTTCGCAAATATCATCTACCTATACCCAGCCAATTCCTCAGAAGCTTCGTTAATATTCATAGCCGATGAAAGTTCGCGAAATTCATCCCATATATTATATGAAACTCGTTATTATTCATAAGTTTTAAACTAGTTTGTTATACGAAGATAATTTATTCAAAATAATTGTTACCTAATGCATCGAGTTATTTATTATGTACTATAGTGTATCTAGCGTTGGACGTCCACCAACGAGATGGACGGACGACTTGGTTAAGGCCGCGGGTTCACGTAGATGCAGGGCGCTTATGACCGAAGCATCTGGAGATCTATGAGGGAGGCTTATGTCCAGCAGTGGACTTCTTACAGCTGAAATGATGATGATAGTGTATCTTCTTGTTCTTCTTTTCGTATATAGAGGGTTACCTAGTTTTAGAGTTTTAAGGTCGCCCTAAGGCCTCTAACTCGACCTAACCACTGCTAACTGAGATAACAACCATTGTTTTTGAAACATGGTGGCTGCTTCAATGTTTTAAAATCCTAAAAGATAAGAATCAGGAGGGTAACTGCGGTTCGTATCGATACGACATCGATACGATAATACGATGATTCTACTGTCACATTCTGATAGTAGGGTGACAGTAGAACCATCGTATTATCCTCCTCCAGGATGTTTTCAATCTAAGTATGTGGCTTACGGCCAAACGTTAGTCAAACTTTTAGTTCTACTTAAGGGCGTTTATTCCATTCTCTTTCTCCATACAAACGTAGTTTACGTTTTCCTCCCTGGATTAGAGCAAATATGTTTATGCTATAAAACTTATATCTGGCATGACTATTCATCTTCCGAATTATTTTTTTAATTTTTAATTTTTTTTTATGTTTTATTATTATTTTAATTAGAAAAAAAAAAGGTTCGTACATTGACAAGACATGACAGATATAGGTTTTATGGCATAAACATATTTGCTCTAATGTCTTTATCCAGGGAGGAAAACGTAAACTACGTTTGTATGGAGAAAGAGAATGGAATGAACCCTCTTAAGAGTATAAAGTCTACCTACTCTTTCTCCATACAAACGTAGTCGACTGTTTCCTCCCTGGATAAAGACATTAGCTAGTAGGTAAGTTATTTATCATTTACCATACCTTCTGCAAAAAAATTTGGCAATATTTTTACAGCCGGCCGCCTGCCTGACACGAACCCTCCTAGAGAGCAAACAGCTTATCCGCCACCGCGTGGGGAGAACCTAAGGTTTGCTAGTCTCCGTCGTCTCCTTCAGATCCCTTTGTCGCCTTTTATTACACCCACGGAAAGAGGTAGGGTAGCCATATACTATGCCGGGGCTACACGGCAACCGGCTATCTCAGTATTAGTAGGTTCTTGTTACCAAGTGATTTTTACGAAACATTGTGTAGACCGTAGACCATTAGATTAGGTTACATCAATTTATCTACTTTTTTACTACCGACTACCTTCCCACTTGTTTACGGATAAACAAGAAACTTGGAATACAGCCAGCAGCCAAATTTGCATAGTCACACCAAGGATTTTGCTGACTCTCCCATATTTATTACGTGCGGTAAGCTAACCTCGCTTTTCGAAGCCTCCATACTTACGAAGTCCTTTTAAAAGAGGTGTTAATCGAAAGTCGATAAATCTCGCCGCCTTGGGAAATCCTTGGTTATTTTTCGAGGTTCTATAGGGGTTCCGTAGACAATACGATTTATTAGTCGCCCGTAAGATGCCTCGAGGGAGTGAGCCTCCTATACACACGTGATCCCTGATGGGTGATAATAAGACCCTTACAGACTACAGACTTTTACCCGATAAAAGCGATAGTTTGATTAGTATGAACGGTCTGTTACTACTAAATCGTTGTAGTGTGCGCACTCTCATATACATTTCCATACAAACCATAAATAGGTTTTGATGGTTTGTATGAACCATCAAAACCTAGGCCAAGGGTTTGATCACGAAAAGTCTGTAATATGTCTGGTCTGTGGGGTCTAAAAGATCACTGCCTAGCGAACTCGTAAATTTTTCGACATTTTGGCTGGTCCAGCCACTAAGAAAGATTGATCAAAATTATTTTTACTATCTGGTTCATTTGGTTTAGGTAAGCTTGCTACATTTTAGGGCTTGCCTATATACTCTGCAATAAAAATGGAAACTCAAATCTTCACAGAGGGGCAGGCACCCATTAGTATAGGAATCTCTTTAACTTTGACAGAAAATGGGTGTGTGGCCTACACCGCTTATGGTAAAGATATTCGGTAATGCGGATAGAGTGTAAGCATTCGATAAGAAAGAATTTTTCGAAATGCCCACGGACTTATGCGAGTGAAACCGCGTGTACAGCTAGTAAAAATAAACAATCAGTCCATACTTAAGCTGTGGTTTGCGAAGTCGTAGAATGAGGAACAAAAATGAACGAGACACATAGTGGACAATAGATAATAGAGGGAGATAGATTCATTGTTAAATGTATAAGCAGGAGCGAGACGAAGAATATTTTTTTTGTTTCCATTCATTTCTGTTCCTCTATCTAGGATATAAGTAGACAATCAGTAGATTTTAAATCTGTGGTTTGCGAAGCCTCCAGTCTATAGGGTTGTGAATAGAAACTTACCACTTTGCGTCACCCAGACTCTCTTTATTAGGGTTGTCCTTAACTTGACCAGTAACTAAGTACCTATTGTTTGTTTGCCCTAAACCAGTTACTGAAGTCCTCAATTATTCCGAAGGGTTCTAGCTTATTCATTATGAATTAGAATAGGAGATAGTTATCCTAAAATAACAACAAGAATATCGTCGATAAACATTTATTAATATAATCCATCATTTTTTCCATATTCCAATATTAGTAGTAGGTAATTATAATTAGGTATTCCATTAAGGAACGTACAATGTAAGAAGCTACGTACAGAGAAAACTACTGCAATACCATATTATATACCCCCAATCCGAGAGCAAGTAACATTATATATATGTATTTTTTTATATATGAATATATTGACACATTTATAATAATATAATATGTAGGTAGTTAAAATTCTAAGTTGCCAATCGCAAATATGGCGTTGTTTTATATAAAGGCTTATAATAGTGTCTTTCACCAAGTTTTTCCATTACCGTAATTCCCTTACCGACTAAAACATTTAAAGTTTTATTTTTGTTTTTTTTTTCGTTTAGTATTTTCTCTACTTCCTATCGACATAAGTTTACCACCAAGTTTAGCTACTTTTTATTCGTCTATTCTTAACTCTACATACATACATTAGAGATAGATCTGTCGTTGGACGGCGTTCCCGCAGTTAAAATGAAAAGCGAACGAAAAGTCCGCGGAAACGTCGACGTGACAGTGGAGGGTCCGATAGCCTAGGCACAACGTCAGGCGTACCGATTGGGCAATAAGGCTGGGTGATTGCCCAACCGAGTAGGCGGACACCAAGGCAACCGGACATAACTAGGGAAAAGTTTGTAAACAATCCAAAAATACGTAGGAAATCAAGGTCCCTGTGTTCGTGAAGGTTGAAATGAAAATTGGGTCCGTTGGCGTGCTGAGGTTGGCGCAGTCGAAGGAGCGGCGGTCAGATCGGCTGGCGTGAGCTGGTCGCCGCTTCCCCGACGGAGAGCGCAGGGTCCTTTACTCCTACCCCCACTTCTGGAAGAGGCCCATGCGCTGGCATCTACAGTTGGAGCCCCAGAGGTTGCAGCGGCAGGAGGATGAGTGGCAGCAGTCTCCAGGGCGGTGATCGCAGTTACCTCCACGGCGGATACACGCTCGCCTGAAAACGTAGATCAGCGACGAACGTCTGAAACCATATCATTGAACACTAGCCTAAGTTACCGTGCTAGGGGTGTCGTCTGAACAGGGCAAATTATTTGAAACCCCTTGTCAGAGAGCAAGTAACTTTTTATAATTATATCTTTATCTTTTATAACATTCTATAATTATAATTTTTGTATTTTATAACATTTTATAATTGGTTTTTGTAATGGTTACATATTTTTGAAGTTTTCCATAGTGAGAACTTCTGTACTATCATTATAAATACCCCAGTCTGAGAGAAGTCAGAGAAATTTTATTTTTGATAAAGTATTTATAGATAGGGATATGTGAATTATTTTACCATAAAAAAATCTACAAAAAAAAACTGCTGCTAAATGTACTATACTGTAAATAGCGCCCCAATTAGAGACCAATATTATATTATTATTATAAAAGTATATTTTATAAATATTAGCAAATTTATATCACCAATAAACATTTAAAAAACTTATAACTTTTTACTGCTTACTTTTAGCATAAAACCGTCAACACCCAACTATGACAGAGCCCATCATAAAAAAACCGAATTGACAGCCGAATTTTATATCTCCAATTCGTTAACTTTGTATTTTTATCATAATTTTCCTTAAGAATGAAAATAATCATTCGAGCATGTTTACTGTCCGTGTAAACACTTAACAAATGAATTTAAGTACCTAATCAAACACGATCGAAAACGATTCTTATTGTATAGAAATAGGACTTACTTTCCAACATCCTGTAGCAGCTGCAGATCGGCAGGGTCTTCACCGTAATCAGACAGGTTTACTTCGACATCGTCGTCTCCTGTTGACATACATTTTGTTGACTTAATTAAAGGTTTGATGCTGTTTGTGTATTTGTTTGTAGGAATACGATATAGAATAAGGTTTTTTCTTGAGTTTAATTTTATTATTTACAACTAATTATGAGCTGTTAGTCTTTACGCCTGAGAAAAGGTTTTGCCTTCAGACGAAGGTACGTACTAATTTCAAAAGTATACTTAAAAACCTGGCTGTATTCATGTTTTGTGAAGTTTTAAAGTTAACAGACAGTGACAAACCGTACACAAAGTTAGTAATCGTTTGTAGGTAAGGCGGTAAATATACAAGCTATCCAAGTAAAAGACTAGCATTGCTCTTTATTAATAATAATTACAGGAGTGGAATAGGTTAATTGCTAAATGACTGGGTGAGAGACAAATTAAAACACTATGTATATTAATAAAATAATATTAATATACATAGTGCTCCCAGGATGGGGTATTAAGTCGAAAGGGGGTTGTTTTTTTTCCAAAAGTTGTAGAACAAAAATTGTTTGCCTAGACCTCTAGAAAACCCCCTTTCGGATTAATACCCCTCCCTGGGAACATTCTGTATAATCTTTTTTATTGTGTAGGTATCATATCCTATATTTCTCCGCAGTCTAAGTTCCGATGCGATAATTCTTTTTTTATTTATTTGCAAAGGAATAAAGTTATAGAAATCCTTGACCCAAAAACTTTGTGATATCGTTCCTACATTTTAGAACCCATCAATATTGTGCCCTCATAAAGCAGTAATGACGAAAAACACCGATACGAACCGAATATTATATGAAATTTTATTACACTAATAAGACTTTAATGAGTACTTCTAACAAAGTGATACAATCTCTAAGTCTAGAGATAAATTTCGTACCAGATGTTTGAAATTCTTTCAAAGGAAATTGTTCCAATGTATTTGAAACCAAATATTTTGTCTATAAAAACTTACATATAGGTATTTAAACATTTAACGGTTTGCCTAGAATTGGCCTTTCTATATAGCGTACTTTCGACGACCTCTGTGGCGCGTCGTGCGAGAGCGCGACTGCAATGCAGGAGGTTGCGGGTTCGATTCCCGCCGGGTGCAAGTATTTATGCTTAAAAATAAATATTTGTGTCTGGTCTGGGTGTCCTTCTATGTATAATATGTATGTATTTACAAAAGAAAAATAAATATAAGTATTATATCCGTTGGCTAGTCACCGTAACACAAGCTTAGTCGCTTACCACGGGGCTAGATGGCGCTGTCTGTTGTTCACAGAATTTATTTATTTATTTATTCGACATCGTGCATGTCGAAGCAGTGTATTATCGAAATGATGCCCTTTCTATATAGCGTAACTACTGTCGATATATTGAACTTTCGATGCAGTGTAGCATCGATATGATATCTTTTCATTGTAGCGTACCAACGATTTTTTTCGTTTTATGTTTTTCTTTTTATTTTTAATTATGTTGTGTCTATTACTAATGTGTTTATGTACTGTGTGAGTTGTGTGCCTGTCTTAATAAACGTATTTTCTTTCGTTCTTTCGATGTAGCGACCATCGAAGTAGCGACTTTCGATATTATGCTCTACACCCCGTGGACCATAAACCAAACTGTATTGTAATCTGAATTATAACTGTCTAAACACAAAACTCCAATAAAAGAAGACAGGATCATAAATCAAGCTGATATTTGACTTCCCTAAATAAAATGTGTAAAAATGGTATATAAATCATTTTATTTTCTTTGTTTACTTTCGCCCTTTGTATTGGATTGCAGGCTGTGTCCTGGGTACCTATCTGGAGATTTTAATTAACAGTTGACAGTTCAATTTTTACACAGACAGAGAGAGAGAGAGAGTCGAAATCAAATGTTGACTTTGACTTCGACGGTGAAAATGACAAAACATTTGTTAGAGTTCCGTACTCAAAGCGTCAAAACGGGACCCTATTACTGAGACTCCACTGTCTGTCTCTTTGTCCGTCGCTGTAACTCATAAACTGTGATAATTACGCAGTAGATTTGTTTTCTTCTGTTTCGCGATGTTAGATTGAAATTAAACTTATTTTTCGGTTGCGCGTTTCATTTATTATTTTATGAAGAAAAAAATTTTTTTTTAAGAATTAACATACTTTTTTTATTATTATTTTTAGCATTGCCCTTTGAAAAAATAAAAAGGTTAGGTTAGGTTAGGTTATACTTACCAGGATCAATATAAGAAGCATGTGCCCACTCTGAGGCGAGCAGAACAGCCGCTACAGCCAGCAGGAGTGCGCCGGCGCGCGGCATGCTGCCTTCTACGCGACCGATGCTTGCCTGCGCACACGCATACAAAATACCCTCATTACTCACAGGATATTCAAAGATCAAATCGCGCAGCCGATGCCGGCTGGCTCTAATACTTTTCCTGTGTCCTAAATCTCTTACGAGCGTGTCTCAGTAGGTTGTCGATAAAATAGTCATTGTCATATTTGGCCTGTATTTGAGAAATTTGGAAGATAAATGTGTCAAATACACGTCAAATGTGACAATTACTATTGAATTTGATACACTTGGTAGACAAATGTGTCAAATACGCGTCATATCTGATAATTATTATTCTATCGACACTCTATTGAGTGGGAAACAATTATGAGCGCAGACTTGGGACCCTGGTTTAGTAAAAGCCGACTTAAATTTAATAATAAGTCAAGGTAACAGTGTTATTGTACTTTAAAATACGCTATTTTAGGTACGTACGTAAATTATTGTAGGTGTTGTGGTTTTGTGCATTATATACTTAACTTAAACTAAGGTTAAGGTAAGGCTAAGTTTAAAGATAAAACTAGGGGTTTAAAGTGTTAATCAATGTAAACAAATTCGAAAAACACAAACAAGAGAAAGATACGGGTTCAAAGATTCATCGCTCGAGCTGCGAGCTCGTGTGGTCTAGTTAGAATAGACCATGGGGTACATACCCAAAGACGCGAGTTCAAGCCTACCGCGAGGGAGTTTTTGAAGACGTATTTTTTCCTAAGAAAAAATTCCTAGCAATAGCTAGGTCGGCTTAGATAATCATGAATCATACAGCGACATACGAAGGGAGACTTTTGTTGTAGCACGTCCACGAATTGAAGTACTACGAGTTTTCGTAGAGCTACGAATGGCTACGAAAACTTTCGATAAAAGTACATTATTAATCAGAGTTCCGCGTTTCACTCGCGGAAGTCCCGATCCCGTGGAAATATCGGGACCAAATGTAGCCTATGTTACTCCTCGATAATGTAGCTTCCTATTGGTGAAAGATTTTTTGAAATCGGTTTAGTAGTTTCAGAGATTACTCGCAAAATACACACATACATAATTGTTACCAACGTTACCTCTTTATAATATTAGTATAGATATCCCACTGCGCGGTTTCACACAAGTCCCGCGAAGTCCCGAACCCGCGAGAGTATCGGAATAAAAAGTAGCTTATGTGTTATTCTAGATCTCTACTCTCCAGCTATCTATATCCCAAATTTCGTCGAAATCGGTTCAGTAATATAATCAAAGGAATATTGCCGTAACACAACGATAGCGCGTTCCAGAAATTTGGAAAAAACACTTTCCAATTCTAGCTTAATATTATTAAGTGAAAAAATTGACATCGATTACCGGTTTTCAATAAGAATCGACGTCAACCAATCATGTAAAAGCTGACTTGTAAAGCGTTCACCGATTTAATCATGTCAAGAATCATTGGGCGGACGGACGAGACCCATCCAGACCTCTCGAGTCGTACACACGACAGATTTAGTATCGGCCGATGGCTTGGGGTGAAATGGGGTTACCTATATCGGGATAAACTTGTTCGCGTGAATTCAGGTCTCTAATACATTATATTCATTTATCATAAATCATCATAACTAACCCAAAAAATGTTTTAATATAAATACCTACCTAGCTAAAAAATAAATGTAATTTAGTTTCAAATTAAACTGTGTTTTATTACAAACTAGCTGCGCCCCGCGGTTCCCACATCCCGCGGGATTTACGGAATCAAGAGTATCTTATGTCCTTCTCCCGGTTCTAAGCTACCTCCCCACCAATTATCACCAAAATCGGCTCAGCCGTTCTTGAATTATAAATGGTGAAACTAACACGATATATAGAAGTAAGATATCATGTGCTGCACAAAAAAACACTAGGTATAATAGATTTTAAAGTTACATGGTTGTTGTCACTACAAATGTTATTTAATAACAGGGTATTTACATGTTTTTTGTTGTTCATTTGTTTTTACGGAGTTAAAATAAAATTATTCTGCCGATGAAAAGTTTGTTATCTACAAGAGCCCTTTGTCAGCAAACAGGCTTTGATGGTTTTTATACGGTTAATGGCTTTTAACCCTTTTAGTAGGGAGATATTTTTAGTGTCACGTTGTAAGAGCGTAGTTTTCAGATCAATTGTATTTACTACAGGTTTATTTAATTAGGTTCTTTGCTCTATAGTCCCGTAATACGGTCTCTGTGGGCAACGCAGAAGTTTGCGGGTTCGATTCCCGCCCGGGACAAATATTTATGCTGCCTATATATTATGCATTTACAAAAAATAATGTAAGTATAATATACTGTGGTGAACTTATCGTCCATTACTGAAACCGTATTTGACGTTGATCCTAGCAGAAAATACCTACCTACTGAGGCTCCTGAAAATAAAAGGTTTTCACAAAGAAACGAAATTACAATTTCTATCTACCCGCATCGTAAGAACGGTCCCTTTGACGTCATAATCCGAAAGAGCGGTCAAAAGTACAGTATCGTAGAGAAATAATGTCTACTATAGTATTGTAGAGTAAAACTTTGGAAAAAGAAGGTAGTAAGTATATAAACCTATTCTAATACCTAGCTCCAAAAACCAAATGTTAAAGTTTTGGAGTAGGTACTAAATAGTCAAAGTTAAAATCGTTAAAATCGTCAAGTCTTAAAATTTTGATTTTAGTGTGGTTTCGGAACGCAGCCTCCGTTGAGAAGAAACCACAACTCATGGGTTACAATCGGTACATTGCAATCATTATAATAAAAATTGTATCTAGAATTTGAACAAAAGCAATTAATTATCATGTCCATTTGGATTATTTTCATTAAAATAGGACGACTTAAGTACACAATTTAAATTTAATATATTTTTTTAATCTTGTAATGGACATGTCACAAATATCTTTAAGTAGGTATAGTTAATTATATTAAAAACACTGGTGCTACAGAACGACTTGCTTATTTTTCTAATCCTACTGTGGGGCATAGTTAATGGTAAGTTTGTGGACATTCGAACGTTCTGGTGTACTCCCTATGTGGTTTCCTACCTGAATTTTACTTCTACGATACAATATCGTAGCACTCATCTTTGTCACAGAATATTCTTCAGAAAATGTCTTAGTACTGAGGTCACGTACGTTATTTTACTATACTATGAATATAGTGAACGTAGAAACGGTCTTAACAAAGCTCTATGCGCCCACTGTTACCTCAATTTGTGTAGAGGTACTCATAGAAACAACGTCTTATAAATATATTTCATATTGAAACTTTATCTTTGTTATTGAAGTACTATTTTTGCTGAAATACATAATTTTGAAGAGGTCATTAGCCTTGTTATACCTGTCGAGTAATGACCCCATCCACCATGTGACCCATGACCGCTCATTACTTGGATGGGTGACAAAAAACATTGTTTTTTGAATAGTGTTTTAAGTGCCTTTCGAAAAGGCACCTAAAAACACTAACACCAGAGCCTCTATTTTAATTCTACGAGCGATAAAACGAAATGATAATTCCAAAAGAGAATCTGTCATCCATATCCGTCCGAAAATTTTATTTTCTGACGGTTTTGAAGGACAGATGACAGATTTTCTTTATTTCGTTCTTTCGTAGAATTAAAGTACCTCCTGGTGAGCCACATCACTAAACGAAAAGAACATTTGGGTCATACTTATTCAGTTGTTCAAGCAACATTTTTGCATCAAAGGATAGCTAAAAATATATATGCATAATTTATTTTATATCAAAACAATATATTTTATTTAAATTTACAAACGAAATAGAGCAATATTTTTAATTTATTGTTAAAATAATAATAAATATGGCAAAGAGTCCCCTTCTGTGGACTGTTCAGATATTTGGTTGTCATGTTCAAGTTAAATAATTATTTTTGTGTTTGGAAGAATTCTCAAAAAAACAACTTCGTAGCTTGTTGTTTATATTTTAGTATTTAAAATATATTTGCATTTCAATAACACTCTTTAATTTTGTTAATAAATGGGCATAAACAGTCGGTTACGCGTAGAAACGTCTTTTCTGTGGACTCAAATAAATGCATTAGAATTTAATCTACCAAAGCTACCATTAACTATTTATTTTTCTACGCTGGCAGAAATTGACCGTTTGTCATTCGACCACAACTCTTTTACTACAAAATGTCCGACCGTAGAATAAAATCTTTTTTAAATTCGTTTTTAGCATATTTGTAATAGTTCAGTGTATCTTTCCTGTTCCTGCCATATTAATGTAAGTATTGATCATTTTGTACAATAAGTATCCAGCCTGGATACGTTTTAGGGACGATTTCTAGGTTTTCACTTTGTTGTTTTTCTAACCTCAATTCAGTAATGATTTATGTTGCTTTTTCTTTAAATTATCTCTTCTGTGGACATCTTTTCTGTAGAATTTGGTGTCCACAGGAAAGATGAAATTCTACAGAAGATATTTTTATATGAATACAGGATATTTTTATTTGAAAAAAAAAAAATGCCAGGATCACCAGAAAGTGCAACATTGCTTGAAATACCAGCATCTCTTAGGAGTCCAGCATCACCTGAAAATCTAGCATCGCGAGAAAGAACTGCATCGCCTGTGAGTTCAGCATCGCCTGAACCTCCAGTATCGCCTGAAAGTCTCGCATCGCCTGAGAGTCATGGAACCGCTTCAGCTTCTACTGCGACTGTAAACGAATTTGATGTAACAAATTCGTTTACTCCATCACCTGATCCTTTTCTTGGTGCCAGAATGCCCCTGACACCGGGTAAAAGGTTGAATTATTTTTCCGACTCCAATTCGTCTTCTCCCATTAAGGTGAAACCAACGAAAAGATGGAACTATTTTACTAAGCCTAATTTGCCCTCTCCTAAGAAGCGCAAGCCGTCATCTTCCTTTGAATTTGAGTCTCACGTAGGTTTAGCAATCTGGGTACAATATATATTAGAATATGTTCTTAATTTTTAAGTTGATCGCATATTATTTGTTTTTGTAGCTATTAAGTTGATCCCAAAGATATCCTTTGTTTTCCATGTGATTTCGTGTGCTAAATTTTAGACATATTTCTTGTTTTGACTTTGTGTTTAAAGCTATCATTAAGTCGGATCCTAAACATATTATTTGTTTGTTTTTGTAGCTGTAATAAGGCTGATTTTTAGTATTATATCCTAAACATATAATACGTTTGTTTTTGTAGCTGTAATAAGGCTGATTTTTAGCCATATTTCTGGATTTGACTTTGTTTTTGTAATAGTAATAAGGCTGATATTTAGAAATATTTTTTGTTTTGACTTTCCTTTTTAAAGCTATTATTTAGTTGATCTCAAAAATAGATTTTGTAGGTAAGTTTAGTAGATGTTAAACATATCCTTTGTTACGTTCATTTTTTGTAGCTGTAATACGGCAGATTTTTAAACATATTTCTTGTTTTGACTTTGTTTTATAGCAATTATATTAGTTGATCTCATACTTTTGTTTTGTAGCCATCATTGTGTTGGTTTTAAACCTATTTTATCATATATTTTAATTAGCGTTGGTTTTGTAGCAGTATTGAGCTGATTTATAAATTTATAAACATGTTCCTCATCCTTGTTTGTTATTGTATACCCGTAATACAAAATAATGAGAAACATATTCTATGTTACAATTTGTTTCTTTAGTTTTTGTAGCTTTTCTTAGTATATTTGTTAAGTAATGAATGATTAAGAGCAATATTATTGTGATTTTGTGCAAATATTTGAAAATATAATTATTGAAATGGATAAACGTGTCTTTATTTTCTTTTCTGTGGAACTAGATATTTTCTGTGGCCACCAAAAATTAAATAACCTTAATAATTTCGTTAATTTCAATAAACGATCTTGTTTAAAATTAGCAAAATATTATTTTATCCTCTGTTTACAAAATACGTGAAAATGGGAATAATTTGGGAGTAAACACTGTTTTGTGTATGACCCATTTATTGATTGATTGATTGTCGGCTGTTAAAAGTCTGTAGTCTACGGGGGTTCTAAAAACGATTTAATAAAAATAAAACTCCCTAATTCTCCCACCGTCACACATTAAAATAATGAACCAAAGAATTTGCCTTTAAAAAGTTACATTTTTAACAAGTTTGTAAAAACTGTTGTTTAATTTGTAAACTCCTGATTTTGTGAAACTTTACACATTATACTGATTTATTTCAGAGAACAGATTAGGGAACAAGGATAATTTAATAAATGTTGTTGTGTTCTAACAGATTATGGAGATAATGATAATTGTGTATGGCTTTGGCATTTGGAAATTATTTGATACCTATATCAAATTTTTGATTGAAAATATGAAAATTTTAGGTTTTTTGGGTGTTGGCACCATTGATGACCTTAGATAAGGGTCTATGGTCATCAATGGTCCCAATACCCAAATAAAACATAAAATATTTTCAATAGTTTCAAAACACGTCCGTTTCATTGCGGATTCCCCCTAATATTTTTAAAGTGTTATACTATGTCTTTTTGATACAATCCTGAGATAAAAATCTGAGGTACCTATCCACCAGATTTTAACTGGGCTTTATAATCCTACAACGCAGCTTAGGTAAGTCTCTATCTCATCTGAGCGATGTTCCCGGTTACATCCATCTGGGCAGCCTGGGGTCTCCTAAACCGCCAAATTATTTGAGGTCGGAACGTAGGTACGTACATACGTCATCAATCATCACACCTACTACAAATAGATTTGGCAATATTTTAGCGTTGCCTTAATACCAACGCTCCTTGGTATCAAGTAGTTTACCCGCTACCGCAGGGTAGAGAACTTCGCCTAGTATCTCCCAGATCCCTTAGTCAATAATACACATTGAAGATAATTTGAACCATTATTTTTATTCTTACTCCATTATTTCCGGGTCATTGTGTCCATTACATTTTTACAGTCTATCAGTCGATATCTATAAAATGATATTAGGTATCATTTTTTTTATTTATGATCCGCGTACCCCAATTCCGAAAGTGGTTCCTTTGCTGAGATATAAAATTTATGACCCTAATTTCATACCCCATAATATTTGCAGACATTACTGATGTTCTAATGGTTTTCTTGGCATATTTTTATCCTACAATTTTAGTAATAGCACATTTTAATCTATTTTTTAAAATTTTAGGGTAAAAACGGGACCCTTATGGACTTCACTGTCTGTCTGTCTGTCACTAGGCTGTATCTTATTAACCGTAATAGCTAGACAGTCGAAATTGTCACAGATGATGTAGGTACCTACTTCTGTTACTGCTAGGTATACAACAGAATAAAATTAACTTAATTACTACAAACTTGTATTTTTATTATGGCTGGTTAATCGGTAGGTACGGAAAACTCAGTTACTTCCAAGGTCGTCGCTTAAGTGTGGATTTTTGCACAGCAGCGATAGGTGGGTGCTAGAACTACGCGTAGAAAGTCGCGGGTACATCTAGTCTTATATCTTATTTATGTATACAAAATAAAGTCATGTTAATTAAGAATGACTAAACCGATTTTGATGAATTTTGGTATACCTACATAGAGATAGGTACGACTTTGAAGAAGGAATTGTTTTATAGCCTCTAAGGTGGAATAAAGTTCTCCGGGTCAGCTACTATTTAAGAAATGGGAAATAATGAGGGCATGACAAACTGTCTCAACTACTCGAAGCTAAGCGGAACTAACTTAGTTTAGCTGACGGTGGAAATTCGGCTATGGAAATATGGTAATTAAACTCAATATACCCAGTCTCTGATAAGGGTTACCTATACAAAGTCAATGACCCAGAATATCCGTTAGTAATAATTAAAGTTAGCTATTTGGTCCCTTTGACGTATTTTACTCTATATTCTAATTGGATTAGGTACCTAACCTATTTATCAGTCCACCATAGTCAATTATCCTATCCTACTTCCTACAAATATTATAAAGCTGAAAGTTTGTGAGCATGTATAATATGTGTATGTGTATATATGTGTGTGTGTCTGTTTACTCAATCACGTAAAAACCGCTGAACCATCATCATCATCCGAGCGTTGTTCCCGGTTGCATCTCTCTCGAGAGCCCGGGGTCCGCTTTCCTACTTTTACGTCTCCACTTCGCACGATCTTCGGCATCCCGTGTAGTAAGGCCATTTGCACGCATATCCGATCTCACAACGTCAAGCCAGCACTTCTTGGGTCTTCCCAATCTGCCGCGGCCGGGCGATGTGGTACGGGTACGGGTAAAAACCGCTGAACCGATTACCATGAATCTCGGTATGTAGATGGTTAGGATTCTATATCACAAAAAACTACGTTATCTACCTATCACAAAAACACGATTGTTGTAGCCCCACTTAAATATTTATTTTATTGCGGCAACAGAAATACTCCATCATTTATGAAAATATTAACTGTCTTATCTATCCATTACAGCTCGTGAGATACAGCGTGGTGACAGACCCTAAAAATACTAACTTAGTTGTTGTAAAACACGGAAATCCTTTGCATTAATCAAAACAAAGTTAACTAATATGAATATCTAGTTATTAATGTTACGATCTAACAGCCTCTAGGAATCTGATCCTCAGTTAAAGTACAACAACGCGTGCGAGTTAACTAGATACTAAAATAAAATAAACAACACACTTTTTAAACTTACACGATTTCCGTCCATTTTTATTATTAGACACGGGTCAAGATCGCGTTATAGATAATAATCATTGTTATTATTTACCTCGACGTTTCGGCAAACGGGTTATACCGGCTGTGGTCCCGAGAAAACTCAGGCCAGTCAGGCTCAGGTTTTCTTATTAATTCGCACATTGTTGCGAATAAAATTTTGGCTCTAGCTCAGAATGGATGTAGGGTAGGGTCCCGTGGTACTAAGGAGCTTCTCCTCATAGACATGGCTTTTTGCCAACAGGTTCGCCGGAGTAGAGGGAGTCTTTCTACTGCCTGGATTGACTACAAGAAGGCCTATGATTCGGTGCCTCATTCATGGTTACGGAGAGTGCTGGAGTTGTATAAAATTGATGCAACTCTAAGAGCTTTCCTAGACTCTTGTATGGGGCAGTGGATCACGGTTCTTCGTCAACCAGGTGGTGGAGATACTTTTTTTGATCCGGAGGACTATATAAGGATTGAGAGGGGTATATTCCAGGGCGATAGTCTGAGTCCCTTGTGGTTTTGTTTAGCTCTGAATCCTCTTAGCACACTGCTGGGGAATTCAGGGTTAGGCTATCGTCTTCGGAGAGGGGGTGAGGTTATTTCTCATTTGCTGTACATGGATGATCTCAAGCTTTTCGCTGCCAAAAAACCGGAATTGGTGTCCTTGTTAGAAATTACGGATAATTTCAGCAAGGCCATCAATATGGAGTTTGGTATCGATAAGTGTGCGGTCTTACATGTGCAGCGAGGGAGAGTTGTGAATTCATCGAATTTGTAGCTCTCAGAGACAATATCACTCAGATCCCTCTCCGAAGGTGAAACATACAAATACCTGGGTATGTCGCAAGCTTTAGCGATTGATGGAGATGTAAAACAGTCAGTAAAAGAGCGTTTCTTTGGCCGCCTAACAAAAGTTCTCAACAGTCTTTTGTCGGGTGGAAACAAAGTGCGAGCTTTCAATGGCTGGGTTATGCCTCTGCTCATCTATTCTTTCGGTGTACTCAGGTGGACTCAGACTGAACTTGACGCCCTGGATCGGAAGGTACGTTAACAGCTAACAGCCCATCGCATGCTTCATCCCCGCTCTTCGGTGATGAGATTGTACATTCCCCGGAAGTGTGGTGGTCGAGGCTTTTTAAATGCTAAGACTCTACATAACCGGGAAGTGTGCAGTCTCAGAGAATATTTTCTCGGTTCCGAGAGTGGGATGCATCGCGATGTGGTAGCAGTGGACAAGAACCTTACCCCGCTCTCCTTGGCAAAAGAGCAGCGCAAACCCTCGATACTCAGCGTCGAGGACCGCAAGGACATATGGAAGAGCAAGGAGCTGCATGGGAGGTTTTATCGGGTCCTTACGGACCCCGATGTAGACCTCCTTGCGTCGGTGAACTGGCTACGTTTCGGTGATCTCTTTGGGGAAACCGAAGGTTTTGTTTGTGCAATTGCCGACGAGGTAATGATGACGAACAATTATAGGAAATATATCCTGAAGCATGGTACGGTCGATATTTGTCGGGCATGCCACCATCCCGGAGAGTCACTCAGGCATATTATTTCCGGTTGTTCTCATCTTGCCAATGGTGAGTACTTGCACAGACATAACTTGGTGGCCAGGATCATCCACCAGCAACTTGCTCTTAAATTTGGACTTGTGGACCAAGAGGTGCCATACTACCAATATGCACCCGTTCCAGTTCTCGAAAACGGTCGTGCCACGCTCTATTGGGACCGATCTATTATCACGGACAGGACTATTATCGCCAATAGACCTGAAATCGTGATAGTAGACCGGTCGGAACGACGGGCAATACTCGTCGATATCACCGTTCCGCATGACGTTAATCTCGTAAAGGCTGAAAAGGACAAGGAAACTAAGTACTTGGACTTGGCCCACAAGATTACCGCCATGTGGCACGTTGATTCGACAAGTATTGTTCCTATAGTCGTGTCGGCAAATGGATTAATAGCGAAGAGCCTCGACCAACATCTTAAGAGGCTTTCGCTAGACGGTTGGGTCAAGGGTCAGATTCAGAAGGCAGTCGTCCTTGATACGGCACGTATCGTCAGAAGGTTCCTGTCTCTGCGTCCCTAACCATCGGTAGCCTGGGCCCTGCCCCGCTGCCGACGGGCTTCTAGGTTTAGGTTTTTATAGTAATTTACTGTTTTTGTACAAAATTTATACATTGTTTATAGGACTTGTAGATAGAATTTTATATAAGTTTGTTACTTAGATGGAATTTTGTTTATAGGTTTTGTAGTAATGTATAATATTTTGTATGTAGTTTATTTTTATAAAAACTTAAATTTAAGAAATAAAATAAATGAGTGAATATAACAATTCTTATATTAAAATAAATAAATAATGTAGGACGTTGAACACCACAACGCAATCTAGTCCCAAATAAAGAAACTAGACTCGTACTAAGAGTCACACATGTGACTTTTATTATGTTTATTGCTCAAAGCATTCTACTTGAAATATTTTACAAATATTTTTTGACATTTCTCCAGGCAAAATATTTCTTTATACATAGATATTATAAAAACCTCCAAAATAAGTCAAGAAATAATACGTAGGTTAAGTACCCTAATACGAGTAAGTTTAAACTTGAACTAAGTCGTGGATTTTAGTTCTGTTTCCGCAATGTTGGATTGTAATTAAACTCATTTTTCGGTTTTATTCGCCTTGTGTTTATTGCTATTAGCATTGTTTCAATGCTCAACGTTTCGAGACCTTTGCAGGTCTCTAATTCAGGATTAACTACTTCGTTTATTATCCTTTATTGCTACTTATTTTATTTTCCTTTATTTTCTAATTAAAACTTAAATAACACGATTTTATTTTATTTAGCATAAAAAACCACTAACGTCTGTAGGAACTGAGCTAAGTCGTGTATCTAGCAACGTCGCAAGCTACCTAGTGAACTCGTGAACAGTCTCCATGTCCAGCTTGTTAACTTAATTAACGGGCGCTCGAGCGGCTCCATTACGGACCTCCCTCTTGGAACATGATCCTGTCTAATGTATATTGGGAGTTTAAGATTTAAATTACTGATTCATATCAACAAACCGTTATCTGTCGCGTTCCTTATATGTATACACGACCCTGTGGCCTGAGCTCACTAGCCCTACAACATGAATTTAGTTTGATTTTTTTTGTAATGTTTAAATTTTTGTTATGTAGCGTGGTCTTAAATCAAATAAAGTGTATCTATCTATCTAGAAAAGTGGAGGTCACAGATTTAAGTAGTTTAGTCTATAAAGGACTCATTATCGGAATGACTAAAGTCTTCAACTGACTAATTCTTAGAATGTAGTCATTCTACAAATGACTTATTCTATAAATGACAGATCCGAAATTGACTGATTATAATATGAGTGACGGATTTTATAATTGCTTCATTTTTTTTAACTTTTTGAACAGTAGCGTTAAGTCTAAGAATAACTATATTTCTCGAAATTACTACAGGATCTATCATTGACCTATTCTTAGAATGTAGGTACAATTCTATAAATGAATGATTCATAAAATGACAATCTAAAATTGACAGATACTGCAAATGACTGATTTTTAACTGAAAAATATGAACAGTAACAGCCTAATTAATAAACGTGGAGTAAGGTCGGAGTAGTGAGAACATGCTTTGTCTTTTTTCGTGTCAGGAACTTTCAAAGTTGACAGACAGAAACAAAAAGTGGTAAACTTACTCCGACCTTACTCTACGTTTATTAATAAGGGTGTTAGCGTTTGGTCTAAGAATTACTTTTCTTGAAATGAAGAATTGGTCGATTACAGAGTCTGTAATTGACCAATTCTTAGGTTCTACAAATTACTGAGGTTTTGAGTTTTATCTTTACTGTTTGTCTTCATATAATTTTAAAGCAGGGTCTAAAATCAAAACATTACAAAAAAACAAAGTACAAAAGTCCGTTCTTAAATGAAAAAAGATTTTAAATGACAAAGTCTGCCTCTAAGCCTTAAACAAAGCATTGACATTTCAGGCCTGCTCTGGCTAACTCAAGTTCACTTCGGGAGTTAAACAGCTCTACAATCTCCAAGTAGTACCTACGTTTGTATACAATTATTGTTCATCGTTCATCGCCGTAAACAAAAGGTTTATCTGCACAAAACAGTTGTGGACAAAGACTCTTAAATTCGAGCGGAATAGAGTGAAGATTTATACTGCTCATACTCATTTATTCAGACCATAGGAACACGACGATAATTAACACTTGGTCACGTCAAAAGTAATAAATCTATACTTCTATACTATAATATTATAAAGAGGTAACGTTGGTAACAAATATGTATGTATGTATGTATATTGGGGGTAATCTCCGAAACTACTAGACCGATTTCAAAAATTCTTTCACCATTAGAAAGCTACATTCACCCTGAGTAACATAGGCTACTTTTGATCCCGATATTCCCACGGGATTGGGACTTACGCGGGTGAAACCGCGGGAATCTGCTAGTTATAAATATAACATAAATTGATATAAAATAAAGTACAACATAATATAAATTAAAAAAGAAAGGGAGTATCGGAGTTGCTGCTGTAAAGGGACATTGTCAGAATAATAATATAATAAATGATATAATCATTGACTGCTATTGCTCTTGTAATTTAAAGAAAATGTTTTGAAATTAAACTCTATTGTCGGTTTTAATAGCGTGGTGTTTATTACTTTTAGCATTGTTTCAAAGCATAACGTTTCAAGACCTTTACAGGTCTCCTCATCGGGATTGACCCATTGATCAGGATTGAAAAGGAGACCTGTAAAGGTCTCGAAACGTTGAGCGTTGAAACAATGCTAAAAGTAATACGCGATTAAAACCGAAAATTGAGTTTAATTTCAATCCAACGAAACAGGAGAAAAATGTTTTGATAAAAGATTTTTTACGAGTAAACATTATTTTTCAAAAATGTGTACTCGCTTCGCTTACGCTTCCACTTGTTGAAAATATTATGGAAAAATAGCTATTTTTCCTTGAAAATAAATTTTCTAAATAAAAATAGCCTTGAGCTACATACAAAAATTTAATATTAAGTTTGTTTCCCCGGTGGTGAGGGCCATGAGCGACTTTCCTGTGACTTAAACTCAATTTAAACTACTACAATTTATTCGTGAAAAAGTTTTTTTATGTAACAGTACATGTATTGATACGTAACACATAACATTTTACTGTATTATATCTGTTGTTTGTCTATTCAAAATAACACAAGCTTTAAAATAGTTTACCATGGGCTAAGTGGTGCTGTGTGAAGTTAACAAAATTTATTTATTTATGTATCATAGTTTAGTTTCTTTAGTTTTTGATGTCGTCTCTACCTCTCTACGATTATAAATATCATTCTTTGCGAACCTTTTACGTTCCTTTGTTATTGCGAAAAATATTTCGGAGAAATGTTTTCGCAATTTACTCCCCTTTATTTATTATTTTTTCATAATAAATGTATTGAATATTGAAAAGAGAAAATAATACTGCTTTGTTCACATTTACTGGTCGGGTTAAGTCCTTAAATTCTATAATATTTTATTGAAGCACAATTGATTTGATACGTTTTAATAATATATTATTTTATTACCTACACAGGGTTATTTGAAGAATAATAAATTTGATTCGCATCAGCTGTTTTAGGAGTTAGAGGTTACTAACCTTTAACTACAATAAAGGATTTATTAAAGAAAATAAACCATCTAAATAAAGAAGAAAATATAATCTTTTGATTCTGTAAGTTAGAGGCCGACAACTCTAACACCAGGTGAGACACAACACACCACTACACGAAAAAAAAAGAAGAAAGATGTGGAGTGAAGATTTTTAAAAACCCTTTCTAATCGGATGCCTACATCATATAAAGAACACTCCATCATTATTATTAAGGTGCATTTAGACCAAACGAACACAGAGCTAGAGCTAGAACACGAGCATTCTATCGTGAATGTTTAGTGAAATAGACATAGACAGAACAACGAAAGAATGCTCTACGTCTGTTTACATTAAAAGAAGTAGTGCGGCTAGAATGAGCATTCTTTCGTTTGGTCTAAATGCACCTTTAGACACGGGTCTAAATCTGACTGAAGGTCTTCTCGGGACCACGGCCGGTGTAACCCGTTTGCCGAAACTAACTTAATAACAATGATCTAGATCAATGATCACGGGACCTAGACCCGTGTCTAATAATAATGATGGATGGAAATCGTATAAGTTAAAAAGTGTAAAGAATACTCTTCAAAATTCAGTTCTCTACCATCACCGGTTTAGGCTGTGCGTTGATCCATCAGCCAGTCAGTCATTCAATACAAACCCATTTATAGATATAGATATCAATGTCATTGATAGATTACCCAACAGTGTAGCAATTAGGAAAATAATTTCCTCGTCGTGACATCAGAATGACAGAGCATGATTCGATCCCTTTTGCGTTTGATATGAAATTGCAACTAGGTAAGTACTATTATACAGGGTTATGGAACATTAGTTAGACTTCATTAATAAGATAAATCTGTAAGATGTTATTCTACACACTAGGCAAACAACTTTTATACCTACGCTTTTGGGAATACGAACCTTAAAAAAAGTTAGGTTGTTTTCTTGAAGAAACAGACCAGCTGATTTCGCTTATAAATGAATGAATTTTTGGAACGAAGTTCCTTATCGCTGGTTGCGAAAGGGGGCTAGACGGAAAAAATTAAGATCAAAAGTTGTAACGACACTTTTTGAACTTTTTAAGCTTTTGCATAGACTTTATCGCGGGCTTTGAGCTTTGAATGAGGAAATTTCGTAATTTCGTATGATTTTTTTTTTAGTTTCTAATTTTTCCGTTGTAGTAATAGTTATTCTAATTCTAATTATTATAGATGTCGTTTTTCTTGAGAATTAATTGTGAAAACATTATTTCTTAGTGTTAATCCACACTTAGGAATACTGCTACCCGTGGCGAAGCGGTTTAACGCGTTGGTTCGGATTACCAATGGTCGCGGGTTCGAATCCCGCCGGGTACTAAAGTTTTTGAAAGCATTTTTTCAAAAGCAATTAATTGTGATTCAAGAAATTTTTCAAACAAAAACATCAACCATGTCAGGGGATCGAACGCCGATACGTTGAGCGTGCTAGCTTTGTGGCATTGAATTCCAGATGCCTAACCACTGCGCCAACCGTTCAGTTGCAAGTTTAGTGAAAATTTCGTATTACTTTCTTCCACGCTTACTAATTTCCTAAAGCCCTGTACAGATCCATCTCCGCACGTCATCACGCAATTCCATTCAAATCCTCAATGGAAAACATGCTAATATAATCACAAAGCGGTTTCAGCTAATTCCCATTCCGACACGGCAACACGTAGGTGTAAATATGTGGCGCTTTTTGGTCTTTTAAAGCGCTTTAATTGCGGTTCTTTTATAAGGTTAATTATAGGCTTAAGGTCGGCGTGAAGTACTTATGCTCTGTCTTCTTAGTCAACAAAAGTGTGACGCATAGCATCCTATAATTTACGTATTTTTTAGGGTTCCAAAAGGGCAAAAAAAGGTTTCTGTTGCCGCTATAAATTAATATTGTAGTATTTATTTTACAACAAACGTGATTTTTTGTGATAATGGCACGGAACCCTTCGTGCGCGAGTCCAACTCGCACTTGGTTATTTAAGTATTATCTTTAAATAAATATCTATACGATAAGTAGCCCGGGTAACACCTTACCTACCGCTGTGCAAAAATCCACACTTAATCGTTTTGATGCCCATGACAATTACAATGTTGATTTTTGCACAACAATATAAAGTAGATAGATAGATAGATTAATTCTTTTTTGTAACACCAAAAAATAAAAGATTTGATTTGATTTGATTTGATAGATAAAATGTCTACTATCAATTCATGTTTAATTTAGTTTCCCGTGTGGCTCACTTGTTCAAAGAACTGCGAAATAACGACGACACCTAGAAACAATAGAAAAATTAACCCCGGTGACTCGAGGATTTTAATACGTCTTATCTTGTTTCAATTTTTCATGCAAAGTGTTGACACAAAGCTCCTGTATACACTTTGTTTCAACTATTTAGTGTCAGCAGGGTTTATGCTTTTGATAGAGGAAGTGAGAGTAAAAAGTCTATACTTGGACGTAGAACTAAAAGAAATAAGTCTAGGTATCTTAGGAAGGCAGTAGAACAAAGATTTATAGCTTTCAATCCTACTAATATTATATACTAGCTGCGCCCCGCGGTTTCACCCGCGTAAGTCCCGATCCCGCGGGAATAACGGGATAAAAAGTAGCCTATGTGTTATTCTAGGTGTCCAGCTATCTATATTCCAAGTTTCATCGCAATCGGTTCAGTAATTTTTGCGTGAAAGAGTAACAAACATCCAAACATCCATACAAACTTTCACATTTATAATATTAGTAGGATAGGATAGTAGGATGTGAAAGTTTGTATGTATGTATGTGACTTTGTTACTCTTTCACGCAAAAACTACTGAACCGATTGCGATAAAACTTGGAATATACATAGCTAGAGACCTAGAATAACACATAGGTTACTTTTTATACTGATACTCCCGCAGGATCGGGAGTTACGCGGATGAAAACGCGTTACGCAGCTAGTATTTTAAAATGGGGTAAAGAATAATACGGGGAAGAAAAACCTCGTGAGTATGTAATATGTCCATTGTCCATGGAACATTCGCCGATCCGGAGTAGTCTCCCGTAGCGTCTTACTGTCTAACGTTTCTGAGAGCAGCCCTTTCCCTGCAGTGGGACAAATTAACGAGCTTATATTTATTTTATTTTTAATCTATTACTAATATTATAAACAGGAAAGATTTATATTTGTGTGTGTGTGTGTGTCGTATGTTTGTAATAAATAAACTCAAAAACTACTGTACCGATTTCAAAAAATCTTAAAAATTCACCATTAGAAAGCAACATTCACCCTGAGTAACATAGGGTACTTGATCCCGATATTCCCACGGGATCGGGACTTACGCGGGTGAAACCGCGGGACGCAGCTAGTATTCTATAAAACTCAACCACAACTTCACTTGTCTTTCGTCTTCACTTATCATCCCGAAAAAAACCCGGTCAAGTGTGAGTCCGACTCGCACTTAAATAAATAAATAAATAAATATTGCACGACGTTACACACAGCGCAATCTAGCCCCAAACTAAGCACTAGGCTTGTACTACTAGACAACGGATATACTACATATTATACTTTTTTTTTTTCCGCCCGCCCGTGCCACGGGCGGGCACGGCCAAAGACGTTAGCCCCGAAACACCAGGTAAAACACCGCTTCGCAACGTGGAACATTGGCACGCTAACCGGACGCGCGAGGGAGCTAGCTGACGTACTTTCCAGGCGGATGGTGGCCGTGGCGTTCCTGCAGGAGACTCGAAGGAAAGGCAGCAGATCCCGGCTCATTGGGAATGGCTACAAGCTGATCTACACGGGTGCACCTGGTGGAGAGAACGGGGTGGCTGTGATGCTCGCTGAGGGGTTGCAGGACGATATCTTGGAGGTGAATCGCTTTAGCGACCGACTTATGTGCGTGAAGGTGCTTATTGGGGGGGTTCCTACCCACTTAGTAAGTGCTTATGCGCCACAGGTCGGTTGTAGCGACGCTGATAAGAGGTCATTTTGGGATAAACTCGGCGAGATCCTTGGGGCTATGGCAGTCGGAATGCGGAAGGGGAAGAAATCCTGCGTACGTGTGCCACTGCCGACCTGGCACTCGTGAACACATATTTCAAAAAGAAGCCCGACCACTTGATCACCTACAGGAGCGGGGGGCGCGCTACCCAAATCGATTTTCTAATCACTAGGAGACACCATTTTGGCAACGTAGCCAACTGCAAAGTCATACCCGGTGAGAGTCTCACTGCCCAACACCGTATCCTTGTCATGGATCTCTGTGTAAAGACCAGAGACAAACGACCGGAACCATGTCAGCACCGAATCAGATGGTGGATGCTTGATGAAGTCAAGTCCCAGATGCTCAAAATAATAGCGTAAGTGACAGATTTTGGAAAAACATAAGAAATAACGATCAGAAAATTTATCTTAAGTGACAAAAGTACCCTTTATATAAATCTTTTTGTAATTGTGTCAATAATAACATAATATTAAAAACATATTCTATAACATATCCAGAATTTGTCTCTTTATGTCTTAGGATGTAAAAGTTATTAAAAAAATTCGTCTCCTGTAAAGTTTTCAAAATGTCGGTTAAGACGTTCTTCCATAACACGCTCGATATGATACATAGAAAACACTGAATATCCCATGTCTTCGGACCGTGGTGAGTCCTAGGACATGTTGGTTTCCTCACGATGTTTTTCCTTCACCGTAAGACCTTGGCCGGGTTTTATTTTTGGTTGATCGGTGATGATCTGAATTCATTGCTCGCAAGAATACAAAGAAAAGAAAAATCGTTTACAATTTAAAAGTCACTTGTGTTTGGTATTTTCACGTACAGTCGCCAATAAGAGTGAAGATCTATTGAAGAGTTCTAAAATTGCTATGACGTGAAAGAAAGGCATTGAAAACGTCTTTCCGAAATTCAATGTTTGAATTTGTACCCATTTTAGCTAAGAAGCTAAGATGGGTAGAAGTACGTTTAATATTTTTAAAGAATTTGGGAGAAATTAATCAATATTCTTTTTTTATTTTAGTGCTTGCCTGCACTAGGCTTAATCGCCCATCGATCAGCTTGCATCGATCGTGCATTGTGGTTTTGCAGAAAAGTATTTTACCTTTAAAATATTAAAATGGTCAATTTTAATAAACAAAATAATTTATTAATTCAAAACGGCTGCGCTCTGCGCTGATACCGTGAGAATATCAAGATAAAAAGCCTAAGTCTTAATCCAGTTCTGTATACCAACCAAGTTTCATTGCAATCGGTTTAGTATCTAGTTTTTGCTTGAAAAAGTAACAAACGCACTCGTTTACTTACTTACTCTCACATAAACATTTCCATTTTGTAATACTATTAGTGGGATCAAAAAGGAACTTAATAACTTGACAATATCATTAATAACCACTTTTGTTCCTCGACTGTACCTAAACGATTTATTTCCCTCTGTCAGTCGTAAACCGCAATTTTAAAATGTCAGAGGACACTTTGTAAGTAAAGACTAGCACCCCTAAGTCGTTTGTAAATGAAAAGTTTCTTTTTATCATTTTTAAACACGTTCAAGTTATTAACTAAGGTATACCTAAGTTGCGATACACACGGTCAGTAATATTATGGCCTTTTTGTTTATTCCCGTGAGTTAAGCTACGCCGGTCACAGTCATTACTCAGATGGGTTCTCAATATCTATGCCAATCCCAAAAGGAAACACGAAAAAACTCGTGCACCCTTAACTACGACGACAATGAAAATATTAATAATATGTATTGAATAATGTATTATTGCTTTATGAAACACTGTTTATTTTCGATTTACGTAAAATTATTATGGAATGGCAATTTGAAAACTCACTGCAGAATCCACCGTGAGGTTGGAGTGGCCAAACGTAGGAGCATGGTCATGGCTGATATAGGACTTATGGCATAAACATATTTTTTCTAACATCTTTATCCAGGGACGAAACAGTCGACTACGTTTGTAAAGTTTGTATGGAGAAAAGGTAGACTGTCCTCTTAATAAATCAGTTTTGCGCGTAATTAAAACAACAAAGACGAAAAATATTTAAATTACTTTATGAAACACCGCCAAGGTAGGTATTATATTAAAATATGTAGGTACGTTCGTTACACAGAACCCTTTGAAGTTGTACAACTTTGAATAAACCTGACTTACAAAGTTGAAAAATTACTGATGTTTTTTGTTAGGTTATTTTTATTAAGTAGGTATACCTAACTTAAAAATATCTTTCGTGAAAAAAACTATATTATTTAGAAAATTTATTTTCAAGGAAAAATAGCGTACAAAAATTTTCACTTGCGGCGAGGCTTGAACTCGCGTCTTTCTAAATAAAATAGCCTTGAGCTACATACAAAAATTAAAAGTAATTTAACTATATTATTTTTCGAAAAGTGATGGTGGAATATTAAAATAAAGTAAATTGAAGGAGATCGGCACCTAAGTTAATTATTGGCATCCGAATTACCAATTTCATGGTCCAATAAATTTTGACGTTTGATTCGACGGTTGTCAAGATGACAACTAGTTAAGGAGTTCTCACTTCTCTCGATTTTGATGGGTAGGTACTCTAGGTACTTTGCTAAGGACGAACACGGAAGATGAGGCGCGGGTGTGTATTAAATTAAATAAATTGATGAAAAATATAATCTCGAACGGTCCGATTTCGTAAATTCTTCTTCATTCTTAATGGTTTTTACTAGTGGTGGGTCGACTAGTCGAGAAAGCCGACTAGTCGGTAGGTGCCGACTAGTCGTCAACTAAAAAATGCAATATTCTTTATTAAATTGGTTAGCACATTTTAGTCAGAAAAGCCAGGGTCCCTAAAAGGTTTCAACTATACTTCAGCTCTATTCTATCTTTTTCGAAAACGGTTCAACCATTTTTTGGAAGTTTGGCAAGGTGTTGGTAAAACTTTCAAAGTGCAATTCTTGCATAAATTACCAACAATCGCCGAATGGTCTTTTGAAGATAATTATCTCTCATATCTATCTTAATGATCTCCATTGGCGACTAGTCGGCCGACTAATCAACAATTAAAAAATCGACTAGTCGGCTAGTCTGCTAGTCGGTAAAAGCCATAGTCGGCTTCTCATCTCTAGTTTTAACATTAAAAAAATTAAAAATAATTTAATGAATTAACATGAAATAGCTATTTTTATATTACTCTGTAGGTATTTTTTGTGTATTTATTTACATTTAATAGCTTTATGTTAAAGTCAAATAATTTTCAATTTTGGTTTTCGATTCGACTTGTTTTACTGCTTTTGCCTTACAGTTTGTATAGGTCCCGCGCCTTAGTAATAAAGTCCGACTCTTCGATATTAATTTTGATCATGTTTGGAACAGATTTGAACAACTTTTTGGTAATTTAACTTTTAATTAGAATTTCTAGTTCTGATGACAGTTTAGTGTACTTATCTACTTAATTAAAATGTTCTGTAAACTCTGTTGAACGACTCAACACCAAAACGGTAATTTCCACCATTATTACATATAATAGACCTATCTATCTATCTATCTATCTTCTTCTATATATAATTTAAAGTCCTGACTGATTTATATATCAACGCAAAGCCCAAACCGCTGGTCCTAGATACATGAAATTTGGAGAGTGTGTTCTTCGTGGTGTGTAAGTAATCACTAAGAATGGATTTTTGGAAAATCCCGCGGGATTTATAATTATTATATTATTATTATTAAAAACTACTCCATGGATTTTGATGCGTTTTTTTTCAAAAGATAGAGTGATACAAGAGGAAGGTTTACAATATGTATGTACCAATATTAATATATGCACTGTGCAAAGCCGGGGCGGGTCTCTAATATAATATAAGAAAATGTAAGGCAGGTGTACGACGGAACGCGAAACATAGTTCGCCGGGTCATAATAGTTATATTATAAACAATTCAGACACAAACAATATATGCCTCTGAACTTCAGTTGCTTTTATTTTGCTATAAAGAAATAAAAACCCCTATAAAAAACAACAGACACTAGAAGCCATTTAGTCTGTGACAAAGGGAGGCATCGCTGCGTGAATAATAATACGATTTGAGGCATGATTTCATCACCTTTCAGAAGGTGCTGTGAAGCGATCGGGTTAAATCCACTCATTTTTCACGGATCACAGCGGTCTGTATCAGAATTTATCTCACTTGTGTGCCTGTAACTAATTCGTCAAAGTTACCTACCTATGTGAAATCACGCGGAACTTTTTATTTGGTTTTTATTCTGTGGTATTTTAATTGATTTAAGCATCTGACTAATATTATAAACGCGAAAGTATGTTTGTTTGAATATTTTGTTTGTTATTATAGCGATTGCAATGAAACTTGTATCCTAACTTGTAAATCTACATCGTACGTCGTACGTACAAAAATCGGACGAAAGCGAATCCAAAGTGCGCCAGGCCTTATATTATTACACATGTTTTAAAACAAATTGTTTTAATCATGCCAACCCTGGGTTACCCTCTTCACAAAGAACAAGGTAGGTATAAATATACCTTGTCATAAAGTCTCTTGGACTCATTAGCCTTTCATAACTTAATTAGTCAGTCAGTCAGTCAGTCAGGACTTGAATCTATTATCTTTCTTTTTATATTATTACTAGCTGACCCGGCAAACGTTGTTTTGCCTTATAAATTATAGATAGTAGTCGATTCTCAGACCTACTGAATACGTATACAAAATCTCATAAAAATTGGTCAAGCCGTTTCGGAGGAGTACGGTAACTAACACTGTGACATGGAAATTTTATATATTAGATAAAGCGGAAGAGTTTGTTTGACGCTCTAATCTCAAAAACCGCTGGTCTGATTTGAAAAAATATTTCAGTGTTAGATAGTCGATTTATTGAGGAAGGCTATAGGCTACGATTTTGATCTCGATATTCTCACGGGATCGGGACTTATGTATATTAAATCTAAACCTAGACAATACCAATACCCTAATCACTCCACTCTCCAAGGCCCATTCCTCAGACTCTCGTAACCCGTAATACGTCAAATTTCAATCAGAAGGTCTGGTGTGAATGATCGATTGGAGCGACCGGCGGACCGAGAAATTACTTGATCCAGCTATGTGTCGGAGCATTTTGCTAATACATGTACATACACGATGATTCATTTCCTTTGAGCTATCTCATAGAGCAAAATGAAACATAACTGTCAATCCCCAAACTATCTGTTATCTATCTATCTGCGCAAAGCACTGGGAGCAAGAAAAAACCGGCTATCGTATATAATATTTTTTAGGATTATCATTCTCTTAAAAGTTACAGGGGGGACACACACATTTTACCACTTTGGAAGTATCTCTCGCTCGCGCAAACTATTCAGTTTAAAAAAGTGATATTTGAAACCTCGATATCATTTTTGAAGACCCATAAATACCCCACAATATGGGTTTAAGTATTAATCCCCAAAATATATTGTTGTTTTTCTATTTTTGTGTGAAAATCTTAATGCGCTTAACAGAATACATCTACTTCCCAAGTTTTAACAATATAGTTCTTATAGTTTCGGAAAAAAGTGGCTGTGACATATGGACGGACAGACAGGCAGACATGACGCATCCATAAGGGTTTTGTTTTTTGACATTTGCCTACGGAACCAAAAAAATAGCTTTTTCATACAAAACAAGGTTCGAAACAGATATTTTTCTTTAGCGCCCAACCCCACGGACAAATTGAAACGAAACCCCAAAGCCAAAGCTAAAGCTGCGGTATTAAAAATAGACAGTTTCAAAGCTAAGCTAAAAATATCCGCTATAATTGGTCGATACCACTTTGAACTCGCTAACCCTTTCCACTCCATAAAATGTTATCTAATAAATTAAAAACGTGTGGCACTCGGGGACTGCCACGGTTAAGCTATTGCATAGCATTTTTTCATCAACTTATGCAATTATAATTATTTATTTATTTTGTACCATGTTATCATGGTAGGAGGAGTGGGTGTAACACACCCCTCCGCCTACTTGGCGGAGTGGGTGTGTTACACCCACCCTGGTTTTATTTTCGTTACGGAATTTCTTCATTTGGTCGCCGCGCTCAAAGCCCGGGATAAAAGCTATGCAATAGCTTGAAAATAGACAGTTAAGCTAAGCTAAAAATATCCGCTTAAAACCAGTTATAATTGGTCAATACCACGTTAAACTCGCTACCCCATGAAATGTTATCTAATAAATTAAAAACGAACAAACAAGGCCATAGAGTAGAACGAAAATAGCGAATCGATATCGGTTAGTGTCGTGGGAAGTAGTGGGAACTACATAGCTACACCCACACGTAACAATGTTTTCTAACAGCAATGAAAGATATTAAAAATTAAAGAGGTATAGAAATAACTCAACCCCTGGCACAGTAAAGTAAAGTTTTGCTGTGCCTTTTTCCGCACTTACCCTCACAATTCGCCCATTGTACGTGATTTCTTAGAGGGGTTAAGCAGTAAGACGCCACGGGATCCTACTCCGGATTGGCGAATATCCCATGCCTTCGGACCGTGTTGAGTCCTAGGTCATGTCGGTTTCCTTACGATGTTTTCCTTCACCGTAAGAGCCATGTTATCAGCGCACGTAACTTTTTCTTAAAGAAAAAGACATCGGTGTGCGGTCGGCCTGGATTCGAACCCTCGACTCTCGGAATGAAGGTCGGGGAATCTACCACTAGACCAACACCGCTCTCTCTCTCTCTCTCACCCTGGCACAGTATATCCAAATCCTACTACAAATATTATGGACGCGAAAGTTTGCAAGCATGTATGTATGTATGTATAAGACTTTGTTACTCTTTCACGCAAAAACTACTAAACCGATTGCGACGAAACTTGGAGTATAGACAGCTGGAGACCTTGAATAACAAATATAAGACATATGAGACAGAGACGTCAACGTCATTGACGTTATGTCAATTCGACAAATGTTTCTCGTGCTGCCATGCTACAGTAGCAGGACTTACGCGGGTGAAACCACGGGGTGCTGCTAGTATGTATATAAATCATCCAGATGTAGAACGTAGACTTGTAAAAGTCTGGTGATGAAAGAGGTTAAAATTAGTAAGTTAGTTTTCGCTGGGCCTTTTCCGCACTAAGCCTCAGAATTGGGCCATTGCACGTGATTTCTTAGAGGGGTTAAGCAGTAAGACGCCACGGGATCCTACTCCGGATTGGCGAATGTCCCATGCCTTCGGACCGAGGTGAGTCCTAGGACATGACATGAGGTTAGAATTTATCTCTACTCCGACAATATTATTTCTCTTTGATTTTTCCCTCGGGTTTTTTTGCGCTTTTAGATACCTAACGTTAGTTGACATAGAAAATTTGATTTTCTGACGTGGACGGAAACTCGATTCCCAGGTAGGTACTCTTAGTGTACCTAGAGTCTAGCTAGACCAAACAAGCGTGATTGGATTCTTCGTTCGGTTTCGTTTTCAATTAATATTGCAGTACGTGTGCGCTCACATCGACATCTAGTTGTAAGGTTTGTAACTAGATATGTAACTGCTGGTAGGATGAGTTATAGATACGATGCAATACTTTTTGCAGCTGATGAGATAGTTATTAAGAAACTTAATTATTTCGCATGTTTATATTGTAAGTTATATATCAGATATTTATAAATTTTAAGTAATGGGTACATAATTATATGAATTATATTAAAAACTGATTCCTAAAATACAAGTACGTCTTAGTTTAGGAATCAGCAATTTGTCACAATATTCTTTAGTTAGACCATAATGTTACAGCAAAATGTTATACCTATTGTGTAAGTCTGATGTGTACTTATTTACTTCAATAAACTTTTTTTTTTATATTATATACAGGGTATTTGGGGGAGGGTTAGACAAACATGGTAGGCGTGTAGGTGGACCTATTTATAAAAAAAATTGAAATAAAAAACCCTAACTGTTCACATTTTTTTTATTATTAAGTTTATGTATTTTTTTAATATTTTCCCGCATAAGTCCATATCCAGTGCGAAAAATATGAACCACACTTTTTAAACTGACACGATATATGTCCATCATTATTATTATAACTCGTGGTCATGAGAAGACTCAGTCTTAGATCAGACTGAGACTCTGTCGTCTTACGTACCACGGCCGGTGTGACCCTTTTGCCGAAACGTCGAGGTAATTAAAAACAATGATTTTATTTATAGTGTTGCCGTTAGATAGCTCACTATCGATAGGCTATCGATAGTTGTGGCAAATCAAAAGTATCGATACTGTCCATAGTTTTGACCTATCGATAGCGTAAAACTATTGATAGTATCGAATAGTCAAACCCGATAGTAACTTAAATATTGAGCGTTGATAATTGTGCAGGTTTGCGATACAATTGTACCTACTGAACTTAGCTATCGATAGTATCGATACTACCGATAGGCCTATCGATATTATATATTATTTTTGACATTAGCTATCGATTGTAAAACTATCGACAGTTCGGCAACGCTAATTACCTACAACTCGATCTAGACCTGTACTTCTAATAATAACAAGTTTTATAGCATTTATAGTAATTATATTATTATTTATTTTATAAGTTTTGATAGTGTCTGCAGGGCACAACAAGTTTTATAGTATTTGCACAGTAGAACGACTTCTTTACATCACACTGATACACAGTACTGTAGTAGGTATGCCTACTGCAATTCATTTTATATTTTTATTGCCACGTTCGGGCATAAGCCTGCAATACCTACTACCAACGCACAGACACAAAAAACGCGTTCAATTTGGACTCATGATTGATGTTCCAACAATGTTAATATGTCAGCGCTTTGTTCATTTTGTTAATTAAATAGGTTAACACTTGAGTTGTAGGTATATACCTACCTAGCAGTTAATTTATTTAGCTACATGTACAATATTTATTACCACACGATATTTATGGACTATAATATTACAAGTTCAACTTGTAATATTATAGTCCATAATATGTTTAGTTTGGGAAAGCCAAGCATCCAAATCTAGGTTTGTGTTGTAGCAACCGGGAAAAAAGAGAAAGAATACATTTTAGTAAAAACATACAAAATCCCATAAAGCCTTTATAAGGCAGTGGTCCGACTGCCGGCGAGAAAACGACTAACTATCGGCGATTTTCTCTCTTAAGAAACGCGCAATTAATATACATTCCGTGTGAAAGAGATGCATATTATTGCATATAATATTAAAAGTTGCTTTCTGACTGTTCACACTGTCGGCGACCACTCACTATACTAGTTTTGTCACTGAGCGACAAGAGCTTTCAAAAATAAACTCACTCAGCGATACTCGTTCAGCTATGCTCGCTCGCTTGATCATTTCTGTGTGTGGCGCAGTTGCACACTCGCTTAGGGTCAATTCACACGTACCACAACCACACCACAGCCACAACCACACCACAACGACGCCACGTGGTCGGGCGTATATTTTGTATTGAAAATGAATATTACAATTCACACGTACCACATTTTGCAGTTGTTTATCGACCACCTGTGTAATACGACCACATCGCAACCACATCGCGACGGCAACGCCACCACCGGCGGCGGCACCGCGGCCACATCGCCACGACATGACAGGGTCAATTCACACGTACCACAACCACACCACATCGACATTTTGTCGGTACCACAACGCAACTGCAAAAAGTCGCTGCGACACTATTCACACGTAACCACAGCTTGACCACATTTTGTCGCTGCGACGTGGTGTGGTTGTGGTACGTGTGAATTGACCCTTATAGCCCGTATGAACCAGCCACTTTTGTAAGACGACAGTTTTTGTTTTACACAGATAAATCACAAATAACATACAAAACTAAATACTGTCTTCATACAAATGTATCTCAGCCCGGTCCCGGTCCGGTTTATTAGAAATCATCCCTAATGTAGGTATGTTTCGGACAGGAATTAAATCCGCAACTTTCAGCGTCGCAAGCGAGTGTTTGTTCATCGCGCCATAGAGGTCGTCATTACCTAGTATTTAAATTCTTCTTCTTTTCGTATAGTCGTGGGGTTCACTTGGTGGTGTTAGAGTTTTCAGGTCGCCTTAAGGCCTCTAACTTGACCTAACTACTGCTATTAGAAATAACCCATCCAAGTAATGACCGCGCCAAGCGTTGCTTAGCCCGCACGACCGTTCAAGGTCGGCAGGTACAGCTAGGCCTATGAGCTCAGTATTTAAATTAAATACCTAAAAGAATCTAAAACTAAAGTTACAAACGCCAGACCTCAAACATCGCTGTCTATTCCAACCTCAAAAGCCGATTTATTTTTAGCATTGTCTATTTTAAATTTAGGCAACACAGTCCCGTTTTGGCTTTCTGCCATTTGAGGTTGCCCTAAATTTATGGCAGCAGTCGTATTCCGAATTAATCAACGCCCTGAAGCTGGGGAATTTAGTTCAGTTAAAATGGCAATTTAGTTGAACATTTAAAAAAATCGAATTAAGAAGAATGAATGGTTTTAGAATCGTTCCTTTTTTGAATTTGAATGAGATGTAAGCTTTTTAGAAACAGACTTTTTTAAATTATGGTTGCATGTTGCATCTCTCTCGGGAGCCAAGGGGGCCGTTTAAATCCCAATGGTTTTGTTGGGGTCGACACAGAGTAGGTTAGTCATCATTAACCAAACCTGCTGCAAATAGATATGGCAACGTTTTTCTGCCCGACACCAACCCTTCTTCGGACCCAGCCGTTTACTCGCCACCGCGTGGGGAGAACTTTAGTATCGCTATATAGTCTCCGTCCGATCTCTAGTCGTCTTCTACAACACCCATGGGACTAGATGAAGTAGGCCAATTTCTGCTTAGAACCAGGAGGGTTACTGCGGTTCGTTTCGATACTGTCATACCATGATTCTACTGTCACATTCTGATAGTAGGGTGACAGTAGAACCATCGTTATGACAGTATCGTTGTCGTATCGAAACGAACCGAAGTGTCTCCAGGAGACAGACATAGGATACTTTTTTCCCTCTAAGGCGGAACAAAGTTCGCCGGGTCAGCTATTTTAAAAAAAACAATTATAGGTACATCTCGCGTGCTCTTTCTTTAGAAGAAGCCTTCCGATACACAAGCTTTAAGACATTTTAAGGCCCAAAGACCGTGAGTGTTTTTTATAATCCATAAACTTGCCTTTTACGAGCTTTTACTTAGTTTAGTTTTAGTAAAGAACTTAAGCTTTTTATCTACTTACTGTAAAAAGGATACTACGGGCTAATGGCACGTAAACAGCTAGTAGGACCATAGTACGCGTTTATTAATAGCCCTGTATGTGACCAAATTAATTTCGCTTTGTGTCGGTAATGATAAAGTTCGGAAACAATGCTGAATGTGACAATAGTATCCAATCAATTATGAGATGCCAACACAATCTAGGCTGTTAATTACCCTTTGGAATCTAGGTACATACGTGACAAATTAACTCACGAACCTATTATCCGCGCGCGGTGAGAATGGGATTCGACGTGGATGTGACCTTTTGGAAGTGAGACGCGTGCGGGCCACCGACCGACCAGCCGACTAAGGCCGGACGCACTTTGGATATAGATTGGGATCCGATCGTTGGCAACCCTATCTCATCGAGTACCAAGTGGGGACTGATATGGTGGAAAGAACACTAAAAGTTGGTACTCCTGGTACACATATACCTACATATAATAGAATGTGGCTTCATCTCCTTAACGTTTAAACATGAAAGAAAAAATTAAAAACTGGTTTGTGATGTTTTATTTGCTAAATAAGAAGCTTTCCGAAAACGCTTTTGAAGTTTTTGCGTTAATGAGTAAAATTAAAAAATTCTTTATGCATTAAGAGCAATGTATGAGAAAATTACATGATAATTTTAAAATGTCAACTTCAGACTATGATTTTATTGTGGTTTCGGATCGCGCCTTCCAATGAGGAGAAACCACAAGAATAACACACAACCACACACAATAAGAACCCCCTCAAGGCAGTTTTAACACATACACCTTTACAATATTAGTGGGATTAGTAGGAAAGGTGGGATGAACAAATTTCAACGGATTTACCGAATTTAATTTGTTTTTAATCTGACACGATAATTCCAAAACAAAATAATATTATTTTACAGTGTAAAGCGCGAAAACCTTGTAAAACATTAGAGGATGTCATTTATAAATCCTAGGCCTCAGAGCTTTATTGAATTAACGATGTCAAAAGAAGATTAATGTATCTTCTTTTGACATCACATGCCAGCCGCAACCGCTAAATTGAAAAGACGTGTATAGAACGAGATCTGATGTACCTAATCCATTAATCAAAGAGTTCAAACCACTGCAACTAATAAATCAAAATTTAAACCTAGTAGAACAAGAAAAATATCTCGGCCTGATTTTAGACAACAAACTGACATGGGTACCACACATAAATAAAATCGAAAGGAAACTCGCGTCTTTGGCTGGTTTGATTAGAAATATAGCACGATGTTTGCCTCGTTACGTAAAATACACAATCTACAATTCGCTGGTAAAACCACACATTGACTACTTGATAGAAGTATGGGGCACTGGCGCAAAATCAAACCTAATAAAACTTCAAACAGCACAAAATAAAATCATTAAAGCATTATTTCATTACGATTACCGCACATCAACAAACAAAATATATAAAGAAACCAAAATTCACAGTATTATACAATCATATACCTATAGTACTTGCATATTAATTCGTAAAATTCTGGCTAAAGACTTGCACACCCAAATCACTTTCACAAAAAACTGTCAAATTCAAAAAATTAAACTACGAAATGCAAATAACATAAAAATAAAATTCGGGCGGACAAACTACGCTAAAAAATCAATATTTCAAGAGGGTGCCATTTTATATAATAAATTACCAAAAGACATAAAAGAATCCAAATCAATAATAACATATAAAAAATTAGTTAAAAACTATGTTTCAAATAAATGCGCTCACCTACAAAAACAAAGTCACATCTAGTGCACATATTGATTTCAATACATCTTTGTTGCCCATCCTTTATCCCTACAATAACATCACCTTATTTGTCTTGCGGAGAAAGATAGAAACTAAGCAATTAGAGTACTAGGATAAAATTTTGACGTAGCAACTAGCGCCGCCGTCAACTGAACAAGTCAACGTGGTTAACGCAAATGTACTACGATCGTTCGATTCGTTCAACTTTTTTAAAATATACCCACATTTATTTAAGTTAATAACTTGTATGCCTAGCAGTTAAATTTTGTTTAGACTAAGAATTCTCAATGTAAGTGAATTGTAAATTCTTTTTTGAGAAAATAAATATCTTAACCACATCTCTAATATCCTTTGGATAATAACTTAAGGAAGGATTTGGTAGCCGACCGCTTGTAATAATTATAATTTTCTTGAAGCTACGGTTTTGAGCCGATCAACCTACGTTGATCTACAGTAAACCATAGTTAATACCTTCGCAGTAAATTTAATCGTGTTTCTAGGTACCTAACATGTTTACCCACATTTCTTATTCCACGTTGTATTTTATAGAAAATGGAGTGCATTTGCGCGTTCGAGGCGCGCAAACTACATCCTAGGTAAACTGTGATATGTGTTTACTCACAAGATGCTCGCGAGGTAATTATATAAAGGAATAAAAAACGCGTGGCACTCGGGAACTGCCGCGGTAAAGCTATTGCATAGCATTTTTTATAAACTTATGCAATTACAACTTTTTTTATTTTGTACCACGTTGCCATGGTAGGCAGAGTGAGGGGTGCTAGGTTTTTTTCGTTACGAAATTTCTTCATTCAAAGCTCAAAGTCCGCGATAAAAGCTATGCACTAGCTTAAAAAAAAAGGTAAATGTAGGTAAAGGTAAAGGTTCCCAGAACTACTAGTTTAGATCTAGTCTCGCATGAAGACTGTAGCACCAAAAAACACCGTGCGGGTTGAGCAACGCATGGCGCGGTCAGTACTTGGATGGGATGTTTTTCAGCCACTTTGCATTGGCTTCCTAGCCTAGCTTTGGTCCATAAGCAGTGAACGATTGAATTTGCTTTTTATGTAAGCAGTTCTTCCATGCGGTTGGCTTTCAACAGCTGCATTAAGGGTATTTTTACGTAAGACGCCGTCCGTGTTCCATACGTGTAATAATTATTTATCCATTGTTTTCATATGTGCGACAGATAATGATTTAGACTCTTAGATAAAAACAAAAAATAGCAGATACGTTACCTAGTCTCGGCAAATGAGACGATAAAACTGCGTCTAGCTGACGCACTAGCCTCAGTTGTATATCGAACCATTGCCGCGTGAGCACGTGCTGTCACACTGCAATTATCTTTTTGAAATCCATCAAATGCTTTCTTGCTTACTTTACAAATGACTGAAACATCCAGGAAAAAAAACATATTACGCGTAATTACTCAAATAATATAATAAAATAAAATTATATTAAAATAAATTTTTAAAGACAAATGTTTTTAAATTACAATAATTTTATGGAAATGCATGTAGATGTTTCTAGCTCATTTTTAGGGTTCCGTACCTAAAGGTAAAAACGAGACCCTATTACTGAGACTTCGCTGTCTGTCTGTCTGTCTGTCTGTCTGTCTGTCTGTCCGTCCGTCCGTCCGTCCGTCTGTCACCAGGCTGTATCTCATGAACCGCAATAGCTAGACGGTTGAAATTTTCACAGAAGATGTATTTCGGTTGCTGCTACAACAACAAATACTAAAAACAAATTAAAACAAATATTTAAGAGGGGCTCCCATACAACAAACGTGTTTCAAAAACATCGAATCGAGTAGGTCATGAAATTCAAAATGGCTGCCCTATCTGTCAAATACCAGTCTGCCTTCACTTACCAAAGAGTTTCAGATTGTCTTTGTGCCAAAGTTTTTTTTTTTTAGTGGTGTGGTCGTATGAAGAATCGAAGCTAAATATGTCACATTTTCCTATCAAATTTTAATAGTGGTAAACGATTTTAGGGTTCGGTACCCAATTGTGATAGTGGTACGGAACCCTTCGTGCGCGTTTTTCGCACTTGTTTGAATACGCAATGTTAGAATATACCTACCGTATCTACTATTTTATAAGTTTAGACTAGACAATACTAGTGGGATCCTTGTAGGTACCTACCTATTGTAAACCACTATCTTCAGACATGAAATATCGACTAGAGAGAGATTGTAAATCGAAATCGAGATTTATGTGGGTTCAAAATCCTGGCTAAATAATTGACTGACTTAATGTAACGTTGTTAACTTTGAAACATCATGTCACAGTAAAAGACAAGCGTTACATAAAGTTAATCATCGTTTATGAGTAACTCACTAACCATATTATTAACCATTAACGCCACGTTTTTCGCCACGCACGATTGCCACGCCAACGCAATCGAAAAATCCTTTCTTAATCCCATTCTTTTTTTAATTTCCACGGGATCGGGACATACGCGAGTGAAACCACGAAACGCTACTAGTCATTCACTTAATATTAAAATTTGTGAAACTACCTACTACTACCTACTATGAAACAGAATTACAAAGTTGATACGCCCACACAAATATTTCTGAATGTATTGAATTGGTATTGTTCTCTGAAAGCTGAACAAAGCTTGGCTTAAAAAGGCTTAAAATAATATCGATGCAAAATATTCGGTGTATTTCAGAGATATGTCACCATAGAAGCGCCTCGTTTTAAGTAAATGATGACCAAGTTTTAATATTAATATACTGTGTCTATAAATGTCTTTAAATTTAATACAACATCGCGAAAACAGAAGAAAAATCTATTAATATACTCCTAAATATTTTTTAATTTGTTTTTATAGCTCAAGGGTATTTTTATCTAGAGATTAGCGTTAGAAAGATGGCGTTTAAACGAGCCTTAGTCGTAAACAAACCAAGGATGGATACGCTTCATAATTTTCACCGCTCGGGGCAGGGACTTGCGTGGTCTAGTTGGTATAGACGTTGGGGTACAGACCCAAAGACGCGAGTTCGAGCCGCGCCGCAAGTGAAAGTTATTTCCTTATTTTTTTTTTAGATTAATACTCCTGCCTAAACCGGTCCGGCCTAAGTATAGGACGAACGAGTCTACATCGTGCTACGACTTGGCCGGTGGGTAGCAACAATCCGTGCACATGATAAGTTAAAAATAAACACTTTACCGGAACCGACACACAAAATCAATAAAATGAAAATAATACTGCAACATGGAAACTCCTACGTATTGACCTTTACCGCATCATACCTACATGCTTACATAAATATCTATCGAATGCAGTTTCCACTGTTTGGTTAAGCTGGTTTGTTTGTTTTAAACGGTGAAATTATGTAAATTTTACTTTTGTTTGATTTATTCATTTATCTTGTTAAATTGATTTAGTTAAGTTAGTTTCTGGTGACCAAAGGGCTGGCGGCTACTTTGGCCAACGAATAGGTATTGCTATCCAAAGGAGCAATGCAGCCAGCCTTTTGGGTACCATACCTAGGGACTCATTTATGCATTATTAATTTTATTTATTTTAAGTCATTTAGTGAATTGATGTAAATTGGCTTGTTAATGTAAATTGTAGAGATGTGACCGACCTATCGACAACGCCCACACATCCAATAACCTAGTGAAAATCACGGTGTGAAGTGATGTTCCTTTTTTAACCGATTTCAAACAATTCTAATTCAAAATATGTCTATTCATTTGGATATTTTTTACATAACACTTTCAATCGTCAGTAATCTAATGCGTCTTCGGTACGCGACCTCCATTGAGAAGAAGTCACAAGAAACTCATGGGTTTTTTTTTTCATGGGTCTCATGTAATTCACATTGTCGCAGTAACTTTGTCTGTCTGTCTGTTCAAATAAGTTTGTATAGTACCTACTTATAAAAAAACACTATCACACACACAACCCGCCCAACACCACCTAACCCACCCCGGGACCCACCACCAGAGCTCTGCCGCGGTGCCAACCTTACATTCCCTTCCTTCACAATGCCAATACTAAATTTATGTGCACTCTGACCTTAGCGTCTTCATTGTGTATTCTAGTATACCTAGGTTAGGTTACCTATTTCGGTCTTTCCTCCGGCCTATTTGAAACCTCACAAAGCGCTACAAAGTATGTAGGTGTTAGACGTAGTACAACGGAATAAGCAAAACTGTCCCCTTGTTTCCGTTTGCGCCCCAGTTCTAGCTTCCACATGTCATGGTAGGTACTCTCTACTTATGACGTCTGTTGAGATTATACTCGTAGGTACCCTACCTTTGAATATACTGGGACCTAGTTCCGTCTAGAGTCTAGAATGACCTCTTAAACAGTTGCTTTCTATAGTATTTTTAGTATTTTAAATACTAAATTAAGATTAATTGGCACTAAGGTACTTGGTGCAAAGATATTTAAAGAGGAAAGATTTGTTTGTTTGTATGTATTAAAAAAAAAAAAAAAGTTTAATATGTAGTATATCCGTTGTCTAGTACCCATATTACAAGCCTAGTGCTTAGTTTGGGGCTAGATTGCGCTGTGTGTAACGTCGTGCAATATTTATTTATTTATTTGAAACAAATAGGCTCTGAAACTACTGGACCGATACCTACTGCTTTTGAACAAATGCTTTATGATGAATGACACATAATATTGACGACGTTACACACAGCGCAATCAAGGCCCAAACCAAGCACTAGGCTTGTACTATGGGTACTAGACAAGGAATATACTACATATTAATCTTTTATTTTTGGAAATACAAAGGTACTTATTATGATGCATATTTAGGTATATATGTTTTCTATTTATAGACAACTAGCTACGTCCCGGGGTTTCACCCGCGTAAGTCCCGATCCCTTGGGAATATAGGGATTAAAAGCCTATGCTACTCAGGGTGAAAGTAGCTTTATAATGGTAAAATAATTTTTGAAATCGGCACAGTAGTTGAGTTTATTCATTACAAACATACAGACACACGCACGTACTTTTGATCCCGATATTCCCTCGGGATCGGGACTTACGCGGGTGAAACCGCGGGACGCAGCTCGTATTGTATAACATGAAATAGGATTCTCTACCCACGTATATTTGTCTTCGTGTAACATCCATTGCAATAAACAGTAAAACATTGGTTCATATTAAACTGAAGCCTTTATTACTGCACCTCGCTTGAATGTTAGTTCTCAACAGTTATGGCTATTCTGTGGTAAAACGGCTCGTAATAAGCTATAACCCGTCATCTCGTTTATCACGCGCACTCGGGTGTCCTAGGTGAACGACAAATAAGGCAATGCGACGCGATGCGACCCGACGCGATGGTACTAAATAATGTATCTACACTAATATTATACAGAGGAAAGATTTGTATTAGTGTGTATGTTTGTAATGATTAAACTCAAAAACTACTGGAACGATTTTAATAAATTCTTTCAACAAAAGAAAGCTACATCATCGAGGAGTAACATAGGCTTTGATCCCGATATTCCCACGGGATCGGGACTTACTAGTAATGACTTATAAAAACTCCGTACTCAAACCTTAGATTTTGAAGGACAAATATTTTTTCATATTTGTTAGTATTTATATAACGGATCCCTGACTTTAACGCAGCGTCCTACGTAGACGATTGGATGCGAATGCGATTGCGATCCGATCCGATCCGATCCGGTGCGGTGCGACGCGGCGACTCTGTCCTACGTGACGTGCGCGCGTGTCGGTGGCGCGGCGTCGCCCATCGCATCTAGTTCGGACGTAAATGTCAAGTCGACAGATCGCGTTCGCATCAATTCGTGCCGCGCCGTACGCACGTGGGCCACTTCAATGGCTATCGACTGTTTGTTTTTTCCGCAACGCATCGGATCGGATCGCGTTCGCATCCACGTATCCACGTAGTACGCTGCGTAAGGCATTGACGTTTTCCGTTCTTGTGGCCGGGTCTAACATGAACATTATGTCGCATCGCTCACCTAGGACCACGGACGGGTCAGACAAGGTTCTGTAGATCGATAGAACTTAACTACAAGCCTCGAATACAAATTTTTGAAATGAGATCACGTAATTGACGATATCTGTGGCGTAGTGGTCGTTAGAAAGTTGCCAGTTCGATTCCCAGCGTTGAATAAATGTCGTATTGCTAATAATACTGTGTTATGTTGGTGGACCGGAACCATAAATACAAGATTTTGGAAATTGTACATTCTGAGAATTTTAATATTTTAGGAATAGACACTTCGACAGAAGAATAACAACACCTTTTTCATAACAGTCTACATCACACATACATAACAGTCGATAGGTAATGAAGCCAGCTAATTTTATAACAAACGATCGAACCGCACCGCCCGCGCCGCACCAGTGACATTAGTAATAATAATGTCAATATTATGACGTAGGTACCTATGCTGTGGCTTTCCGCCACAGAGTGCATAATTATCGTACCTATCGTTGTCGTATCGGAACGAACCGAAGTAACCCTCCAGGTACTATATCGATGACGTAGGCTTACCAACGGTTGCATCCCGGTCTCGTTTGAGGTACTTTTACTATCCACTTTTACTATTTGATAGTAAAATATCTGTTTGTTGCTCGCGTATCTTGACATATTTTATAGTCAGACATAAAAAATGATACGACGGTTAATACTTACGACTGTCGATCTCGTTGAATTTAAATAGTTATAGTGCGTCTACAAAATTGTACCGTGTAGCCCAAGTAGGTATATTATATATAGAATAGAGCTACCCGTAGAATATTCAGGGGATAACGGTTCGTTCGAAATGTTGGCATATAATATAGAATAGAATAAAGTAAATTCTAAACTTTACATATGTTTATTATCTGTTGTTGATTGTCGAATTAGTCACAAAAGTAGTTAGGGTTCCGTACCCAAAGTGTAAAAACGAGATCCTATTACTGAGACTTTGCTGTCTGTCCGGCTGTCTGTCTGTTACAACACACTCTTTAAACTTACACGATTTCCGTCAATCATTTTTATTAGATACTAGCAGATTCCCGCGGTTTCACCCGCGTAAGTCCCGATCCCGTGGGAATATCGGGATCAAAAGTAATATTAGTATAGATAGTATAGGCAAGTCTGTCTCACAAACTGTAATAGCTAAACGGTTGTTTTCTTTATTTATCCTTTTAGTAGAGTAGTTTCTTTTCGAGATCATTATTTCAAATGACAGATGTTCAATTTACACAAAAACAAAAGACGAACAAAATGAAAATAAAAGAACAAGGGGTTTTGTAATGTAAAAAAAGTATAAAAATATGTACCTACCTAGTACATCCATTGTACCCATACCTAGTACCAGCCCAGTGCCCAGTTTTGGGCTAGATTGCGATGTGTGTAACGTGGTACAATATTTATATTATTTTTTTAATATGTGAAGTTACAATATTACAGCTGCTGTAAACGTCTTACAAAATACTTGTCAAAGTAAAGGGAATCCCTGTTTGAATATCGTATTTCAAAGCAATTCTGAGACAATAATTCCAAACTTTCATCTTCCTTTTGGTTAGACAATATTGTCGAAACGTTTGCGCGAGGAGTATCATGTTTCTCAGTGGATTTAGCCATGTTAAATTTACTCGTGGTACGGTTACCGTAAAAAATCACCAAGCATTGGTCAGCGAGTCTCTTTGTCTAACATGTGAATAGGCTTTGAAACAATAAGAAGTTTACACATCTACGGCTCTACAAAGTTACTTTCCAGGACCAAAAAAATAACCGTAAAGCAAATTTTTAGCCTCTAGGGCTTCACCTCGGTAATAAAGCCAGACTTGAATGAATGAATGAATGAATGTCATTTATTTGCACGAAATATGGTTACAGCAGTTGTTATAAAATGTTACACGTTCAACATATTTCACCAATACTTAACTTAGCATGCAAATAAATTTAATTGACGTTAATTAATAATAAATGTCAGATTAATGAATGAGTGATTATCAATTACCTATATAAACTTATTTGATTTCATAATATACCTACAATGTCACCATGAGAAATAATAATTAGAATTCAATAAGTATATAATAAAACAATGTCAAATGAGATTAATAAATAACATGTCAAGATAAAAAAAAAAAAGAATAAATCATATAAAAAGTCAACATGTTGCACAAAGTATTTAATTATGAGATTTAGCTATAATGTCAACTATATAATTTTATTTATTAACACTCTTATCATTCAGGAATTCCTCAATAGAGTAATAAGGCTTGTCGATGAGATAATTGTTGACAGCACGCTTAAACTCCCCGGGAGATTTAATCATCCTTAATGATACCGGAATTCTGTTGTATATTGTGGGAGCCATACTCAACACGCTAATACTCATCATACGAGTCTTGCGTACAATAGCACGAAGATCTCCTTTGCTCCTTTCATTCTCATTAATTTTTTTAAATAAATGAAGATTTTCTTTTACAAATTGGACAACTTCACTGATGTAAATGGAAGGGAAAGTTAGTATTTTTAATTTTTTTTAATATTCTCTACATGATTCCATTCTGCCTAACTGACATATTGCACGTATACATCGCTTTTGTGCAATTAATGGTTTCGTTTTGTAGGTGGAGTTTCCCCAAAATATTACACCGAACCTTAGTATTGATGCTACATGACCGTGGTATGCCGTTAACAGGGTTTTCAAGTTGGCTATCTTTTTAAATTTGTAAAGCGCAATGAGAATGAATAGATTCTTTTACATACAATGTCAATATGATCCTTCCATGTCAATTTGTTATCAATCGTCAAACCTAAAAATCGTGTAGAGTAAACTTCATTAAATTTAATGTCATTATAATTTACACCAAGAGTCAAGTTATTTTGTCTTTGTGTAAAATTCATCAAAATAGTTTTGTCAATATTTATTTTTAAATTATTTGAATTTAACCAGTCAGTTAAGGATTTTAATGTCAAATTAATTGTATTAGATATATTCATTTTATTTTCATTTACAAATAACACTGTACTGTCGTCTGCGAAAAGAGTCATATTTGCTGTTTTATCAGCAAAGTCATTAATATATATATTAAACAGCAAAGGGCCCAATACACTACCCTGGGGAACACCATTTGTTATCATTCTTATGTTCGATTTATGAATGACTTCTGATTGCGAACGTATAAAGACTTTATGTATGTGTGTTGTTTGAGTACGGTTACCTAAATATGATTTAATAAGGTCGTATACATTTCCTCTCACGCCATATTTTTCAAATTTATTTAAAAGAATCTCATGATTAACATGGTCAAATGCTTTGCTCATGTTCATGTAAAGAGCTACAGCAGGTTTCCTAGTATCCATATTTTTCGTTACTTTATATAAAAAATCATATATTGCCATATTAATGGTTCTATTTTTTCTAAAGCCATATTGGTTCTTAGTAAAAATATTGTGGCTTTCAAAGTAGTTATTGACTCTCTCATAAATAACCCTCTCAAATATCTTGGACATGACAGGCAATAATGCCAAGGGCCTATAATTCCCCAGACATTGTGTATTACCTTTTTTGTGTAATGGTAATATAATGGCATTTTTTAAATGTTCTGGAAATACGCCTTGTTGTATACTTAAATTTATTATATAGCATAACACCGGTGATATATTTATTGCTACATCTTTTATAATTTTTGTTGTTATGCCGTCCCATCCTACACTTTCCGTATTCTTTAATGATAATATAATTTTGTAAATGTCAAGAGGGGTAGTTGGTGTCAGATAAATAGAATTAGAATTGTTATATTTAATAGAAGTTTTGATGTCAATTTTATTATTAGTATTTACTATGTCAATGAAGTAATTATTAAACGAATTTGCAATTAGTTTAGGGTCAGTTATAATATTACCATCAATGTCAATTTTCGCCACACCTTCCTTTGGGTAACTGGTTTTGTTTTTATTCAGTATTTGCCACGTTGCTTTGGATTTATTTTTTGCGTTATTAATATAAAAATTATTATGAGATTTTTGTGTGAGACATATTATTTTTCTGTATTTTTTTGAGTAGTCCTTGAACTTGTTTTTATTTACTGTAGTTGGATGTTTCCTGTATGTCCATAGTAAGTCCCTTTTTATTTTGGAACATAATTTGATACCTTTAGAGACCCACCTTGTCTTCTTTTGGTTAAATATTTTGTATTTTATTACAGGGAAACATAAATTATAAAATAATAGAAAATCATTATGAAATAAATTAAAAGCATTATTTGCATCATTAGATTCATGTACGTCATTAAATTGAATATTTTTTATACAGTCTATAAATTTTTGTCTATTTTCGTCACAGTAGTCACGTTTATATACAGGGTGAAGCATTTAAATTGGCCTTCAGGGGGATATCCTAAACTATAGAAGATAGCGAAAAATGCTGAAAGGAGTTGCGTCCCCGATTTTGACAAAAACTAAAATGGCATTATTAGATTTTTGAAAAATTCATAACCCTAGCCAGGAATCGAACCTTGTCTTTTCGCAAAAAAATAAACATCCTATATTATTGTACAGATCGATAGTGTTGCTGATAAAGATCAAATCCTGGAAACAAATATTATATGGTAAATCAAGACTAATGCCTATTTTTTAATAAAAATATTTAATTACACTAAAAACTAATCTAACAGTGATATCCATCACTACTTTCAACAACTATCAAAGCTTATGCTTTGAACTGTTAACGAAAATTTTAAAATTAGAACATGATCTGTAATGGTGATAAATGCTAGTGCAGTCGTTCAAATCGAGTAGGTCGTAGTAATAGGTACGGGTACGAACGCTCAAGTAGGTACTTGTACCAAATACTTGAGTGTTCCATATTTTTATTCAAAAATAGCCATTTCTCTCGATTTACCACAATATGTTTGTTTCCAGGATTTGATCTTTATCAGCAACACTATCGATCGGTACAATAAAATAGGGTGTTTATTTTTTTGCAAAAAGACAAGGTTCGATACCTGCCTAGGGTAATTAATTTTTCGATAATCTATTAATGCCATTTTAGTTTTTGTCAAAATCGGGGACGCAACTCCTTTCAGCATTTTTCGCTATCTTCTATAGTTTAGGATATCCCCCTGAAGGCCCGTTTAAATGGTTCACCCTGTATATACCAAAATTTCATGCAACACGTTTTTTTAACTTTTATTTCAATTAATTGAGCAGTGTGGTCTGACAAAGCTAACTCAACCAGTTCACCCTTAACACCTCTAATATTGTGACATATATTATCAAGGCATGTTCCACTACTAGACCTAGTTACTTCTTTAAATTCGAATTTAAAATTGTTTCTTAGTAGCAAATGTTCGAATTTTTCTGTTATTGCGTCTTTCTCTAAGATATTGATATTGACTTAGTCTTGTGTGACTTGAATCCCACGCTTCACTCAAGGATCTAGGGAAATAACTCCCTCGCTTCGTTCGGCAGTTAACTATTGAGTTCTTCGTATGCTTTGGATTCAATATTTCGCTCTTTAAAAGACAGGGAGCACCTCCTAGTATGTCCCTCCAGCCCTAGTACGTTGACTGATCTGATGTCAGCCAATGAAAACGCCAAAGATCTCGATGCATACTGGAGTGGGCGAGTTTAGCCACATTCCTCTGACATCTTTTTGTGCCATCCGACACGAAGAAGAAGAAGATCCAACGATTGTTTCCATAACGCGTAAGAGTTGTATGACTATGAAAACCACCGTTGTATGTTGAACTCACACATTAATGACTCCGCTCCGCTCGCAGTGGAAAGCCGGCATTAAAGGAGGTTTATACAGAGTTATATCCCTCCTTTGGCAACGCTTTTACTTCGGTAGTAACGGAATAAACAACATGGTCCATTAGCCATGTCTTGAAACGGTTGACATCCAGCGAACCGTAAGCACCTTCCTTCGAGAATCAAATGTATGAGGCTATGAGGTACCTTTAGTTTTAGATAAACTTGAGAGGTGGATAATCAACGTGCGTGGGCAACCAGGGGGTTATTCCTGTTCATTTTTTAACTCTTTGGTTTTATAGTGTTGTTTTTCTTTTGTGTGCCGTGTTTTTGCTGTTAATAAATGTTTCCTATTCTATTCTATTAGAATTAACCAAATTTAATTTCATTGTAATTGCAAATAAGACTCTCGAAATGAAACTATAACTTGCAAATGCTATCAATTGACTCAGGAATGTATGAAAAACGGTATTATTCGAAGAATTTTTTTTCCAAAAATGTCAAATGTTATTTGATAAACGTCAAATTTGAAGTTAAAGATTGGCTGCAATGATATTGAAATTATATTTTGGTTTATTTTAATACGAGAAAAGGCCATCGGTAATTAAATTATACATACAACACACAATGACAAGTATACCTAGGTATCTGCCACGGAGGACAATAACCAATGGTATCTGACAAGTCGAGAAAAAAAGAGGCGCGGCTGTATAATCCTTTTTTTGAAACCATATCTTTTTACCAAGAAGTTATAGGAGTTCGAAAATAAATCACTATTCTTTTGTAATTTTATTTTATTTTGGTATAATAAAGCATTATCTAATCTAATCTCTCTTCACCTGAGAGAAATTAGCTGGATGAATAAAGTGAAACAGTTTTGTCCACTTATTTCATCTTGGATATTGCTAGAATCTTTGAGTAGGAATCTTACTAATCTCAACGAAGATTCCTTGAAGCTGTTAGCAAGTCAAGACTATCAATAATTTCCGGAAAGTTGCCTTTGAGATTAGGTAGAGAGGGTTCTTGATAGATTAAAAGCACGATTCAAGGAAGTCGCATAAAATCTGAAGTCTGAAGTCGGGCAATTCGGGCATCTAAACTAAAATACAAAACTTCATGACTTCAGACAATTTAGTGCAATTTTTCATTTTTATTATTTTCATTTTATATCTATCAAGATTTACGGACCCTGTTTTAGAAATTATACTCATTTTTCGAGAGAGAGGAGGTTCCTGAAGAGAAGACCTGTAAAGGTCTCGAAACGTTGAGCGTTGTCTACTCACCATTGAGACATTATGTACTTTTACGCGAAATAAATATAAAAATCCGCTGCAACGCTGACAATATTTTTACGTCTATCGTAAAAATATATCGTCTGCGGGTGGTAACGTTACCACATTGTCTGCTTACAGCTGTCTTCCTTCTGATGTCTGTTAAGATGATGACTGTTAAGGGGACAGTCTACCTACACTTTTCTCCATACAAACTTTACAAACGTAGTCGACTGTTTCGTCCCTGAATAAAGATATTAGAAAAAATATGTTTATGCCATAAGTCCTATATCAGTCAGTTGCTAATATTTCTGAATTTTAGTTTTATTCTAATTAGAAAATGAAAAAAAAATAACAAAACGTAGGGGCATAGTCATGGCAGATATAGGTTTTATGGCGTAAACGTATTTGCTCTAATGTCCATATCCAGGGAGGAAACAGGCGACTACGTTTGTATGGAGAAAGAGTAGGTAAACTGTCCTCTTAAGGTTGAGATCAATGGTTTGAAATCGTACACAGAAACAGATGGTAAACAGATCAAAGGTTAAGAAGTCAAATTTGTCTCTAAAATTGTATAAGATTGATAATCTTATAAGTTACTTCCAAATTGAGTAGCTTCCTATTCATTTGGATAAGATCCTTATTCGATTGATGTAATATTTGCGATTCCATTATCTAAGTGTAAAATTAAATTATTCATTCATGGAATGATTGAACGCCTTCAATGGAATAAAATTTAAATCGATTAGGATCCATTTTCTTTTTAATTTTAACTAGGTATTAAAATTTATACTTTTTTATATGCTTTGAAATAAAGGTGGATTGTTGAGGGTTGCTCGCTCTTTATGTGTGGCAATGTCATTAATCATCAGCAAAAATGGCTTAGGAGTTGAATAGAAGACATTTTTTTCTTCGACTTATCATATTATAGCGTCACATTGCTGTTTCACCTGCATAAGTCTATGTCCCGTAGATATACTGGCCAGTATATCATCATAATTCACTAAATAAATAAAAGTAATTAAAATTAATAATCCAAAAATGAGTCCCTAGGTATGGTATATATTAGACTAGCAGATTCCTGCGGTTTCACCCGCGTAAGTCCCGATCCCGTGAGAATATCGGGATCAAAGTAGCCTATGTTACTCAGGGTGAATGTAGCTTTCTAATGGTGAATGATTTTTTGAAATCGGTCCAGTGGTTTCGGAGATTACCCCCAATATACATACATACATACATGTTACCAACGTTACCTCTTTATAATATTAGTATAGATATAGATATATATTTGGCCAGTTAGTTTAATTAAACAATCATTTATTCAATCAAAAACAACATACAAATTAAAAAAACAAAAAAAAGGTGATAAACAAACAAACAACACTAAAATTAAAACTTAAATCTAAAATGAAAAATTAAAAACTCAAACTTAAATATATTTATAATGACTATAACTAAAATATAGATTAACCCTATAGAGATTTGCAGACCCTTAATCTAAATTGAAACAGGTTTAATCAACTGACGAATTAGTTGACAGTTCCTACCCATTACCTGACGGCTGGAGGTAAAGTTGATACCCAGGGTAGGTAGATAAAAACAAATAAAAACCTTAGATTACAACAAAAAATTAAAAATACGGTACCTAGTCGCGGAAAATGAGACGATAAAACTGCGTTTAGCTGACGCACTAGCCTCAGTCGTATGTCGAACTGTTGCCGCGTGAGGACGTGCTGTCACACTGCGATTATCTTTTTGACCTCCATAAGAATGCCTTTTTGCTTATTTACAAAGCCTGAATCATTCTTAAAGACAAATGTTTTTAAATTACAATAATTCTATGAAAATGCATGTAGATGTTTCTAGCTTATTTTTCGAATACGCAATGTTAGAATATGCCATATCTACTACTTTTGTTTTCATCTAAGCCTACCCTCGTCCGTAGCCTTGATGGCCATTAATTTACTTTAGTGCTGCATTATATAGAATTAATTTGATAGCGAGGTAAGCCCTTTTCGATGTTGAAAGCTATTTATGACAGTGATATATTATGACTGATGCTTCCCGCTGTTTCACCCGCGTAGTTCCCGATCCCGTGGAAATATCGGGATCAATAGTGGCCTATGTTAGTTATCGGATGGTGTAGCTCTCTTTTGGAAAATTATTTTTTGATATCAGTCCAGTAGTTTTGGAGCGTTACTATTCGTTAGAAACAAACAAACAAAAAAATATTTCCTCTTTATAATATTAGTATAGTATAAGTATAGATATAGATAAGTGCCGATTTTAAAGTCAATACAGTAAGGCGTAAGTAATAAAAGGCATCGTGTGAGAGTTTGATATTTTTAGGGTTCTGTACCCAAAGGGTAAAAACGGGACCCTATTACTGAGACTTCGCTGTCTGTCTGTCTGTCTGTCTGTTTTAATTGATTTGCTTGGTACTTGCTAGCCAGTCAGATTTGCAATTTGCAGATAAAGGACAGAACATCACATGGTGGTTACCATATCGTATCGTAAACAAGCCATTATCCAATTATCTACTGGCAAAATATCGAGCTCCGATTATTTAATATTATAAATTAATTGACTCTGGCTGATTCTCAAATGGCCATAATCAGTTCAAGACCGAGAAGCAGCACGCGCAAAAACCTTAGGTTGCGTTTATTAAGAGGATAGTCTCCATTCTCTTTCTCCATACAAACGTAGTTTAAATTTTCCTCCCTGGATAAAGACATTAGAGCAAATATGTTTATGCCATAAAACTTATATCTGTCATGACTATGCATCTACCTTTTTATTTTTTCATTTTATTATTTTTTTACTTTTTATTATTATTTTAATTAGAAAAAAAAAGGTAGATGCATTGTCATGACAGATATAGGTTTTATGGCATAAACATATTTGCTCTAATGTCTTCATCCAGGGAGGAAAATTTAAACTACGTTTGTATGGAGAAAGAGAATGGAGACTATCCTCTTAATAAGGGTCAGAGTCTAGTGTCAGACGAATAAAAGTCAAACCGCCAATAAAATAGTGACAATAATCGTAAAGTACGTTTGGTCCGTAGAACTGCATTAACCAACTAATATCGGACTATATAGGCTATAAACTGACGATAAACGCAACGGTATGCTATCGATCGAACTAAGTGGATTAGCTGATCATTACTGTCACCAAGGGCCAATACGTAATAGCTCAGGGCTGAAACGCATCTAAGTATATTTGGATTTTAAATGTGAAACATCTATAGGCGCGGGTAAACCTAAATCCCATCAAATATATGCTTATAAAAAAAAGTAAGTCTCGCAACTCAGTTCAAAAAGTCGTGAGGTCCATGTAATTCCAAGTCCAAGTCCAAGGGACGTTCTGTCTTAAGTTATTATTACGTAATTAGCTAATCTTACAGCATCTTATAGATGCCTTAATATCAATATTTAAAAAATAGTTATGTTTTAAGAAAATTGGCAATTGAAATATACCGTCTTTATACAATGCCTGATTGGCTACAGAAAATTCAGGTTTCTAATTTCATTCACAACGAAGTTACATGAGGTCAAAAACGGCTTGAAATGCTTCGAGAAAAGGATGGTACGCCCGTGCCGCTTTGTTGCTCGACTTGGCGGGGGCACTGCCGTGCCCCCAGAAATTCGCGTGGCGACACAGGCCATGGCGACGCCTCGCCATGCTACCTATGGGTATATATTGTTCCGTATCAATAACGCTGTGCCTACACATAGTGCTAGAAATGTTAGTTAATTTCGACTCACTTTCTAAAGACTCGTTAGCCTGTACCGTAGGCACTCTGACTTCTGTTCCGAAGAGGACGGCGTTCGAATCTCGGGATCATGAAATCTTTGTGGTGGCTTAAAGATTTTGTCGAAGACATCGACAAGTTCTGTTTTGATATTTCACATCTGCCAGGCGTCCCGTGACGACTTTTTAATTTCAGACTACGTTTTTTCTTCTGGAAAATGTGTCAAATAATAGTCTACAATTAATAAACGAAATATAAGCGCCAATTTAAAAGTTAACAATATAGTAAAATCAACATTTATAAGCGATGGGATCAGCGCTTTCATGCGGCGCTTTAACTTTTATTTGGCAAAAGATTTGACACTTTTAATGTCTGTAATAAAATATTTTAATAACGTTCCGTTCCTCTGCGATAAGTTATCGGTTTTTTCTGAGCACCGGTTTATGAAAACCGCAATTTCAGTTTTCTTACATAACAAAAATAATCTTGTATCTATTTCTGTTCGGCTAAACTGATTGACAACCAGAGCGGATTCTTCGAGACAGTCACCTTCTGACCATCGAACTAGGTGAGACAAACCACTACACAAAAAGCAGAGGAATAAGCAGTGCTTAATATAATTTTGAGATTCAACATTTTAGGAATTTCAATATCATCATCATCCGAGCGATGTCCCGGTTGCATCCCTCTCGAGAGCCCGGGGTCCGCTTTCCTACTTTTACGTTTCCACTTCGCACTTTTACTTTTACGTACCACCATAAGCGACATTCCTGTAATATATGCAATGAAGGCTGCCCCTGATGCGGGATTTTGCGAATTTCAACATTTTGGCACTAATTAATGTTAAAATATTCTTTTCTCCTGTCAGTTGCTTGATCGCACAAGCGTATTTTACGTTAAAAATAACAATACCCCTTTACAAAAACTTACGTCACTACCAACAAGTTTCTACCTAAGTAGGTAGGTATTTATCAGTAGCGAAAATGCAAGGTTTCTAAGTAGATAACCTACTTAAATAGACTAAAAGCCTAAAACGTACGTTAATGGCAATCGATGTAATCCTTTGAGCCTAATCGCGGCCAAATAGACGATAAGCCACGAGTTTTTCTGTATTTAATCGATACAGCTTTATCAACAACTGTATACTACTACAGTGTATATGTGTACATACTTTAATAACTAAAGATAACGGTTTGAGAGCAGTTTTGTACAAGGTTTTAGATTTTAGGATTATTTTTTAGTATCTTTTAAGGTCAAACGCGGCTCGACGATCTATTTCTTAGTCTGTTAAATTTGATTCGGGAACGATGTTTCTGGTTGCATCCCTTTCGGGAGCCCGGGGTCCGCTAAACCTCGAATTGTTGTTTTTACTTGGGGTCAGCGTAGTAGGTAGTTATGTCATCATAATCTGAAAACTGCTTAAATGTAGAAAATGATGTCACCTACAATGAATAAGTACATGCAAAAAAAAACATCATCATCATCCGAGCGTTGTTCCCGGTTGCATCTCTCTCGAGAGCCCGGGGTCCGCTTTCCTACTTTTACGTCTCCACTTCGCACGATCTTCGGCATCCCGTGTAGTGAGGCCATTAGCACGCATATCCGATCTTACAACGTCAAGCCAGCACTTTTTGGGTCTTCCCAATCTGCCGCGGCCGGGCGGAGGCGCCATAGCAAGACATTTGTTTCCCACGTAACTAGCCGGTTTTCGTAGAACGTGGCCGTACCACCGTAAGCGGCATTCTTGCAGTTTGTCTGCAATGTCTCGGACATGAAGGCTGCCCCTGATGCGGGAGTTTCTGACGCGGTCTTTTCGCGTCACTCCACACATCCAGCGCAGCATCTTCATCTCCGTGACACGCAGCTCCTGCTTATGTCGCTCAAGCAATGGCCACGCCTCACTACCATACAAAAGGGCAGGTCTAATGATCGTTTTATAGACCTGTCCCTTCAGTTTAACCGGCATTTTCGGGTCACAGATGACACCAGTTACCTCTCGCCACTTGGCCCAAGCTGCCGAAATGCGGGACTTGACGTCACAATCGATGTCGCCGGACTCGTGAAGCACAGATCCCAAGTACTTAAACTGGTCTGTCCGCTCGACCATGTGACCGTCTACGCAGACAGGTGTGGGATCTGTGGTATTGCTAGCCAAGTATTCGGTCTTCGCTACGTTGAGTTGCAAACCGCCGTTCTCAAGTGACTCTTTCCACGCATTTACACGCCTTCCAAGCCGTCCCTTATCCGAGTCCGCTAGCGCAATATCATCAGCATACATGAGCATCCACGGGGGCTGCTCGTGTGCGTCTCGGATGATTACGGACAGTGCGTCCAGTATTACGCTAAACAGAAACGGACTTAGGACGGATCCTTGGTGGACTCCGACTGTAATGGGGAAAGATTTAGTGTCACCAACAGCAGTTCGCACCACTGAATCGGAATTTCGGTACATGTCCCTGATGGTTTCAATATAAGTTTCAGGCACCCCTTTGGACCGCAGCGCCCACCAGATCATCACGCGAGGAACACAGTCGAAGGCCTTCTGCAAGTCCAGGAACAGAAAATGCAGAGGCGTATTTTTCGATCTGTATTTCTCCATAACGATCCTTAGGGCGAAAACAGGGTCCATGGTACCATGACCGGGGCGGAAACCATACTGCCCCTCCGAGACAGTGCACTCCTGCCGGATCCGAGAGTCAACTATACGCTCGTAGAGCTTCATGGTGTGGGACATGACCTTTATACCACGATAACTTCCACACTCCTGCACAGATCCCTTGCCCTTGAACACTGGAGTGATAACACTCAGTCTCCATTGGGCGGGGATTCTGCCGGTCTCGAGTATGCGGTTAAAAAGGTTGGTTAAGATGCCCACACCACGAGAACCCATAGCTTTCCATACTTCGATGGGGACTCCATCGGCGCCGACAGCTTTCCGATTCTTCATGCAGCGAAGAGCCTTGCGCACCTCCTCAGGCGTTATCAGTGGCACAAGTCCTAGATTCGGAGGGAGTTCCGGTGGCTGCACCTCTTTATACTGCTTATTGAGCAGCTCGTGGAAATAAGAGCGCCACCTCTCCTTCACCGCGAGGTCCTCGCATAGCAGGTTACCATTAGGATCTTTTACACAGCGGCACTTGGATATATCCTGTGCCGCTTTGATCCTAGAACGTGCCAACTTATAAATAAGCTTCTGCCCCTCAGACGTTTCCAACTTATCGTACAATGGCTGTAAGTGGTCCCGTCTGGCTCTGGCTACTGCTCTCTTTGTGGCACGTTTGGCAGACCTGTACGCGTCGCGATCTTCAGGAGAGTTGGACGCTTGCCACTTTTTAAAGAGGGCTTTCTCCACCCTAGTCTCCCTCTGGACTGTGTCGTTCCACCACCAACCACCATGCAAAAAAAAACATAAACATGAATATAATCATTTTTTTTTATTAACTCGATTTGGATTTTGAGTTTAGGCCTAGAATGCACTGCGATTAAACGCAAGCGGTTTACGAATAGCTGAAAACTCAGAATCGCGTATCAACACGCAAAATCAGTCACTTAAAAAAACGCGAATACGTGGGGTCAATAGAAAGCTAAGGGTCTTAGATTATAACAAAAACCTAAAGATACGGTACCTAGTCTCGGAAAATGAGACAATAAAACTGCGTCTAGCTGACGCACTAGCCTCAGTCGTATGTCGAACCGTTGCCGCGAGAGCACGTGCTGTCACACTGCGATTGTCTTTTTGACATCCATAAGAATGCCTTTTTGCTTATTTACAAAGCCTGAATCATTTTTAAAGACAAATATTTTAATATACAATAATTTTATAAAAATGCATGTAGGTGTTTCTAGCTCATTTTTCGAATACACAATGTTAGAATATACCGTATCTATATTTTTGTTTTTATCTAAGCTAAGGGTTGCATTTTTTGCGGTTTCAGACCTACGGGAAAACGCAGGCGTTTAATCGTAGTACGTTCTACGTCTTAGCTCATATTTAAGTTTAGACTCAATTTTGACACAATAGTGTCAGACAGAACTGAATGCAAATAACAAAATGTAAGCAAACTCTGGGACTTACATTTTAACCCTAGCGCAAGTAATAAAGGAAATAATAAGATACGGACTGCAAACAGCGAGAGCCTCAGACCGTCTATTTTACTTTAGACTCAAAATAAAACAATATAATTGTCTCTAAAACGCTAAATCAACAGTTAAGAAGTTAACTCATCGTTATGAATGTTTAATATTCATGGGTTGTAAAGCCTTATAAGCAGTATTTGCTAAAATATCGCCCTCTGATTACTAAAGGCCGGTCTGGACCTTAGATTAAAACAAAAAACTAAAGATACGGTACCTAGTCACGGCAAATGAGACGATAAATCTGCGTCTAGCTGACGCACTAGCCTCAGTTGTATGTCGAACCGTTGCCGCGTGAGCACGTGCTATCCTACTGCGATTACTGCGACTTTTTGAAATCCATCTGAATGCCTTCTTGCTCAATTTACCAATGCCTGAATCATTCAGGGAAACAAAAAAAACATTTTACGCGTAATGTCTCAAATAATAAAATAAAATAATAAAAATACCTATGTATACCTATTAAAATCAATTTTTAAAGACAAATGTTTTTAAATAAGTACACTAATTTTATGAAAATGCATGTAGGTATTTCTAATAGGTCATTTTTAGGGTTCCGTACCCAAAGGGTCAAAACGGGACCCTATTACTGAGACTTCGCTGTCTGTCCGTCCGTCCGTCCGTCCGTCCGTCCGTCCGTCTGTCACCAGGCTGTATCTCATGAACCGTAATAGCTAGAAGCTTGAAATTTTCACAGAAGATGTATTTCGGTAGCCGCTACAACGACAAATACTAAAAACAAAATAAAACAAATAATTAAGAGGGGCTCCCATACAACAAACGTGTTTCAAAAACTACAAGGGAATTTGAGGTCGCTTCTGATTGGTCGAAGTCAAATCGAGTTGGCCATGGAATTCAAAATGGCTGCCTTGTCTGTCAAATATACCAGTCTGCCTTCACTTACCAAAGAGTTTATTATATGTTTCAGATTTTCTTTGGTCCAAAGTTTTTTTTTTATTTCAACTTTTTTTTGAGAAATGCGGTCGTATGATGGGAGTAAGAATCGAAGCTGAATATTTCACATTTTCCTATCAAATTTAAAAATTGGTTGTTGTTAATCATTTTAGGGTTCCGTACCCAATTGTGATAGTGGTACGGAACCCTTCGTGCGCGAGTGTCGCACTTGCCCGGTTTTTTCGAATACGCAATGTTATAATATACCTACCGTATCTACTCTTGTTTTTTTCATCTAAGGTCTGGACCCGGAAATTACGGCAAAATGAGAAACAGTAAAGAAAATAAGTTTGACCCTGAGTTTTATTTAAGAAAACTTATATTTCAGCTGTGGAGATAATGATCTTTTAACCCGACTGCAAAAAAGGAGGAGTATGTATGTGGACCTCATACAACTGGACTGGAGCTGTATTTTTGGACATTTGGAATTGAATTCGTATGCGAAAGTTCGAATTTCGCATGCTTGCGCGTTGAGTATGTGCGTAAGCGAGACCGTGCAGTCTTTCGTATACGAAATAGTTTTCTAACGGTTCAAAAATTATACCACTCCTGGTCTCTATTTGCGACTAGAAAGAGAAAGTTTGCATGATAGTGATTCATTTTAATCTCGTCTCTAACGGACGAACTTCACCAGTTCTAAAGTCAAACTGTTCGGGAAATTACTCACACACCTTTAAGAGGACAGTCTCCATTCTCTTTCTCCATACAAACGTAGTCTACGGTTTCCTCCCTGGATAAAGACATTAGAGCAAATATGTTTATGCCGTAAAACCTATATCTGTCATGACTATGCCCCTAACTTTTGATTTTTTTCTTTTTCTATTTTTTTTATTACTTTTCTAATTAGAAAATGAAAAAAAAAACAAAAAATAGTCAAAAGATAGTCATAGTCATGACAGATATAGGTTTTATGGCATAAACATATTTGCTCTAATGTCTTTATCCAGGGAGGAAAATGTAAGCTACGTTTGTATGGAGAAAGAGAATGGAGACTGTCCTCTTAAAAAAGATGGACCAAAATTCGAACGTCGCATCGTTGGAATAACCAATCATCCACCATCTAGGTCACCTAAGGTCCTAAGGTGTACCTATATGTTCTTCACTTCCTATTTAATTTTACTTTTTGAAGAAGTGATAGACTCAAAATTGCAAGCCACTAGTTTCGTATTATAAATCTCGCCTTAAGTATAAAGCTCCTATAAAATATGATAATGCTTTGAAAGCTACGTCTCATTTCGGTTCTATAAATAGGGGCTCATTAGGGGCGGATTTCGTGAATTTGCTGGGGTGCAATAAAAATGGGATCCTGTAACATGTAACGCGATGATCGCGATGTAAATAAATGTAATACGTATGTAAATGGAAGTCTCCGTCGTCGGTTACATTTGACAACTTTATTGACGATGTTAGCGAGATTTTTGCTTTGCAAATTGCAATTTTTACATGTAAAAGTATTTAAGGACGTACCATAACTTAGTGTGACAGGAATAGCGCTAGCGAATTTCAGATGTGTAAAAGAAAGTAACGTCCTTCTTTTACACATCTGAAATTCGCAAGTATTTAAGGTCATACCATAACCGCAAACCATAACCGGGTGCATATGCTGGAGTTGCATCGGAACGTCAATTTCAAGGCGTTTGTGGTGCGAGCCCCTACATGCTACCTGCCTCGCGACATGACCGAAGACTTCTGGCCGAACGGCGTGGTGTTCCGTCGCTTCCGCAGATAAATACCAGAAGGGTGTACTAAGACTATATAGTGTAGTATTATAGAAGTGCTACTAACATAGTTTTAAGCTACTATTGTGTGTTATTACATTTCTCATTTTACAAAATATGTATGTTAGTCTATAAGGTCTATTTATATAGGCCTTAGTTGCCGGAATTAAATGGATTTATTTATTTATAATCTAATAGTGCGACAGAGATAGAGCTAGCGAATTTCAGATGTGTAAAAGAACAACTCAATTTCAAAACCGACCACTCGGATAGTCTGCTGTCGGCAAAAGCTATAGATGACCTATCTCTACAACCCATGCTTACTTCCGATATAAACACGTCAAAAAATGTTCGCAATTGGGGGGAAAAATAGGACCACAGTAGAAAATACAACGAACAAACGATTTATAAAACGTTTTTCATTGAGATAGAGTAGCCCACCTGTCTAGTGGTGAAGCAATTTAACTACAGTTGAACTTTTGATGAACTCAACGCTGTATCAACGTTTTACGTTACAAATTGCATAGTTTTATATTACAAATTGCATTGCACCTACAAGATCTGAGTCCATGATATTGTTTCGTGAAATATCTTTCTCTTTGGTGATTCTTAAAGTACGAGTTGGCAACGGGCAACATGAGACGGCAGCGGACGACGCGGTGGCGCTAGCTTCGTGTCGCTGACTACGTAAGGAGTTTCATAGAAATACATAGAAACCAGTAGTGTCGCAGCGACACGTCGTCCGCTGCCGCCTCGTGTCGCCCGTTGCCAACTCGTACCTGTCTGAGATTGCGACTACAATTGTAATTCAGCCAAAGGAAATTAATGAAATGAAATATTTATTTGGCAGCATCAATTTTTATTGGATATGTAATATAATTTCTTAGGTATACCTAAGTAGGTATATGTTAATGTTTTGTTTCAATTTAATAATAATAATAAATTCAAATAATTGTATTTTTTGATTTATTCATAATACCTTTATTAGTTTGGGGCTGATTGCGATGTGTGTAACGTCGTTGTGCAATATATATTTATTTAATTATTGGCAAGGTTGCAAAAAATTACTAACACCTAAAAAACTTTAGCGAAAGTGGAAATTTTCATTGGCTTAGATATCGACACCATCGACACCGTGCTTCATATTTTTGCGTTGACCAGTCTTCAACATTTTTTTTATATTCACGTAACAAAATACGTAAAATGAATTTTGAATGTAAATTACGTAGGTATGTAAGTTATTGTAGATTTATTTTCTTACTAACGACATAAAATACGAAAGTAGATCTAAGTGAAAAATGCTGTAAAAATAATAAGAGCATCGCAAATTTGCATAAATACCCTTCAAGTAACATTAAAACAAAATATATTTACAAACCTATTGGCGTAGAGTTAAAATAAATCTGCAGATTTCACACCACGGATTCGAGTAAAGATGCGTTGTTGGTTCGAATCCCGCTCTCCGTCGATCATGCGTTGTGTTTTTGCAGAAGTATTGTTCCTTTAAAAATATTTCTAAGAAAGCCCAGTGCAGGCTTAGGCACTTAAAAATAAAATATAATACCAACAGTTTTTGTCCGATCATTTTTTTATCGTTATTAAAAAATAGCGAGCACAATCAAAAAGGAGTAATTAGGAAATTCACGATCCGAGTCGGCGAATTATTATTGAAATATTTGGAGAATCTTATAAATACCAACCAACCAACCTACCAACCAATTTAGGAAAAAAAACTTTCCAAATTCTCACGATTCGTTAACAAAGTAACATCTTCCCGGGTTTTAATAGCGTATTATTATTTATTATCTCACCTCGACCTTTCAACCATGTTACAATGACCCGGGAAAATGTAACTATTTTAGGAATTCAAACTGCATTTTGAAGCCCTTGGACATTATGATGACACATGACCTTTTCGCGTTTATCCCATATATTCTGAAAAACTACCGCCAAATGTCAAAATTTCACAAATCGAGGCACTATGCTCGATTACAATAACAAACATTTAAAAAATCTGTTTTAGAAAAGTTCTAATTGAATAATACTGAAACAAACTCAAACTACTTTACCATTTCATGATGACTATTTAATAAAAAGTATCAAAGGTCAAGTGGGGTAAGTGAAACGTTCTTTACGTATGTTAATATAACGGGCGCGGTGTAGCGTCCGAAACAGTACCGCCATACTTAATTGCAGGAGCAATTTGGGGTAAAGTACTCTCTTTGAATAAATCTCTTTGAGCGGTGTTGGTCTAGTGGTAGGTAGGTACCCCGACTTTCATTCCGAGGGTCGTGGGTTCGAACCCGTCCGCGCACCAATGTCTTTTTCTTTAAGAAAAAAGTTATGTGCACTAATAACATCGCTCTTACGGTGAAGGAAAACATCGTGAAGAAACCGACATGTCCTAGGACTCACCACGGTCCGAAGACAAGGGTGTGTGTCTATGTATCATATGTATGTATTTACAAAAGAAAAATAAGTAAGTATTATATCCGTTGTCTAGTACCCATAGTACAAGCCTAGTGCTTAGTTTGGGACTAGATTGCGCTGTGTGTGTCGTGCAATATTTATTTTATTTATTTATTGTTATTAACCGAATAGGAAATAAGTTATCCCTTGTTACATCGACCTATCACCATTTGATAAATTAATCAAATATTTTTTTATAAGTATAATTTAAATAGGTACCTATATTTAATTTTAAATTTATTTTTCATATAAATTGCTACTAAAATTATTATACTAGTAGGATTTTATTAAAAAAAAAATAGACCAAGTAAGTATATGAAGGTGAAAGTTATATAAAACCGTCTCGCGAACAAGCCAGTTGAAATTACTGGCGAAATATCGAGTTCCGTTAAAAAACAAATTTAAGCATGGGAAATTCCCCGTTATTTAATCATATTTGTTGTAAAAATAACCATATAAGTTTAAAAATTGTAGTTTGTGTGTAAGTAAATAAAAATGTTTGTTACTCGTTCACGAGAAAACTACTGTAATGATTACGATGAAACTTGGTAGGTATACAGATAGCTAAAATCTGGTTTAAACATAAGCTACTTTTATTATTTTCACGCGGTTAAGGGTCTTATGCGGGTAGAAACTCGGGGTGCAGATAGTCTCAAATAGTTTCTTGTTTATTCATGGGTGTTTTACTTACCCCACCTAACCTTATCAAAAAAATCTCAAGTTTCAAACCGACACTTAGTGACGCCCGAACCCATAGAGACTAGGGGTAAAAAGGGTAGGTTGAAATTACATGGCACTTAGGAAATATATTTCGGAAAAATTATGACCTATGGTGTTTTAATTCATAGACTTACAGCAATATTAATTAAAAAAACAATATGTTAATTTATTCTAAACCTTAATATTCATAAATTTTAATTCACAAAATTTTACAGGAAAAAAAATGCAAATAAATTTACGTATTTTTGCTTAAATAGGAGTATTGTTCTCAAAAATAATTTTAAGTGTATCTCAGTTATTAAAAATATAAAAAGCAGTATTTTTTGGCTTCTGAAAGTCGAACCTAAATGAATGAATATATAAATATTCTCATAAGTAGAAAGACGTTGTTTTAAATATTATGTGAAAATAGCTTTTTAATAAATCGACGAAAAATATAGCTCAATGTGACTTTACCAACACCTCTGTTGCTCCAAAAAAAAACATGCACAACTTACCGTTTAGCACAAAACCACAACGCCTTAACAACAAACCTTTACACCTTAAATTACCAGCCAACCAACATTGGCCTTAAACACTTTTTTAATTAAAAAAAACTCATTACGAAATAAACGATAAAAAAATAAATAATAAAACCGCGCTAAATAAAAAATAAAACTTCGATTTTCAAATCCCGAATCGAATATCAAAAATTTAAAATTCGAATTTGATGCGTTCGATTTTCAAAATGGGGTGTTAATGTAAGTTTGATACGTACGCACGCGGTGGCTCGGTTTCGGACAAGGAGCGCCGTCCCGTGTGTCCGGGAGGCTAGTCGGGACGCGAATGGAGGGTGGTTCGGGTAGAGACGTCCCTTATACAGCCTGTCCTGAGTACAGAAGCAGAGGCGGTGGGCGGATATAATGAAGAGATGATATTACCGGACCGACCGACCGATTTTAAATTGAAAGATCACACTTTTAGTGTGTCTTTAGTATAGACTCTAGACAATGAATTATAATATAATAAAAAATAAAAAAATCTTTATTTAGCCAAAAACATATTACAAATTGAACTATTCTTAGAAAAAATAAACATTAATATATTAGACGTTAACATCAACGAGAGTACAATCAAACTTAAGCTTCTGTTGCCGAACTAAGCGTGAGTTTGTAATACGGCATCCAGCGCCTTCCCCCAACAGACACATTATCAGTATCAGTAAACTGTATTGTTTTGTTTATTTTAATTTGATCAATAAAAATTATTTGTGAGAATAATTAATTAGTACTTACTTAAAATTATATAAGTAGGTATACAATTATCGAATTTATGATTAGTGTTGAGTTTAAAAAATATAAATCCAAATATACTGTGAAATATAACAACAATTTTTAAGAATATATAATGGGTATAATTATAATATAATTATACCCATTATATATTCATATTATGATCATATTATGATGTATAATATAATATATATAAAATGAATAAATTGTTAAAATTATTGAGGTGATGCATGCAATATAAAATGGATATTGTGAATGTAAGGAAAGTGTGCATGTGTGTGTGTGTGTGTGAATGAAGTGGATGTGTATGTGTGACATGGACTAGAATCAGGAATGACTCCGTCACCCTAGGGTCTTACGACTCTGGGTACGAGGGCCGAAATCCGTCCATGATTATGTGTGATTGTGTCTCTGTATGTAAAGCGTTGTATGAGTTGTTGGGTGTAGATGTATAATTGAAAAAGTATAAAGTGTTATATAGAAGGAAGTTCTTACACATTTGTTATCAGTAGTCTTTCAGTTTCATCATATGTTAGGGTTTTGAGCCAATTTGAGGATTTCAATTTACATTCCAATTTTGTTACAGGGTATATATTAATAACCTGATTTACCATGTTATAGATGTAGGGTCCCAGAAAAGATAAAAATCTATGGCTAAACGCAGTACGACTTTTGCGGCACGAAGTGCATATACGATTTTTTCTGCGATTGCTTACCAATTTGAATTGTTTAAAGAGTGTTTACTAAAGACTATGCAGCCGAACGTCAATGGCTGACTAAACTGAGTATGTATGTATAACTGATCTTCGCATAGTCGGGCACATACCCGACTGCAATGGAGAAAGTTGCGGGCTCGATTTCCGCCGGACAAACATTTATGCTGACCAAAAATGCATGTTTCTGATTCGGAATGTGCTTCTTTGTATGAATTTTCAAAAAAAGTTTCATATGTCGTAAATGTGTTGGCGAGAACTCATAGTACAAGCCTAGTTGCTTAATTTAGGGCTACATTGAGCTGTGTTCTCCGGTAGATGTCACTACGCGGCTTTACTCGCAAGAACACGAGGAGGTGCTTTCTTAATTTCAGCTTGGCGTAGCCCTGTGGCGTAGCGGCTATTGCGCTGGAATTGAATACCAGTAGTCGCGGGTTCGAGTCCCGCCGTCTACTATTATTTTGAAAATCAAAACTATAAACCATTTTAATAAAATGAAAATAGTTTTTTTTCTGGATTAACTTATCAAATATTAATAAAAAAAAACTTAACTAAACAAAACAAAGAAAAACAAACTCAACAAAACTAAAAAACCCATCCGCAAGCGTTTCCGATGCAAAGCTGCCCAAAATGCTAGCAGTATTCCCGCGTTGAACCGCAATAGACAACCTTTGCAGCAGGAACGCCCAAAAAGCTAATATTGTAGTGTTATACACTTTTTTAACTCACACGATTTCCGTCAATCATTTTTATTAGACACGGGTCTAGATTGCGTTATAGATAATCATTTTTATTAAATACCTCGACGTTTCGGCAAACGGATCACACCGGCCGTGGTCTTCTCGGGACCACGGCCGGTGTGACCCGGGATCTAGATGCGTGTCTAATAAAAATGATTGTAGTGTTATCATCTCTATAAAGATAAACAGCGCTATCCTTATCGCACAGTAGTGGGTTGTCAACAAAATGTTATTAGTCGTCATCTGCGCTTCTAACGCGATAACTAGAAAAATTCTCAACTGTGAAGTCGGAGTGCAAACTACGTGACAGTCTCTACTAAAAATAAGTAAAGAACTGTTTGACAGTGTCTAGAATTTTAAGGGGACAAACCAAGAGACCGTAACTTAGTCATTTATTAGACTTAGACTTACTAATGTAATAGACATAGTAATGTATCAGACTTACAGCCGAATACAGAAACGCCACTTAAAATTTGAGACGTACTTTAATAACTGAGCAGCTTCTAAATTGAAAAATAGTATGGGAGTCCGGGACCACCTGCTTACGTGACTTCCAAAGCACAAATGGTAGGTCACCCATTCAAGTAATGACCGCGCCAAGCGTTGCTTAACCAGCATGACCATTCAAGATCGGCCGGTGCAGCTAGGCCAATGAGCTACTCACTTATGTTTATATTCTTTTTACCCGACTGCCGAAGGAGGGTTATGTTTTTCGAGAGTATGTATGATGTAGGTATGTATGTATGTAATGTATCCAATTTTCGTTTGTCACTCTCTGTAGCCTGAACGGTTCGATAAATTTTGGCGTATGAGGTGTCATTAGATTCGTAATGACATTCCGAGTGTTTTAGCAATATAAAAATATAATTATAGCAGTCTCACAAGTATATTTATAAGTATTTCTGAAAATTTACATGCGCCCAAATCTAGCATAGTAAAGTTTGCGAAACCCCGACCGTTCGATTCCCCCCGGGGACAAATATTAGGTCCTTACATAAGAAATTGGCGTTTTGTCGTACTGGCCACTTTGATCTCAAATATCTCTTCTTTGGTTAGGGATTCCAATTTCAAATTTATACAGCTATTTATTCATACATTTGTATTTCGAAAACCGTAATTCATTTGTTTTGTCCTCGTTTGGTTTTTTCTTTGCGTCACGCAGTTTACAAAATGGAAAACTTGAAATATCGCGTTATTTACGAGTACGAGTTCCACCGTGGTACCAGTGCTGCAGAAACCGCTCGAAGGATTAATGATGTGTATGGCGGCGGTGTCGCAAAAGAAAACACAGTGCGTTTTTGGTTCCAACGTTTTCATTCTGGAAATTTCGACCTGCAGAACAAGCCCCGTGGACGGCCGGAGACTAAAGTTGCTAATGAAGAATTGAAAGCTATTGTGGAAGCAGATCAATCGCAAACCACGTCCGAGTTAGCTCCAAGCTGCGGTGTTAGTGATAAAACTGTTTTAATCCACTTGAAGCAAATTGGAAAGGTGAAAAAGCTTGAAAGGTGGGTAGCTCATGAATTGAGTGCAGCAAACCGACAAACGCGCGTCAACTGCTGCGTTACATTACTCAACCGGCACAATAATGAAGGGATTGTAAATCGGATCATTACCTGTGATGAAAAGTGGATCCTGTACGATAATCGGAAACGCTCATCGCAATGGCTGAATCCGGGCGAACCAGCCAAATCCTGCCCCAAGCGAAAATTGACTCAAAAAAAGTTACTTGTGAGCGTTTGGTGGACTAGTGCCGGTGTCGTTCACTACAGCTTTCTTAAATCTGGCCAGACGATTATAGCAGATATCTATTGTCAGCAACTGCAAACCATGATGGAAAAGCTTGCTGCTAAAAACCGAGGTTGGTCAATCGCTCTAGGCCACTGCTGCTTCAGGACAACGCTAGACCAAACACTGCACAACAGACGGCTGCCAAATTAGAGGAGCTTCAATTGGAATGTCTAAGACATCCACCGTACTCCCCGGACCTGGCTCCAACAGATTACCATTTTTTTCGAAATTTGGATAACTTCTTGCAAGGGAAAAAATTCAACTCCGATGGGGCAGTCCAAAGCGCCTTCAAAGATTTCATTGATTCTCGTCCTAATGGTTTTTTTAGTAAAGGGATCAATGAACTACCTATGAGATGGCAAAAGTGCATAGATAGCAATGGTACATACTTTGATTAAATAAATATATTATTATAAAAAAAAAAGACTTTATGTTCCTCCCTTACAAAACGCCAATTTCATATGTAATGACCTAATATTTATGCAGACCATATTTTATGTTTGTTTCTGGTTCTGGGTGTTTTCTATGTATCATATGGATGTATTTACAAAAAAACGTATAATATGTATAGTATATCCTTTGCCTAGTGCTTAGTTTGGCGCTTAGATAGCTCTCTGTGTGTGTAGGTAACGTCGTGCCATATTTATTAATTTACTAGAAGAATCCCGCGGTCCCACGTAAGTCCCGATTCTGTGGAAATATCGGGATCAAAAGTAAGCAAGAGCCTATGTTACTAGTCGATATTGTAGCTTCCATTGGTTAAAAAAAAATTGAAATCGGTCCAGTGGTTTCTAAAATTACCCCAAATAAACATACACGTTACCAATGTTACCTCTTTATAATATTAGTAAGTAAAGATTATTAAAGTTATACGTACTAAAAGTATCGATACTTTTACTTAGATACTTAGATTGAAAAGTTCCACATGAGGTAACTTTATATATTGAGAGGAAGTAAAGTCGGAAAGTGTGGAGTGAACTTTAATTAGTCGTACGGTCGCATTTAGCAGCGTTTCTAAGGTGGTTAAGAAAAAGTTTATTTGGCCGATGTTCGAAAAAGGTACATAATAACAAAAGAAACACGAATAGAAACCGAAAAAATGAATAATATTTCACATCAAAATCGCGAAAATTGAAGAGAAATCTATAACAGTGCTAACTAAGTACCTATTTCCTCGCGGCGAAGACTATTGTAAAATAGTCGAAACCTCGCGACGACGTGAGAATATTAAAAAGTACAAAAAATATTATTAAATAACGGGGTATTACCATGTATAAAAGAGGATGCCCATTCATGGACCCAGTTTTGGCGCCGTGTCAGAACGTTATGTAGTTGCAAAAATATATTTTAATTTTTGAGGTTAATTTATGCGATTTGTAGCATTTTTTTCACCCTAGAATCCTAAATGGTACTAATTAAAAGTTTAACTGAACTACCGCTTCCGCCATTGCGTCTTCTATATTGCACCAAAACGACAAAATAATCTATAAAGGAGTTTCTATTACGATATAAACTCGAAAGTTCGCGTGCTTACCCGACCTCTTTGGTACGATTTCAGCAATATAAATAGTTAGATTTCTCATTATCCAGGGTGAATAAAAACTAAAAGTTTTCACAGGATAAAACTACAATTATGTGCCTATCGAATAGTGCTATAACCGGCATTTTCTATATGGGTCTGGAGCCCCTGGGAAAATGAACAATCTCCTTTGTTTTTGACGGTGCTTGATATTTCACCAATAAATTTCAACTGGCTTGATCACGATAGTTTAATAACATTTGTAGTGAAAACAATCGTAGGTATAATTAAAAAGTGATGGTTCTATTTTTTCCTTGTGAGGTACGGAACCCTAAAAATCACGCTATCAAGACCCGGGTAAATATGCAATTAGTATTCTAACATTTATGATTCATGTCACTATCAAAGCGTTCTAGATAAACCAAGTAGGTAATTTGAAATAATCAAGAAATAACTCCTCGAAATTGCGGGATCACACGAGATTTGCCGGAGCACCGTTTCGCCGAAATTCAGTATAGTTATAACAGTTAAGTTGGCTAACTAACTTTATGTTAGGTTATATCTATAATATCGCCGTCTTAGGGATACCGGGGGTCTTGACTACCGCTCGGGGTCGTACTTGGTGCAAAGGTTGGCCATTGCCATACATTGCCATACATACTGCTAGCATCCTCGGCTCCTTTGCGCCGGGTACGATCAAGGGCGGTTTATTTTATTGAGTTTATTTTTTTTATTATTTGAAATTTGTTTGTGATATTTAATAGGAGTTAATTAATTTATATACACCCGTAATAAATTGCCAATATGCCATCTGTATATAGTGTCTATAGCTAAACATATAGCTATATTATAGATAAATTAACGTTGTATTTTGATTTATTTTGCTTTAAAAGCTTTTCCTACACTTGAATTCATTTGAAGAAATGCGCTTATCAAAAATTTGCACGGGACTTGAACCTGCAACCTCCAGCCTCAGCCTCAACCCACGTGCCCCAGTCGTAAAAAGAATGAAGAGATGCGGTTCTTCATTTCATCACGACAGAAGAAGTACCTATGGCGCAATTGTCAGCGCGCGACACGGAATGTCGAAGTTGCAGATTCAAATCCTGTAGCAAATTTTTGAAAAGTAGCTCGTAAGTATATAACTTTGAATGACAGTGGTGCTTTTATTCTTTGGTGTTGCATTTTTCTACATTGTTGAAAAAATAGCCCTTAATGTATAAAACTATATTTACATTGATTTATTTGAAAAAATGTTTTTCAAAAATTTCACCCGACAGGACTTGAACCTGCAACCTCGACATTCCGTGTCGCGCGCTTTCCAATTAGCGCTACAGGTGCTTGTTCTATTGTGATGAAATTATGAACCAAAATTACGTACATTTTTAGTCTATTTTCATTCGTGTGGGGGTGGAGACGTTAGATGCGTGGGGGCCGAGTGCGAAATGTGGCGTCGGGGGACCGTAGGGCTAGCGGCTTCTTTTTCCAAAGGATCAGCTTGGCGATCCAGAGGCGAAATGTCGCCAGTGTTTTGGGAATTGATGCCGGGGGGGGGGGGGGGGGGGGCGCCCTATAATTGAAATTTTAGTTTTAGTGAATTAATTAAAAAGAGGTTGAGGAGTTCATCGGCCTAGCTGAACGGTGAACGGTCGTGCGGGTTTAGCAACGCTTGGCGCGGTCATTACTTGGAAGGGTGACCGATAATTTGTTTGGCAAAAAACATTTTCTTGAGCTTCTCCGTGGTTCGGAAGGCATGTTAAGCAGTTGGTCCTGGTAGTTATCTCGGATAGAAGTCGTTAGGTCAAGTTAGAGGCCTTAGGACGATCTGAAAACTCTAGGTGAGCCACACCACTACACGAAACGGAGAAGAAGATTAAAAAGAATATACTATTTGTATGAAACTATTTTTGTGTTTGACTTTGTATAAGTTGACGAATGTGTAGTGAGTGAGTGATAAAAATACAAATCTCGAGGTTTACAAGTGACCTTGCAATGAACTAAAAATGTCGGGAAGGAAAGTAGGTCAACGACGGCCATTTTATGATTTAACTATGTACCTACGTACGTATGTAGGTAGGGACGAATAACTTTAATCTATTTCTCTCTTTTCTTTCTTTCTTTTCCTTAACTTCTCTTCTGACATTTTTGATGTGAACCTAAAGTCTGAAATCATCTGTTTTAAATTAAATAATTGTTTGAGAGTAGACACTTAAAATACCTATAACCAATATTCTATACTTCTATCTTTACTAATATTATAAAGAGGTAACGTTGGTAACATTTATGTAAGTATGTAAATATGTATTTTCCGGGTAATCTCTGAAACCACTGAACCGATTTCAAAACTTTTGCACTAATAGAAAGATACATTATCGTGGAGTAACATAGGATACTTTTGATCCCGATATTCCCACGGGATCGGGACTTGCGGGGGTGAAACCGCGGGACTCTGCTAGTAATAGTATAAAGAGGTAACGTTGGTAATATGTATCTAAATATGTATGCTGGGGTAATTTCCGAAACTACTGGACCGTTTTTAATGAAATTTAATATCAATTATAGTTGACATACTTTCTTGTAAATACATAGATACGTATTTAATGTTATGTAACACCCAAAACCATAAACAAATATATGTAAATCACACACATATTTGGTCCACGACGGGATTCGAACCCGCAACTTTCTAAGCCACAGTTGAGTATTCGCCCGAAGCGTAGATAAAAAAAACATCCATGTAGTTCGGCAGCAGAATTGAAAAGTGAATCGTTTTTTAATGTCAGGGTTAAAGTTAAAGGGTGCAAGTCAAAGGGGGTGTTTTAACAAATAGGGTACGTTTTATCAAGATAATATTTCCGCTGGATCGGGTGAAACTGCTTTATTTAAGGTAGAAATCAAAAGCCGACCGCACGCGATAACTGCAGTTAATAAATACCTACATACATAGCAAATTTAGCCATAGATTTTTCTTTAGTTTTTGCGATATTGGAATGACATCCCGAAAACAGGTCTTACAGGTGTAATAGGTTTGATGTGATTGAAGGATTGTCAATCTTGAAGCAGAGACCTGTAAAGCATAGCTACATTTTCCTGGGTCTTAATCGCGTATTATTATTTATTTTCTTACCTCGACGTTTCAATCATGTAACAATGGTCTTGGTCGCGAGGGTACTGGAGCAGCGGCGGGCGACGTCTTCTTCAGCCGCTGCTCCAGTTCCCTCGAGGTAAGAAAATAAATAATAATACGCGATTAAGACCCAGGAAAATGTAACTATGTTTACAAATCGTGTGGATTTAAAAAGTTTATTATAAAATCTGTAAAGGTTTATCTATAAATAAATCTCGAACCGTTGAGCATTGAAACAATGCTAAAAGTAATAAACACAAAAGTAATTAAACACCATGCGATTAAAACCGAAAAAGCAGTTTAATATCTATCCAACATCGCGAAAACAGAAGAAAAATCTAAAATAGAACTTATCAAAATAAATCCATTGTGAAAGTGTTTCTTCAAAATTAAACTCATTTTTCGGTTTTAATCGCGTGGTGTTTATAACTTTCTTTCTAGTCAATCTTGAAGAAGAGACCTGTCAAGGTATCTAATCGTTGAGCGTTGAAACAATGCTAAAAGTAATAAACACCACGCGATTAAAACCGAAAAATGAGTTTAATTTCTATCCAACATCGCGAAAACAAGAAAATCTAAAATGGTTATTTCTCATTTTCGACATAAACCATCGCATCGCGCGACCATTGCGGTTGGCTACCAATTTCCACCATTATTGGGCGGTACTCGGGTTAAAATGAATTATTGTTCAACTGTAGGTATACGCTTTAAACAAATTGTCTGCGAAAGTTTCGCGGGAATTTCCATAGAACTCTCAGCCGGATTAAATTTCTTTCAAAAACTCCGGAGAAACTGTGAGACGTCAAAAGTTTTGCAGTCACTCGAATAAAAAAATTTGAAAAACAAATTCTGTTATTTTATGAGTAGTCTTGGGATGGATTTAGAAAAATAGGCAGAGAAGGAACCCTTGTAACTTTTTGAAAATATTTTGACAATGTTAAAACTTATTACTACTAATATTATAAACGTGAGAGTATAAAAGATTTGAAAGACAAAAAAATGGCGGTACCGAAAAAAAATTACGCAGTTCACGCAACTTTACAGGGTGTTTCGAAGAGGGGGTATTAAGCCGAAAGGGGTTTGTTCTAGAGGTCTAGAGATCTTTCGATTCTATTGGAATTGGTATGATTCGATATCGAATTCGATGCTTTAATGAGAATAATAACATTTGCACAGATACACAATTATTATAGAATAATTGCACACAGTTAACTCTAAATGCAGGCCTTAATTTTCATTTTAATAAAACGCATAGGTAATAGCGATTTTATAACATTAGTTTAAAAGAAACACAATTAAACTTCTTCATTCACGTCAAATTCCCTTTAGAAATACACAAAACCACTTTTGGTAGCACGTAGCATCTGTCGTAGCTCGTGGCTACGACACAACCGCTACGAGCGACGGTCTACGAAGTAATTTTCTACGTGTCTTTTCGTAACACGCTTCGACATAGAGCGGTTTAAAAATAAGAAAAATAAAGTCTTACAACTTAAGACTCTGCTCAGATACCTACTGTTTCTTAAGAGGACAGTCTACCTACTCTTTTCTCCATACAAATTTTACAAACGTAGTCGACTGTTTCCTCCCTGGATAAAGATATTAGAAAAAAATATGTTTTAATGCCATAAGGCCTATATCAGCCATGACCATGCCCCTTTTTGATTTTTTTCATTTTCTATTTTTTTCTGAATTTTATTTCTATTCATAGTCATGGCAGATATAAGTTTTATGGAATAAACATATTTGCTCTAATGTCTTTATCCAGGGAGGAAATAGTCGACTACGTTTGTATGGAGAAAGATTAGGTAGACTGTCCTCTTAACAAACCTTAACTGAGAAAATACAAAACCTAAGAAATGGTGTGCGGTGTGTAATGTTTTGCAATATGCATTAATATTTATTTATTTGTAAAAGTGGTGATTTCTCGTTTTAGACATAAAATGTTATTATTAAAAGCTTGAAATCTTGAAAGAACATTAAAGTAGCAGTGGACTGGTCTTATCGCTATAAGCGATATATTCCAAGCGAAATGAAGCCTACAAAGAAATTAGTTTTAAATAGATTTTCCAAACGAAAAGTCAAAATAATTTATTGCGTACGATACCCATCAACCCATCATAGAGTGATTGATAGCTCTGTGACCGAGCGTCCGTGTCGTCGCTTCGAGAGAGGTTAGGAACGTGATATTTTATCCTTTGTCACATGAAATGATAGCAATATTCCGTGATATACAACATGGTTTGAGGACGATAAGCCGGAAGGGTGTCACGAGGGGGTCTAAAGCAGAATGTACACTTCGGAAAATTAACACTGACCTTAAAATGTACAATTTACAGAATGTGCATTTCACAAATGACTTAATTCTCATCCTACTTCCTATCCTACTAATATTATAAACGCGAAAGTTTGTATGTATGTATGTCTGTATGTGACTTTGTTACTCCTTCACGAAAACTACTGAACCGATAGCGATTAAACTTGATATATTGATAACTGGAGACCTGGAATAACACATACCTAGGCTACTTTTTTCCCGATATTCCAGCTCTTCTTGCTCTTCGTGCATTCCCATGCTAACTCGGTGGCCGTGGGACACCGTCCTAAATGTTTTGGTGAAAATAAACTTTCTATGAAGGTGTTACTCGATACAAAAGTACAAAAAAGTTTTTGATGTAGGTGTGATGTACGTTACGTACATTTATTATTTATTAGTAAGTAATTGCGTACAATAAATAAAACTGGAGTCTCCAGGGCCTCTACTTTATTTCTACGAACGAACGAAAGAAAATTCGTCAATCACATTTTTTAACAGATTTTTTTCTGGAGATATCGTTCGTAAAATAAAAGTCTAGAAAGAGGCCCAGCCTAGAGTGAATACGTTTCTTTTAGACAAGTATCTTACACCATCGACCTCATCGTCGCTTCCCATCAGGTGAGATGGGGTCAAATGTTACCCTAACGCAGCGTCCTACGTAGACGATTGGATGCGAATGCGATTGCGATCCGATCCGATCCGGTGCGGTGCGGTGTGACGCGGCGACTCTGGCCTACGTGCGCGCGTGTTGGCGGCGCGACGGTGCTAGGGTTGCCAACAGTTTTTTCGAAAAATATAGTATTTGTGGCTAAAAAAATCTAGTACGAGCCAAAAAAATATAGTACAAAAATTAGAGCGGTGTTTTGTAGAATATTTCGAAAAAAATACGTATTTTTTGGACTTAACCTTTTTTTCACACTTTCAAATAAGTACTCTTTCTTTCTTGAATATAAAAAAAAATGTTCCCGACATTCAATCTTTAAATTATGAGCACCTTTTTTATGACTTTTCCTTTTTTCCCTCTACATATACTCGTAGAAAACAGTCCTCTGTAAATGCAGAGAGGAGGAATTTATAAAAGAAACAACTTTTTACAAATTATGCCAGAAATATAGTATTATAATATAGTACAAAAATATATAGTACGCTGAGCTGAAATATATTACAATACTATATATTATAGTACGGTTGGCAACCCTAGGCATCGCATCTAGTTCGGACATAAATGTCAAGTCGACAGATCGCGTTCGCATCAATTCGTGCCGCGCCGTACGCACGTAGGCCACTTCAATGGCTAACGACTGTTTGTTTTTTCCGCACCGCATCGGATCGGATCGCGTTCGGATCCACGTATCCACGTAGTACGCTGCATATCTCCTGAAAAAAAATAATCTTTTCTCCTACCTTTAACTTTACTTTGAACATCCTCAATTATTATTTTGAAAGGTTTTTTTACCAGATCTTAATTTGCTTTCATTAATCACCCCCAAATTATGGGTTCCATTAAAAAGTCCGGTACGTTCGTGGTCTCCGGGATTTCAATGAGTAATAATGACCTATTTTATATCGTTGCCGAAGGGTTAACTACACAGATGTATGAAGAAACTAGATCGGCCTTAGGATGGATAGATAGATAACTAGATTTTTCTTCTGTTTTCGTGATATTGGTTGGAAATTAAAGACATTTTCGGTTTTAGCCCAATTGCTGCCCTTGTATTACCTTCTATTAGAGGTGACACGCATGGGCGATACCCTTAATACCCTTAAAACACAGGGCAGCTAATGTTTAATCGCGTTTTGTTTATTACTTTAGCAGGTAGTTTCACTGTAACTTTTTTAATACATTAAAATGACAAATCACATCTCAGTCAATCCTGAAGAAGGGACCTGTGAAGGTTTTAAAACGTTGAGCGTTGAAACAATGCTTTTAAATACCGGGTAGGACAACGTCTGTTGGGTCAGCTAGTAATTCTATACATGACAGTTGCTATTCCAGCGTACTAGTACTTTTCTAGGTCAGTGGCAAATGCCATTTTATATTCCACTTTTTATTTGAGGAAAACCTTCGGCGGGCATTTGGTTATGTCGTAGGTACCTACCTACCATAAAAATTTACAGCTTTTTTTGATAAATTCTGATAAGGAACGCCCCGAGTCCCGACCTCATTTTTCATTGGCTGCACTGGCCTATGTATCGGTTCCGATATCGTATCGTGATGACAAGTCGCAACAGAAACAGAACTAGAAAGCCGCGATTACCGCTTTTTATTACCTACCTCATACGTTAATGTAGTAAGGTTGAAGATGAGGTTATTTTGGCGTATGGCGTCACATTTCCGTGCATATGAAAGCCAATAAAAGAAATGTCGAAAAAGAAAAATCAACAATGAAAACGCGGCTTAAAACACTATTTTTTCGACTAACTTTTTTGATTTTATTTCCCTTTTTAGGGTTCCGTCCGTAGCCTTAGGGTAAAAATTGCCCTTTTACTAAGACTTTACTTTCCGTCTGTGTGTCTATCACCAGTGTCATAGCTAAACAGTTGAAATTTTCACAGAAAATTTATTTCTGTTGCCGCTATAACAACAAATACAAAAAAAAAACAGAATTTAATGGATATTTAATTAACACCACCAGATGTTTTTGTGATAATGGTACGGTACCCTTCGTGCGCGAGTCCGACTCGGACTTCGCCGGATTTTTAGATAGAACATCATTCTCATAAAAGGTACTTTCTCTGCGGTTTCCAGAGCAAAGTTGGTTTCCCAATTACAGTACGTATCAAATCAGTGGCCATATAAATTATTCAGTTCGGAGTACCCGGGGTTAATTTTAAGGGGAAACCAAATAAATTACGATGGAAAATACTTGGATTTAGATATATTTACGAACTTATTTATTTTAAACAAGGTGTATTGGGTGGCGATGGCATTCTAGTAAAATGAATAAAAGAAACCTAAAAATGGTTTTTAATCGACTTCCAATAAAATGTATATACCCTACGACATCCGGCCTATTATTACGAATCTATTGACCCCTCATTCATTAAAATCGGTTCAGTAGTTTAGGCGCTACGGTGGAACATACAAACATACATACATACATACATAGACTGCCAAAAACATTACCCTTCCTTTTGGCTTCGCCGTAGTCGGGTAAAAAGGAGGAGGTTCTCAATTCGACCCGTATATTGATTGGAAAGTACGGAAAGTTTGGTTTGGACAATGGGTTTGGATAGGAAAAACCCGACTTCTAGAAAAAGGACAAAATAACCTATCCTACATACAGTGCAACTGACTTATCTGTGATGTAAAATGAAGTCGGACTGCTGCAAATAGCCTCACTACGCGGGATGCCGAAGGTCGTGCGAAGTGGAGACGTTAACATAGGAAAGCGGACCCCGGGCTTTCGAGAGGTATTTTACCGGGAGCTCGGGTGATTCCCGCGGGGTCGGGACTTACACGAGTAAATCCGAGGAGCTCTGCTAGTTTATAATAATGAGTGGGATGAATAGTTGCCCTATACCCTATACGCGTCGTATATTGTTTCTATTGATAGCTGTCGAGATGTCAAGCTGTCTGTAAGACAAAGGAGGTGAGGAGGTACTTGGTTGTGTGTAGAATTAGGCCCGGCGCACATTATGAGCATCGGCAAGGAAAGGGATCCTTCGGCGTCCCTACATGCAAGCGCACACTATCGGGAACTATGCTTCGGCATGCTGCAACGTTCTTAGGGATGACGAGGCAGGGCAAGCTACCCACACCCGAGTGTTGCCTCGGCGCCGCCGAAGGATGCCGAAGCATCCTCAAGGCTGCCGATGTACCCGCCTCAAGCATACCGAAGCGGTATTTTTGTTACTACGCCCATATATCAAGTAAATTTCTACTTTATTGCCATGAAGTATTGCACGACGTTACACACAGCGCAATCTAGCCCCAAACTAAGCACTAGGCTTGTACTATGGGTACTAGACAACGGATATACTACATATTATACTTTTTTTTTGTAAATACATACATATGATACATAGAAAACACTGAATATCCCATGTCTTCGGACCGTGGTGAGTCCTAGGTCATGTTGGTTTCCTCACGATGTTTTTCCTTCAAGTTAATGTATAATGCTATTTGCCAACTTAAATCCTCAGCCGTGACGATGCTCATAATGTGCGCCGGGCCTTAGGGTTGACGCCCACTACATAAGTATACCTATATGTATATGTATACTGCGTAAGCATGTGCTGGTTATCTTGATTAATTAATGATTTGGAGAATGTAAATGAATTATGCGTCCGCTTATGTAGTAAAATAACGATATATCGACTGAAATATTTGTAGTTACGTTAGGGGGAAAATTTACCTACTTTCTCTTTCCATACAAACTTTAAAAACGTAGTCGACGGTTTCCTCCCTGCATAAAGATTGAAAAATATGTTTATGTCATAAATGACATAAATGACTATAACTATGCAAATATGTTTTGATTTTTGAATGTAATAATTTTTCTAAATATTATTTCTATTAAAAAAAAAAAAAAAACGTAGGGCATTTAATACGGTCATGACAGATAAAGGTTTTGTGACATAAACATATTTGCTTTAAAGTTTTATTTAATCTCTGCCCTCGATGTTTCAACCATGTTACATACAATGGTCTTGGCCTTTGATTTTGTTGATTTTTCGTACAAAAAGAGACGACATCAAAAAAATACCAGCTAATCTGGCAATTATATCATACAACGATAAATAATAGAATCATTTTCAGCTCCAAAAAGATAGAAATCAGCAGCGACTCGAGGCAACTAAAACAGGTGAACCTGAACACCAAAGTAACATGTAAGTAAACCTGGGTGTCGGCATTAACATATAAAGTGAAAATCTTTGTGCCCGTATAATTTGTATAATGTTGGATTGAAAAGAGATTTAAATTGGTGTGGTAATAGAGGGAACATTCCAACTACTTTGTGACAATCGAACCGGTGACATACATTTTCTAGAATACAATGTTTTTGCCTTGGTAATTAGCGTGTAAGGAGATTTTTAAAAATAATTAAAACTAACTCCAATAATTATGGCTTAAGAAGAAAAACCGAACGCCAATTGTACGTGATTTTAAGACGTCAATTTCCTCGCAATGTTTTCTTCACCGTGAGAGCGATATAAAGGCGCACATATTCTTTTTTATAAAGAAAAAGATATTAGTCGGCACGGATTCGAAATGACAACCTTTAGAATGAAAGTGAAGGTACCACCATCGCTTTCAATAAAAAAAAACTTGTAAAGATACCAATATTCTTTGTGTTATTAAGTTACGGGGTCAGTTGTTGGACCCAGTAAATGTAAATATCGGAACTAGGCGCCGTGGCAGACAGGCGACTCGAAACTAGACATGCTGAGAGCGTAAAGACTACCTTTTACGCAATCAGAAACATGTAACTCAGTCCAGCGCTGAGTTGCTATTGGATTTGTAGACCGACACTATTGTTTACCTCTCTTACATGGCAGTGGCATACTGCGTTTTTTAATCTTACACTACAATATGCCGTTTTGGCCCACATGCATTTGTAATTTTTTCTCAAGGAACATATGTCAAATAGTAGTCTGCAATTAAAAATGGCTTTTATTTCTCTATTGGCCTGTAAGTACATCTATTTTACTAACGCCATATTTGGTTACCTTTTTATTTCATTCTGCAACATATTGACCTATAGAGGTCATCAGAGACGTTCCCTCTATGTACTCTAATAAATATCTTTACAAGACTGGTAGGTAATACAAAACATCGTGTGCGGTTGCGTACGAATAATAAGTATTAACATGGGAATGGTTAATGCATACGTGTGAAATTGTTGTTTCTTTCTTTTTGGGAGGGTGTTTTTTGTAAACGTCCTTGGGAATGTAATGAGAGTTCACTGGCTGTCAACGGAGGCATTCACAAACTTCACACTGCTATTTCTGTATACGATTTTTTATTAGAATTGTTGTTCTTATGTTTTTGCGTATTTCAAATAGGTCCGTAGTTGACTTTAAAACAAATTAGGCAATAACCTCTATCATTGATTAAGTGTCTATGATAGTCTATCGATAGTGAACAAAAACACTTAATTATTATTATTTTGCATCAAATTTTAACTCGATTTTCAGTTAAAGTTGTTGTCATGGTCATGTCAGGAGATATAGTAACCTGTGATGACTACTTCACGTTCTTTGTAAAGCAGTATTAGAAGATCTAAAGGCAATAAAAAAGACACGTTATATTTAGCTTAGTTGCTTAGTTTGGACATGGATTGCATTTGTATAATAAGTCCCGATCCCTTAAATTAAATAGTTTTAATCCCTCCGACGGGATTAAAACTATTCCATGTCCTTCTCCCGATTCTAGGCAACCTCTCCACCTGTTTTCAACCAAATCGGTTCAGCTGCGTTCTTGAGTTATAAATGGTGTAATTAACACGACTTTCTGTTATAATGTATATAGGTATTATGCGCGGTATTATCACAGAATACATAAATAGTACAAGTATATAAAAATTGTGTCCTGGATATTTCAAGAATACCAAAGGCTTCAGTATCCAATTGCCTGTTCAATTTGCATTGACGTAGTTACTGCATCTGCGTATCCATTCCACGAGTGACTGGTTACTTTGTTGTGCAGTCAAATACACCTGCCAATAAATGTATCTACACTGTATTTGAAGACAATTTATTTAGGTCTAATTACGTTTTAATAAATTTACATAATACTAGCTGCGCTTCGCGGTTTCATCCGCATTAAGGTATGAGTTGGCAAAGGGCGACAACGCAAGCCCCTGTTCTCTAATACCTATGCATATATGTTATAGCGTCCCCAGCTATGACCAGCAAGGGTATGAAGAGAGGGTTCTGTTCTGCTGTACCGTCAGGCCACCCCGGGGGGCAACCGTCAGGGATCAGTTTTAGACCGATCGTGTCCCCAAATGCTAGATTCGGTTCTCTAAAGAATGAATGAATGAATAAATTCTTTATTGTACACACCAAATAAATTACATACAAAGAAAACATACACTACTTAAAACTAGGTGGCACAATGGGCGGCCTTATCGCTAATAGCGATCTCTTCCAGGCAACCTTAAGGAGAGAAAGGAGAGGTGCCTCGTGGCCAAAATGGCACTCCCAGTTGGCAACGGGCGACAGGAGGCAGCAGCGGACACTACTAGTGTCTATGTATTTCTATGAAATCTATCCGCGGTCGGGCGACACTGGCGTCTGCCGCTTGACGACGCGTCGCTAGCTTCGTGTCGCTTACTACGTAGGGAATTTCATAGAAATACATAGAAACCAGTAGAGTCGCTGCGACACGTCGCCAGTTGCCAACTCGTGCCTTAAGTCCGGATTTCTTAGTAATTTTCAAAAATCATTTTCTTAACAGATGCTTACATCACATAACACACTCTCCAAATCTCAGGTACCTACTATCTTTAGTTTAGCCAGTGCGTTGATCAGTCAGTCAGTCAGGATAAATCATTTTATAGATATAAATTAGTAGAGACGCAAAAAATATAGAAAGGATAACGATGAAACTGGGAATGGAATTATTTTTCTTCCAAATTACATAACAAAGTCATGGTAGCTGTGTCAAGTTTCATTAATAGCGATACGTAGTAGCGCCGAGTCAGCAAGTAGAATAATACAATTATTTCAGTCAGCAGTTGATTGAAACTACGTCACGTGACCACTTTTCAGATCCGCTGCTCGTGAGTGTATATCAAAGGAAATAGAATTCAATTTGTCGATATAAAGAGCGTATTCGTAAGGCATCCCACTAAAGGTAGCCTTAGGTTGGTTACTTTGAAGAGTTTATTTATATACTTCTCTTTTCATCCCAGCGATGTTCCCAGTTGCATCCTTGAAAAGTGTTGCAAGTGATTCCTACTAACTCCATGCTATATTGGTGATAATAGAAAGATGGAATTGTTCATTTAGATCTATTTATTGTCTATTATTATAACACTAAGTAAAACACTATGATTAAGTGAATATTGGTAAACTGGTACTTAATAGAAATGGTAAAAGATTGGTAAACAAAAGGATTGGTATACCTACTTAGATACTTCTTCTTTCTTGTTTTCGTATGGTGGCTCAAAAATGTTAGTATTCAGGTCGCCCTAAGGCCTCTAACTTAACGTAACTACTGCTAACAAAGATAACAACAGGGACCAACTCCTTAACATGCCACTCAATGTGAAAGCGTTTGGAACAACTAAAGCCTAAATTCCATGGACAGAAGTGTGAAGTTAATACAAAAATAAACCGTAGTTCAAGTCGAGACTTCGTAGTTTAATGAATACAGAAGCCTTAAGGGTACCGGAGACAGCAAACGTTATGTCGGCCGATTTGAAGACCTTGACGAACCACTAGAATAAAATCTGAACTTTTAGGGAGATTGCTGATTTAAACTAAAGAGTGAAGGCAACGCTTAGCGCGGTCATTACTTGGATGGGTGACCGATAATTTGTGTGGCAAAAAATCGATTTCTCGAGCTCCTCCGTGCTTCGGAAGGCACATTAAGCAGTTGGTTCCTGTTGTTATCTCTGACAGCAGTCGTTAGGTCAAGTTAGAAGCCTTAGGGCGACCTGACAACTCTAACACTAGGTGAGCCACACCATTTACACGAAAAGAAGAAAGAACAAGATCCACGAATCTCCCATTCTCTAGTGGGGCGCGCTAACCATCTGCGCCAAGCGAACTCAAGAGATCTTATTTATCGAGTTCGCTCGTGGTGGTAATGGTTTTATGTTTTACTTTGCCGCCCGCGTGTATGGACCTGGTGAACCAGTTAGTAAATGGCTAATAATGGCTTTTATCTTAACCTAGCTGCATATTGCGGCTTCACCTGCGTAAGTCCCGAACCCGTGGGAAAATTGGGTAGAATTACCTAGGTTACTCAGGGTGAATATAGCTTTCTAATGATGAAAGAATTTTTAAAATCGGTCTAGTAGTTTTTGAGTTTATTCATTACAAACTTACGATACAAACACAAAAAAAAAACAAATCTTTCCTCTTTATAATATTAAGTGTGATTTAGTATGAACGATTATAATCACTCCATCATTTAATCTGTTATCTGCCATTACCTACAGAAAACCTGTTGAAGATGGGAAAAGTTTTCAGCGCCTCTGGCCTCTAATAAATACCGAACTAGCTCGTTCACGCGGCGTCGCGCGTCGTATGCATCGGGAAGTAGTTGCGATTGATGGAGAGCGGAATTTTTAATATTTATTCATGGAGTTAGAAAGAATGAGGAAGAAATTGGAAGCCCGCGTTCATTTTTTAGCGAAAAATAGGCTTTGAAGCTGAAATGAATAATGCCCGTCCAAAATCCATCTATGAAAATTTCAAATCTGATTTCGATACGCACTTTTTACCCTCTGGGTCATCATCATAATCCGAGCGATGTTCCCGGTTGCATCCCTCTCGAGATCCCGGGGTCCGCTTTCCTACTTTTACGTCTCCACTTCGCACGATCTTCGGCATCCCGCGTAGTGAGGCCATTTGCTCGCATATCCGATCTTACAACGTCAAGCCAGCACTTCTTAGTTCTTCCCAATCTGCCGCGGCCGGGCGGAGGCGCCATAGCAAGACATTTATTACCCACTTTTTACCCTCTGGGTACAGAACCCTAAAAAAGATAACCTCATATAAAGTGGGAAAGAGCGAAGAAGAACAAGAGGTACGGAACCCTAAAACAAGTGGTAAAAAGTACAATTTTCCTCCTTCGAATGACGCAGGCACATTTCTCACTTGTTACGCCACATGAAGCCGGCGCCAAGGCCGCCAAGCTTTAGTCGTTCTTGCCTATTGACGTGAATTGAATAAAACGTGACTATTTTGTATATTAAAGGCTTAGGTTACAAAGCAGTTGTTGATTACACGAACACCAATTAATTTCTAAGTAATTGGTGTTTGTGTTATTATAATTGGTCGAACCAATTAGGTTTGCTATCCGTTACGATCGATTGGTTAGTTAGGAACTTACTAGTTATTGTGCTATAGCTATGCGCCGTGGTTTTATTTGCATAAGTCCTGATTCTGCGGGAATATCGGGGTCAAAGGAAGCCTAGGTCTTTCTTTTAAGGACCTATCTATTTATACCAAAATGTATCAAAATCGGGAGGAGTATATACGCCAACGACCTTGAAACTGAAAATCCCTGTCGGGCTCATCGAAAATTGTTGATTATTTCATGACGGAATGTCGTAGAACTTTTTTTTGTGCACAGATTGTAGGTGACATTGTTTCCTACATTTTGGTGTAGTTTTAAGACAAGAACCTCCTATTGGTGCAAAGCCTATCCAAATTTTAGACATGTCTGATTTGATAAAATGTCTGATTTGGCTAAAATGTCGATAGGCTTCAATACGTTTAGACATATTTGTATGGAAACTGCACTAAAATATCGGAAACAATGTCACCTACAATCTGTACACAAAAAAAAGTTCTACGACATTCCGTCATGAAATAATCAACAATTTTCGATGCGCCCGACATGGATTTTCAGTTTTTCAGAATAGGGCCCTTACAGACAAACAGAGACTTTCACATTTTATAATAGTACTAGCTGCGTCCCACGGTTTTACCCGCGTAAGTCCCGATCCCGTTGGAATATCGGGATCAAAAGTAGCCTATTATACTTCTCGATAATGTGGCTTTCGACCTATTATACCGACAAACGCGCGTCAACTGCTGCGTTACATTACTCAACCGGCACAATAATGAAGGGATTTTAAATCGGATCATTACCTGTGATGAAAAGTGGATCCTGTACGAAAAGTAAAAAAGTTACTTGTGAGCGTTTGGTGGACTAGTGCCGGTGTCGTTCACTACAGCTTTCTTAAATCTGGCCAGACGATTACAGCAGATATCTATTGTCAGCAACTGCAAACCATGATGGAAAAGCTAGCTGCTAAACAACCGAGGTTGGTCAATCGCTCTAGGCCACTGCTGCTTCAGGACAACGCTAGACCACACACTGCACAACAGACGGCTGCCAAATTAGAGGAGCTTCAATTGGAATGTCTAAGACATCCACCGTACTCCCCGGACCTGGCTCCAACAGATTACCATTTTTTTCGAAATTTGGATAACTTCTTGCAAGGGAAAAAATTCAACTCCGATGGGGCAGTCCAAAGCGCCTTCAAAGATTTCATTGATTCTCGTCCTAATGGTTTTTTTAGTAAAGGGATCAATGAACTACCTATGAGATGGCAAAAGTGCATAGATAGTAATGGTACATACTTTGATTAAATAAATATATTATTATAAAAAAAAAAGACTTTATGTTCCTCCCTTACAAAACGCCAATTTCATATGTAATGAAATGACCTAATATTTACAGACATACGACACACCCACACACACACAAAAATAGAAATCTTTCCACTCTATAATATTAATGTAGGCATCTATTTTTCAACTCAGTGTAGATAGCGATATAAAAAGTAGCCTCAGTTTCATCCCAGAACTCCAGTAATCTTCATTACAAGTTTCATTGAAATCGGTTCAGTAGTTTTTGCGTAAAGAACTTACTAACATCCCCTTCGAGTTCGGTGCTGGCGGCAATCCCCCGGCATCGTCAGACCCGTTGGGCTTAGGTATTAGAAAATAGTTGTAGGTACTGTACCACAGTATTACTTAAAGAGTTTTCACAAATTAGTATGCGTCTAACAAAACTAATAAATAAACATAGAAAAAGTGACTTTTTACTAATGAACAGAAAAGTTCCCCGCAATACGCGTCGTTTCGAGAAAACTAATTATTATGAAAAGCGTCTAGCACATCAACGGGTTAAATTAACTAAATAACTAAACGAAACAAACATTTTAATTGTTCACGGCGTTAACATATTTATCTTTTAGAAACAAACTTACAGTGCACGGTCAAGTTTAGGCAGACACTGTGAAAAACGACCAAAAAGTTTTTTTAAGTTCGCAGCTTGATACCACGCAGCGCCTTGAACGGTCAGTACTTCAATGGGCCACCACTTAATTGTGAAATTTTGCACAGTGGAAAGTAACGTGTTTCGCGCGCTGCTTATTTATACTTACTTATATTATAAATAGGTAAAGTTTGGATGTATGTATGTTTGTTGAAGACACCGACATAAAAGGCGGAGGCTAAAGGCAGACTTATCCGTGTCCGTGTTCCAAAACTTAGGCAGGTGTAGCCACTAAGAAAGTAGGATCGAAACTTCACATAGGGAATTCGCGATGCTAAAACGACGCGCCTCCGCTGCGACATATCAGAGCGTATATACACCTATACTGAATTCTTATCTTGTAGATGTACCTGCCACATCTTAGATCGCATCATCTCTTTCTTTCGGACGAGGTAACGACGGGAATCGAAGCAGAAACATTCTGCGTCGCTGGCGGAAATTCACAACCGCTATAGTATCACCGCGAATCCCACCAACTATTATGTAAACTGTGGCTTTAGCTGCAAACCCACAAAGGTTTAAAGTTTTAAACTATCTCGTCTCACCTTTAGACAAATAGGTCAGACCGTAGCTCCAAAATTAACCAAATTAATTATGGGACATGTATAAAATGTACCTATTTTTGTGTATGTTGTATATGTTAATTACTCATATTTTATGATTTTATGCCATTTGTGTGAGGTTAAATTCCCGCACTGCATTTTGTATGTTAATTTGATGTTATATTGAGTTATAAGTTGTTATGCAACTCGTGAGTTCGATTCTCACCTTGCATTTATACTGAAATATACCTACTGTACTATTTGATTACAAAGTACTTTATATTTGTATGCAATAATTATACTATCTAATGCGAGGTTCAATTCCTGCATTGATTAATTGATCTTTTGACGCTAAAGTACTGGTGGGAAAGTACATTGTAATATCTTTTATTTTTATCTTTTGTTCTTAGACTATAACGTAGTCGAAGGAGCATCTATTTTGTTGTGTTTGTGTTTTGTATGTGTTTGCTTACAGCTTTAATGTAAATTCATAATTGTTTAACCAGTCTATCTAAAGACAGTCTACAGGAAATTCTATAAAAGAATCCTGTTTATTGAAAATTCATTTTTCAAATTAAAGTTCATACTTGAGGACATAATTATAGGAAACGCTCGTAAGAAGGTTTCCTTTTAATATAATTAATTCTAAATTATATTTGGACAAAAGATCCATCAGTTAATTTTACTGTGGTAAAATGACCAAAACTAAGTCAAAGCCTAAGTACGTTTGGTACACGTATTTTGATATTTCCGAGTGGAATTCACATGAATAAAGATTAATTCTAATCATAATCTATACGTATTATATATATATATATCTATACGTATATACGTATATTATATATATCTATACGTACAATTTTCCTTTTCTATATATATCTCCATTTGTGGGAAACATTGGTTTGATGATCTAATTTCGAGGTCTTGGTAATTCTACCACTTGCAAACCGAATCCGGAACGCAATCGACGAAAGACTTGAGTACAGGTGTACTGAATGAAGTTTATCAAACTATAAAATTCTCATAAAGAGGATTATTTCACGTTAATAGATAAGGTATTTGCCTGAAGTCTATAAAGTCTCATAATGAGATTTATTATAATAGTTTTTAGGATTGTGGAATTCCACTGTTGTCAGCAGTCCATTTACTTCATACATTTTGGTCAAGTTACTATAGAGATTGAAATTCATAATTCAATTAATTAACGTCCGATATTGTTAACTTTGATAGCTAGGCGTGTTTTCTTTGGTGATTCTTTCACCGCGAGATAGTAGAATCACCGGATTTAATAAAACCAATATTTTGATATCTAATTTATTGTGTACCATCATTATTTATACCTAATTCCCTTAATTTTAAGTTAGCTACCTTATAACATTCATTCTGTAGACTAGAGTTGAGGATCTGACATAGATAGTAGAGACATCTTCCTGTAAATTTATTGGGTAATTAATTAAATTCAAGTAGTAAGAACTTTGATCACATAAAATAAAATAAAAAATCATCTAGATTTCCTTTAAACGTTTCAATTAAAGTTGGTTTAGGAGTACAGATAATACTTAGGATAATTTGGTCAGGTGTAGGTTTTCTGTAATCTCGTCTTATTATAAAGGGGCCTTTGGGTTAACTACAATACACAACGTGGGTATCCGTAACCACTAGACTTTCACACGAGCCAAAGACAAAGAAAGGTACAACACATGATTAATTATAGGTAGTTTAGATAGGTAGGCCAGAATTGATCGTAATCAATTAGGTATTATATCGTTTTAATAGAGGTAGGTTAGGGATGCGTTATAATTAGGTATTTTCGTTTACTTTAGTTGATTTACCTTAGGTAGATTCTCTTAGGTATTAGTATATTTGGTGCCTTTGACCACGATTGGTACTTTATTTAGTTAGATTAGACCTTATAATCTTCTAGAGCTTATAGTTTAGTTAAATAGAGCTAGGTATCTTTACAGACGGTCACCCATCACTTTCAATAGAAAACGCAACAACAGCGCAACATGGCGCAAATGAAGTCGGCACAATGATCTGATAATTACAATTCACAATTACGGTGAAGGATAAACATCGTGAGGAAACCAACATGTCCTAGGACTCATCACGGTCCGAAGATATGGGATATTCAGTGTTTTCTATGTATCATCATGTATGTATTTACAAAAAAAAAGTATAATATGTAGTAGGTATATCCGTTGTCTAGTACCCATAGTACAAGCCTAGTGCTTAGTTTGGGGCTAGATTGCGCTGTGTGTAACGTCGTGCAATATTTATTTATTATTTATTTATTATCTAGTGTAATTTTCTATGGTATAGGAATTCCAGCGTACTTGTGTACCTATAGATAGAGTTCAGGGGTGCGTAGGTATAAATACACATTGCCTTGGTAACATATGTATTTTTAAATCAAATATAATTTTGTAGGTATAAAATGTTGGTAGCCATAGGTAACTTATCATGCTATCCTACTCATGCTATAAATGTAAAAGTTTGTGTGTAAGTAAGTAAACGATTTATGTTTGTTACTCCTTCACGGAAAAACTACTGAACCGATTTGTATGCAGATAGCTGGAGACCTGGATTAACACATATAATTTTCTAAAATCGACGCCTACATCATATAACGAATACACTTTTCACACTTTTCTTTCAGCTCTCTACTTTCATTAGTTTAGGCTGTGCGTTTATCAGTCAGTCAGTCAGGACAAAGCCTTTTATAGATATACTAGAGACCCGCCCCGGATCCGCACGGTGCATACATATTAAAAACCGCATCTAAAATCCATTGCGTAGTTTTAAAGATCTAAGCATAGTACATAGGGACAGACAGCGAGGTGCGAATTTGTTTTATCTACCAACTTTACTTCTTTGTAATATAATACAAAGAAGTAACGTTTGTAACATGTATGTATGTGTTTTCGGGTAATCTTTGAAACTACTGAACCAATTCCAAAAATTCTTTCACCAATAAAAAGCTACATTATCGAGGAGTAACATAGGCTACATTTGATCTCGACATTCTCACGGGTTAGGGACTTACGCGGGTGAAACCTTGAGAATCTGCTAGTAATATATGTAGTGATAGAAGATGGTTATTATGCAGGCAACGTTTCTAGCCCAAATGATGTTTGCGAAATTAACCTAATCACATTAGGGCTACTTAATTACAAAGGTAATCATCGAACCAGGTGGATTGTTTGAACCACGAGGTTACATTATGTAAATTATTAGTTTAATATACACCTATCTTTACCTATAAATGTAGGGAGGTACATACTTATGTAATCTTTAGCTACAATGATAAGTACACCATTGATCTCAACCCTAGCAGTAGATCAGAAGGAAGACAGTTGTAAACAGTCACTGTGATTACGATTTTAAAAACTCAATGATGCTTGTTTTAATCGTCATTCATCGACTCCATCTTTGCGCTCGCAGAGATACTTATTTCATGTTAACGATAGACGGAGCAATATTGTCAGCGCTGGAGCGGCTTTTTAAAAGGAACGTGGAAAATGTTTGAGACATCATAGTCTATCTAAGTATATGGTATGTAGCTAAAAGTAGGTACTAGGTTTAATGTAGGTACATAATGTGATATCTAGATATACCTATATCTAATTAACCTTTAGCTACCTAATATTACATATGTAAGTAAAGGTTACATATATTTGTAACCTTGTTGCTCAAACACTGCAATTGGTTCAATGTATACATCATTATAAATTCAGTTGAATGCAGACAGATTGACATCGGTAAATTATTTTGATTGATATAAAACATAATTGTTTCCGATTTCAATGATTTCATCATAGCAAAGTGCATTGGTTTAAAAACCACAATAGATTAATATAGAAATAGTTTTGGTTATAGGCTATACTTACTAGAAGACCTATATAAAGTGTTTCGTATTGGGCAGAAGCAATTTTAGCCTTGCAGATTTATTGATAAAAAAAACATAAAAACATTGCGGTCACAATCATTTTTTTGTATTTTTGCCGTAGTCGGGTTAAAAGAAGAAATATGAGTGTACTCTGTAGTGAAACTTATCGAGTGTTACAAGAATTCTGAAAGCTACTGTATCTGAAGGGAGGTGTACTAATAATTTATTTTAGCCAAAGATAAAAGTAGATAGATGGAACGCCGCATTGCAAGAGAACCAAGACATTTTATACATATCGGTAGAGTTTGACACCCATCGATGAGAAGAACGGATAGCTCTGTCTGAATAAGGTCTTGACAAATCTGTGATCATAGAAGGACTGGTCTCTATTAGAGACTAGAAGGAGAAAGGTCGCCTGATAGTGATCTATTTCAAACTCGACGACGAGCTTCACCAGTTCCAAAGTCAAACTGTTCGAGAAATTAAAGACACACTTTTAAAAAAGATGGATCAAAATTCGAACGTCGCGTCGTTGTTTGAATACCTACTTACCATCTAGGTAATCTAAGTGTGGGATTTTAGAAGACAACGTATTTGATCGTAAAACGCAACTGAAGGCAATATAAGAAAGCGAAGTGAAAGAAAAAACTGAATTGTTTTTAAAGCTTGTTTATTGTAGCAAGGAAATAATGCAAATTATTTCTTCAATCGAGAACGAACAAATCCAATGGAAAACAATTTAACGTCTAACGGAAGGATATAATTGGAAAATAATATAAACAGACGGAAAGAACAACAATGAATAAGTAATGAAAGTTGTTTGAAAATTATGAAATCAATAACGAAGTCCGACATCTAGTGATTTTGAAGATTTTAAAATATTGCTAGAAAATAAAGAAAACATGATATAATAAGAATCCACAAGGTTGTTTGATGTTTCTATTTTAAGCGTGAAAGAAAAATTGAGATCAATTTTTTACATGAAAGAATGTCTTAATACCTACCTACTCTAATTATATGCTTGCTGCTATAATTTTAGCTATCAACACTGTGCGGCATTTTTACAGGCCAAAGATACATATTTACAGGTCAAAGCAACATATCAATAGGCCTTGGGTGATATATTTAACAGGTCTAAGACACATTTATAGGCCAATGCGACATATTCATAGGCCAAAGTGACTGTTCACCGACTTAAGTTCACAGGCTGAGAACGATCCAATTTTAATTCTACTAGTCTAGGAGACGTTTGGGGTTATAGGCCTTGGACCATATATTTAACAAGCCAAGGCTACATATTTGCAGGCCATGGGCGATATATTGCACAGGCCTAAGACTACATAATTTACAGACCGAATGATGGACATTTTCTTAATTTTAACAGAAATCCTCGCCGCTTTGAATCTTTTTGAACAATTACAAATAACAGCTTGTCACATACCAGATTATCATCATTACCCTGTGTATTATGTTCCTGAATATGGTTACTATAATACAATTGATAGAACGACTGAAAAATACACAACTACGACTGTCAAAAGTGCTACTAGACGTTCGACTACTGGTTCAAGTAGGAATTTGACTACTTCGAGTACTAATGCGAATGGTCGCACTGATATGAGGACTACTAGTAGCCCAACAGAAGTAACTACTACTAGACCAAGTTGTAATATTTGGTGTTGGATTAGAAGAGTCGGATTGTTTATAGTACAACAATTATTAAGTGATGAATAGATTTATCTTCTGATTACGCGATTTTGGAAAGAATTTCAACTAATTTTTCGATTTTAGTTAGCATTGTTTCAATGCGCAACGTTTCAAGACTTTCACAGGTCTCTTCTTAACGATTGACAAGTTAGGAGTTCAGGATTCAGTCAATCCTGAAGAAGAGACATGTAAAGGTCTCGAAACGTAGAGCATTGAAACAATGTTAAAAGTAATTAACATCACGCGATTAAAACCGAAAAAGGAGTTTAATTTCTATGAGTGATGATTAATTAAATTATATCGAAAGACTATGGTAAAAACTGAAAATAAATTATAACTAAATTAAAAACCGACTTCAAAAAAAAGCATTAAAAAACCGACTTAAAAAAAACATAAAATAACTTCGCCTACGTACAGTGCCACCGACTTATCTGTTATGTAATCTGAAGTCGGGCAGCCAAACTACTTACAATCCTACTCAACCAACCCAGTATATCTGCCCGACTTCAGATTACATAACAGATAAGTCGGTGGCACTGTACGTAGGCGAAGTTATTTTATGTTTTTTTTAAGTCGGTTTTTTAATGCCTTTTTTTTGAAGTCGGTTTTTAATTTTTTTTATTTTATCCTTTTTAGTGTACTTTCAACTACCACTAAAATCATTAAAATTGTATCCATAACTTTTATAATTGAGGAGTTCTGTGATGAGAAGGTGGTTTCAGATGTGGAGATTCCGAAACCATATTCTTATTCATCGGTATCTATTCTTTATGGCCTTATTCTACTGGTGAAAATCAAAAACTGAGCACTTTGCTGCACTCTCGAGGTGCAATCCTGTCCATCACTCCGAAGATCCTCATTCGATCTTCACCAAAATTTTATGGGCCCAACTGTGATGTATCTCCTTTCAAACAAAAAAAGAATTATCCAAATCGGTCCAGGCATCTTCGAGTAATCGGGGAACATACATAAAAAAAAAAAAAAATCCCGACGAATTGAGAACCTCCTCCTTTTTTTGGAAGTCGGTTAAAAATAAAAAAACATGAGCCCTTACCGTCCAATATACGTACTTATAAAATAAATGAAATGAACCCGAATTTATCGTTTTATTTGAATGTAACAAGTATTTTTCTTTAGGTTTGCGTCATGCTGATTCAAAATTAAACACATTTCATCTTTAATTTTATATTCAGTAGGTATTATTTAAATGCCCGATGTTTCGAGGGAACGATGAACATCATATAAACAATATCTAGCTAGGAATACAAAGAAATATATTTCTACTTTATTTTAACTACTACAATTACTTTTACCTACTGTTATTCCATCTATTCCACAGTTTGTGATGAAAAATAGCCAGCAATTTATTAAATTAATTTGATTTTATTAAATTTCTTCATCATTTCAAAGACATTAAAAATCTGCACCAAAATATGCGATATAAAAAATACTGTAGGTACCTGAAATTACTATCTTCATAAAAAAAATCATTGAAATCGGTAGAGATATCCATGAGCCCCCTTTGTGGGAAAAATACCCCACCAACATAGTACCAAGTTTCATCAAGATCGGTTGAGAAATACAACCTGTAGAGGAGAATCAAGCAAGCATACTGACTGACGAAAGCAAATTTAGCCAGACTTGAAGCAGAGACGCTACGCTAGCTCGTTCTAAACTGTAACTTTCCTTAACAAAACATAACAATTCTACAATTCAAGAGTATCATTTTATCAGAGTGTCGATTGTCGAATAAATATTAAAGCAACAAGAGAGCGTGACCTCATCAGTTTTGCATCGAAATGTCTTGAAGCTCCACTTTGCATGCACCTTAGATGAAAACAAAAATAGTAGATACGGTATATTCTAACATTGCGTATTCGAAAAATGAGCTACAAACATTTAAACCATTTATTTTCCATAGACACAAACAGATACAATAAGTTAATAACTACCTTAGGGAAAACACATTTTTTTTAAATAATATAGTAAGTACAAAGAAAATGCTTATCTCTATACAACACCTACATGCATTTTCGTAAAATTATTGTAATTAAAAACATTTGTCTTTAAGAATGATTCAGGCATTTATAAATATAATAGATTTCAAAAAGATAATCGCAATGTGACAGCACGTGCTCACGCGGCAACGGTTCGACACACGACTGAGGCTAATGCGTCAGCTCGACGCAGTTTTATCGTCTCATTTTCCGAGACTAGGTAACGTATCTGCTGGTTTTTGTTTTCATCTAAGCCATATACCTACCGACCCGTACTTGTAGCGTCCCACAATGGGACGAAAATGGTACTCCCATAGACTTAGGGTTTCAATTTTTTTTATTCTACATTTCTTATTGGAAAATGATGTTTATCTGTTACAGAACCCCCAAAATTACCATAATAACCTTCTAATAACCGTTGCGATGCAAATTCAGTATTTTGAAAAAAATAATGTATGGAAAAATACACATAATACCACTTTTTTTGAGAACCGCAAAATTGCGCAAACTTTTGACTTAGGATAATTAATATACTTATTTTTTACTATCCATGGACATATTGCACACTCCGCGCACGCGTGCGCTTTCGGGTCAAAAACATCAAAATATGTTTTTTTCTTTTTTTATTCATTTTTATTTACGCAATATCACGGCAAATTATCAAAACGAGTTGTTTATTACCGGACCTACTGTCTAAAACAAGGTGCCGCATTTTTATGCACACTTTTTACTTTTTACCTGGAACCTAATCCTAATAGCTAACAAAACCAATAACCAATGGAGTTAAAAACTGTCATTTGCTAACTTCAGATGGCGCTACTATTCGATGATCTCTACTATTTGTCAAACTTCATAGTTTTTTCGTAAACAGACTAAGTTTTTTTGAGATAATTTAACAAAATGATGCTTTGTTCAGCTGTAGATTGCAAATTCATAGGAAATTATGTATTCCCCAAGGCTGCTAAATGAATAAAATAGTGTACCTACCTTTTGATCTAAAGTATTAATTAATAGTGTACTGAAAATCTGTGTAAGTATGACAGTATAATCTTTTCTCTTCGGTTTATTATTTTACTAGTAGTTTTAAGAAGGGAAATGTCTTACCTGTGTAGAAATTACTCTGATAATAAAATTCAGGTTTAAAATGAGCTGTACATAATCTCGAATAGTTAGTAGGTCGCCAATGTTGCCATTTTTTTCTCCTCACAGCTTTTATCCACTGTTTTGTTCATTTAGCATCTTTGGGGAATACATAACTTGCTATGTTTTTGCAAGCCACAGCTAAACAAAGCGTCATTTTGTAAATTTATCTAAAAAAAATATATGTAACCATTTTAATATGATTTTATTATTAAATAATATACATTCGATATTTTTTTTAAATTACTTAGTTTGTTTACGAAAAAACTATTAAGTTTGATAGAAACTTACGATCAATCCAAAGTAGCGCCACCTGTCACGACCTTTTAGTTTTTAACCTCATTAATGTAACAATTACAGTCATAATATAAGGTATCTATGTAATAAAAGGGCAGATTAAGTACCAGGTAAAACGGTTAAAGATGTGCATAGTAATGTGGAGACTCGAGTTAGACAATAATATGTCCGGTAACAAACAACTCATTTAGGTCTTTGCCGCGATTTTGCGGAAAATAACATAAATAAAAAAGAAAAAAATGGCAACATTGGCGATCTAGCTATTCGAGGTTATGTACAGCCCATTTTAAACCTGAATATTATTTTTAGAGAAATTTCTACACAGGTAAGATGTTTCCCTTTTTAAAACTACTACTAAACTACTAAACCTAAAAGAATAGATTATACATACTTACATAGATTCTCAGTTACATTAGTACACTATTAATTAATATCTTAGATCAAAAGGTAGGTACACTATTTAATTCATTTAGCATCTTTGGGGAATAAATAATTTCTAGAGATGGGCCGATTAGTCGGGAAAGCCGACTAGTCGGCAGTTCAACCGACTAGTCGTCAACTAACAATTATGCAATAAAACCAATATTTAATTGAATTAATAGTACAGTAAGAAGATGGATAGTCACAAAAACGTAAACAAAACACGTCATAGCCTACATACATCATCTTAACATCAAACATCTAAAATGACATAACTATGCCTCAGCTCCATGAATATTTTTTTCCAACATTTTTTTTCATTTCAACATTTTTTGGAAGTTTTTCGAAGTGCAAATTTATCCAAAAATACCAACAATCGCCGAGTGGTCATGATTAACCCAAATATCTGGGAATTATAATGATCTGCATTGCCGACTAGTCGGCCGACTAGTCGGCAATTTTGGAACCGACTAGTCGGCTAGTCTGCTAGTCGGCAGAAGAAATTATTAGAGATGGGCCGACTAGGGGAGTCGGCCCATCTTTAATAATTTCCTATGTTTTGCAATCCACAGCTGAACAAAGCATCATTTTGTTAAATTATCTCAAAAAAACTTAGTCTGTTTACGAAAAAACTATGAAGTTTGACAAACAGTAGAGATCATCGAATAATAGCGCCATCTGAAGTTAGCAAATGACAGTTTTTAACTCCATTGGTTATTGGTTTTGTTAGCTATTAGGATTAGGTTCCAGGTAAAAAGTAAAAAGTGTGCATAAAAATGCGGCACCTTGTTTTAGACAGTAGGTCCGGTAATAAACAACTCGTTTTGATCATTTGCCGTGATATTGCGTAAATAAAAATGAATAAAAAAAGAAAAAAACATATTTTGATGTTTTTGACCCGAAAGCGCACGCGTGCGCGGAGTGTGCAATATGTCCATGGATAGTAAAAAATAAGTATATTAATTATCCTAAGTCAAAAGTTTGCGCAATTTTGCGGTTCTCAAAAAAAGTGGTATTATGTGTATTTTTCCATACATTATTTTTTTCAAAATACTGATTTTGCATCGCAATGGTTATTAGAAGGTTATTATGGTGATTTTGGGGGTTCTGTAACAGATAAACATCATTTTCCAATAAGAAATATAGAATAAAAAAAATTGAAACCCTAAGTCTATGGGAGTACCATTTTCGTCCCACTGTGCGTCCCACACAAAACAAAGCATTCCCTATTTATATAGAAATTCCACGAACGAAACAAGAAAGGCGACAGGATTCAATTTTAATTGTACCTAGAGTGGAAATGTAATGGACCGTGGAGACTGTGGCGATTTCCAACCCATTCTACTAAGCAAGGTTAGTACCTAAGTAAAAAACCTTATGAGTGTACAGTGTGGTCTTGGGGAGGGTAATATAAGCCGAAAAGGGGTTCTGGACGCGCCTAGAAACAACTTTTGTTTTCGAACTTTTGGAAATTAGAATAAGTACTTTTTATAAATAAATATATATAAGCCCGCCACTCATTGCAAGAATGGCAAGGTCCTCCTCATAGAGGCAGAAGGCAGAAATACGCCATGAGAGCCTACTCCGGATTGCAGAATGTCCCATGCCCTCAGACCGTGACATGTCGGTGTTTTTCTTCACTTTATTTTTATTAATTACTAGCTGACCCGGCAAACGTTGTTTTGCCTTATAAATTATAGATAGTAGCCGATTCTCAGACCTACTGAATACGAAAATAAAATTTCATAAAAATCGGTACGGTAACTAACACTGTGACATGGAAATTTTATATATTAGATAAGAAATACCAGTCAAACACAATAACGTATGCCAGTAAAAAAACTATGGTATTTTACTAACTTACTAGTTCACATGATACATTTTACGAGCTTACTAGATTTGGTTGGAAACCCGCACCGTGTGATTGGTCCATTAGAATGAAAACGTAATAAGATCATCCCTATAGTCAATGTCAGACAAATTGCGACCGAATTTTATTAACTGGGTTCAGAGACGCTTTCAAATGAAATTCTAAACAAAAATACTAAACATATTTTTGAATAAGTACTTTATTTTTTAGGGTTTCGTAGTCAACAACAAACCTTTTAAGTAGTTTCGTCTGTCTGTCCGTGGCTTAAATCAGAGACACTTAGTAGGTACTACAAAGTTGTAACTTTGCATCATCATCATCATCTGATCTGATGCATCTTCAGCATCCCGCGTAGTGAGGCCATTTGCATGCATATCTGATCTTACAACGTCAAGCCAGCACTTCTTGGGTCTTCCCAATCTGCCGCGGCCGGGCGGAGGCGCCATAGCAAGACATTTGTTACCCACGCTGAGAAAGTCGTGTTATACAAAATAAAACAAACACTTAAGGGTTCATCCCCCACATGTAAAAGGGATGAATTTATTTTTCTTGTTTACCCCATCTTGTGGGAAATTCAAATAAAACTAACAATTTTGCAATGGGAGATGCATGTGACGTAAAATTTAGAACTAATCTCGATCGTCTTTTGTTTCCGTTTCGATCGTCCGCGTCGTTTGTTTACAAGACTTGTACATTTTACGACTTATACACATTTTACGACTTGCACATTATAAGATCTTGTACGCCTCTACGTCTTGCACTTTCTTTTTTTGCGACTTGCACATGATGTTATGTAAGTACTTTTTAAAAATTTATTTTTGTAATGATAACATAACTGATAACTTTGATACGTCTTAAAATCTAAGTTAGATGTGTGGTTTCAAAAGACGCCCTTAGATAAGATGAAACCACAAAAAAATTATGAGATTTTAAATGTTAAAAAATATACGGTCGAATTGAGAACCTCATTTTTTGAAGTCGATTATAAATTAACTATAAATTACGCTGAACCTTCTCAAGATAGAAAGTATGGATTGATATCTTATTTATGATTTATTTAGAATATCGTACCTAATTTAACACCATTTTGTTTCTAAATCTTTTATTTCCCCCATAAAAGTACTAAAAGAACATAAATAGTAATCCGATAAAAAAAAACGTACAAAAATGTATTTGATTGAATTTTCAGAATGAATTGCATTTTTTCCAATATTGAAAAGCATTTTACCTATTTCAATAACATCTAAAGTTAACTGAAGTATGAAAAAAGTTTTTTAATTCAATCGGCTTACTATCTAATCGAATTGAATTATTTCTATACGTTGAAGCTTCATTGAATTTTTATTGGTTTGGACTTTGATTTATGATGACTTTTTATTACTGGGCTGAAGAGTAGAGCACTCTATCATATATAGGGTCCCTTATGCAAAAAGTCATAACGGAACCTTTTTACTAAGACTCCACTGTCCGTCTGTCGGTCTGTCGCCAGACTATATCTCATGTACTGTGATAGCTAGACAGTTGTGGTTTTCACACATGATCTTCAATAACTTTGAGTTTCAGCTACATTTTTTCAAATACCCTTGTCAATAAGTAACATATTCTTCTTCTGTGTTCGCGATGTTGTATTGAAATGAAAGACATGAAAGTCTCTTCTTTAGGTTAGTCTATCCTTAAGAAGAGACCTGGAAAGGTCTCGAAACGTTGAGCGTTTTGTAACAATGCTAAAAGTAATAAACCGAAAAATGTCTTTCATTTCAAGTAACATATTTTTTTTTCAATGTTGCGATACTTTTTATATTTTTTTCCTGTATTCTAGCTCACCGTCATTTCAAATTAAACATTCCATTCTCATTCCTACCCTTTTTTTCAAAAGGGCAACCAAGAAAATTAAATATACCCTTGCCGTGTAAGAAACGTACTTGGAAAATTCTCTATGGACCCTAGGCTGGAAAGTTACTACTTCTATCCATCCTCTTAAAACATATTTTATTGGTTTTATCTCTCCTATTTATAAATAACAGATCACGGAGCCCCGGATCTTTAGAAGGCATGTGAGGAGCCATAGCCAACATTAATGTATAGGCCCATTTCAATAACGATTTTACTCGTAAAGTATGAAGTGGACACTAAGCCAGTGATTATATAAAATTCTGCTAAGGACAACTACCGAATTAGATACAACCATAAGAATTCTATGGATGGAAACAAATTGGCTTTTGGTGATGTGACAAACATGTAAAAATAGCAGACGGAGACTCGCCAACTTTCTATCTGGGCCACCCTAATCAACTGAGTAAATTGCAAAGGAACGACATGGACTGTCAGAGATTGAAGACTGAAACAGCTTCACAAGATTTTAAGTGGCTCATCACTGACGTGAGATGTTCGTCCTCCGAGTATTCCCTCTCGTCGATCGACCTGTGAAGGCAAGCCTGAGGCGAGGGACTGATTCCTCGTCAGTGTTCACTCCGATCAGCCAACTAAGACAAGTCGGAGGTAGAAACGGCCCCCTGGAGCACTCGGGACCGCGGGGTCGCTACCTTCCGACACTCGCCTCAAAGATACCCTACGGACTACAATTAATTAATTAAAATAAATAAAATGTAATAGGAAAAATAAAGTATTCGTTACAACGGAGGTATCATCAATTATTTCACCCATAGCGCTATTTTGACCCTGGATTAAGTTGCTACTTATTTTCAGTACTACATGTAACGAAAAGCAAGTTTTTCAAAAGCAAGTTATCAAGTGCTTCTCCGGAGTCACATGAGTGTTAGAATAACGTGATTTCTAGTGTGGTTTACAGCCCTTTTGTTTGGTTCAGCCCGTAATTACACGCTCGGGAATCATTTGTTTTACCCCCCTAGTGGCACAAAGTTGTAATACACTTTGTTTCTTTTATTTAGCTCTGTTAGAAATTCTTATTTTTTTATGTAGGTACATGATGGCGGCTCAATAAACATCATAGCTTCAGAAACTTTCAAAACTCCCACGATTTGTTAACATAGTTAACAAGATTGTCCCCTCGCGACCAAGACCATTGTAACATGGTTGAAACGTCGAGGTAAGAAAATAAACAATAATACGCGATTCAGACCCGGGAAAATGTAACTATATCATAGCTTCAATTTTAACTATTTTAGAACCTTGCGAAATTTAAAAGCTAAAACACTGTTAGCCTTATTATTAAACATGGAGTAATGTCGGAGTCATTTTAATACTTTTTGTTTCTGTCTGTCAACTTTGAAAGTTCTTGTCACGAAAAAAGACGAAGCATGTTCTCACTACCCCGATCTTGCTCCATGCACGTTTATTAATTAGGCTACCTATGTATAATTGTATACCTATGATTGATCTAAATATCATTATTTACTAACATAAATACTAGTTATTAAACTTTGCTAGAATGCCATTAAGCACCTAGATCATTAAATTATGCCCATTTAAACGGTACCTATAAAAACTAGGTATCAGCCCGTAGCGTTTAACTCCCTTACTTATAAGCCAATGACTAAGTTTATGTAACGTTTGTCTTTTACTGTGACATGAAGTTTCAAAGTTAACATACAGTGACAAATGTTACATAAACTTAGTCAACGGTTTTTAAGAGGATAGTCTCCATTCTCTTTCTTCATACAAACGTAGTTTAAATTTTCCTCCCTGGATAAAGACATTAGAGCAAATATGTTTATGCCATAAAACCTATATCTGTCATGACAATGCATCTACCTTTCTTTTTTTTTCTATCTAAAAAAATAATAATGAAAAATAAAAAATGAAACAAATAAAAGGTAGATGCATAGTCATGACAGATATAAGTTTTATGGCATAAACATATTTGCTCTAATGTCTTTATCCAGGGAGGAAAATTTAAACTACGTTTGTATGGAGAAAGAGAATGGAGACTATCCTCTTAAGTAAGATGGTAAATGTATTAAATGTTAATTTAGACATAGATACGAAGTTAAATACTAGATAAATATACCACCTGAGTAATTCCAAGTGTTCTTACATAATAGGTTACCTACATCACATCCTTAAGGGGACAGTCTACCTACTCTTTCTCCATACAAACGTAGTCGACTGTTTTCTCCCTGGATAAAGATATTAGAAAAAATATGTTTATGCCATAAAACCTATATCTGCCATGACTATGCCCCTACGTTTTGGTTATTTTTATTTCCTAATTAGAATAGAAATAAAATTCAGTAAAATGAGAAAATCTAATTTTTGAGGAAGAGGCTGAGCACGGCTGATATAGGACTTATGGCATAAACATATTTATTCTGATATCTTCATCCAAGGAGGAAACAGTCGACTACGTTTGTAAAGTTTGTCTGGAGAAAAGAGTAGGTAGACTGTCCTCTTAACACTAAGAAAATCAAGAACCTTTTCTTAGTAACTCTAACACCTGTTTTACCACAATGTTACGTTTCCTTATCGCTCAAACACAATGGACGATTGTATACGATTTCAAACTGAGGCAGTAAAGTATAAAAACAGTGGTTACAAAGTCAAAATTACTTTTTACACATTTCAGGGGACATTATTAGATGTACTTTTTACCGAGGATGTTGTAAGTGTTACTTAAAAGTGTATTTATACATACCAAGTTAAAATGGGAAGTGAGTATTTTTGTTGTTTAATATTTATAGCGTAACCTCATCTGATAAGTTATCTTTCGGCTGCTTCAAATAGAACGCCGGATTTAATTTGGAATTACTAAAGGGAATTTCACCCGAAAGCCTGCGAGAATCTTTGTTATTTTTCAGTCTTTTTTACGGGGAAAATCTGATGTTATTTTGAGATTTGCACCTTTTAGAACATAATTTCTTAACCACTAACCCTCTTACTTATAAACAGCAGCATAAAGTATCGTTTGTCTTGTACTTTGACATAAGGTTTCAAAGTTAAAAGACAGAGACAAACGATACATAAATTAATAATTGTTTATTAATTTATAAGTAAGGGGGTAAATGCTTAACCTGAAATGTTCTGTTTTATAATGTCAAATTGGTTTAATCATTCAGAAAATTACGTTCTCGTGTCGCAGATCACATTTTAAATATACCTTGAATTTTCTAACAGAGTCTTATATTTTTGATATCGTAAAAACATTATTTACTACCAGATTCCTGCGGTTTCACCCGCGTAGGTCCCGATCCCGTGGGAATATCGGGATCAAAAGTAGCCTATGTTACTCAGGGTGAATGTAGCTTTCTAATGGTGAAAGAATTTTTCAAATCAGTCCAGTAGTTTCGGAGATTACCCACATACATGTTACCAACGTTACCTCTTTATAATATTAGTATAGAAGTATAGATATATATTTTTCTTCTGTTTTCACGATGATGAATATAAAAGAAACTCATTTTTCTGTTTTCATCACGTGATATTTATTATTACAGGTCCCTTCATCAGGATTGCTGACAATCCTGAAAAAGGGACCTTTAAAGGTCTCGAAACGTTGAGCTTTGAAACAATGCTAAAAGTAATAAACACCACGCGATTAAAACCTAAAAATGAATTTAAATTCTAACCTTATGTTAAGTTTCGTTTTCCAAGAAAACTTTGTGAAGAGGTCCTTAACCACACATAATCGTTCGGCAATATAAAATTTATCAACCCGATCACACTTACCCAAACACATCGAATTTCTGGTTCGAGTTCAAAAGTTACCCCTGATTTATTTATATTTCTGTACCAAACGATAAAAGTTACGTTTTTAATCCAAATAAATGATGAAGGTTTTTTTGAAATGTCCTATATTTAGGTGTAGATAGTACTGTTATACATACATCTTTCAATACCTTTGATAAAAACAGTAATAGGAACTTAGATGAAAACAAAAAACAGCAGATACGTTACCTAGTCTCGGAAAATGAGACGATATAACTGTGTCCAGCTGACGCACTAGCCTCAGCCGTATATCGAACCGTTGCCGCGTGAGCACGTGCTGTCACACTGCGATTATCTTTTTGAAATCCATAAGAATGCCTTTTTACTTATTTACAAATGCCTGAATCATTCTTAACGACAAATGTTTTTAACTACTATAATTTTATGAAAATGCATTTAGGTGTTAGTAGCTAATTTTTTGAATACGCAATGTTAGAATATAACGTATATACTATTTTTGTTTTCATCTAAGAATAGGAACATATTTTCATTTATTTTTGATTGACTAACGGTATTCAGCGGTTTAGTCCGCTTACGCTTGAGTCCGACATAACAGCATAGTTCACAAAAAATTGGTAATTAGCTCAGAAGTCTTAAGAGAAGGGAATTTCGTGCGAAACTCAAAAAAAAAAGGAGCTAAAATAGCAATATGTCTCAATTTAATTCAGATTCGATTCATTGGTTTGGGCTGTGGTTTCAAACTAACAAAAAAGTAAATCAAATAAAGTGAAAAATAAAATAGGCATGGATGACTTTGACCAATTTTACATTTAAGTTATGATGTGTGGTTTCAAAACGCACCCTCCGATGAGAAGAAACCACATGGAACTCGTTAAGGGTTAACTTTAATAGTCAGTCAGACAGGAACATTTAATATTGTAATATTATTGTAAAAAAATCTAAAAACAACAGTTTATTATTAAATAAGGAAAAAAGGCGAACCTTTAGGCTGTAACTTCAAAAGAATGTTAAAAAAATGTAATTTCTTTTTTTATAAGAAAAATCCTTTTTCACATTTTTGTAATGCTTTAAGAAGATTGACTGGAAAGCGTAGTCGTGTCGTGGAAACGAATAATAAAATTCCAATGAGACATTGTTAAAAATAGGCATGTATTTGGGACCTCCTTTATCTACTTATGCCACTTATTTGTTACTTATGGTTTATGTGAAATAGGCTTGATATCGCGAGAAAATGGAAGCGAAAACCCTTATTAATAAACGTGGAGTAAGGTCGGATTAGTGGAAACATCATTTTTCCTTTTCCATGATAAGAGCTTGACACAGTTGACAGGCAGAAACAAAAGTGGTAAATTGATACCGACCTTATTCCACGTTTATTTATAAGAGAGCTAATGATTGCAAAGTGCATGAAATGTATTTTATTATAGGTAGGAATACCTATTTAATTATGGAACTTCAACTTTATTTAGATATTTCAACGTACCTATTCTATTTTGTAACAGATCGATCTAATGTATGTATTATAGATTCATTAAAATCGGTCTAGTAACTTCAAAGCCACAAATAATAGACAAACCTCTCATCAAAATATTAGCACAGTTAGGAATCTAAATATTATTTTCTAAAAGTTTTTACCCGCTCTAGTATACTCGTATCATAGCGATCTAGCGCGCTGGTTCAGATTACCAGTAGTCATGGGTTCGAATCCCGCTAAGAAGGCTTTTTCCAAAAAAAAAAAACAGTTAAGAATATGACACCAATTTCCACCTAAAATTTTCAATTCAATTAAATTCATTTATTCAGAAATACAGGTAAGTATAATAATTACATCACAAAGGGTGTTAGTAGTAATTTTTTCCGACTATATTTTACCTGTTACGGTGTCTGAATGTTTACTTAAATTTATATAAAGTTAATTGCAACATCTCCTGTCAAACATATTTCAGAACTACAGGTCGTCCAAGCAATCATATTACTCGTGATAACCGTAAACGGTTACAAAACAAAATATTTCTCCCACAATCTGGAAAGTGAACCATCATTATCAATCCTTTACGCCAGAGAAAAGAAAAGCGATGACGTCACAAATGTCTGTCTCACCGAGATGTACCCCCGAAACCTATACAAGTACCCTTTGAACATAGACAGAAACGATATACCGTGCATCATACATTGTGTGTTGAAAAAGTTCGGGATAATGACCAATGACGGCTACATTAACATCAAGAACTACTACAAGCGAGTCCAAAGCATCCACCGTTATGATAGAAGGATTTTAATATCGGATGTCGGAGAGACTTGCGCTCAGAATATTAATGCAATGAATTTGGATCATGATGTTTGTAAAAAAGCGAAGGCTTTTAACGATTGTACGCAACTGTACGCTATATCTTATAGAGAGCCAGATTGGTAGAAACCGAGAAACACCTACAAAATTGCGATCGTTGACGACCGGACCGAAAAAAAAGATGATTTACTTTTTTCTGTCATGTGAATATCAGTTTATCTATTGCGTAATTTTCCATGCCTTTGTACTTTAATATAAAATTTTTTACTACAACAATGAATTAAACCGTCTCTTTTAAATGGAATTTCATTACCATACCTCCTATTAGCATATTTACGTTGATTCAAATAAAATTAACAAACCTTTTTGTTTAGGATCCTTGAGAGTAATGAATGAAATCTGCATGAAAAAGCAAAACCTTGAAACTTAATTATAATACCTAGGTACTCAGTCTAGGGTAGACACAGACATTATACTTTCCTCATCTATTCCATTCCCTATTTTATTCTTTACGGTAGCAAACTGCAAACGTAAGGGGACAGTGTACCTACTCCATTCTCCATACAAACTGTACTTACAAATGTAGTCGACTGTCTCCTCCCTGGATAAAGACATTAGAAAAAATATGTTTATGCCATAAGTCATATATATGACCATGCACCTACGTTTGATTAAAACTGAAACGTAGGTTCATGGCCGGTATAGTTTATGGCATATTTGCAAATATATTTGCACTAAACTAAAGTAGTTTAGTTAAGCGAAGCTTCGCGTAAATTTCATTTCCTTTTCAAAAGAAGATCGACAGAACACCAATCAAAAATCATCGACAATATCACAAAGAGATTGATAGTGGAGTACTTCATAACAAAAGTCTTGTTACAATAAATAATCAATTACTTACTTAGTTACACAGAAACTTTCACCTTTATGATATAAGGAGGAAGAGTCGATGAGCCATAGTCGGTCGATCATTTCGTACCCAGTCTACGTTCGCCCTTAATATAGGTCGAAAAATAATTATCGTTCTTAAATTTTAATTTCCGGAATGTCTTTTCTGTAGGGACCTAAGAACTGTAATTATAAAGTGATTTGGATGGTAGGTACTTATTTAGAAAATGAATAGGAAACATTTAATGCTATCAATTAAAGAAGAAGACTACCGTGTAGCCTCGGCATAGAATAGGGCTACCTCATCTCTTCACGTGGGTTTCGTAAAAGGCGACTAAGGGATCTGAGGGAGACTAGCAAACCTTAAGTTCTCTCCGGGCGGTGGCGGATAAACTGCTTGGTCCCTAGGAGAGTTGGTGTCAGGCAGGCGGCCGGCCGTAAAAAAAATGCCAAATCTATTTGCAGAAGGTATGGTCAACGATGACCTACTGCGTCGACCCCAAATTAGTTTGGGGTTTAGCGGACCCCGGGCTCCCGAGAGGGATGCAACCGGGAACATCGCTCGGATGAGAAGAAATAAAGAAGAAAACTAGGCAGTTAGAGCCACTAATACAGTACGCTGAGGAGCTTATTGGCCTAGCTGTACCTGCCAATCTTGAGCGGCCGGGCTCCCGAGAGCGAAGCAACCGGGAACATCACTCGGATGAGAAGAATTAAGTATAATTTTAGGCAGAGGTCGGAAACGCACTACCACAGCTTACCTAGTAGTTGCCTCCTCAGATCTACTGGAATAAAATCTGTGATCATATTTTCCTTTGACTTTTCCCCTTCGTTTCGTTAAAAAGTTTAACAAAGCGCGTCTGATGGGCTTCCAGATATCTTATCATAATTAACTGCGGTAGATATCCGCACAAATGCAAAAGAAAAAAAAACACGCAGTAAAAAAGTGCCTTAATAATTTGAGCCTCATCTGAAGAAGAAAGAAAGCTGTCCTTAATTTTAAAGAAAAAACACCCCGTAAAAAGGGGCCCTACTCACTTAAGCCTCACTCTGAAGAAGAAAGAAAGCTGTCCTTAATTTTAACGACTAGGGCGTAACGCGCAGTCGCAACGGAACGGAAGCGAGGCGCGTGCAAAATCAGGCGCTCGATCCTCATAAATACTTACATACCTGTTCGATGACAGAGACAGTGCAGACCGATGACAGACGCAGTGCAGACGCAACGCAGACACAACAAAGAAAACTCAAAATATACTCTCAACTACCATACAAATACAATGAGAGTGTAATTAACAATTGTGTTGTGTCTGCGTTGCGTCTGAACTGCGTCTGTCATCGGTCTGCACTGTCTCTGTCATCGAACAGGTACTAGTATGTACTGGTAATTATTTACGAGAATCGAGCCACAGTTTGTGCCTGTCGCCTATTCTGTGCTTTCGAAAGAAAAAACGCAACTTATCTCTGTAGTCTCTAACTGAACGAGAGAAAGAAAGTGTTTCTTTGGTACTGCACAGAACACAGGTTCAAATTCTATCGATGCAATTTTGAAAGAAAAAAAGATTGCTTTAAAAAATGCTTTCAAAACTTTAGTACCCGGCGGGATTCGAACCCGCGACTACTGGTAATCCGAACCAGCGCGTTTAACCGCTTCGCCACGGGTAACCCTCCCGCTAGGCCGAAAATAAGAAAATACCTCTTCGTGTTCTTGCGAGTGAGGCCTACCGTAGTCAGGGGTCCCGCCGGGTACTAAAGTTTAGAAAACTTTTTTTTTTCATAAAGCAGTATTTCCTAAGTGTGGTTTACAGTAAACAATAATGTTTACACAAAGAAAAATAAACGTAAATGACAACTCGACACTTAAAAACATCCAAACACCATCTCATCATCATTCATAGTGGTCAAACGCTGGCCTATACGTATTAAAAAACATACCTACATACATACATAGACTGCCAAAAACAGTACTTCCTTTTGCCTTCGACGTTGTCGGTTAAAAAAATAATCTTGTATCTACGTACCTAAGTGCCTCTTTTCACAGCAGTTTTCTTTTGATATGAAAAAATAAGATAGCAGAAAGTGAAAAATAACTGAATTAACATAATCTGAAGTCGGACAGCCAAACTTAATCCTAAAAAGTATGATGTGGCGTGATACGCACTTTCAAGGGGCACAGATACTTTTTCGTAGAAACGACAAGTTACACTTTTGTTTTATTTTGTTTCTGGTGAATCTTTTGGAATTTAGCATCAAATTAGGGGTAGATAATATATTATCCTAGACTTATAGAAAATATATTAGCCATGACGGCCATGACCATAAATAATTTTTCTTAATTTTATTTCTATTCTAATTAAGTACAAAATGAAAAAAAAAACGTAGGGGTATGGATGATCAAATTGACCAATTGACCTCTACGTTTTGGATTTTTTATAGCAAACCCTATATCTGCCTAGAAGCAGACATAGGTTTTATAGCATAAATATATTTGCTCCAATGTCTTTATCCAGGGAGAAAACGGTCGACTACGTTTGTTTGGAGAACGACTAGGGTTTCCTTTCCTCCTAAGCCAACTTCGACCAAACAGTATTTGCTTTAAGACTAGAGTAATTATTAGTATATAACTTTGACACAATGCTGTCAAAATTACGTAAATAAGGCTTAGAACGCACTGCGATTAAACGCCTGCGTTTTTTCCATAGCTCCGCAAAAAAATGCAACACATAGCTTTCTATACACGCCCACGCATTAGCGTATTTTTCTCTGACTGATTTTGCGTGTTGATACGCGGTTCTGCGTTTTCAGCTATTCGTAAACCGCTTGCGTTTAATCGCAATGCGTTCTAAGCCTATCGCCGTATTTTTTCCATTCTCAGTTCTACCATTGATACTGCTCTTCGTTGGAACAAGCCAAGCTCGTATGTCAGTAATGTATGCCCATGACAAGACAAGCGATTATGTTGCCCAGAATTGCCTCAATGAGATGTACCCTAAGGTAACCTAAATAGATATTTTTTTAACAAAGTCATAATATAATAACAGTAACAGATGATCGAACCCGAACCGCAGCATACCGTCAAAGTATGTAGCAACTATTATGGCGTATTCTGTGGGGTTCGGCCACAGAATAGGTAGTTAAGTCATAATAGTTCAATTTTACCAATGTCACTCCAAAGCCATAAAAGAAACTGTCTAGGAAACATCAAGTCTTTTTTGAACACTCTCTCGACTTTTTCAAACATACTTCGATTATTTTCATAGCCATACGACCCTTACGCACGTATAGCGAGTAACAACGACCGTTATAATGTTTTTGTTTTCATTTAGTTTCTTTCATAAGTGTCATTTCTTTTTGGCTGCCGGAATAAATCTTCATTTCGTATAGAGGTGTGGCTAGTGTTAGAGTTTTCAGGTCGCCCTAAAGGCCTCTAACTTGACCTAACGACTAACTTCCCGGTTGTTATCTCTGAGATTCCAGAAACATTTCTTTGCTTCTTTAAGAAAGCCTGTTATGCAACCAGGAACATCATTTACATGAGAAGGTTCTAAAATTAGCCTGACCTATCCAGTCGGGGTGTTCCGTATTGATTTATTGGTATTTATAGTTTATTAAAAATAGAAACTATCTCGTTTTTCCCTTGGCTGAGTTAAAATTAAATTGTGTTTATATTTTTCAATCCCCGACGGAAATAGAAGGCTGTTAGATATTCAGTATGTGGTGTGTGGGTGTCTGTGCCATCGTATCTTGCATCAGATACAGATTATTTATTGATAACGTTAAATAAGTTACATGTCAAATGTTATTAAATAATCTTAGTTAAATAATTATATTATATTTCATTGTACATACCTACCTAATATGTCAGAAACATGGCAACAATTCAATTTGCCATGTTTCAAAAATCTTAAATTATAAAAAAAATGTATTTTATACTTAGATAAAAACAAATAAGGGCAGATACGGTACCTAGCCACAGCAAATGAGACGATAAAACTGTGTCAGCTGACGCAATAGCCTCAGTCGTATGTGGAACCGTTTCCCAATTCCCGATTCGGATTTCGTTTGAGTGATTGCTATCTCGTACGCGCTGCAGCCATTGTAATCAATGACAGAGATAGAGAGAATCTCTGTCATTGATTACAATGTACATGACATTAGGAATGTTTATGTGGGTGTGTATTTGCATGTAGGTGTTTCTAGCTAATTTTTGGACTACGCATTGTTAGAATATACCGTATCTTCCCCTATAAGAACATCATTGATTTTATAAAATTCGTCAATAGAGTAAAAGGAGTAGGTACTCAATTCGCATCGGATGAAGCGACTGTGATATAGTATTTTATGTATTTTTATTTTAAGGCTCGTAAGATCGAGATCCAGGAGTCGGATGAGGCGTGCATTATCTTCTGTGTTCTCAAAAAGTTTGGCATCATGAATCCTAATGGAGTTATTAATGTGGAAGCTTATAGGTGAGTCGATATGAAAGAAAATAATTATCTATTCAACGATACCCGATCAATTTTAGTTTTTTATTTATCTTTTTTTAGATTTTTCTTCTGTTTTCGCGATGTTGTATTGAAATTAAACACATTTTTTGGTTTGAATCGCGTGGTGTTTATTACTTTTAGCATTGTTACAACGCTCAACGTTTCGAGACCTTTCCATGTCTCTTCTTCAGGATTGACAATGCTACACACTGCTACTTTGACCGGTTGTAACAATGCTTCTTAAAAAAAATGAAATGAATTCCAAATTCAAATCGAAAAACAAAAGTGTCATCCAAAAAAAGATTTACGTTTGACAGTTCCGAGGCCAGCCAGGTATCGCGTAAATCATCGTTAATTCGGCAGAAGAATTGAACAGCATTTTAGGAAGTAGAGTAAACAGTCTATAATTGGAAAGTTGTAAAAGCGAATTTGTAATTCAAATCACGGAAAACGTCGTTAGTTACCGAATATTCGGGAGAACTGTGTAGGCTCATAACTTAAGTGGCTTTGATACGCTTTTGTGACGAAGAGGTTTAAAATATGCAGCTGCCCGTGGTTTTACACATTCAAAGTTCGATACAAAGGAAAATAGGAACAAAAAGCGTAGTAATAAAAATATAGGGGGAATCTGCAATGAAAGGGACGGGTTTTGAAACGGACACTATTGAAAATGTTTTATGTTTTTTGGGTGTTGGCACTATTGATGACCATAAAATCAAATCAAAATCAAAGTACGTTTATTCATTCGGATATAAGCAAGATATCTCTTTGAAATGTCAGTTTTTATATTTAATCTACTGTGTCTTCGGAACGTGACCTCCAATGAGAAGAAGACTCAAGAAAATCATGGGTTTTTTTTGTATATATTTTTTTGCAGTAATCATGTAATTTACATTGTCGCATACATAGACCTGTGAGTGAGTGGGCCTGTGACCATATACCCTTGTCTATGGTTATCAATGGTGCCAACAACCAAAAACCTAGAATATAGAGTAAATATAGAACCTAAAATAATAAGAGTGGGTAGACTGAACTGAAGAACGAACCTGTCTAACTTTAAAACATTAAGTAAACGACAAAAACATAAGTTGAAAATTCCTAAATGTAGACTGGTACTAGCGCAAAAAAGTATTTTTTATATGGGACCCATCATTTATAATAAACTACCGATTTCACTTAAAGAGCTACCATTTAATGAGTTCACAAATCAGTTAAAAGATTTTCTTATAGGCAAAGCCTACTATTCGATTGACGCGTTTTTAAACGAAAGATAAATTTGTACGCCAAATGGCAGATCACAGCGGACATCTTTTATTTTTTAATTGTATTTGACATCTTTCTTTGTATTATACCTGTGTATCATGAATGAATAAATGAATTGAATTGAATTGAATTGACTATTATCTGAACAAGAGGTCTGTATTTACAGACCTCTTGTTCAGATAATAGTCTTGTATTTACAACGAAACGTAGGGTATTGAAAAATGCTTTATATATAGTAAAACAACGCGGTTAAAACCAAAAAAAATGAATTGTATGTTTTCTCTAGTCCGATATACATAATTAAAATTTATCACATCTTTATTCTTGCGGGTTAGATATAAATTGGGGTGCGATGTTCGAAATTATATTAACACAAGGAAAGTTTTTGAGTGACAGGCAATATTAGAGCGGCAGTTATGTGGTTTACGGTGGGTTTAAGTGTTACACGGCGAGAACGACAACTTGATGCGGTTTTCTTTGAATAATCGTTTGACGTACGAAATTAATAACCTAGGTATATAGGTAGCTTTACCTGGCGCTATCCGTTAATACCCCCATGTCACTTTTAATCGATTTTATTAATTTATATCTCATTTATAGCATACATGTCACTTGGAGCTAAGTATACAGACGTATAAGAAATCCCTATTTGGCATGCGCCTTGTTCAGGCATTGCAGAGACAGAGACTAAATACCTACTTAAATTATTAGGTTATAGTTCAAAATCCAAAGGAAGTTCTCGATTTATTTCTAAATCGGATTATTTTATTTCAATCAAAAGCCGTGCAAAAACTAGTTAAGGTTAATGACCTCTTACTCCAAGAAACAGCTGATTTAAAAGTAAATTTAAAACTTGACATTTTCGAACACTACTTCGAATTTGTAAAAGTCGTAAAACAAAAGTTGTTTGTTTTGATGATGTTTTTAATTTCAGACTTTTGACGTTGATGTTGTGTCAAATCGTATTCTACAATTAAATAAAAAACGAAGTACAGGTAGAAACCTTTAGTTTTTGATTGGACTAAAATAACCCAGTATATAATATGAGCATATTGTCTCAAACAAGAGCCTTTATTTATAGTCAGTATAGTCGGTATAGTCGTATTTTTGTCACAAATCTCGAGCAGGAAACTTAGTAAAAGGCCAGCGTTAGCAGTAAAACGTAATTTTATTAATAATAACAAAAGTTTATTTGCAGAACTTGATTAATTGGGTTAAGGGTTAACATTTAGAATGTAATAAACAAAGTAATTCAAGTAACTTATAGAAATAGAAGGACTGTTGCTTTCCTTAACACAATAGGGCCGGTTTGGGCCAGATTGGGTTAAAAATTAACACCCAGTGTTGGGGAACACGGTGTTATTTGTACAGTAACACTCTTATTAATGAACGTGGTGTAAGGTCTAAATAGTATGAACATGCTCTGTCTTTTTCCGTGACAAGAACTTCCATAGCCTTATTAATAAACGTGGAGTAAAGTTTCCTTTACACCACGTTTATTTAAAAAAAAACTTTACCATTTTTTGATTCTGTCTGTCAACTTTAAAAGTTCTTGTCACGGAAAAAGACAAAGCATGTCACTACTCCGACCTTACTCCACGTTAATTAATAAGGCTACCAGAGTAAACAGACAGAATCAAATATTGGTATAAATCAACTCCGACCTTATTCCACGTTGAGTGGAGTTTAATAAGAGAGTAGGAGTGCAAGTATTATATCGAAATGTAGGGCTTATATTTAGAACGGGATTTACATTCTGAAACTAGGGCACAAATTATAGAGTCAAATTCACAAAAGCATTCTCGTAGCAGCAACTTTATCAAATAGGTCGGTAGTTTCCGCTGTCTACGAAACTTTTTTTGTGAAATTTACTCTAAAATGCATGCCACTAGTTTCGTAATGTAAACCCCGCTTTACTCAGGCTGTCGCGAGTGGAGGTAAGTAGATAACGAAAAAGTCGGGTAAAATTAAGTCCGCTTAGCGCTTAGCGAACCTCCCACCAAGTCTCTTGTTTAGCACCACTCAAAGGTCATTTGGGACAATAATAATTGGGGGTTTTCATTTAAGAGGATAGTCCTTATTCTCTTTCTCCATACAAACGTAGCTTAAATTTTCAGACATTAGAGCAAATATGTGTATGCCATAAAACCTACATCTGTCATGACAATGCATCTACCTTTTTATTTTCTAATTAAAATAATAATAAAAAAATAATAATAATAAAATGAAAAAAAAAAAGGTAGATGCATAGTCATGACAGATATAAGTTTTATGGCATAAACATATTTGCTCTAATGTCTTTATCCAGGGAGGAAAATTTAAACTACGTTTGTATGGAGAAAGAGAATGGAGACTATCCTCTCGCCAGCAACTTTTAATCCGTGCTTTTAATGGCGCTGAAGTGCCCGGGATATTGTTAGGTGGAGTAGGCTTGCCCAGCACCTATACCACACTCCCGGCCTAGTCAGACATCCTCACAGGAAAGTACAGGTCAATACATCTGGTGCTTAGTAAGCTGTGGGTTTTCTCACGATGATTTTTTTCACCGTAAGAGCGATGTAAATAACGCACATAACTTTTCCGCAAGGAAAGAGAAAAAAGACATTGGTGCGCGGTCGGGCGGGATTCAAAACTTTGGAATGAAAGTCGAGGTATCTACCACTAGACCAACACCGCACCAACAATAAATGAGGGCTAATTCCAACGAATGCGACCAATACGAATCTTCTTATATTTTTAGAATAAAGTTTCGTTATAAAAAATGAGTCAAAAAAGTTACTACAATAAAAAAGCTGAACGGGTTCCTATCCTGTCATTTCCGTTCTATCGTCTTTCTAACTTAGTTTTTCCATATTTTATAACAGAAATCTATTTTGTTCGGAACGGCAGCTGCGCTCCATCATAATAACAACTTGGTCCTTATGAAAAATGTACATTTTGTGACTTAAATACCAACTAGGTGTTTAAAACTTTGCATACGAAGTTTCTTGAGCAGCAGTTTTTTATATGGTACGACATCTTTTATAATCGCTATTAGAAATCGCATTGAGCGATAAAACCGCCTATTTGCACAAAATTAAAATTAAAAAAGAAAGTGTATTTCTTTCGAAGGTAGTGTATTATTAGTGTTGTTCAAATAAAACATTTTTCTATATTTATATTGGTCGAATAATCCGGACATGCTGGTCCAGAAACCAACATTTACAGGCCCTAGCCAAATTTTTTTGGCACAAAATGAGTTTTAAATTAATGGTTGTAACAATTTCGCATTGTCTGCTATATTTGATATGGTTTTTCTTGAAAGTTATACTAATTTATTGAAGATCTCTTCAATTTTTTTCAATTGAGTCAAATTACTATTGATACTAAAATTCAAGCTACGTATAACAAAATGAACAGGGACTGCAGATTTGCTACAATTACATACTTCAAACTATACCGACAACCTACCAACAAAATGCCATATAGGTTTACTTGCTTACCCAACGTCTGGTGAGGTCAAAATGTGATTAGTTTCTTAGATATTTAAATGTCCGGGGTAACCCGCGCTCTGGGGCTACCTGCCGTCCGGGGCTACCCGCCCTGCCCCTACAGCGGGTCACAGCTGATGATACATATACATACATCCTACTAGTTTACTGGGCTGGTATAGAAAGCTAATGTGTTGCATTTTTTGCGGTTCCAGACCTACGGAAAAACACAGGCGTTTAATCGCAGTGCGTACTAAGCCTAAAACTAAAGATTTTTTGGTTATAAAACCATTATGAAATGCAATATTTTGAAGCTGCAATTATCCATTACTGTTTTCATTCGACAGAAAGCGACTGTTACGCATCGATTTACGAGGCTCAGTAGGTCGTGACTACGGGCAGCCATGCATCGAGAGTGCCGAAGCGTCGGCACACAAGCAAGATGTCTGTAAAAAGGCGAAGGTTTTCAACGACTGTACACATTTATATCGAATATTGTTATCGAAATAAAGTTTTAAGAATTTTCCTTGCTTTATTAGATGTCTCGATCCTCCATGACCTTATAAATGTACTCGTATTGATTAATGATACAAACTTTCAGGGAAAAATCTAATTGATTGTAAAATCTGCATCGAAATCTGTTGCGTAGTTAGGAAGAGTTAGCGAATAAATAGACAGAACCCGTACTTACACGATGATTAACAGATTACTAAGTTATGTAGCGTTTGATTTTGTCTATCAACTTTGAAACTTCATTGTCACAGTAAAAGACAAACGAAACATATAGTTTATGCAGCTGTTAATCATCGTTTATAAATCAGGAGGTATACTCTTAGATGAAAACAAAAATAGTAGATAGGTACATATATTCTAACGGATAGGTATATTCTTATGGATTTCAAAAAGATAATCGCAGTGTGACAGCACGTGCTCACGCGGCCTCGTTCGACATACGACTGAGGCTAGTGCGTCAGCTAGACGCAGTTTTATCGTCCCATTTTCCGAGGCTAGGTAACGTAGGTATCTGCTGTTTTTTGTTTTCATCTAAGGGTATACCGATGTCTGAAACCTACATGTAACGTTACGACATATCGACAAAGACGACCTAGGACTGAGCGTTCTGGTGGAGTTTTCTAAAAGATCCGTCCCCAAAATAATTCGATGTTCTCCTTATTTCTGTGTGCTGTGGCTCACGGTATTAGAGTTTTAGATTAGATTAGGTAAGATCCGAAGCATAGAGGAGCTCGAGAAAACGATTTTGTGCCACACAAATTATCGGTCACCCTTCCAAGTAATGACCACGCCAAGCGTTGCTTCACCCGCACGACCGTTAAAAATCGGCAGGTACAACTCGACTTATGAGCACCTCTAAATAATTCGATAAGGCTAGGAAAAAGAAAAAAATATGTTTTGGTACCTACTTACATGAAGTTGCCACGAGGTGTCGCCTACGAAATTAATACCTTTACGACTGAATACAGAAACGCAACTCAAAATTTGAGTTCTACTTAAACAAGCACCTCTCAAATTCAAATATTTCAATACTATTGCTCAATTATTTAAGAACGCCTCTAATTTTAAGTAGAGTCTCTGTATTCGGCTGTTAAGCACCTATATCTATCTTGATCTGTAAATAGTAACCTATTGCTAGTATTCTGTGTCCTGTAGCTTTATAAGTTGAAAGCAGTTGTATATTTTAAGGGTAGTCACAGTATACATCCCCAGGGACAGTATTAATATCGAATTTTACGTCGAAAAATCTACGGCGAAGTTTCAGTTTTTCCCTGAGGTGAGAGAAACAATACCAAAAGAAATTTTTGTTTGCAAAATATCAAAGTGATTGTGAGATGAAAACGATGGTGTATTTTGTATTTTTTTCCTCTTGTAGTTTTAGTACGGTTTATTTAGAAAGTTGGGAAGTGAAAGATGATAGATTTTTTAGTACAAGGTAAACGATTTGAAGAACTTGTAGAATGGATGCCAATATATCTCAGTAATAAACTGTTTATTTATTTACATATATTAACATAGGTAGGTACATATAAGAAATATAAAACTAAAGTACCAAAATAATAACTTATATTAAACCCACCCACCCCGAATTGTACCCGGCGGCGCAAAGGTACCCATAACGCTGGCAGCATTGCCGCGTTGAATGGCAATACTTTTGCAACCTTTGCACCAGGTACGAGCCGGAGCGAGGGTCGTAAAACAGTAATTACAAAACATACGAAAACGATATTTTGGTATTTTTCATTTATCCTTCTTTTGCCTTCATTTTATTAGTTTTGTTTACACGAACAAAACTAACTAAAAAAAGTTAGTTTAATTCGCAGTGGACGTTCAGCTTTAGACCGATGCGGTGGGTGGTGACGAATCACGTCCGAAGTCTTCCACCAAGAGAAAATTCCATTAATATTATTGTAATATTAGCCAAATATTTATTTTTAAACTATTCATAGTTAATGATGTGCACTCTGTTACAAAATAACAGATACCAATCTAGTCACAGTCATTAACCAGATATCGATCTTCCAAAAACCACAGCACAAAGCGAACATTATCCATTTACAAACAGACCATTGAATAGCGCGCGGAAATGTCGCAGAAAATCCTGTTTCGGCTCTTTATTGTCCTTATATTCTCTGCCGTGCTGTTCTCTGTGTCTTGTCAAGATGAGACGACGGTAGCTCCGACCACAGCCAAGGAGGAAGAAGAGGAGGAGGAACCGGAGAAGAAGGGCTGTTCTATCTGGTGCTGGATCCAGAAGATCGCTATGTTTGTGATTTCGCAGTTGTTGAGTGGTTAGGGGTCGGTAATTAAATGATTTTCGATTTTCTTTGTGTTTTTTTAATACCTACTCGTTCTCCATACAAATGTAGTCGACGGTTTCTTCTCTGTATACCTGAAGGTAGGGGCATGGTCATGGCAAAAATAGGTTTAACCTACATATTTGCTCTAATGTTTCTTTATTCAGGGAGGAAACAGTCGACTACATTTGTAAACTGAGCCATTCTTTATAAAAGTAAGAGGGTACCTAATAGACTTATTAATAAACGTGGAGTCATGTTGGAGCGTAGCGAGAAGATGCTTTGTCTTTTTTCCGTGACGAGAACTTTTAAAGTTGACAGGCAGGAACAAAAGTGGTAACATTACTCCGACCTTACTCCACGTTTATTAATAAGGCGAGTGTTTTAAAAGTACCGAAGTTATTTAAGCATTTATAAAATAGCTCAGATATAAACTTCAGAAAGTTGGCGCCCTCTTTGCATCATTTTGTGAAATAGTAAAATGGTCCCATTATTTTTCGTCCCATAGATACGATCTAATTTAAATTTCTGAGGCGACATTAATGTTTCATTAGTTTTAAGAAAAGGGGTAAAGAGTTATGAATTAGTTAAAATTCTTAAAGCGAGCGCTACATTTGTGGTGTCTGGGGATATATTTAGGCGGCCTTAACTTTACTCTAAGGGGATTCAAGAATAGAACTGCAGAAGGCTAATGCAAACCTGCCTAAGCTGTAGGTATACGATTTTAAACTAACATGGTTGTTTTAAATACAAATATTATGGGTACATGTGAGTAGGATAGTGGTATAATCAATAAAATTAAATAGACAGAAACTAAATTAAATCTAAAACGTGTGGCACTCGGGGACTACCGCGTTAAAGCTATTGCCGAGCTACATGGTAACCCGGGTGGGGGCGAACCGGTTCACTACGTACAATTTTTTTTACATCCAAAGTCCGTTTCATGCTTTTCCTAATTTATCCAATTGTCAATACGTACAATTCTTTTTATATCCAAAGTCCGTGGGTGTTAGGTTTTATTTTCGTTACGGAATTTCTTAATTAAGCCTGCGATAAAAGCTATGCAATAGCTTAAAACTAAAACGTATAGACTAATCTTAAAGACCACGACCCAAGTTCCCGGTGCAAAGCTGCCCAAAATGCTCGGTGCGTAACCACGCTGAATAGCGATGGACAATCTTTGTACCAGGAAGGCACCGAAGTTTACCATTTTGTAATTTGTTTAATTCGTCTGTAATTGCTACTGGCTTGTTGTGTAGGCTTCGGAGTTACACCTGGTAAAAACCGCGTTTAAAATAATATTTGTAAGTAGTGCTTTAGGGGTCTGAGGCGAGGGACCTGATAGAAGAGATAGGTCGCGGGAGAGGACAGGCGCCCTCCGGCTCGTACCTGGTCCAAAGGTTAGCTCTTGCCTACAACGCGGCAATACTGCCAGCGTTATGGGTACCGCCGCGCCGGGTACAATTCGGGTAAGTTATTTTAATATACCTAAATAGTTATTATTTAGTTAGTTTAGTAGTACTTAATCTAATAGTTATACTCCAAGACCCCGAGCTTTGATATTACGACGATGTATTTTAATGGGTGTTCGTCAGACTATTCTCGAACCAAGCCGACTATTTTTTTATTGAAAAATTACAAATAGTTAGCTAGGTACCTACCGGTTTTGGGTATTTATATTACACTTTGAAGCCCTCCGATACAGACGCATATCTTGAATTACATCCCATCGGCTTACCTCTCATATCTGCCAAGCTTTAGGTAACTGGGTAACTAAAGTCTATACTTAATATTTTTAACGTTTTTTAAAATCTTTCCCATAAGTAATAGGCAAACTTTTTTTATGAAAAAATGCTGTTAAAGTAGGTATGCGACAAGTAAGCGAGTGTATATTCTAGAGAAAGAATGCAGAGCCAATAAATATAAAATGACTACAAAACTAATAAAGCTGTAGAAATATTGCGCCCTTGATTAAAGAAGTAGCTGGAAAAATCCTTTACCTAAGCCTGAGGTTCAATCTATCAGAGTTCCTTTGCCCCATTTCTTAGTAGAATCCTCTGAATGTTAATAAAATGATATTGAAACCAACATAAAATGAGCTTCCATACTGTGATTCTGAGTACACGACTAGTAAACATAGGTAATAGAATAAAGTAGTTATCTAGTAGATAGGTAGTAGTTAGAGGCCTTAGAGCGACCTAAAAAGTCTAACACCCATATTCAAAGACGAATCTAAATGATTACTTTGGCTAAGCAATGCCCTATCTCGCTCTTAAGAGGATAGCTTCCATTCTCTTTCTCCATACAAACGTATTGTAAATTTTCCTCCCTGGATAAAGACATTGAGCAAATATGTTTATGCCATAAAACCTATATCTGTCATGACAATGCATCTACCTTTTAATTTTTTTTTATTTTCTAATTAAAATAATAATAAAAAATAATAAAATGAAAAAAAATAAAATGGTAGATGCATAGTCATGACATATATAAGTTTTATGGCATAAACATATTTGCTCTAATGTCTTTATCCAGGGAGGAAAATTTAAACTACGTTTGTATGGAGAAAGAGAATGGAGACTATCCTCTTAAGGGCGCGACATAGGTGAAATGACGATCTCAGAAATAGAAACAATATTTCACGCCGAAATAAGCCACAAGTAACCTGTTTGTTTTAATTTATAGAATTCTAAATTCTAAATTTATAGCATGGTAATGGTATTAATTTAATGTTACCATTAAATTAATACCATTACCATTACATTATCGAGACTCCATTGAGAGTTTTGAGAGCAGACTCGCGACCCAGTTACTCGGCAGACTAACTCGTAAGGGATCTATCAGACAGAGAGCGGTCACGCGGTCAAGCGTACAAGCGGTCAGTTTTTCGTTCTTTGTATTATATTACGTTACATAAATAAACTCACACATACGGCATTCTGACCGTGTCGCGTCAGTCGAACTGCGGGGTTAGTGAGCAATTGCACGCTCGAATGCAGAACGCTTGACCACGTGACCGCTGTCTGGCTGATAGGTCCCTAAAGTAGCTCGGGCTATGTAAACGAGCTAAAGTGTAAGTAAATATGAAGCGAAAACTTAGTTAATTTATATGTATGTTGTTAAATTACAAACTCGTTCTTGTCTTCTACATCTTCTAATATTATAAAGAGGGGAGATTTGTATTTTTGTGTGTGTGTTTGTGTGTCGTAATAAATCAACTCAAAAACGACTGTGCCAATTTCAATAATTCCTTTACTAATAAAAGAAAGCTACATTCACCCTAAGTAATATAGGCTACTTTTAATCCCGATATCCCCTCGGGATCGGGATTCACGCCCAGCTATTACTAATATTATAAAGAAGAAATAATGAATTATTTGTTTGTAACGAAAAAAAAAATAGGCTCCAAAACTACTGGACCGATTTCAAAAATTCTTTCACGAAAAGAAAGCTGCATTATCGAGGAGTAACATAAGCTACTTTTGATCCAGATAATTCCACGGGAGCGGGACATACGCGGGTAAAACTGTGTCTAGCTAGTGGATTATATCTTTATGTTTGTCCTAGGGAGGAAAATAAACGTGAACGTTATTATTCTCGTCTAATTAGAAAGCTAGGAGCTGTCTGGGGAAAGTTAAGATAGCAATTCGACTTAGGTAGTCTACATTTAATTACTACATGGAGGGTTAGGCAGCTGCTTGTCACCACTCCACCACCCACTGGAATAAGACAAAGTAGGTATTATACTGGGTGTTGGAGTTTGAGAAACAGCTGTTTAAATACGTTGTTCTGTACGTCCAGGTGAACAACTTTTAACGATTGTTTCTTTTAAATTTTAAATGGATTTGTTCGTTTTTTTTTTAGTTTAAAGTTTAAATGAAAATCTGGTCTGGGTGTTTTCTATGTAGCATATGTATGTATTTACAAAAAAAAAGTATAATATGTAGTGTATCCGTCTACTACCCATAGTTCAAGCCTAGGGCTTAGTTTGGAGCTAGATTGCGCTGTGTGTAACGTCGTGTAATTTTAATTTGTAATTTTAATTTTCAGTAAAAGATAAACTCAACGTTTTTGAAAAATAAAGTTCAAATTATTTTTCCCCTGGACGAGTAGAACAATGCATATGAGCAGTAGCTGCGGCCGCCAATTGCGCCAATCCAAATTTTTATATTTTTTTTAATTATTGTATTTTTTTTGGTGAGAACAATAAAGCATTCTATCTGCCTATCTATCTGCTGCATAAACTCCAACACCCTGTATATGAAGGGTAGAGCTCGACGGTTCTGTTTATATTATACACTGTGCCTAAGTCAAGTTTGCTAACAGTTCCTGAGATAGACTAATCAAAATATTAAAGGACCTTTGCCACGGGGCTAGATGGCGCTGTGTGTTTTTGACATCATTTATTTATTTACCTTTACCTGCAACTATCCGTTAACATCTCCATTGACTTTAGTTACGTTAATTCTGTTAGTTTTTATTGGTGTTCAAAATAAAGAAGAGGACTCCATAGCTTCTTTAGATACCTACAACAATAGATACTCAAAATTGAAAAGGATTTAAACCTTAACAATACATATACATATATAGCTACAGATAGGTTTAGAAACCAGGCATAGTAAGAGGTGTTACTACATATACGTACTAAAATTTAAAATTAGATAAGGTACTAAAAACTATTATGTCTTGGAACACCTAAAAACACCCCTAAAATTAAGTTTAACTGCAAAAATACCAAGCCTATTTTTGGCATAGTGTTAACTACGTAAACTGTGACTATACACTGTCTATTCAGTGAACCATTTGATACAAAGCATTCAAAATGAACAATCCAAATTAGGTATTTTTAAAATAATGTAACTACTACCGATATTATGTGGCTATGGATGAGTAGAATTATTGTTTGTCAAATTGTGTTTTAGGTCAATTGTTTTAAGGTTGATTTTTCAATCTACAAATAAAAGACCTGTCGAATAAATTCGAATCCAACCAAATTAAAAAGCCCTCTAAAATTTAATTTATTTTACAACATAGTGACGTTTTTATTCGATGGTGCTACAAATATTTATTGGACAGATTATTTTTGTCTAGAGGTCACAAAATCAACCAAAAACTTGTCGAATTGTGTTTTTAGACAATTTTTATTAAAATTCTCACGACTTTGGTTTATTCCTCGTTGATGAAATAGCAATGCCAAGTATTTTTCCATCGCGAAAACGTTAAATAAAATCCGAAGTAATAAAAATGTCGTTTATTGTGTTGTCGGTTGGGCATCGAGTTTATATTAGAGTACTTAGTCCTTCAATCCGTGGCGTAGCGAGTTGACATTTACGATTTTATTACATTGTTACAGATAATATTGAATCCTAGGGAATTTATATAAAATTCTGCTTTTTAACACGCTAAGCGCCACGTTTATACCCTGGTATAAACCCTACTCGTTCTGTCACAGGCCAGTGTATAACTGATTATACACGGTAAACTCCAACTTCAAAGGCCCAAGGGGTGCAAAGGGGTGATTTTATGGTACCACGAGAAGCCAATTCCGTAATAAAAAAAAACGAAAGGTCCAGTACTTTTTCTTCGGAGGTACCTTGGCGCTTAGCGTGTTTAACGATTTTAAACTATACGCCTCTCTAGGCTTAGAACGCACTGCGATTAAACGCCTGCGTTTTCCCTGAAACCGCAAAAAATGCAACACATAGCTTTCTATACAAGCCCACGTATTTGGGTTTTTTTTATTGACTGATTTTGGGTGTTTATACGCAGATCTGCATTTTCAGCTTTAACTTCAGCTGCAAACCGCTTGCATTTAATCGCAGCCTTAACGTTATTTTTTAGTGTTAGTGACACTTATGAAATAATGCTTTTCAAAAACTTTAGTACCCGGCGGGGCTCGATGGACTCTTATGAGAATGTACTGCAGTGTTTGTTGAGGCGAGAGTCCCAGACTTTTTCATCGTTATGGGAAGTCGTTTCTCGTCGGTCTGGAAAAGAGTCTTTGTATATTTTGGTGTATGTAGCTAGCAATTTGACCTGTCCCATTTTTGGGTACTGGAATGACTTGCACAAAAAGGCAAATAAAAGATAGCTAGATAGATTATTTCATTTACTTTATTTAATTTTTTATTTTTATTTTTTGTATGTAGCTCAAGGCTATTTTATTTAGTAAATTTATCTAGTTCTTTTTATATAGTTTTTTATTAGTTAGTTAGTTAATTTATTTTGTTTTAGTTGTTCCTGTAGCGTTAGATAGATGGCGCTTTAACGAGCCTTAATCGTAAAAACAATCAGAGGAGAATATAGCATTGTAAGTTTTCACGGCACGCAGCGTGGACTTGCGTAGTCTAGTTGGAACAGACGTTGGGGTACCGACCCAAAGACGCGAGTTCAAGCCTCGCCGCAAGTGAAAATTTTTGTACTTATGCTATTTTTCCTTTAAAATAAATTTACTACTTTATTTAAATTAAATTTTAAATTCATTGGTATTTATGAATTGTATGAGATTGTTTACCTTTTTTTTATTGAAACTTACATAGTAAATATCGAGTTTCGTAAAAAAAAAATTAAAAGATGGTAAATACTCCGTTTTAAATAAAATAAATAACTTCTGTCTTGTTACTAAAATGCTTCTAATATTCATATTAGTACCAAAAGTGGCGCGATGCTGTTTCATCCCGATCCCGCGGGAGTATACGGATAATAAGTTTTTCCAGGTCTCCAGGCCAATAAGTTTTTCCAGGTCTTCAGCTGTATACGTACCGAGTTTCATCGCAAACGGTCAAGCGGTTTTTGCGTAAATGAGCAACAAACACACTCACAAACTTTATCTTTACACTACGAGTAGGATAAGGATCCGGACACTCCAATAAAAAGAAGACCAACAAAATCGAGCTTAGCGAAAAAGTAATCAAAAAAATAATAAAACATAAACAACTTGCTAAATAATGTCACTAATGAAAACTGGTAATTTTACAAAGGAGCAAAAATCCTAAGGAACTTGAACATAAACAAATTGAAATGAAGCGTCCGACACTTCCGGTAACGTTGTCTGTAAATTAAAGAGATTTGAATGGACTCGTTATTTTACGAGGGACTGTAAAGTCAAGGTTTATTTGACAAAGGTACGTCTAGGACAGTAGTTCCTAAAGTTGTTAAGGCTATGACCCAACGTAAACAAACACTCGGGACCCATTGTGCTCAACATGTGCAGTATTTATTTATTATTTTTACAGTATTTTGATCTTGCTTGTTTAAGCTTTGTCAATTGTGATGATGTAATGTTTTGTACAAAATTTTGGAAAAACCGATATAGCGATGAATCAATATACCTATATAGTGGATATAGTTAGTCAGCGAATTCTTACTATAATTAACCAGGTTAGTTTAGCTTACCTTGCCAGTTTTTCTGCCAGCTGTGCGCTGGCATTCTTTGCGATGGACGGACATGTACGAAAAACTGGCTCAACTCTGCGAACTAAGATAAATCTTACTTAGTTTAGTTGGCTGCTTTATTATACTAATGGTTGGTTTAACCAAATATGGGACGTATTATGAATGCGATTCTAGTACCTAGATTCGGAGAATACCTACATTTTGTTAACGTGCGTCGCGATCATATCTTCTTCTTTTCGTGGTGTTAGAGTTGTCAGGTCCCCCTAAGGCATCTAACTTGACCTAACGACTGCTATCTAAGATAACAACCAGGACCACCTGCTTAACTTGCCTTCCAAACCACGAAGGCAGGTACCCGCCTTTCTCTGTTTTTCCTTCATAGCAGTCGTGGCGCGATGGCGGTGCCGCGCCGGTGGGCACACGACCCACAGTTTGGGAGATACTGGTCTGAAATATTGTTTCAGATTTGTTTTGCGTATTATCACCCACCAGTTGTTATGAAATTATATTCAATCCCTTTAACGTTTTGACCGTGTTTTATGGGCGGACGATTTATCAGTAAAGGAAGGAAACGGTTTCGATTGAAAACGGGTTTTTGAGAAATGGTTTTTTTAGGTTATATTATTAATCAATTTATGAAATCGTCTTTCTACAGCAGGCCAAACTTTTTAATTTAAATACCCTCTGTAAACCATTAAACCTACCTTATTTCATCTATTTTTAGGCTTCCGTACCTAAAGGATAAAAACGGGACCCTATTACTAAGTCGTCACTATCCGTCTGTCTGCCACCAGGTTGTAACTCATGAACCGTGATAGCTAGACAGTTAAAATTTTCACAGATGATGTATTTCTATTGCCGCTATAATAACAAATACTTAAAACAGAATGGAATCAATATTTTTTACAATACTTTGCGATTGTAATTAGTACTTAGTAGTAGATACGTGTTTAACAGCGCTGAGGCACACCAACTATTGTGAAAACTGTAGGTGGCAGCCATAGGGTGTCGTGTTATGCTAGCTTTTTTAACCCCCACGGAAACAGAGGGTGTAATAAAAGTCTGAGGTGTTTGGCTGTGTGTCTGTGGCATCATAGCTTACGAACGAATGAAGCAATTTGTGCTACAGTTTTCTTAAGTTATTAAACTGAAATTAAACACCAATCGTCCTTAACTACAACTCTAAAGTTCTTCAATGTAAATATAAATCTCCGTTATCTGAAATTGAAGTAACTTATCCTTGCGGAGCTCTCGGATATCACGGCACCAGCAGTAATACTATAAAATTGCACTCTGATTAATGGTTTCTTAACAATATTACTGAAGATAAAGATACTGGGAGAGAACAATAGTCGTCCCTGGCTACGTTGTCTGGTTTGTTTTCTCGTTTCTGAAGGATTCTTGCTGTTAAATATTGAAAACTTTTAATAACTAGGTACCTATTATTCTTTTGTTTGTTACTCTTACCCCCGTATTTATAGACGAATCTGAGTGATTGGGAGTGATGAGGGCTAAGTAAATGTCTCGCTCGTATTAGTAATTTTTAACGTCAACGAAAATATGACAGACAAGACAAGTAATTATTTAGTTGTTTTGTCTATAACGAGTGTTAAAGCCACCATGCCACCATGTCAGGGGTTAAGTCTGAGTGTGGCCAGCTTAGGCTGCGGAGTTTGGCTTGTTCACTAAGCAGGTTCCATTGACACAAAAAACCAAATGAAAAGGTCTTTTCATGACCATGTAAATACATAGTCCCCAAAAGCGCAAAAAACTTTTCATCCTTACAATTTATAACGTTGTAGCGCCTGAGACATTGAACACTTAGTAGGTCATTTATATTTATTTCGTTTAAAAATCGAGTTAAATGCTTTAAGGGGACAGTCTACCCACTCTTTTCTCCATACAAACTTTATAAACGTAGTCGACTGTTTCCTCCCTGGACATAGGTACAAAAAATATGTTTATGCCAAATAAGTCCTATTATATCAGCCATGACCATGCCCATACGTTTTGATTTATTTCTTTTTTATAATTTTTCTGAATTTTATTTTTATTTTAATTAGAAAATGAAAACAAAACAAAACAAATGGGCATAGTCATGGCTGATATAGGCATAAACGTATTTGCTCTAATCAACTCTAATGTATTATCCAGGGAGGAAACAGTCGACTACGTTTGTATGGAGAAAGACTATAGGTAGACTGTCCTCTCAATTTAAAGGAAACTTGCTTATGTAATACACAGCACAGCGGAAATATTACCAAGGTAGGTAACAAGGGTTATCTCGACATCAACAAAACAGTCCCACGTAACACGCAAACCATCGCATCGTAACAATCAAGAAAACAAGAGAAAAAACATCCAGAACCTAGATCCACGATTTAAACCTAACACCTGGCTAAATCACCACAAAAGAGGCTGACATAACAAAGCCCATTGTTGTAGCTCCGGATACAAGTTCCGCACAATTGTCCTACTTTTTATAAATGCTTGTAGCGAAAATAAGTAACTAAAACTCTAGTGAAATCTCGGCGAACGCCAGTGCTTTTGTGAAATCCTGTAGTGTGGATAGGTTGAGTTGTTACCGACTTGTTTGTAGTGTGAAATTGGCTTTGCCTTTTCGACTTCCGTGTTTCATGTACGTAAGTGTACGTGTACGTAAGCGTATTTGGCGGAATAATTTTGTCAGCGTCTGACTTTGAGACAGAGATCTTTTCGCATTAACATTTACGCGACGTCTCCCAGTGTTGCCTTTGTAAGTTTGCATCTTCTACGTTTTTGGAATACTTTTATGTAAGAGTTGAAATAGATGAATAGATATGATAGGTATTTGGTATTTGTGTAATATTAAATTTATATTGTCTTGTTATCTTGTCCTGTCGTTGTTTGATTATAATAATAATAATATATTCTGTGAACAACACGCACCGCCATCTAGCCCTATGGTAAGCGACTAAGCTTGTGTTACGGTGACTAGACAACGGATATAATACTTATATTTATTTTTCTTTTGTAAATACATACATATTATACATAGAGGGACACCCAGACCAGACACAAATATTTATTCTATAAGCATAAATACTTGCACCCGGCGGGAATCGAACCCGCAACCTCCTGCATTGCAGTCGCGCTTTCGCACGACGCGCCACAGAGGTCGTCAATTGATTGGAAGAGATATCCCTTAAGCGATAATGCCACCCATTGTAGCATCTAAATTAAAGGTTATGTTATTTGAATTTTATTTGGTGTGTGCAAATAACCAAAAGTTTAAGTTACGTAGTGTGGCACAATGGGCGGGATTATCGATTAAGGCGATCTCTTCTATGTAACCAATTATTACAAGCTAATATAAAGGTCATATTTTAGGAGCTTTAACGATTTTAAATGATTACTTGGTAAATAAGACCGGGGCTGAGTTATGAGTCCATGCCAGCTTTTCCTCAGCTGCTGATCCTTTGTATTGGATCATGAGCACGGGCGAGCCAGCTAGGAGATAAAACTTAAGTCCCTGGCCCTGTCTCTCCCTAGCCGTGGCTGAAGGTTCCTTTACTAAAGTGATTTCTCTTTTAGCACCAACCCGGTGTACTACGTGGTACTAAAACTAGGGCCTTGAGGCGACTAGGAAACTCTAACATACCCTATACGAATTAAAGAATTTACTGGGTGTTTCTATAAATCTAGAGATGGGCCAGGGTTCTGCCGACTAGCAGACTAGCCGACTAGTCGGTCCCAAAATTGCCGACTAGTCGGCCGACTAGTCGGCAATGCAGATCATTATAATTCCGAGATTTTTGGGTTAATCATGACCACTCGGCGATTGTTGGTATTTTTGGATAAATTTGCACTTCAACAGCTGTAACGAAACTTCCAAAAAATGATTGAAATAAAGCTAAAAGTTGGAAAAAAAAATTGAATGGAGCCGAGGCCTAGTTATGATATTTTAGATGTTTGATGTTCAGATGATGTATGTAGGCTATGACGTGTTTTGTTTACGTTTTTCTGACTACCCACCTTCTAACTGTACTACTAATTCAATTAATATTGGTTTTATTGCATAATTGTTAGTTGACGACTAGTCGGTTGAACTGCCGACTAGTCGGCTTTCCCGACTAGTCGGCGACTAGTCGGCCCATCTCTAATAAATACCTATGTATTTACGACAAAATAAGTAGTTACAAAATGTAATATATCCTTTATCTAGTATCCATAGTACAAGTCTAGTGGCTTAGTTTGGGGCTAGATGACGATGTGTGTAATCTTCTGCTATATTTATTTATTTATTAATACTAAATATTACAATTTCCAGGAAAATGACGCGGTTAATCATATTAGGAGCTATTCTGCCGTCCATCCTTGCGATCAATAGGGCAAGCTCATCCGATACACTAGTGGACTTTACTGATACTAAGGTATAAATATTCTTATTTCACACATAATAATATTATAGAAGTTTTAAAATTGAAATATTTTGAAGGAAAAATACTTCCGGAAAATCACAACGCACGATAGACCCAGGGCGGGAATCGAACCAACAACGCATCTTTACTCAATCCGGGAATACTGAGTTTATCAATTGGTCTACCGGCGTCGGTGACTCATACGTTGAAATTTTGCAGCAGTACCTCCCATCTAACACAACTTAGGCATGTTAGATGCGTTGTTGGTTCGAATATATTTTTTATAATAAATAAATAAAAAATAAATTCTGTGAACAACACACAGCGCCATCTAGCCCCGTGGTAAGCGACTAAGCTTGTGTTACGGTGACTAGACAACGGATATAATACTTATATTTATTTTTCTTTTGTAAATACATACATATTATACATAGAGGGACACCCAGACTAGACACAAATATTTATTTTATAAGCATAAATACTTGCACCCGGCGGGAATCGAACCCGCAACCTCCTGAATTGCAGTCGCGCTTTCGCACGACGCGCCACAGAGGTCGTCTGTGGCGAGTCGTCATAATATGTTTATCCAGGGAAGAAATAGTCGACTAAGTTTGTAAAGTTTGTATGGAGAAAAGAGTAGGTAGACTGTCCTCTTAAGCAACTCTTGGTGCGATGGGTGACCGATATTTTATATCCTAAACACTAATTCTAATCATAATAATTATAATTAGGTCCAAGGCCACTTAGATGCCCTAGTCCGAATGGCGCAATCCTGCGTAATCAAAGTACGTGCCACACCAAAAGACGTCCGGGCTTATTTCACCAACTCTTCACCAACGTCCAGGTCTGGCCAATGCTTCGCTGCTTGTATGTTGGAGCAGAGTGATGTCATTAACCATGGGAAGGTAAGGTTACATTTTATTTAGATATAGTCGGTTCATTTTGCTTGGATTTCCTTAAAAAGGTATTTGGGATTTTCCAAAGCTGGGGTCCCACGGCCCGTCACATCACAAGCCAGGCCAGGCGCCACACCTGTCGAGGCCTGTGCGCCTGATTTTTGTCTCGCGTGACGACAGGCTTCTTCGGACGCTACGGTTCCTATGGCCTGTCTTGATAAAACATGAGGGGGTTGGTAGGTGTCGAAACTTACGAAGGTGTAATCGAAGGGCACAGCTAGTAAAAGTACTACTTCCAATTAATTAACTAAAATTGCAACTAAATCCAACGTCCCTTCCCTTATCTACAAAAACAAATAAACTCTAAAAACTTGTACAATAACTCCCCATTTCAAAACGAACTGAACAAACAAACAGATTTCCTTGAAAAGTCGTGAAAAACTTTTGAGTCGCCAACAGGATTTGAAAACTGGAATCTCTTCATTCAAAACTGTCATCTCAACCTTTAACTTTACAAACGAGGACTCGGGTTCGAGAACTATAGTAATTCTATCAGCTAAAAGTTTCGTTCGTTTCTTGTCTAATCATTCGTGTTGATCTAATGGTTCCTTGACTTTCATTCTCAGGGCCGTGGGTTCGAATCCGGTCACGCATAGTGACAGGAAAATGTTATGACAGCTGGACTTGGAACTGTAACCAAAATGTTGTAACATAATAAAAGCAACGGGATTAAAACCGACAACTAATGATTTATTCCAACCTAGCTGACCCGGTAAACTTTGAATCGCCTTAGAGGCAAAAAAACTACTTCTCCACCAATTTGCAGCCAAAGCAGCTATTCTTGAGTTGTAGATAATGTTATTAACACGACTTTCTTGTATATTATATAGATAGATAAGATAGAGTATTTGTTTCCAGATAAACAGAGACCTGCTAATCCACCTAACCAGCCTGGTGAACGGGAAGAACTCCCGTGTGGTACGCAAGTTGAATTCCGTCTCCCGGCTCTGCCTGGACAGCATTGAGGGAATGTCGGACCGATGCCAACTGGCTTCGACCTACAACGACTGCTTAAACGAAAACATGATCGAATTCGCGTTCCCGTTGGACATTGCTGAGGAAGCAGTGCGGAAGATGCCTTTTCATCTGATTCAACCGAAGTAAGTTAAACTTTTTATTAGAAACCGCATATAAATCGGTTTAGACGTTTTGGAGATAGATGGGAACATTCGATTGTGCTCAGACAAACATAAAAACAACCTCTCACCTTACTTGATACGCTCCGTCGTGTCAACTCAACTTCTCAGATCAGATACAACTATAATAGGTAGAAAATTAAAAAGAAAAGACTAAAACTAGGCAATTGAAAATAAATTGATCCGCTCATCCACCTAAGACCCCATAGTTAATTTAAAGAACCCGCTCCCTATGAAATATGAAATCCTACTGAAATACTCCTAAAGCGCATCAAAAAATAATCAAGCCTAACTTCGGTTATCTTTAATACTAAAGTTAAATTAATCCGAGGTTAAAACTAAAACGATTTGAAAATCTGTCATTCAGTTTAAAATCGTTAATACTAAAGTTTAGCTAAAGTTAAACTAAAACGATTTGAAAATCTGTCATTCAGTTTAAACTTTAAAGTTTAAACCTCGGCATTGTGAAACAAAAGATTGTGGTTCAGACTTGTAGACATAGAATACGGGCTGAGACCGAAGGAATTTGATTAAAAGTAAGGAACTTGTGAACTATTCTGTGATAAATTTCAAGATTGTCGACTCGAGTCTGAGTTAAAACTGCTAAATGATTTTGTAAAGGTTTTCGTAGCTGACTACGTATTGTGTAGGTATGTGAAAACCTTCTTCGAAACACAGCTACACAGCGATTGCTATGAAAGTGTCGCATAAGTCCAAATACCGCGACAATATCATATTAAAAGAGTCAACTAGTTCGTCGTAACCAATTCAGTAAAAATAAACCATGAAGAATTTAAATAGATTAATAAATACTAACCATATTAACGGTAGAGCCGGCTGCAAAATCATCTACCTCATCAGGTACCCCATCAGGTATTATGTAGATCGTTAACCGACACTAAAACACGTAAAAGAAAATCAGGTCTTCCAGTGCCGATCCTGCCGGGTACTGCCAATAATCGATATTTTTGACGTTATACCTTATAAGGTACCCGAATGAAAGTGCTGACAACAGTTAACCATTGATTAATTATGGTAATACGTAACTTGAGCGGCTCGAGGTCGCTCTGTGACTGTGACACCTATTCACCTATTCTGTGCCAAAGGCAAAGGAATTTCGCGTAGCGCTTCTTCTGCCCCCCACTTATCCAAGGCGTGTTTGTCCTGATACTAGGACTCGCTCATTGTCCTAGTATGAGTGTGACATAATGGCGAACATACTTTTAATTGGCAGATTGACAGACAGATTGGTACATTTCGATGCGAAACAATCACATTCGACTATTTGTTATTTTCGCGTCGCGTCGCATCTCGTCGCGTTTGTCGTTCACTTTAGAAAAGAGATTAGCATCGGGCGAAATATGCCATAAGCTAAAAGCACAGTAGCACAAGAGTCAAAAAACAAGACCTAAACCAAGTAACAAATACAAACAACGGTAGAATTAGGATATCATCAACGCACCTAAGAATTACGTTTTAAAAATCTAAACACAAGTTCAACAAACCCGTTTTTTCTCAACTTCATTAAAGCCTTTCGAATCCGTAATGAGTATGCAGATTTATCGGCCACTACCTGACATATTTCAAAGAGAACCTCGTTAGGTATGCGCCGGCGAACTTTTAAAACTCAATTTGTGATTATTTTCGTTTTTTCTTTTCAGTTTACCTCAGGCAATACGGCACACTCAATATTGATTGAAAATTCCGATATATCTTCCGTTGGTCGAGTGATTTTTATTTTAGCGTCTCACCCAAGAGAAATGTTTGTTTATTTTGTATGTTTGTTTATTTTCAATTAAATTAGTATTTCAGATAATATTTTTTACTTAAGTAAGTCTTACCGTTAAACTTATAAGTAGGTTATAAGTGTAACGGTAAGACACACATGTCTACCACAAACTTCACCAGACGGCCTCTGTGGGGCGTTGGGCGTAGGCCTGACTGCAATGCAGAGGGTTGCGGGTTCGATTCCCGACGGAATTTATGCTTAAAAATATATCTTTGTTTCTGGTCTGGGTGATCAGGATCACTGATCGATCATGTAATGTATTTAGAAAAAAATAATAAGACGTGTGGCACTCGGGGACTGCCGCGGTATAGCTTGCATAGCATTTTTTTTATTAACTTATGCAATTATAATTATATATTTATTTTGTACCATGTTGCCATGGTAGGCGGAATGGGTTTTAGTTCGTTACGGAATTTCTTGATTCGGTGGCCGCGCTCAAAGCCCGCGATAAAAGCTATGCAATAGCTTAATAATCAGAAGCATATCCGTTATCTATACCTACCTACCCATAATACAAGCCTAGTGCTTAGTTTGGGGCTATATAGTTATATTGTTTATTTATGTATGAAAAACTTACTCGACTTTACCAAGCTAAGCTAAACTAACTTCTCTGTAAAGGAATAATATTTAGTTGTTAGTCCCGACACCTGACTAGTGTTATAACTTTATAACACAGCGCGAGCGTGCAGTATGCAACTTGCAAAGAGCACCACCCTCCCACCGCTCTTTGCATGCGGCAGAAATATGCTTTAGTGTTAGTGTTAGTGACACCAATCATTAACCATGCTTCGACGCGTTTCGGCTTTGAAAAGCCATCATCAGTTCAGCTAAATACTAAACATTATTCCTTTAAAGAGTAGTTATGGAGATCCGAAAAGTAACGCCTAATACAATCAATTATCTTAAACTAACTTCATTAAATCAGTAGTGGACAGTCAGCTTTATGCTGAAGAGTAAAGTTCAAGCGGCACTTTAACAACCAAAATAGAAAATCCAATAAATCTAAGCTTCTCTATTGACAATATGCTCGTTCAAACATAATAATTCATATTTCATAAACTTCCATCCTTACATAGGTTTGGCCTTTTCAAATTTACTCAGAACAAATACCGAGTTACAGACGAATTTTATATCAGAAAATGTACTTCAATGTACATTTTATTTCATTTTGTATTTTTACTGAATCTATTAAAATTAGAAAAAAAACGTGGCCATGGCAGATATAAGTTTTATGGCATAAACATATTTGCTCTAATGTCTTTATCCAGGGAGGAAAACGTAAACTACGTTTGTATGGAGAAAGAGAATGGAATAAACGCCCTTAAATAATCATTGCACTATATGCATCAATTGAAAAGTTCAGTGAATTACAAAAAAAGTAGGTTTTAAATATTCCAAGAATATGTAAGATTATTCTTAGAATATTTCAACCCAAATCTTACGCGTGTAGGCGTGTAGGTATACTTCTCCTTAATATTAAGTAATTACCATCAACAACAAAAGTAGGTATCTAGTTAGCCGAAAGATTCGTTTAAACCGAGCGACGAGCGTGGAATAAGCATATTATACACACATTGATATAGGTGTGTGTATAATATGAATTATACAGGATGTCCCAGAAACGAGTGTCAAGCGAAAGTCCAGAGGTAGAGGACCTTAAGGGGTACCCGAATCACCGCCATGTATGGTCCGCGATTTTTCGTAGTTTAGAAGTTATGGCCTTTTTTCTCATTTTTCTACTAAAATGCGACCACTGACATCTATTTGCTCATACTGACTGCAATAATTGAGATAATTGGCTGATTTCTTTTTAAATGTGGAGCTGAATAATAGGGTCATGTTACCTGTTACAAAAAATAGGCGTAACACTAACCAAACTGTTACAAATAAAAAAAGTATTTCATAAAGTGAGCGTAGACAAAACGCTATAAACACTTTAAAGAGCAATTAAAAGAAAAACTACTTCATTAGCTATCTACCCTATTAATTTTATTGGTCTATTATTAGAGGATCATAGCAAAAAAATATTTAAAAATTCTTTGGTCGAAAATTCTCTCACTCGTCTTACTTAAACCTGAAGGGAAACTCCCGGCCTAATCTAATAACATAAAAAACATATTTGTTCTTATTTTATTTAATACATTTATTTGTACAAATCTTAATTAAGATTTGTGCGGAAGTTTTTTCGCGAAAGACAAAAACCATCACTAGATAGCGCTAGTGGTAAAATAAATCGTGGTATCGTTGCGTTTTTATGTCAAAAATCACGTTTGTTGTATGGGAGTTCCCTTAAATATTTGCGGCTAGGATGTATTACTGCATCCTCTGTAAAAATTACAACTGTCTAGCTATCACGGTTTATGAGATACAGGAAAGCTACCGCGGTTCTTTCGTCGGAATCGGCATCGAATTCATTTGGCAGTTGACAGCCGAATTTCGAACCGCGAAAATTTCAAATCGACGCGTCGATTACTCATACCGATGCCTAAGCCAAATTGAATGAATGCAACACAGACAGAATTGAATTAAATTGAAGATTTTGACAGAAAATCTTCAAATCGACGGCTGACGGTCATGGATGCGCGGTTTTAAAATTGAAAACTCCGCTGTCAGAGATGTCAAACTACCGCGTCGGCATCGAGTTGCTGTCAACGATAGAACCGCGGTAGCCTCGCAGCCCGGTGCCAGAAGGTCAGACAGCGAAGTCTTAGTAATAGAGATGAGTGAGAGAATTATTGACCTAAAATTTTTTAAATAAATTTTTTGATATGATCCTCTAATGATAGACCAATAAAATTAATAGGGTAGATAGCTAATGAAATACGGAAGTTTTTGAAGTTGGTTTGAAAAAAAATAATAGGCGAGTTTTTCTTTTAATTGCTCTCTAAAGAGTTTATAGCGTTTTATCAACGCTCACTTTATGAAATTCTTTTTTAATTTGTAACAGTTTGGTTAGTGTTACGCCTTTTTTTTGTAACAAGTAACAAGAAAGAAATCAGCCAATTATCTCAATTATTGCAGTCAGTCTGATCAAATAGGTGTCAGTGATCGCCTTTTAGTAGAAAAATGAGAAAAAAGGCCATAACTTCTAAACTACGAAAAATCGCGGAACATACATGGGGTCGATTCGGGTACCCCTTAAGGTCCTCTACCTCTGGACTTCAGCTTGACACTCGTTTCTGGGACACCCTGATATCAAATGTGTGACAATGATTGTGTATCAATTATATTTTATATTATTAGTATTATATCCGTTGTCTAGTCACCGTAACACAAGCTTAGTTGTTTAGAGAATTTATTTATTTATTTATTATCTAAATTTCAACTCCATACGTAAGTGTCTGGTTAGCACAGCGGTTTGCATTGATTTAATCCGTACCGAGGTTTGATCCTTGCAAGCGAAATTAGACCGTACGGTGTATACCCACTTTCGTTATTGATAGTACATAAGTGTTACAGTTTATGATTATGATTCCCATAAAACTACTTTTTATATAATTTCCTAAAAGTCGATATTCCCCTTAACAACCTTGGAGTCTTCAAGTTTAGAGTGGAAGGTATCTAGGGAAGCATGATATACCGTAGACCTCATCCTCGCTTCCCATCAGATGAGATGAGGTCAAATGCAAGCCTATATCTCATGTAGAAAAGTCGATTTGTCTCATTACTACTCATTAGACATTACATTATTGGTAAGTTGGAAGAAAAAACTCGTAAGAATTATCAAAAATAAAAATGTAAAATATTAAAAAATCATTTGTAAAAGTAACTATAACCTATTTCAGAAACTAAGATCAAAAATGTAAACAAGAATCCCATACATTTATTTGAAAGTGACAGTTCTTTATTTGGATATACTAATTTTACTCTTTCCTTTAAAATTGATACTTCTTTTTACATTTTTTATCTAAGTTTCTGAAATAGAGTATAGGCTGTAGTATAGGTAAGTAGGTATATCTATTAAACTCTACTAAAAAAATCAACGATGAGTATTATCATTTGTGAAAGATAAATGAACTAAATAAACTCTTCAAAAACTTAATACTCGTAACAATAATCATGATACAAATAGGAACTTAAATAGCCTTATTTCAATAAACGTGAAGTAAGGTCGGAGTAATTTTGCCACTTTTTGTTTCTATCTGTCAACTTTTAAAAGTTCTTGTCACGGAAAAAGAAAAAGGATGTTCTCATTACTCCGATCTTACTCCAAGTTTATTAATATGGCTAAAAGAGTTTTCTGAAATACTTCAGGAGTCTCGTGAGCAAGCCATTTGATATTACTGGCGAAATATCGGGCTCCATACTAAACAAATTAAAAATCATGGGTATTCCGTGTTGATTTATCTTCTGTTTTCGAAAAAGAGGGGTTTTATTTGCTACCGAGTCGGAACACTACATACACAATGTCAGAACATTAAAAATCGAAGTTCAGAATCAGTGAAAATCATTTTTTTACTAATACCTCACTTTATTTACCAGTTTACTTTGTAATTGGTAACTCGGCGCTTGTTACTATTAGTAGTAGGTTTTAACGTAGCAAAAAAAAAATATAGATCTGTGGTATTAAAACTAATACCTGTAGTAGGTACAGTAGAAAAAGGCACTAGTATAAGCTTTATATACTTTCTGAACACGGGATTTGACAAATAATATGAGTAATGTGACCGATCGCATATGTTCCGGGAAACAAAGTATGACAGCTGGGCGGGCAACTATACCTATAATACCTACCTACATTTTTGATTGTGTCCATAATGTATCTACTTTTTATATATATACTAGCTGACCCGGCAAACGTTGTTTTGTTCTCAGACCTACTGAATACGTATACAAAATCTCATAAAAATCGGTCAAGTCGTTTCGGAGGAGTACGGTAACTAACACTGTGACATGGAAATTTTATATATTAGATTTTTCTTGTTATGTAGTTGTGTTCTTGTCTGAATAAATCTATTTTCTTTCTTCATCTTTCTAATATAAAGCGCTGAGGCGCCAACTACTATAGGTAGGTATACTACCTTTACTTTTACTGTGTGTTTCCGCAACTAGCCCTATAACTGGGCCTTTTTGCGTGACTTTAATCCGTAGGTTTCCTCACGATGTTTTCCTTCACCGCAAGAGCGATGTCAAAAGCCCACTTAATTTTTCTTAAAGAAAAAGACATTGGTGCGCCGTCGGTCAGGATTCGAAACCACCACCTTCGGAATGAAAGTCGCGGTATCTACCACTAGACCAACACCGCTCTATACTACCTACTTAAAGGTAAAGTGAGGTACTTTATTTTCTTTCTAGATATATATCAGGACTAAACGATATTAAAGTCGACTACATTTAAAATTCAAATAAGGATGCTACTTGATTCGATTTAATTGGAGGAAGTAGTTCGACTTCCTCCAAAGTTAAGCTTCCACATTCTCTTTGGTAAAAACCGACATCCTGTGGAACTCCAATATCGCTTCGAGGCGACAATGTCAATAAACATACAATTAATTCCGGTATTAACATCGTTTGAAGTACAATCAATTATCGCCTCTCGCTTCTAGGAACAGGGTTCGAAATTTAATGAACTTCTGCTGAACTTCGAACGTTTTGTTGCAAAATAACTGTGTCATTATTTTTATACTGTTGATGAGTTTTTCTTTGATGTGTTATTTGTTATTATTATCTGTCATAGGTAGTTAATGGGAGAATGAAAAAAAATTTTTAATTGAATGAACTGTTATTTTAATAATGTTTGAACAGTTATTTTCACGATGTTGTTTCAGATGAATTTATACAAGACTCACTGCACGCCACGGTTTTACTTGCATAAGTCCCGATCCCGTGAAAGTATCGGGATAAACCGTGGCCTATATTTTCAAAGATGCAACGTATCTTCATATTAACTTTTATAATAATTTGTCCAGTGGTTTCAGTGATAGATTACTCCGAACATACAACCAACGTTATTATATTAATATATATATACGGATTCATACTATTTTATTTGATACTATAATAATACAAGTTTCACAATTTTTTTTTTTAAACGGGATATTTACTTACCTAAATACATGGTAAGTAAATATCATATTTGTAGTGAAAACAAGCTTGTTAGTTTAAAATCGTGCCTACTTTAAATCTTAATTTTAAAATCACATTAAATACGTAAGTATAAACGTCTCGTATCTAGGTCGTTTACTCGGATATGGAATGTTGCTCATGCTGAAAACTACTGCTTTCTTAGTAAAAACTATCTTTTTTTTTAAACCATTGTAGAATCCATGAGTTTTATACCAGAAAACATCAACAACAATAAAAACATTTTTTTGAATAGTAAAAACCATGACTTTTACAGTTAAAACCAATCTGTGCTAATGAAACTAATAAAACATTAGCTTCATTGTATACCTAATCTATGAACTTTGTACCAGAAAACATATTTTTTATACCGGAAAACATAAGTTTCACTGCAGAAACCATATCTGTCATCTGAAAACAGTTATTTTCATAAATTACTACAGTATTAACAGTACTACAATTAAATTCTAGCACCCCCAGTTCACCTTACACTGAGGTCGATCAGGGTACTTGTGTTTGAGGTTGCCAATGATCTTCATATACCTTTGAGTGTTGATTTTTTCAGCTCTGTTATGTCTTTTGGTAGTTTTTGGAGCAGCTGCGTGACAGAGAAAGGCGCCATCGAGGACGACCATACGATATTCTTGAAGACAGAGCTCCAACATCTATGGAAAGGAAACTATAATTAATGGGGAAATTATAATGAAAAACACGTTGGTTGTATAGGGGCCCACTTAAATATTATTTAATTTAAAAAAGTCACGTTTGTAGTATGGGAGCCCCAATTAAATATTATTTAATAAAAAAAATAACACGTTTGTTGTATGGGGGCCCACTTAGATATTATTTAATTTAAAAAAAAACACGTTTTTAGTATGTAAGCCCCACTTAAATATTATTTTAATTGATTTTAGTATTTTGTTAAAGAGCTACAAAGTGAAATTAATGATACTTTATTTTGGCTACCTAGCATGCCGTGTCTTAAAGGATAGTCTTCATTCTCTTTCTTCATACAAACGTAGTTTAAATTTTCCTCCCTGGATAAAGACATTAGAGCAAATATGTTTATGCCATAAAACTTATATCTGTCATGACTATGCATCTACCTTTTTATTTTTTTCATTTTCTTATTTTTTATTATTATTTTAATTAGAAAAAAAAAGGTAGATGCATTGTCATGACTCATGACAGATATAGGTTTTATGGCATAAACATATTTGCTCTAATGTTTTTATCCAGGGAGGAAAATTTAAACTACGTTTGTATGGAGAAAGAGAATGGAGACTATCCTCTTAAGTAAAAAGCACTAACAAATGGTAGGTAGTACTTTGACGTTATGATGACCAGTTAGAACATCTTTTAAAGTGACGGGTTGTCGCCTAAATCTGTAAACTAATTTAGGCAATAAAGTAACGTCGCCACCGAAAAAGCCTTAAATAACGATGTTCCACCTAAGATCATTCTTTCTTAGGCAACATCACCCCAATTTATCCTGCCCCCAGCAATCAGTTGCGAGTTAGACCTAAAAGGGTGATTTACCCTTATTAGAACCTAATGCTTCACTTTGCTAAAATTACATCCTTTTTTCTCTATTTTTCTTAATGAAAACTAATTTTCATTATATCACAGATTTTACCCGCGTAAGTCCCGATCCCGTGGGAATATCGGGATCAAAAGTAGCCCATGTTACTCAGGGTGAATGTAGCTTTCTAATGGTGAAAGAATTTTTGAAATCGGTCCAGTAGTTTCGGAGATTACTTACCCCCAATATACATACATACATGTTACCAACGTTACCTCTTTATAATATTAGTAATAGATTATCCTGGGCCTAATATTTTTTGGGGTTTTGTGGTTTTTGCGTCAATGGGACCAGTTGCTACACGCGCACATGATCTACATTTATTTTAGATTTTTCTTCTGTTTTCGCGATGTTGGATTGAAATTAAACTCATAATTCGGTTTTAATCACATGGTGTTTATTACTTTTAGCATTGCATCAATACTTAACGTTTCAAAACTTTAACGTCTCTTCTTCAGGATTGACAATTCTGAAGAAGAAGTAACAAACATACTCTTTCAATTAAGTAGGTACACACTTACACACAATCTTTCACATTTATAATATCAGTAGGATATTCACCCTCATTTCTGGCAAGTAAACTCATGGTACTAATCTTATTAAGGCAATTACAAACACTTCTATTGCAGATAGGATAGGGTTACCATCTCAGGAATTTTAGGCTTTTCTCAGAATTGAGACTGTAATGAAATCCCAATTCTAAGGAGTTTTCGAATTTTCAAGAAAATCGGGGAAAAAATAGATATTTCTTATTACAAAGTTACTAAGACTAAAATTAGTATTATGCTTAAATTAATTAACTTATAATAAACTCGCTCGCTCGCGGGCTCGCTGCCAAAATATGGCGGATAGTATTTTTAATTTAGTATTGAGCCTGCACTGGGCTTTCATAGAAGCTATAAAGGAAAAATCTTTATCAAAAACAAAACGCATGATCGACGCTGAGCGGGATTTGAACCAACAACTCATCTTTACTTAATAGACTAATTGGTTAAGTCACTTTCGGTCCCTGACAAAGTGACAAGTGATTGACAAGTGACCTGTAAAGACAGGTCACTTGTCAATCATGAAGAAGGGACCTGTAAAAGTCTCGAAACGTTGGGTATGTGGAATTGTACGAATGTGAAATTGTACAAATGTGGAATTGTACAAATATGGAAATTGTACCAATGTACCTGAAGCCGAGCGTTGAAACAATGCTTTAAGTAAAACTGCGCGATTAAAACCAAAAAATGAGTTTTATTCTTATCCAACATCGCGAAAACAGAAGAAAAATCTAACCTAATACATGTCAGTCTGCATTCCTTATCAGCTCCATTAAAATCGGTTAAGCAGTTACAATTTCTCCCTCTGGTACCTAACCCTAATTGAGGACAAACATCTTCGGAATCATTGTATCAACGACATTATATAAACGCCAAACCTTTATACTACTTACAGAGTAAATAAAGGGGCAATAACCCGAGTCTACATTCACCTTTATCAGTCCAAAATGGAGCCATTTCAATAAAGGAAAATAGGCCATTTTCTTTGCAGGCTCCCTTGTAATAGACATACATTAATTTGTTGATAGTATCTTATGTGACGTTCATTTTTCTTGTAAACACAGAGATATTTCGACAGTTAGGTAGGTACGTGAAAGGTAAGGTAATGATAGCTCAGGGTGAATACTTTTTTAGGGTTCCGTACTCGAAGGGTAAAAACGGGACGCTTTTACTGAGACTCCGCTGTCTGTCTGGCGGGGACGCTATAGATAGAGTAGGTATGTTACGAAATGGGTGTCCGGCCATGAAGCGGGTTGTTCTAGAGATCTAAGCGAACACCTTGTTTTCTACATCTTTTGGAAATTAGTTTTTTATTTTTATTTTGAGGTTATGTTCGCTGGTAATCAGATGGTTCTTGGAGTTAGAGGTCATAAGTCATAAGTCATCAGTCACCTTTACGATTTTTTATTTTATTTTAATAATTGATGGTCTCTAAAATATGCTCAAAATTTTCTAAAAAAAAGAATTTACAAAAGTTGTAAAACAAAACTTGTTCGGCTAGACGTCTAGAACAACCCCCTTCATAGTCGAACACCCATTTCGTAACATACCGTAATCATAAGCATGATAGATTTGTTTCGAAGGAGAGTTGTACGTCTGTCTGTTTGTCACCAAGCTGTATCTAATGAACCAATGAACCTATCTATCACTAGACAGTTGATTTGCATAGATGTAAATCTAAATAAAAAAACTAAAATCAGTGGTAATGGTACGGACGGAACCCTTCGTCCGTGAGTACGACTCGCACTTGGCCGGTTTTTTGTTAACTGTTTCTTGTTTCTGCCTTTTGATCTTCAGCTTTTTGTTGTAAGTGTATAAAGATAAAGAGATATTTTTGTGTAAAAGACTACCTATAGACATTAACTGATGTGTCACCTACACATCAATAATAATTAATGTCTATAGGGTCTATAGGTAGTCTTTATCTAAATTTTCCAATATTATTATACAACAAAAAGCTGAAGATCAAAAGGCAGAAACAAGAAACAGTTTACAAAAAAACCAACCAACTAAAACGATTACAAAGTAAACGACAGTATACTAAACATATCAAGAGAACAATAAATATACATAATATTGTCTATCTCTGGACCTTACCTGTGTCATCTTATCCTGCCGACCTTCCCAGGACAGCTGTTCGCTGTACCACGGCTCCTTGTGCGTGCCGAAGTAGAGCGGCTCCCATCTGTGGTACGGGTACTCGCGGCGGGCTATCAGCATTGGCTGGGGGAAAGGGTTAGGATTAGTTTGGTGGCATTTAAAGAAGTAGGTATTAGTACCTACTTCATTAAATGCCACTATTATTAATTAAATAACAATAGTGTTGTATTTTAGAGAAATCCAACTTGAACAATCTCCCGTTCTCTAGTCGTTGCGACTTGACGCACCACGGCAAAGTTAGACAAACAGTAACAAGACATAGTCCAGGAGGGTTACTGCGGTTCGTTTTGATACGATATCGATACTGTCATACGATGATTCTACTGTCACATTCTGATAGTAGGGTGACAGTAGAACCATCGTTATGACAGTATCGTTGTCGTATCGAAACGAACCTAAGTAACCCTCCAGCACTAGCTGGATATATACTAACTTATAGGACATTTTAATTAATAAATTCCGTGATTAACACACAGCGCCATCTAGCCCCGTGGCTGTCTACTAAGATTGTATTACGGTGACTAGACGATTGATATTATAAAAATATTTATTTTTCTTTTGTAAATACATACATAACAAACACATAGACATACCTACATATACATAGAGAGACACCCAGACCAGAAACAAATATTTATTTTTAAGCACTTGCATACGGGGGGGCATATGCAACCTTCTGCTTTACTGTCGAGCATTCACACGACGCGCCACAGAAGTTGTCAAACTGACTAGGGATTTAAGACCACGTATAATAAGAAGGCTGGAAAATATTATATCTATTTATTTCCTTATATTACATGTATTATATCTTTTTTATCATTTTAACTATTCAATTGTATGAAGTCTTAATTTGTTATTTCTATAGCTTTTATAATTAGAAGCTGTAGACTGTAGACAGTAGATAAATAGTTTAAATGAAAACGACTCACTGGTGCGCGGTAAAACTCGACAGAGTTTTTGAGGCACCTTTATGCATGTTCTCTTTTGTTTTTTTTTTTGTGAATAAATAAATAATTTAGCTCTATCTCAAACGAAGTAGGTATACCTACTCCAACAAGTAGAGCCACTTCAACAGTAAGGAGCGTCGAAGAATTTTGCTCTAAAAACTTCTTAAACCCCAGAGACTTGTTGAAGGCTTCAAACTTTTAAATATTCGAAAACAATATTTCATCGGAACAACAAAACTAGCCCTAACTCCGGACTACTCCGGACTAGAACTAACGTCTAATGACGTTATTCAACAAACAAAAGTTAGAGAAAATACTTGTTCTCTCATAAATCTTGAAAGTTATGACAGTTATCTACTATATAGTTACATTTTTCCGGGTCTTAATCGCGTATTATTATTTACTTTCTTACCTCGACCTTTCGAGCATGTTACAATGGTCTTGGTCGCGAGGAGACTGATAGTTGCCTACTAGTTGTACCTTATTTGATTAATACCTTACCGGATTAGCGCCAGGCTGGGTTTAAAATGTATTAAATAATAAATAAATAAATATTGCACGACGTTACACACAGCGCAATCTAGCCCCAAACTAAGCACTAGGCTTGTACTATGGGTACTAGACAACGGATATACTACATATTATACTTTTTTTTTTGTAAATACATACATATGATACATAGACAACACTGAATATCCCATGTCTTCGGACCGTGGTGAGTCCTAGGACATGTTGGTTTCCTCACGATGTTTTCCTTCACCGTAAGAGCGATGTTATTAGCGCACATACCTTTTTCTAAAAGAAAAAGACATTGGTGCGCGGTCGGTCTGGATTCGAACCCACGACTCTCAGAATGAAAGCCGGGGTATCTACCACTAGACCAACACCGCTCTCCTCCTTATAATAATAATAATAATAAGCCCGCAGGGCACCTTGAGGCGAGGTGTCGGGGAGTAGCGACCCCGCGGCTTCCCGAGCGCTCCAGGGGGAAATCACCGTTCCTCACCTCCGGCTTGCCTTAGTTGGCTGGTCGGAGTGAACACTGACGAGGAAGCGGTCCCCCGCCTCTGGCTTGCCTTCACCGGCTGGTCGGAGTGGAGTCGCGAGAGCAGAAATGCTCGGAGGATGGATACCTCACGTCAGTGATGAGTTGGCCCGCTCCACAGGATTACCTAGGATGGTTTAAAATCCGGTGAGGTTGCTCCATCCTTCAGCCACTCACGCCCCTGTTGCCCCCTGGCTGTAATTTGCTCGGCTTAATTAGGGTGGCCCAGTTTGTGTGTTGGCGAGTCTCCGCCTGCCATTTTTACATGTTTATTGAACATTGTTACGGCAGGCGCCATATTCCCCATAGTTCCCCCCAGTATCCAATCCACTACCAACCCCTTTCCATAGCCCAAGTAGTTTTTCACCCGTAGTTTACACAATAGTTCTATCCAAACCGGGGGTTGTCCTTGGTTGCATTTTATAGTGTAGACAGGGATAACCGCCGGTTTGGTGTCCATCACAAAATTTAAATTAAAATGTTACTAAAACAGGCCTCTACGTGTTGGCTTCGGCCCCACGCACGCCTTCCAAAGGTCCGGGTGCTCCATAGCCCCGAGTATCCGTAATGGTAACAACAAATAATAATAATAAATCATTTATTTCATATAAAAAATCCATATTTGACAATTAAAAATTAAATTAAATTAAATTAGCTTAGATTAGATTCGACGAGAAATAAAATTAAAATACATTACAAATTACAGTCCTTACATTAATATTCTACTTATCTATCTTTTAATTATATTTATATTTTCTTTCAAAATCGTCATTCTGTTCATTATAGTTTAAAAACGGGACCCTTTTACCTTTTACTAAGACTCCACTGTCCGTCTGTCTGTCTGTCGTGTGTCTGATCTGGTAGTGTCACTTTGGCACGTGGTAGATCTGTCTAAAACAGATCCCTGACGGTTGCTCCTGGGAGTGGCCTGACGGTACAGGCCACTCTTTTCATACCCTAGTTAGTTACAGCTGGGGACGCTATAACGTACATAATTAAGGTTAGTCGACAGGGTGTCCTTGCCCGTCTGTGTGTCGACACAGTAAATTTTTTATAGAGCATGTTATTTTTCATAAAGGAACTCGTCGACATTTATTATGAAAATTGAATCCTTACAATACGATATTTAAATACATACCTACACATACATGTTACATGTTATATACGTACCCAACTAACCTTAGAATCGAACGAACGAGCCGTGACACGATAATTCTAAGTTTTGAAGGAAAACTTTGGAGAGCAGTAAACTTGATGATAAATCTATGAATACTTGGCCTCCCTCTCGGAAAACTTACAACGAACTAAAGTTCCTGCCTAAAGCAGACAATACTGTGTTTACTGCTAACTGTATATAATAGTAGAGTAATAACAAAATTATAAAAGTAAGTAAATTATGGTAGTACATAACGTAGAGGGCAAGAGGTCACGTGGAAGATCCCCTGTGAGATGGTCAGACAAGCTAAATCCAAAGAGTACATCCAGGTTTGAAGAGATTGTTCGAGTGATCAACGAGAGAGAAAGAGTAGGTTATATTATAGAAATATTTTAAAGGAACAATACTTCTGCAAAAACACAACGCATGATTGACGGAGAGCGGGATTCGAACCAACAACGCATCTTTACTCAATCCAGGACTGACTTGACCAATTTAGTCTTCCTTCTAAAGAGTTTATGTTTGTAATGTGTAACATAATAGTGAGACAGGGATAAGGATAGCGAATTTCAAAAGTGTAAAAGAAGGGCGTACGATGAGACAATGCCAAATTTTCGAGCAAAAAATCAAATATTCGCCAAGGATAAGTTAACTAGACAGTTTATCAAATAATAGTATAATAAAATAATAGTCATGACCTAAATATATTAATTAGTAATTACTATAAATATCTATTAATTTTTGTATGTAGCTCAAGGCTATTTTGTTTAGAAAATTTATTTTCAAGGAAAAATAGCATTCAAAAATTTTCACTTGCGGCGAGGCTTGAACTCGCGTCTTTGGGTCAGTACCCCAACGTCCTTTCCAACTAGACTACGCAAGCTCACGTCTCGTGCCGTGAAAACTTCCAATCCTATATTCTCCTTTGATTGTTTTACGATTAAGGCTAGTAATTACTATTCAAAACTAGAAGATTCTAAAGATATTCAAAACGTATGGGCATGGTCATGTCATGGCTGATATAGATTTTTTGGCATAAACTCTAATGTCTTTATCCAGGGAGGAAACAGTCGACTACGTTTGTATTGCGAAAGAGTAGGTAGTACTTTCCCCGTAAGTGCTTTCTGCACCGGAAAAGGTATTCTATACGAAGCTCAAGTCACGTTACAACACGTGAATAAAAACGTTACTGTCATATGCAGCCGTATCATACCTACCCGTGTGTGCTATGTCACGTCAGGGTTTGTACAAGGTAGCGTTGCGAAGGAATAAATAAGTCTAGAACGGGAATTGAAAATAAACGTAGTTATTTATCTGACGATTGGTTGTAACTTGTTATTAAATAAAATTGGTAGTATTTTTATTAAGGGGAAAGGATACGTACGCTTTCTCTATACAAACGTAGATGACTGTTTTCTCTCTGGATATAATTATAAACATTACAGTTTATGCCATAAAACATTTAATAAGTATGTTTTTTTTTTATTTTCTAATTAGAATTCAAAAAAATAAAGAAATAAAATTAGAATATGAAAAACAAAATATGGTAAATGGCTTAATCATAATTATTTGCTTTAATGACTTATCCAGGGATACAAAACAGTTGACTATGTCTGTACGAGAACGACCCTTTCCTTTTAACCCGCGGATTGAATGTTACTGACAAGTTTTTTTTTATTTCAGTTACCAAAATTTATTCCAGTGAAATTAATTAGGTAAAAAATAATTTTCCTAAAAAATAATAACCAATGTAGGTAGGTACATGAGTATGTTGAAAAAAATAAAAGAACTCGTTATAAAAACGTCATAAAAACTGATTGATAGCAGTAATTTAAAGTTTCCATTTAGAATTATAGTCAGCGAAAATATCCAATATCACTCTCAAACTATAGTTCTAAAGCCCTCAAATTTATCGAAAAGTTATAAAAGTATTAAAGTGTTGAAAACTAAAAGCATCAAAGAAACCGTAAAGACATTATGACATTGACATTGGCAACACATTTCAACTAAATCATGACTAAATCTCGTTTAATTTTCCAGAGCGTCTCCAAATTAGATGGTGTCTACGGTGAAGTGTCACTGTTGTAATAATATGGTGAAATTGTTCGGGGTACTTATTCATTTTGTTGGCGTTGTGATTCCACGTCAAAACACGATAAAATTTAGATGTTTCTAAATGCTAAAAGTGATAAATAAATACCAAAGGATTTAAACAGAAAAATGAGTTTAATTTATTCGTTTATATTTTTTGATAGATTTTTTCCTTTGACTTAACCACTGAATAGATGATAGTCAAGAAGGAACGCCACGCCTCGCCTCTGCGACGTTTCTGTGCGTCTGTCACATCTGGTTCATACCTACTGCTAAAGAAAACTAAGAAATGAAAATATCCAAAGATCATTTCATAGTCATAGGACTCTTTTGATCGATCGTTTTGGCGGTTCACAGGGTTTTTTTTAACTTCATTTTGAAACTTCTCCTTTTAATATTTCCTAACGATACTATAAGCTACTTAAAACATAAGAATCGTAAAGAAAAATACTTAATTTTTAATGATAAGATAAGACAAGAAATATTATGAAAATACTTGACTTAAATCAACACTATTTTTTTTTCAATTAATATAGGAAAAGTAATAAAACTACAGGCCTTATTAAAATCTGATTTTCAAATCAATTCCACCAAAACTCCCAACTCCTTACCGTATTATTATCACGATGTGAAATCTAAAAACTAGTACACGGAATACAAACCACTAGGTATAATACAGCACACTACTGGCCCAGTTAGATCAGCCCCGTAATAATTAGTTCGCAATTAGAGTGGGTAAGGAACTATGAGATGGGGGAGGAAGTATAAGACGGGGGGAGGAAGGGGGAGGGTTAAATATATTAGAAACGCTGTCAGCGAGTGGTTCCCAAACTATTATTGCTGAGTGAAATGGTGTTAGAATTAATTACGATGTTAGATTTGTGTTAATAGAGACATCAGGTTTTGCTATGGAGAAGTACCTAGGCTGCCCTATTTCAGAAACTTTGATCAAAAATGTAAACACAGAACTGAAAATTTTAAAGGAAAAAGTAAATAAAGAGCTGTCACTTTCAGATGAATAAATGATTTTTGTTTACATTTTTGATCTAAGTTTCTTAAACACGGTTTATTAATATAGTTATATTTTACCGGGTCTTATGAGGACCCGTTCTCTTTTCTGTAAAAATGAAAAAAAATGTTTCTCCGTTTTATTTCATTTCGAATGAATATTTTGGAAAACCTTGTGGTGGGGACCCTAAAAAAGTAAAATCTTAATCCGAATAATATCGATATTAAGGTAGAAAACTAAATTTTTCATAATTTATTTTGGTATTAAGTTTGTATGGAAATGGTAACAGTCGCCGCGTTCTTAACAACAATGATTATCTGTAACGCGATCTAGACCCGTGTCTAATAAAAATGATGAACTTTTGGAGTAGTAACAAAACACGATCGAAGCTACATAAATGCAGCTGCATACCTACATGTCAAACATATCTAACAATGACCAAACATAAGTTGTATGTATGTTGCCAGTCATGTTTACAGACATTAGTCGTCAAGTGGTCCGGAACCGGCGTTCAGGGTGGTTGGTTCGAAGCCGGAACACAGCACCGAATGTCGGGTTTGATTGACTCGCTCCAACGGGAAATTTACACTTAAGATGCCGGCGGTGTTCCACTATACGTACCCTTTGCCAACAAATAGTGTTAGCTGGTTTATTTATTCGTAAACTATTTCAGTTTGCAGTCTATTTCCAAGTTATTTCAATTGAATATTGACATCCTACTTCGGTTCTGCACTGAGCATAAAAGAGACCGGGGATTTTGTTTTAGGGTGTTTACATTTTTCTTCCGTTTTCGCCATGTTGGATAGAAATTAAACTCATTTTCTAATTTTTAAGTTTCTTGTGACTTCTTCTCATGTATGGGTGTGTTTCCGAAGTCACGTAATAATGAAACATACCGTTGTAAAGGTGATTTGGGCATAGTTAATAATAAATATTAGTCATCTAAAGTCTACCCCGACCAGAAAAAAATATTTATTTTTAAGCATAAATATTTGCACTTGACTGGAATCGAACCCGCAACCTTCTGCATTGCAGTCTGGCCTTTACCATTCGTGCGTACGTACGTACGTAGTGTATAATAATATGCTTCTAATAAGGCTCATTATAGTGTATATTTTGTGTGTAATATCGAACACCTCCGGCATCTTAACTCACAGCCTGACTACGCAGTTTATAGTCTTATCGAGGAAGTAATATTTTAGCAATTACACGAAAAGGAGCGCAAGCTGAGCAATGGGTCGCAAATCGCAATAAATAGTCTGTTACGACATAAACTCGTTCGCAAAAGAACCCAATTCTACTTCTTACAGAAATGCAATAGTTTTCTATTAGTATATGATCCCTCCATAGACCGACCTTCACCGAGCTGGTGGATGAAAAGTATTTTATATTTAATTAAATATGTCAATAAATATATTGCAATGGGGTGCCACACGCAAAGCTGTAAGTAGATGGCGCTGGCATCAGATGATCTTTTTTTTTTTTTTTTCGATGATGGTCCTCCACCAATGGAAACGCCGATTTTTTTTTTATTCTTTCGGTCTTAGACCGATATGGCCAATTTGGCGCCGAGAGTTGTAAAAAACACCTGTTTGACAGTTCTTAATTCAAACCTAAGATTAGTCGACAAACGCCCTCTGCCGGGATAAAAAGTTAGTGTTCCTCCTCATTGAGTTGTCTAAAAATAATCAGTCCAGAAAACAGATTTTTCCGCCAAGTTTTATCGACATATCTCTAATTGACACGCGCGAGAATCGACCACCAGTTAATGTAATCTGGCTTTTTAATCTGTGGTTTCACAATGATTCTGATCTAAACATAAGACATTTAACTTGTCCCAAGAAGAATACAAGAATAAAACTAATAATTACAGATATCTACTGATATTATCAAATAGAATTTTCCTTTCCGTGTCAAAAGGAAGCCCCAAATTCTCATTTGGTCGGAACTTGGCTAGTTTGCGAAAGTTGTAAGTTGGCTCCTATAACTTTCAATATTCCTTATGTTTGTGTCCATCCATTTATTAATTGAACTTATAGTAATAGATATTTGTTTTTTGCTTTCACTTACTTGTATCTCTCGACCTATCGTTGCTTATGTACTTAAAAATACTGTCTTCAAGAGGTGGTTCTCAACTTGACCTGTAGGTATATGGTTTTTTTTTTTTTTAAATTTTTTGAATATCACTCAGCGCCATCTAGCCCCGTGGTAAGCGACTAAGCTTGTGTTACGGTGACTAGACAACGGATATAATACTTATATTATGAGAGCGGTGTTGGTCTAGTGGTAAAGAGAGCGGTGTTGGTCTAGTGGTAGATACCCCGGCTTTCATTCTGAGAGTCGTGGGTTCGTATCCAGACCGACCGCGCACCAATGTCTTTTTCTTTAAGAAAAAGGTATGTGCGCTAATAACATCGATCTTACGGTGAAGGAAAAACATCGTGAGGAAACCAACATGTCCTAGGACTCACCACGGTCCGAAGACATGGGATATTCAGTGTTTTCTATGTATCATATGTATGTATTTACAAAAAAAAAAGTATAATATGTAGTATATCCGTTGTCTAGTACCCATAGTACAAGCCTAGTGCTTAGTTTGGGGCTAGATTGCGCTGTGTGTAACGTCGTGCAATATTTATTATTATTATTATTATTTATTTATTTTTCTTTTGTAAATACACACATATATACATAGAGGGACACCCACACCAGACACAAATATTTAATTTTTAAGCATAAATACTTGTACACGGCGGGAATCGAACCCGCAACCTTCTGCATTGCAGTCGCGCTTACGCACGACGCGCCACAGAGGTCGTGTTTGTAATGTATGTAGGTATGCGGATATATGTTCACGCAGTACCTACTCCGGCATATGAAGTGCGATTTCAATAATTCATCGCTCTTACGGTGAAGGAAAACATCGTGAGGAAACCGACATGTCCTAGGACTCACCACGGTCCGAAGGCATGGGACATTCAGTGTTTTCTATGTATCATATGTAAGTATTTACAAAAAAAAAGTATAATATGTAGTATATCCGTTGTCTAGTACCCATAGTACAAGCCTAGTGTTTAGTTTGGGGCTAGATTGCGCTGCGTGGAACGTCGTGCAATATTTATTTATTTATTTAATTCATCACTATAAAGAAGAAATTCAGGCATGGTTAAATAAATTATTCATAAATTAAGTATCCGTAACAAAGTATAGGTCGCGCCGGCCGTCATATACCTACCATCAGTTTTACCTTCAGTTCCGTCTAAACGGATATCAATCAGTGACGAGTGTTAAAACAATTCAATCGCATCTGCCTGACTGGATGAACTCAACAGATTTACCTTTCTAGTTTAGTCTCTCCTTAGATAAGAATCTTTATTATATAGGTCTATATAGCACCTTTGTTTTTTCTTTAAGAAAAATGTTACGTGCGTCATTATTAACATCGCTCTTACGGTGAAGGAAAACATCGTGAGGAAACCCACGGCTTAGTTAGCTCCAGACATATTGACCTGTTCTTTCCTCTGGACATGGCTGACTAGGCTCGGAGGGTGGTATAGGTGCTGGGCAAGCCTACTTTACCTAACAATGTCCCGGGCACTACAGCGCCATAAATAGCATGAATTAAAAGTTGCTTGTGCTGTATAAATCATCTAAAAAGAATGATAAAAAGGTCAATTATTATATCTCACTTACTTCCACAACTCCTGGTGATGCCCTCATCAACCACGACTGAAGTCCTGGAAACCGTTGACAGTGTGAGCATAGCTTCTGGTGAAAGTACATTGCCCGATTTGCTGCCACCATGCGAACCAAACTGTTCAAACAATCATATATTAATAAATAGTGCACGACGTTACACATAGCGCAATCAAGCACTAGGCTTGTACTATGGGTACTAGACAACGTATATACCTACCTACTACATGTAATATTTTTTCAATAAATACATAATGTTACATAGAAAACACCCAGACCAGAAACTAATATTTATTTATAATCATAATTACTTGCCCCCGGCGGAAATCGAACCCGCAACCTTCTGCAATGCAGACGGGCCTTCGTCCCACGCTTCACAGAGGACGTTTTCCCAAGCTAATTGAGGTCGGTGTAACGTGAGTAACGTTAAATCTTAGAATTAAATGTATTCTAGTAATAAATCGCATTAAAAGTATTCCCGAAGTTTATTTCTTACATAATCAATCAATTTCACAAAAGTAACTTCTGTAAACTAGGTAATAGATTGTACCTTTATATTTCCTGGGCCAAAATTGTATTACATAATGGTATTGATAAAAGTGCGTACACACTGGGCCAACGAACACTAACGAATGCTTTCGTTTGTCCTATCCCGACGTTGCTAACTCCACCTACATTCGTTTGGCTTCGGATACGATAGATTCAAACTTATTTATTACTAGCTATTGCCAGTTTCGGCTAGTTCCGTTATCCACACTTAAATAAAAAAAAGTGCTAAGCTTGTGCTCGTATCGCAGTAACCGATATACTGATTATAACAATGTAACCGATTGTAACCGATATACATATTAATAACAATTCATTATTTAATATGGACAAACTATTATCTTCGTTGGCGACCGTTAGCCCAGTGTGTACGCACTCCTATCAATTCAATTATTTATTTGTTGCTACAGGAATATAAAAGTACAAAAAAGTACCTACCTAGCTTATCCTACTATATAATATTAGTAGGATAAGCTAGGCAGGTAAACTGAAAGTTTGTGAGTATGTATGTGTATGTGCATGTATGTGTGCATGTGTGTGTATTTGTTAGTCAATCACGTAAAAACCACTGAACCGATTCCCATGAAACTTGGTATGTAGATAGCTGGAATAACACATAGGCTACTTCTGATCCTGATATTCCCACGGGATCAGGACTTACTTTGTTTACACTACGGGACGAAGCTAGTAGTTTTATAAAGTTACTGTAACAATAAACGTAAATTAAATAAAACGGCTATTATTTTAATTACCATCTATAAATTCGATAGTAAAATTTTAAAACCACCCCATTCAATAAAACTCGAGACGTGCCATCGTTAAAGTCCCTTTTTATGACAATTTGTGCTCTTTACTATGCAAGGGAGAATAGTAAATACTACACTAGACTTGTTTTAGGGCCTAAGTTCTGCGAAATAAACACAGGTGGGTAATTTAGTAGAAGCAATGAGACTTCTTTTCCAGATAAGGCTTTCTAAAAAATATTCGTTGTACCTACTTAGGTATCTAGGTACAAAGTTTGTTTTTAGATTGTCTTTTTATGCTAGGTTTTGTAAATAAAAAAATGTCTACTTAAAGAAATGACTGGAACAAAAAGATCAAACTACTAGATTGTAGTGCTTTCTCTGTTTTTTTCGCGAAATCGCGAATCAACGTGTGTTTAATTTGACATTCTACTCAAAGTCTTTGGAATTTTAAATACTAGCTGCGATCCGCGGTTTCGACCGCGTTAGTCCCAATCCCGCGGAAATTAAATTAAATTAAATTTTAAATTCTGTGAACAACACACAGCGCCATCTAGCCCCGTGGTAAGCGACTAAGCTTGTGTTACGGTGACTAGACAACGGATATAATACTTATATTTATTTTTCTTTTGTAAATACATACATTTTATACATAGAGATAGAAATATACGTATAAAAGTAGTCTATGTGTTATTTTAGGTCTCCAGCAATCTACATACCAAGTTTCGTGGTAATCGGTTCACCGGTTTTTACGTGATTGAGTAACAAACACACACACATACATACTCACAAAATTTCAGCTTTAAAATATTACTAGCTGCGTCCCGCGGTTTCACCCACGTAAGTCAAGTAGCCTATGTTACTCAGGGTGAATGTAGCTTTTTAAGGTGAAAGAATTTTTGTAATCGGTCCAGTAGTTTTTGAGTTTATTCATAACAAACATACAGACACACAACCACACACACACACACAAAAACAGATCTTTCCTCTTTATAATTTTAGTGTAGATCAGGATAGGATGGTCTCTGACAAACATTGACATATAGCCGCAGGAATATCTCAAGAAGATGAGATTTAATAATCTCGCCTGACCAATAATACACTAAGATTATTACGCGACAGATTGGTTAGCGACGTAGTTGGTCTGTTTATCATTAACAAAGAGAACAAGCTCTTTCTAAATTTAATTCTTATAAATCGGTGATTCTACTTACGTATCTTTATCCCTTGGGATATCTTCGCCTCTCTCTACCTCGAATAGAGGCACCACGAATACGGTTTTAGCAAAAACGCAACCTTCATCCCTTTTCTTTTCACCCATCAGTTTTCTAATCATAGACAAAAATTTTGGCGCTAATCCTTCACTGGGTACCATTTCAATATCAGACACTATGAAGTAATTTGTCGTTGACGCATTCCTTGCAACATTTCTTCCAACATTAATAGGGTACATCATGTTGTTATCTTTTCTTATAGTTGTGACTTCAGAATCTAAGCCGGAACAATCAGTAAATTTCAAGTATCCATAAGGTCTTTGTTTTGGCATCCTCATCATCATTCGTGCTATCTTTTTCTTTCTCGCCCATTCGATATATTGCGCTCTCGTCTTATTGTTAAGATTCCTGTAGTTTTCCAATTTCTTTCTAAACAATTCCTCAATTGTTATATTAGAGGTTGTCACTGTAGGAGCCTCTGTTGTAGTCACTATAAAGTTTTTGTTTCGTATCTGTGGCGGATATCTCTTTGGGTAAAACAGATGCAAGGAAACTTTTGCCATTCCGGAGTAGCAGTGGCAGAGATGTTCCATGACTTGGATTGTGATATCTAAATCGTAACTGGGAACAAAGACCGAAAGACTGATCGGCCCGTCCCAGTATCTTGCAATCTCTACAATATGGTATAGGAATTCTGGAGTAGCTTGCGTTGCGTAAGTAACAGCATCATATTTACTAACATTAGCATAAGTTCTGCCTTTGATAGCGTTGTAGATTATTCTGTAAGGTCCTTTGCTACCCATTTCAGGTGCTGTGTTGAGTGAAAACGTGCCCCATTTTAATGTTTCTGGTAGGCCGTATTGAAAATCGCAATAGCTTTGATTTTCGTTAGGCAAGTGCCCTCTTAGGAAGTTACCGGGTCTGAAGTCAAAGTCACCGATTCGAGATTGTATGTGAGGGTGCCCTTGATGACGGTACGAGTAAAACTGGAGGATTATTATTATAGTCGCAACGAAAAAGACGATCAGGAGTAAAGTAGAGTGCCTTCTGGATAGTCTGTAGGAGTAAGCACCACATATTCGGTAACATTTCGTCATTTTTAGGTAACATTGTTTAAATATTTATCGTGTGTTTAGTAAACATGCCGTTTTTAAGATTTTAAGGACAGTTTCAACTCTAATTTTAATCTTTTATTAAATTTAATATCATCTATACGGAAGTCTAAAGAGTTCCTTCAATATGCTTCTAAAGAAAATTATTTAAAAACTACGTTTAGCACTGTGGTTTAGCAGATAACCTACAACATAAAAAAATCACTTAAAAATAGACACTTCACAGATACTGCACAAAATAATTGATAAATTCGTTACAACAAAGCATATCACAGGTTGGTTTTCGTAAATTTCAAAGAAATTCTAGTATAATTTATTTATTTGCGGAATAATGTTTTATTATGAGTTTTGACAGGAAGTGCGCGCGCATACCATCCACGCATGCGCAATAGAATGATCAATATCTCCATTCCGCGTTGCTTGAGATTCCGTAATTTTGATAAAAAGTCCAATATGGAGCTAGACTTTATTAGATCTGCCGAAATGGCCGTATATTTGATTTAATATTAGTTTATTATAAGCTTTTAACCCGGTTTTTGTTGATGTCCCTTTTTTAATTTTACGTTTATTTATCACATACCGCTTTAGACGACTTACTTCTTTTTAACATGAGGTATAGGCACTTAACTACTTACTAAATACTTTGTTTTAACATAGATTAGTTTCCAAGATTCAACCATGTTAACCATTATAATACGGTGTACCTATGTTATCATAATATGGATTACTATCAATCCAGATATAAATTGCCCATTTCTTCCTAATTTAACACAATTTAATTTACTGACTTGATTTAATTCAATATAATTTACCGCTCCGGATCGTATTTGGTGCAAAGGTGTTGCCATATTATATAAGCCGTGTAGCTCCGGCATAGAACAGAGCTACCTCATCTCTTCACGTGAGTGTCGTAAAAGGCGACTAAAGGATCTGAGAGAGACTAGCAAACCTTATGTTCTCTCCGCGCGGTGGCGGATAAACTGCTTAGTCCCTAGGAGGGTTGGTGTCAGGCAGGCGGGCGGCCGTAAAAATATTGCCAAATCTATTTGCAGAAGGTATGGTTAATGATGACTTACCTACTGAGCCGACCCCAAATTAATTTGGGGTTTAGCGGACCCCGCGGGCTCCCGAGAAAGATGCAACCGGGAACATCGCTCGGATGAGATAGCTATTGCCATTCAAAGGGGTAATGCTGCCAGTATCCTTGGTTCTTGGATGAAATCATGTACATTTTACGAATCATCGTTTTTACGGGAAATCATTGTATTTTTTTCATACAATTCTATCCCACTCGCTATGCAACCGAAAAAGGACTGGTAATTATCATCTATCCCCGTCTTAATTTTTTTAGTGAATTGAATTGAATTGAATTGAATGATGGTTAATTATAATCTTTTTTTACTATTCTTTTATGAACAAAATAAATATCCTTGACCTAAAAACTCAAATAATTTGTACAAATAAATCCTAATATTCCAAATTAAACGTAGCAACGCGAACGTTACAAACAGTTCTCAAAGAAGTTGGTGAACTTCGATTTCACTGCTACTGTTAGAAATGAGGCGAACTTTGTAATTAATTCCAGCACAACAATAAAAACTTAATGAAACTTTCGTGTAAATTAACTTCATATAGAATATTGTAATTAATTAAATCAGTAAATTTACTTGCTTACATAATTAACATTTGTTTTTATACGGTATTTTACCCGCGTAAGTCCCGATCCTGTGGGAAATTCGGGATCAAAAGTAGCCTATGTTTCTCAAGGTGAATGTAGCTTTTTAATGGTTAAAGAATTTTTGAAATCGGTCCAGTAGTTTTTGAGTTTTATTATAACAAAGATACAGACAAACACACACACACAGACTAGGTACTAGTCTATTTATATATTAGTATATAAATAGACTAGTACCTATAGATATAGATATCGTACGTGTTGGTTGAAAATTATAAGTTAGTAGTTTTAAGTTATACCTCTTAAATTATTCGTATTTGAATATAAATGCCGAGATGTCTGTGTTAAATCACACGTAATTAATTCTTGTTTTTGTTTATTATAATTCTGACGAAATATTGCGTTGATGTAACCTAATTTACGAAAATGTTGGAGTTTATGCTGATTCGTGTTCCCCAACAGTAGATTATTTTTTAGGTCGCGGGCTGATTTTACCCTAATATATCACGGCGTAACCAAAAAAAACTGAAAATCACACAACGCTACCTAGCCCCATGGTAACCTACCAGGCTTGCGTTACGGTGCTTAGTCAAAGGATAATACTGTACTTTTTTTTTTTTTTGTAAATAGTTTCATAGGTACATACATATTACACCTAGAGGGACACCTATACCAGAAACTAACGCAGCGTACTACGTGGGCGATCAGATGCGAACGCGAGGCGGCGCGGTGCGGCGCGGAAACAAGGAACAGTCGAGAGTCGCGCCGCATCGTAATTTACGTGCATTTGGTCACGTAGGATACTTCAATAGCTATCGACTGTTTCTTGTTTCCGCGCCGCTTCGCGTTCGTATCGCGTTCGCATCCGATCGCCCACGTAGTACGCTGCGTTAGTATAAACAAAAGGAAGAGTAGTGGTATTTCATGTAAGATTTAGTAAACAAATTACCAGAATTTCAAATATGAACCACTTCCCAAACTAAGATAAACGAGCAAAGCAATGACCTCTATAATATGGACATGGGATCGCCCACAGAATTTTGTGCCTATTTGATTTGCCCCATGTTGCGCTGTTTTCTATTAAAAGTAACGGTGACCGTCCACGGAACTATAAGTGCCATGGACGGTGACCATCACCAAATCGGCACAAAAATCTAATGTCATTTTGTATGGTAAAGAAATTCCATCGTACTTGTATAGATATAGTTCAGTGGAACAAAGTCAAACTTCTATTTTAGCGAATAATCTAGATTCTCAAATTTAATGTACCTAGGTATCGTATAAACTTCGTTTTGATGAACAGTTAAAATCGGAAGTTACCAATTCAAGTTTGCGAACACGCTAATACTTCAAAACCGAACGCTTTTGGTAACCAGACTTATTATGAAAGTTAGCAATTCTTGCCTAGCTATCAACGACCCAAGTACACTGTATTCACACCGTTATTCTGCTTGAAAAGTGTATGGTGTGAACATCGCAAATATCGTTTATTAATAGCCGAAGGAGAGTTGCTAAATCCCGTGATAAAAAAGCAATCAATCCAGTTCCTATCCTGAATTTTCCCTGAACACTCGAGTTATGAAAGGGGCTCTCAAAGAAAAGTTCAAAAGAAATACATTCGTCCGACCCCTCTACAGAAATGTTAAACCAAAAAATTCGGTAGCTTTCCATGTAGACAGTTTTGAGGAACCAGATGGTCAAGACTTTGAAATCAATAGAAAAAAATTAAGACAAAAACCTAATTTAAAAAATGTTTATGTAAATATATGTGGTGTTTGTGATAATAGTAAAGAAAAAGAAGTGAAAACTAAACCTTTTAACTTAAGAGATTATGAATTAAGAAAATTAGAAATGTTAGGAAGTGTAGTCAATAGTGAAAATCCTGAAGAAAGAACAGTGAAAGAAGTTCAAGTTAAAAAACTGTCTGTCCCACAATTCGTTAGTACTTTACTATTACATTAATTAATCCAACAGTAAAAAGTAAAACAGCTACACATATATATGCAAGTTGCAAAGACTTCGAGAGCATATATTAGTGCACTTACCTCAAAAAAGTACCACTAAACAGCAGTGACGCTCATTACAAATATGCAATCATGGTTGTGAACACAAGCAATACTCGTGCTCGTAGAGCATGCTTTATTTTTAAGAGCCCTATAGCCGCTAAACTCAAAATCCATGTCGGGCTCATCGAAAACTGTTGATTATTTCATGACGGAATGTTGTGGAACTTATTTTTGTGTATGGATTGTAGTCGACATTGTTTCCGATATTTTAGTGCAATTTCCAGACAAATATGTCGAAACGTATTGAAGCCTATCGACATTTTAGCCAAACAGACATTTTTTGACTAAAATTTGGAAAGGCTTTGCACAAATAGGAGATTTTTATCTTAAAACTACACCAAAATGTAGGAAACAATGTCACCTACAATCCATACACAAAAAAAGTTCTACGACATTCCGTCATGAAATAATCAACAGTTTTCGATGAGCCCGACAAGGATTTTGAGTTTAGCGGCTACAGGGCTCTTAAATTTATTTATTAGAGAGCTTTACCAAATTAAGGGTAATGTCATTCTGTTAGGCCAACATTGCAACTTATCGTCTACACAACCCCAAAAAAACAAGATCGTAAAGCGCCAACGCCTAGCATGCTTTTGCGATGTGCTTTGGGCACTCCTTTAATTTTGATATTCCTCAGGTTCCTAACAACTGGCTTCGCGTGTATCCTCTCCCTGCAACGCCCGATGAAAGCCTGTGTTCGTGCATCATCAGATGCATTATCTGCCAGATTGGACTCGCAACCTTCATCACCCTTTGGACCCTTCTCTGGGTTTTTGTGATTCACTCTTTTGAAGGTTGGTTTTGTATTTTTATTTCTATAATTAAAAACTTATTTATCTGCTTAAATCAATCAAAGGAAATAGTCGTTGCTTCATTTGCCATTATTTTTATCTCGTCCATGCCTGCATCGACGAGTACAGTAGTTTCATTAGTATATGTTATTTATTACTAGCAGTGTCCCGCGTAGGCGGACCCCGGGCTCTCGAGAGGGATGCAACCGGGAACATCGCTCGGATGATGATGAGTGTCCCGCGTAAGTCCCGATCCCGCGGGGTTTTTGAGTGGATACATGCATGACCTACACACCACAAAGAACACACTCTCCAAATTTCATGTCTCTAGGACCAGCGGTTTGTGCTCTGCGTTGATATATACGTCAGTCGACATGTTGAGTTATAATTTTTTCACCTCACAAACTCGGAAAGGATCGTTTTGCACGCTAAGTTCTGCGTGCAAAATCGCATTTTGCGCCCTAGCGTGAAAAGAGTCTTCTCGATACTTTTATATAGAGCAAGTCCTTTGAAAATGCGCTAACCGGAACCTCATTTCTTTTTTTTTGTTCATGGCATCGAACCACGAAGTATTGTTGCACGTTGCCAATGTAGTATTTATTGTTTATTATCATTAGTATCAAGCAGGTTTTTTCATGAATTATTAATTAATTATTAGAGATTGTATGCTTATTTATATTATTTACGGTACAATAAGCGGTATATAATGCCGAATTGAGTTTTCTACCGGAAAAATGCACCTAGCGTTTTCCTCGCTGTAGTGAGGTGAAAAATTGTGTGTTTCACTCGGCAGCAAAGTTTTTTGCATCTCGTACCTTTGAAACCTTTGCGACGCTCAGGTTTCCAATACAAGTACTCGCTGCAAAAACCAACTTTGCAGCCTTGCATAACAAATAACTATATATAGGTACCTACCTAAATGCTATTATTTATTTTCGTAGCTCATTTTAGTTGAAATTACGATCAATTTGAAATGTAGAATCATTGGAAATGATGATATTTAGTATTGAAAAACTACAAAATGAATACGGTCAAATTCAGAAAGATCATGGTCATGGTTGATGTTCTATTCAAATATCTTTATCCAGGGAGGAAACGGTCTACTACATTTGTAAAGAGAATGAGTAGTAAGGTGTGCACAGAAAAAAGCCGACCCCTTGAAAAACTTCGTAAAAAATATATTTCTAATAACAAGATAAGTAAACACGTTCGTGGTATGAAGGCTAGATATAAGATACCTATCTTAATCCCATTTATCATAAAGAGATTGTTCCAGTAACTTTACTAGGTTTATTTCTTATATCCGCCCGCACACAAGGGCACCATTTTCTATCTAAAATAGACATTGATTGATGTCTTCTAAGGACTAAACTAAAAGGGTAACAAGTTAAACGTTAAGCTTAGATTAAAACAAAAAACTAAAGATCTTATTAAGATTAACTAGGTACTTACTAGTCACGGCAAATGAGACGATAAAACTGTGTCTAGCTGACGCACTATGCTGTGACGTTGTATGTCGAACCGTTGCCGCGTGAGCTCGTGTTGTTCACTGCGATTATCTTTTTGAAATTCATCTAAATCATTTCACGCGTTAATTACGCGTGAAATTATTTAAATAATAAAAAAATAAATTTAAAATAAAATAACAAAAATACCTAGGTAGGTATATAAAAATCCATTTTTAAAGAGAAATGTTTTTAAATACAATAACTTTATGAAAATGCATGTAATTGTTTCTAGCTCATTTTTCGAATACGCAATGTTAGAATATACCGTCTCTACTCTTGTTTGTTTTCATCTAAGACGTTAAGTGGTATTTTAGCATGTCATTTTCGGATATTTAATATTAAAAGCTGTCTGTAAATAGGTAACCTTATGAAACGCCCACGTTCAAAACTGTCTCGCTTCTGTTTGTCGTATAAGCAAACATTTATTGACATTGCTGAGGGGTTTCGGTCTAAAGGTCAGACTGTCAGTGTCAAATTTTCCAGGATATAGAATGTAACATGTAGACTTTCTTCGGCTATATTTTTAAGTATCTTCGGTTTTCGCGATACTAGTATGGCCTAGGCTAAACTCGGTTTTTTGGCTAGGCTTGTAGTGCGGTGGAAATAGTGACCCACCCAACGGGCCTTAGCTTGATTTCGGTAAATGGATTCGTCTATTTTTTTATACATAGGCCGATGCAGCCTTTAGGCCAATGTCTTTTTAGCACTCGAGTTCATTCAAAGTTTTTGGACAGCGATTTTTTTGTTTTGTCCTTTTATAGCCTAAACGAGGTTGAAGGTCGGAGTACTGAAACAAGAATCAAGAATATTTATTGTTTAAGTGATCTACATAGGGGTCTTAAATTAAAATATTTTGGATACAATCACTTACCCACTACAGGCATACAATATTTTATGTTATGTTCTTAATCTAAAGATCTATCTAATCGTTTTGTTTGCTTAGTTTTAGTTTAGTTTTAGTTTTGTGTTTTTAATTTAATTGAATTTTATTGTACTTATACCTAATTGTAATATGAAATAAATAAATATGTCTATCTAAAGATAGATGGATAACTAGTGAAAGAAGAAGAAGAAAATCCTTTGACTTTTTCCGTGACAAGAACATTTAAAGTTGATACACAGAAACAAAAAGTGGTAAAATTACTCCGACCTTACTCCTTTATTAACAAGGCAATACTTAATAGATTTATTTCGTACAAAATATAGATTATTACTTTATTTTAGGTCCGCACGAAGTCGAGGTCTCAGTGGAATTCGAGAAGGCTCAATCTCAACTTATTATTGACTTGGCAACAGAGCTTCGACAGGTATGATATCAACATTAAGTATTTAAATATTAAAAAGGTATTCGAAAGTATATTCCTAGGTACCTTAGATTACCTAGATGCTGGGTATTCTTATTCTAACAACAGATGTTCGAATTTTTATCCATATTTTTAAAGGGGTATGGTAAGACTAATTACCCGAACAGTTTGACGTTGGAACTGGTGAAGCTCGTCCGTCAGAGACGAGTTTGAAATGGATCTCTATTAGGCGACCTTCTCCTGATAGTCTTTAATAGACACCCGTCCAGTTCTATGGATATACCTTATCCAGTCTACTTTCAATCAATAAATAGAGGGACAAATTGTTCTTTTTAACCGACTTCCACAGGAGAAGGTTATCAATTCGCATTTACCTACGTTTTGTGTGTATGTTACCGGAAATCTCCGTCGTCTGAGATCCGACCGCAATTATTTTATTAGAAAAGTAATACATACATACCAAAAAAGTTGATAAAGATCTGATTAGAACCTTTAGAACCATGAGCAGAATAGCGTCCCCAAATGCAGTAAATTACTATTTTTGGAATTTTTACCAATAGAATCGACTCCTAAATAACTAACGGTACAGACTGATGAAGCTTCTGAAAATAAATATCCAATAACACAGATAGAATTTCAATCCAATTTCATGCATTCGCACGAACGAAAGAGCTCTGACGAACTAAGGTAATATTAAACCACTTAACAAAGTGGTTTAATATCACTTCACTTTCAAGTGTAAAGTTTCAAAAATATTGCATTGGATATGTTTACTTAACTCTGGTCGTAGATTCCAAAGCTTTTAATATGGACAAAGCATGCCAAAATTACTGAATCGATTGCGATGCAACTTAAAATGTTGATATCAGGAGACCATAGGTCGCAGCGGTACAGAAAGTATTCGCTCTCTTTCCCACTCATGGGTCTTATGGACGGGACAGTGCTGCGCATTGTTGCTATCGATAAACTGTATTTTAATGCAACAGCTCCTAGATCCTTACGACTTATGACTTATGACCGGTAGGTAGCGAGTGAAATATTGACTATAGTACACGTAAGTATAGTCTTCAACCGCGTATAGCAATAGTAATCGCATAGTTCGAGCATATTAGAGACTAAAAGGAGAAAGGTCGCCTGATAGTGATCCATTTCAAACTCGTCTCTGACGGACGAGCTTCACCAGTTCCAAACGTCAAACTGCTCGAACAATTACTCACACATCTTTAAAAACCCACCATCTTATTAATTATTATTTATAAAATTAATTATTATTTAGGTAATCTTATTTCTTCGCGTACAGAAACGACTCGCGATTCGTTTCTGTACGCGAAGAAATAACAAAATTAACTGAAAATAGAACAAAATGTTAGATATAAAACATATCCACTTCATAAAACCACTAATCTCCTTTGAGGCGGAATAAAATTGGTTGCTAGGTGAAAATCCTATTTGCTTTACCGAATCGAATCGAATTATATCGAAGGACAGGTCTGAGCGCTCTTAAGAACATATTTTCTTTGAATATTTTTCTCCCGATTTAGACTTCAGACATAAAATTAGATAAAGCACTTGAAACCTCTAATGGAGGATTATCTCGTTTGAATAAGGCTTGAAAGATACGATTTTAACCTATTACCGTGGTTAAATAGATTTAATATAATATTCCCAAATAAATACCAACCTATTTTCTTATACTTAAATATTTCGGGGAAGTAAGTAATTCTTTGAAGTTAGGTATAACAGTTTATCGCTGTAAATAGCTCATTTGCCTAGCTACGCTCACCGCTTTTGTATAATCGTGCGGGTTAAGCGACGCCGAGCGCGGTCATTACTTGGATGGGTGACCGATGATTTGTGTTGCAATAAAACATTTTCTCGAGCTCCTCCGTGCTTCACCTCAACCAACTGCTTGACGTGCCTTCCGCGCGTCAAGCAGTTGGTTTCGTTCGGCTGTTATTACGATAGCAGTCGTTAGGTCAACTTAGGGACCTAAGGGGCCCTGAAAACTAACACCAGGTGAACTATACCAATACACGAAAAGGACATTAAAATTTAAAACTCAACCACTTACAGTCCACAATACAAGCAATAAAATATTTGTCCCCCAGACTAGTAGTAGTCGACTACTACTATTAGTCTGTCATAGTGGTAGTCGACTACTAGGCACTGACTCGAAGTAGTAGTCGCCGTTTCTCGTCTGTCTCTTTCTCCGGTCAGGCCTTAACGTTACCCAAATCTCATTTAGCGTTAAACATGATTACGTCCATTTATATCAATCAAACACTAGCTGCCTACTGATTTGACAGACATTTCATAAATGATGATAAATTGAAGAAAACACAGGTGTTCTTTCGTCACAGATTAAATGTTCATTGTTAGGGTTCCGTACCTCCGAGAGGAAAAAACGAGGCGCTCATGGGATCACTCGATTATCCGTCTGTCTGTCAGTCAAGACCCTTTTTACCCGACTGCGCGACGCAAAGAAGGGTTATGTGTTTATCGGTCTATGTATGTTTTTCATAGTCATAGCCATTCAAAGAGGCAACGCTTTTTAATTAGGTACATTTACTCTATTTATAAAACTCGATCATCATTTTCTAGAAAATTTCATTTAGGATTACCTACCGGTATTGGACTGGAAATCGGTTTTACAATAAACTTGTTTCTATTTTAAACCCGATTGCAAACATTTTCAGAGATACTGTTAATAAAAATCCGTACCTATCTACTCATATTTCTATCCAATTCCACCTTCACATGTCCGTATTTATTGTTTTGTATTACAAAGTGAGACGTGGAGTTGAATTTCAATGGTCTAGTCTATTTCTGGTGAATTAACCGAGCTATGTGGTACGCTAGGTTTGAATGGAATTCCGGTGTCTGTCACAAATCACAATACAATGGTTGGCGTCGGATTACTCTAGATTTAGAACACTATTGGCCAATTAGAAGCCCTATAGGTATTGAAAGCGAATGTAAAATGAATCGTAATAATGGTATAAATGTGAAAGTTTGTGTGTAAGTCAGTAAGGAAGAAAGTAAATGAGTGTGTTTGTTACAACTTCACGCAAAAACTACTGAACTGATTGCGATGAGACTTGGTATTTAGATAGCTGGAAATCTAAATTAACACATAGGCTTTTATCCCGATTTTCCCACGAGATCGGGACTTTATCTCTCATAACAATACCTACCGACTTTTGTTTCCGTTTGAATATTCTTTTGTTATTTTATTATCATTTTATTTGTTTACTAGCTGCGTCCCGCGTAAGTCCCGATCCCATGGGAATATCGGGATCAAATGTAGCCTATGCTACCCAGGGTGAATGTAGCTTTCTAATGGTGAAAGAATTTTTGAAATCGGTCTAGTAGTTTTTGAGTTTATTCATAACAAACATACAGACAAACACACTCACACATACACACACACAAAAATACAAATCTAAATTCAAAATAAATAGTATAGATATAGATAGGTAGAATAGATAGATATACTTAGATTTACAAAAAAATCAATTCATGAGGCACCCATTTTAAGATGTCTAATTATTTTACATATATTTGCGGAATTGACCGTATACCCTGTCATTACTCTATTTCAATTATCCATTTTGTGATATGCAATCGCAAATTACCCCCAAAATAGATGGTTTAAATTATACCCTCGATCCCGGTGACAAAATGGCTGGACATAATTAAAGTGATCGAGTTGGCTACAAATTGGTAGCAAGCCCAAAACGCTGGTCGGTATTGCAACGTTGAAAATGCAATAGCTATGTCGTCGGATGATTTGATGAACTTGACGTAACTTTCGCGGAAATTCTAGGGAAGTCGCAAAAAGATAGATGGATGGATTAACACTTTATTGTGGAAAACACACATTCAATTTACGACCTCTGTGGCGCGTCGTGCGAAAGCGCGACTGCAATGCAGAAGGTTGCGGGTTCGATTCCCGCCGGGTGCAAGTATTTATGCTTAAAAAATAAATATTTGTGTCTGGTCTGGGTGTCCCTCTATGTATAATATTATGTATGTATTTACAAAAGAAAAATAAATATAAGTATTATATCCGTTGCCTAGTCACCGTAACACAAGCTTAATAGCTTACCACGGGGCTAGATGGCGCTGTGTGTTCTCTTCCAGGCAATCAATGAATGGATAAGATTAATCCGGTTATCCGGATAAAGAGTTTTTTCTGCTTTTACTTAATTAGTTTGAATGTTGTATTGAAGAAATATGTTGTGTGGAATCAACCCATGATTAACCGGATATCCGGTCGAAAATAAAAAAACCGGATATCCAGTTTTTTTTTTCAGGAAATTTCTAAAATACCGTATACCTAGACAGGTATACGAAGGATCCGGATATGTGGAGAGACCTCCACATATCCGGATCCTTCGGACATACGGAAATTCTTTATAATGGCTGTTTTTAACCGACTTTAAAAAAAACAGGAGGTGCTCAATTCCAGCCGCATACTGTTTGTATGTGAATATGTTCACACCGTACTCCGGCAAATAAAGTCCGGTTTCGATCATTTATTTTTTATTTGGAAAGTTGGTCCCATAAATTGTTGGTGAAGATCTGATGAGAACGTTCGGAATGATAAGCAGAATAGCATCCCACAATGCTGTAAATTACTAATTTTTGGACTTTCATCAATAGAATCGGCTTATAAAGAACTAGGTACAAATTGATGGACCTCCTGAAACCACCTTCTCAAAAATCCCTCAGTGATTAAAGTTGTAACCGTAACTTTAACGCAACAGTAATAGCAATTTTGATAATTTTTAGTGGCAGTCGAAGATGCAATAAAAATGATTAAAAAATATAGCTGTAATCGGGAAGTTTTACTGGGTAGATTCAGATTGCATGTAGTTTACGTGGCACGATGGCAGCTGTGGATTCCGAGTCGAGGGTTCCGCGTGTCACAGACCGCACTCCCTTTTTAAGAAACGGTGGCCTGCCGAGCCGAATGATGGCTTCCGATTCGAGGGCTGCGCGTTCGAGTCCCGAGTCCCGGACACGACGTTACGTTTTGCCCTCCAGATGGTCGTCCACCTTGCCGTTGTGAGGGGACTCAGTAGCTGCAAACCAAGAGGAGCACGACGTGGGAAACCGGGCTTGCCTGGCTTCTAAACCGTAATCCCGCGTCAGCGGGCTCGGGGTCCTTTCCGCAAGAAAGGGGCCGCGTGGAAGACAACCACTATAAAAAATCACCTCAGCCTCTGGTGGTGAACTCGGTGGGGGGCTTTATCACCGGCTTTGGGGACCTCGAGACGGTGGCGTGACATGCCGAGGGAGGGAAGATGGAGAGAGATTGTCTATCGGGCAGAGGCAGAGATGAGGCTTGGAAAGGCCACCGTTGTCAGGATGTAGTCCATAAGGAATTCCCACTGGCCTCGACACTTGTGGAGCGAAGGACACCATGGGGGCTTAGATTATAAACCTATGGTAGGGAGCCCAACGAGAGTGGCCTGACGGTGCATAAGGCGCATTACCCACGTAATAAAAAAGATATCATGTAGTTAAGCTGCCCAACTTCAGCTTACATAACAGATAAGTCGGTTGCACTGTATGTAGGAGAGCTTATTTTTATTGTTTTGTCCTTTTTTTCGAAGTCGGGTTTTGATTTTTTTTTATATTTTCGATAAAGGCTACTTCTTATAATAAGTAATGCGAATAAGCATGCAACACGTTACCTACCGCTGCGCTGTGCAAAATCTACACTTAAATAGACTGTGCCATGATTCTCTTCTGTTCAGCAACAGACTTCCCTGGTTATCCGTTCAAGTGTAGACTTTTGCACAGCGATGGGTAGGTAGTCCGAAAAACGCTGACGAAGTCGCGGGCACAGCTAGTCCTTAACTATAATTGACGTGGTATTGATTTACCTGGATTTACCTTACTTGTCCTGGGTGACTGACAACCGGACACTTCGACGCGATGCGAAAATATCAAATAATCCTTGTCATGTGATGGTGGCTTACGTTGTCGTGTAAATCTGTCCAATCTGTCTGTCAGAGTCGAATAAAATTTCTATTTGAAATTTCTATCTGTATTTGAATTTTAAAATTTCGGCATAGTTTATAGAGCTTGATTTAGGTGTTTTGTCACCGCCTATGTCGCAAATGTCGCGTTCCGTCGTTTACCTGAAACAACGGGTCACTCCTTAGAGTTTCTTTTCTTATGATTGTTTACCTTGTAGGTAGATTTAATACTAACGCAGCGTACTACGTGGACGATTGGATGCGAGCGCGATTGCGAAGCGATCCGATCCGGTGCGGTGCGGAAACAAGGAACAGTCGATAGCTATTGAAGTGTCCTCCGTGACCAAATGCACGTAAAGTGCGATGCGGCGCGACTCTCGACTGTTCCTTGTTTCCGCGCCACACCGCGCCGCATCGCGTTCGCATCCGATCGCCCACGTAGGACGCTGCGTTACAAGCAAAACTTAAATTTTACTTCTGCATACGACTTTAGCAATAAAGTTGACTTCGAATGTCGACTTTATTGCTTACTATCCCCACTTAAGCCAGATTTCAGATTAGGTTTTACAAAATGAACTTAAGAAAATCGAATTTCATAAACAAACTGGCCATTGCGAACACACACTAGGCCATGAGTATCTGTATTGTCTATGCCCCCTCGTGTATTCAACTGATACTGCAAGTTACCTGGCATAATGCCAGTGTAACGTGCCAAAACTGGTTAACTTTGGGACATGAAATGGAACCAGAAACTCCACGTAGTAGGTATTATAGATATAAATATAATAATAATAAATATTGTGCGACATTACACACAGCAATTTAGCCCAATCTAAGCACTGCATACTAGGATACGTATAGAATTGTAAATACATACTAGGATACATATAGAAAACACCCAGACCAGAAACAAATATTTATTTTTAAGCATAAATATTTGCACCCAGCGGGAATCGAACCCGCTATCTTGTGCATTTCGGTTGCGGGTTCAATTCCCGCCGGGTGTAGGTATTTATGCTTAAAATTAAATACTTGTGTCTGGTCTGGGTATCTCTCCTTGTATAATATGTAGGTATAGGTATACCTAGGTATTTACAAAAGGAAAATAATATAAGTATTATATCCGTCGTTTAGTCACCGTAACACAAGCTTAATAACTTACCACGAGGCAAGATGGCTCTGTGTATTGTTCACAGTTTTTTTTAATTTAAGTAAGACTGCTCGCAGCTCATTTTCTACTTTATTCCTAAGGGTGATACGTCTTAGACGTTAACATATCTACCATCTAAAACACTGATCAGACACTCACTTGTGATTCACTTACACAGTTTATCACAACAATATGAGCGTTAGGTAAATTCTCTAGTATCTAATTATGTAAACCAGCGGTTCCCAAAGTGGGCGATAACGACCCCTTTTGGGCGCTGCAAGCCTAAAGGGGGGCGGTAAGAGACCAAGAAAAAATGGGGGCGTTATACACGGTGTTCCGAAAAGGGGGTATTAAGCCGAAAGGGGGTTGTTCTAGACGTCTAGGCGAACAACTTTTGTTCTACAACTTTTGGAAATTCAAAGTAGTTTTCGAAAATTTAGAGTTTAAAATTTGCATGAAAATCAGCTCAAAACTCAAAACTCAAAATTATTTATTCATTTAGAACGTACACTTTATTCTTGTGTTCTACAATGGTAGCACTCACACTAAGACTAATTTTATTCCGTAACACTCATTTCACTAAACTAACTCAAAAGGCTTAGTCCTTTTCAGTCTCCTTACTATGTCCGTGGTGTCAAGGAGCTGGATAGCCTCGACATTCATATGTTGAAGAAGTCTTTTTTCGTGAGCTTCGGCGTATTTTTTTATAACCTTAGCTACAAGGTTCACTCCTAAGTCCCGGTGGATGTCCTCATTTCTAATGTACCAGGGAGCGTTTACTATATTCCGAAGTACTTTGCTTTGAAATCTTTGAATTATATCAACATTGGTGCGTTTTGTACAGCCCCAAAGCTGAATACCGTATGCCCATACGGGCATAAGTACTTGTTTGTACAAAAATACTTTGTTGTATACTGACAATGATGAATGCCTGCCAAGTAGCCAGTGCATATTCTTGTAGCGAAGATCTAACTCCTGGCGTTTCTTTTTGACATGAGCCTTCCAGCGAAGCTTTGTGTCAAGCGTCATACCGAGGTATTTTGCTGTATTTTCATATGGTATTATGCGACCGTTAATATATACCGGTGCATAATTAGGTTTTCGATTTGTGAAGTCTATATGAATCGATTTGGACTCATTTAACTTAATTCGCCATATTTTTGTCCAGTTGGTGATAGAGTTGACGGCAGTGTACTTCCATTATAATAGAGACCATAAGAAAAGTGCCAATGGACACATTCTTTACTTTAAAAGTTTTTAGCAAATTAAGTTATAGTTAAATTACTTATTAGCCTCAAGGCTAGATTGTAATTGTTATGAGGTAACCATTCAGTTACACCATAATGAGAAAAAAAAAAAAAAAATTTAGAACTTATATTAAACACACATACGTACGTTTTGAAACGTCGAGATTTTATTTTACCGAGGTTTCGGAACGCGCCCTCCGATGAGAAGAAACCACAAAAAACTCATGGGGTTTTTTTTTTCAATTATTTTTTTTTATCATGTTTTATTTTTATTACAATCGTCATAATACAGATATTTGTAATTTGAACAGGAGCAGTTAACAATCATGTCCATGGATTCTTTTCATCAAAATATTTAGACGTGCTATAGTACGCCTTATTACACAATTTAAGCTTAATATATTTTTTGAATCTTGTAATGGACATGTCACATACGTCTTCTGGTAGTTTATTATAATAAAGTACACTAGTACTACAGAACGACTTACTTATTTTCTGGAGCCTACTATAGGGCACAGTCAGATCATCCTTATGTCTCAAATTAACCTGACGGACATCACTGTATTTGTGAAATTTACTTGATTTATTCTTATGTACGTATAGCAGATTTTCATATATGTATTGAGAGTACACAGTTAAAATGTTTATCTCTTTAAACTTTTCTTCAAGCGATTCCCTGGGGCCCATTTTGTAGATAGCTCGCACCGCTCTCTTTTGCAAAACAAAAATGGTTTCTATGTCAGCAGCACACCCCCACAGCAGGATACCATATGACATGATGCTGTGAAAGTAACTGAAGTAGACTAGGCGGGCCGTCTCAACATCTGTGTATTCCCGGATTTTCTTAACTGCATAAGCTGCGGAACTAAGCCTTTTGGACAGAGCTTCCACGTGTGGGCCCCATTGAAGCTTAGCGTCTAAAGTTATACCCAGAAAGACAGCTTTATCGACTATTTCGATCTCCTCATTATCAATTTTAACAGTGGTTTTAACTTGTTTTACATTTGGTAGTGTGAATCGAATACATTTAGTTTTAGATCCATTTAGTAGCATATTATTAACATTAAACCAATATACTAATCTAGAGAGAGCATTGTTCACGTCGTCAATATTAGGTTGTCGTCTTTTTACTTTAAATACCAATGAGGTATCATCTGCAAACAATACTATCCCATGATTTTCCTTTACGAGGAAAGGTAAGTCGTTAATATATACCAGAAATAAAAAAGGTCCCAATATGGATCCTTGAGGAACTCCTAAAGTTACAGGTGATCCAGGGGAACGTTTACCGTTAATGTCGACACACTGAATCCTATCACTCAGGTAAGAAGAAAGAAGATCCAATGCGCTGTCCCCGATAGTGATCCCCGTAGTGTCGTAGCTTCATGATCAAAGTATCATGTCGAACACAATCGAACGCTTTGGAGAGGTCACAGAATACGCCATATGCATCATGCGACTCCTCCCAAGCATCAAATATGTTTTCAATTAATGCAATGCCCGCATCAGTAGTCGAGCGACTCTTACTAAAACCGAACTGTTTATTGTGTAAAATATTGTTGTCATCAAAATGCTTTAGTAGCTGGTTCAATATAATTTTTTTAAAAATTTTGCTTAATGTAGGTAGTACTGATATGGGTCTAAAATTAGAAGGGTCCGATGTACTACCGGATTTAAATAATGGAATAACTTTACTAAATTTCATTTGATCAGGAAACACGCCGAAATCTATGCACCTATTGAATATAATAACAAGCTCAGGTACAATAACTTCTATCAAGGATTTAACAATAGGAACAGAATTTATTTATATTTATTTATTTTTATTTAACAGGAAAACATACAGTTATACATGACAGCTTACAATACTAAAAAGATAACTAAAAACCATTTACATGTTTACACACATAAGAGACTAATTAACACTAGTTACACGCTTCCCCATAATCCCCCATAAGTCTTTAGTTTTCTTTACATTGATTTGTTTAAGAATTACTAAAATATCATGTTTTTTAACATATTTGAATTGAAAAGCTTTACTACATTCAGGTACATTTGCTTCTAAAAGAGATTTAGCAATGGGGGTAGATGAGTTTAGGGCTTTTGTCAGAGTAGTAGGCACATTAGTGAAAAAATTCTCAAACTCATTCGCAACATCTTGGTCAGTGTTTGTCATCCTTCCGCCAATGTCCAACTTAAAATCAATATTTTTGTTTAAGACTTTACCAGTTTCAGCATTTATTATTTTCCAAGTGGCTTTAATTTTATCATTACTATTCTTTATTGTATATTTAATGTGTAAGGACTTCGCTAGTATACAAACTCTTTTGAATATCTTTGAGTAATTTTTAACGTAAGCCCTAAACTCTTCTGATGTATGAAACTGTCTCTCTGCATACAACTGGTAAAGTTTTCGTCTGCTTCTATGAATGCCGACCGTGGCCCAGTCACTGAACTCACGCTTGCCTGATACCACCATTGATCTGGACGTGAAAATAGATTGAAATTGTTTGTTAAGAACCGAAAAAAAGTTGTTGTATAATATGTTTGCATCCATATCACATGGTAGAAATGGCATGATGTTAGCCAAATTCAATTTAAGTTTCTCTAGTCGAACGGCAGTTACTGGCACATATGTTATTTTTCTTTTGGGTATTGGTTTTTTTACTATTACAAAATTGACTAACTGGCCACTATGATCTGGTTGTAATTTGTTTATAACAGATTTGCTAGTAGCAGTAACATCTTCGGATATGAAGACGTTATCTATGCAGGTTGCAGTGGTTTCAGTGGTTCTGGTAGGCTCCAGAAACAAATTAGTTAGTTTGTGTGATTGAGACAAATTTAAAAGTATGGTGGAGGAAGAAGATACTTTAAGTAAATCAACATTAAAATCCCCACATACAATCAATTGCTTTTTGATTTTGTTAGTTTTGCTAACATTGCATCTAATATGTCAATAAATTTATTAAAATTGTATGGCTTTGGTCGTCTGTACACACATGCTATTATTAACTGCTCCAGTTCTACACAAGCTATTTCATTTACACATTCTACAGACATAGATACGATATCTTTTCTTTCTTTATATTTTAGCTGTTTATTCAATAAAATAAGAGAACCTCCTTGCTTCGTATTTACCCTGCAGAATGAGCTGCCAACCTGGTGATTGCTGAAACTGAACATGAGCTCGTGAGCCCGGAGGTGATGCTCAGTTAAGCACACAATATCAATATTTTCAGAGTTCATATACAGTTCCAGTGTTAGTCTTTTGCCCTCTGCAAAGCCACGGATATTCTGATGCACCAGGTTGATATTGCTTACATAGTTTATTTTACATTTTTTTATTTGAGGGCAATTATTAAGGTAATTATGATTATTCGACTCATCGGATAGCGCAATTAAAAGTTGACTATTACAGCTAGAGGATACCTCCATTGTCACAGAATCTATTTTAGACAAACTAACATTTATGTCGTTGAGTTTAATGCAAGAGCGTGCCTCTTTTGTCTCAGAAGTTAATTTAAATTAGGTGGATATGAACAATTACCCAATGTCAAATTATTATATTGAAGTCGGTTACAATGCTCAATAGAAGCATTTTGGGTAGCCAAGATATTGGCTGTAGTTTTAAAAAAATAATGTAGCGAAATGGCTACTTGTCTTTTAATATAATCTGAAAGCTTATGCTTACCCTTCGTCAAATAATAATTATTACTAATAATATTATTGATGTCAATAACATTGAATTTCTTATTGTAACAAGAAATAGTGTTCAATGTCAAGTTTATGTTATATCTTAGCCTATTTTCCGCAGCTGGCAAGTCATTGTAGTAGGGAAGTGTAAACATTACAATTTTGTTTATATTGATAGATAGATAGATAGATAGATAAACACTTTATTGCACCAAAAACACATACATAATACTAATTATACAAAGAATAACTTAAAACTATAGTGGTACAATGGGCGGCCTTATCGCCTATGGGCGATCTCTTCCAGGCAACCAATGAATAGACAAGACTTAAGGAAGGGGATGGGTGATGTGTTTTGGGAAATATTCGTCAAGGAGACTAAAATATAAAATATACATACCTAAATACGAGTATACGTACATATAATACACACTACAAATAAATAGGCAATAACTAAATAAACATAAATAAATACTCTACCTATACAACTGTCTTGCTTCCGCGAGAGCGAGATAGTGTCTGTAGACGTGCGACTTGAAAACTGCCAGTGACTTGGACTGGCGTACAGAGGAGGGCAGAGCGTTCCAGAGCTCCACACCGCGAGCGGTAAAAGAGTTCCCATAGAAGCTAGAGGAACGGTCAGGGACAGCGAGAAGAAGAGCTTTACAAGAACGGACAGGTTCGGACAGAGGGTGAAGAAATTTGAAACGGGATTTTAAATAGACTGGAGAGTTAGGTAAAAACAGAATTCTGTACAAAAGAGAAAGAATATGGGAATCCCTACGCAGACGAATAGGTAGCCATTTTAGCCGACTACGGTATTCCGAAACATGATCAAACTTGCGCAGACCGAAAACAAAGCGAATAGCAAGATTTTGCAGCCGCTCAAGCTTGTCAAGCTGGACCTCGGCGAGGTCAAGGAAGCATTCGTCTGCGTAGTCGAGTAGGGAAAGCCGTGTAGCCCCGGCATAGAATAAGGTTACCCCATCTCATCCCGTGGGTGTCGTAAAAGGCGACTAAGGGATCTGAGGGAGATTAGCAAACCTTAAGTTCTCCCCGCGCGGTGGCGGATAAACTGCTTGATCCCTAAGAGGGTTGGTGTCAGGCAGGCGGCCGGCCGTAAAAACATTGCCAAATCTAATTGCAGAAGGTATAGTCAATGATGACTTACCGACTGCGCCGACCCCAAATAAAAAAAAAATTGGGGTTTAGCGGACCCCGGGCTCCCGAGAGGGATGCAAACGGGAACATCGCTCGGATGAGAAGAAGTCGAGTAGGGAAAGCATGAGAGTCTGTGCCTGCATAATTTTGGTGGCAATCGGCAAGAAATTCCGCAGCCTTCGGAGCGATGCATTGGACGCGAACATCCTCTGGCTCAACCCAGAAAGATGCGGATCCCAAGTAAGATTACAGTCAATAGTGATACCAAGGTTTTTGACTGCAGCACTGTAAGGTACCACAGTTCCGTCAAAAATTACCTGAGGCAGCTGGGCGCTACGAATTTTGCTGGTTAATCTGGAACTGCCTATGATGATAGCCTGAGTTTTAGAAGGATTGACCTTTATGCCAAAGGCCTTGCTCCAGTTACATATCCTAGCTAGGTCAGCATTGATTACCCCAATCGCAGAGTCTAATTGTAGGAGTGGTGCTTGCGAGTAAATTTGCAAATCATCTGCATACAGGTGATAGGAAGAACAGAGATTAGAAGAAATTGAGTTAATATACATAGCAAAGAGGAGAGGAGATAATACGCCGCCCTGAGGAACACCGGCAGATATTGGATTCCAAGAAGAGCAATTATCTTCAATCTGAATACGTTGCCGGCGTCCAAACAGGTAACTGTGAAACCAGTCAATCGCCGACGGACATATGTTAAGAGAGCGAAGGATACCCAAAAGGATGTCAAAGTTGACATTATTGAAAGCATTACTAAAATCTAGGAGAGTAAGCACAGTAAGTTTCCGATCATCCATGCCATGTCGAACATCATCTAAAATATTCACCAGCGCTGTAGTAGTACTGTGCCCCGGGCGGAAGCCAGACTGGAACTGGTTCATCAGAGAATTATTGGAGAGGTAGATGCTTAACTCTTTATGTACAAGACGTTCCAGTACCTTGGACAAGAAAGGGAGGATGGATATAGGGCGATACTCGGAAAAGGACGAAGGATTAGGTTTTTTAGGGAGAGGGATTATCTGGGCTTCCTTCCACAGCACAGGGAAGGTGCTCATGGAGATTGACGTGTTAAAGATGAAGCGGACGATATGTACAATTTCATCGACAATCGGCATAATCATGTTACGGCTGATGCAATCATTACCTACTGCCTATTGAGCCTACTGCCTACTGCCTTACCTATTGAGTGAATCTAAAGTATCACAATATTGAATAAGGTCTCTTTTGGTTAGACTTCCCCTATTTCCCATAAAAATAACTAAATTATCGCTTTTATTAAATTTATAGTTACTAATGCGTTGCATTATCTGTAAATAAGATGCAGATGGCATACAAAAGTTAAAGTAGGACTGAGCTGTTTTTTAGAGTTTGAGGTCATTGGCCTTAAAGTGCCCTTTTATTTAGTTAGGACCACTACAATCTCAACATTAATTGCCTTTATTTACACAAACAGCTGTTTTTTTTTTCGAAAAAAAAAAATCCAAAAGTCAAAGAACAAAAGTTGTTCGCCTAGACCTCTAGAACAAACCCCTTTCGGCTTAATACCCCCTCCTCGGAACACCCTGTATAAAGGCTTAGGGTCCGATTTGTAATTTCATCTAGCTAGGAGGACTCTTAGACACCGACTGAGCTCGACTCTCTACTACAACATAGGAACATAAATTGCTCAAACTGACTCGGTTCAATAGTTTTTCCGCGTTGTTCTCATATCTGTCCTGTTATATTAAATAAAAAAAATAAAAATCATGTCATAGGTCGATCCGCTTCGAAATGAATAGCTTACAATAATTAATTTCATTTGAAGTTATAGTGATTTTTTAAGTACGTAGGTGAAAAAAGGGGGCGCTAAAACATAATTTATTCTCAAAGTGGGCGGTAGACAAAATAAGTTTGGGAACCCCTGGTGTAAACCATCAACTATGCTGTAGTTGCATTCTGCAGCGATGGCATTCCCTCCATCCAAGCCACGAGTCAACGGCATGTATATCATTTCGGTTGAATACTCATTCTGGGTCCTAAAATTTTATTGGCCTTGGACGGATGCATGTAGTGTTTATTTTGGTTAGGAAATTATTTTGTTTTGGTCGGTTTTGGGGTGTTTACAAGGTATTTGAAAAATATCTGTTCAAATGAATTAGGAAGGTACCTTTTTATGGTCACGAGTGAAGTCACATAAAAGAAAATGTAAAAAAACTATAAAGGTAAAAAGTCAGTTTCGCATACACAAAGGTATAAAAACTAAAATGCAGAAAGTTACTTTTGCAAAAATGTCTCTGAGCACTTCCGCATAGTGTCACTTTCGCGGAAAGTTATTTTAGAAATAACGTGTGACACTCTGCGAAAGAAATATTTTGCGAAAGTGATATTTCGCACAAGTGACATTCTGCGAAAGTAATGTTTTGCGAAAGTGACTTTATGCAAAAGTCACCACGCAACCGCGCACCGCGCGTTTTTGCGAAAGTGACCTTTAACGTTAAGACCAAACTAAGTAAGTAGGTATATAAAATTTGCATTCTAAAAAACTATAATTCAAGAAAAATATGGAGAAGTAATTCTGTAGGCAATCTCAAAGTGTCGTGTGACGTGTCGTTCAGTGGAAAGCCGTCGACGTAACCCTCTTTTTTCTGTAGTCGGGTAAAAACCGCAGTGAAGAAAGCCCTAATCGCAGCTCTTATATAGAATACCTACTAGCAGCACCCGCGTTTTACCCGCGTAAGTCCCGCGGGAATATCGGGATAAAAATGTAGCCTCTTTGTTAATCCAGTATCTAGATACTTACCAAGTTTCACCGCTATCGGTTTAGTAGTTTTTGCGTAAAGGAGTAACGAACTTACTCATTTAGTTACTTAAGCTCAATATACACGACGACACTTACACTTTAACTAAAACACACCACACTTACCAGCACACATTCATGAATTTCTTTGTGTTCAGGTGTTGGCTATTTTAGGTAAAGTGTTAGTGTAAGTGTCATCAAGTAGCGCCTGGCAGCATCAGTGATTCGCTGGTCGTCCGTTTAAGTGTGTTTTTTTGCACAGCGGTAGGTAAGGTGTTCCGTTCACTACTTATCGTATAAAATATAAATATAAGCTTTACACAAAAACTTTCATATTATTATTTATAGCTGTGCCCGCGACTTCGTCAGCGTTTTTCGAACACCTACTTATCGCTTTGCAAAAATCTACGCTTAAATGGACGACTAGGGAAATACTGTTGCTGAGTTGAAGACAATCATGGCAGAGTCTGTTTAAGTGTTGATCGCTCAAAAATAATTTATTCTCGAAGTGGACGGTAGACAAAATAAGTTTGGGAACCCCTGATGTAAACCATCAACTATGCTGTAGTTGCATTCTGCAGCGATGGCATTCCCTACATCCAAGCCACGAGTCGACGGCATTCTCGACCTAATTTCGCAGGTCAATAAACCCTATAATCGCTTGCGATGAAAGACATTGCGTTCCGGATGGTTCCCAATCGCTATTTCTGCTATTAAGCTCGGGATTTCGGTTGAATACTCATTCTGGGTCCTAAAATTTTATTGGCCTTGGACGGATGCATGTTATAGTGTAGACTTTATTTTAGATAAGAAATTATTTTGTTTTGGTCGGTTTTGGGGTGTTTACAAGGTATTTGAAAATATCTGTTCAAATGAATTAGGAACCTTTCTATAGTCAGGAGTGAAGACATAAAAGAAAATGTGTAAAAACTATGGAGGTAAAAGTCAATTTCGCACACACAAAGGTATAAAAACCGGGCAAGTGCGACACTCGCGCACAAAGGGTTCCGTACCACTATCACAATTGGATACGGAACCCTTAAATGGTTTACAACAACCAATTTTTAAATTTTATAGGAAAATATGAAATATTTATCTTCGATTCTTACTCCCATCAAACGACCGAATCACATAAAAAAAAAAACCTTGGCACAAAGAAAATCTGAAACTTATAAGAAACTCTTTGGTAAGTGAAGGCAGACTGGTATATTTGACAGATAGGGCAGCCATTTTGAATTCCATGACCAACTCGATTTGTCCTGACCAATCAGAAGCGACCTCACATTGTACTAAACTCCTTGTTGTTTTTGAAACACGTTTGTTGTATGGGAGCCCCTCTTAAATATTTGTTTTATTTTGTTTTTAGTATTTGTTGTTGTAGCGGCTATCAAAACACATCTTCTGTGAAAATTTCAACCGTCTAGCTATTACGGTTCATGAGATACAGCCTGGTGACAGACGGACGGACAGACAGACAGACAGCGAAGTCTCAGTAATAGGGTCCCGTTTTTACCCTTTGGGTACGGAACCCTAAAAACTAAAATGCAAAAAGTCACTTTTGCAAAAATTTCACCGAGCACTTCCGCATAGTGTCACTTTCGCGAAAAGTCACTTTTGTGAAAAGTTGTTTTAGAAAAACCTGCTACGTGTGACACTTTGCGAAAGTAACATTTCTGAAGTCGGGTAAAAACCGCAGTGAAGAAAGCCTTAATCGCAGCTCTTATATAGAATACCTACTAGCAGCACCCGCGTTTTACCCGCGTAAGTCCCGCGGGAATATCGGGATAAAAATGTAGCCTATGTGTTAATCCAGTATCTAGATACTTACCAAGTTTCACCGCAAACGGTTTAGTAGTTTTAGCGTAAAAGAGTTACAAACTTAATCGTAATATACACGACGACACTTACACTTTAGCTAAAACACACCACACCTATAGCACTCATGCACGCATTTCTTTATTGTGCTAGGTGTTGGCTATTTTAGGTAAAATGTCAGTGTAAGTGTCATCGAGTAGTTTGAGCTTTACACACATACATTTACATTTGTAATATGCTACGAGTGCAACGGAGGAGTTCTGTTTTAGACGCCTTGGTGAACGCGAAGTTGAATTTTTCCTTTCAGCCGCCATGGTAACCGAGGTTTGGTAATCAGTTACCTATGAAGAAATTTTCCTCTTTCCTGGTAATCCGGTTTTGTTTTCGTGAAACCTAGTTATTTTTGTGTAAATTGTTTAGTTTTGGTGACAAAATAATCAATTTAGTTTCATGAAAGATAACGAGTGTAGTGAAAATAAAATATCAGTGCCGAACACGGAATTATCGCGTTACAAACAGATACTTACATGGAGTTGCAATAAAATTCGCCACCATTTTTTTTATACATTACTACCTGCATTGTTTAAATTCTAAATGTCACATAGTGTGATATTGGCCCAAATTGCCCTTAAATGCTGGCAGGAAGGCCATAACTAAAAAACTGAACTGAGTGCTACGGATATGCTACGACGACGCTAATGCCTACGAAAGACGTTTCAGACGTTTTCAAATGTCTATTAAAATTAAATTACTTCCCTTCCTTTTGGCTTCACGGTAGTCGGGTAAAAATAAATATAAGCAGTAGGTAGGTAGGTACGTATCAATTTACATATCCAGACGAACGGATCCTACAATAACAACATACGACGACATTTCAAAATGTATCGCTTTACATTTGAATAAAAATCTCGTACATCTGTGTACGAATGAACGAAAACAACCCCTCGATTATCAAGTTAAGTTACAATTCTACAAATTTATCTGTGCGGGCAGTGGGTTACGAAACTACGATTTTTACAAGTCAACAAGCAGAGTCCCGTGGCTTCACCCGCGTAAGTCCCGATCTCGCGGGAATTTCCAAATATTCTTTCTTTGTGGATAACTACACACCACAAAGAACATTATCTCCAAATTTCATGTCTCTAGGACTAGCGGTTTGGATTCTGCGTTAATATACTATAGGTCAGTCAGGAGTTTCAATTTTATAAGTATAGATAGTTAGTTCTGATTTTGTACACCTGAACATGTAGGAACTAGGTACCTAAGTTAAGTAAATAACTTATTAGTGTATTTGTAGGTAAATATTTCAATTAGACAATGCTGGACTGTATGGACTGTATGACTGTTGCCGCAAAGAATAAGCATTGCCATTCAGAGTCAATCAATCAATCAATCAAAGTCTTTATTTGTAAACATAAGTAAAATTAGGTGTTACAATTTAAGAAAGAGTTTTTCGCCTATGTCTTACCTTTGACGCATACAAATAGATAGAGTGGCAATGCGGCCAGCATTTTGGGCTCGCTGCCAAAGTGTCTAAGACTTGGATTTATATTGATAAGTTCTATTATTTTAAATATGTAAATAAAATATAACATTAGATATAGAGCTTTAACTCATTTTTCGGTTTTAATCGCGTGGTGTTTCTTACTTTTAGCATTGTTTCAACGCTCAACGTTTCGAGACTTTTACAGATCCCTGCTTCAGGATTGACTAAATTTGTAGTTTAATTTCTATTCAACATCGCGGAAACAGAAAGAAAATCTAACATTAGATATGTCAAATTAAGTTTCGGTTTCGGCCTGATGACTTACCTACTGCGCAACCGATGCAACCGAGAACATCGCTCGGATGAGAAGAAGGAGAATAAGTTTCGGTTTCGGCCTCGATCGAAACCAAAATTCTGTTTCGGGTTCAGCAAAGCATTCTATTACATGGACAACATAAATTTACTTTCGCTCGGTACAGGGTGTAACAAATGGCATTACATTAGGTGTGAAGACAAGCTGGGAATTTACAGCACAACAACCCTCGCCAAAACACATTGTTGTAGGAAGGAAGGAACTGATTCACGACCTATGTGGCGCGTCGTGCGAAAGCGCGACTGCAATGAAGACGGTTGCGGGTTCGATTCCCGCCGGGTGCAAGTATTTATGCTTAAAAAATAAATATTTGTGTCTGGTCTGGGTGTTCCTCTATGTATAACATGTTTGTATTTACAAAAGAAAAATAAATGTATGTATTATATCCGTTGCCTAGTTATCGTAACACAAGCTTAGTCGCTTACCACGGAGCTAGATGGCGCTGTGTGTTGTTGACAGATTTTTTTTTTAAACTGATTTACGGGCGTCGATTGCTTGACGTATACCAATGGGCATTATATTTTACGTACCTAATTATTTATTAAGCACTTAATATTTGCTTTTTAGGGTTCCGTAACCGAAGGGTAAAAACGGGACACTATTACTGAGACTCCGCTGTCTGTATGACTGTCCATCTGTCACCAGGTTGTATCTCATGAACCGTAATAGTTAGACGGTTGAAATGTTCACAGATGATGTATTTCTGTAGCCGTTATAACAACAAAAACAAAGGGTATAAATGGCGAGGGAATTTCGAAAAAACTCTTTTTCATCATATAAAGAACACAGTCTCCAAATTTTAGCTCTCTACTATAAGCGGTTTAGGCTGTGCGTTGATCCGTCAGTCAGAGTAAAGCCCTACAGGGATAAACATTACAAATTAAATATTCGGTCGAAATACAACAACATTTATTTCGTTTTTCATACTGTTCATGGATAGTAGACACGCAGACGTGTTCAGAAAAAACAAATAGGTATTTAGGACGTGCCTAGTTTTTTAATTGTATCATATACAGGGCTATTAATAATCGCGTACATTCTAAACTCCTATAATCTGGACCATGTTTTGTATTTGTCTGTCAATTTTAAAAGTTCTTATCACGGTAGTGTGACTTGTGTATTGCTCGCGAAGTTCCTAGTTGCATCCTTCTCGGGAGCCCAGGGTTTGTTTAAACCACAAATTATTTGGGGTTGGCACAGATAAGTCTTTTCGACTTTGCTCTCCCATATCTTTTCAACGGTTGAACCGAATTCGATCAAACATAGCTAAGAACACTCACGTATCATCGCTTCATCCGTTTACTAGCTACACAGACAGACACAATAAACTTAAAACATCCCTTTTTTTCCGTCAGAGGTTAAAAAGTCGGGCCGTGTTTTGACTTTTTAACCCCTAGCACGAATTTAGTACACATTTATTAATAGTCCTGTTTGATTTCATAAAAATAAATATCCAAAGCCACATAAACCTCAGAATGCTGTTAAAATGCAAAACATCTCGTGTATCACAGAGCGAAATAAACTCGGTTTTTTCGGTGAATATATTTGTTGAAACCTCGTCTAGATAGCTGAGCTTACATGAAAATTTTACACAACAAAACCTGAGTAGGTATTATAATATGTATGGAAAACCCTCTGGTACTATAGTAGAAAGAAGTCTTTACTAATAAATAGTATGCAAACTTGCCTGTTTTGTAAATACGGGGAAGATATGACAAAACGCAAGTCATTTTATGTGACCTTTCCTACAATTTATGTGACCGGTCTCGGGAACCAAATTTGTATGAAAGCTAGGCAAATGTAAAAGCGCCGAAGCGCCAACTACTACGTTAACTGTGGTAGATATAACCCACAGAAGTCAACTTCGATGTCACATACCTATGCACTTACAGCCGAATATGTAAAACACCACTTATACTCGTATAGAAAGGTACCGAAATAATTGAGCAGCTTCTAAATTCAAAATCAGGATTAAAAATATAGGTATAGGATTTTTGAGTCTAACAGTTGCTTATTTTTTTAAGTAGCCCTCAAATTTTGAGTAGCGTTTCACTATTTGGCCATTGTATATGTAAACGTTTATACATATGTTTATGTACCTAACCTATACGTATCTCTTTCGCACGTTTGCAAATGGCAGACGTTCGACTGGCGCAAAATACGTTTTCACGTAAGGTTTATTAATGGAGGTAAGTAAAGTTGAACAACAAATTGCCGTAAAATAATTTTACTGAGTAATATACTATTTTGTATCCCATACGGCCGAATACAGAAACGCCATTTAAATTTAAAGAGCTACCTAAATAATGAGCAGCTTCTAAATTCAAAATAAGTCTGCGAATTTTCGGGTTAGGTAGGAGCTGCTTATTTAATTAAGTTTTTAGTATTCGGCTGTTACACAGACAAGCCGACAAAACCGCGGAAACTTCTAGGTACATTTATTTATAAGCAAAATACCTCGCATAGCGGTACAAAAATAGCAAAATCCTGAAGTCATTTTCGGCAAATATAATCTCGTAGAAATTTGAGGTCACATTTTGCGTCTATTCAAAAAATACGGCAAGCTCTGTATTTTTTGTAATATTCCCGGAGGCTACGAATATGACTTGATCATATTCTTAGCCTACTTATGGTCGATCAACTGGTTGATTTTGCAAGATTTTTTTTTTTAAGTTTTAGCGAAATTTATAGCAATATTTTCAAAAATTGTGAAACCGTTTTCAAAAAGAAAAACGAATGCTGGCTCGATGTTGAGACGTTTTTAGTATTAAATAACTGCCATACTAAAACTACCTAGCTGATTTTAGACAAATTGTCTTGTAATCGAATTGTTTTTAGTCGAATGACTCACAAAACGTAGAAATAAATCGTCTAGCTCATATGCAAATATCCTGAATAGCCGTCCAAATTGAGCTTAAAAGTGAAACTCGAAATACAGTTTTCAGCATATTTTCAGCAAACTGTAAAAGTGTAAAACTCCGTATGGAATTTAAAACCTAGGAGAGCTAGGTCGAACGCAGCGAACAGCAGATTCCAAAACAATCAAGGAGCATTCAACCGTGAACTTTTATAATTTATCCATCCACATATTTTTAAAACGAAAGAGTTATTTCAGCTCGGGAATGCTGTTGCAATATGAATCGAGTTTTTTTCAATTCGAGGCAATTATTCAGAACGTTTTTAAATAGTTAGACCTTGTGCCACTATCAAGTGAGTTAAACAACTCATGGCGCGGTAATCTCCACTTGGTACTCGATGAGGTATGGTTGCCAACTATAGGCTCCCAATCTAATAACTTCGATAGGAAGGTTGGCAAAACATTTTCTCGTGTCCCGCCGGGCTTCGGAAGGCAAAAATTCACCCGTGGCTAGGCTCGAACTTGCGTCTTTAGCCGTCGCCCCTGAGCCGCAGCGTGCTGAACCATTATACCATTTAAATCTCACTTGTCATCTCTAGTAGCAGTCTTTACGTCAAGTGAGACCTTAGGGTAACTCGAAACCTCTAACACTTGGTGAGCCACACCACTTCAATAAAAATAGTAAATTAAAAGTACTGCATTCTCGGAATGATGAGCAGAATAGTATCCCAATTCTGCTCATCATTCTGAAAGTTCTCATCAGATCTTCACCAATAATTTATGGGACCAACTTGGGACTTTCCCCTTCCAAATAAAACACAGAATCATCGAAATCGGACTCCATATTAAAACCGGAGTACGGCGTGAACATATATCCACATACATAGGTACAAACAATATACCGGTCGAATTGAGAACCTCCTCCTTGTTTAAAGTCGGTTAAAAAGCAGAATAAGTGGGTTGGTTCATACCTATAGTTATACCAATACATCTCCATGTTTACTTAACTAGAACCCTAGTTATTTCTGATGACGTCAACAGGTTAGGTCAAGTACACTTAGTGGGCACTGCACTTGACAACACCCGCCTAATGGCTCCGCACGCCAACTAGCTCGTACACTTGAGTGCGTGTTATTTGGGATCAATTAGAAGATAAAAACAAAACGCAGGTCATGACAGATATATAGGTTTTATGGCATAAACATTTTGCTGTAATGTTTTTATTCAGGGAGGAAACAGTCGACTATGTGTGTATGGAGAAAGAGAAGGTAGACTTTCTTCTTAAACGTTAGTATTACTAAAACGTCACCAGTGCAGTGGTAGCATAAGTGCACGAGAAACATTTTGTCGATCGAGAAAAATGTTTTGTCTCTTTGCTAAAGCGACGACAAAAAGAGACGGACCTCAATCGACATACGTTTTGTCGTGCTCGTATGTTACCACTGCAGGTTGTCCTAACCGCACCGGTGCCATTTTTGTAAAACCTATAATTTCTCCATACAAACGTAGTCGTTCGGTACGTATGGCGGGTAAAACTGCGGGGTTCGGTCGGGTAAAAAGGCAAATAATTTGACCCACCTAAATTATGGCAATTGCAAGAAATTCCCTGGAAACAGCACAAAGGTTTCTGAATTGTACGGCGCTGCTTACCTAATTTCCTAAAGTAATGCAAAGTACCATACAATGAATATTTAAACCGGAAACACGATTTATTGCTGCAATAAAAATGTAAGTAATCATAAAAATTGTATATCTAATAAGACTGAACTGACTGTTCTACGAAGAAGCGTGTTACATTTTAGATCTCTTCGTTACTTGTTATCTTCTAATTTGGTACAATGGACAAATGCGGCAGGGACACCTTTGTAGAATGAAATCTATACATTAAATACAAACATACTTATACATTACATCATTATTGTTGCGTTGTAGATAATTATTCTTATTAATAACCTCGACGTTTCGGCAAACGGGTCACACTGGCCGTGGTCGCGAGATGACATCTACGAGTCAGTCTTCTTGCAACCACGGCCGGTGTGATTATCAAGAACGCTATTTAGACTCGTGTTTCTAATAAAATTATAATGATGATAGACGAAAACCGTGTAAACTGAAAAAGTGTACCTAATAGAAACATCGCAGTCAAAATCATAAGGCCCTGCGCAGACGGCACACTTTTTGTGCGATCGAGTCTGCGGCGCACAAAAAGTCTGCGAAAAAGGCACTAAAAGGCAAAAGACTTTTTGCGCGTCGTGTGCGTTACTGCATATAATTGCATAGGTTCTATTTTCACAGACTTAAAAGTGCGTCACAGATAGTCTGTCGTCTGCGCAGGGCCTTACCCTACTTTTGCATTAGTCAGATCAAAATTATTCAAAGTCCTTACTAATTGACATATATACATGTTCTAGGACGTGAGTCCACGGCCGAAGGCATAGTAGGACATTCTTTATTATAGGACATTTGCCAATCCGGAGTAGGCTCCCGTGGCGTCTAACAGGCCTAAGGTATCTAAGAGGAGGCCTATGCCGTATAGTGGCCTTTAGCGTACACTTTAGCGGCCTAGTATAATTATTAATTTCTTATTTTCAGATAACCCCCTTGTCTCCGAAATGGCGGGGTTCAATAGAAAAAAGAATCCACGAGGAGAGGCAACTAACGATGATTGCAATATCGAGAGGGGCCAGGATGTATCCCGGAGTTGACATAAAGATATTTCCGGGACAATTCTGGGACCTTTCCGGGACATTCTTATTTACTGTTTACGTTATGACAGCTTTTGGTAAGTTGCAGGAGATTTGGAGTAATTTAGTCTTGTTTATATATTTACACCCCTATTTATAAAATATGACTAAGTTTATGTAACTTTTGTCTCTGCCTGTTAACTTTGAAACTTCATGTCACAGTAAAAGACAAACGTTACATAAAGCTAGTCATCGTTTATAAGTAACGGGGTAAAATACAATACGACATAAAAGTTTTCAATAATTCATATTAATAATTATGTGACTTATGAACATAATTAATATAGAATTCGAGGATTAATCAATGCTGAACTTTTTAAAACTCTTTTCTCCTCTCTCTTCAGATTAATTTTCAAACTTCTTTTTTGATAACGTTAATTGTAGAGTTATTATTTTTCCTATTTAGTAAGAAAATTAAAGATTGAATAGGTTTAGATGACAACAGTCTTACTATTTTTGACGAAAAAGTTTTTTTCTTCTTTCGGTCATTTATTTCCTAATACCTAACTACAGGACGAACGAAAATTCTTTGAAGCGTAAAAGTCTTCGAAGCTTCGGGCCTACTAAAATTCCCAAGTGTCAGAAGAAAATTTGCCTATGGATTCGAAGTTATGTTATTACTGCCTGAAAAAAGACCTATACATTTCATTTAGTTAAAGTTCATTGACGATAATTTGTCTGTAAATTTAGAAAGTTAGTGGTCTGATCCGAAAAATAATTATCTATCTATACTAATATTATAAAGCAGAAGAGGTTGTTTGTTTTTTTGTTTGTTTGTTTAAACGCGCTAATCTCAGGAACCGCTGGTCCGATTTGAAAAATTCTTTCAGTGTTGGATAGTCCACTTATTGAGGAAGGTTATAGGCTACTTTTGATCCCGATATTCCCACGGGATCGGGACTTACGCGGGTGAAACCGCGGGGCGCTGCTAGTAGAAGATAATTCGTTTTAAATTACGCTCGTCTGATATTTTCTATCCCTCGTTCGTTCGTAAAAACTTAGTAGGCGTCCCAATGCCCCCATAGCTGGTAGGATACACTTATTTAATCATATACCTATCTACCTATACGTGCAATAATAATTAATCATGCCAGTATATTATGCGAGTTAATAAAGCCGAACATTTCAGGTTTCGGAGCCCCGGTACCTCAAACGTTGTTGGGACGAAGCTGCGCCTTAATTTACGCCATATTCGCTGTTCCCATGCATATTTATCTCAGTAAGAATCCATTACGCTCCCTACGTCATTCCTTTTTCGTATTAAGGCGTGTGTGAGAAGAATGAATAAGTAGTGAAGGTTCTTTGTTCACGAGAGTTTACTTAGAGCCACAGATAATATGAGGTTCGTGTTTGGACGGTGCTTGCATCAAAGAAATCTGTGGGTTCCGAGTTTGCTTAGAATTAAACGATTGTTACACTACCTGAATTGTCCGGGTGTTCAGCATAACATTGAAAGTCGCTACATCGATTGTCGCTACGTCGAAATGACATAATATCATCTCGATGGTACACTGCATCGACAGTGCACCATCGATATGATGTCCTTTTGATTTAGCGTACTTTCGATATCATGCTCTACCGATGCAATGTACCAAAGATATAATGTCCTTTCGATATGGCGTACCATCGATATCGTGTACTATCGCTCCATTAACTTTTTGCTGGAACGTTTTCGATGTACCGACAATGGATGCGCACAGCGCACACATCAAAAGAAAATGTTGATGTGAATGTGTACCTACACGATTTTTTCGATGTATGGTGTAACTGGTGTGGTCTGTCGGGGCCGACAAATCTAGTAGTATAACCTGTGGTATAACTGTAGCTTGAATGTAATTTTGTTTGTTTTAAACCACGATAGGTGAGCGTTTAACCACTATCTCACCTGATGTTAAGTGATGCTAAGGTCTAAGATGCAGCACGGACCACGGTCAACTAGAAGAAAGAAGACAGCGGTGGAGTGAGATCCGACCTGTCTTCCTTAGTGGCTGCACCGATCTAGATACGTATCAGAACATGGACGAGTTCGCTTGCCGGTACGACTTAAGCCGGTGGGTGGTAACAAGCCGTGGCCGAAGTCTCCCACCGCGGCGAAGTACATTACTATTTCAAAAAAGTAGTTTTTTGGCAAACCCCAATTAACGATTTACAACTAGGGGCTTAGTCTCATTGTTAGGGCAAAAATCTCACAACACACCAGTTAAACGTTTAAAATGTACCTACCTTTTATGGTAGATTATGAGTCTTCATCTCAGGGTAGTGCTAAAAAGAACAATTTACTATGTTCACTCGACCCTCCGGCCTAAGTCGTAGCGCCAAGCAGACCAGCTGTACCGCTACCATAAGTTGATTACGTAAATACGTTTACTTTAATATAAATAACAGTTTCCTCTCTACTACTACGTCTATGTCTCCCTGTATTCGACTTAGGCTCGTTTTAACGCATATATCAAGAACCACTTTCAAGTGATTTCCCTGTGCGAATGATTAACTTTACAGTTATCATTATCATCAAAAAGTATAAGCCAAAAGTAGAAGATGGACAATAGCCTCCACTAAACGGTGGGAAAATGAATTTGGTATTCTTGGAATAACGTAAATGATCCTATAGTCATTGCGGTGGCTATTGATTGTTTATTGAATTAATTTATTCTTTCAATATTGCTTTTGTGGATTAACGATTTATTGTCTGTGGAACGGGCATTACCAACATATGTTGGTATTTATGGTCTAACTAGCTGCACCCCGCGGTTGCAACCGGCAATGATTGATGAAGGGATAAAAATATTTTTCTAAGTTTTTCCGTTTTGGTTTTCTTTCTTAATCCACACCGCAGTTGCTTATTTTGATCAGCATTAAAATAACACGCTATATCTTTCAGTTTTAACTTCTTTGGGTCCATGCATGTTGCTATTAGTTCAACACCAATACCTAGAAAAAAAGTTGTGTAATGTTACCATAGTAGAGAAAATCGCCGATTACGATTTAGGATTCGCCTCTATATTACTTGTTTTTGACAGTGGTGAATGCAAGTACTTGTATAGTCCGCAACGTGCACGTCTGGGTGGAGAAGAAACAAATCAACTGCAAATCCGTTGGGGAAGAAGGGATTCAAACGAGGGACTGTAAAAAAGGTAGGTTATCTAGTTACTTCTTGATTGAGCGAGCGAAGCGAATTCGTTGTTGTAGTTGTACGTATTTTCTTTTGGTAAATAACTTTCTTTATCTATTTATAGATTATTTAGATAGATATTTAGAAATAGAATGGAACTCATGGGAGTTTTTTTTTATTCATAGGGTATTTCTTCCACGCAGAGAGCTACTTGATATCTCCCCACTCAGTCCTTCCACTAAAGTGATCGTAGACTTCGCGAGCACTTTGGAACGTAAATAATAAATAAATAAACATTGCACAACGAGTGCGTCGTGCAATGTTTATTTATTTATTACTCGTACAGTTATCAAAGTATGTATCCGGAGAAAATTTCGTTCAAAGAATACGATTCGAAATCTAATTTGAGTAGGTAATTTTAATAAAAATGTAACAAATCCATTGAGTATTTACCAAAGAGACTCCCGATAATGGTGTTGACATTATACTTAAATTTAATGTAAGTGCAGAGATTACAAATGTTCCGTTTGAATAAGAATATTTTTAGAACGAGGTTCCTTATCGCGCGTTGCGAAAGGGGGCTAGACGGAAAAAATTAAGACCAAAAGTAGTAACGACACTTTTTGCTATAGGTACTTAGTTGTAAGCCGTACGGCGTTTCTCTGTCTGTCTCTCTCTCATAGAAAGAACTTCGTTCCATCCGGGTGTCCCTTGACACCTCTCAAGTTTTTTTATGTTTTTTTACATTAAAAATGTTGTGAAGGACAACACATTGTAAGGAAACCGACTTGTCCTAGGACGGACTAATGGATCATCAATCGTTCAGTCAGGACAAAGCAGTTTATAGAAAACTAGTAGCTTCCCGCGGTTTCATCTGCGTAAATCCCGATCCCGTGTCAATATTGGGATCAAAAGTAAGAAAGAAATATTTCCTCTGTATAATATTAGTATCTATAGTTAGATTATTAGAAAGTGACTGTGTCTTCTTACTTTTTACAGAATTAAACCACTGAGTACAAGTCTACCTATTTTTTAAAATTTATGTTATAAATAATGTAGGCGCACTTTGCCTAGCATTTCGAAAATAAGACATTTAGCCCTTTTTTATCCCGATCAAAAGAGAAAAAACGCCTCTTTCGTATGTTAGTATTCTAGGGACAGAATCTGAAAGGGACTACAGGGTTTTAAACACACAGTAGGTCCATTTCTAGGTCATAAATTAGGATCAAACAAGCGACAGCATGATTTTACAAGGGTCTTTTGAAATATCAACGTTACATGGAAAAGCTATTAGCCTCTGTCACAGAACTACGAGGGACCATATGAACGAGAGCTGAATAGGTACAAATAATTTATCAGTCGCTGGCTTAGATGAAAACAAAAAACAGCAGATACGTTACCTAGTCTCGGAAAATGAGATTAGCTTAAAAAAAATTAGCTGACGCACTAGCCTCAGTTGTATCTAAGTCTAACCGTTTTCGCTTGAGCACATGCTGTCACACTGCGATTATCTTTTTGAAATGCATTATAATGCCTTTTGCTTTGCTAAATACAAATGCCTGAATCATTCTTAAAGACAAATGTTTTTAAATAAGTACAATAATTTTATGAAAATGCATGTACGTGTTTCTAGCTCATTTTTCGAATACGCAATGTTAAAATATACCGTATCTACGGTTTTTTGTTTTCATCTAAGGTCGCTGGTCGTCATAAATACATTGTCATTCGATTAAACGAGGGTACCAACCTACCTATTTTGGAAAGGTTTATGTAGGGAACATTGAGATATTGTGTAACTACTAGCTGCGTCCTGCGGTTTCACCCGCGTAAGTCCAGATCCCGCAGGATTTTCCAAAATCCCCTGCTTAGTGGATCTTTACACACCACAAAGAACACTCTCCACATTTCATGTCTCTAGGACCAGCGGTTTGAGCTCTGCGTTGATATATAGATCAGTCGGGACTTTCAATTTTATATAGGTACACTAGCTGCGTCCTGCGGTATCACCCGCGTAAGCGCTGATGCCGTGAGTCTCAGGGTGAATATAGCTTTCTAATGGTAAAAGAATTTATGAAATCGGTCCAGTAGTTTTTGAGTTTAATTCATAACAAACATACAGACGCACACACACACACACACAAAAATACAAATCTCTCCTCTTTATAATATAAACACTTGTCCATGCAAATTAGGTATTTAACTTCCGGTAGACACTATCTGTTTATGTTATAAAAACTGTGTCTGTCAGTGTTTGTTATAAAAACTGCTGTTGAATATAGTAGAGAAATAAAATTATTAGATAAATAATATTTTATGATCTACCTTTTTCTGTTTATTAAAATAAAAGGATTCACATTTTTTTTAAATACGGCATGTCGGCAGCGCCCTCTCTCATTTATAATATTAGTATAGATTAGTGTAGATAGGTATACTTAGTACTTTTCTTTTTAAATATCTATATACATGTTATATGTGATAAGTACGTATTAGATTCAAATTCAAAGTCCTGACTGTGCAAGCAAAAACCGCTGGTCCTAGGGACATGTTCGGAGAGTGTGTTCTTTGTCATGTAGGTAGATACATAGAGCGAAACCGTGGCATGCTACTAGGTCTTATACAAAATGGACGAGCTATCAACGAACTCAGAATATATATGGAACTCTCATTTGTTTCAAAACATGTTTCACGGATATTGCAGACTTTTGAAAATTAACGACTTGATCGCCAAACCACAGTACAAATAGGGACCGGAATGGAAACTAAGCCTAGTTGAAGAAAATATAACCTACGCAAAAGGGTTGTCACTTTTAATGTTTTGGATATAGCGAGCTATAGATATAGGTACTCCCTAAGGCCAAATTACAGACCTTCAGCAAGTTGTTCCCACAAATCGTTCCCTTGAATAATATCTCAAAGATAAATTAACGGGCAGTTACCAAATATCTCCAGTTAATATTAACACTGTTAATTAAACACTGAGATCAACAATTAATCTACGAACTATTCGTAAACCCATTAATTTATTAGATACCACAATTGTACCTAATTGTTTATCTATCGAAATAATTTCTCAGTAATCTGCTGGGTGTTTTTGTATTTGACATTATTGTTTGGCCAGTATTCTTATTGGTACTTATTACAAAACGAAATCTATTTATTTCTCATAATATCATAGGTACATGTCACTTAGAGCTAAATACCTTTACAAACGTTGTAATAAGAAATCCCTATTTGACATGGCGCCTTGTTTAGGCATTGCAACTTCAACATGCAACCTTGATATTCCGTGTCATGCACTAGGCAATTGCGCCACAGGTGCCCGTTCTGTCGTGATGAAATTATGAACTGCATCTCTTCCTCGCTTACGACTGAGGCATGTAGCGACGTCTAACAGCTTCTTTGCTGATTAACGTCTTATATTTTTCCATTTACATGGAAATAAATGACAACGTTGACATGTAGCTTCAATTTACCTCGATTTTTTTTAAGTGTTTCCTACCTGTAAGGTTGTTCTAACTGTAAGGTTTTACGGAAGATTTCCGGTAGAGACGAGAAATATGGTTTCTCAGTTGAACATCATTTTCTCAAATATCTTAGTTGTTGCACTGTACAACTACGACATTTGAGAAACGTTACCACTGTATCAAAATAAGAATATATTACACGACGTTACACACAGCCCAATCTAGCCGCAAACCGAGCACCAGGCTTCTACTATAGGTACTAGACAGCGGATATTCTTACTAGGTAGGTACATACTTTTTTTTGTAAATACATACCTACTATACTATGATACCTACGTAGAAAAAAGTTGTTTTTAACTGTCAATTATTTATTCGAGATATAGGTAGGAAAGTACCTCGCTTAGATAAAGTAAAGACTCTCAGACAAAAAATGGGGATATCGGCTAATGGGCAAAGTTTGTCCGACATAAATATCGTAGCATCTGTATTGAGTTAAGGGTCTGCACAATAAATTAGAATTAACCGAAATAACGTTATCTGGGGAACTATTGTTATCTGAAATCTATGGTAATCTGTATACCTAAGTAGAATCCTACTATCCTACTAATATTATAAATGCGAAAGTTTGTATGTATGTTTGTATGTAACTTTGTTACTCTTTCACGCAAAAACTACTGAGCTGATTGTGATGAGACTTGGATTATACATAGCTGGAGACCTAGAACACAAAGACTACTTTATATCTCGATATTCCCGCGGGATCGGGACTTACGCGGGTGAAACCGCAGGGCGCAGCTAGTCAGTAATAAATAACACAACCTTGTCATCCGAGCGATGTCCCCGGTTGCATCCCTCTCGGGCGCCCGGGGTCAGCTAAACCTCAAATTGTACGGCCAGCCGCCTGCCTGACACCAGGGTTCTAGGGACCAAGCAGTTTATCCGCCACCGCATGGAGAGAACTTAAGGTTTCTTAGTCTCCCTTAGGCGCATTTTACGACACCCACGGGAAGAGATGGGGTAACCCTATTCTATGTTGGGGCTTCACGGCAAATCATTAATAAATAACTAACACCATCTCTGTGCAGAATAAGTAATCTAACCTCACCTACAGTGGCCGGCAAATAAGTTGGAAATTTTGACGTGGAAGGGGAAAGTTCGCGCAGTAGGTAAATTTTTCATGCAACTTCTAACTATGAAAAATCGACTTCTGCGCATCCGCCATTTTATTTCTAGATGTTTGCCGGGAATTTTCCTACTTTGACTTTTTGTAGAAATTTAGTTTTTTTATTTGTGATTTTGACTACTATCAAGTCAACATAGTCGAAACGTGTTTTTTCGCTGCGCCTTTCCCGCACTTAGCCTCACAATTGGGCCATTGTACGTGGTTTCTTAGGTGTTAAGCAGTAAGACGCCACGGGATTCTAGGTACTCCGGATTGGCGAATGTCCCATGCCTTCGGACTGTAGTGAGTCCTAGGACATGTCGGTTTCCTTACGATGTTTTCCTTCACCGTAAGAGCGACGTATAGCGCACATACCTTTTTCTTAAAGAAAAAGGTATTGGTGCGCGGTCGGCCTGGATTCGAACCCACGACTCTCGGAATGAAAGTCGGGGTTCTACCACCTAGACCAACACCGCTCCAATAGTGTTAATTTAAAAAGTTTAATAATTAGGGAAATACCTCGCCTCGGCTTCTCGCTGAAATTAACCCTCACAGAAAAGACCCCCTCACAGCTCCGCACATACCATCGATGTCACGTCATCGAGCCACTACAAAACTACAGTAACAAAATTATACTAGATACCTAGGTTGTACGTATGCTATGCAGCTGCTTTTAAGCTCAGTAAAAAAGGTACGTGAGAGCTTTAAAACTAGGTATAAAGTTGGTAAACCCAGCTTAATAGTAACCTGCTGATGTACAGTCTTTTTCTAAAATATATTTTCTCTACCTGAAGTTTAGAAAAAACAAATTATGAAACACAATTAGGTTAGTCCCGGGTTAAATATATTAAAATGTAAAATCCTCAGTTTATTTCACAAAATAATCAAAACGTTAATGTAAGGGTTACCTCTAGATAAATATAATTTTACCTACTCCAAACCGTTAACCTTACAAATTACGTTTATTGCCAAATAAACAGCTGTTCACACCTCGTAGTACCAACAGAGTTATAATGGTGTTATAACAGCATTTAATGGCGCTATGCGGCGAAGCGTTTTCCCTGATCGTGTAAAGTGATGTAAATAAAGTTATTATTATTAACGACAATTGCTCCGGTTAATGCCGATATGGTCGCCTAATGGCTGATATAATTAGGGCTGTTTAGTTGTTCTGTAAATAGTTGGGTAATTGTTTAGTAAGGAGAGGAATCGATCGCTCTATAAGCTTGCCACAACTTATAGTATATGCTATAGTACTAGGTGAATCCGATATTTTGCCATGAAGATAAATAAAATGAAGTGTTCTCCTTACAATTTTTATTATTTTGTTGGAACAAACGAACAAATTATTTTGTAACTTTTGTTGGAACAAATGTTGTTAAAGTTGTAATGTAGGTAACGTACAAAAAAAATTAAACCAAAAATACTACTTTGCTACCTCAGGCACGATATTTCCATTTTGGGACCACTGTGCACCGGTCTAAGTTGTAGCGTCAAGTGGGCTGCAGGACGTGTTCCTATAAGTCTAGCTATTATGGATGAAAGGTCCACTCAACGCTCATCTATTGTTAAACATTTAACAAATGATAAATTAGCGTTTGACCGCTTTCTCACCTGAAGGTAAGTGATGATATGGTCTCAGATATAGCACGCTCATCTAGGAGAAGGAAAACAGAAGTGGTATAAGATCCGTTTTCCTCGATACGGATGTTTATCTTAGATGTGGCTACAGTGGGTATGTAGGTAGGTACGTAGATACGGATCTTTCCGAAACTTCAGTTAAAAACTTTATTAATGAGTTTCAAACTTCAACCGTCAGCGTAAATAGGTAGGTGTAGATATAAGAGTAATGATTCCAACCTTTATAGAACTCTCAAGTTAGAACTCTTCAAGTTATAATCTTATTCTACAAATCAGCCTAACCATCCCACACAATTAGAACTAAATCCTCAGAGTTCATTCAGGAATTAATCCTTCGTCTTATGAGCTAATTCGCTATACGACCTTCAATTTTGTCTGCGTACAAACCCGCCCTTTCGTGAGGCTAGAGAAACAGATGGGATAATCTAACAGCTAGGTACCTAATAAGTAGCTATACTATATATTATTTTAGGTGGGTTTCTATTGTTCTTGCTGATCTCAGTTGGAGGAAACTCATTATCCATAGATGATTTAATAGTTACCTACATAATATATGTAGGTAGGTCGGTACAAAACGGGGCTCTTCGGTTTCACCCATGTCAGGTTGATATTATTAAAATCTTATTGGAATACCTATTCTGATGCCTAAAAGAAGCATAATAAAACAACAATTCGCCGCCGGACCAGCGCTGCGGCTAATTTTGTTGTGCAGGCATTCTGTTGCCGTTATAAGAACAGAAAATAATTTATTCTTACAGGGAGTCCAAACTGCAGTAGAAACTCGGACATGATCAAAAGTTCGAGCTACGGGACTATTCGACGGAAGTGTGTGGTAAGAAAATTAATCGGCTGTATTTCTATCTTCAGTGAGCGTCTTATATCGCTGCCCCATGACGGGTTGATTAAAAAATAACTTTGTTACAGAATATCCTAACACTCCTATGCGCGTGTCACGGTGTTCCATTCGCTGCGATTTTCTACTACACTTGCGGAGCGGTCGCGTTTGGCGTGTTGAGACATAAGCCACCCGTCGATATCATCATGTTCCCAGTTGAGTTTACTACTGGAGGTGGACTGGAATATGTAAGTTTTAATTATTTGTTGCAATGCTTCGCCTCACGTTAGAAGTGCGGCACTTCTAACGTGAGGCGAAGTGCGACATCCAGAATAGCGCAAGTAAAGGTTTTCCGACATCATAATGTAAAACCACTCTCAGTGGTAAGGTCGCCTATTGTGCGATTATAGATTAAGATTTTTTTGTACTTTATTTTATTGTAATTTATTTTTGGTGAGAACAATAAATCGTTCTATCTATCTATCTAAAACAATGACTGAATGTTTGAACTCTATCAACGGACAGCCTGAGTTTGACAGGCAGTAGGTACACATTAATGTTTTGACGTAACGTGGTAATCAGCAGTATTTAACTACAAAGAAGAAATGTACCTATACTCCTTATTAGGTATTTGTCGAACTCGGTTATCAAGTCGATAGATAATACACCCGTATAACCCATACTAGTCTGCTCATCATACGAGACTTGAAGTAATGTTTCCATTTCCTCGCAGTGTTGATAAGGACCTCTACCATGAACCGGGTGTTACATAGCATTTTCTGGTTGGTTAGGCCAAAAGTAAAAAGTAGATAGCTAGCTATAAATATAAATAAATAAGTTATTACTTCGATGTGTGATCGATAACAAAGTGTGTAGTACCTAACATTATCTCGAGCTCCACCATAGTTTAGGTACCTAGTAGAGTTTTTTACTATGGCTCCACTGTCCTTTGGAAGGACGTAAGCAGTTGGGTATCTCTAACAGCAACTGAGAGCGAACTAAAAACTCTAACACACCAGTAAAGATACAAAAAGAAGACGATATTTTCTGAAGCCTTTAACCAAATCATGTTTCTATTCTAGGTAGAAGGCCACGTACGACTAATGTACGGACTCTACATAGAGGGCGCGATGATGCTGTTTTCGTGTTCGCTCGCTACGTTGCGTAGGCGCACCAGTAACACTGCCACTTACTTTGTCGATAAGTATAGGCTGGTTCAACTCGATGTCTAGGAAAATTCAAGAAATGAAGTGAAGAAACTCACTAAAAGAACAAGAACTCTTTTCTGTCACAGAAACGACATCGGGGTGATAATTTTAAGTTCTAGGGTATTTTTAAACCACCACCCAGAAAGCTTATTGTATTAGTCGAATTGTTTTAGATGATTTATTTGTTTTTAGACGAATTTTCCGTGACTTGTACCGTTCTACTAAGCCTGAATTACAGTGCACAATAATTGTATCGATAATGTATTTGAGTTCTAGGTTCTAAGTATATTACCTTAGCTCGTTACGCTCGAGCGTGCTGTCGCTCGCTATTCTAACTTATGTTAAATACTGTGAGAAGCACTTAAAGCCTTATTAATAATCGTGGAGTAAGGTCGGAGTAGTGAGAACATATTTTGTCTTTTTCCGTGACAAGAACTTTCAAAGTTGACAGACGGAAACAAAAAGTGGTAAAATTATTCCGACCTTACTCCACGTTTATTAATAAGGCTATTAGGGTTCAAACTAGTACGAGGTACAATTATACCCATATTAATGTACCTCGTACTAGTTTGAACCTAGTGAATAAAAATAAATAAATAAATAAATTCTGCGAACAACACACAGCGCCATCTAGCCCCGTGGTAAGCGACTAAGCTTGTGTTACGGTGACTAGACAACGGATATAATACTTATATTTATTTTTCTTTTGTAAATACATACATATTATACATAGAAGGACACCCAGACCAGACACAAATATTTATTTTTAAGCATAAATACTTCCACCCGGCGGGAATCGAACCCGCAACCTCCTGCATTGCAGTCGCGCTCTCGCACGACGCGACACAGAGGTCGTCAAATGAATATCTCTAAGGTTTAAGCTTGATCACAAATATTATTTATTAACGATCTTTACGTGTCGTTTACTTGATATTTCGCGGGGATTGCAACTAGCTTGTTCACGAGACATGGTAAATACCCCGTTATTTAAATAATGTTTGTCCTGTCGGGTTAAAAATTTTGTGAAGCATCAAGCTTCAAACACCCAATAATATTTTTAGTCAAAACAACCAAGTTTTAAATCTAACACCAGAATTTATAAACGAGTAATTACTTGGAGTAAGTAATGCATTTGTCCCGCTCTTGCCAGTGATTTTCAGCGTCAGGGAAAAAGGACAGTCTTATAAATAAATAATAATAATAAATAAATAATAATCGATTAATTAACCCTAGGTTGTTACAAAGACAGCTGATTAAGGCTTGATTCGACCAAAATATAATAAGCAATTATCCGCATGAATCGACATTTTTTTCATCGAACAGCTCGAGTCTCTCAAACAAAAGACGATTTATGTGTAGGTAGAATAAAATTGGCTTATTCCAGTTTGGTTCAATCAAACCTAAGTTAATTATGTAGGTATAGGATAAGTTAGTGTACAAATAACTTGTTACAAATAAAACCAAAGTATTTCAATTGTAGATAATTGTTTTATTTACCTATCATTTCCTACTCACTAGTCAACGCTATTTACAGCTTGATCATAATGCGGTTAGCAGTTTACATTGAATTTCTTGATAATTACAAGTCTACCGTCCGAAAACTGAAACGGTACTCTAAATTTGCGGGCTACTTAAATAATTAAGCAGCTTTACTCTATTTAAGTAGCCTTCAAATAAGTGGCGTTACAGTATTAGACCAAAAAAAGTAAACAAAAAATTATACATTTATTTAAAAGCGACCCCTCCCTTTTAACTTTTTCCTTTAATATTGACAGTTCTATGTTTGCATTTTTGATCTAAGATTCTCAGACAGAGTATAATCAGTAATCAGAATCACATACATACAAAAACATAACCCTCACGCAGTCGGGTAAATAGCTATTATCACAGTTAACTAAAAATCCTGTTTTTGGTAGCAAATAAAAATGAAAAATACTACGACAAGTATCAAATAGAAGAATTTTAAAACTAGTTACTTATAAACATTGGAATCATTTTCTATCAGTAATCATTCTAGATTTTTCTTGTTTTCGAGATGTTGGATTGAAATTAAACTTATGTTTCCGGTATTAATCGCATATTATCAATACCCTAACGTAAGGCATTGATTAAATGCTTAAAATCTTAGATTAGCTAGCTAGATGGTCGGTTATTTTAACAACAAAGTTCGAATTTAGATCCATCTATTTTAAAGATGTGTGAGTAATTTTCGAACAGTTTGACGTTTGGTACTGGTGAAGCTCGTCCGTCAGAGACGAGTTTGAAATGGATCACTATCAGGCGACCTTTCTCCTTCTAGTCTCTGAAAAAGACCAGTCCAATTCTATGCTTAACAGAAGCACCTCAATTAAATACGGAAAAATTAGCTTAAGAGGATAGTCTCCATTTTCTTTCTCCATACAAACGTAGTTTAAATTTTCCTCCCTGGATAAAGACATTAGAGCAAATATGTTTATACCATAAAACTTATATCTGTCATGACTATGCATCTACCTTTTTATTTTTTTCAATTTATTATTTTTTTATTATTATTTTAATAAGAAAATAAAAAAAAATAAAAAGGTAGATGCATTGTCATGACAGATATAGGTTTTATGGCATAAACATATTTGCTCTAATGTCTTTATCCAGGGAAGAAAATTTAAACTACGTTTGTATGGAGACTATCCTCTTAATTTCAGTAATAATTTTATTCTTTTCACAAAGAATGAACGCAGCAAAGTAAATTCAAACATATAGTTTTGGGTCTTTGTTTATTCAAAACAAAATGGTTCTAAAGTCAGGAGCTCGCTTGCTCCTTACTCCGGTTGGATTCCTTGAGATCCTCGTGTGAGCTGGTCTCCTTGTCGGAGACACCTTCGATGGTCTTCCGTTCTTTCAGCGCCTCTTTGACAGCGTCTATCTTCTCATGCGGTTCAGCGATTGATACTTTCTTACCTAGAGGTAAATTGATTTATTTTTAAAATAGATAGATAGATAGAACGTTTTATTGTTCTCACCAAAAATGAATTACAATATAATAAAGAACAAAAAAATCTTAATCTGGAGTGGCACAATAGGCGGCCTTACCACTGAGAGTGGTCTCTTCCGTGCAACCTCGGTATAGAAAGGATCACACGAATGATTAAGGGTGAGGTGCGTTATCAAAGGTCTTCGTTTTAAGAGGACAGTCTCCATTCTCTTTCTCCATACAAACGTAGTCGACGTTTTCCTCCCTGGATGAAGAATGTGAGAGAATGGAGACTGTCCTCTTAAGGTGTTTCCTACACTTTAAGAGGGCAGTCAACCTACTCTTTCTCCATACAAACTTAGTCGACTGTTTCCTCCCTGGATAAAGAAATTAGATCAAATATGCCTATGCCATAAAACCTATATCTGCCATGACCATTTTCAAATTAGAATAGAAATAAAATTCAGAAAAATTATATATTGAAAAAAATTAAAACGTTGGGGCATGGTCATGGCATGGCTGATATAGGTAATAGGACTTGTGGCATAAACATTTTTTTTTCTAATATCTTTATAGATAGGTTAGCATTTTACCTCATCTCATCTGATGGGAAGCGACTATGAGGTCAACGGTGTAGCACGCTTGCTTAGAAGAAAATCACTCGACTTGCGGCCGAATACCGAGAAGCTACGGTATGCGTGTACACGCGCGTAGTTTATTTCATAGTCGATGCAGCTCGTCACGCGTCTACTATAGCTTTCTCTTTCAGTTTCATATAATATATGTGGGAGAGAAAGAGAAACACGCACGGATGACACGCGTTTAGTGTAGGCCAGGCTTAGAGCCTGTCCAGAAAGCGCGATTTACGCGCGTGTCCGCTCGCGCGTAGGCACTCGCGCGTTCTCAGTTACTAGAGCTACATACATTCCGTCCAGATGCTCTCGCGCGTTACCTCACACGCGCGTAAAACGCTTGCAATGAGCGGGACTCTCGACTCGCGCGTAAATCGCGCTTTCTGGACAGGCTCTTACAGAGAGAAATAACAGTAAGAAATAGGTACTAACTCACATATCTTTGCCCTTGTCTCTAGATGGAGTTTCCTAAAATAAGGTATTTCGTTAAGAAATCTGATTGCAATCCACAGCGCTATCTATTGAGTTACTAGCTGACCCGACAGACGTTGTCCTGTCGTTTAGTATAAAAAAATAAAATTCATCAAAATCGGTTTAGCATTTTTTCTTTCATAAGAACCTTCTCCTGACAATAGCAAACACAACAAAAAAAGTTTAAGTGTGATGCCGTGACCAAGGGAAATAGGGATTGATTTTTATATAATAGAAGATTCGGAAAGAGATTTCAGACTTCAGAAAAACCTTTTTTTTACCTTTTGAGGTACGGAACCCTGAACAATAACAAAACTTCGAAATGGAACCGAACTAACTGTACAGTAACTTCTGTGGCGAGATGAGCGAATACTTGGCTGCGACGTAGAAGGTTGCGGCTTCGATTCCCGCCGGGAACAATTATTTATACTTATTTTTTATATATTTTGTTATGAAAGTTTGTTTCTGGTTACATGTCATGTATGTATAGTATGTCTTTACAAAAAACCGGCCTTCGTCCCGAACAGTTCTGTACCATTATCACAATCGGGTGCGGAACCCTAAAATAAACATTGGATCAAGCGAAATCCGTGCACGCAATGACGACGCACGTTTGAATTTGTTTTAACACTAACGCCAGTTTATCACTAGATGGCGGCAGTGGTAAAAATAAATCGCGCTTACGTTGCGTTTTATTGTGAAAAATCACGTTTGTTGTATAGGAGCCCCCCTTAAACATTTTGTTTTATTATGTTCCTAGTATTTGTTGTTATAGCGACTACAATTATCGCGGTTTATGAGATACAGCCTGGTGACAGACGGACGGACAGACAGCGAAGTCTCAGTGATAGGGTCCCGTTTCTACCATTTTGGGTACCTACGGAACCCTAAAAACGATATTGACTTTTTACCTAAATATCGTTAATAGGAAATATAGCATGATGGTAGGATAGGATATAAAATTAAACAAAGGTAAGTTTCGACAAATATATTCAACAATTATTTACAATATTAAAGTTTATAAATAATACAACCATCAAACTATATTCCTATAATCATAGACTAAATATAATTAATAACCATTCATAATACCTTTCATACAATGTATGTATATGATGTACATAATGTAAAATTAATAACATTAAAAAGAAATAGTAATTTTCTAGTTTATTGATAGTATTTTTAAGCTTTGGAATATTCCCCTAAGAATAAATTACAGAAGCGCTAAAGCTAAACGTACAGACATACAATTATACATGTTTAAATTCATGTTGGTGCGCGTCCTGATAATTCGTTCTCACATTGCCAGTTGTAATTCGAAATCTAAGCGAATTCATTGATTCTATTAAAATTTAAAATTCTTATACAAATCTTTGTGATTTTTGGCCTGCATTTTAAAGTTTATCTTTATTTTAGAGTAATAAAAAAAAGCCATCAAACCGCTCTTTTAGTTTGAACAAATAAACAATTTCTATAGTTTATTTTTTGTGAAGTAACTACATAAATTTCTTTTAATTTTTGTATGTAGCTCAAGGCTATTTTATTTTGACCCAAAGACGCGAGTTCAAGCCTCGCCGCAAGTGAAAATTTTTGTATGCTATTTTTCCTTGAAAATAAATTTTCTAAAAAGTAACTACATACTTATAAAACATAAGTACTGAAATATGCAGATTCAGAAACAAATAACAAAATATCTCACAAAGATCGGGTCTTAAACAGCGTGTGCTTGTTTAAGACCCGATATATTCCACTGTCAGTCTGTCTTTCTTCCACCAGAACTCATCTCATGAACCGTGATAAAAATGATATATTTATGTTACCGCAATAACAACAAATACTAAAAACCCTAATAAAAATAAATATTTAACTAGAGAACGCGATTTTTTGTGATAATGGTAAGGCGGTACTTGGCCAGTTTTTTTACATACAACCGCGCACCAACACGAGTCTACCCATATACACCACCTATCATTCAAACCTCATACAACTCAGGATTCTGATCTTTCCGCCTCTTCATAGCATTCTCATAACCCATAGGTTTATCCAGATCGGTAACTTCAGGCGGCTTATTCAGATACTGTTTTACTTTATTATCATTAGGACTTTGCGTCAAAACTATCGCAGCTACGAAAATCGACATTAAAAACCCAGTGACAAACGAAGCCCTATTTTCTTCAAATGCTTGTGCTATGGATTCTAAAAAGGTCCAAGTTTTAGTCTTTTTAGTCGGGTTTTCGGGGTCGCGGTTCGAATGATGTACCTTTTGTTTATCGTCAGTTTCGTCCTTATTTTCCGTACTGTTATTTTTCTCTGTAAAATAAATTTTTGGTTTGAATATTGGGAGCTTTTTGCTTTGAATATAGGGATGTTTTTGTATTGAATAATGGGATATTTTTGTTTTGAGTATAGGGATCTTTTTGTATTGAATATAGGGCTCTTTTTGTATTGAATATAGGGATCTTTTTGTATTGAATATAGGGCTCTTTTTGTATTGAATATAGGGATGTTTTTGTATTGAATAATGGGATATTTTTGTTTTGAGTATAGGGATCTTTTTGTATTGAATATAGGGCTCTTTTTGTATTGAATATAGGGATCTTTTTGTATTGAATATTGGGGTATTTTTGTATTGAATATTGGGAGAATTTTGTATTGAATATTAGGGGGTCTTTTTGTATTGAATATAGGGATCTTTTTGCATTGAATATAGGGACCTATTTGTGTTGAATATTGGAATCTTTTTGCATTGAATATGGGGATCTTTTTGCATCGTTTGCAATTGAATGTGATGAGTGATATTTGAATAAGTCTTGAAAATAAATCCACCTAGTTGAAATTATTGAGGAAAGTTTTTCTTCTGTTTTCGCGATGTTAGATTGAATTAAACTCATTTTTCGGTTTTAATCGCGTGGTGTTTATTACATTTAGCATTGTTTCAATGTTCAACTTTTCGAGAACTCTACAGGTCTCTTCTTTAGGATTGACACGATTAAAACCGAAAAATGAGTTTATTTTCAAGTTTTAATTTGTTAATTTGAGTGATTCCTGTTTACAATGAGGATTGAATCATTTCGCATTTTTTTTCTTTCAAAATTTCGTTCTGAATCATTCGATACATGGCGCTGGGATCTAAGTTCTACTTTATCGAGATTTTTGGGCACAAAATGTCAAAAATCAATTATTTGATGTTGAGATTGAAACAATGTCTAACACCATTTTGATAATCAAGTTCACTTAACTAGCACAAAGATGATAATGGAATTGACGCCCTACTCTATTTCGTAATTTAAGAGATTTGAAAACCCAAAAAAAAATGGAATTGTTTACAAGAAAAATCTAACTATGCTGAGACGATTTAGTTTTAGAATACGTGCCCTCGTGGGGTATCCAAAAGCAACGGTAATTATCCAAGGACTACCCCAGGGTGTCCTATTGGGAAGTAAAAGGTGAAACACTCGTTGCTATTCATTACTGAGCAATATTAAAAAAAAAAATCAACAAAAAATAACGCAATTTCGGGTCTCGAACTCGCATCCCTCAATTGGATGGAGTGACTTAACTTACCCAGTGTTATTTTTCTACCTTTCTACCTGGATTTTTTTCTTTACAAGGGCGGTATGATAAGTACCCATGTTTACCGACTGAAGGCACCACTGACGCAAAATAAAAATGCCATCATGTAGCGCCATCTTTACAACGATTACAGTCAAAATTCCAGACAGATTTCTCAAAAAGTTTTGTTTTCACAGACGTTGAAAGTCATCAAGTGCGTATTTATTAGCAATCACTGATCGATATTGTTCTGTCTCCATAATTGCAAATAAAAACCCACTTGTTGGCTTTCAACAACTGTGAAAACAAAACGAATCGACAAATCTGTATGAAATTTTGACCGTAATCATTGAAAAGATGGCGCTACATGATAGCATTTTTATTTTGTGTCGGTGGTGCCCTCAGTCGGTAAACACGGGTACTTATCATACCGCCCTCGTATAATGTTTCATTGATTTGAGAAGGTAAATGTAATTATCTTACCATCTCTATCGAAGGATATCCCATGAATCTGTCCGGGCGTATCGTCTTCTAACTCGGCGTACGCGTAGATTAGCGCTTTCTGTTTCGATGACAACGTTTTTGGTACCTGGAAACGGAAACAAACATGTTTATTGAATGAATGGGGCGAGAAGGTGGAATAGGCAGAAATCGTAATGTAACAGTATGTATGTACGTGACTTTGTTACTCCTTTACACAAAAACTACTGAACCGATTGCGGCAAAACTTGGAATGTAGATAGCTGGAGTTCCAGAATAACACATAGGGTACTTTTAATCCCGATATTCTCCCGGGACCGGGACTTACGCGTTGAAACCACGGGGCACTGCTAGATTAATAAATAAATAAATAAATATTGCACGACGTTACACACAGCGCAATCTAGCCCTAAACTAAGCACTAGGTGCGTACTACGGGTACTAGACGAGTGATTTACTACATATTATAGGTTTTTTTTGAAAATACATACACATGATACTTAGAAAACACCCAGACCATACACAAATATTTATTTTTAAGCACAAATACTTGCATCCGGCGGGAATCAAACCCGCAACCTTCCGGGAAAGTCCCGGAATTTCTCGTGTGGTCCCGTGTCCAGTAATTTTACATTACTGTCCCGAAATTCATGAACACTAGTTTTCTTCAACAAACCACAAAGATTTTAGCACCAAAGTCGCTAAATTGGCAACACTGGGTGAAATATCCACACTGTGAATGCACGAGGGGGGAGTATTTTTTTATTTTTACAATAAAATTAGTAAGTAAGTACTAAGTCCCTACATAACTAGTAATTTTGGAATATTTTTACCATTGCCTGTTCAACAGCAAACATTTGTAGTTGTAGTTGAACTCCAATTCCGTTTGTAAAGAAGTGCCCAGGAAATTATAAACCCGTATCTGGGAACCCTACGTGTAGCCCCAGCATAGAATAGGGTTACCCCATCTCTTCCCGTGGGAATAAAGATATGGATAGTGTAGAAGCCAAGTGACCCAACTGACATTTTGGTCAAAATTGAGTTATAGTCTATTTAATATTCTCTGAACCAATCTGAAGTTTTCGGTGTTGCCGGCTTTTAATGAAACAAAAATAGTGATGTAGTAAAAGTGTTCATTCAATCAGAATAGAATCAGAATCAGAATTCTTTATTGCAAAAATGATGAAATACCCTAAAGTTATAGTTTCAAGATTCTCCACAACTTCTTTATTTCTAATAAGTCAGCTACAATACACTCCGAATTAATATTAACTACAATTAAAAGTTTGATCAAAGATTTAATTGATTTAATTTAATTTGCTTGATCTATTTGGATAAAAAAATCGTATATGAAGGCAAAAAGTGATCTCGAAATTCCCATAGAATTAGGATTAAGACCTCGGCCACAACTGCACGAACATAGTGTCGTTGCCGCCGTTTGGCATTCCGGCCCCGGTCAATCATCAGTAGATGTTGAAGTTGTTGCGTTTGCAGAGCACTGGGCACGCGCTGTACCACGCGACGTCGTGCTAATGCTAATTTTCAAGATTCCTGCCGTTTTGTTCACACATTCAGACTGAGTCGGAGATTCTGTTGGCACAGCAACCTCTTTTGATTTTTCGTCAAATACATATTTGTATACATTGCAAATCATTTGCTTTTCAGTTGCTGTAAAAGCATGACGACTCTTCTTTTTCTTCGGCGACAAAGATTCATTGCTCGAAGTACTTGGTTGAGGATCCATGTTAATATTATTTTACACACCGATATAAAATAACAATTAATAAAACAAAGGGATACTTGGCAATGACTGACAAACATTTATTTCTCTAAAGAAAATGTAGGTAGGAAAACGTAGGTTGATTTTAATCATAAAAAATTGGGTAGGTTAAAAACAAATTTACCTTACGTCCTAAATATAAAAAACTAGCTGACCCGGCAAACGTTGTTTTGCCTTATAAATTATAGATAATTAAATTTTTCCTGAATTTTCTTTGCTATAAACCTCACGGAACCCGAGACCTTTCCAACGAATGCAAAACCGTGGAAATCGGTTCGTGCGTTCTGGAGTTATAGCGTTAGGAAGGAAAACCCGACTTATTTTTATATAGTAGATTCGTAGTAATCACTCTATTACCACCTCGCGAGTCAGTTCGTATTCGGCCCTGGTGCGTCGTTTTCTTTTAAACACTTCAAGAAAGATACCTTTTTTCGTGAACTAATTTATTTCATTTACTACTGTTTTTCAAAAAGTTCAGTGATCCTAATATAACTTTGCTTAGTTGCGTTTCGTTCGCAAAGCAAATCAACCACAAAAGAATCGCGAAGGAAAAGTGAAAACCTTTCTTTTTCGTTTCTTGCCTGGCCGAACACGTACGTTTTCCGTATACGTATTCGGAATACGGAATATCGACTCGGAATTTCGTGATCCTAGAGCAGACGTTCGTTTTTTTTAAGCTTTTATTTATTTGAAATGTTTACAGTCAGTAGGTACCTATGTTTTCCGTTCGGAAATAAAACGAACGTGTGCGGTCAGGCTTACGAAAATTCGTGCACGCAACACTGCAGAACTGGTGTGTGTATGGGCTTAAAATAAAAAAAAAAATGTGTTTTATACTGTAAAAGATGACATTTTACATATTCCTAATACAAGAACTTGCTTTTTCGGCAATCCCATAATTTAGAATTAGATTTCGAAATTGTATTGTCAATTTTCAATATTTAATTCAAAAAGTTCATTTATTCTTCAGAATTGTTCACTTTTGAACGGTATTTTCAGAATATACCTATCACTACCATCTTGAGGGTGACAACATTATCTCAAGTTTTGACATTTCGAAATGTCAGATTTGTTCAGAGATTATGAAATAGACTATAAGTGCTGTTTTTTGGAGGTAAATTATTGTGTTCCTAAAACCAAAAATTTAGGAACACAATAATTTACCTCCAAAAAAACAGCAAAATTCTAATTGCATTGAATCTTGTCAAAACTACAAGAGAGCCTACTTGTGCACAACTGATATGTAAAAAAACTTCAAGTGCACAAGTGTTTTGCTTCATATCTCGAAACTTATAAAAAGTCAGTTGGATCACTTGGCTTCTACACTATCCATATATATCTATCTATAATAGCAAGGTTGTGGTATAGCGGACCCCGGGCTCCCGAGAGGGATGCAACAGGGAACATCGCTTGGATGAGAAGAACCTTCTGCATTGCAGTCGGTCCCTCCCCCAAGAGGCCGTTAGAGTCAGTAGGATCATCGTACCTGTATTTTGACATGAACGTAGTGATCTCCGTAGCCGTGCTGACTGACTCGCTTCATGCCTTTCCGAGAGAGACGCACGACGCTGTGAGACGATGTGCACGGCATTATCTGTTGTTGAATGAACATCATTATTAGAATAGGGCATAGAATTAGGGCTGCCAACCGTACTATAATATACAGTATTGTACTATATTTCAGCTCAGCGTACTATATATTTTTGAAAGCACATATAGTACGCAAAAATACTATAATACTTGTAAAAAGTTGTTTCTTTTATAAATTCCTCCTCTCTGCATTTACAGAGGACTGTTTTCTACGAGTATGTAGAGGGAAAAAAAGAAAAGCCATAATATAATTGCTCATAATTTAAAGATTGAATGTCGGGAACATTTTTTTTATATTCAAGAAAGAAAGAGTATTTGAAAGTGTGAAAAAAAGGTTAAGTGCAAAAAATACGTATTTTTTCGTAATATTCTACAAAACACCGCTCTAATTTATGTACTATATTTTTTTGGGTCGTACTATATTTTTTAGCCACAAATACTATATTTTTCGAAAAAACTGTTGGCAACCCTACATAGAATAGGGTTACCCCATCTCTTTCCGTGAGTGTCGTAAAAGGCGACTAAGGGATCTGAGGGAGACTAGCAAACCTTAAGTTCTCTCCGCGCGGTGGCGGATAAACTTCTTGATCCCTAGGAGGGTTGGTGTCAAGCAGGCGGCCGGCCGTAAAAATATTGCCAAATCTATTTGCAGAATATATGATCAATGATGACTTACCTACTGCACCGACCCAAAATTAATTTGGGGTTTAGCGGACCCCGGGCTCCCGAGAGGGATGCAACCGGGAACATCGCTCGGATGAGAAGAGAAGATAGGTAACAGATTTCTATGACTGAGTTACTTGTTTCATAATTTTTTTACAGCCGAATATAGAAACGCCACTTAAAACTTGAGGCGTACTTAAATAATTGAGCAGCTTCTTAATTAAAAAATAGTATGGGAATTTTTGAATTTGAGAGGAGCTTAGTTGTTTAAGTAGAACTTAAATTTTAAGTTGCGTTAGATTCCACGATTTAGGCTCAAAACTAATATCTATGGGAAGCTCCTATATAACAAACGTAATTTTTAAAATATAAAGGCAACGTACCGCGATTTATTTTTACCACTGGCGCCATCTAGTGATAAAGTGGCGTCAGTGGTAAAATAACTGTTAAAGTTCGCGTTTCGTTCACGAATTCATTGGTCCAGTGTTAATTTTAGGGTTCTGTACCCAATTGTGACAGTGGTATGGATGGAACCCATTATGCTCGAGTACAACTTGCACTTGGCCGGTTTTTCTTAATGTTGTATGGAGAATGAATATTGACTTACCTGTATGGTATGATCTTCATACAAGCCCTGTATTCTAACAGAGCCGCCCAATAATGCTTGAGACACGGATATCTAGAACAAAAAACGCAAATATTTTACTTATTTTTTCGTGTGTTGGGTCTCACCTAGTGCTAGAGTTTTCAGGTCGTCCTAAGGCCTCTAACTTGACTTAACGACTCCTATCAGGGATAACAACCGGGACCAATTGCTTAACGTGCCGCGCCAAGACATTATTTTATTCCCCACGTAACTAGTTGGTTTTCGTCAAACGTGCCCGTACCCACCACCGAGTATTAATCCTACAGAGAAACAGCTTCATACAAGCCCGCGGCGTAGGTACTTCACTACATGCTGCGCTATGTGTGCGTGACCTCTCTCACCGACAGTGTGCCGACGGGGAACGTACGTGAGCCGAGTAGGCGCTTCGGGCGGCCGGCGGGCGGCAAATCCGAGCGGAAAGCGGTGAGAAGTCACGCACACATAGCTGCGCATGTAGTGAAGTACCTACGCCTCGGGCTTGTATTAAGCATGATTTATGCTAGACCGGGCCGTGTCGGGGCCGGGGCGGGAACGGGCTACTTTACGACAGCATGGACGCGGCACGGACAACAAGCAATACAAAAGCTGTCTTCATACAAAAGTGGCTAGTCCCAGACACGGCCCGGTCTAGCATAAATCATCATAGAGCGGTGTTGGTCTAGTGGTAGATACCCCGGCTTTCATTCTGAGAGTCGTGGGTTCGAATCCAGACCGACCGCGCACCAATGTCTTTTTCTTTAAGAAAAAGGTATGTGCGCTAATAATATCGCTCTTACGGTGAAGGAAAAACATCGTGAGGAAACCAACATGTCCTAGGACTCACCACGGTCCGAAGACATGGGATATTCAGTGTTTTCTATGTATCATATGTATGTATTTACAAAAAAAAAAAGTATTATATGTAGTATATCCGTTGTCTAGTACCCATAGTACAAGCCTAGTGCTTAGTTTGGGGCTAGATTGCGCTGTGTGTAACGTCGTGCAATATTTATATTTATATTATATTTTACTTTTTTAATATTAGTAGGATAGATACGTCTACTCCCGCTGGCACTGTGACTGTTACTGTATTACGTTGGACCTGTATTAGTAGGATAGATACATACAGAGCAGTCAGTGTGTACGTCAGGCCCGTCCCGCTTGAAGTAGCTGGAAGGTTCCACCTTGAAGGTGACAAACACCTCGTTACTGCCGACTGACATGCGAACTGTCTGCCCATCTTCTACTCCCGCTGGCACTGGGACTGTTACTTTCTTACGTTGGACCTGAGAGACAAAATATAGATTAATTATTGCTTTTCTACACTAATATTATAAAGAGGAAAGATTTGTATTTTTGTGTGTGTGTGTGTGTGTGTGTGTGTGTGTCGTATGTTTGTAGTGAATAATCTCAAAAACTACTGGACCAATTTCAAAAATTCTTTAACCATTAGAAAGCTACATTCACCCTGAGTATTTGACGAGTGTAATATACTAACCGACTGTCCTTTGCCCTCGCACTCAATGCACGGGAATTTGATCAGCATTCTGGTTCCGTGACAGTGCCTGCATGTTGACCTCATTACAAATGGACCTGGAGATTTTATTATGTTTAATTTAATATTTAAATATTAGGTTGGTATTTGACCTTTATATTTACGCCACAAATAAACTGAGCGATATTTAGAGCAGCACCTACCTACGAAATTCCGTTTCAAAATAAAAAACCTATAGATATAGCACAAATCGAAATTAAATTTAAAAGAAAATTGAGAACATCAATTTTCTAGTGCTTATGGTATGAAATTCTGTGTGCAAACCAACAGAGGTTTAAATATTACTAGCTGGGCCCCACGGTTTTAACCGCATAAGTCCCGATTCTGCTGGAATATTGGGATCAAAAGTAGAATATGTCCTTTCCTAAGGTCCAATCTATCTCTATAACAACATTCAGAAAAATCCGTTCAGCGGTTTAGGCGTAAAAACGTTACAGAGTTACCTTCGCATTTATAATATTTATGTAAATACTGGCTGACCCGGCAAACGTTGTTTTGCCTTATAAATTATAGATAGTAGCCGATTCTCAGACCTACTTAATATGCATATAAAATTTGGTAAAAATCAGTAAAGCCGTTTCGGAGGAGTACGGTAACTAACATTGTGACATGGAAATTTTATATTTTAGATCATGACAAAAACTAAACTATAATTTCTACAAACATACTAAACTTTGCAGACTTAAATAGAACCTTACCTCTAGAGAAAGTCTCAAATCCGCTACCATTACAGTAAGTACATTTGATGGACTTAGTACCGGGCTCACACCGAGAGCCCTGGCATTTGGGACATGTGTCTACTACATTCAGGTTTATGTCCTTGTTGACACCTCGAGCTGCCTCCGTGAACCTCAAGTTTACTATTACCTGTTAAATGGATATAGATTGGATTATACATTTTAAAGTAAGATGATTTCTGTCCATTTATTAGAACTACAGGTCTAGATTGCGTTTGTAGATAATTTTAGATTTAAATAACCTATACTCTAAAAAAATATAAAAAACATTTGTCACAATGAAGATCCAAGGTTTTGAATTTCTTTAAATTCACAATTGGCACAGCACAGATGTAAAGGAAAAAACAGTTAAATAACCATACTAAAAATATAATCCAAAGAATTTGAACATGAATTATGTTGCTTTTCAATGATTCGAAGCTTTAATAAAAACCAGTTCAAGACCAGAATGCAAAGTAAAATGTAAAATTTGAAGCAGTTTGCAAAGCATAAGGCCACATAAACTATCATACCAACCTCTTGAGCTGCACCAAAACCAAATTTACTCTCTGCAAAGTCACTAAAGGAATCAGTTTTGAAGCCTGCATCACCAAATATCTTCCGGAACAACTCTTCAGGGTCTATGGTGGACTTGTACTGCCATTGATGGGTAAAACCGTCAGCTCCAGACGGGCCTCCACCCATGCCCATCTGCTCAGATGTAGTGCCGTATGTGTCATATTGTTTGCGTTTGCTTTCATCGGATAAGATCTGAAAATTCAATTGATAAGTTATTTTCACAAATAAATATTGCAAGATGCGATATTTATTTGTGAAAATAAATATTGCAATATCGCAGAATATCCCGCAGGATCGGGACTTACGCATGTGAAACCGCAGGACACAGCTATTAAGATAATCTAATAATTGCTTTTTGGGTTCATTAGAAGCTGATTTATGTATACATTACCTAAATATTTTGTGTAAACTTCCATGAGATTACCTCATCCAGTGGAACTGAATGTCAGAGTTATTTATTGCTTAGGGTCAAAGGTCTTTAGATCTCGTTTTTTATGTGTAAATAAAATGTCCAACTGTAATTCATAATATATCTATGCTTGTTTACCTCATATGCCTCAGAAACTTCCTGAAACTTCTTTGGTGCCTCAGGGTCAGATTTATTAGCATCAGGGTGGAATTTCTTTGCAAGTTGATAATAAGCTTTCTTGATATCTTTGGCAGAAGCATTCTTGGATACGCCTAGAACTTTGTAGTAGTCTGCCCGAGCATTCAGGCTGTTGGTCGTGTGAATAAACCTATGTCTAGGACTTGCGCCATCTAGAAGTTATAGTTTTTGGCATTAGAAGTTGGAGTTGAGGTTATGTTGGGGAATTGTCATGTGAATTTCCGAAGCTACCTAACAGTGAACTGCTTGCTAGTATTAAACCTAGCAGTTTTTGTTGTTTGTGTCTGCATATGCTTAGTATTTAATGAGTAAAGTTAAAGTTAAACCGGTGATGTAATAAAAGCATGTAAACTCACAAGTTTTCGCAGCTAAAAAACCACTAGATAAAACGGGCCCAGATACAAAACGATCACAATTATTACACTTTTTATGAACAAAACGATATGGAGTTTTAGATATATTGCTAGTAATTACTGAACTAAGAGTTTTTGGATTCAAAAAACCTAGAACACTCCGGGTAGGAGCCATTTTGGAAAATAAATGACAGACTCAAACGTCAAGAAGACACTGACATTTTAAAATAGGGTTGGGCCATTTCCTTTTTGTGGTTTCTGTTTGTGGAGATCTTTTTTAACCTGTGGATCATTCCTATTCCGGTGTGACCATTTACTTTTGGTTGTTATTTTTACACTCATACATATTTTTAAATAAAATGTTATAGGAAGTACTATAAAATTACTGACACTTAAAAAATCATCTTATTTGAAATAATAATACTTGTTTCAGACTTTCAGGATTCTAATAATTTCAAAAACATTGTTCGAAATTATTTTTGTGAAGGTTTGGGAAATCCTGATGATAGGCAATCCTGGCAACATTATTTTCCAGGGCAACGGTAGGCAAGATGATTTATAAACAAAAAATGATCTCAGAAAAAGCTAATTATTTCAACAATTACTGAAATAAACGTGTCGAAGTGCTACTGAAAAATAAAAACAATACCAACTCTCTATAAAATCGGTGTAAACAGTGCTAAACATGGCTTCTAGAAACGGTCGGGACCAAAAGCTGGAACAACAGGTAACAAACCGAACTTGAATAAAAATTTAATTATATTGTGCCCTACTATTGTCCAAATTAAGGCTACGTGCTTTATTAATGAGTTCACTGTAGAAACTACAAGGTTGATATTTGTTTTAGCGGCAAATAATGGAGCAGAAAATGAAACAAAAACGACAGAATGCTGGGATGGTTCAGGCCAATGATTTGAGAGTTGGTTCTGCAAAACGTCCCATATCTGGTAGCAGATCGCGAGAACTACACGGTAAGCCCTAACAAAGTACTCCCAAATCATAACTTTATAAATGTTAAGCTTTTTCGCATGTGAAATCAGGTGTATATTTTTTTTAAAATTTTTTGTTACTGGTATGTTTTATTTTTCGTTTTACGACAGGCTACGATGGTCCAATGCAATTTCTAATGTCACCAGTGAATCCGGACCAAGTCATACCTCTGCAGACAAATAGAATATCAACCTACGATGGTAAGACTTATGCTTAGGTTTTTAAAATTATTTTCAAACTAACAATTGTGTGGAATATTTATTTAATTGTTTATTTTTATGCTTAAGTCTTACTTTAGTTTTGCTGGGCTTTTTCTGCACATATAAGGCTGAATACTGAAACCCTACTCATAGTTTGTAAGCCACCTAAACAATTAAGGAGCTCCTAAACTCAAAAAATCCCATAATACTTTGAATTTCAAGGTGAGAAAATTTATATATTTAATTTAGAACAACTGATTCAGACACCTTGTAGGTAGAAGGTAGGTAGGTATAGCTGGCGAACTACACCCAACATCTTTTGTAAATATTAATAAAATGACCTATATTCCTGAATAAATTATTTAAAATTTGAATTCAGGAGCTTATCTATAAAGTAGCTATCAAATAAGTGGTGTTTTTGTATTTGGCCATTATTCTCATAAATGGGCCATTGTATATGGCTCAAGATTTCCCTAAATTTTACCCAGATTGTCACAGAAAGCCAGCATTCTGCTAAGATGGCTGAAGCCCTCAGGGAGAGTTCCTCCTATTTTTAGGGTTCTGTACCTCAAAAGGAAAAAAGGAACCCTTATAAGATCCGTTACTTGTCAGTATGTCTGTTATTATGTCCCCATTTATTTTCTCAGTAATGGGTGGATCTAGCAACTTGAAATACTGATACAGATAGTGCAATCCACCAAGACGCGCCCACCAATATTTGGTTAAGGCATATACTATAAACGGTTAGGAGAAATAGTGGGGTGCGTCTTCAGGGCTTATGGGTAGATATAGATACACTTGTTTGCTTTGAATTTAAGATAACATTTGTCTACTGGACTAATAACATTATAGATCATCTTTTCGTATAGTTGTATGGCTCACCAGTGTTTAGAGTTCTCAAATTGACAATTTGCCCTAACGCCTCTAACTTGACCTAACAACTGCTATCGGAGATAACAATCGGTACCGACATCTAACATGTCTTTCGAAGCATGGAGCTTAAGATTATTTTTTTGCTACACAAATTATAGGTCACCCATCCAAGTAACGACCGCGCCATACGTTGCTTAACCCGCACGACCATTCAATATCGGCAGGTGCAGCTAGGCCAATGTCCTTCTCAACATAGTAAAAATAAATAATTCACACCCATTTCATTTGGCCTTACCTTGAAGTAGGCACTAAAAATCGACAAATCTTATAGATGACTATTGTATAGGTCGTTTATTATGAATAATTAATTGCTTAAGTGAGTAATAACTTGGATGGACTTCTGAGTGTATTAGGTAGTAGTCACTATTGACTATAAATGATTAATCATTGTTCACCTAACATTTAGAATGAAGGTATGAAAGTGTGTAGTTAGTTACTATGAAAATTAGTAGTTACATAGCACTGTAATTTTGAAGTGTGTAGTTTTAAGAGCAAAATTTACTAAAAATATTATACAAGGAGAAATGCGTCATAAAAAATCTTCCCGTGACAGATGGCGTAATGGTTAGCGGCCTCGCTCGGCTAGCGAGGGGCGGCAAGGGTTCGAATCCTGTCACGGGAGGATTTTTGGTGATTCATTTCTCCTTATAAAATATATTTAATAGAGCTCTTAGTAGAGTTTTTGTGGTATTGAACAATAGAAATAAGAAATGGCAAAATTATGAAATGATACTGCAGTAGTTTGTGTTCAAGGTAATATTATTGGATGTAATGCACAAGTTGTTAAAGTAAAGATTGTGTTTTAGGCCCACAGTCTGCAAAATTTAAGTACCTATTATGATTTTTTTCTTGAAATTTGATGCTATCTACGGGGCTCATACCCAAAACTTCTCCATCAGTAATTGGCTGAAATACCTTTGCTTCATAAAATAATAAAGCAAGCACTTTTATTGCTAAGTTATGTACACAATGATCTTATATTCGTAGATAACAACTTTCCCATTATAGGTACATCAATACATGTTTAAGTTTTACCGGGTCTTAAATCGCGTATTATTATTTGTTATCAGCGCCCCGCAGTTTTACCCGCGTAAGTCCCGATTCCGCAGGAATATCGGGATCAAAACTAACCTTTGTCACTCTCCATCACTTAAAGTTTAGACTATCTCTATGAAAATTTTCATCGAAATCGATCGAATCGTTTGACCGTGAAGAGAGAACAAACAAATATACTATCAAACTTTCCTTGTTATAAAATTAGTTTTAATTTGGATTTATTATTTCAACGTTTCAATTATGTTATAATAGTCATGGTCACGAGGAGATAAGATCATCAGCGGGCGTCATCACGCGCGCTCGTGAAAGAAAGTGAATGCTGACCCTCGTGAATGAAAGATGTTTAATTTAACTATGGTTTTTAATTTTAGAAAAAAAGTTTTTATTAAATGCTGCACTAGACAGAATTTGAACCTGCACTACAACCCTTACGAATCCGTTGTAATGGACTATCCACTTGCGCCACAGGTGCCCATCGTACCAAAATAATATCAAGGCCTTTTGTGTTACATTTTTCAGTCATAGTTCGTAAATAAGTAAGGGGCGCGAGACACGACATAATCGCGGCATAATCACTATGTTATCAAATCATGAGAATTTAAAAAGTTTATCATAACATGTGTGCTGTATTTAGCTGGGTTTGATTAGTTCTTTACATTTATTTACGATGTCAGCGCTACGTACCGTGGATTATTTACAGATTCCCTTGGCTTGTAGTTTTCAATTACATTGATACAGTATTGAGTTTAGCACTCGGTTTCACCCGGGAAAGTCGGGAATATCGGGGTGAAAAGTAGCCTATGTGTTATTCCAAGTCTCAAACTATCTACGACTCGAGTTTTATCGCTATCGGTTTAGCGGTTTTTGCGTGAAGGAGCAACGAACATACCCACACAACACACATACAGACACAAAATGTCACCTTTATCAGGACACAGATCAAAGTATTAACATCAGCTTACTTTTTACTGTGTGTTTCCGCAACTAGCCCTATAACTAGGTCTTTTTGCGTGACTTTAAGCCGTAGGTTTCCTTAACCGTAAGTGCGATGTTAATAGCGCACTTAAATTTTTCTTAAACAAAAAGACATTGGTACGCGGTCGGCCATTCGAGACCACGACCTTCAGAATGAAAGTCGCGGTATCTACCGCTGGACGAACACCGCTCTAACACCAAACGCTGTTTTAAAATTCCAGAGCTAGGCAATCAAATAGAAGTGCTAACAGTCAGTGATGCAGACCACAGCGGTGAAGAAGATGATGAAAGCGTGCCGGTGTGTAGTGTGGGGCGGGACGCTAGCGTCGATGATATATGTTCGGATGCAGCCGTCGCTCCCATGCAAGATAGGAACACGACACGAGAAGACTCGCCTACTCAGGTACAGATAAAAATGTGATCAAGTTTATCTAGGTATTTTTCGCTTCACTTAGCCTCATAATTGGGCCACTTTCGATTTCTTTAACTTTATTCCAAGTTCGAATCATTTTACGTATTGAATCTTGAATTATATTACGTACTAGCAGATTCCCGCGGTTTCACCCGCGTAAGTCCCGATCCCGTGGGAATATCGAGATCAAAAGTAGCCTATGTTACTCAGGGTTAATGTAGCTTTCTAATGGTGAAAGAATTTTTGAAATCGGTCCAGTAGTTTCGGAGAATACCCCCAATATACATATGTACATACATACATGTTACCAACGTTACCTCTTTATAATATTAATATAGATAGGTATTCCATCTTCTATCTATGTCTATAAAAGGCTTTGTCCTGACTGACTGATCAACGCACAGCCTCTGATATTAAGAGCTGAATTTTTTTATGATTTTTCAACAGACAGCGGAGATAGAAGGTTCAGTGGAAGGCGCTGTAGAAACATTCGTAGTGACTCCGGCCAAACATGGTACCTTGTACAAATGCAGGATAGCTCGAGACAGGAAAGGCATGGACCGAGGCTTCTATCCTACGTACTTCTTGCATTTAGAGAAGGATTACGGGAAGAAAGTGTTTTTGTTGGCTGGTAAGTTTTACTACAAATATTATTTAACTAGCTGACCCGGCGAACTTTGTTCCGCCTTAGAGGCAAAAAAAGAAAGAAAGAAATAGTATCCTATATCCTTCTCGTGGTTCTAATCTACCTCCCCATCAATTTTCAGCCAAATCGGTTCAGTGGTTTTCGTATATCCGTTGTCTACACACCGTAACACAAGCTTAGTAGCTTACAATGGGGCTAGGTGGCGTTGTGTGATGTTCACATAATTTATTTGTTAAGTAACTCTATCTCTTCCTATCTCTATAATGTGTCTCTGTCGCTCAGAAGAAATATCTCATTATACTAATTTTTATAACTAGGGCAGGTCAATTAATGAACTTCCTATGTTTTTGCTGCATATAAACTTCAGAAAGACAGTATAAATGCTAGGTGACCTAGTAAGAAATATTGCGGTTCCGACAATAGCTTGAACGATTGTATATCACGCAACTAATTCCGGCACCGAATTTATGTAACATTGTCAAATTTAGATCAAACGAAATGTGTTTCCTGTTGCAATAAGTCTCGTTCAAGGTTATTCGAACTCAATATTTGTGCCAGCCGTCGATATAGTACCTACTAGTATTATAGGTGACTAGCTGCGTCTCGTGGTTTCACCCGCGTAAGTCCCGATGCAGCGCCGTGGGAATATCGGGATCAAAAGTAGCCTATGTGACTCATTTTAGGGTTCCATACCCAATTGTGATAATAATCCTTTGTCCGCGAGTCCCACTCGCATTTTACGAGAATTTTTATCTGATAAGGAGATAACATTGAAATTAAACAAATTTTTTGGTTTTAATCGCGTGGTGTTTATTACTTTTAGCATTGGTCCAATGCTCAACGTTTCGAGATCGTTAAAGATCTCTTCTTCAGGATTGACTGTAATGAATCCTGAACAAGAGACCTGTAATTGTCTCAAGTAAAATGATTTCAATCCAACATCCCGAAAACAGAAGAAAGAAGATAACACCTTGATTTTGTTCTCAGCTCGAAAAAGAAAGAAATCAACAACATCTAACTATTTAATATCAACGGACCCGACGGAGCTAACCCGCACAGCAGACAGCTTCGCGGGCAAACTGCGGTCCAACCTGCTCGGTACTGCCTTCACAGTCTATGACAACGGCAAGGCTTGGAGGAAACACGACCATAGCAAGACGAGGCATGAGTTGGCTGCTGTTGTCTATGTAAGTCATATTCCCATAGCAAGACGAGGCATGAGTTGGCTGCTGTTGTCTACGTAAGTCATATTCCCATAGCAAGACAAGGCATAAGTTGGCTGCTGTTGTCTACGTAAGTCATATTCCCATAGCAAGACGAGGCATAAGTTGGCTGCTGTTGTCTATGTTAGTCATATTCCCATAGCAAAACGAGGCATAAGTTGGCTGCTGTTGTCTACGTAAGTCATATTCCCATAGCAAGACGAGGCATAAGTTGGCTGCTGTTGTCTACGTAAGTTATATTCCTATAGCAAGACGAGGCATAAGTTGGCTGCTGTTGTCTATGTAAGTCATATTCCCATAGCAAGACGAGACATGAGTTGGCTGCTGTTGTCTATGTAAGTCATACGTTCATAAGTCATCCGTAAGTCCCGATCCCGAGGTAATATCGGGATATTTGCAGAAGGTTGCGGGGTTTAGCGGACCCCGGGCTCCCGAGAGGGATGCAACCGGGAACATGCTCGGATGAGAAGAAGTAGTCTACTTCTTATACTGATCTTCAACATTTGCCGCTTATATTTTCCGCTACTAATAAAAATATCAAAAATATATCAAAATTAAAGAATTTTTCGGTTTTAATCGCGTGGTGTTAAAAGCAATAACTTTTAGCATTGTTTCAACGCGAAACATCAATATCGCGAAAAACAGAAGAAAAAACTAGTTAAAATTAGTTTTATATCAGCATCGTGAAAAATCAATATAAACATAGTTTCAACAATAAAATGAATACACAAAACCACAAACAAAATACTCATAGTTTTGTGGTCAAACAGTGTCTTAAAAAATATCCCGCGTAATACCTAGTAGTTATTAGCACATGAGCAATAGTTTTAACTTGAACTTTTCCTGTGACACATTTGTTTTGTAAACATTCGGTTGTTCACCATTCAACTTACTGACTCAATATTTCAATGAATGGAATTAAATGACAATAATGAAAAACGTAAAACACACGTCACGTAAAATACAGAAAGTTAGAAAAGCCATTAGATCAAATACGAAAATGTTCCATTCCCTTTCTTTACCAATACTCTGCTCTGACTACTTAGTAAATTTATGAACTTTTGACTTATGGCATCCACATAAAGTTCGTAATTGACGGCCTCTGTAACGCGTAGGGCTAAGGCCCGACTCCAATGCAGAATCTTAACATTAAAAAGTTCCATTTTTTTTTAATACACCATAGATAGTTGTTTGACCACTATTTCTCACCTGATGGTTAATGATCATATGGTCTAAAAGACGTAGTTCGCTCAGAAGAAGAAAGACGGCAGAGGGACAAGTTCCTGCCCGTCCTACTTAGTGACTGCACCAATCTACGAACCGGAACACGGACGAGTCCGCTTAGCGCGACGACTCATCATCATCCGAGCGTTGTTCCCGGTTGCATCTCTCTCGAGAGCCCGGGGTCCGCTTTCCTACTTTTACGTCTCCACTTCGCACGATCTTCGGCATCCCGTGTAGTGAGGCCATTAGCACGCATATCCGATCTTACAACGTCAAGCCAGCACTTCTTGGGTCTTACCAATCTGCCGCGGCCGGGCGGAGGCGCCATAGCAAGACATTTGTTTCCCACGTAACTAGCCGGTTTCCGTAGAACGTGGCCGTACCACCGTAAGCGGCATTCTTGCAGTTTGTCTGCAATGTCTCGGACATGAAGGCTGCCCCTGATGCGGGAGTTTCTGACGCGGTCTTTTCGCGTCACTCCACACATCCAGCGCAGCATCTTTGTGACGACTGTGTCCAATTAATTCTGAACTCAAATTATTTTTTTCCAGGATACAAACGTCCTAGGCTTCAAAGGCCCCCGCAAAATGACAGTAATCCTCCCCGGAATGACCCCCGACCGACAACGAGTAACCATCGCACCTCAAGACGACAGCGAAACCCTCCTCGAACGACAGAAGAGCCAAAACTTTGACGACATCGTAGTACTCCATAATAAGACCCCAGTCTGGAACGACGAAACACAATCCTACGTACTGAATTTCCACGGCAGAGTGACCCAGGCGAGTGTAAAGAATTTCCAAATAGTACACGATTCGGAGCCCGATTATGTTGTCATGCAGTTTGGTAGAATTTCTGAAGATGTCTTCACAATGGATTTTAGGTATCCATTGTGTGCGTTGCAGGCTTTTGGTATTGCGCTCAGTTCTTTTGATAGTAAACTTGCTTGCGAATAAAGGGTTTTGTTATATATGTACTTATAACTAACCCATAATTACTTATTTATTTATCTATGCCGTATTTCAGAATCATAGATAGAAAATGTACTATAAAATTTTTACAATGAGAATTGCATCATCAAAAATTCTCCAATGACAGGATTCGAACCTGTGCCCTCGCTTGCCGGGCGAGTGCGCTACCACTGCGCCACACAGGAACCCACGTGACATGATGAATTAATGATTATACTTTCTCCTTGTTTTGTTGGAACGCCATCTACCAGAACAGTTTTACAACTACACTGGCTTAGATGGTCAACTTTACAGTTAGTTTAGTTTACCGTAAAAATGTAAACAAAACACTCTTACATTAATTTGAATGTTTACGTTTATTAGCTCTTTATTTACGTTTTCCATTGATTGACAGTTTTTTGTTTACATTTTTGATCTAAGGTTCTGAAATTGAGTGTTGCGTATGTGGGTACAGTATTAGAAACATACTGAACCCACATACGCAACCCCTTTATGCTTGTGTTGTGATTTCGGTTGTGTTTGTATTTCACTGATGGTTTGGAAGTATTCGTTGTGTTTAGAAAATTGCGAGCTGTGTGTAACTGTATGGGAAACCGATAGATGGCGCTATAAGCCTAACTCGCAAAAAAAGCGTTTTTATTATCAACCCGTTAGCCTGAGCTGCTATGACGCAGTGGAACGGTGTTTCGGCAGGTTTGACCGATAAGCAGAAGTTCGATTCTCGTCGCGGTGCATTTTTGTTGGTTTTTTTTTTACCCTGAAAAGATTTCCAATCAGAAAGTTTGTTTTAAGGGTGTGTTGCACCGAATTGCATTTATAAACTACGGTTAAACTGATCTACTCCGAAATAGGAGAACGTTTTCAATTGGTGTGATTTCTTTAATAAACAAATATCGAATTATCTTATTAGAATTATGCTTGCATTTTTACGCTTATTCCTGACAAAAATCATAAAATTCAGTATTCGGAATCTGGCCATATTTTTTTTTAATAACTTGCCATCACAAAAAGAATTAAAACCAATTATATTTGTACAAATTATTATTTAAGTTAATCGAAACGCACTACTAGTCATAGTTTAATTTAATTTATTTATAATTTTAATTTATTAATTATAAAAAGAAAATAATCATGTCATAATTTTGCGCACAATTTTTTGTTTAGCAATTTAGTTAGGGCGTTTATCACGCGTGCAAAATGAATTTGCAGCTAGTTTAAAATGTATTTTTCTTAGTAAATTAAATATACATTGGTGTTAGTATTAAATAACGTTAAAATATTTAAAGTTAAGGAATTGAATTCATCTCAGTGTTTATTCATAATTGAAACTAAATAATGGTAATACCAGACCAGTATTAAAATTTACTCTCTCACAAGTTTAATTTCGTCTCTTAAGTTTTTCTTAGTAAATTTACTATTACTGACGTAATAGCTATCCTTATAAACCTATATAAGAGTTGAATAAATGAAAAACTTGGTCACACCAAAATCGTGGCGTGCGTGGCGTGGCCTCTGACTGAAAAAGAATGCGTCGTGTAACAACGCTTACAGACAGAGCTGCATCGACTGTCAAATCAAACACGGGCGTGCGCACCCTTGTCTTAAGGTGCATTTAGACCAAACGAACACAGAGCTAGAGCTAGAACACGAGCATTCAATCGTGAATGTTTAGTGAAATAGACATAGACAGAACAACGAAAGAATGCTCTACGTCCGTTTACATTAAAATAATATGACGTAGTGCGGCTAGAATGAGCATTCTTTCGTTTGGTCTAAATGCACCTTTACACAACGCGCATACGTACGGTATACCCGGCTCTTGATGTGGTGACAGAGTTTACGCGTGTAAAGTGTACGTTCCGTCACGCAAACGCATGCGACGCTTTCGGTGTGGCCTCGCGTTTATTTTGACGTAGGTATAGGTACCTACGTCAAAATAAACGCGAGGCGCGAGATTATTGCGACTTCTGGGCAAACATATAGGATCCACTCGCTTAGCGATCCGAAGTGTATTTAACCCACAGTTAAACCCATGGTTGTCTTAAATGAAGATGGTGAAACAGGCTCTCTATTAAGTTATCGTAATTCGATCAAACATCACATTCTCATTCCTACACTGCCTTAAACCAAATAAATTAATAATTTTCACTAAAATAATCTATATTTATCTACTTATATGTATATTAAATAAAAATAAATGTAATAAATGTGTGCCTATTAATAGGTTATTTGTTTAGATAATATAAAATGTTTTAAAAAAGATGTAAAATAAAATAAAATTGTGATGAGCTTTTTTCGATCTTGTTCCCTACTGCCCATTTTACTATAAGACAACGAGGGACACTAAGAAACGTCACCCAGATTGTTCTTCTGTTTTCGCGATGTTGGATTGAAATTAAACTCATTTTCATCAGGATTAACCAGACCCGTAAAGGTCTCGAAACGTTGAGCAATGAAACAATGCTAAAAGTAATAATCACCACGCGATTAAAGCCGAAAAATTAGTTTAATTTCATTACCCTTCCTTTTCGCTTCCCCGTGTCGGGTAAACACATTTAACCTCTCTGGGCAGTCGGGTAAACACATTTACCCTCTCTGGGCAGTCGGGTAAAAAAGAGTAAATGAAAGCTCATTGAAATAAAAGCGTCAAAACGTATCGAGCTTCATTAGTAATGTGTGTGGGTGTTTTTATAACCCGTTATTTCTAATGTATCTTAGGAAACTGTCCATTGTATTTTAGTATTATAATGTTGTATATAGGATACCTTTAGGGGTTGATTTTTATGTAAGATTTTTGACATTTTAAACCCATTTTTAACTATCCATCAACCTGAGAATGTATTCTAAAACTAAAATGGTTTTCGAGGTATCAATGCTGAGGCATTGTTGAGACTTTCTGTCCCTAAGTCACAAATAAACATGCGACTTACTGTTTTTTATGTCATAAAATCTTACATAGTCACGCCCTGAGGCTGGTAATATATAAATAAATATTGTAAGGTTCAAGAACGCTCAATAATAAATGCGCTATATTTTACGTACTTATGTCTAAACTGTCAATTATGATTTGTTTTTCTGGAATATCCGAATTCAAGCTCTCTTAAGACACTAATACAATACTACTGAACTTACCCGATAAGATTAAATGGATTTGAAATTGTTTTAAAAAATAATAATTTATTTAGAAATATTTATATACGAGGGTAGTTTTTAAAGTTCACAGCCTCATTTAAATCGCTTTTTCGAAGTCAGCGGGTAGCTTAGAGGCAGCTTTTCGCTAGCGGAGAGCCAGCGAAGACTCGCGCATCGCAATTATCCCAATCAAATGAGGCCGCAGACTTTTCAATCGCCCCTGGTATTTTCTAAATGATAAGTGGTAAAATTATGTAAAAATCATATGTATGTTTTAATGTACAGTGCCTTTGGATAAATATTATTAGATAAAATTGAATGTGCGTGCCTTTTGTTTTGTCGTCGACATGTTTTACTGAGACTTACTGCTTTTGATCGAAGCCTGAGACATGTTTGAGACCTTGAAATTGTAGGATAGGTGCCTACAATTTAAAGATCTCAAAAATATCTGGTTTTATTTTTCTAATACGATACAATATTTTAAAATAATGATCTCCCTGTATCTGTCTCTTTTAAAATTTAGTTAAATTATAATTTAACAATAATGTTCTGCTTGTTGTATAGATGTCGCTACTAACAAAAATAACAGTATTATAATATGATTGTCTGTTTGGAAGCTGTTAAAAGATAGATTAACTTATGTTTCATATGAAACATTTCAGTCGAAGTTAGAAGCGTTTTTTTATCGGGATTTTTGGCTCGTTTCAGAATTTCTATTGGCGCCCCCGCCGCCATGCTGTAGAAAAAGGCGTTATTTAATCTTAAATTGGGCAATTGGTGATTGAGACCACAGCACGGATGCCACAGAGAGTGGGTTCCTAATCGTATGATTGAAAGATAAAATCGACCAAATCCCCGTCTAGATATTAAATTAGTAGATTGGTGTTAGCATAGCCCTTTAGACGCTAATATGTAACTGCTATTTATTGTTTCATTTAAGGGGGGGTAAGGTTAATTCGGTAAAAAAAGGCATGTTTTCAAGATTTTTTTTTGGCAATACAGATGGTGTTAGTTTATTCAGTCGATCTATACATGATAATGTAACATTAGAACAATATTCTCCTAAATTTTCATTGCAAAATATCAAAAATTGAGCGAGTGACAGTGAATCTCCGGAGGCGCCTCGAGAAAAAGTTGTTTTGCGGTGTCCATCATAACTCGCAACCAAATCATCGGAAACAAAAAAATCAAAATGCACTCGTTAAAGGAGATGTTTGTCGAGGTATTCTTTTTTTTTTTTTCGATTTTTCGATTTTTCGTAGCACTTGGAAGCCAAAAACCAGATTTTCACTAAAAAAAACGGCTAATTTGTTGTTGTAAAATTGATGATTATTGAAAAAAAAAAAGCTCTCGACAATACCTGGGGAATTATGTGAAGAAACACTGTGCAAAATTTCAAAACGATTGGTCCAGTAGATTTTTAGTTATGGTGGACACGGACTTCAAAAATGACAAGTCTCAGAAAAACGCTTTAAAGTTTTTCTTGAGATATTATGCATTCGATTAAAAAAATTTAAAAAAAATTATTTAATACCTGGAATCGAAATAGAATTCAGAAAAATTATAAAAAGGAAAAAAAAACAAAATGTAGGGGCATGGTCATGGCTGATAATTGTGTATGACAGGAACATATTTTTTCTAAAAACTTTTTCCAGGGATGTAACAGTCGTCAGTCGACTATGTTTGTAAAGTTTGTATGGAAAAAAAGAGTGGGTAGTAGACTGTCCTCTTAATCCTATTAGATGACTTTTTCTGTGACCTTGTATTAGTTTCTGATCATTATCAATCAGTACAAAGTTTGAATTCAAAAGAGATTAAACACATAGTTTCGAAAGATTCCTCATGACAGACATCCAGTTACTTTTATACCTGAAATTATTGAAGGTGTACCAGAATCTAATGGCAAATAGGGTAATAGTGGGAAATTGGCTTGTACCATCTTGATACTTTATTATTTACTAGCAGATTCCCGCGGTTTCACCCGCGTCCCGATTACTCAGGGTGAATGTAGCTTTCTAATGGTGAAAGAATTTTTGAAATTGGTCCAGTAGTTTCGGAGATTACCCCCAATATACATACATACATACATGTTACCAACATTACCTCTTTATAATATTAGTCTAAATGTAGAGCAATGTATGAAAAATGTATCAAAACTGGTTAAGTGTATACTGACAGGATCATGACATTGCCATATGAAAATCTCTAATTCTTTTTAGGTTTCCGTACCCAAAAGGTAAAAACGGGACGCTATTACTAAGACTCCGATGTCTGTCTGTTCTCATGCCATGAGATTCTGTCCGGTAGACCTATAGTATCCTATATTGACAATTTGAATCTGTGTAGGTAATATGTATAATAGTTATTAATGTATTATGCACAAATCAGCACAATGACAGTATCTCTTAATATTAACTCTCGATTTTGTGTGACAATATTTTTACTGTATATAAAAGCTTTACTGTAGTCAACTTAGTTTATTTTTACTATAAGACTAGATGAAGCATTTTGTGAAGTTTAACATAGAATTTATCATTTCTTACTGTATTGCTGATAAATTATGAATTTAACATTCCTTTTTGTGATATGAAATCATGGTTTGTTTTTGAAATAAAACTTATTGGTGCATTTGTTGTTTTTCTTTTATATGTGCACTAGCACCTCCCCGCGGTTTCACCCGCATAAGTCCCGATCCCGTGGGAATATCGGGATCAAAAATAGCCTATAGCCTTCCTCAATAAATGGACTATCCAACACCGAAAGAATTTTTCAAATCGGACCAGTGGTTCCTGAGATTAGTGCATTCAAACAAACAAACTCTTCCGCTTTATAATATTAGTATAGATTAAGTACCTAATCTAGGATCAGGCTGCCTTATGCTAGAGGATCAGATGTACTATCAGGGTCATAATACCAGAGCTGGATGCCCAACGGAGAGCAAAATTAAACTTTCCACTAGCTGTTCACTTAGTTGTGTCACTTGGGCATGAGGTTGCTCTCCTTTATAGAGAACACTAGTGTTTGGGGACATGATCTGTCTATAACTAATCCGGACAGTAGCTCCTGAGAGTGGCCTGATGGTACATCGGACCCCACCTATAAGTCAAAAGCGATGATGGCCTAGTGGGTATGCTATTAGATGATATGTTATGTAGGTAGATCATTTGTTGCAGGGTTGGCGGTCCACTTAGGATCTTCATAGTTTGTACAGTGTCTAAGTTGAGCCCTTCATTTGTAGCCTAATGTGGAAATTAGCCATCCGAGGTTGGACACTGTAGGTAGGTGACCCTTCACATAACATTGTCTGCTTCACTACCCTTGACCTTAGTTCTACCAATCATTAGTAGCCTGTGAGATATTGCTTAGAGCTAGAAAGCTGTATAATTTATGGTGCAATGACCTAATAGGTATTAGTATTATCTGAAAAGGACTTCAGAAATAATAAGAATTGATGGGTTTTTTTAGATTTTTATTGTCACCTTACAATGTAAACTTATTCCGACTTGGCAGCAGCTGCCTTCGCTTTCTTCGGCTTGATAGGCCTCTGGGAGCGGAGGATTGCGGAGGCGCGACGGAGGGTAGCCTTGGTAAGGTCTGTGCGGTAGTAGTTGGATTTCAGCAGCTTCTTTACCTTGAATAGCGATCTCCTTGCACCGGCTTTGTACTGGCGCCTCACTGCGTTCTTCACAGGCTTGTTTGTTGCTTTAGCCTTCTTGTACACGATAGTAAACCCTTTCCTGTCTGGGTTCTCTACCACGCTGATAGCTTTCTTGTGAACCAAGCCGTTGTATCTGTACGAGTTGAGGTTAGTCACATTGTTCGGCTCTTTGCTGAACGGCTTCTTGATGTCACGCTTCTTTACTAAGAAAGCGTTGTTGTTGCGGATGATCATCCAGTTTAAATGGGCCGACATTTTTGTGTTTTTATCGTAAAAACTACGAAAAACAACGTGCTCACGACGTGTTCCCGAACGAAAAGAAAAATGATGGAAGTCTAGTCTATGGTCAACTTTTGACAAGTCTTTGACAGAATTTTTATTCATCGATGTCTTTTGTCTATGGGTTAATCGACTAAAACGTAGTGATGTCAAAAACGATTCAAAATCGTTTCCTGAAAGTGACAGCTGTTGGCATGATTTTACCGTTGAATTTTTTTGCTTGATGAAAGAAGTGAAATGTCAAATTCCAAAAACTAAACTTGTCTGGGACAATTTCATGTTGAATTTCTTGTTTAGCCTTTTCTTTATTGTATTTACAGTATTTATCATATTAAATGTAGTTTTTGGGATAAAAAATCATATGTGTATTGTGTAAAGTGCCAAATTGATGTCTCGTTCTTGTTGGAATTATGAATCAGGTTGATCAAAATATAAACAAAGATATGATTGATTCTGATCTGATTGACGTGGATTCGTTGGATTTATGCGACGATCAGACCTGGTAAGTACCCTCTAGTAATACTAGTAGACCGGGAGAACCTAAGAAAGAACTAATTTTCCAATAAAGTTCGTGGGGCCGCATTGGTTCGTCATGCCAACTCCAAATCGGATGCATTGTAGAACCAGGCCATTTATCGTTTATTGAACGATTTCAGGTCTAACCAGTTAGTGCAGTCATCAGGAATGAGGCTGCGAGTAGGTGTTTGATGATTCATTTTGTATTTACAGGTGTTCTTTCAGAATACATTGCATTTTACTTCCCACTGCACTTTAGAAATCTGTCACCATAGGTGCCTATTGATAACTAAATCAAATTCTCTAAATTACACCATAAGAATACGAATTTTGTTTTGTCAGTCACAGTCGAAAGACATAAATAAACATAATAATGTAAACCTGAAACAATATAAACAAACCTTCATACAACTAATATTAGGTAGATACTTATAAGAATAACATATGAATCTTGCAGTCTTTACAAAAAAAAAAAGTATAAATTATACTGCAGGACATTGCACACAGCGCAATTCAGCCCCAGCAACTATTAAGCAACTAGGCTTGCACTAAGATGGAAGAGACCTATGCCAAATAAGTGCAAACAAACACTTAATAAAAATGAAAAAATGCCAAAATCCTACTATAAAACACTCTTACACCCATATTTATACGAGTCGAGTATTTTAAGTAAAATCTCTGTCACATTTTTGCAAACGTTGAAAATCACTGACAAAAGCGAGACAATTGCAATACCTAACCAAACAAACTAACTAAACAACTACTCCACATCTCTATAAGTAACAGGGGTTACTATTTGAATAGAATCTCTAAAAATACAAAAATCATTGTTATTTGTTATTCTACCAATAAGATCATTAATAAATACAAGCCTTCAACTATATTCTATTCAGGTGAAAGTGGAAAACTCATATAACAAAGATAACTATTGATTGTAGCTATAGTATGACATAAATGCACTTCATATAGTCCCAAATAATATTAATAAGGAGATTAGATTGCTGAGATAACCCTCGTAATTAACAATCAGCAGAATCTTGGTCAAATATTTTACGTCCATAAGTATTTATAAATACTCATCTTTACGTTGGAGCCTAGACCCTAAAATCACTGCAGAGCAGCATGTATACCTAACTGGTCATTAAGATTTGTCAGAAGAATTCTTTTAATCATTTTCTGCTTCTCACAAAGAAATAAAGATATTTTTAGGTACTAGGTATTATAACAACTTATGGAGACCTAAACTGAAAAAACCTGTGGGATTCATCGAAAATGATTATTTTCTGATACAATGTTTTTTAATGTGTCTGTTTAAATTGTTTGTAGATGACATTGTTTCATATGTTTTGGTGTAGATTTTAAACCTACTAGTATTAGATATAAGCTTTTACTAACACATTATGGATTGTAAATATCTAAATAAATGAATCAAAAATTAAAATATTGACAGGTGTTTGAAGCCTATCCATATTTAGGGTCTCTGCTTACGTAACATTTCTCGTATGAGATGTGCTAATTTCTACATACAAAAATCCCGTCAGAGCGACGATGGGGGGGATGGCACGGGATTTTTGTATGTAGAAATTAGCATGTCCCATATGGGAAACATTAAGTATGCAGAGACCCTTCATTTAAAAAGCCTTTTTTTGTCTTAACTGGTCCTTTTGTTTGTTAAAGGTTGTATACTGTCCCAAACGACTCGGGTGAGAAAGTGGACATTGTCGACTGGAATCTCTCCTGCGAATGGTCTAACCCGGAAGACCATGAATACCAGCAGTTGGAGAAAAAACTCAACTCTATCTTCGACAATATACTCACAAGTAAGTGGCTGTTGTTTTCTGAATGTACAAACCCAACACTTGGATATACCGGTAGTCGATCGCTGAAGAGACTAGCACCGCCCAGATTTCGACTGAATCAAAGGCTTGCTCGTAGTCCACAAACACTAGACATAATGGCCGTTATACTCCTCTGCCTTCTGTATAATCTGCCGGAGCGTATGTATGTGGTCTACGGTACTAAAACCTTTTCGGAACCCGGCTTGTTCAGGAGGCTGGAAGTCGTCAAACCTTCGCGAGAGACGATGGTGATAACCCTTGAAAACAGCTTGGAGACGTGGCTTAGCAATGAGATGGGTCTGTAGTTCCTCAGTAGGGCTTTATCACCCTGCTTATGGAACAACACCGACACACTCCTGTTCCACGCCTATGGCGTTTTTCCCTCGTAAATGACGGAGTTGAACAGCTTCTGAAGGACTATGAGCACTGGTGATCCACCCGCCTTCAAACGTTCTGTCGTTATACCATCATACCCCGGTGCCTTGTTGTTTTTTAGCTGTTTGAGAGCCATCCTTATCTCGACGTCCGGGAGGTCTTCGGTATAATGTCGGGTTAAACGGGCTCTTACTTAGCCTGTCGTGTATTATACATATTATAAATAAACCTTCCTCTTGAATCACTCTATCTTTTAAAAAAAACCCGCATCATTATCCTTCGCATAGTTTTAAAGCTGTAATACAAAGGGACAGACAGACAGCGGGAAGCGACTTTGTTTTATACCATGGCAAAATGACACAATATTTTGAAGGTGTTTATAACTTTTTGCATTGTTTTAATGCTCAACGTTCTGAGACATTTACAAAAAATTAGTTTAATTTTTATCGAACATCACGAAAACATAGGAAAAATCAATAGTAGTATAGTGTAGTGTAGTATATTCGTTGTCTAGTACCCATAGTACAATAGTGCTTAGTTTGGGGCTAGATTGCGCTGTGTGCAACGTAGTGCAATATTTATTTTATTTATTTTTATTTATGAACTAACTTGAATTCTATTTGTTGATCCTTTTCTAAAAAGGACTCAAACCGGATTATCTCTAGTATTTGTAGTTCTACCATAATTTTATTTATATCTTTATTATGTAATTCAGTTACATTTCAAGACAGAATTTATTTTAACTAAGCCTCTCAAACCACTTCTTTAAACGGCAGTTATACCAAGATACATTTTTTAAGAAACTTATTTATAGTATACAAAAACGATCTGCTTCTCACAACCATAGCCAATCCAACTCGGATGAATAGCCAATTAATCTGTATCGATTGGATAATTTTGTCAATGATTGCATGCATCCAGCTAGCTGATCTAATGACATTTGATACGGATCATAAACCATGGACAAAAGATACTACCTTCTAATTCTTTAGCTATCTTATCTACCTACGTACTTATTGAAATTTGGATAGGATTTTGTAGTCAACTAACAGTCCCGCGGTTTCATCTGCGTAAGTCTCGATCACGTGGGAATTTTCAAAAACCCTTTCTTATCGGATGCCTACATCAGCTAAAGAACACACTCTTCAAACAGCTCTCAACTATCAGCGAATTAGGCTGTGCGTTGATCAGACAATTAGTCAGAACAAAGCATTTTATATAGATCTTAGATAAAAACAACAAGGGCAGATACGGTTCGGAATATCGGAATAAAAAGTAGCCTATATTAGTCCTCGATAATGTAGCTTTCTTTTATTGAAAGATTTTTTTAAATCGGTCCAGTTTATTTATTACAAACATACAGACGCACACACACACCCAAAAATACAAATCTGGGGGGGCGCAGACATATTTCAAGGAGGGCGCGGGCCACCTTTACAGTTAATACCTGCGATCGCTGAGAGAATGCATTCCAGACGGCTCGATACGACCAATGAAATTATTTGAAATTGACGCCTGTGATGAACATAATATTGTTTCCTCAGTCGGCCAATATCAGCCTCTAGGCTGGCAGTGACCAAATACCTTTTGTATGAATGAAAAAAATTAATGAGTAATAAAAATTCTTATTTTCAACACTTTTTTATCCTGACCTGACAATCTGGACTGGAGGACGGGGGGGGGGCGCGGATTTTTTTTATGGTCGAAAGGGGGGCGCGACTCAAATAAGTTAGGGAACCCCTGGTGTAGATGTACATAGACAGACATCGGCAGCGACTTTGTTTTTATAAATGAAGTGTCAGTGATGCGCAAAGTTAGAAGCTTCCTTTGAAAAGTACAATAATTTTGCCTACTTGCCTGTATGTAATGGTAAAACGAATATATTTTTTACTTACTAGGTATTAAATATGTATTACATTTTCAACCTTCACAGTTGATAAGTCACGTAACCAAGTTGCAATAATATCCTTTGGTTTCCAATGAATAGAATGATTGCAGTGACATTGAACTTTTATGTCTGTCTGGTCAGTCATGGATCATTGTATGTTGATGGATAATATTTGGCCCCTTACTCATAAACTAAAATAATAGTACATTTAGAAGGTGAGTAGTCAGAAAAACCGTGGTCCCTAAAATGTTTCAACCAAGCTTCAGCTCTAAAAAAAACTGCTGCTGCTGAAAATCAGGGTTTTGCTTTTTAGCAAATATATCACTTGGCAGTGTCCCATCTGCACCACTTCAGCACATAACTCACCTCACATCTGTTGTACCTACAGGTGTGCTTTTTCGTTGAGAAATAAATGATTATCTGTCTATTCAATTTTTTTGGAAAACGGTTCAATCATTTTTCAGAAGTTTGGCAAGGTTTCGAAGTGCGAATTCTTGCAAAATTACCAACAATTGCCGAGTGGTCATTTGGGAGATATTTATCTCCGAATTATAATATCTCCATTGTCGACTAGTCGGCAGTTTCAAAACCGACTAGTCGGCTAGTCTGCTAGTCGGGAAAAGCCATAGTCGGGCCATCTCTGCTGCATCGAAGCTGCCCTTGATAGTAGCACAGTACATAGAAGATAGTAGCTTCTGGTCAGTCATGGATCATTCGATGTTGATGGACAATATTTAGCCCCTTACTTATAAACGACTAGCTTCTGCCCGCGGCTTCGCTTGCATGTCCTACAGAAAACAGGAGTAAGATTTTACTTTTATAGCCAACCCCCCCCCCCCCAAAGGTTTTCCAAAATACTCATTCGAAATGAAATAAAATGGAGAAACATTTTTTTTAATTTTTACAGCGTAAATTACTTTTTATTGGAAATAATATAAAACAAATGAGATGTAAACTAATAATTTACGCTGGAAAAATAAAAAAAATGTTTCTCCGTTTTATTTCATTTCGAAGGAATATTTTGGAAAACCTTGTGGTGGGGGCCCTATAAAAATAAAATCTTAATCCGAATAATATCGATATTAAGGTAGAAAACTAAATTCATAATTTATTTTGGTATTATGTTTGTATGGAAATGGTAACAGTATCCACGTTCTTAAGCAGTTGGACCCAATTGTTATCTCTGATAGCAGTCGTTAGGTCGAGTTAGAGGCCTTACGGCGACCTTTAACTTTAACACTAGGTGAGCCACACCAATAAACGCCAAAAAGGAGAATGAGCAGCTTCTAAACTCAAAATCAGTATGGGAAATTTAGAGCTTAGTAGCTGCTTAATTTGTTTGACTATCGTTTCTGTATTTGGCCGTTTGTCTGTCAAGAAAACAAATCGAATTCGAAACCGCAACAAAATTGTTCAGAAATAGGTCACAGATTGCATAGTGAGTGGGTGCTATATTACAGACAAGACATAAAAATGTCGCCATAATGCTAGCGCTAGCTATTTTGAGATCTTGCACTATTTCCGTGAACAATTTCTCATGATAAACGGTCTCCGCCTACCTACTTGCTTTTCACTTTTATTAGTCCGTAGGTATTTTGTTTTTGTAATGTCTGTGCTTTAATGTGCTAAAATAAGTGCAATGAGGATGCGCTTATTAAAGTAATGTAGGTCTATAAAATCTGTAGAATTTCTTATGATTTCAATGGAATTTTGTGAAGAATTAAAAAAAAAATTCTTACAATAATTTCTGTAGTGATTTCGTAACAAACGCTCACATAATTTGGAATCTATACTTACATATAAAAATTAAACTCCTGCTCCTGACTGACTGATTGATTGATTGACTTATTTTTTTCCCTTGCGTTCTGCGCGGCTCAGCAATCTGTATTTTGCATTTGACTAGTCTTTTGGATGGTCTGGTCATGTCATTTTGTTTTTATAAAGGTCATCAAATAAGATCTCTATCTGCTGTCAGAAACGGTCCAGGAGGTGAGGTACGCTGTTCCTCCTCAGTCTTGTAATGCTGATACTACCAGCTCCTGATAACTCATTAGTATTTAGGCAAGGCGTTTATTGTTTTGATATTTGGTGCCTTTTTAGTTTACGTGGGTCAGCGACTTTGCTAGCATTCGTTATAATTAAACCCCGATTAGAGCTTATGATTAGCTCTACTAATCCACATCCGTTCTTCCGAAAAACCCGATCGGAAAATTAGTACTTATTCTCTAATTACTACCTCTGTACCTAATACAGGAAGTTAGTAATCTATCACAGTTGCACTAGTTACTCCTGTTTCCCATCTTAACTCACCTACAACGCGTCATTGCAATTTCATCTCTTTTCCAACCCAATAAAGTAGAATTTCAAAGTCATCTTTGCGAAAAACTTATGACGTTAAAAATGCAATCTCATTCACTCTTATGTCATGGAAGTTAGAGCTTAAATTGCAATGTGACAGCGATATTATGGTTTCATAGATGTGGAATAGACGTAAATGGTAGGTTTCGTCGTAGATTGTTGTTAAGAACATGTTCTGTCGAGACCTTTTTGTAGGAGATATTGATTCTGTGATGTGTTTAACCACCCACTTAGTATACACAGATATTCGCAAGAATAGGAACTCTTCTACTTACGTCATTTATGATATTCGATGGGTTTCTATAGTAAAAATACGTTCGTTTTAGTTACGGACTGTAGGCAGGTTTTTTTTTGTAGGGTTCCGTACCCCAAGTGTAAAAACGTGTCCCGGGATTAAGTCAGCTAAGGCTACACAGTTGAAAATTTTACAATTGATGTATAATTGCTTTTGCCGCTATAACGACAAATACTACAAACGGAATAAAATAAATATTTAATTTGGGCTATAGGTACAACAAACTTTTTTTTTTCCGCACTGGCAACCCTACGAGCCAACAGCTGTTTGAAATAAGTCTTCTATTTATTTCAATTTTATTGTATTATTTATTGATTATAGTGCCCAATTTTCGATCTCTACGAAACTTCGATGTGAAAGAAAAACGTGAAACTCTATCAATGTAATGTTTTAACATGTAGACCAGTTTTGAAAAAAGGCTTCGCCCTACCTACTGTACCTTACGAAAGCAAAACGTATCTACTTATAATATAGAAATCCATCCTTAATGCCGGCCTTCCACTGCGAGCGGAGCGGAGTTAAAAATGTGTCAGTTCAACTTCCAATGATTGTTTCCATAGCGCGAAAGAGTTGTGTGACTATGAAAACAATCATTTTATGTTGAACTGACACATTAATGACTCCGCTCCGCTCGCAGTGGAAAGCCGGCATATCTCCAGAGGTGTCATGCCACTATCTTGCTTCCTTCCTATACAACTGTCGGTCTATGAATAGAATATGTATGGTATGTAGTCTGTGGTGGCTATTTAGATGCCATTAATGGAGTAAATAGGTCGATGTACCTGCTATACGTTTACCTAAAACTAAAACGTACGGGAATATTTCATTTGCAGACGTTGTAAACATTAATAATCTTTATAGGTAGGTACTATAAAAGAAAGTCGTGCCAGTTACACTATTTATATCTCACGAACGGCTAAACCGATTTGGCTGAAAATTCGTGGAGATTTAGCTTAGAACCAGGAGAAGGACATATGATAATTTTGATCCCGTAAACCCCGCGGAATCGGGACTTACGTGGGTGAAACCGCGGGGCACAGCTAGTAATAAATAAAATTTGCAGGACGTTTTACACAGCAGAATCTAGCTCCAAATTAATAAACTAGGCGTGTATGGGCTTGTAGACTGAGTATTAGACAGACAACTCGCGTAAGACGTAATCTTTCATATTACGTATTAAATATTTGTATTGTAATACTTTTCATTTGTAAATAAATATAAAATCGTCGTCTAGCCATTCGGAAACATACGGAAATACATGGAAAAATCATGTACTTGATTATGTCTGTATTTAAATACTTAGAAACAGAGACACTGTTACGGGAAGTACATAAGTATACTTACTTACATAAATACTACAAGTTTCTTCATCGGTTTACTTATATTGACAATACAGTTCCGTGAGACGTATATACATACATAATGTATTAATTAACACATAATATGTCGCACAAAATACCTACCTATTTGATTGCGCGTGCGAACGAGTAATGTTGAGATATTTGTAACTTATAGCATTACTAGTCGCTATTTCGTAGCTCGTCTTCTTTCGGAATACCTCAATGCTTTCTTGACTGCTCTATCAGTTTAATACGGAGAATATGTGACACTGACAACCCTGCCAGGTACCGTTTTATTTATTAAAAAATGTTTTTCCTGGGTCCCAAATCTACTCTCACAATCGGAGGGCGCGTTCGGAAACCACACAGTAAAATCTCGACAATTCTAAACGTTCATGTAACTTATACATCGTTCTTAAAGAATAAATATATTTGAATTGATTTGTGTCTCGATAGAATGTCGATAGAATAGTAATTCTAGGGTTAAAAAGTCTGTGGCTGTACCAAAAGGGATCAAAAGTAAATTTGCTCTCATACTAGTCTTCACTAATATTATAAAGAGGAAAGATTTGTATTTTTATGTGTGTGTGTGTGTGTCGTATGTTTGTAATAAATAAACTCAAAAACAACTAGACCGATTTTAAAAATTCTTTAACCATTAGAAAGCTACATTCACCCTGAGTAACATAGGCTACTTTTGATCCCGATATTCCCACGGGGTCGGGACTTACGCGGGTGAAACCGCGGGACGCAGCTAGTAAAATCATAAAATTAAATAGAAACTACACTAACCTTTAACTTACACGGTAATATAACGATAAATCTCACAATTTAGCAGCAGTCTATACTATACCATTTATAGTGTTTGTGATCAAAAAGCAATATCAATTCACTTCACTTTAACTTTGATGTCCGGACGAATTGATGTTCACAATCAGCCATACATTATCATCGCGTATAAGTGACTAGTTGCGTCCTGCGGTGTCACCCGCCTAAGACCCGATCCCGTGGGAGTATCGGAATTAAACGTAGCCTATGTTACTCAGGGTGAAAGTATCTTTCTAATGGTGAAAGAATTTTTGAAATAGTTCTAGTAGTTTTTGAGGTTATTCATTACCAACATACAGACACACATACACACAAAAATACAAATCTTTCCTCTTTATAATATTAGTGTAGATTTGCCGTTCCTTGTTGAAGCAAAGCTTAGGTACGTTTATGTAGCTTTTACCGGTATTGATACAATAAGAAATATCAACCGGCCAAGTCCGAGTCGGACTCGCGCACGAAGGCCTACGTACCATTATCACAAAAAGTCGCTTGTCATTTGTTGTATGGAAGCCCCACTTTAACTGTGTTACAAAATACACTACGTTTCTAGTGTATTTAGTTATAGAGCGGCAACAGAAATCCATCATCTATGAAAATTTCAACTGTCTAGCTCCAACGCTTCATGGTGGCAGACAGACAGAAGGACAGCGGAGTCTTAGATGAGGTCTTAGTAATATTATAGGGTCCTCTTTTATCCTTTGGGTCGGAACCTTAAAAGAACGTGCGGTTGTGGATCAAAAATAACTTTTCTTACTCTACGATATCTACGAATTCAACCCCCGTGTTTTCTAAAGCTACACATGTAACATAGTCTTCTAGGATGGTGGTCTCACTATCGTGCAACGAAACAAAACACCTACTCTATTATTAGCATACCTAACTAGTTTACGTCTCGCTTTCTCCAATAGGTAGCCTCAGCTCAAGATCTAAGATTGTGTTACAGCACCACAGACAGATTATTGAATAATTTGCTATTGTAATGATCTTATCTATATTCGTATTGTTTTATTAATAACTAGCTGACCTGGCGAACTTTGTTCCGCCTTAGAGGAAAAAACAAGTAGGGGTAGTAGGGGAATCCACAATGAAACGGACACTATCGATATCTTAAGTTTTTGATCCAAAATATTTTAGGTTTTTTGGGTGTTGGCACTCTTGGCACCATTGATGACCATAGACAAGGGTCTATGGTCACAGGCACACAGGTCTATCTTATGGTCATCAATGGTCCCAACACCCAAAAACATAAAATATTTTTGACAGTGTCCGTTTCTAAACACGTCCGTTTAATTGCGTATTCCCCCTATCCTATGTCCTACTCCTGGTTCTAAGCTACCTCCCCACTAATTTTCAGCCAAATCAGTTAAGCCGTTCTTGAGGTATAAATAATGTAACGAACACGACTTTTTTTATAATAGATTACTAGGTTTCATTCGCGAATTGACCTCCTTAATTGGCACAGGACTTGTCCAAGCAATATGTACCTGGACTCCGTCGAATCTCGCATGTTGTTGGAATACCGATAGATTTTGTCGGTATATCTCCATTTGCGCCTATATCCGAAACCTCGGGAATTATTGGTCATCTTTGTGATCATTGTGTCAATTTATAATCAATCAGTAATCACACAATGTTCACAACGCACTGTAATGTTCAACTTGCCCACACTTGTTCAACCCCTCCCTACCAACCAGTGTAAAGAAAAGTTCACAAAATATTCACACATTTTTGGTAAAAAAGGTATCCTTTATTATCAAATAAGGGAAACTAGGACGAAAGTATCCTACTTATGATTGACGTATTGGAACAGCTGTATCAGATTCCATTAATTTGCATATAAAATACATTCTGTCGTTATATGGAGGTGACAGTTGTAGTAGACGTGATGGGAATCGTAATATTTTTAGGGGGAAGTCTGAAGTGCAGTTAAAATTAAAATAAAGGTAACTTTAGAACCTGGAGAAGGACATAGGATTGATCCCGTAAATCAGGGATCGGGACTTATGCGAGTGAAACCGCGGGGCGCAGCTAGTAGTTTAATAAAGTGATTTATCAAAAAGCTGAGGAAATCAAACAGAAAACAAACAAGGATTGTTGTAACATTGCCTTTTTAAATAACTTATGTGTTTACAATCATAAAGGGCAGTGTGTTTCTATGGTAGATATAAATAGAATACAGGCCGGTATCTAGATCGATCGCTATCTAGACTTGGCTAAGAATAACTTGTAGGTACTAGGTATATAATATTACTTGTCATTTAGAGGAAAGTCTACCTACTCTTTCTCCATACAATTGTAGTCGACTGTTTGCTCCCTGGATAAAGACATTATAATTGAAATTAAAGATATTTTTTCGATTTTAATGTTTCGACGTTTCGAGACCTTTACAGGCTTCTTCATAGTCAATCCCGAAGAAGGGAAACGTTGAGCGTTGAAACATTGCTAAAAGTAATAAATACCACGCGATTAAAACCAATAAAATTATTTAATTTCAATACAACAACATCGCGAAAACAGAGGGAAAATCTAAACTAATGTTTTAAAGAGGAAAGATTTATTAGTTTGTTACGAATAGGCTCCGAAACGACTGACCCGTTTTATAAAAATCTTTCACAAATAGAAAGCTCGAGGAAATAAATCGAAGAAATAATCGAGGAGTAACATTGACTACTTTTGATCCCGATATTCCCACGGGATCGGGACTTACGCTTACCACGGGACGCAGCTAGTACCTACATCTAACAATCACAAAATACACTTTCCCATTATAAATTTATCGAATTTCTTAGAGTATAATATTGTTAGACAAATTATAAAAACCCAGATCTCTCTATTCAAAAACTATAATAATGTTTGCATGATTTAGTCATCATCGCGAACTTTCTAAGCCGATTGACCTTTCTACATTTTTGCTTTGTACAAAAACATTAATTTCCTTTTATAAAGAACAGTCAACAAATTATTTTACCACTAATTCAAATCCAAATATATTTATTCATTTAGAACGATGTATAAATTACATACGTACGTTTTAAAATGTCGAAATTTTACTATCTCATCAGATAATAAATACGTGACGATGTGATCTAAAATGTAGCACATTTACTCGCCTAGAGGATTACTGTTTACTCATGACTTGTGAAGGTAGGAACACGACAGTGGAGTTCCGAACGTCTTTAGTGACTGCACTGGCCTGCTTATCGCAACACGGCCAAGCATACTTCGCGTTACGGTTTAGCCTAATGACTCTCCTCAAGTAGGAAATATTTATTTTAACCTATGTTAAAATAAATACTTGATCTAAAGCTTGCCATCCTAGTAAGCAACTAGGCTTGTACTATGGGCACTTGACAACGAATACAACGCATATTATTTTTATAAAATACGTATGATGTATAAAGATAAAAAGCCCAGAAACCAGACAAGCATTCATCATCATCATCATCATCATCCGAGCGATGTTCCCGGTTGCATCCTTCTCGAGAGCCCGGGGTCCGCTTTATAGTCAGACAAGCATTTATGATCAGAAAAGCATTAATGGTCAGCAAAAATACGTCCCCGGTGGAAATCAAACCCGTAACCTTCTACGTCGCAGCCGGATAAATAAAACAAAGTGACAAATATACTTGATTACTTAGTAAACGCTTATGACAAAAAATAAGTTCAATGATCGGTCTTGTTTAACTATGGTTAGACTAATTAAATAGTAATTTAACTTTATTAGTTAAACAGCCGGTTGTGGTTTTTATATCCAAGTTTGAATCACTTATTTTATTGGTCGTTAGCTACAATTTTATTATACTACCTACATACTTCTTTACATAGTAATAAACAAAAAGCTTACTTTAACTTTTGGCGGGTTGTGTGTTTGTTGGATGTGATAGGTATAGTGTTTTTTTTTATATGTAAACAAACTTATTTAAACAGATAGAAAGACAGACAGAGTCACCTACTTTCGCGCTTGTGACAGTAAGGATTATTATAGTATAGATTATTGCTCCGGTTCCACTATTGTTTGATAGTAAATATGCGACAATGTAAATTACATGATAACTGCAAAAAAAATATCTTTCTAATATCCGAATGAATAAACGTACTTGGACAAGATACACCTCTTATAACAGAAACATCGAGGTAAGGAAATATAAAAACAAGCGATTAAAACCGAGGAAAAAGCTCATTTCTATCATTGATCTCAACCTTAAAAGTAGATATGACATCAGAAGGAAGACAGTTGTAAACAACCACTGTGGTAACGTCATCACAAACTTAATGATGCTTTTGACGTTTTAATCGTCATTCATCGACTTTATCTTACCGATCGCAACGATACTTTATTTCATTTTTAACATAGACATAACAATAATATTGTCAGCGCTGCTGCGGCATTTAGTTGTTATATCTGATAGCAGTCGTTAGGTCATGTTAGAGGCTTTAGGGCGACCTGAAAACTCTAACGTTAGGTCAAGTTAGAGGCTTTAGGGCGACCTGAAAACTCTAACGTTAGGTCAAGTTAGAGGCTTTAGGTCGACCTGAAAACTCTAACGTTAGGTCAAGTTAGAGGCTTTAGGGCGACCTGAAAACTCTAACGTTAGGTCAAGTTAGAGGCTTTAGGGCGACCTGAAAACTCTAACGTTAGGTCAAGTTAGAGGCTTTAGGGCGACCTGAAAACTCTAACACTAGGTGAGCCACACCCACTATACGATAAGAAGAAGAAGCGACATTTTAAATTTATTTCGCCTAATGGAATATTGAATATGTTTGAGACATCATCTCTAGTACTAGTAGGTACATAATATCTCAATGATTTCTAGTTAGAAAACTTCCCAAAAAGTTATTGAATAGTTAATTCATAACCATTCATGTTGGGATACCATTCCGTGTTGGTCAAGTGCCTCCACTTTCATTCCGAAGGTCTTGCGTTCGAATCCTGGCCGACCAAGCACCAATGTCTTTTTCTTTAAGAAAACAGTTATGTGTATTATTAACATCGCTCTTACGGTGAAGGAAAACATCGTGAGGAAACCCAAAGTTTAGTTAGCTCCAGACGTATTGACCTGTTCTTTCCTCTGGGCATGGCTGACTAGGCTGGGAGGGTGGTATAAGTGCCGGGCAAGCCTACTCCACCTAACAATGACCCGGGCACTACAGCGCCATAAATAGCATGGATTAAAAGTTGCTTGCGCTGTATAAATCATCTAAAAAACAGATGAATAGGCCAATTATTATTATTAACCATTCATCTCATCTTCCACAGATCAAATCCACGTGCCCGACAAACGCAAATTCGATTCCCGAACGTTCGTCAAACCGAAGAAACGAACGACACGACCCAGCATCCAATCCATCGTCGAAATACCCTCAAACCCTTCTTCTATCACGCCAACACCTTCGCTCAATGCCAACACTTCTAGTAACAAATACTTGACTTACAATAAGTACACCTCGCCTTTAGGACCGATCAGTCCTATGCTGAGGTTGAAGACTTTCAATATAGATACAAATACGGAGAATAGCAATGCGATAAAGGAAGCTTTGAAGAGGCGGAGCTTTGGGGAAGGGCATGATGAAGATCCACAGGTGAGATTTTTTTTACAGACTTTTTAAAGTTACGCGATGACCGTCCTCATTACTTAGACAAGTAATTACTTAGAATTGCCTATAAATGAATACGAGTGTAAGTCATTACTTGTCAAGTAATGTGTCTGTCACATTTTCGTTGACGTTAAAAATGACTAATAAGAGCGAAACAGGGCATTGCTTAGTTAAAGTAATCACTTAAATACGTCTATAAATACGGGGTATAATACCTACTAAAAATTAATGTTTAAACCGCATTAAAATATATTACGTGGTATAGACTTGAAAATGTTATCAAAGAAACATGCAAACGAAAATCAGCAACTTTGTTTTATACTATTTTATTAAGAGACTGTGGGTTTCGCATGACTCATCGAAAAGCACGTAGATTTTGCGGCATAACTTCAGAAAGGTCCCCCTTTAAGTTGCTTTTGGCTATTCGCTAATTTGCAGTTCACAATTTTACATCCAACTTGTTCGTCGTTAATCATCTTGTCCAGGGATGGGCAAACTTTTTCCCTCGCGTGCTAATATTTACGCAAATAATCTATAGCGGGCCCAGTATTTGAGTTGTATATATAAGTATGGTCCCGTTTTTATTACCCTTTGGGTACGGAACCCTAAAAACATATTTTTTAATTGTTAGCGGATTAACCAAGAACAAAATCAAAAATCTTAACTGTAACATCGAATTAACTACCGCCTACATCCAAATTAAAAGGACAGGACAGCCTAAATAGTGACCTCTTAACTACTTAGAGAAAGTATTACGTTTGTACCTAACATGGTTGTGGTAGGCGTAAAGTAACCTCGTACAGAGACACACAGACTAGAGATTCTTTGCCGGTCGATAGTTTGGTTTCAACTCCCGCATCAGGGGCAGCCTTCATGTCCGAGACATTGCAGACAAACTGCAAGAATGCCGCTTACGGTGGTACGGCCACATTCTACGAAAACCGGCTAGTTACGTGGGAAACAAATGTCTTGCAATGGCGCCTCCGCCCGGCCGCGGCAGATTGGGAAGATCCAAGAAGTGTTGGCTTGACGTTGTAAGATCGGATATGCGTGCAAATGGCCTCACTACACGGGATGCCGAAGATCGTGCGAAGTGGAGACGTAAAAGTAGGAAAGCGGACCCCGGGCTCTCGAGAGAGATGCAACCGGGAACAACGCTCGGATGATGATGAGTTTGGTTTCAAAATATCGTTCAATATCAATCGTGAGGTTGACGGTGTAGCATGCATGCTTATTAGAAACCTATTCACTCTAGACTTTTTATGTTTGATATTAAATTCAATTAGTTTTTAAACTCACACGATTTCTGTCCATTATTTTTATTAAAACTTCAGGTCTTTATCGCGTTTTAAAGCATTTTATTTACATGACGTACGATTTAAATTACATCGACGCTTTAGCACGGGGTACACCGGACGTTGTATTCTCGGAACCAGACCACGGCCGGGTGTAACCCGTGCCAACTAAGATGTAAAAATCATATTACCTACTTCAAAAAGGGTCTAAAAGAATATGGCTACGGAATCATATGCCGGTCGCTAAAGGCGACCAAATGAGTTTTCTTGGTGGGAGGCTTCAGCCGTGGCTTATTACCACCCAACGGACTAAGTCGTAGTGCCAAGAGGACTCGTCCGTGTTCCGATACGTTGGCCGGTGCAGCTACTAAGAAAGACGAATCGAATCTTGTTCCACTGTCGTCTACCTTCTTCTAGACGAGCGTGTTGCATCTTAGACCACTTACCATCAGGTGAGATAGTGGTCAAACATTTATCTATCGTGTGTAAAAAAAAAACTAAGTTTAAAAAGTATTTCCAAAATCTCTAGTCTGCAAGTACGCTTGTCTATTTGATTGATTTACATTAGCAGTTTCTTTTGTAGTTTGAATTCCGTAATCGTTTGTCTTACTAAAGAAGGTGCGGTCTTAATTAGGTTAATTTAATAATAATAAATTCTGTGAACAACACACAGCGCCATCTAGCCACGTGGTAAGCGACTAAGCTTGTGTTACGGTGACAAGACAACGGATATAATACATATATTTATTTTTCTTTTGTAAATACATACATATTATACATAGAGGGACACCCAGACCAGACACAAATATTTATTTTTTAAGCATAAATACTTGCACCCGGCGGGAATCGAACCCGCAACCTTCTGTATTGCAGTCGCGCTTTCGCACGACGCGCCACAGCGGTCGTCCGCTGTGGCGGACGGATTTATGTTTGGGATACTATTTTTGGGTTTGTTGGAATTACTGACATGTACGCCGTACGCACTCATACGTTTTTACTGTGATCTTTAAGTCTTTATTTATTTCTTCTTTTCTTTTCGTATAGTGGTGTGACTCACCTGGTGTTAGAGTTTTCGGGTCGCCCTAAGGCCTGTAACTCAACCTAACGTCTGCTATCAGAGATAACAACCGGGACAAACTGCTTAACGCCGTCCCTTCCGTTGCACGGAAGAGCTCGAGAAAATCTTGTTTGCCACACAAATTATCAGTCACCCATCCTAGTTATGACCGCGCCAACCGCTGCTTAACCGGCACGATCTTTCATGATCGGCAGGTACAGCTGGGCCAATGAGCTCCTCAAAAAAATATTAATTTCTAAGATGATGCTTTCTAATAAACGTTTGTCTGGGCGAGTATGATTGATCACCGAATATAACTAAGAGAAAAAATCAACCGTTACTCTTTACTAAGCCAATATAAATTAATATAGACGGACTCTGTGGCAATTAGTATGGTTTTTTTTTAGTTAAGAAGCAGCTCAATTGTTGAAGTAGCCCTCAAATTTTGAGTAGCGTTTCTGTATTTGGTCTTAAGAGGACAGTCTACCTACTCTGTCTCCATACAAACGTAGTCGACTCCGGACCATTATCTGCCATGCCCCATTGCCCTTCGTTTTTTTTTTCATTTTCTAATTGGAATAGAAATAAAATTCAGAAAAAAAATTAAAATAAAAAAATCAAAACGTAGGGGCATCGTCATGGCTAAATAGAACTTATGGCATAAACATATATTTTTTGTATCTTTATCCAGGGAGGAAATAGTCGACTACGTTTGTAAAGTTTTTATGGAGAAAGGAGTAGGTAGACTGTCCTCTTATAAGCGCTCGGCCGGCAATCGAAGGGCACAGGTTCGAACCCTGCCACAGGAGAATTTTTGATGATGCATTTTTTCCTAAATAATATTTCTAAATCCACGCTTTTTTATCCCGAAATTCTAACCAAATCGGGACGTACATAGGTGAAATATTGGCACTTATTATAGTTAGTAGATTAAAAAAACACAATTAAACTAGGTTTTTCTTCGTACTTAATTAACTTTGCCGTTTGATTTACTACTAGGAGTATTTATCCAAGTATTCACCAATGATGTAACTAGTTACTACCGTTGTATTTTAAAACTTATCCTTGTGGTTTTAGAGTTCAAGTTGGTCTGTTTCGTGTGCCTTAATATTTGAGCAGCTGAAATAGGACATGCAAACCGTTGTTGCCAAACAAATTGTGTTTAAAATGTTAAATGCTTATTATTACCGCAGTAATGGACCATTTACACGGTGCGTTTTCCAAGACCTCTAATAAAATTACAAGTTTTAACAGTTCAGTTCTTATAGTTTCGGAAAAAAGTGGCTGTGACATACGGACGGACAGACAGACAGGTAGACAGACAGACAAACAGACATGACGAATCTATAAGGGTTTAGTTTTTTGGCATTTGGCTACGGAACCCTAAAAATATCATGAAGACGGACGATCATTTTTCGGGTTCTGTACGGCGGAAATAAAATAAATATTGAAGTGATACATAGGTACTTAAATATCTACATCTACACTAATATTATAATGAGGAAAGATTTTTTTATGAATTAACTCAAAAACTACTGGACCGATTTCAAAAATTCTTTCACCACTAGAAAGCTACTTTCCTCCTGAGTAACGTAAGCTACTGTTGATCCCGATATTACCATGGGATCGGGACTTACGCGGGTGAATATATATAGAAACACCCAGAATCAGAAAACAAACATTAAAGTTCAGCTTAAATACTTGTCCCCAGCGGGAATCGAACCCGCAACCTACTGCATTGCAGCTGGAAGTTTGCCCGACACACCACAAAGGCCGAATCTTCGATAACTTTTTTACCTGTACGATTCATAAGCAGCTATGTAACGCGGACGAGCGCACACACATGCAAATCTCATCCGTTCTCTACGGAAATCGAAAGTAATCAACAGTTATTTCTAATACATAAAATACAGGCCATTCTACGCCGATCTTCGTTTATAAATTCAGTAAGACTTACTGCTTCTGTTGTTTAGGCGTTTTGGTATTTGTTTTTAGAGGACAGGGCCCTGGATTTCAAAAATTGACCAAGATTCTGCAAATAGATTTAGCAATATTTTGCGGCTGGCCGCCTGCTTGACACCAACCCTTCTAGGGGCCAAGCAGTTTATCCGCTATCGCGCAGGGACAACTTAAGGTTTGCTAGTCTCCCCCCAGATCCTTTAGTCGCCTTTTACGACAACTACGGGCAGTGATGGTTATTATTATTCTACTAGCTGCGCCCCGCGGTTTCACCCGCGTAAGTCCCGATCCCGCGGAAATTACGGGATAAAAAGTAGCCTATGTGTTATTCTAGGTGTCCAGCTATCTATATTCCAAGTTTCATCGCAATCGGTTTAGTAGTTTTTGCGTGAAAGAGTAACAAACATCCATACAAACTTTCACATTTATAATGTTAGTAGGATTCTAAGCCGCGGCTACAAGGCAAGAAAACATTCAGAAGATTGTATCAAAAAAGCATTATAGGTCGTGAAATGTGTGAATTGTGTTTTAGGGCGGGCGCAATTTGGATACTTTTTCGTCCGAATTTCAATCGTGTGCTAACGTACGGAGACGTCTGAACAAACACATCCTTCTAAATACAATGAAAGCGTGCAGACAGCATAATATAAATTAGTCGTACGTATACTGATGCGCTTCCATAGTATTTGGAAGGATGGGATAGTTCGTACGTCTTCGTACGTAAGCGCCCGAATGATTTCGGACGAAACCGTATCCAATGTGCGGCCGGCGAATGTTTCGTAGACGGTTATTAAAAAATTTTTTGACACAATTGTATCTAAATGTTAGATTAAAACCTACTCTGGCTAGCGCAAGTGTCGTTAAATGGTACAAAACACTTATTTACTTAATTTTACTGTGTGTTTCCGCAACTAGCCCTATAACTGGAGGGTTACTGCGGTACGTTTCGATACGACATCGATACGATAATACGATGATTCTACTGTCACATTCTGATAGTAGGGTGACAGTAGAACCATCGTATTATCGTATCGAAACGAACCAAAGTAACCCTCCTGGGCCTTTTTGCGTGACATTAAGCCGTAGCTTTCCTTACAATGTTTTCCTTTACCGTAAGAACGATGTTAATAGACATTGGTGCGCGGTCGGCCAGGATTCGAAACCACGACCTTCGGAATGGAAGTCGCGGTATCTACCACTAGACCAACACCGCTACAAAACACGAGTTTTAGGTATCTTCTAAATCGTGCTAAATCTTAGACCGCATTTTATCTTACTCGTACCAGATGCGGTGGTGAACAAACGCTGGCATAAGACACGGAGACAGATATTTTCGCGCATATGACATCATGGTTACGTCAATGGCTGCACTTGGGTTTAGAATTTTGATAGATTATCCGCTGAAATGTAGTACTGTGTAGATTTTTCTTCGGTTTTCGCAATGTTGATTTAAAATTAAACTCGTTTTTTCGGCTTTAATAGCGCTGCTATTTTTATATTTAGCATTTTTCCGACGTTTTGCTTTATAAACCTTAAGAGTACCTAAGAGGTACCTATGTGCTAAAATTTATTAAACTTTTTGATCCTGTTTTCATCATGGAAAGATTTGATGTGATGTGATGTGAGATGTGTGTTATCGTATGTTTGTAATGAATAAACTCAAAAGCTACTGGACCGATTTCAAAAATTCTTTCACTATTAGAAAGCTACATCCACTCTGAGTAATATAGGGTACCCGATATTCCCACGGGATAAATTCAGTTTTTGATCGTTACTTTCAGTTGGAAGACATCGATATGACGCTGTGCTCGGACGCGTCTGGTCGTCTGTCCATGGAGCATACGGCCACGAAACCCATCAACATTGACCTGTCACAGCCTGCGCATAATATCCACAACACATTTAACAAGTAAGTTATAAATAACGTGTATTTTCTAAGACCTAGGATGCTATTTTTTTTCCCGTGGCTAGGTCATTTATTCAAAAAACCCGGCCAAGTGCGAAACTCGCGCACGAAGGGTTCCGTACCACTATCACAATTGGGTACGGAACCCTAAAATGGTTTACAACAACTTTGATTCAAAGAAAATCTGTAACTTATAAGAAACTCTTTGGTCAGTGAAGGCAGACTAGTATATTTGACAGATAGGGCAGCCATTTTGAATTCCATGACCAACTCGATTTGACTCGACCAATCAGAAGCGACCTCACATCGTACTAGAATTCCCTTGTAGTTTTTTAAACACGTTTGTTGTATGGGAGCCCCTTTTCAATAATTGTTTTATTTTGTTTTTAGTATTTGTTGTTGTAGCGGCAACCGAAATACATCTTCTGTGAAAATTTCAACCTTCTAGCTATTACGGTTCATGAGATACAGCCTGGTGACGAGACGGACAGACGGACAGACGGACAGACGGACAGACGGACAGACGGACAGACGGACAGACGGACAGACGGACAGACGGACAGACGGACAGACGGACAGACGGACAGACGGACGGACGGACGGACGGACAGACAGCGAAGTCTCAGTAATAGGGTCCCGTTTTTACCCTTTGGGTACGGAACCCTAAAAACAAGTCAAACATTTTACATAAACAATAAATCACAAAAAAGAAAAAAGACTTAATAAAACCTAAAACAATAAGAAGTTGTCTGCACCGCCCTCCCGCGGCATGGTGCCCAAAACGCTGGCAGCGTTCCCACGCTGGATAGCTAGGCTAACCCGCTGGGACAAGAAATTACCAGCCCTGGGATCACCAGACGCCTCGACAAGACGCGCCGACAAGTCCCTAAGAAAAACCTTACTACTAGGCCCCCAACACCCAGTGGTCTCAAATCCCAAAGGAGTGAACAAGTAACCCTAGGTAATTTTGGAAATGCAACATGTACACTTTACCTCAGGACACAGTCCGTCAGTCAAAGCTGTCAATGTTTATCTTAATTTTGCAAATTTATCGCATCCCTAATCTAAACATAAAAAATTCTAAGTCCTGACTGACCTATATATCAACGCAGAACCCAAACCGCTGGTTCTAGAGACATAAAATTTGGAGAGTTTATTCTTAGTGGTGTGGAGGTATCTATTAAGAGGATAGTCTCCATTCTCTTTCTCCATACAAACGTAGTTTAAATTTTCCTACCTGGACATATTTGCTCTAATGTCTTTATCCAAGGAGGAAAATTTAAACTACGTTTGTATGGAGAAAGAGAATGGAGACTATCCTCTTAAGAGGGTTCATTCCATTCTCTTTCTCCATACAAACGTAGTTTACGTTTTCCTCCCTGGATAAAGGCATTAGAGCAAATATGTTTATGCCATAAAACCTATATCTGTCATGTCTTGTCAATGTACGAACCTTTTTTTTTTTCTAATTAAAATAATAATAAAAAATAAAAAAATAAAAAATAATTCGGAAGATGAATAGTCATGCCAGATATAAGTTTTATGGCATAAACATATTTGCTCTAATGTCTTTATCCAGGGAGGAAAACGTAAACTACGTTTGTATGGAGAAAGAGAATGGAATAAACGCCCTTAAGAAGTTTTGGGTTTTCGGAGAAACACGAGGGATCGGGAGTTACGCAGGTGAAACCATGGGACTCTGCTAGTAAATATGTTTTTTATTATTACTAACTAGCTGCGCCTCGCGGTTTCACCTTGTTTGTCCCGATCCCGCGGAAATATCGGGATGAAAAGTAGCCTATGTGTTATTTCAGGTCTTCAGCTATCTATATACCGAGTTTCATGGTAATCGGTTCAGCTGTTTTTACGTGATTGAGTAACAAACACACACACACACACACACAAACATACTCACAAACTTTTACCTGTATAATATTAGAAGGATTAATATACTACAGTATTGTAATACATGAATATACATGTAGCCAAAAATAAAGAATGTATTTAAAAATGGACGATACGATGTCATCCAAACAAGACTACCCGAAGCGTACTAATTCAATAGACCAGTTCGTACAAAAAGCTAGAATTTTAGAGCAAAAAGTTAGCTCTTAATTGCTTAAAATGACTTGACAGAGACGGTAAAAAGAGCCTAATGATGACCATTACAATTGTAAAGTTGCCATGATTTCAATGTTTCTTAGATATTCCTCGATGTATTTTTATTTTTACCCGGCTATGCAACGCAACAAAGGGATATTAAAATACTAAATCCAAATACATGATATTATGCTTGTTAAAAAAACTACAGCTCTTTTATTATATAAGCTGTTAAATATAATTAGATACGGATAACAGAGCTTGTATGGCTTCAAACAATATTTACACTGCTGAGCATTGTTATCGGATACGCCAAATCGTCCCAGATGGCGCTCCCAGTAGATTTGGCCCAAGTTTGGCTATTTTTTCGATTTTGCTGCTGCTAGAATAAAATTGTTAGGCGCATATTCTAATGCGCTAATCGAATCGTTTCGACACTTCATACATACAAAAGCCTACAGAAATCGCATTGCTATCTTCGCAGTTCCTAACACCCCAAATTTTAATATGATTATTAAAACTACGGGCTTAGATCACGTTGTAGATAATTCTAGACTTAAATTATCTCGACATTAGGGCACGGGTTACACAGGCCGTTGTCGCGAGCAGATTCACTACGGTCGCTGTAATCCGTTCGTAAAATAATCATGGACGGAAATCGTGTAAGTTTAACTAGTGTAGCCCAAATTACCGTAATTTATATTATAGCACGGCATATTATAGCTACGTGTTTGACGGGCTTAACTTTAATTTTAATTTAATCGGATAACGGTATCAGTGGAGACAAACCCAAATTTTGGTTAAATCATGGTCACCCCACCCAGACGAGAATAAGTACATACATTTCTGACGGACAATTACAGCGCTCACTTTTACTTTCAAAATTCTCATTTGTAAAATAAGTTATATTGTTATGTGATTATTTACCTTTTCCGAGTCTGAAACTGGACTTTAAACTGTGTTCACGTGTGTTTTTCTTGTTAAAAAAATGATGTATAATTTTAAATCTAATTTGGTTGTTACATGTAGACTGTGTCATCATGGGTATATTTTATATTATTCATACATTTATTTACATAACTTACTTTAAAACTAACACGATTGGAACTCGTAAATTTTACAATTTCCCGGGTTGTAATCGGGTGTTTTTTTTATTTTTTAATCTCTAATTTCGACGTTTCAACCATGTTACAACGGTCTTGGTCGCGAGGGGACACCCCTCATTTCGCTGGACAAGATTCTTTGCGCTGTCCTAACCAGAGCTTTTTTTCTTAGTGATAGTTTTAATCTATCCTACTAATATTATAAAGCTGAAAGCTTTGTGTGTGGGTGCGTGTGTGTGTGTGCGTGTAGTAGTTGCTAAAACTGAACTGAATGCGATCGAACTCGGTATATTGATAGTTGGAGACATTTTATCCCAATATTCCCACGGGAAAACACACCAGCTATCTGAAACCAAGTTTCATTGCAATCGGTTTAGTAGTTTTTGCGTGAAGGAGTAACAAATATACTTACATAATTACGTTCTTACACATTTTTAATATTAGTTCGATATTAAAAATCTTCTTCGTGTCGATGGCGCAAAAAATTGTCAGGGGAATGTAGTTAAACCCTCTCCACTCCAGTATGTTGCGAGATCTTTGGAGTTTTCATTGATGGTAACATAATTTTATTTATTAATATTTAATCAATGAAGTAGACGGAATTCATAACATTGAGTTACAATAACACCGTTGTAATATTGTGTAAAATATTTATGTTAAAGCTATTGTTCCTCAATTATTGTTACGTGGACTCGTGGGAAACCTCCACTCAAATTACATTTTAAATTTTTACAATATGTTATGTAAAAATAAAACTTTGCAACGCTGAATTCTACTGAAGACAATGCTTAAACTTGTTATGTAGGCCACAAGGAATATGTATCAGAACTGGTTCAAATGATATCCTACTTCCTACTAATTAGAGATGCGCCGAGTACTCTGCCGAGTACTCGTTACTCGGGTACTCGGCAGTTTTTTACACTCGTACTCGGCCTCGGTACTCGGTTCATAAGTCGAGTAACTCGGATAATATAATATATTTATATAACGTAATTGTAACGCGATCTAATTTCATCTGGGTACAGTTTTGGCTTTCTAACTTAATGCCAAAGTTTGTGTATTTGCTTATTCCTCTTTCACGCACAATATTGACTGGACCAATATAGATGAAATTTAACACAAAGGTACTGAGCTGAAGAACTTTTTATCGATACATAAGCGGGTAAAACTGCGGGTGCAGCTAGTAATAAAGAAAACCAAGCATGTAAGTTTTAAATAATCAAGTTTTGAACGCGTTGCAATTTGTTTTCGCGCTTATTTTAATGAACCGAGTAAGGCGGCCCCTAGACCTACAATAACATTGTGCAATACATTTTATTGTACAATAAGATTGAAAGGTGCTTTGCATCCAAACGATCAAAATATTGCACAAAAATACAAAGTGCTCAAAGTTTTCGTGTTCATTTGGAGCAACATGTCCAAACAAGACGCAGCTGCAGCTGTGGTTTTGTTGCTGGCTAAACGTAAACGTAAACGAACACGTCGTTGGTGTAAAGAGTGGTACAAGAAAAGACAGATTTTTTTTTATCACGGTCATGATATTCTTTGCTCTTGACTTTCCACAAAGACGGTAATTCTCTGTATAATTGGATGCATTCGATGATAAACACTCTCTCCTTAATTTTTAGATCTTCTTTTCTCGCCATTTTTCTCGCCACTCAGCGCGCGTGCACTCCACGTCAAGATGAAACAGACTGAAAAATATTGCGCAATACTGACCCTACACGATGCAATGAAAAAAAATGGTACAATAAAATTTAAACTCGCTCAAAATTTTGTTCAATCATTGCGCAATCTTCAATATTTAGCCTAATCGGTCAATTATATTGCACAATTCGTAATATTGCAAAATATAATTGATCATCTAGGGGCCGCCTAACTCTGCCGAGTACTCGGCTCGGTAATTTTTGAACCGAGTAATACTCGGTACTCGGATACTCGGTAAAACTGGTACTCGGCGCATCACTACTACTAATATTATAAATGTGAAAGTTTGTATGGATGTTTGGATGTTTGTTACTCTTTCACGCAAAAACTACTGAACCGATTGCCATGAAACTTGGAATATAGATAGCTGTACACCTAGAATAACACATAGGCTACTTTTTATCCCGTAATTCCCGCGGGAGCGGGACTTACGCGGGTGAAACCGCGGGGCGCAGCTAGTTTATAAATAAATAAATTGTGTGAATATTACACAGCGCCATCTAGCCCCATGTTGGGCTACTAAGCTTGTGTAGTGGTGACTAGACAACGGATATAATAATTATATTTATTTATCTTACAAATATTTTAAAGGAAAAATACCTCTGCAAAAATACAACGCATGATCGACGGAGAGCGGGATTCGATCCAACAACGCATCTTTACTCAATCCGGGAGTACTGACTTTACGAATTATTCTACCTGCGTCGGTAACTCATACGTTGAATCTTAGCTTCGGTACCTTTACCATCTAACACAACTTAGGCATGTTATCATGCATGTTTGGCATGTTGTTGTTGGTTTTATTTATCTTTTTTTGTAAATACTTACATTATATAATTATTATACGCAGAGAGATACCCAGACCAGAAACAAATACGTATTTTTTTATACTCGTTCCCGGCGTGAATCGAACCCGCAATCTTCTGCAATGCAAAGGTATTCGCCCGAGGCGGCACAGAAATCGTCGGTATTACTATTGCCTATCATCGAACATCTAAACTTTCGCATTTCTAATATTAGTAGAACTGTAGAAATCACATAAATCAACCACTCCCAAAATGTCTTATACAAAGTTTACTTCTGCCGCAAACATGCCTAAGTTGTGTTAGGTGGTAAAGTACAGATGCAAAGATTCAGCGTATGAGTCACCGACGCCGGTAGACTAATTGGTAAAGTCATTGCTCCCGGATTGAGTAAAGATGCGTTGTTGGTTCGAATCCCGCTCTGCGTCGATCGTGCGTTGTGTTTTTGCAGTAATATTTTTTTCTTTAAAAATATTTCTAAAGTTTACTTTTGTTTGAATTTCGTTTATTTCCCTCCACAGAGGTCTAACCAATATCCTGAACGAGCGTAGCAGTCTGAACATGTACCAAAGTGGTGAATCGCTGATGAGGATGTCTCCACCAAGCCTCGTATCTTCTCTCATGATGGAGAGCTCTGGGAACTTCAACCCTGAGTCGATGGAGAGCAAGAAATCGTTGCCTAGCCATAGGGATTCTGGTGAGAGATTTTATTTCTTTTAATATTTATTGGTATAATCCACAGACATACATATAACTAGACCACGCGAATTCATGTCCTTCGCGTGTCAGAAAAACTTGAAGAACCCTGACAAAAAGTCGCGGTTGTCGGCGCTAACTGGCAGTCCCCGCGCGTCTATAGTTGCCGGACGTCCGTAAAAACTAATTAAATGCCTCGTTGCATGATTTGATTACAGTAGTAACTGCAAAATTCCAAAAAATTCGAGTACCCTAAAGCAGGAACATATTTTCTGTGGCTGTGGTGTCACAGTAGGTATTCAAAATTCGGCACGCTCGGTTTCAATATAAATCGAGGTACATGTGACGTCTACTATATTATTATGTATGTCTGTGGTATATAACGTCCCGCGATTACACGTGACATGGTGAGTTAACGATTTTGCTTTCTCCCTGTTTTGTGGTTTTTTTTACGACTTTGCCTAAGGCTCGGTTCCCGTTTGGCGCAGTGGTTAGCGCACTCGCCCGGCAAGCGACGGGCACAGTTTCGAATCCAGTTATGGGAGAATTTTTGATGATGCATTTCTCCTTAGTGAGAATGCCATGAGCAATAAAAACATTAATAAACTGCTAAAAATAATAAGAGCAACACTATTTAAACCGGAAAATGAGTTAAATTTCAAACCAATATCGCGAAAACAGAAGAAATACCATCATAAAATATGTTTTTCACCTCACAACCTCGGAAAGAATCTGTACATAATGCCGAATTGAGTTTTGTACCGGAAAAATGCACCTAGCGTTTTATTCGCTGTAGTGAGGTGAAAAATTGTGTGTTTCACTCGGCAGCAAAGTTTTTTGCATCTCGCATGTTTGAAACCTTCGCAACGCTCAGCATTCTATATTTGAAACTCTCGCTGCGCTCGTAATTCAATCCTAGAATGCTTCGCTAGCTCAGGTTTCAATACAAGTACTCGCTGCAAAAACCAACTTTGCAGCCTTGCATATCAAATAACTATTTCTTTCCAGCCCCACCACCTCCAAGCCGCGAGAGCCTCGATCCAATGATGACCAGCATGACACTCAGCATCCTGGATGAAAAGGACATGAGCACCAGTTTCCTCTCACAAACTACGTACCCTGACAACGATAGCTTGATGGACTCTTTACCACCAAGTTTGGTCAGTTCCGTGAACTCGTCCTATGTCGTTAGCACCTCCAAACCTAAAGGTAAGTTTTATTCTATTCATATTGTAACTGGCAGATTGGTTGCATAGCGTTCGATCAAGGCGACCAAAGGTTTCTTCTTACCAACGTTTTTTGGTGGGAGGTTTCGGAACGAGGTGGAATGGAGATCCACAGGTAGCAGGTTCGAATCCTGCTGGCACCAGTTTTTTTTTTTCTAGATGTGGCTAATCACTTTTAAAAATCAAATATGGAAGGTATTAGATGATCTCTATATCCAAAGTGTTTTAAATTGATTAATTGTTTTAATCAAGAGATGAAAAAAAACATAAACTTAATGAACACAATCAGAGTAATTATAGAGATGGATGCACTTTTCTCACCATATCTTACCATATAAAGACGATGTGGTCTTAAAAAAAGTACTTAGACGATCGTCCTTATTCCGTAACCCGGCCTCCGGTACAGACAATCGGATTACCGGCCTGGCTACAAACCGGATCACACACGAATCTGTCATTATTACTAATTATCCTTCTCTATCAGTTACAGATAGCTCAGATTCAAATATATTTAGCTCAACAACCTTCACACACTTAGAACAATCAGAGAAACTTCTCTCAGCCCGCCCAAGAATACAACTATTCAACAGCCTAAAGCGCGAAAGCCTTCGAAACTCAGAAAGCTACACAAAATCCCGCGAAGAAGCCTGCCAAATAGACACAGTCAAAGTCCTGAACGAAAACGCTCCGAATGAATCACCAAAATCCATGACAGAGACCATTACCTTACACTACTCGAATAACCGCTTCAGATCAAACGAGGAGAAAGAAAACTTTGAAAGATCTGACGTTTTCTACAAAGATATGGGCGTGCAAAGACCTGAAGACATTGGGAGGGGAAGTCTGAACGTCACTTTGGGGAAGCAAGAGTTGAACGAAATCATACAAGCCCGTCAAAAGTTGTCCTTAGCAAGAAAAGCTTTGCCGACAGAGAGTGATAAACTTCCTAATCAAGTCGACACCACTTCCCCAGTCAAAACTATACAATTACCCAATCAAACTATAACAGTGCCAAGACAAAGTATAGAAAACGCTTCAGAATTGCTAACCAGGAGAAGATTAAATGGATTTGATAAAGAAGAACCTACAAGAGAAACGCCTAAACGCAATGCTACGTTCAAGAAGATTTCTCCTAGAGGACAAACGGGTTTTCCAACGGATGCAACGGTTTCGCCTCGCGGTCCAACGGCGACTATGGATGCAACGGTTGTGTTTAATAAGGAAGATAATCAAAATGATATAATTGATATAAATTCGGCTACGATGAACCTTATTGATGGTGCTGAAAGGACGTTGCAGCAAGAGGCAAGTATTAGCAAGCTTTTTAATAACCTAGAAAATGGTCATGAGTAGAAATTACATGTTTTTAGGGTTTCTTAGTCAACGAGATACTCTTATAGTTTCATCATATCCGTGTGTCTGTCCGTTGCTCAGAGACGCTTAGTACCAAGAAGCTGTAACTTTGCATGAGTAGGTATATGGTACATATTCGCGTTCCCCGACACCAAGGCGTGCGAGGAACCGGTGGAGTTTTAGTGGGTAAACCGCTGGCCGTCTACCACCTTTAGGCCAGTAGGGCCAGCCCCACACATCCCCAGCGTTCCCCCGGGGCGGTGAGACGGTGCATAAGGCGCATTTCTCCACCTTAAAAAAAAAAGGTAAATGTACATATTGATTATGCCGACAAAATCATATAGGTAATAAAAAGTAAATAAAAACATGTTTTAAAGGGCCATATAACTCCAATTGCGCGGCAGTGATAGGACTTTTCATTCATTTCATATGTGTTAATGAAGGACGTAAGATGCTAGTACTCAAAATTTTAGAGCGTAAAATCAAACAATTGGTAATTAATTTAATTACACGATTATCAAACATTAATTTTGAATTTCAAATCATAGATTGCATTGAACTAAGATCAATTCATCTACAAAGATTTATTAGTATAAGTAATATATTGACTGATTAATTATATTTATTTGTAAAATTTAGAGGGCAGTTTGTGATTTTTTTCTATCAAGTTTTTTTTTTTGTAATCGCGTTTTCACAACATACAGGACTTAGTAAATATCCTCCTAAATAAGCATTGTTTTTGTTTTCAAAACTGATATTTCAAACAAACAGAAAAAAAAGGAAAGAAAATAAACAGTTCTTTCTCAACATATCAAATGGGGGATGCCTAGTAGATACCTATTCACTTTGGACTTGAAGACTCCATACGGTCCATTTTGTTTTAGAGAAACAGTAATGTGTGCTCATAATATGAACACCAGACAATCCTAACTGTGCTGTTTGTATCAATTCTAGGAGTGGTGTTTACAAGAGCGAGCTATGGTCGGCTCCAGCGATAGCACGGACACGGGAACATTCAGCTCGTCCAGTCCCCCGGACAGCGTGCCCGATACTGTAGCCTCGCACGATCGTAAGTTTACACTAAAGATAGATGGATTAACGATTTATTGTACCAAATACACAAATTACAAGAAATAATACAAAGAAAAAAACGTGTTGCACTCGGGGACTGCCGCGGTAAAGCTATTGCATAGCACTTTTTATCAACTTATGCAATTATAATTATGTAGCTCGGCCGAGCCCGCCGAGCCCGTCGGCCGAGCCCGCGATAAAAGCTATGCAATAGCTTAAAACTTAAAACTAAAGTGGTACAATGGGCGGCCTTATCGCCTAAGGGCGATCTCTTTCAGGCAACCAATAAATGGAAAAGACTTAACGAAGATGAAGGGTGATGTGTCTAAACTACGTTTTTAAGGTTCCGTACCCAAATGGTAAAAACGGGACCTGAGACTCTGCTGTCTGCTTGTCCGCCTGTCACCAGGCTGTATCTCATGAACCTCATGAGAGCTGCCTCGTGCCCAAATGGCATTACCAGAGTCCAGACTGGTACCGGAGCAATGAAGCCGCTCACCACCCAATTGTGATAGTGGTACGGGACCTTTCGTGCGCGAGTCCTCCTCGCACTTGATTTTAATTATTATGTATTGACAGGACATCAAATAGCCTCAACGCCTCTAATTCGAGGAGTAAAGAACGACCTACTAAACCTCCACACAACGATATCCCCAATCTACGATATGGTCGAAGACAAGTCCTACACTGTGACCAAAGCACCGGAGAGAACCTACCTTCATGATGCGACTGTGATCAATACGGCGACTCTGGTCAAGAAAACGACCGCGAAAAGAGACATTTTGGCGGGGAAATGTACTCCGGAGAAGAAATCGCCGGTTCAGTTGAAGCCGCCTTCGAGTCGTGTGTCGCCTATAAGTACAGGTAATGCTATTTTTATAATTAACTAGCTGCGGTCCCGTGGTTTCACCCACGTAAGTCCTGTTCCCGTGGGAATATCTGGATCAAATGTATGTTACTACTCGATAATGTAACTTTCTAATAGTAAAAGATAAAATCGGTTTAGTAGTTCCAGAGATTACCCGGAAAATACATACATACATGTTACCAACGTTACCTCTTTATAATATTAGTATAGACTACTACCCTCTATCTTATAAACGATGATTAACAGCTGTATAAACTATGTATCGTTTGTCTTTAACTGTGGCATGAACATTCAAAGTTGTCGGATGAGACAAATGTTACATAACTTAGTCATTGTTAATCATGGTTTGTAAGTAAGGGGGTAAATCTTTAAAAAAAGCCTGTGTTAATCTAGGTCTACAGCTATCTGCATACCAAGTTTTATCTCAATCGGTTCAGTAGTTTTTGCGTGAAAGAGTTACAAACATACTCGTTTACTTATTTACCTACTTACACAAACTTTCTCATTTACCCCCTTACTTAGAAACGATGATTTACAGATGAATAAGTTATGTAATGTTTGTCTCTGTCTATCAACATTGACACGTCATATGACAGTTAAAGACAAACGATACATAGTTCATGCAGCTTTTAATCATCGTTTATTATAAGTAAGATGTTATAGAATTAGCAGGATAGGAAGAATTTCTCTTAATGATAGTTTGATTAAATGCTTCCTAAACCTTAATTTTTAATAAAATTTCAAAAACGCTTTATTTAGTAACGCACCAATATCAGCTACAAATTGTTTCTAATTTGAGTTTTTGTAACGCTACGTCACGAAGTTTCAGCATTAGTCCGCTAGAGGCGCTGTTAGATTATTCATTCAAAATTTACTCGCCGTAGATCTATATCTATTTGGTTGAAGTCATTTTTGAAGCATGGTTTTTTGGCCCTAATATAGAACGAACTCTAAGCGTAAATCTTTTAACCATACCTACTGAAAATAGATTTGGTAATATTTTTACGGCCTGACTGGCTGACACCATTTCTTTTTTGGACCAAACAGTTTGGTCCACCAAAACTTCAAGTTTGCTAGTTTCCCCTAGATCGCCTTTTACGATATCAACGGGAAGGGATGGAGTAGCCCTATTCTATGCCAGGGTTATACGGTAACACCATAAACTGCAAATGGTTAAACTCTGACAATATACCATGATTTACACTTAGATTTTTCGTTTTGTAACGTTTTTACGCCAGAATTTGGGCATTTGTTGTTTTTGTAATTTTATCTACACTAATGCTATAAACACTCCATAATAATAATGCATTAAATAACTGCGCAAATTACGCTCAGAATTAAACTGCAATCTTTTTAGAACCATTTTAACAGTTCTAATGTTCTTTTCATTAATGAATCTAATTTGATGGTATTATGATATTGGAACATCGAATCTTGAAAAACTAACTTTAAAAAGAAAAAAAAAAAATGGCGGTTGATGCCGCCATTTTGTTGATTTTCAATTTGTCTTGTCGCAATAATGTTTGTGTTTATAACATTTGAGTAGATAAAGCAGTGTATGTACTGATCCTAACTCGGCAATTAGAAACAGTTACGTAAACTACAATCAGTTGTATTTGATGCCTCATTTTCAGTGTCATACGGTTCAATGATGCCTCCATCCGGCCTGCCTAGGAAATCAAGCTTACCCACTTCAAAGCTAAGGCAGTACAGTTCGCATAGAGAGCTTAACAGAATACCTGGTAACTAACGTGCTTTTATTCGCTTTTTATTGCCAAGTATCTATTTATTTATTTAATAATCGAGAGACATAAGGTCACTAGGGGGAAGTGCGGCTTATGGGAAAATTAACGGACTTACAGCCGAATACAGAAACGCTACTCAGAATTTGAGTTGAACTTAAACAATTAAGCAAATCTCAAACTTAAAAACTCCCATACTAATTTTAAATTTAGAAGCTGCTTAATTATTCAAGTAGCCCTTAAATTTTATTTTATTTTGTTTTAATTTAATTTTAATGGCTTTTCTGTATTCGGTTGTTATAGTTGTTATATTGATAAAATCGGCCAACTTGCAAAGGTTGCCTGGAAGGGATCATTTTCAGCGATAAAGCGGGCCTTTGTTCCACCAAGTTTTAAGATGTTCATGTTATTTTGTTTTATTTTTGTTATTTCTGTGAATAACAATTATTGATCAATCAATCAATGGTGATAGAAGAAATATCTACCTATATCGTGACTAGATGGCGATTTTATCAATATAACAGTTGTAAGTCCGGTAAATTGATGTTTTCCGCACTTTCCCCAAAAGCCGCACTTCCCCCTAGTGACACAGCTCTTTAAAAAATAAGTTATACTTAAAAGGACTATCAAGTACAAGTACCAAAACAAGTATCTACTTAATATAAATACAGAATGTTCTTTTTTTTCGGATTTTTTCCTAAAGAAATACACAAATGTAGCAACCTAACCCAACAGTGCTCATAACCAGGCACTTAGTTCACCTTAACATGTTTTGCAATCGTTATGCAAACCATTCTTAGTCTTATCATAGACAAATTATATGCCTATTACTTAATCTATGGTCTTATTAACCTAATATATGAGCTGCTGAAGAATGCAGCAGCCCATATATGCCCAGGGGATAAAAATCGACCCCAAAATTGATCGTCTTTTTAAACGACCCAGACTCAACAACGAATCTTAAGTCCAATATTTCGCATATCAAAGGCAAAAACAGATAATTTATAGGCATATATGTTTTAGGAATCGTTATGCAACACACTTTTTAAACTTACACGATTTCCGTCCAGATAGATAATCACCGTGGTCCCGATCAGACTGACAGACAGACTAACAGTCTTCTCGGGACCACGGCCGGTGTAACCCGTTTGCTGAAACGTCGAGGTAATTAATAACAATGATTATCTATAACGCGATCCAGACCCGTGTCTTATAAAAAAAAACCCGGCCAAGTGCGAAACTCGCGCACGAAGGGTTCCATACCACTATCACAATTGGGTACGGAACCCTAAAATGGTTTACAACAACTTTGATTCAAAGAAAATCTGAAACTTATAAGAAACTCTTTGGACAGTGAAGGCAGACTAGTATATTTGACAGATAGGGCAGCCATTTTAAATTCCATGACCAACTCGATTTGTCCTGACCAATCAGAAGCGACCTCACATTGTACTAAACTCCTTGTTATTTTTGAAACACGTTTGTTGTATGGGAACCCCTCTTAAATATTTGTTTTATTTTGTTTTTAGTATTTGTTGTTGTAGCGGCAACCGAAATACATCTTCTGTGAAAATTTCAACCTTCTAGCTATTACGGTTCATGAGATACAGCCTGGTGACAGACGGACAGACGGACGGACGGACGGACGGACAGGCAGACAGCGAAGTCTCAGTAATAGGGTCCCCTTTTTACCTTTAGGTACGGAACCCTAATGATCGTTATGCAAGCCGTTATAAGTCTTAGGGTCTCTACATACGTAACGTTTCCCGGACGGGACATGTCAATTTCTACATACAAAAATCCCGTCGGGCCGACGATGGAGGGGATGGGATTTTTATATGTAGAAATGACACGTCCCGTATGGGAAACGTTACGTATGCAGAAATTGACACGTCCCGTACGGGAAACGTTACGTATGCAGAAATTGACACGTCCCGTATGGGAAACGTTACGTATGCAGAAATTGACACGTCCCGTATGGGAAACGTTACGTATGCAGAAATTGACACGTCCCGTATGGGAAACGTTACGTATGCAGAAATTGACACGTCCCATATGGGAAACGTTACGTATGCAGAAATTGACACGTCCCGTATGGGAAACGTTACGTATGCAGAAATTGACACGTCCCGTATGGGAAACGTTACGTATGCAGAAATTGACACGTCCCGTATGGGAAACGTTACGTATGCAGAAATTGACACGTCCCGTATGGGAAACGTTACGTACCCTTATTAACCTAATGATGGTTTTTCAGCCGGCATTCCAGGCCCGGCCCCTCAGTCAGCCTTGAGAGGGTGTCTTAGCAGAACTATGATACGTCGCGGCGTGTACGCTTCCAACCCAGCACTGAGCCCCACCGCCTCGCACCCCATTGATCTTGGAGTGTTAACACAGGTCAGTAAAATAGAATAGAATAGTTTATTCGCCACAAAAATAAAACTAATACATAAACAAATAAAACAATAATAGAAACATGATTTGTTGCGAAAGGGGACCGTTTGCTCAGCGTAATGCTAGTCTTTCGGCTAGCTAGAATGTATGACAATTAAAACATATATACAGTATTATGTATGATATATGTAACACAATAATCTTCTAATATATAAAATTTCCATGTCACAGTGTTACCGTACTCCTCCGAAACGGCGCGACCGATTTTTATGAATTTTTATATACGTATTCAGTAGGTCTGAGAATCGGCTACTATCTATAATTTATAAGGCAAAACAACGTTTGCCGGGTCAGCTAGTCTAATATATAAAATTTCCATGTCACAATATTAGTTACCGTACTCCTCCGAAACGGCTTTACCGATTTTTACCAAATTTTATATGCGCATTCAGTAGGTCTGAGAATCGGCTACTATCTATAATTTATAAGGCAAAACAACGTTTGCCGGGTCAGCTAGTATTATATAAAACAAAGTAAAAAATGTACCTATATGTAGGGACAGATAATGAATAGGTAAATTTGAGCACAGCAATTACAATTACTAAGAACAGCAGAAGGTACCAAAAACAAAAAGAGTAGATACTATAATGCACTGGTTTCAAGTACCAATGTTTCTTGCGACTTTTGGTGGCTAAAAATTAAAACCACCAATAATGGTGAACTAACGTCGTTTGTTGGACATAATCGACTGAAGGCTTTCGAATATCTTGCACTAGCTGCGTTCCGATCCCGTTGAAATATCGGGATTAAAAGTAGCCTTTAGCCTTCCTTAATAAATGGACTATCCAACACTGAAAAACATTTTCAAATTGGACCAGCGATTCCAGAGATTAGCGCATTCAAACAAACAATCAAACAAACTCTTCCACTTTATAATAATAGAAGAAGATATTGGTAAAGAAATTTATTTTATATTTGGAGCCTGTAGCCCTCGGGTCTAAAATAGCATGGCTACAGTATCCCTTGTTCGTTATTTATTGACAGAAACCAGATGACAGACCGAGTCGACCTACACTCGCTAACCCGCCAGCACTCGTCAGACAAGGTACCGAGACTTTAAGAAGAGACCGGCCTCAAAGTCAGCTGATTGCTCCTAGAGATGTAAGTTTTGTAGCTATTCTACTCAAAGGCTTTGTTTAAAATGAGGTATTATTTTTACGTTTAACTGCCGCACTCAGAGACATTTAATGTTACTTAAACTGTCACTTAGTAATGATTTTCTTTGTGAAATCCTAAGTGCTAGTTTAATTACCATTAATCGTCTCTGAGTGCGGCGGTAAGTGTGTTAATAAATTGTATATGTTTTGAGGTTTTGGGTTCATTTAATATATTTATGTCACAAAATACAATGTCCAATTATAAGGTCAATCTTTAGAGAAAAGTCTACCTATTCTTTCGCCATACAAACGCAGTCGACTGTTTTCTCTCTGGATTAGGAGATCTCCCTAATATAGGATCTCCCTCCCCCATGAGGCCAAATATGTTAATGCCATTAATCCTATATCACCCATGACCATTCCCCTACGTTTTGTTTTGATTTTATTCATATTCAACCCATGGCCTCTACAGCCAGAGGTGCAAATAAATAAAGCATTTATTGCACCTCTGCATCTCTTTTTTCATTATATTACATATTGTATGTTCTTTACTTAACTGTGTTGGTGTTTTTTGAAGTGTTTGTAAATTTATTTAAGGGTTTAGCATGGATTTGGAATACCTTTGACTAATATTTTTTTTAAACTCACACGATTTGCTAACATAGTTACATTTTACCGGGGCTTAATCGCGTGTTAATATTTAATTTCTTACCTCGACTACCTTCGAACGTTTCAAACTCGTATAGTCGAAGACCCGGTAAAATGTAACTACCTTGGCTAATAGCCTCTAATACTGTCATATCATAATGAATGGTAATCGAGTTGAGTGCTTTTAAATACCTTTGACTAATAAACTTTTAAAACTTACACGATCTGTTTATCACCATAGTCACATTTTACCGGGTCTTAATCGCGTAATATTATTTACTAGCTGTGTGTGTGTGTGTGAAATCGTCGTATGATACACATGCGTATTGATGATTACTGTCGCGTCGTCGGCTCTCTTCATCAATCACCATAGCTGGGGGCATTAACTCGTTATACCGTTAATTAACGAAGTTAACATTTTGATTACCGGATTAACTTTTAAAAATGTTAACTGACACGTTAACTTCCGTTAATATGCAGAAGGACGTTAATCGTTAATCCAATGCCTACTATTTACGAAATGCGAAAATCAGGTTCAGACAAGTATGAATCGACAGGTCGCGGGCGTCTCGCGTGGCACCGAGTGAACCAAAATAGTAGATTGTATAACAAGGGAGCAAAATAGTATTTTTACGGCGAGGGCGTTACTTTGAATCACGAGCAAAGCGAGGAATTCTAGAATAGAATCCCGAGCGTAGCGAGGGATTCTAACGTAGAATTCTGAGCGCAGTGAGGGATTCAAAGTATACATCGCCCGAGGCAAAAATAATTTGCTCTCGAGTCATATACTCTACTTTTCATCCCCTTTCTATGAGAAAATAAATAAGATATGGTGTTACGTAATTCGTGAATATACCTATTTACTTAAACAAAAATGTTGGGTATAAAATTTTAATATCACGTTTATTATACAGAAGCCCTCTATAAATATTTGTTGGTTGTTATAGCGGCTACAGAAATACATCTGTGAAAATTTAAGCAAAAAAAAATAAGCAAAATAAATAAAACAAATGAAACTAATTGAACTAATTAATTAAACTAATGAAACTCTAATGAAACTAATGAAACTAACGAAAGTAATGACACTAATGATCCTAATGAAACGAATGAAACAAATGAAACAAACAAAACTAACGAAACTAACTAAACTAACGAAACTAACGGAACTAATGAAACTCATGAAACAAATGAAACTAATGAAACTAACGGAACTAACGAAACTAATGAACTAATGAAACTAATTAAACTCATGAAACTAATGAAACTAATGAACTAATGAAACTCATAAAACTAATGAAACTAATGAAACTAACGAAACTAACAAAACTAACGAAACTAATGAACTAATGAAACTAATGAACTAATGAAACAAATGAAACTCATGAAACTAATGAAACTAATGAAACTAATGAAACTAATGAAACAAACGAAACAAACGAAACCAATGAAACTAATGAAACTCATGAAACTAATGAAACTAATGAACCTAATGAAACTAATGAACCTGATGAAACTAATGAAACAAATGTAACTAATGAAACTAATGAAACTGAAACTAATGACACTAATGAAACTAATAAAATAAATAAATTCTGTGAACAACACACAGCGCCATCTAGCCCCGTGGTAAGCCAGTAATTCATATAATTTACGTTTGATTTCTATGAATGATACTTATGTTCCAAATTCAAATTTACTTTGCTCCCGGCTGTTTTATTTTGCTCCCGGCTGTTTTACTTTGCTCCCGGCTGTTTATCTTAACAGAAAAGAGCTACTTTGGTCGCACTTATAGAGGACCAAAGCGACACTTTTCGAATAGATGGGATGAAAATTAAATTAGATATGTTTTGCCGGCGCGTGCGAGTGAGAAAACTGCAAAGAGATTTGTCTCGTTTGATCAATTCATTACTTTTTACACATATTAACAGATTAACGATTAACGTTAACTTGCGTTAATTCTTCCGAAATGTAACGCTTGCCGGTTAGCGAAGCTATTTTTTTTTGTAGCGGATTAACAATTACCGAAGTTAATTATTTGATTAACGGTGCCCAGCTATGTCAATCACTAATATTGCGCACTTGTATCATCATAATGTGGTATTATATGTATGTATCTAACAATGTGTGTAACATGCTTATTTGTGTGTGTGCGGGGGCAGGTACGAGGCGTGGGGGGTGCGGCGTTCGGGCTCCCTGTCTCGATGAGAACCCATCAAATACCTGTGAGTGTTCTTACATTCATAACATACATAATCACTTACCTACATTCAACTTTTAAAACACACACGATTTGTTAACATTGTCACATTTGACCGGGGTCTCAAGTCTGCTCTCAATAGAGTGTCGATAGAATAGTAATTGTCATATTTGATGTGTTTATGTATCGATAGAATATTAATTGCTATACCAGGCGTGAATTCGCCACATTTGTTAACCAAAATACAAATACTAATACACAACAAATATGACAATTATTATTCTATCGACACTCTATTAAAGACACGATTGTGAGAGCAGACTTGGGACCCGGGTCTTAATCCGCGTATTATGGCCGGCCTCTGTGGCGCGTCGGGCGAAGGGCCGACCGCAAAGCAGAAGGTTGCGGGATCGATTCCCGCCGGATGCAAATTTTTATACTTAAAATAAATATTTGTTTTTAGTCTTTGTGTTTTCTATCTATACTAATATTATAAAGAGGTAACGTTGGTAACATGTATGCATGTATGTATGTATATTGGGGGTAATCTCCGAAACTACTAGACCGATTTCAAAAATTCTTTTACCATTAGAAAGCTACATTCACCCTGAGTAACATAGGCTACTTTTGACTACTTCCCGATATTCCCACGAGATCGGGACTTACGCGGTTGAAACCGTGGGAATCTGCTAGTGTATCATATGTACTTATGTATTTACAAAAAAAAGATAGAATATAATATGTAGTACCCATAGACCTACAAGCCTAATTGCTTAGTTTGGGACTAGATTGCGCTGTGTGCAGCGTCCTGCAATACTTTTTTTTTACATTTTTTTATTGTGTATTTCAGCCTCCATCGCGGCCAACTTCAATAGCCAGCGCGTCACAACTTCGTGTGTCGAGGCCCGCCTCGGGACCTGTACAGAAACCGGCGCCAGGTAATGTACCTTCCAACTCTGATGACTTCTGTGGCTTGTTAGACGAATACCCGACTGAAACGTTGCAGTTGCGAACCCTTAATTATATTTGCAACGGTCGTAGAGGTAAGGCCGCCCATTGTACCTTTTTGTTCATAGTTTCAAGTTTCCATCGGAACTGGAAATAAGTATTTATGCTTAAAAATAAATATTTGTTTTTGGTCTGGGCGTCTCTCTTATTTCAAAAGCAAAATAAATATTTTCCGCTGATTAGCCAGAGCCACCGCAACACAACTGTGTTACTTAACTAAGTATCATGGGTCCGTGGGTCTAGATGGCGCTGTGTGCCGTTCGTATTTATTTATCATTTGCTTATGTTACTTATTGATTTATTTTTGTTTGTGTTTTCAGTGGCAGTGTTAGAGCAACCTCGCCCTTCGTCTGGGTTACCGCGCCCCTCCAGATTACCGGCCCCAAGGCGAGCTCTCAGGTACAGTTACCAACAAACGTGGACATCCACCGTAGACGCCTAAAAATAATAAATAATATATAGGTAAATGAGTTTATGACCACTATCTTACCTCATGGTAAGTAACCATTTAGATTGTTATCAGAAATAACTGTTTGCTTAACGTGCCTCCGGAGCACAACGGAGCCCTAAATAATGTTATTTTTGCCACGCACATTTTCGGTCCAAAAACAACACCCCTATACAAGATCGACAGGAGGAACTAAATCATTGAGCATCCACTTCGATCATATATAAACTATAGATACACGGTCCCTTACAAAATCGAAATCAAAAATCGGCACTACTTCAACGCTTACTTATACGGACATAGTACAGTTTAATGTAAACCTTAATCACTGGGCAATAAGGTTGTAAAACACTTATGCACGACTGACAGCGAAACAAGGCATATCGGCTGAAGTATGCCTTGTTTTGACGGCTCCATTTCTAGAGCGGCGACCGTGCATCTATAGTTTATATATGATCGAAGAGCATCCATAATAATATTATAGCGATAGCGTTAGTCAGTTATTTATAGACTATTTTTTTAACATTTCAGACCACCATCAGTATACTCAGTGGCGCCGACAGCGGACGCGGAAAACTACTGACATTTAGCTTGCTGTGCCAACATCCTGGGCCGAGGCCCCGACTAACTAAATCTATTGTAATTACATTTAAACTAAGTACTGTTGTTTAACTGTCTTCCTTCTGAAATGTCGCGGAAGATAAACTAACGTAAGGTCATGATGGTTGGGCAATAAGTGACCTTTGAGATCACTTACTTAGTAAGTAACGACTAGGTCATTTTTGTTAAATTGGCTGGAAGATATACAAACTTATAGAGGAGTTCCACAAAAAAGTGCGGCATTTGCTAAACGTATTTTAGACAAGCAATAACGCCTTAATCGGTTAGAACTGTGCCTAACTTTTTGTGGCCCATACTTTTCTAAATAAATGACCTTTATGTGATCACTTACTCCCTAATAAAGTGACCATTTATCTGTGATCATTTACTTCCTAAGTAATTGACCTTTTTGAGGTCACTTACTTCCTAAATAAGTGACCTTTTTGTGATCATTTACTTTCTAAGTAATGGAACTTTCCGGGGTCACTTATTTCCTAAACAAGAGTGACCTTTCTCGGGTAACTTACTTCCTAAATAAGTGACCTTTCTGAGGTCACTTACTTCCTAAATAAGTGACTAAGGTCAGGTTACAATTTGGTTAGGTACATCAAAATAGAAATTATCATAAAACTTGGTTAGTGTAATCGTAAAAATTAAAGATGGACGAGCGAATAAAGATGTTCCATCGATTGGTCTTTGGAAAACAGATACTAATAAACGAATTAATCTAGATTTTATTAACCAGACTGAAACGATAGTCCTTGACGGTGCATGTCTTTACAAATTATCTATAGATCGAAAACACTAAGGAACCCACTACTAATTGGCAAATATTTCAAGTCAATAGAAATCTTAACTTTAGTTAAAAAGCCGTTTAGTTCGGTCCAACTTAAAAGAGCTAAAAACATGGCTAATGCTGTGGCTTCATTAGTGGGCGAAGATTCGTGTCACGTTGACGCGATCCCTAGTTGGTCAGTTCGTTTTCCGGTCGAGATTGAATTGACGCAGGTGTCGCCACCCAAGCGAAACACCGTCTTCGCCCGAATACTTCGCGTTAACACAAATATTTGCCGAAGCTCGCTAATGAAGCCCCGGCATAAGAGAAAATAAATTAACAGAAATAGGAAATTCTGCACAGAGATTTCTTGTGTTTTTCGACTCTTAACTTAGACAAAAATTACAAGTAAATAGGTTCAAAATTGTACGCAATTACAAACTGAGTTTCTCAAATGTACCTGAGTGTCATCTTAGTGGTATTTCGATCTAAGTGTTTATAGCAAAATCTATGCTTTTGATGAGTTTTTACGAAGGTTTTAAATTAATTCTGGTAAGTAAAAAAGCAATGATGTTGAAGTGTTAAAGTGAGTCGAGTCTCGCGGTTTCACCCGCGTTAGATTGGGTACCTTTTTTAACGACTAAAAATCCGTTTACTACTATCAGGGGCCTTACTTTCGGCTCTAAAAAACTCGTACATTTCATTCTAATATAGTCAAAACATCGAGGTAATGGAATTTAAAAATAACAATTCGAGAAAAATAATTAATAGGTTAGGACGCTGGGGTATTGACCTAGAGAAGCGAGTTCGAGTATCGCCGCGAGTGAAATTTTGAAGATGTAAAGGTTTAAGAACTACACGATTTAGCACCAGCAATTTAGAGCTGAAAGTAAGGCTGAAACCGCGAATTATCTATCTAGTTAATAACTCGGTTTCAAAGGCACTATGCAGTACATTACTGCTTTGAGGTATTTACTAGGGATTACAGGTGCCAGCATACATCTTGAAAAATACTGACGTAAGTTCTCGTATTACATTTACGTGCGATTTCTATGAAAAACCGACTTCTGCGCCATTTCTTTCAAGATGTTTGACGGCCTATACCACGTTACATTAAAGCAGAAATGTATTAAGTGCCTATAAAACTTAGTTACCAACTAGATAGTTAATATGCAGGCCGCTTACGTTAGATGTAGGGCATGAATCCCGGGATCCCGGGATATCGTAATCCCGGGATCTCGGACGCAAAAGTTCGATATTATAATCCCGGGATTGAGTGATCCGATATCGAGATTTGACCAATTTACTATTTGGGTTCATATTAAGGTTTTTAGCTATATTTTGCCTCATGGAAAGATTGAATAGAACTATTAAAATTAAACCCAAATTAGTCTACCCCTGAGATTTAGATTTAGAAGCGTAGGGAATTGGTAAAATGTTTAAAACAATAAAAGTAACGTGATTCATTGCAATTTTTAAGACAAGTATTTTTTATACAAGCTCGCATGCTAAATTTTACTGCTAACATCATTTTAGTGGTGCGCCTAGAATTTGGCGCGAAAGTTTAGATACTTTCGGGTTTAGGCTAATTGCCCGCCATATTTCCAAAATGATGGGGTGGACGGCCCTTGGGGTAACTTATTTACGTAATGAAACCACTAGAGTCTTAAATATATTAAATATTTTAGATTTTACACATTTTTATTGTATTAAATTCGCCTTTTTAACGATATCTAAAATCCCAGTATCAATCCCGGGATCCCGGGATTGAGCTCTTAATATCGATATCATCTCGAGATTGAAAACCTTCCGATATTGCATGCCCTAGTTAGATGAGACTAAAATAGACAAACATATCTTGCGATAGATTTTGGAATAAACGACCAATTTAAAGTTGTTGATTTTGAAAAAAAAATAGAGACAATAAATTCTCAATATCCATTTTATCATGGGCAATCACGCTTAATGGCTGTCATTTTTCGAAATTGTTTGTGACATTTTTTTGTTTAATTATATTCCACGGCATTCAAAGTTTTCTTTCGAAAATTTTGCTTATGTCTTCCAATTGAGGAGGAAAAGTGAACTTTTCAAAATCGAAAAGTTATAATTTTGAACTCCTTTTTGTTTTTTCAAAATGCTCTCTTATTATAAAGTAATTAGACAGTCAATAAATATAGCGATATTCATAAAACTGTCAATATTAAAATATAAATAAAATATTATTTATCTGTCAATTCTAGCATCTTGACAGTCTCTGTGGCGCGTCAAACACCCAGCTGCAACACAGAAGGTTTCGGGTTCGATTCCTGCCGGGACAATTACTGTTATTATTTTATTATGTGTATGTATTTGCAATTTGAAATAAATTTTAAGCAGTATATCCGTTGTTTAGTACCCATAGTACAAGCCTAGCTATGCTTAATTTGGAGATAGATGGCATCTACGTATACCGCAAACATGTCTAAATTGTAGTAGACTGTTAAATATCACATCAAAAATCAGTTTTCAAGTCGTTTCTTCCGGATCGAGAAAAGATACTATGGTTCGAATCCCGCTCAGTGTCGCTTTTTGTAGATCTATTTTTCCTTCAATTTTTTTCTACATTTATACTTATCAACTCTGATCCCAATGAATGATGCACACAGCGCCATCTAGCCCCGAACCAAGCAACTACGCTTGTAATATGGATGTAATATACCGCGATATTTATTTACTGTCTAACCTTTACCCTTGTCTCTAAACAATATATCAATCAATAAAGAACGATGGTTTGGTACAAAGACATACAAATTAAGATATTATTCCTATACGTTTACAAATTGTTAGTAGATAGTTGTGTATGTATTTTACTTCGTTCATAGTAATTTATTCAGTGTATTGTTGTAAGACATTTTTGCATTTTTTTTTCTATGTTTAGAGATTGTAATCGTTTAGGGACGTGTAATTATTATTCGCTTTAGATGTAAAATTTATTATTAAAAAAAACTTGTATACTAACTTTGGGAAATTGATATAATTAAGTGGTAAATGGGTGACTGCTCTTCAATCAATTAATCAATATTTTTATTTGTATACTTATGTAGAATTGTGTGTTACATTTGAGAAAGTGTGGTACATCTATTTCTTACCTTTTTAGGCATACAAATATATCTGGCAAAATCTCTACATCGCCTCAGTTTCGTTAGATTTTTCTCTGAAACGGTCTAAACAAATTTGGATATATCTACTGGTAGATTTGGCATCCTGCCTGTCACTAACCTTCCTTGGGACCAAATAATTTACCCGCCACCGCCCGGGTTGAACTCCAGGTTCGCTAGTATCCCTCAGATCCGACGACACCCACGAGAAGAGATGGAGTTACCCTATTCCATGCCGGGGCTACACAGTCCTTATAACTTGTACCATTTACCACTTATATATCAGTATTCCGTGACACTATGTATCATATGTAACATAACAAGGCACGTTGACATTGTATTTTTGTAACCCTAAATTTATCGACTTTTACTCACTCACCATAATTCACGATATTTAAAATTACTTAGAGTTAGAGTGAACATCTCTTACGTATAGGCCATTGTTTGTCCACTATCACACCTGAAGTGTAAATGCAGTGCAGAAGCACGCTGGCCTAGATCTCTGAATTTATTATACGATTTCTAATGTTGTTTTCGCTACAAATACTATTTAAAAACGGGATAGTTACTATGTTTTAATTTGTTTTTGCGGAGCTCGATATTTCGACAGTAATTTCTACTGGCTTGTTCACGAGACTAGAGACACGACGTTTTTAAATAATACCTCTGAATTTGTGCTTAGCTCATATTATATTTACGTTTTTTCCTATTTTGATTATGTATTTCAAAACAGACTAGACTATCACTAAAATATCGAACTGTGTGCGCTTTTTTTTTTTCACGTAATTTTAGCCATAATTTCTCTACTTGTCAGCGGAAGGGCATAAAGAAAAAACTAAAAATATTTTATTCTTATTGGTAGTTACTTATTTCATTTATGTACCTATCATGTTTTAAAACTTCAGATGTTCACTCTTTTCTATCGTAGATAAATATCTTTGTCTCCGTAATAAAAAGAACGCACAAATTACATCACTATTATGTACAGTCGCTTTTTTCTCTAACATACTCACTATTTTATACATACTATATTTACATACTAAAATTAATTCTCAAAATGCACGTACATATCGATATAAATAGACTTATTTCATTTTCAAAATACTTTTTATATCTATGAAAGAAATGTTACCTAATAGCAGTTGCCTGTCTGCAGGTCTAAAAAGGATAGATTTAAATTCTGCTAGCAATATTGCCTTTTGACAGGTTCATAATAACTGTGCATCTAACGCGTATACTGTTATACGTATCTTTACAACGATTACAGTTAAAATTTCAGACAGATTTTTTCTTTTACGACTGTTGAAAGTCATCAAGTGCGCATCATTTTATTTGCAATCATTGAGAAAGAACAATATGGATCAGTGATTGCCCCTATCATATGTGCTCGTGCAACTATGACAGGTGTCCAGTTATTGGGAACCTGCTAAAAACATCCTTTTTAGACCAGCTGGTTTCCTAAATAATTAATTATCATGATTGTTAACTATAAAATCATTCGCTTAGTAATATCTGTAAAAATAAGTCTGTTGCTACATCGTGCTTATAATAATTTGTTGCTTAATATTATAAATTGTTATTAAAATACATATATTTTGGCCCATATCTCTATTTATAAGAATTTATTGTAGTTTCAAATTTTATATTTAAGGTTTTCCGTCTTAATTTTATACCTCATACTCATTGCCGGCCATATTTTCCTGCATACGCCTATTTTAAATGAAAATTTTGTGTATTCGCATGGACAGAATTATTTTCGACGACTTGATTGGCGGTGCGTCCAGTTGATTTGACACATCGTGCCTTATTTAGGTAGTATAAGGAATTTTGTTTCCAATTTTTTAAATAAAATTATGTATTTATGTTGGTTTCTAATCACTTTAGACGTACCTTTACATTAAGGAAGGCCCAACTAGTCCATAGGGCGTGGTCCATCTGCATAGTTCACCTATGGACCACAGGTGCTTTTTTTGCCGTTAGTACTTCATAAGAGTAATCGTCAAGTCGTGAAGGCTTACTCAACTACCTAAGATAACATCATCTCAGCCTTTATCCGTCCACTGCTGAACATAGGCCTCCCCCATAAGGCCCGGCGCATATTATGAGCATCGTCACGGCTCAGGGATTTTAGTTGGCAAATAGCATAATACATTAACTTCATGGAAATAAAGTAGAAATTTCCATGATATATGGTTGTAGTAACAAAAATACCATTTTTGGTACTACGACCATCATAGTTCCCGATAGTGTGCGCTTGCATGTAGGGATCCCGAAGGATCCCTTTCCTTGCCGATGCTCATAATTTGCGCCGCCCGGGCCTAAGACGCCACAAATAGCGATCGCGAGTTACCTCCATCCAACGACTCCCCGCGACCGCTACAATGTCATCGGTCCACCGAGTAGGTGGTCTTCCAACACTCCGTTTCGCAATGCATCGTGGTCGCCACTCGAGGACTTTTACTTCCCAGCGCAGCGGTTATCTGTCCTTTAGAGTCGAGCTATATGGCCTGCCTATTGCCACTTAAGAACGCGGCGACTGTTACCATTTCCATACAAACTTAATACCAAAATAAATTATGAAAAATTTAGTTTTCTACCATAAATATCGATATTATTCGGATTAAGATTTTACTTTTATACCCACCACAAGGTTTTCCAAAATATTCATTCGAAGTGAAATAAAACGGAGAAACGAATAATATCGATATTAAGGTAGAAAACAAAATTTTTCCTAATTTATTTTGGTATTAAGTTTGTATGGAAATGGTAACAGTCGCCACGTTCTTAAGTCTACTTATTTTAGAGCGGTGACTTTGGTTCTCCTACGCGGATTTTTGTATTTCGCATTCTATTACGCAGGTAAACTTCAAGCCAAGCCTAATTTAAATGTATTAAAATTAATCAATGTAAATGCTATATATCCTGCCTGACTTACTGATAGATCAACATACAGTTTAGGCCGCTGATGGTAGAGAGCTGAAATATGATGTAGGCATTCGATAAGAAAGGGTTTTTCGAAATGCTCACGTAATCAGGACCTACGCGAGTAAAACAGCGGGACACAGTAATGGTGGTTTGGTGAAATAGTAAGTTATGTTGAGGTCTAAGATGTGTCATGCATGCTCGTTCACCCAATCAGATGTTCACAATTATTGAAATACGACCAAACTCTACACCCGCGTAATTGCCACCCGCGCCGGTTCTGCGGGGAAATCTGAATGCAAAGGATGCTTTTATGTATTAAACCAGAACTCCAGCCAGCTATCTGCATACCAAGTTTCATCGCAAATTAGTTCGGCTGTGTTCCGATATGTAGGCCGTTACAGCCATCTTAGACTACTTACTATCTGGAGAAGTTGTCAAACCGCGCGTATCAATTGGTATTAATCCTACTAATATTATAAACGTGAAAGTTTGACTATAGATAGATGTATGTTTTGTGCTCATAATTTGTTGGTAAATGTAAAACTCTTACCATCTGACATAATCCTATACTATAAGCGAAGCGAGCGCGTCCCGCTGTAAAATTCAAGGTAAATTTAAAAAAAATCACGTTGCACACATTGTAATATGACGCCAAATTAAGCACTAGGCTTGTACTATAGGTACTAGACAACGGATCTAAGTAGGTGCTTACTACGTATTATACTTTTACGGGTATTATAGTTAGTAAGGTAAGGTAAGCTTCATTAAAGTAAGTTCATATTAAAGTAAGAAGGGAACGCTCGCGCTGCCTTTATTATTCTACGGTCGCGCTTATTACCGAATAAGCTCGACCGTAGAATACTACAGCGCGAGCGTCCGTGGCTTAACATTGCTTCACATAAAACCACTAAAAACCAACCAACATCCAACATCCCTTTTCAAAAAATGAATTATCGATAATAGAAACGTTCGACTTCACTTGATTCGACTCGATTCTATTCCGATTCGGTCCACCATTTTTGTGCGATACTAGCGCTCTAACTGTCACTTTGACATAAGTTCTATGTGTGAGTGTGCAAATGAAATCGCACGTTACGTGAGTGAGTGTGCGAAGTCGTGAATGCTGTCTACGAGTAAATCTTGGGTTTTGCCTTTTTATTTTTGTAATTAACCGAAATATTTGAAGTGATTAGTAAAGATATAAGTTCAAGTGATAACTATTGTGATACGCCAGCGATATGGCTAGCATAATACGCAGTGTTTTCATCCACTTTGTGATCCCATGCAATAACTCGTCCGTCACTTCAGTTGTTTGTCAATGACGTCTGCGTTTAGCGCAGCAAAAAGTGGAATTTTATTTTGATTGTGACTAGCAGTGCAACCATAAAATCATATGAATTGTGTTATTAGATGAGTGTCCCTAAAATGGATGAGTGTTCTCAAGTTTGGAATCATCTTTTACCGAGAGGCGCAAACAGAAGTGGCTCATGAAGAAAGGGTTAGTTTACCTGTTTATGTTTACCTTGTTCCTAAAGATTCCTTAGCTCTAATGTATATTTCTGTGCCCTAAGTTTTAATACATGGTTTTCCAAACTTACTGGTGCTAACTTTGTTGGCGTAGAGGTTATACAGTCAGTAATTAGTGGAAATCATAAACAGTATAATAATTACAACTCAGTGGTAGTTTCCTGAGTTATTTCAGTTTGTTTACTACGAATTCCAATCCTCAGATTGCTATCTATTGAGCTGGGGATGATAATTTTCTTGTTACTTTCTCTTGCCATGGAGTGAAGGGAGAGAGAGAGACTGTTAGATACGTCTCGCCCTATGCCAGAAAGAGACAGCGCTCTACAAGTTTAGTAGCCATAAGTTGTACTACACATGTAAACTTTTGCCATTATGTACTTTTTATTAGAAAAAATTACATTCTTCCTCTAACATTACTTGGTCCAGTTGATATTGTAGTAGTCTGACATATTATCTTTAGACTTTTATTGTTGACAAAACAAGTTGTTAAACTAAAATTAACTTTTAAATTTTCTTCTGCAAATATTTGCAAAACGATTACTCAACAACGGACAAATAGATATTATATTTGGAAGGTGTAGTAGTCTTCCATAGAACAATTTATAAATTGAATTATTACTATTTGTTGCTGTTATTTTACACCAAGTAACAGTTTAAATACTTAGTACTTACCTACTTAATTGTAAACTCCAGTAAAATTACCTACTACATAATGTATCAAATATTTTACTAATAAAGGAACCTTCGTCTGTCTGTATAGCCAAACTTCCCAATGTTCCCGGTTTCACTTGGGTTCCGATGCTGTGAGCATGTTGGGAAAAGTTACTTGAACTATCTTCATAAGGAGAAAACCTGTTTACTTAAGCCCTAGGAAGTAACTTTGGCCACTAAGGAAGACAGTTCAGATCTTGTTCCACTATTGTCTTCTGTCTTCTAGATGTGTGTGTTACATCTTAGACTATATCGTCACTTTTTATAAAATAAAAAGAACACCAGCCTTTGGGGACACAATCAGTCTATAACTGATCCCTGCAGCGGACCCCTCCATTTATACCCAAGGTGGTCATAGTTGGGGACGCTATAACATATATGCATAGTTAAGTCGTCTGGGTCCGGTTTCCTTGCGATGAGATAGTGGTCAAATGTGCATCCATTGTGTGTAAAAAAAACAGTTAAACATACTGTCTTGCTGTGTCAGTGTGAAATATTTATCAAAAAAATTTTATTGATGAAACCCTTTTGGAAAACCAAATAGGTATTTGATGGAGCCCTAAAATATAGTATACCTATTTCAAATTTTTAAATTGCATTTCTATCCCTAATCTATTCTTTAATCCTGTCCTGTTACTATGTATTAAAGTATGGATTTAAATTTACAATAACAAGGTAAGTATATTAAGGAAGTATTTACTTAAATAAACAATTTAAACCTGAATAAACCCCATAACATAGTCATATTTTCATATAATGCCTTTCGTTCCGTAATTCAATTTGCGGGATTTAAACCCATGACTTCACCGTCTCTAGCCAACTGAGCTTAAGTTGACTGTTGAAAACATGGAATTCATTATACTTAAAAAACTGTCCCAGTGTGAGCTAATATCATATACAAAAACCCGTTAGTTACATAACAAATTCTGTATTTGTTATTATAGCCGCAACAGACATATTCATCTATGAAAATTTCAACTGTCTAGCTATCACAGTTTATGAGATACAGCCTGGTTACACAGTCAGATGGACAGCAAAGTCTCAGTAATAGGGTCCCGTTTTTACCAGAACTCTAAAATATCATAAACCATATTTATTAAGCCATCCACTGCAATTTCAAGAAATCAGCTGTTATGTTACCAACCATATACACATCAAAACTATAATTAAAACATAATTGAGAATGCTATTTATCATTCTTATCAAAGCTTATCAATTACCTACCTATCTACTATGGCTATGTCTACATCTGTAATATCTATTTAATATTGTTAGAATGAAAGAGGTTGTTTGTTTTCAAACAAACTATGGTTGTTTTTTGTATTTTCTTGTTTTTAATGTGGATTGTAAAGCCATTGAATTGATTTTGATACACTTTATTTAAGAACAGAAGAAGAATAAAATAACCGGCCAAGTGCTAGTTAGACTTATACTCAAAGGGTTCCGTACCATTATCACAATTGGGTATGGAACCCTAATATGTACACTGTGAATGGACAGACAGACAGACGTACAGTGGAGTCTCAGAAGTAGAGCCCCCAATTTTATTACCCTTTGGGTTCGGAACCCTAAAAATTTACAAAGAAGCAACAATATTGTAACCCCATTTTACCCATAGTACAAGCCTTGTTGCTTAGTTTGGGGCTAGATTGCTCCATGGTCAATATTTTTAAATTATTTATAACTCTGTGTGGATTACTAATTTTTTTGGCGACTGTACAAATCCATTCCCCTCTCAACAGAGACACTACCAAACCAGTTTTCAATTATTTTGGTCATATTATCTTGACCTTTAGTATTACAGCATCAGTAGGCATGTCAAGGGATACCACTTTCTTAGGGTGTTCTGTTGTTGATTGACAACAACAACAATCGGTTGTTTAATAACAACAACATATCTAACTGGTACAACATTGAAATTAAAGACATTTTTCGGGTTGAATCGCATGGTGTTTATTACATTTAGCATTGTTTCAATGCTCGACGTTTCGAGATCTTTACAAGTCCCTTCTTCATAATTGACTTCTGGAACAAGATTGTTATAAGAGTTTTAGCTTAGCAGACCAATAGGCTTGGTATCTGATAGTAGAAAAACCTCTTCCGGAGGCCTAAAGCAGTTTTGGTGGATTGCTGGCTTTCTGGGACAGCCTGGGATGGTTGGAGTAAAGTTTAGGAGAATTAAAAGTCTAATGTCTTTATCCAGAAAGAGGAAACAGTTGACTATGTTTGTATGGAGAATGAGTAGCTAGACTTTTCTGCTTAAAAATAAATATTTGTTTCTGGTCTGGGTGTTTTCTATGTATTTGCAAAAAAAATGTATATTATGTAATATATCAGAATGAAATAGGAAGTAGATGCTTCCTATTTCATTCTGATATATTACATAATATACATTTTTTTATTACACTACACCAACACCGCTCTCAAAACAAACTTTGATTAAACTTTGTAAGTACGAACGTATAAAAGCAGTACATGCCTACATTCGAATAGAAAAGAAACAATAAAACCCAAAGTAGGTAAATCACGTTCGAAATAATGATTTTGTGCAAGAATTAGAGCAGACCAGTCGTAAACAGCGATAAGCGGCGTTACGAGATTGTTTCGACGACGCGACGAACTGTCGGCCGACGCCTGCGCATAAAACTAGCACTCGCTATGTATTAATTGCCGCTCATTACTACTTACGTATACAAGTTAATCAAATAGATAGGTACTTTAATTGTAGACTTTTAATATAGGTATTTGAAATAAATCCTGCTAGACACTTTTTAAACTTACACGATTTCTGTTCATCATTATTATTAGACCCGACATGATTATCTATAACGCGATCTAGACCCGTGTCGCATAATAATGATGAATCCTGCTAGTAGGGTTGCCAACCGTACTATAATATATAGTATTGTACTATATTTCAGCACTGCGTACTATATACTTTTGAAAGCACATATAGTACGCAAAAATACTATATATCTGGCATAACAAAATGTTTCTTTTATAAATTCCATCTACATCTGCATTTACAGAGGAGTAACGTGTTTTCTATCTATACTAATATTATAAAGAGGAAAGATTTGTATTTGTATGTGTGTATGCGCGTCTGTATGTTTATTATGAATAAATTCAAAAATTCTTTCACCATTAGAAAGCTACATTCACCCTGAGTAACATATGCTACTTTTGATCCCGATATTCCAACGGGATCGGGACTAACGCGGGTGAAAACGCGGGACGCAGCTAGTTATGAATAAATAGGTAAAGGAAAAAAAACGTTTTAGATTCAAGAAAAAAAACGCTAATAGGTACCTTAGTTATATTATATACCTATTAAATATTCTACAAAAACGACGCTCAATTTTTGTATAAAAAAATAGTAGGTATATATTTTTTTGGGTCGTACTATATTTTTTAGGAACAAATACTATATTTTTGGGAAAAAGTGTTGGCAACCCTACCTGCTAGGTACATAAAATGGGCTGGTCTCTATTAGAGACTAGAAGGAGAAAGGTCGCCTGACAGTGATCCATTTCAAACTCGTCTCTGACGGACAAACTTCAACTTCCCAAGTCAAACTGTTCGGGAAATTATTCACACACCTTTGCAAAAGATGAACCAAAATTCGTACGTCTCCGTCGCGATGTGGTTAGAATACCCACCATCTAGGTCAGGGGAAGGGTTGCCAACCGTACTATAATATATAGTATTGTACCTACTATATTTCAGCTCAGCGTACTATATATTTTTGAAAGCACATATAGTACGCAAAAATACTATATTTCTGGCATAATTTGTAAGTTGTTTCTTTTATAAATTCCTCCTCTCTGTATTTACAGAGGACTGTTTTCTACGAGTATGTAGAGGGAAAAAAAGAAAAGCCTTATAAAGGTGCTCATAATTTAAAGATTGAATGTCGGGAACATTTTTTTTTATTCAAGAAAGAATGAGTATTTGAAATTGTGAAAAAAAGGTTAAGTGCAAAAAATACGTATTTTTTCGAAATAATTCTACAAAACACCGCTCTAATTTTTGTACTATATATTTTTTTGGGTCGTTCTATATTTTTTAGCCACAAATACTATATTTTTCGAAAAAACTGTTGGCAACCCTACTAGGTAATCGTAAGTCCTACTACTATTCTAAAGTTGGTGTGTAAGTAAGTAATCGAGTATGTTGTTCACGCAAAAACTACTGAACCGATTGCGATGAAATTTGGGATCCAGATAAGTGGAGATCTGGATTTGTTTTTATCCCTACTCCTGCGGGGTCGGGAGTTACGCGGGTAAACCGCGAAGCGCTGCTAGTAACATTCTTTTAAAACTTACACGCATTGTACCCATTTTTTTTAAACCCGGGAAAAAAAATACCTAGTATATTACTCTTTTTCAGAATCTCAGATCAAAAATGTAAGCAAAAAACTCATACATTATTTGTAAGCGACAGCTCATTATTTACTTTTTTCTTTATTATTGACAGTTCTTTGTTCACATTTTTGATCTAAGATTCTTACAGCCGAATACAGAAACGCCACTTAAAATTTGAAACGTACTTAAATAATTGAGCAGCTTCCAAATTTAAAAATATAGTATTGGGAATTTTTGAAATTGAGAGGTGCTTAGTTCTTTAAGTAGAACTCACATTTTGAGTTGCGTTTCTGTGTTCAGCCCTTAAAGAGTATAGTTATATTATATACCACAGATTCAATTTAGCATTACACCCCTATTAAACTGTAAAATGTTGTAAAAGTGAGACGATAACATCTCAAAACCAGGCTCGTCTAATGGAGCTCATTAAACACTTTACGTCTTTTAAAATCCAAACTTCAAATATTACCTACCATTGGAAGTAACACGGCAAATCACTCTGCCGCCGATGTAATTAAGGAAATCAAGTTTTTGTAACAAACTATGGTAATGGGTACAGGAGGGTTACTGCGGTTCGTTTCGATACGACATCGATACTGTCATACGATGATTCTACTGTCACATTCTGGAAAGCTACCGCGGTTCTTCCGTCGGAATCGGCATCGGATTCATTTGACAGTTGACAGCCGAATTTCGAACCGCGAAAATTTCAAATCGGCGCGTTGATTACTCATATCGATGCCGAAGCCAAATGAGGTTTAAAACTGCCATTTGCTCACTTCAGATGGCGCTACTGTAGCACGTCTGCCTTTATTTGACACCTTCATAGTTTTTTCGTAAACAAACATGGTTATTTTGAGATAATTTTACAAAATGACGCTTTGTTTAGCTGTGGATTGCAAAAACATAGCAAATCATTTATTCCCCAAAGATGCCAAAAGAAAAAAACAGTGGATAAAAGCTATGAGGAAAAAAATCGACCTAGTAACTATTTAAGGTTATGTGCTCCCCATTTTAAACCTAATGATTTTTTTGAGAGAAATTCCTACACAGGTAAGACGTTTCCTTTCTTAAAACTACTAGTGTAGGTACCTACCTATTGATCGAAGATTATAATAGTTTACTATTGTAACGATAGTCTGTATGAGAATGTATATTCTCTTAGGAATAGACCATTCCTTAGTTTTTACAGTATTTTCCACCTATTATCAATGATCATCGATCAGTGATCATCACAGACGTTTCTCTCATGCCAAGCTTTGTGTAAATTAGGGTCCTTATCTTACCTTATCCACATTTTCTCATTCATTCAGGTGATGAAAATAAATAAAAATTATTGAGGAAAACAGCAGTTCCTTCTATATTTTCTTTTACCAAAGTAATTACCGAAATAAAGCCAGAAGACCAATAACGGTTAAACAGACGTCTAGAAAGAAGCAGAAGGAGACAGTGCTTAGATACAGCACCTGGACCTAGCAGAATACAAACCGAAAATAATAAATGCTGCAACTTTAGAGAAAATATTATGAAATGAAGGAAATTTTACTTATAAATTAAAGACATTTTTCGGTTATAATCACATGGTGTTTATTTTATTACCTAAGGCATTGTTTCAACGCTCAACGTTTTGAGACCTTTACATGTCTCTTCTTCAGGATTGACTGAGATGTTTTTGTGATTTGTCATTCTAATGTGTTAAAAAGTTACTGTGAAACTACTGTCTTATCAAAATCTAAAATTAAAAAAGGTATCAAAACGTTCCTGTGTACACAGACTCTAGATAGCAAAGTTAGACTAATATTTATTATTAACTATGCTTAGATCGTGTCCGTTAGCTAGGCCGGACCGGGCAACAGATTTACACCAAACTTTACACAAACAGATGTGCTTACAATGTGCCTACAAACAACTTCCAGCGGCACATTCACAATAACTGACTTCTATAGTGCCATTTCAATCTATTTTCAATAAAACTATGTAAAGTAGTTTCTTCATTTGTGCTTTGCATTGCACATGAAAGTATACATAGTTTCCTTCAAAGGCAACACGAAGAGTAACCAAACTTCTGCTTTCATATAACAGACGACCTTTGGGTGGTAGGTACTTGAAACCTCTCCGCAAACTCTTGGATGTGGTGTTTGGACAGCCGAGCGGTGGTAAATTGGTGCTAGCGTTAACATCTCCAAAGTGACTTATATCAGGAAACTCAGGAATTTCGTCATCGAGTTCCTCTTCGACTCCAATAATACTGTTTCCGTCCTACGCCTCTAGCCTAAAACAAAAACATAGAAAATCCATGAAAAAAATACCCTTGTCAACCATTTGTAAACAAAGACTTATTTTTAATAAAATCATAAAAATTACAAGTCGTACGACCCCGAAAATAAGCACGTATACTTATCTCAACATGTAGGTACTTTTTACAAAAGGGTTTTTACATATTTTCAACATATAAATCAGTACAAAGCCTTTTTGTAAAACATAACAAACAAACACTAAAATGCACTTTTTTACTAACCTTTCAGTCAAAGCAGCTTTTTTTCCGCTAGTAGACGCATTCCTTTTTCTCAGCTCCCCTTTTAATTGGATTATACTCCACGTTGAATACATTTTAATTCATAAAATTGCTAAAGACACATGCAATCACAGTTGAAGTTTGGCGGCATCTGGCCGTGCCACACTAGCGCCACCTGCCTCGACCTTTTAGTTTCTAACCCCATTGAATGAATGCAACACAGACATAATTGAATTGAATTGAAGATTTTGACAGAAAATCTTCAAATCGACGGCTGACGGCCATGGATGCGCGGTTTTAAAATTGAAAACTCCGCTGTCAGAGATGTCAAACTACCGCGTCGGCATCGATTGCTGTCAACGATAAAACCGCGGTAGCCTTCCTGATAGTAGGGTGACAGTAGAACCATCGTTATGACAGTATCGTTCTCGTATCGAAACGAACCGAAGTAACCCTCCGGTGCATATTGCTTTGTAGGGTTCCCTTCTTAAAGGGTAAAAACGGAACCCTATTACTGAGACTTCGCTGTCTGTCTGTCCGTTTGTCACTAGGCTGTGTCTCATGAACCGTAATAGCTAGACAGTTGAAACGATTATAGGTACCTTCTTCCTATTTTGTTTACCGATCGGTTTAGATTCTGCGCATGGCCTCGCCATAGAATAGGGTTACCCGATCTCTTCTCGTGGGTGTCGTAAAAGGCGACTAATAGATCCGGAGGAGACTAGCGAACCTGGAGTTCTACATTTTAAAGTGAAGCATTGAAACATCTATAACCGCGCGGTAGCTAGCTCGAGTTGCGGCGTTCGTAAGCGCCAAAACAGTGTTTCTCGTTTAATATTAATTACCTATATTGCTAATAGCTGCGTCCAGCGGTTTCACCCGCGTAAGTCTTGATCCCGTGGGAATATCGGGATCAAACGTAGCCTGTTACTCAGGGTGAATGTAGCTTTCTAATGGTGAAAGAATTTTTGAAATCGATCCAGTAGTTTTTGAGTTTGTTCATAACAAACATACAGACGCACACACAAAAATACAAATCTTTTCTCTTTATAATATTAGTATAGATAGCTTAATTAGGTAAAACTGTTATTACCATGAAGTGCAGATTATTACCAATCAATACAGGAAAAAAACAATGTTCAAAATGAAATATATCCCGTTTCGTTGTCAAATTAAAATCTCTGTTTTTAAGGAGTTGTTTTAATTGTTTTTGTTTTGTTTTCAAGGTTAACTTAACGTGTAAACAAAACTACCAAAACGTAGGCAATAGAAAGATAAATTTAATACCAAAATATGGTTCGAATTAATAAGATAGGTAACCTATTATAGGTTTACATTTTTTTGGCTGCCGGAAGCCGGAAATCGTGTAAATTTAAAAAATGTAAGGCAGAATAGTTCTACAATCATCCCTTGGCTTCATTTATGAACTCAGCTAAAAACTATGTTTGTTTTTGTAACTAACCAACGAGCCAGTCTATAAAGACCTGCCTTGCCCTATCCCACCCCCTGATACTCGCCTAATATCGATCATACTTAGATACCCAATAACACCGGTCGACACTGACACTTTAAGAACTGGTCAAGTGCGAGTCGGACTCTTTCTGCTAGGGGTCCGTAGGTAGGTAAAATAAGTGCTTAAAGAATAAGTGAATTTACAGAAGCCCCTGAAATCTATATCCATAAAAACTTTAATTGCTTATAATAATAATATTGAGATATTAAACCCACACTTTAGGGAATTTAAAATTGTAGCGGGAGGGTGATCCACGTCGTGGGTTCAAACTCTACTAAGAATATTGAACTTCGGAAAATCAGTTTTCAATTCTAACATCAGGTTTTCTTCATAATTAGTACAAAAAAGAATTATCAAAATCGGTTTATAAACGAGACAAAGCTATCCGCGCACATGATACATAAAAAATATACGGTCGAATTGAGCACCTCCTCTTTTTTTTTTAAGTCTGTTAAAAATAAAATGTAAATTTAGCAAGACACCACTTTAACTTTTGATAAAGAAACAGGTCGTAACTAAATCAAGTTTGTATTTTCGGATACTCGTACGGAACCCTAAAAATGATGTTTATTAAAGGAAGCGTCGGGTTTGTGTATATATTTTTCATTAGCTAACTTTACTCCACTAAAGGTCTTCCTATAATGCTCTTCTAACGTGTCGTTGAACTTTTACAATAATCATTTGAATTCGTTTCAAAGCACTAATCGTGGACTTAAGACTTTTTGTCGCCCGATAGTTTATTTGGATTAATAGTGGTCACAAACACTATTCGTCACACACTCAGTTGGTCGTTGTATTAATTAACTTATCTCTCGTTATTTTGTTCAGTGATTTTTTAAATCCCAGACAAATTCCCAATCCTTATCTACTTAGTTTGCAGTTTGTAATTTTGATGTTATAATGACTTTTCAGTGGGCATTACTTACGGTTATTACGACGACTTCCAAAAAAAAGGAGGAGTTTAACAATTCAAATTTAGGTATGTGTTTTTTATGTTTATGTTGCCGGATATCCAACACCTAAGGCTAAATTAATAACCATTCTAAATCGGATTATAGAGATTTCAGATTGATATTAGATGTGATTTCAAGACAAACCCGGTACCTACTTATTATTCTATCGATTCCACATCTCGTAATCGAGAAAAGACCACCTTGTCTCTATCGGCCGACTGAAAAAATCAGTCGTATGGGGAACCCCTAAGAGTTTGCTGGCAATTTTACATCCGGTTCTGATAATTTTCGGTACCAAACTGCATTTTAACGTTCACTCACAGTTCTGTTAAGTACTTTACCGAGTTGTATGAGAATTTAGTCGAGGTTTATCTACTTAGATCGTTTACGCATAATTTATGGTTTACATTGCTTTTTGTTAAAAAAATGTTGGTAGTGTGGCGAATGCCCACAGAAACAACTAGATGGCGTTAGTAGTATGAAAATTCTGAATCGCACTATCAACATTATCCGAGATAAGCTCATATACAACTTCCGATGTAACATCGTTGGGCCTACCCCTACCTACCTACTATTTGCCTACCGGGCAAAACCACCTACCCGGTGGAAGATCTCATTATCTCGTACCTTCAAAGTAGGTTATTTGAAGCCCTATGTGGCGAGTCCGGCAAATCCCCGCCTGCAACACAGGAGGTTGCGGGTTCGTTTCTAGCTGGGAATTCTGCAGTTGCTAATTGCAAATTTTCAGTCGAACCGTTTGACTGCTTTTCGGTACCTAATAATCAGTAATCACTTAGTCTGTCTTGTTTGTGGGATTTAGTAATCTTGTCCAATCTAGTAAGTACGTACGTAAGTACTCTAGGTCAAGTTAGAGGCCTTGGAGCGACCTGAAAATTCTAACACTAGGTGAGCCACATCACTATGTATGGAACATTTTCTTCTTCGACATTTTTTTTGTCTTTAGAACAAGACTTCAACAGCAACATCCAAATAATAAAAACACAGCGACATTTTACAAATAGCATTTTTAATAAATCGTCCAACCATTTAGTAGTCTCTATCTATTCACGCCGGTGTGGCTTCTATTTTTACACCCGCACACGCTTCATAAATAGTCAACAATACGGAAATAAATCCCGAATAGCTTAGACTAATAATAGAAAAACGAAACAAATTCATTAGCCGCACTGACCCCCCGTCTTTCCCGCAACCCCAAATCAGGGGGGAGGGAAAGGGAAGTTGGGGTGTGTCCATCCTTTACCGACGACGTCTTATAAGTACGTACGGGGAAAGAAATTGTGTGAGATACCATTAAACTTAATTTCTAATAAATCACGGGTTTGTGTGCTTCTGTTAGTAGTTTGTTATTTTATTTTGGTAATACAACGATGAAATATTAGGATGGATATTGGGGGGCTATTTTTTTCAGGTGCTCGTAAAAATGCTTTTTTCTGTCCAAAATTCAATGCTGCCTGCGGGACTTGAACCCACTACTTCCCGTTGAATAAAGAGCAAAAACGGATATAGGGTAAATCCGTTCTTAAAGGGTAAAAACGGGACCCTATTACTCAGACGCCCCTGTCTATATCCGTTTGTCACCAGGCTGTATCTCAGGAACCGTGATAGCTAGACAGTTGAAATTTTTACAGATAATTTCTGTAGCCGCTATAACAACAAATTCTGAAAACATAAAAAAAACCCTCACGAGCGGCGTCCGTGGGACTCGTCGCCGCCATCTCCGGTCGTTGGCCTAACCAAATTTCTCAGTTATTAAGCGCCCTTTAAAAGTCCTAGTACTATACCTACCTGGCTAGTTAGTTGCCTATAGCGTTACTTGAGAAACAAATCGACACCCTTAATTGCAAAATTAGCATATTGATCGACACCTCTAATTTGAACTTGTCTTTGATCCCGACAATAGGATGATATTCGCACAGATATTTGCTTATTTCGGGTCGGTACAGTAGGTCTTCTTCTTCATTCTCCTCTTTCCATTCCTTCATAATTATTATCCTTGTAGCCCGGGTCTGAAAGTAATATGTCCGTAATATCTCCTACTAGACCTTCAAGGCGACCAGAAAGGTTTTCTTGGAGGGAAGACTTCAGCTACGACTTGTTATCACCAACCGTTGGCGTTGTAGCGCCAAGTAGACTGACCCGTCTTCCAAATCAAATCAAATCAAAAATCATTTATTCATTTAGAACGTATGTTATACACACATACGTACGTTTTGAAACGTCGAGATTTTATTTTACTGTGGTTTCGGAACGCGCCCTCCGATGAGAAGAAACCACAAGAAACTCATGGGGTTTTTTTTTTTCAATTATTTTTTTATCATGTTTTATATTACAATAGTCATATTACATATATTTGTAATTTGAACAGGAGCAGTTAACAATCATGTCCATGGATTCTTTTCATCAAAATATTTTGACGTGCTATAGTACGCCTTATTACACAATTTAAGTTTAATATATTTTTTGAATCTTGTAATGGACATGTCACATACGTCTTTAGGTAGTTTATTATAATAAAGTACACTTGTGCTACAGAACGACTTACTTATTTTCTGGAGCCTACTATAGGGCACAGTCAGATCATCCTTGTGTCTCAAATTAACCTTACGGACATCACTGTATTTGTGAAATTTACTTAATTTATTCTTATGTACGTATAGCAGATTTTCATAAATGTATTGAGAGTAAACAGTTAAAATGTTTATCTCTTTAAACTTTTCTTCAAGCGATTCCCTGGGGCCCATTTTGTAGATAGCTCGCACCGCTCTCTTTTGCAAAACAAAAATGGTTTCTATGTCAGCAGCACACCCCCACAGCAGGATACCATATGAAACGTAAGCCAATGCAGCCAAGGAAGCTGTTCGACTGCCGTCTTCCTGTTTTTAAGATAATCGTGCTAAATCTTAAAAAACAATTCCATCATCTCTTTTCGAGTTATCGCTTATTAGAAACCATAATGTAACATCTGCAGTAAGCTATGTCAAACCAAGTTTGATTGGGTAAGTCACATTTGTGCCCAGTTGCCCACCTAGGAGGCAAGAACTATGAATCTATTATGTTTCATACAATGAGTCCTCGACCAGGATGCATTGCGAAACAGAGTATCGGAAGACCTACTCGTTGGCCCGACGACATTATTGCGGTTCCGGGGAGTCTATGGATGAAGGCGGGTCGGTGTCGCTATTTGATTTCGTATGGGGGAGGTCTATGGACGGATAAGGGCTTAGATAATGATGCTGAGAATAGTTAGTTAGTTTTCACTGGGCCTTTTCCACACTTAGCCTCACAATTGGGCCATTGTACGTGATTTCTTAGAGGGGTTAAAAGCATTAAGAAGCCACGGGATCCTACTCCGAGTTGGCGAATCTCCCATGCCTTCAGACCGTGGTGAGTCCTAGGACATGTCGGTTTCCTCACGATGTTTTCCTTCACCATAAGAGCGATGTTATTTGCGCACATAACTTTCTCTTAAAGAAAAAGACATTGGTGCGCGGTCGGCCTGGACTCGAACCCACGACTCACAGAATGAAAGTCGGGGTATCTACCACTAGATCAACACCGATGCTGAGAATAACAAACATACCTACCTATCCATTCTAAGATTTTATAATGACTTCGCAATAAGCTAAGTAGTAAACTAATAACATTAATGTTCCATTGCTTAGTATTGTTAACTTATTTTATAACTAGTGGTTACTCGTAAATCTCGTAATTTAACAGCTGGCTGTTCGAGATATTGTTCGATTGTTTTGAACGCGGTAGCTGCAGGGCCTATTGTGTGGAAGTTAACTTAAAAACATTACTAAAAGGTGAGGGGTACATACAAACATATTGCCTTTCATATAGATCCGTTGAGATAGATTTAACGTTTGCTGTGACGCCAAAAACTTATTGTACTCAATTTTTTGTACGCCATTTTTTATGAATTGTTTCGAAGACTTTTAAGCAGCCATGGTCATAAGTAGACTGGCATGCCAGTAATTGAAAATAATAAACATTTATGTAGAGTAGAAAACAACCCCCTTTCGGTTTAACCCCCCTACTCGGAACATCCTGTATTTATCGTATGTAATACGTATTTATTTCTTTACTAAGGGCAAAATTGATAATTATTTTGATAAAATAAATCTGCAAAATTTGTCTGTCCGCCATGTTTACCAATACGGATATCAGAGCGAATAACGTCATCGCCAAGTCTTCTTTACATAACTTTTGGGAATATTAATTCATTTCCTCATCATCTCATTGGAGATATTCATTCATTCATTCATTCGTATCTCCACGCAGATAGATCATACACCACAAATAGACTTAGGGTTCTATTTTAAATATTACAAATGAGTTCAATTTATTTAATGAGCGTCTGAAAACCTTAAAAGTTGTAATTTTTTTACGTCAATGACGTCACGAACATTAACCTAAAATGTGTTTTTCCTACTATACACGAATTGTGTGCAAACAAATGTTGTTTATTGTTACATATATTATTTACCGTTTCCGAACATTAACAGATTTTCAAAAAGTGTTGTTCCCTATAAAAAAAATACGAAAACCTAATAAATCGACTGTCTTAAAGCCCACTAAATATATTTTAATCTATTTGTACCCAAATCAAACATTAAATACCGATCCAAACTGTTTAATAGGGTATCGGTAAACTGTGTCTGTGTGTGTGTCAAGGTCGTCGACCTATGCGTCTAAGAACACATGTGTTGTCTGTATGTAAGAGGGTGACGACACACCACGTCCCCTTATGCAAGGGGCGCGGTAACTTTGGGATTTTACCGCGATAGTTTCCTGAGTGATTCTTTGTAGAAGGTGGATTTAATCGATTGTTCGAATTGATTTATACTGAACACTAGCAAGCAGCGTTTCACCCGTGTAAGTCCCGATTCCGTGGAAAAAAAACCTTAATACCTACCTAAAAACGCACTCTCCATATTTTATGTCCTTAGGACCAAAAGAATGGCATGATAAAACAAACTCTCCAAACATGTCCCTAGGATCAAAGGCGTTTTGGCGTTGATGTTATAGTTCAGTCATTAAGTCAGCCAATCAATCAGTCTGTCAGCCGTAAAAAAATTACCCGCATGCATTTAAGAAAAGTATCTTTTCAACACTAGACACTAAAGTCACTATAGCAGGAAACGAAAAACCACATTTTAATACAAAAATTAGATACACTATCAAATTCCTATGATCGATCAAAGTTGCGTTCCGATTGTAATTTTCGTATCGGATGTGCGGATGTTGCGTAAACCATTTCACCGCCTCGCCCGTTACCGAGGTAACAAATTGGTTTCGATTAACAACAAACGGCGACAAATAACGACAATAGGTATCGTGGTAGATGGTCATTAGATCTAGGTCGCTCGACTGCGCAGTAGGTGGCAGTACTTGACTCTAGACTGCCTACTCAGTTTATGGAGTATGGAGGCGAGAAATTTACGCGTTGTAGTTGTTTTATTATATTAATTAACTAGCTGCGTCCCGCGGTTTTGGCCGCGTAAGTCCCGATCCCGTAGGAATATCTTGATCAAAAGTAGCCTATGTTACTCAGGGTGAATGTAGCTTCCTAATTGTGAAAGAATTTTTGAAATCGGTCCAGTAGTTTTTGAGTTTATTCGTTACAAACCTACGACACGCATACACACAAAAATACAAATGTTTCCTCTTTATAATATTAGAATATAAGTATAGATGATTAACAGATGACTAAGTTATGTAACGTTTGTCTCTTTCTATCAACTTCATGTCACATTAAAGACAAACGATACATAGTTTATGCAGCTGTTTATAATGAAGAGTGCTAATGTTCCACTATTACATAAAACTAGCCCGGAAACTGTATTGTATTGTACTTGATCGATTGTTTAACTGCCGAGTTCGAACGCTGGTCGAGATATCGATGGCAAATATCGGACACTGTTCCACACGCGACCAGTTCCTTGGCCGTTGTTTGTAGTTAAGTATACATTCGTTAATTGCTATATGTTTTGTATTAGGATAGCTAATATTATTTTTATACATACATAGGTATGATCATTTTTATTTATATAAAAGTTCTCACTGAGTATAACTATGACAATACGGAGATATCAAGATACATAATAATATAGCGCTTTCTGCAAAAGTCTGCTAAGCTAAGAAAATCAATATACATACAAATAAATATCTAATACACTCAGGATAATACGAGTATGAAACTATAACGGTACCTAATAGATATTCTGCAAAACTTCGTTTTCTAAGCGACTCCGAGTAAGCACAAATCCCTTAGAAACTTCCGAAGCGATGCTGTAGTTCGGTGAAAAGTTAAAGCTAAGTAGATAATATAAATAACATGTCGTTTTAAAAGTTTTTTACTTTAACTCTTAGACTGGGAACTAATGTGTTTTCGTCTTACTGAAATGACCGGAAAGGATCTCAAGAACATTAGCATTCCGAATCATTCTTCTTTATGTTCCTTCCGGATCATTCTCTTCAATGCCGTGTAGCCCCGGCATAGAATAGGGTTACCTCATCTCTTCCTGTGGGTGTCGTAAAAGGCGACTAAGGGGTTTGAGGGATACTAGCAAAACCTTAAGTTCTCCCCGCGCTGTGGCGGATAAACTGCTTGGTCCTCCTCAGAGGAGGGTTGGTGTCAGACAGGCGACCGGCCGTAAAATTATTGCCTAATTTGCAGAAGGTATGGTTAATGATAACTTCTAATAGCGAACTTCGGACTCCCGAGGGATGCAATCGAGAACATCGCTTGGATGAGAAGATAATGTAGTTTTCTTCTGTTTTCGCGATGTTGTATTGAAATTAAACATATTTTTTAAGACTGTATAATGAATGCATATGCCTGGTGTGTTAAAGCTATGTAACCAAAAAAAAATTATAAAACCAATTTAAAAACTCCACTGTAGACATCCACTTCTGTTGTCAATTGTACAATACTATTCTATCCATAATACTATGACATCGCAAAAAGTTGTGCGGTCGCATACCTACCTAGTTCTTTAGAGAAAGTGAGAGGTCGAACCCTGCGCTTGTACCTATAACACTGCCGATTATAGAATGTAACCACCAGATTTAATGTAGGTATCTTATAATTTTACTAGCAGCGCCCCGCGGTTTTACTCGCGTAAGTCCCGATTGCGCGAGAATATCGGGATCAAAAATAACCTATGTTACTCCTCGATAATATAGCTTTCTATTGGTAACAGTTTTTTTCTAAATCGGGGCAGTAGTTTTGGAGCCAATTCGTTACAAACAAAAAAATAATAAAATCTAAAGTCTTCAAAAAAGTATTGTTATTTTCTTACTTCTTCTTTTTAACCCCTGACGGAAAAAGAGGGGTGTTATAAGTTTGACGTGTCTGTCTGTCTGTGTGTGTGTGTGTGTTTGTGTGTATCTGTCTGTGGCATCGTAGCTCACGAACGGATGGACCGATTTCAATTTAGTTTTTTTTTTGGTTGATAGGTGACTCTTGCGCGAGTGTTCTTAGCTATGTTTGATCAAAATCGGCTCAGCCGTTCATAATATAATGTGGGTTGATCAATTTAACCATGTTACAATGGTCTTGGTCGGGGGGGATCAAACCCATTGTAAAAATCACACGAATAAGACCCGGGAAAATATAGCGATTTGCTAAGCATTCTTCTTGGCTATAAAATGCACCAAATTCTGACGAATCCAACAAAACTGTAAAGTAGATAGAGCAGATTGTAGAAAAATATATAATAAAAATAAAAATGTTCCACATATTGCTCCGGCGCGGACGCGGACTATTTATGACTACTCCGAATTATTTTGAGAGATCTTACTGTGGATGGATTAAAAAGTAATATAGGAGCACTGCGCAGTTTTGTAACCCGATTTTATTCAGTTTTATTAAGGTTAAATGTATCTTTTTACTGTTTCTATTTATAGAATCTATAGGATATAAGTAGGGGGAACCCTCAATGAAACGGACGTGTTTTGAAACGAACACTGTCGAAAATATTTTATGTTTTTTGGGTGTTGACGTTGACCACATTGATGACCATAGACCTTTGGGCCTGTGACCCTTGTCTATGGTCGCTAATGGTGCCAACACCCAAAAAACCTAAAATAATTTCAATTACAAATTTAAGATACAGTTTCAAAACACGTCCATTTTATTGCGGATTGCCCCTACCTTTTTCACCGAATGAGCGAAGCGTCTCTGCTTCTTTTTCTTCTTTCCCTTGCCCCAGTTTATCCTTCTCGTATTTTTGCACCAGATCGTACAGATCGCCAGATTTCATTGACAATGCTGAATCAGTCAATCCTGAAGAAGAGACCTGTAAAGGTCTCGAAACGATGAGCGTTGAAACAATGCTAAAAGTAATAATCACCACGCGTTTAAAACCGGAAAATGTCCTTAATTTCAATAGAACTTAGCGAAAAAAAATCTGAGTTTAATTTCTTAATCTCTTCTTCTCTATTACCACCAACACTCTAAACAAGTTTCAAGTCGCCCTAACTAAACCGAATCGGAAACCACAATGTTTACTGAACACCAGTTCTCGGAGAGGAAACGGTGAAGAGGGCACGATCGAGCTACATGGAACCCGTTATCGTTAGACGTGATGATTAGGGTTCCGTACCCGAAGGGTAAAAACGGGAACCTATTACTGTGACTTCGCTGTCTGCCTGTCCGTCCGTCACCAGACTGTATCTCATGAAAATAGCTAGACAGTTGAAATTTTCACAGATGATGTATTTCTGTAGCCGTTAAAACAATAATTAATTAAAAACTAAACAAAACAAATATTTATGGTTTTCGAAAACTACCTCGATTTTTTCAAAGTTGTAGATCAAAAGTTGTTCGCCTGGACCTCTAGAACAACCCCCTTTCGGCTTCCTGGGAACTACAATTATACAACAAACTTGATTTTCGACATAAAAACGCTACGATACCGCGATGTATTACCACTGGCGCCATCTACTGATGGGGAGATAGACTGACGCCAGTAATAAACTACATTTTAACGTTCGCGTTGCGTTCACGGATTGGTTGGTCCAGTGTTCATTTTAGAGTTCCGTACTCAGTTGTGAATAGAAAATAAATAAATGAATCAGGAATAGAGAGGAATATTCCAAATTGACCGCCAACATTCGTTAATCGGAGAGGCACCTCATGAAGAAGAAACTCAGCTGTACTAGTGGTACGGAACCCTTCGTGCGCGAGTCCGACTCGCACTTGGCCGGTTTTTACGTAACCTCACCTCTGAGACCTGGTCAAACTAGTTCCTAATAGATTGCAGAAATGATACTGTTTACTAAGAATTATGTTTTGTTTATAACTCGTTTCTGTTGCATAGCCTAGTGCCTATTTGGTAGCCTTTTCGAATTATGTATGGTAATTGTCTACGGTGAGCGAATTTAAATTTTGTGATGTAAAACAGCTAATATTGTATTCCGGTCCGCAAAGCAGGATTAAGATATTGATTGATATTTGTTGTAAAAGAAAACATTTAATTCGAAAGCATGTCAATATAGATAACTATTACTCATCATCATACGAGCGATGTTTCCGGTTGCATCCCTCTCGACACGAGAACCCGGGGTCCGCTTTCCTACTTTTACTTCTCGTCTCTACTTCGCACGATCTTCGGCATCCCGTATAAAATATGATTCAAAACGAGACCTATATACACACATCAACACCGTCTAGGGATATTCAGAATTTCTCAATTTACTCAAAAATTGTGTTTACTAACAAGCAACATGTATATATTTTTGTAAAGCCTACTTATCAGACTATGATTTAGAATACAACAAAATATTGTTTTATGCTTAAATATTTTTTTATTTAAAAAAACGCAAAAAGTGAAATAATGTTAAATTTAAGATAAAATGTCTATCTAAGGAAAAAAATAAAGTAAAACGAAATGATTAGGTTTTTTTTATTTGAAGTTAAAATTAGTAGTCAGTGAAACCACCCATGACGTTAATCACGGCCCTGCAACGGTTTTTTATGCTTTGAATCAGGTTGTCAATATCTTGCTGCGGAATATTGTCCCAGGTCCTGCTAAGATGCAAAAAAAGTTGCTCTTCAGTCGCAACATTTGGAGGCAAATTCCTCAAAGCCCTTCTTTGAAGCATATCCCTCGGGTGCTCTATGGGGTTTAGGTCTGGTGACTGCGCGGGCCAGTCTAAGACCGACACGTCGTGCTACTCTAGCCAGCTGGTCACCACTCGCGCAGTGTGCGGACGGGTGTTGTCGTGCATGAGCGTGAAAACTTGGCCCATTTGCAGTCGATGGGGATAGATTATTGGTGCTAGCACCTGATTACGGTATTTTTCGGCAGTCATAGTGTTTCTGATCCAAACGAGGTCTGTTCTTCCACCAATACGAATTCCCGCCCAAACCATAATTGTTCCGCCATGGTATGGATGGACCTCCTGAGGGTGTTGCAGACGGTTGTCACGACCAGAAGCTCGCCATACGCGTACTCTACTTGAATCAGGATGAAATCCGAATCGGGACTCATCGGTAAACAACACTACCGACCACTCGATATCTTCCCAAGGCAAATGTTCTCTAGCCCACTGTAATCTTCGTCCACGATTTCCTCTGCGTAGTGCTAGAGTACGAAGCGGCCTGCGAGAATGAAGGTTAGCCTCGTGCAGTCTTCTCCTCACAGTTTGGTCACTGACAAGCACCTGGTGGTCTGACTGGAGCGTTTGAACCAACTGCATGGCCGTAACATTTGGTTGTCTTCTCGCGGCCACTTGCAAAAATCGGTCTTGTCTTTGGGTAGTTATCCGCTTTCCGCCTGGATGCCTTTCAGCCACTTCACCAGTAGCACGATAACGTGACCACAATCTTGATATCACGTTTTGTCTTGTTCCAATCTCCTCGGCAATACTCCGTTGAGTAGCCCCAGCTTGGAGCATTCCTACTGCCCTTAACATTTCGTTTCTTGTTAAATGACGCCGCTGCATGATGCACACAGTTGTATTAAATTGTAATTAATCAAAAAAAAATATTAAAACTTCAATTTGTTTAAACAAAATGCTTAAAACTGCGTTAAGTAAATTTAAACCTTCGAACTCGCTACAATAATTGCCGCGCTAATCTTATGTTTTAAATTATTTTTTTAAAATTCAAATTTGGAATCATACAATAAGACCTACACAATAAGGTTCCATTAAAATATTTTTAAATCGGCCAGTATTTTTTAAGTTTAAGAACTTTATATAAAATATCCCTAGACGATGTTGATGTGTGTATATATATGTTAGAAACTTAGATCAAGAATGTAAACCAAGAACTGTCAATTTTAAAGGAACATGTAATTAAAGAGCTGTCACTTTCTAATAAATGTATAGGATTTTTGTTTACATTTTTGATCTAAATTTCTAAAATAGGGTATTGTTTTTAATTGAAACGGGAATCGAACTTACAACCGCAACGTCCCAGGCGGCTGTTCGCCTGACCCGTCACAGAGGCCGTCGTTAAAAACACATCGAAATGATAAACCCCTTGCGTTTCCTCCGCTCACTCATCACATCAATCTATAAAACCCACAGACATACATATAGGTAGACGTCACATGTACCTCAATTTGTATTGAAACCGAGCGTGCTGACTTTTTAATACATACTGTGACGTCACAGCCACAAAAAATATGTTCCTGCCTTTAGATGCTCGATTTTTTTGGGATTTTGCAGTTACTAATCACGCAACGAGGCGTCTTATTAGTTTTTACGGACGTCCGGCAACTATAAACGCGCGCGGACTGCCAGTTAGCGCCGACTACCGCGACGTTTTGTCAGGGGTTTTCCTGGCACGCGAAGGACATGAATTCGCGTGGTCTAGCTATAATGTATGTCTGGGATAAAACCCGACACAATGCTGCCAGATGGTTGACATATTCTAGTTTACGACCTATTTCTGGAGATGTCACAAAACGCGTGTCAAAACCCGACCCCACGCCTCCCTTGCCCAACTTCCTGAAACTATTAATTCCGGCTCGGGACTATAAATCAGAGAGGCGATGAAAATAATTTATTTACAACTGACTAACAATTTATTAAGCGTTGCCACGTTAACAGCTTCTTTCCACTATAACAAGGTAGCAGATCCGGACATCATAATGGTGATTTCCATTGTGTTGTTTGTTTCCATCATCATTGTTTCCATCATTAAGGGGACAGTCTACCTTCTCTTTTCTCCATACAAACTTTACAAACGTAGTCGACTGTTTCCTCCCTGGATAAAGATATTACGAAAAATATGTTTATGCCATAATGATGATCAAGGCAGATATATGTAGGTTATATATATGACATAAACATATATTTTGCTCTAATATCTTTGCCCAGGGAGGAAACAGTCGACTACGTTTGTATGAAGAAAGAGTAGGTAGACTGTCCTCTTCAGTTAAAACAGGAAGGAAAATCTGTGTATGTTTTTGTTGGGTAAATGCAAGCATAGATTAGTTTTGCTTTTAAAGTTGCGTTTTGTTTTAAGTGAATACATTCACAAGGATGCTTAAACTAGAGATTTGCTTATCTTGCACTGCGAAAGTGCCATTTAGCGATGACGACACTCTAGATTTCCGATGTGTAAAAAGTGTAATCTACATCTACACTTCTACACTATCTATAGCTATACTAATATTATAAAGAGAAAAGATTTATATTTGTGTGTGTGTGTGTGTATGTTTGTAACGAATAAACTGAAAAACTACTGGACCGATTTCAAAAATTATTTCACCAAAAGAAAGCTACATTGTCAAGGAGTAACATTCGCTACTTTTGATTCCGATATTTCCACGGGATCGGGACTTACACGGGTGAAACCGCGGGACGCAGATAGTGTAATAATAATATGAAATTTTTCAATCAACTGTCCTAGCTATCACGGTTCATATGATACAGACAGACGGACGGACGGACAGACAGACAGCGAAGTCTTAGTAGTAGGGTCCCGTTTTTATCGTTTGGGTACGGAACCCTAAAAAAAGAGTATAATATATAGTAGGTATATCTGTTGTCTAGTATACCTAACCCTTAGTAAAAGCCTAACTAGTGCTTTTGAAATTTCCACAGATGACGTATTTCTGTTACTTGCCGCTAGAACAATATACTAAAAACAGAATAATATATATATATTTAAGTGTAGCTCCCATACAACAATATGTAACTAATAATGTAGTTACATTTTCCCGGGCCTTAATCACATATTATTATTTATTTAATCCGCAGTCGCGACCGAAAGACCATTGTAACATGGTTAAAACGTCGAGGTAAGAAAATAAAAGTAAAACGCGATTAAAACCCGGGAAAATGAAACTACGTTAAGAAATCGTGTGAATCTAAAAAGTTTAAACGTGATAATGGCACGGAACCCTTCGTGCACGAATCCGACTCGCACTTGGCCGGTGCTCTCTGTATTTTAGGAAAGTTTTTCATAGTCTATCCAGAACCCGTATGGAGACTGCGGATCGGAAAGCGCAGCGTTGGACGTCCACCAACGAGATGGACGGAAGACTTGGTTAAGGCCGCGGGTTCACGGTGGATGCAGGCCGCTTATAACCGAAGCATCTGGAAATCTATGGGGAGGCTTATGTCCAGCAGTGGACTTCTTACAGCTAAAATGATGATGATGATCCAGCACCCACAACCAATGAAAGCAAATTATCTCGACATCGAGAACAGTTCCCGATCCCATAACTTCCAGAGAGTTAATTCCAGAAGCTTAATTCGATAGTTATATTCAATTAGCGAGATCAATAACAGTTAAATCTCGTTACCATCGGTTCAAAGTGTTCATTACATATTCGCAAATCGAGCGTACGCGTACGTACTAATTTAATTTATCCTCGATAGACAGTTATAGTTAGGTACCTATGTGATTATTTCTGCATTCGGATTGGTTTCTTAAATTATATACAAAAGATTGGCCTAATTCTACTCAATTATTTATCATGCATAACCTACCGTTTCAAGCTAAACAGTTTATCTCCATCCTAAGGTTGCCCGGAAGAAAGCTCGCTTTTAGCGATTAGGCCGCCCATTTGTGCATTTTTTATATTTTTAAGGCTTTTGTGTTTCTATACTTAATGTATGACTGTATTATAGTAAGTTGCTATAAATTATAGTAACTTTAAGTTGTGCAAATAAAGCGTTCATCTATCTATCTAATTGGTACGGAAATAATATACGCTTACTAGTCTTAACTAACCCCCGTATTTATAGACAAGTCGAGTAATTACTTTGGCTAAGTAATGACTTGACATACACGCAATGGTCTCGCTCTTGTCAGTAGTTTTCAACGTCATTTTATCTATAACAGTTAAATCTCGTTACTGTGGGTTCAAAGTGTTCATTACATATTCGGAAATCGTCGAACGCGTACGTGTACGTACTGATTTAATTGATCCTCGATAGACAGTTATGGTTAGGTATCTATATGTTATTAATTGTGCATTCGGATTGGTTTCTATAATTAATTTAGTTAAAAGATTGGCCTAATAGGTACGGAAATCATTTATGCTTCGCTTACTAGTCTTACCCCTGTATTTATAGACGAATCCAAGTGATTACTTTGTCTAAGTAATTACTCAACATGCACGCATTTGTCTCGGTCTTGTCAGTCGTTTTCAACGTCATTTTTCATTTGACGATTTAAGAACGAGGCGACTCTTACCATTTCCATACAAACTTAATTCCAAAATAAATTATAAAAAATTTAGTTTTCTACCTTAATATAGATATTATTCGGATTAAGATTTTAGTTTTAAAGGGTCCCCATCACAAGGTTTTCCAAAACATTCGAAATGAAATAAAACGAAGAAACTTTTTTTTATTGAAAAATGTTTCTCCGTTTTATTTGAACTAAATTTTTCATAAATTATTTTGGTATTAAGTTTGTATGGAAATGGTAAGAGTCGCCTCGTCCTTAAAGTTGGTTAGTTAGTAGCCGGTCTAGCCGTGTAGACCCAGCATATCTAGCCGTGTAGCCCCAGCATAAAATAGGGTTACCCCATCTCTTCCCGTGGGTGTCGTAAAAGGCGACTAAGGGATCTGAGGGAGATTAGCAAATCTTAAATTCTCCCCGCGCGGTGGCGGATGCACTTGGTGTCAGGCAGGCGGCCGGCCGTAAAAAGATTGCCAAATCTAATTGCAGACTTACCGACTGCGTCGATCCCAAATAAAAAAAAACTATTTGGGATTAAGCGGACCCCGGGAACATCGCTCGGATCAGAAGTTAGTAGCCGGTCATACGTAGACTACTGCAACCTAATGAATAATAACTAAATAACTTCCTTTAAACGAAATGTTGCGATTGCGATTAAATACAATTGATATAATTAACCGTCTTATACCTATTGTTGACTAAACATATTGAAATAAAAACAAACCACAGGCCCCCTTTTTAAATTTTGTGGGTTTTAATTTTTTTAATGTATCAGTTCTATGTGCTAATTCTCCACCATCGCCTGTTTAGGCTCTAGGTACGTTGATAGTCAGTCATGACAATCGATTTTATTACTAAACGTATAAATTCATCCTTTTTTTATCTGGCATTTTTATAGCTCTTTTGGGTTAGGTTCTTTTAGCACCTTTCCTTAAATAATTACATCGTGAGATATTTTTGAAGTAAGCAAGCGACCTTGGCCAATATTTTACTGATAGCAATATGCGTTTCACGATCCATTCGTATTGAGGTAAGGAAGGATATTTCCTTACGTGATTGGTATTGTGTATCGTAGGTATCGTAATCTTTATCATCATCGCTAAAAATATGGAATCGCCCATTTTGTGGCAGCGGCCATCTTGGATTTACAATATTACTGAATTGCATTGTCGTTAGAAGTAAAGTGTAGAAGCGGTACAATATTAATTTTTGACCAGATTTGACGGCAGATCAAATGCAAGGTTAGAAATAAGCAAGATGGTTCAATGTTTCTATTACACTAGTTAAGATGTTTGTTTGGTTGGATGTTTGTGTTTCAATCACGTAAAAACAACTGAACCGATTGCGATGAAACTTTGTATGCAGATAGCAGGCTATCTGCATACAAAGTTTCAGAACTCAGGAGTTCTGGATTACTTTTACTGTGTCTTTCCGGAACCGGGCCCTTTTGCGTGACTTTAAGCCGTAGGTTTCCTCACGATGTTTTCCTTTATCGTAAGAGCGATGTTAATAGTGCACTTATTTTTTTCTTAAAGTAAAAGACATTGGTGCGCGGTCGGCCAGGATTCGAAACCACAACCTTCGTAATGAAAGTCGCGGTATCTACCAATAGACCAACACCGCTCTGAGAGCTGGATTAACATAATAAAGGCTGATATTCCCGGGAGATAGGAATTTACTCGCATGAAACCGGACCGCAGCTAGTCAGTGATATTATGATGAACTACACTTTCACTACATCTTTCACTTTCAGTTCAGATCCTTATCACAACATGAAGTCTTATAATGAAGCACAAATTAATATTTAGAACGTCGAGGTAAGAAAATAAATAATAATACGCGATTAAGACCCGGGAAAATGTAACTATGTTAACAAATCGTGTGAATATAAAAAGTTTATAAATTAATATTTAGTAAAACACTTGATATTCAACAGCATCAAATCCTTGATCTACCTATCTAAAAGGAGTTTCGTCGAAACTGTGTCACGAAAATCAAGTTTACTCCAAACCTAGCCTTCATGGTCTAATAATAAGTATAACATGAATTATTCATAATAATAAATTGTAATATTTAGTACAGGAAGTTAGTGACTTTAGTAGAGGACTCGACGTTACTCATTCCCCCTTGAATTGATAAAAGTACGGACATATTTCGCAAACAATTCTGACAGTTCACCAAAGGTCGTTCAGAGTTAAGAGTTCTCAAGTTATCATTATAAAATTTAATAATTACCTATTCATTTCACCTTGTCGTGTTTTAGTTTCGTGCCAAGCGAACATTCTCTTTAATGTGATGAGAATAGAGTTTGTTTTGTTTATAGATGATCTGAATTGTTGTGTGATGATAACGATGCGGTATTAATTATAATAAAAGTGGTTTATTTATTGTGAAGGCGCTTCTAACCTTCATTCTTAAGATTAGACTATATAATATGTCTGATTTGGAACAGATGTCTCTTTCTGTTTGTCATCTTAATTGTCATTAGTAACCTAATTATTATTTAGCCTACATTTGACAGATTCTACATATGGCTGATAATGCATTTGATTGATACTATATTGGATACATTTTGAAAAAAGTGAGACAAGTTTATACCCTTTTCCTGGCTACTGATTACGTAACTATGTTGCTAACAAATTTCGATTGAAACAATCAAAATTGTAGATTACACTTCATTCAGTCGCTAACAAATTGTCATTGCAATGAAAACTAGCTACTCTGTCGTATTGCATATCCGTATCAGCAAAAATCTAACATTTCAATTGTTTCAACCAGGAACAGAGTTTCAGCTAGCTGATCCTGTATATACCTCTGTCACTGTGCACGGAGAATTTCGTACATTACCCTCTCTATTTGTGTCTCTGTCTCTCAATATATTTACGCAGACGCAACAAAGACCCCAAAGCACAGCCCAAAGTTTTTCGTGTGAAGCGACCGAGTATGTCAGGCGAGTAGGTAGTTAAATTTGTTTTGATGTGCGTAACCTCGGCAAAGCAAAAGAACTTAGGTAAGGCACGTATACTGACACGATTGGCGTAGTATTCACATAATAACGTGAGCTCCAAATAACTGTACCAAAAATGAAGTACCAGTGACAGGGGTCTATTTATAAATCGCTAGTGGAACAGACTTACACACTGACTAACTGATGGACAACGCAGAACATAAACCGCTGGGTCTAGACTCTAGAAACTTAAAAGGGTTCGGAAGTAAACATTAAGAATGGATTTTTAGGAATATGTTTCCTAAAATGGGTTTCAAAGGGGGGTTTCAAATTTGTATAGATAGAACTTCTATGGGAAGACTCATATCGTGCTATGGTTAGTTGTAGCATGAATCTTGACCGTTGTAAACAGGTCTCATCAACAAAAGTTCATGCGACTAACTGATGGACAACGCACAACATAGAAACTTCAAATTTGGGACATAGATTCCTTGGGTCGTAAGTGAACATTAAGAGTGAAAGTTTAGAAATACCTATCCTAAGAGGGGTTAAAATGGAGGGATGTGTATAGAACTTCTATGGCTAGTTGTAGCAAGAACCTATTGACCGTTGTAAACAGGTCTCATCAACCAAACTTGATGCGTACTGAACTGACCTTGTGTTTATTCGCAGATGTTAATGAACTGCTCAAGCAAATAGTACTAGAAGAATATTACTTCCGAATTAGTGTCTTGTTGCTAACGACGACGCAGGTACTATCAACAACAAAAGTGGGTATCCAGTTAGCCGAAAGATTCGTTTGAACCGAGCGCCGAGCGTGGAATAAGCATATTTTACACACATTGATGTAGGTATATCTATAAATATCAAATGTGTGACAATTATTGTGTATCTAAATTTCAACTCCATGCGTAAGTCTCTGGTTAGCACAGCGGTCTTTGCATTGATTTTAATATGAAATTAAAAAGCAATCCGTACCGAAATTTACCCTGCAAGCGAAATTAAACCTGCGGTGTATACCCACTTTCGTTGTTGATAGTACCTACCTGAATATGTAGGAGCAGTTTGTGGAATTCAAGCTTCACACGAAATATTCTCGTGCATCACATTAAACGCTTAGGAAGTTTCTGCAACTGGGTGACTTGATAATTTGGATTATAAGGCTCTTGCAAATGAATAGAAATTATCGTTTACGATGTCCGAACTGACAATCTTACACAAAAAAGTCTCTATTTTACCTCACTATGGCAAAATGGGGTTTTTTTGTTTATGGGCACTGCTAAGGAATAAAACTCTACCAGGGTTTTTTGCCAAAAAGTATAAGTTTGGATTTTCCAAGCCTAGTGTGATCATGATCACACAGTCAGGAATTTTCTAGGCAATAATGCACGAATCCATTGACGGCCTCTGTGGCGCGTCGGGGGAAGGCCCGACAGCAATGCAGAAGGTTGCGGGTCGATTCCCGCCGGGTGCAAGTATTTATGCTTAAAAAGAAATGTTTGTTTCTGGTCTGGGTGTTTTCTATGATATGTATGAATTTACAAAAAAAAAGGCTTACCTTATGGGTCTAGTTCTAGTATATAGTACTCATAGTACAAGCCTAGTGCTTAGTTTGGGGCTAGATTGCGCTGTGTGTAATGTCGTGCAGTATTTATTTATTTATTTAATTCTGGAACGGCATTAAGTCATTAAATTCCTGTATTACATGGGTTTGATAAACTCCAACACTGCAAAAGAAAACTCATTTCTGCTGTATATTTTTGTATGGAAAAACTTCCTCAATCACATTCTTTGGTCATTGTCGATCCCCTATAAATCGGTTATCGACTTTGAAATCGTAATTTACATAAATTGCTCACTGGATTTTCCAATAAAGAGTTTAGAAAAGGAAAAAACCGGCCAAGTGCGAAGCGGATTCGGACACGTAGTCTTCCGTACCATTGTCACAATTAAGTACGGAACCCTAAAATAAACACTGGACCAAACAATCTGTGAACTCAACGCGAACTATCACTCCATCATGAGAAAGCGCCAGTGGTAAAAATACATCGTGGTATCGTTGCGTTTTTTTTATGTCAAAAATCACGTTTGTTGTATGGATGGGTGGCCCCCCTTAAATATTTGTTCTATTTTGTTTTTAGCATTTGTAGTATTAGTTCTGTAAAAATTTCAACTGTCTAGCTATACGGACAGACAGCGGAGTCTCAGTAATAAGGTCCCGTTTTTACCCTTCGACTACGGAACCCTAAAAACCAGACACTGATACTTAAACGCGGTCGGTTCTCCCGACTTCCCATAGCTGTTTCGACGCGGAAGGATCGTTTCCCACGGTTCCTCAATAGAGATTGGAGACTAACATTATTTAGCTAACCACGTGCCGGTACCTTCCCACTGCTCTTTGTGATAATCACTGAACTCTATTATACAAGTACGCTGGAATTGGTATACCATACAAAATGACATTAGATCTTTGTGCCGATTTGATTAACGCCATGTTGCGCTGTTGTCGCGCGTTTTCTATTGAAAGTGATGGTGGCCTTTCGTGGAACTATTAGTTCCACGTTACCAATTCATTATCACCACTGACCTCCATGGTACAAGTCGCTGGACGGGTCATAACGCACTGAATTTTGTGCCGACTTGATTAGCGCCATGTTGCTCTGTTGTCGCGCGTTTTCTATTGAAAGTGATGGTGGCCGTCCGTGGAACTAATAGTTCCGCGGCGGCACAAAATTCAGTACGCTATGACCTGTCCAGCGACTTGTACCATGGAGGTCAGTGGTGATAATGAATTGGTAACAAAGAATAGATGAACTCGTCTTGTTACTGTGTTCTTGGACTTGGCTATTCATCTCCTATAATTGTTGAAGTTTTGTTTGGAATTAGATACGATGTCTGTTATTAGCTTGTCACTTTTATTAGATATCACCCGCGTAAGTCCCGATCCGAGGGGAATATCAAGATCAAAAGTAGCGTATGTTACTCCTGGATAATGTAGCTTTTACAATCATACAGACACACACACACACTCAAAAATATGTATTCATTGTTCTTCATGTAATTTATATGGTTACACACCATAAAGACGACCACACGATAAGAATTTGTTAATTCATCGGTCCACGATTTTGTAACTTTAACTTTCTTACCTCGACGTTTCGACCACGGTAGGGTTGCCAGGCCCAAAAATTAAAAAGCCTGACACAGATAAATATTTAGCCGGACATTTTGCCCTAAAAGCCTGACACATTGGTTTTTCTGCTCCTATCTGTGGCAACTAGGCCGAGCACAACGCGTTCCACGTTGCGACCAATTTGCTTAAAAAAACATCGGTAGGTATACTATGTAATACTATGTAATACAAAAAGTACTCTACCTACAAAATCTACCTTTAACCAACAAGCGTTAATCGATCTACGCAAGTAAATTCGCCTGAGTTTGTACGAAGCTTTATTGCGAATGTGTGAGTCATGGCAAATACCTTCATGATTGGTCAGAATAACTTATCAGGCCAATCATATCATAGAGCTGCGTGAATGAATAACACACTATTCTTACGCCAGAAATTAAAATCCAATCTATTTCCATTTCTAAAGATTTGAGATTGTCAAGTCTCTAGATATCAAGACAAATTGGTGCCTTGAGAATAATATGTACCTACTAGAGGTGATGTCTTAAACTTATGACAAGTTCCTTTTACGCCCCTCCTACTATCCTAACGATAAATCAAGCAGTTTATCCGCCACCGCGCGGGGAAAACTAAGGTTTGGTTGTTTCTCTCAGATCCCTTAGTAGGTACTTCTCTCGTCTCTGTGGGGAAATCCCTACCTAATTGTAGTTTTATTTCATCAATATAAAGCGAACGACTCTCTCATCAAAAAATATTCTGTCGAATTGAGAACCTCCTCCTTTTTTTGAAGTCGGCTAAAAAACACGTCTTCATTCAAATTCATTGCCACGACGCGACTGAAAATTTTATCTTCTAAAACAGAATAACTTTCTTTGTCTTAACAATTGGAAATTAACGAGGTTTTAATATCTTAATTTTGATTCCTTGTTCCTGCTTCTTTTTATTTCGGAAATTTCGGATTGTTCAGAAAAAAACTAATGTACCTACCTACTTAGGTACTTAGATAGATTGGTTAATTCAATCATGGTATTTATTTGATAAGATTGATAATGAATAAATCATCAAATGATAAATTGTGATAATAATAATGAACTTGATATTATTATGATAATGTGCTTTCGAAACAAATTTGAAGATAATCTACATTCTATAGAGAGATGGATTGAACGCTTTATTTTGCTAACTAAAAAAAACAATTACAAATTAATAGATAGATAGTTGCGTCCCGCGGTTTCACCAGCTTAAGTCCCGATCCCGTGAGAATATCGGGATTAAAAGTAGCCGATGTTTCTCAGAGTGAATGTAGCTTTTTAATGGTGAAAGAATGTTTGAAATCGGCACAGTAGTTCTTGAGTTTATTCATAAGTATTCATAACAAACATACACACACACACACAAATACAAATCTTTCCTCTTTATAATATTAGTGTAGATTGGCGGTGTTGATCTAGTGGTAGAGGTAGATACCCCGACTATCATTCCGAGGGTCGTGGTTTCCAATCCAGTTCAATCCAGCAAATATATTTAAATGCCATAAAACCTATATCTGTCATGACATGACAATGCATCTACCTTTTTTTTTCTTCTAATTAAATAATAATAAAATAAAATAAAAAAAGGTAGATGCATAGTCATGACAGATAATAAGTTTTATGGCATGAACATATTTGCTCTAATGTCTTTATCCAGGGAGGAAAGTTTTAACTACGTTTGTATGGAGAAAGAGAATGGAGACTATCCTCTTAAGAAAAAGTTATGTGCGCTAATAACATCGCTTTTACGGTGAAGGAAAACATCGTAGGGAAACCGACATGTCCTAGGACCATAGTCCGAAGGCATGGGACATTCGCCAATCTGGAGTAGGCTCCCGTGGCGTCTTACTGCCTAACCCCTCTAAGAATGAGGAGGTCCTTGCCCTCCAGTAGGACAAATTAAAGGCTATTTTTTTTATAAATAGAGAAACTTAAATCTAAAGTCTCTAAAGGTTTGAAATTAAAGACATTTTTCGGTTTTAATCGCATGGTATTTATTACTTTTAGCATTGTTTCAACGCTCAACGTTTTGAGACCTTTCCATGTCCCTTCTTCAGCACCACGCGATTAAAACAGAAAAATGTCTTTAATTTTAATACAACATCGCGAAAACAGAAGAAAAATCTCTAAAGTTTCATTATAATACCTAATTTCAAAATTTTCGGGAAAAAAAATCGAATTCCAAATGTTGTATTGTGTATTATGTGAATTGTGACAGTATTTTACTAAATTTGTGTCCATTTCGTAAAATACTGTCACATAATACCCATCCTCCTGAAGAATCATGTTTATTCCCATTTAGTATTGCAACGCTAGTTTTCGCGTGGGCGTTCTTTCTCGTGAATATCGGAAGTTTTGCGCTCTATGTGTTGTAGGAAATTTGATAAACAGGAGTTTTGCGAAAATCCTAGCGTTTTCGCAAAATAACGTTTTACTAAATAATAATCGTTGGCTGTTATGAACTAAGCTCACGGATTTTTCGATCGGAACACACAAAATGCAATATCTTCTCTAATTGGTTGGTGACTTGACGTCTCGTTAAGTTAAACTAGGGGGCACGGCGGCGGTTTAACTTTAGACTGTATTTTAAGTGTATAAATTCGATAATTCACGTTTTGTAATGCACTTAGTCTTGAACAGTGGTTTAAATCATTGTTTAAACCTGGTCTGGCACTTAAAACTCATTTTATAATAGCAAGGTTTGTGTTTGTGAACCCAGTGAAAGAAAACGGAGCACACCGACTAGTATAGCGCTTAATACTATAAAGAAATAGGTCGCTCAAATATTATGAAGCTTCTCATCGAGGTAAAATTATGAACCAATCACAATAAGAGTTGGTCTGTGCACCAAAATCAAGCCAATCAGAGTTTAGGAGAAGAGAAATATCATAGCCAACCTATACTAATATTATAAAGAGGTAACGTTGGTAACATTTATGTATGTATGTCAGTATGTATTTTCCGGGTAATCTCTGAAACCACTGACCGATTTCAAAAATTCTTTCACTAATAGAAAGCTACATTATCGAGGAGTAAAATAGGCTACTTTTGATCCCTATATTCTCACGGGACCAGGACTTACGCGGGTGAAACCGCGGGACTCTTGTAGTTTGTAATAAAATGTTTTTTTTTGCAATTTTCCTAGAATTTTTGTGAAAAAACTGTTTATCAAATAATCCTACGACATATGCATGCATCCCGCGACTCCCATTGTGAATACGAAATACGAAGTAACACGAACGTGACCGGCTTCCAGCCGATGTGCACTGAGCTTTATTATTGCATTTTAATAGCTTTTCAGGGTTCCGTACACAAAGGGTGAAAACGGGACCCTGTTACTGAGACTCCGCTGTCTGAACGTCTGTCACCAGGCTGTATCTCACGAACCATGATAGCTAGACAGTTGAAATTTTCACAGATGACGTATTTCTATAGCCGCTATAACAACAAATACTAAAAAACCAATATTTAAAGAGGGCTTCCATAAAACATCGGTGATTTTTCAAAGTTTAACGCAACGTAAACTTGATGTATTTTCACCACTGGCGCCATTTGCGCCAATGGTAAAACTGGCGTCAATGGTAAAAATAAATGCTAACCTGGGTCCGTCGTTCACGGATTTCGCTTGGTCCAGTCTTCATTGTAGGGTTCCATAGCCAGTTATTGTGATAATGGTACGAAACCCTTCGTGCGCGAGTCCAACTCGCACTTGGCCGGTTTTTATATTACCGGTTATTGGCATTGCTCCATTCGGTACATTTGGTTTCCCGCTCCTCTGGGTTCCGTATAGGTCATCTAAGTATCTGTAGAAGAGCTGTTTTGTTCGGCAACGTCTCGGTCTAGTGGGTATTTTGGTATCTATTGTCTCCAGCCTGGCTAGCATAATAGCACGAGAAACATTATACCGAGAGGAGCTCATTGGCCTAGCTGCAGCTGCCGATTTCGAATAGTCGTGCGGGTTAAGCAACGCACCAAGGTTATAACTTGGATGGGTGCCCGACAATTATTCTCGAGCTCCTCCGTGCTTTGGAGGACGTTAAGCAGTTGGTCCCGGTCTGCTAGCAGTCTTTAGGTCAAGTTAGAGGCCTTACGGCAACCTGAAAACTCTACCACTAGGTGAGCCATACCACAACACGAAAAAGAAGAAAAAAATCCCGTAAAACTGTAAAGGTCTCGACTCGAAACGTCGAGCGTTGAAACAATGCTAAAAATATTAAACACCACGCGATTTAAACGTAAAAATGTCTTTAATTTCAACAGAACATCGCGAAAACAGAAGAATATCGTCATATATCAGCGGTAAAATCTTTATTGCAATCAATTGCAAAAAAGAATTTCGACAAATTTTCAGCATTAAAATGAAGCGTTGCACAGAGGTCGCCAAAGGAACAGATTATCACTGATTATGACTTTTCCGTGCACAAGTATCGATTGAATCCACGTATTAACCGGGTCGTATTAGTGAAGTAAAATTGATTGTACCCATACGTTTGGCAGTAAGTTATCGTTCACCGGTATGGTCTAGATAAGCGATAAGCGGCCGATAGCGCCGGCAACAGATGTCACGGGCGGACAGACAGACAAATGGACCGTGCCTTGTGTACGGACGAGACTTTTGTCTAGTCGCTTGGAGACTGTCGTGTTGATGATAGCGGAGATAATGGTCTTGTTATAGTCTCGCGACTTCTAAGTACCTACCTCTAAATAAATAAATAAATTTAAATATTGCACGACGTTCAACACAGCCCAATCTAGCCCTAAACTAGGCTTGTACTATGGGTACTAGATAACGGATATATATTACATTTTAACTTCGATCATAAATAAAATATAGATGCACGGTCGCCGCTCTAGAAATGGAGCCGTCAAAACAAGGCATACTTCAGCCGATATGCCTTGTTTCGCTGTCAGTCGTGTCAGTCGTGCATAAGTGTTTTACAACCTTATTGCCCAGTGATTAAGGTTTACATTAAGCTGTACTATGTCCGTATAAGTAAGCGTTGAAGTAGTGCCGATTTTTGATTTCGATTTTGTATGGGACCGTGTATCTATATTTTATTTATGATCGAAGCATTTTAAACTTATATTTTTGTAAATACATATAGTCCAGGATCCTTGGTACATTTTTGCAATTGATTACTATCAAGCTAATTTTCCATGAGTAGCTTCATTTTGATGAGACTCCCAACAATTTCCTATATACATTTACAACATTTTTGTATACCCTTTCCAGAGGTGGGAACCTGGTGATCTGTGACACAGGTTCATTCCTACATCAGACACCAGTTTCCCACATTTGCAAACTAGACTTTAGGTAAACCAGTCTTTATAAGCGCAATGTATTATGTACCTACTACCTACTTTAAGTTAAATTTGTAAAGTGTGGGAGTAATAAACGTTTTATTTATTTATTTATACGAAACTCTCGATTGTGGTAGATAACAGAGGTAGGATCTGTACTACTACTTTTGAGCATAGGACCGGGATAACGTACCACGCAATTTGTAGGACAATATGACTGTTAAATTATATAAACAGCCTGGAGACAGACAGACGGACAGACTGCGCAGTCTCAGTAATAGGGTCCCGTTTTTACCCTTTGGATACGGAACCCTAAAAATATGTTACTTAATAATATTGAATTAGTATAGAATGACAAATAGATACAACGATTCTGACATGAAACTACTATTACCTATAGGTATTTATTCCTAACAATACGATACGATGAAAATTTTAATAATTTATGAGCCTAATGGATTTGATCCAATTTTAGATATACCTAGTACCATGAATTAGTTATTATACGTAATTATTATGCTTACCTAACACAATACAAGAGGATTTTGAAACTTTATTATATACTAGCTGCGTCCTGCGGTTTCACTTGCGTAAGTCCCGATCCCGTGGGAATATCGGGATCAAAAGTAGCCTATATCCTTCCTCAATAAATGGACTATCCAACATCCGGTTCCTGAGATTAGCGCGTTCAAACAAACAAACAATCAAACAAACTCAGGAATCTCAGGAACCACTGGTCCGATTTGCAAAATTCTTTCGGTGTTGGATAGTCCATTTATTCAGGAAGGCTACTTTACTTATGGGCTACTTTTGATCCCGATATTCCCACGGGATCGGGACTTATGCGGGTGAAACCGCGGGGAGCTGCTAGTATAAGTACAGAAGTAAAGATTTATTTGTTACTAGCAGCTCCCCGCCCGCATAAGTCCCGATCCCGTGGGAATATCGGGATCAAAAATAGCCTATAGCCTTCCTCAATAAATGGACTATCCAACACCGAAAGAATTTTTCAAATCGGACCAGTGGTTCCTGAGATTAGCGCGTTTAAACAAACAAACTCTTCCGCTTTATAATATTAGTAAGATGTGTAAGATACATTCTTCTTTTTGCACTTAATCCACTATGTGGATGTCATTTTCTCCTCTCCAATCTGATTCCTGTCAAAGTCTCGCTCACCCTCTTTACCCCTATATTTCTCCCTGATCTTCCTCTCGCACCTTTTCATCTCAGTTAAGTTTCCGGTTACATCTCCCTCGGGAGCCCGGGGTGCGCTAAAACTACCAATTATTTGGGGTCGACATAGTAGGTAAGTCATCATTGACCATAACTACAGCAGTACAAACGAAAAAAAACAACATATTTGCTGTAATGTCTTTATACAGGGAGGGAAGAGTCGACTACGTTTGTAAAGTTTGTATTAGGAAAAGGGTATGTAGATTTTCCCCTTTATCGGCTTTACAAACGTAGTAAACTGTTTCCTCCCTGGATAAAAATATTAGAAAAAATAATATGTTTGTGCCAAAAGTCCTATAATATGAGCCATAACCATGCCCTACGTTTAGATTTTTTTCATTATGTAATTTTTCTGAATTTCTATTCTAATTAAAAAATGAAAAAAAAAAACAAAACGTAGGGGCATAGTCATGGCAGATATATAGGTTTTATGGCATAAACATATTTGCTCTAATGTCTTTATCCAGGGAGGAAACAGTCGACTACGTTTGTATAGAGAAAGAGTAGGTAGACTGTCCTCTTAAGAGCCTGAGAGCCCTATACTGTCCCACTGCAGGTTAAAGGCCTCTCTATCTTCCTTACATTTATCACGGTCTAGAGCTGTTGCCTAGATTAGGCCCTTTAAATTTACAAATATTATTAAACAACGGGGTATTTACCATGTAGTTGTCGCAGCGAGCGAATTAGGAAGAGGGTAGTTCGATATGGACGCCCCTAACTGTCATCACTTACCCTCAATCTTCAGTCTCGTGAACAAGCCAGTTGAAATTACCGGCGAATTATCGAGCTCCGTTAAAAACAAGTTTAAACATGGTAAATACCCCGTTCTTTAATAATATTTGTATTGAAAACTACCATGTTAGTTTAAAATCCTTTAAATTTGGCCGCTTTTTGTATCAGCCGCTTAGTAGAATCGCCTGGAAAATCGGCACGTGTAAATATAGTTCTACTTTATTAAAACTTATTATAGCAGTAGACTTATCAATTTATTCTTATTTATAAATAAAACGAGGAAAACGATCGAATCGCTTGCAATTACCTACCTGGTGTAACGTTATATTCAATAAACTTCATACTTCATACCTAAGTTGAGCACCTATTTTTATTTATAAAATCCGGTCAAGTGCGAGTTGGACTCGCGCACAAAGGGTTTCATACCACTATCACAATTGCGTACGGAACCCTAAAATAAACCAACCAATGCGTGAACGCAAAGCAAACGTTAAAATGTATTTGACTACTAGCGCCAGTCTATCACTAAATGGCGCTAGTGGTAAAAATATTGTGGTATCGTTGCATTTTTATGTAAATCACGTTTGTTGTATGGGGATATTTGTTTTATTTTGTTGTTATAGCGGCTACAGAAATACATCATCTGTGTTTCAACTGTCTAGCTATAACGGTTCATGCGATGCCTGGTGACAGACGGACGAACAGACGGACAGACAACGGAGTCTCAGTGATAGGGTCCCGTTTTTACCCTTTGAGTACAGAACCCTAAAAATGCATTAAAGAAACGACCGTCTGTTTGTTTTATGTAAATCAGACCCTGACCTCACAACTTTTATAATAATAAACGACTTTAGGTTATCAGCTTGCCTCCGAACTGAATAATTTTAGTTCTTTTGACGTCAAACTGTTAAAATATTATACAGTTATCCGTTAAAATTATTATGTGTTCTTTGATAATTTAAAACCGGCTTATTTTGACGTGACTTAAAAATTTAATTGTTTTATTTTGTTTTTAGTATTTGTTGTTACCGGCTACAGAAATACTGTCTAGCTATCACGGTTTATGAGATACAGTCTGGTGACAAACGAACAGACTGCGGAGGCTTAGTAATAGGGTCCCGTTTTAACCCTTTGGGTACGGAACCTTAAACAAGTTAATTAATCTTCATACAGCCTGGCAAAAATGTCTTGAAAGGGAACTAAATTTATTTTCACTTGTAACACTTTATTTTATTCATACAAAAGACCATTAAAATCGTTTTGGCATTACAAGTGGCGCCCCCATTATTTTCTATTATTTTATCCTATAGATATATTTTCCCGGGTCTAAATCGCGAACCCGTATTAATTATTTTCTTACCTTGACGTTTCAACCATGTTACAATGGTCTTGGCCGCGAGGGTCTTTTTGCCAAGCTGTATCTAGCCCCAAATCAAATCAGATATTGAAATATCAGATTTGCAGATTTCAGTCTACGCATAGAATCGTGAATACGGCTGTTAGTTTTCTAAAAGTTGTGCTTCGTCTATTAATATTTTATACTTAAAATTCAAATTAATCGTATTGCACAGGAAGTCAGTGCAAGACCCGTCCAAGCTACTATCGACTTCTTAATGTGAGTCTGCAAATATGTAGGGTATATTGTACACATTTATTATTAAGAACCTGAGAGTTTAAATAATAATTAGGGGACAATTATTTTTTTAGGAATCAAAATCTTGATCGCGTTGATAATACAAAATACTTACCTAAACGTCAACATTATACCTAAAGGAAAATCAAATATCTGTAAATTATGCAAATATCTGACTAACGACGGGAATCGAACCCGCAACCTTCTCTACCCACGCCAAAAAGGTCGTCAACTTTGATATCGTCAACACCACTGATAAAATCTAAATAAGTACCAACGCAACTTATAATAAAGTTCATTTCCCTCAACGCGGGCGATAACGTTGTCAAAACGTTAAATATTTCTCGCAACAACATTTGAAAAGCGTGAAACAAGCTGAAAGCTATTTACCGAAGGGCGAGCAATGAGAGGGGATTTCACGTCTTCCTGAAAATTAATGAGTTCGCCGCTTAGGACGTTTGCGATCGCACCTCGCGCCTCGTTTCCACAATACGGGCGAACTGTGGCGCGCCCGCGAGCCTTCGCGAATAATGACACTAGCAAACCGAGAGAACCATACCCATCTTGCTCCATCTCACCAGGATACAATCCTCTAGTCGTCTCACTCACACAAGACCCGGAGCGGCAACGTAGCGCTTCACCCGGATAAATTACATCCTATTAACTCTGTCCCAACATTCGATTTAAGCTTTAATGCTTCCTCCGCAAGGATTGAAATCGTATAAGAACATTATATTCAAACGCAAATGTTTACCTTAGGCTTTATTGCTTCGATTATAAAGTCTACGTTGCATAGTAGCCGGTGTTAGTTAAGGCGTTCCGGTCACGTTTGTGATTATTAATTTGCTGTCAAATAAAGGGGCCGCTCACTTGGGCGTGCGTGTCGGCACAAATTTCTGCCATACTTTGGAATCGGTGATTTTTTTTTTGCCTTGACTTTGGATTCGCAGACGGGTAGACGTTTAGTGCTCATTATTTTGGTTTCATGTCTCATACTGGCATAAGTAAGGCTTGGCGCAAACGGGTGACTGACCACAGCCATTGGTGGTCAGCGACTTAATATACTTTCAGTGGCAGACTATTTGTCGTCGCCACGGGCCACACAAGATGCCAAGATTTGAGAGTGCCTTTAACAGCTCCGGTACCACACAGGAAATGTCGTAGGTGGCTTATCCATCGGCCCCAGCGTGGTTGTCGTTAGCTCCTCTTCGAAGAACGAGTGGTAAGCGGCTTTATTGCTCCGGTAGCTCTCCTTTTAGAGAACTGAACTAGCGTTTGGGGACACGATCTGTCTAAAACAGATCCTTGACGGTTGCTCCTGGGAGTGGCCTGACGGTACAGCGGACCCCTCTCTTCATACCCTAGTTGGTTACAGCTGGGGGCGCTATAACATATATAATTAGGGTTAGTAGTCAGGGTGTCCTTGGACCCCACACGACTGCATCTGGTAGTGCCATTTGGGCACGAGGCAGCTCTCCTTTTAACGAACCGAACTAGCGTTTGGGAACACGATATGTCTAAAACAGATCCCTGACGGTTGCTCCTGGGAAAGGCCTGACGGTACAACGGCCCCCTTTCTGCATACCGGGGTTCCTTGGGCCACACAAGACTGCGCAGCAGAGAGCGGGTTTATGTTAATGTGGCGGCCTCCGAACACTAGTGGCTGTCGCTCGCTTCTGCCACTTACAAATGTGGCGGCAGCGCGCGACAGCCACCAGAGGCCGTGGTCGGTGGCCCGTTTGCGCCAAGCCTAAGTGGGTTTTTTTATCGGTCGGCGACTCTTTGCCCTCAGAACATTGTTCTCCTACCTGTTGTCTAATTAGTTGTGTAGATGGCGCTCGGAATCCCAAAACAAAACAGTTGGTTCTAATTAGTGTTTTGAGGACGGCCATTTATTTGCTGCTAATGGTTACAAAACCGAACGAAGAGTTTTACTACGTTATTGGATTATTTAAGTTTGTCAGGAGTCAAACGTGTCTCAAAATGGGTTGTCATTTATTTATCTATAAAATGCTTTGTCCTGACTGACTGACTAATCAATGCACCACAGCCTATATCTATAAAGGCTCTGTCCTGACTGACTAATCAACACACAGCCTAAACCGCTGATGGTAGAGAGCTAAAATTTGGAGTGTGTTCTTTATAACATGGAGGCATCTGATAAGAAAGGGTTTTTCGGAATTCCCACGGGATCGGGGTTACTCGGGTGTAGCCGCGGTACGCAGCTAGTAGGTACCAAATATTAGTCCATTCGGAGTCCTATATAAAATAAGCCCGGCTTTTCATAGATTTTATCTTTCTCTGATCCAATTTGAGTTCATTCTTATTCAAGTCACACCGCTCGAAACGTATTCTGGTACATTTCTGATGCATTAGGATGTTTTTTTACCGAATACAAAAACGAGGCAAAATGTTTCAAATATTATGTAAAGTTGATTGACGATTGCAAAACAAAATGCACTGTATCATCGCGAACAATATGAAACCAACTCTTTAGTATACTTTCGCATTTATAATATTAGTAGGATATTAGGATCTACACTTCATTTTTCATTTCAGATTACGATCTGACGTTTTGGTTCTTTGTGTTTTACATTCTTTCTTTAGGAAGATTTGTCAAATGATAGTCTTCAATTATAAAACGAAGTATAGGTCCTAATATCCTACTAATTATTATAAATGTGAACGTTTGTATGTAAGTAAATGAGTACTTAAGTATGTTTGTTACTCCTTCACGCAAAAACTACAGAACCGATTGCGATGAAACTTCTCTAGAAGTGACCACACAAATGTTACATAAGCTGAGTTTAACAAACTAAATAAGCAACACTGATTGTTTACTGATTCTGATGTGCGTTTGTGTGTGACCCATAAATAGTTTTAGGGTTCCGTACCGAAAAACCCCCATGAGCTCTTGTGGCTTGTTCTCATCGGAGAGCGCGTTCCGAAACCACTCAGCGAAACTAGTATTTATGATGTTTTAAAATGATCATAGTAAGTATTTGTAAATTCTTACTGAATAAATCCATTTAACGTATGACTGTATTTAAAATACAAAGGCCAATCAGGATCCTTTTCAGATCACTCGGTAATCCAGATAGCTTTTTTTCCACACATTTGCCCAATAGGCACAACGTCGCCTTAACTCATAAAAAAACTCCTTAAATTGATAAAGCTCAACATACATACATAACTTCGCAACATTACGAATAACTTCGCGATCTTCTCGCTAGATGGCGTTACTTGTATGTAAAAACATATTTTCTTGAATAAAAGGTGGTTAGGTGGTTTTGGTTAGTGTGTTTTCGTTTTTATTTATTGCTAGCTGCGCCCCGCGGTTTCACTCGCGTAAGTCCTGATCCCGCGGGAATATCGGGATAAAAAATATAGCCTACCTATGTGTTATTCTACGTCTCCTGTCTCCAGCTATCTATATTCTAAGTTTCATCGTAATCAATTGAGTAGCTATTGCGTGAAGGAGTAACAGTCACATACAGACATACATACCTACATACAAACTTTCGCGTTTATAATATTAGTAGAATAATGATTAGGTACGTCTCAGTCTTACCTTGTGCGGTATGCATTAAAATTTATAGATTTTATTTATGTAAGTACGACAAGGTATAGTAGGTAGGTATATAATATGAATGAAATTAAACATAAAATTACATCATTTTTTTATAATACATTAAGTTTATTACGGTTATGTAATAATTAAGTATATGGATTAATAAATTAAAGATGAAAATTAGGTAAATATTTATAAATTAAATTCGATGATCTCTGCGGTAGGTTACCTACTTTTATAATATTTAGTTAAATTTTAAAGTTTCTGCGGGAAGGAGTCTCTTAACAACTGAACCGGTTTTGATATAACTTAAAATGAAAGGAACATTGAATTGCAATGCAGAAGGTTGCGGGTTCGATTCCCGCCGGGTGCAAGTATTTATGCTTAAAAAATAAATATTTGTATCTGGTCTGGGTGTCACTCTATGTATAAAATGTATGTATTTATTTACAAAAGAAAAATAAATATATGTATTATATCCGTTGTCTAGTCACCGTAACACAAGCTTAGTCGCTTACCAAGGGGCTAGATGGCGCTGTGTGTTGTTCACAGAATGTATTTATTTATTTTTATTGAATTAAGGAGTTTAGTATAGGACCCTACTCCGGATTAGCAAATGTCCCACCCATGCCTTCAGACCGTGGTCAGAAATAGCAGAAAAAAATCCATGGAATTTGAACCTACAACCTTTTAGCAACTACGTTTTCAATAGTAAAATCTAACGTAATGAACTCCTCCCCATATGTAATCAAGTGGCTGGCTTAAGAGGAACGTCTACCTACTCTTTCTCCACACAAACGTAGTCGACTGTTTCCTCCCTGGATAAAGACGTTGGAGCAAATATGTTTATGCCATAAAACCTATACCTACCTATCTCCCATGCCATGTTTTTTATGAATAGAAATAAAATTTAGAAAAGTTGGAGTATAAAAAAAAAACAAAACTTATGGCCATGGTCATGCATGGCTGATATAGGTTTTATGGCATAAACATATTTTTTCCAATTTCCTTATCCAGGGAGGAAACAGTCGACTACGTTTGTAAAGTTTGTATAGAGAATAGAGTAGGTAGACTTTCCCCTTAAGTCCGCCCGCCTACGCGCGCCTAACGCCCGCCCTGAGACACGGAGTTACCCTTTAAATGTGACTCGACTCAACTTGATTGTAATTATTTTAATTTAACGCAAGATATTGGATTTGGTTACATCCTGTAGGTGGATGGTTAATGCTAGTTAAGATAAAGGTGTTATGTAGGTACAGAGTAAAATAAATAAATATTGCACTATGTTGCACACAGCGCAATCTAGCCCCAAACTAAGCACAAGACTTGTACTTATGGCCTTACGCCAACCCTCCTAGGGACCAAGAAGTTTATCCGCCACCGGACGGGGAGAACTTAAGGTTTGCTAGTCTTCCTTAGATAACTTAGTGTCCTTTTACGACCCCCACGGAAAGATAGGGGTATAACCCTATACACGGCAAAAAGTAATGCCACAAACTGCAACTGATATTTTATCGCAATTTCAACGGCTTCACTTCAACGGTACCACGCGGCGATAAGTTCCTTGGGACGGCCTTGTCAGTTCGACCTTTTTTGTTTTAGTTGAAAGATGATGTTGCGGTAGTTATTTACTGTTAGTTAAACTTTAATTAGCTTTTGATAATTGAGACTATATGATCGAGTTTAAATTAGCTTCTGGTATGATCATTATGATAGAGTTTAAACTGGGTTCTGGTATGTATGTGGTATGATCTACTTAATGTCCCCTTAAGTAGATCATACCACATACCAGAACCTACGTACTCTATTCTCCATACAAAAATCATATACGTAGTCGACTGTTTGTTCCTTGGATAAAAATATTAGAAAAAATATGTTTATGCCATAGTCCTATATCAGCCATGACCCTACGTTTTGATGGTGACCGTCTCCGGAACTATTAGTTCCACGGACGGTCACCATCAGTTTCAATAGAAAACGAGCGATAACAGCGCAAATCAAATCGGCGCAAATCAAATCTAATGACATTTTGTATGGTGTTATTTTCTTTGTATCATATGTATTTACTTACAAAAAAAAAGTATCATCATCATCCTAGCGATGTTCCCGGTTGCATCCCTCTCGAGAGCCCGGGATCCGCTTTCCTACTTTTACGTCTCCACTTCGCACGGCAAAAAAAAAGTATAATTTGTAGTAAATCCGTCGTCTAGTACCCATAGTACAAGCCTAGTGCTTAGTTAAGGGCTAGATTGCGCTGTGTGTAACGTTGTGCAATATTTATTTATTTATATTTATGGTATAGCAATTCCAGCGTACTTGTATAGTTTCATTTCAGGGGCCGCGTCCAACTCACTCAAACAGATACAAAGAAAGAACTGCAGTTATGTTATATGATGATCAGTTACTATAATATTGTTTTTTTTTGTTGTTCCAGGTATGTAAACATTTTGGTGGCTTCGTGCGTCATCGCATGTAGATTGACATCGGCGCGTTAAGGTAAACACGGCTTGGACCGTTGATTGATTGCGAATTGACAATTCTTTTTACGAGACATTTTTTGTAAGTGGAAAAGAATCTTGAGACTGGCTTTAATATCTATACTAATATTATAAAGAGGTGACTTTGGTAACTTGTATGTATGTATACTTGGGGTTATTTTCCGAAACTACAAAACCGATTCCAAAAATTCTTTTACCAATATAAAACTACATTATCGAGCAGTAACATTGGCTGTCAACAATCGCTTACGGAAAGAGGAATTATCAATTTTATGAAATCACTAGCAGAGCCGGGTTTCACCCGCGTAAATTCTGATCCCGTGGGAATATCGGGATCAAAAGTATGTTACTCAGGGTGAATGTATCTTTCTAATGATGCAAGTATTTTTAAAATCGGTCCAGTATTTTTCGAGTTTATTCATTACAAACATACAGACACACACACACACACACACACAAAAATACAAATCTTTTCTTTTAATAATATTAGTATAAATAGATTAGTATAGATATAGATAGTATAGATAGGGCCCTCTCTAGACAACAATAAAATTAAGAAAACTATCCTCTCCAATGACACCAATCAAATATGAAATAGTATAAAAGTACAGAACACCGTAGATGCATTCCTAGTACGCTAGTCTGTCGGAAATTAGTCGCCGGGAGGTTTTCAGATTGCAAGCGGGGGGTGGTCCCCTCCCCCACTTTAATATCTCCCGTTGTAGGCTGAGTCGTTGAATGCAATGTCGAGACCACGTCGGGACCAAGTTTCGTGCACAAGTACCTACTCTTTTCTAGAGGAATAAATAATCAGAATGCGAGTTGAAAGTCTCTGAGTAACCAGATTTTTTTGATCGCCTTCGGTTTATAGCAAGTTTGTTTCGTGCTAACGGATTTGCGTCTCGACATTTCTAAACGTTCAACGTTCGTTTGTAACTTATACATCGTTCTTAAAGAATAAATATATTTGATTTGATCTGATTTACGTGGTTGGCAAAAACTGAGTTAGATTTTTCTTCTGTTTTCGCGATGTTGGATTTAAATTAAACTCATTTTTCAGTTTTAATCGCGTGGTGTTCATACTTTTAGCAGTGTTTTAATGCTTACGTTTTCACGCCGAAACCGCTGAACTGATATTGATGAATTTTGGTATAGAGATTGATAGGACATTGGAGAAGGATATAGGCTTCTTTTGATCCCGTAAATACCGCAGGATCGGGACTTACGCGGGTAAAACCGCGGGCGCAGCTAGTATGGCTATACTTACACGTGCGAAACCGGGGCGACTCGCTAGTTACTTTTAAAAGCAACTAAATTGTAGCCTAGTTCTATTTCAAAAATATCATCAAAGACTTTTATGACATCGGATACTCTATCTGAATAGTGGTTTCAAAATCTCAATTTTATTATGGTTTTGTGCCAAATCTAAAAAAACAAACAAGAGCTTTTCTTCGCTATAATGCTAGTGGTTTTAGTAGGTCAAGGTACCTTCGGGTCTGCAGTTAGAGAATTAGTTTTTAGTTTAAAAACACTATACGGAACCCTAATAAAAATGAAATAAAGATAAAAAGTCAGTTGCAAAAAGAGACTATTTCCGCCCGGGATCGAACCCGCCTTGTGACGTATTTAAAAAAAATCAAGTCAATCGTTAATTTCAAATTTTTTCAGACAATCCAAAATTAATTAGGTACATATTTGACGTTTCTCAATTAACATTTGAGATTTTACGATAAAATCTTCTTTGAAAAATACAATTTTACATTACAATTTTGAAAATATTTTACAAGGAGAAATGCATCATCAAAAATGCTCCCATGACAGGATTCGAACACCTGTGCCTCTCGCTTGCTAGGCGAGTGCGCTACCACTTCGCCACACTTTATTGTATCGGAGCCCCCTTTTTAAATCTTCTTCTTCTGCCTCGCCATTGTCCCGTCTATACCGGGTCGGCTTGGGTACGGAACCCTAAAAATGACAAAATATCTACTAGCGAACCAACAAACTACTAGTTAATTTTAATTATTTGAAGTAAGTAGGTACTAGTTAACAAGCTATTTTTATGTTCCAACATTTCACGTTTTAGTGGTAAGTGCAAGCGCATTAAACGTTGATGGGTCGATAAAACTACTATTACTTTACTTATAAATCAAAATTATTTTGCTATTTATTAACAACCTATTCTTAACTATGTAATAATGTGCCTGAAATACTGGTAGCTCTCTCTCCATTTATTGAAATGAAATAGAAACATACGCGATGAATTGAGAACCTCCTCCTTTTTTGGAAGTCGGTTAATAAATATTACACGATAATAATACATTGACCTTCTTATTAGTAGAGTCCACTGAAATGAAACTATACAAGTACGCTGGAATTGCTATACCATACAAAATGACATTAGAGATCTTTGTGCCGATTTGATTTGCGATATGTTGCGCTGTTGTCGCGTGTTTTGTATTGGAAGTGATGGTGACCGTACATGAAATGAATAGTTCCGGAGACGGTCACCAATTTTGTATGGCATTGCGCAGATGAAATAGGCACAAAATTCAATGCGCTATGTCCTGTCTATTTGTAATGGAGGTCAGTGGTGGAGTCCTTAATAAAAGGGTCCCTAATAAGTCCATCTGCCTGTTACCAGGCTGTATCTTATGAACCGTGATAGCTAGACAGTTGATTTTTTCAGAGATTGTGTATTTTTGTTGCCGCTATATCACCAACATACATATGCTAGAAACAGAATAAAAAAATATCTAAACATTACGCAGGTGAAACCGCAGAACGCTGCTGGTTTTAATAAAAGAAGCACCGTCGAATACTCATTAATAAATTAAAAATTAATATGCCTACGTTATAATGTTGCTTGCGTGTTATATTTACTTAAATGATAGGTTACCGAGTTAATCACTGTCACCAAAGGGGTGGAAAAGGGGGTGAATGGGGGATGAAACCCCTCCCCCTCATGTGGGACAACTTGTGGTATATTTAATAGAGAATATTGGCTATCGTGCGTGTTTACTTAGTTTTAGCTGGTTTCAGTTTAGACTGTTATGTTGTTCTGACTGAAGTGTATTATAGAACTTGATTCGACTAAGTTTGAATACTGTTTTGGAAAATTACAGTTTTGGTTTTACAGGCTGCGTGACCCGGTTTCGCACGTGTATCTATACTAGTATTATAAAGCTGAAGAGTTTGTTTGTTTGTTTGAACGCGCTAATCTCAGAAAACGCTGCTCCGATTTGAAAAAATCTTTCAGTGTTGGACAGTCCATTTATTGAGGAAGGCTATTATATGCTATATTGTATTATCAAAAAAAATTGGCGGACGAAGTCGCGGGCACTGCTAGTCTTACGATATAATAAAGCTGAAGAGTTTGTTTAAACGCGCTCATTTCAGGAACCGCTGGTCCGATTTGAAAAAATATTTCAGTTTTGGATAGTAAATTTACTTTTGATCCCGATATTCTCACGGGATCAAATCAACAACTGTAGAAACAACCTACTACGAACCCCATCTTCTCTTAAACGAAATCGAATAAAACATCAATGAACCTTAATCTAATTCAGTTAAGTTCAACTTCGGTACAACCCATTAAGGTTCCTAAGAATAAACAGTTGGCAAAATCTAAAGTGTAATTAACATGCCGATGAAGGCACTGTTGGATTTACTGAGCGATAGTATCGAAGATTACTAGCCCATTCGGTTGAGAAGTTGAGACCAAAGATATACGATACTAGCGCCGTCCCACAGTTTCATTCGCTTAAATTAGAGCCTATGTTACTCCTGGAAAATGTAGGTTTCTATAGGTGAAAGAATTTTTCAAATCGGTCTAGTATTTTTATGAAAGCAAATAAATAAAATGAAATGAAATAAAAAACACACCCATGCGAAGTCACTTCTACCTAAAATTATGTATCTAAGTATGTAAAAGAACCATATTAACAAACCTTATTATAAGAAATCTCTATCCCGCAAGTCAGCAAGTTAACGATTAAAAACAAAAAAGTATACCCGTACAACATCGTCTGCCAAGTTTCTGAGGAAGGCTTAACTTCGGTATTAGAGGTCCCACTCGATGTATCGCTCCGACCGTACGCTCGCGATGTTTGCCACAAAGTACTGCCAACCGACGACCGACGAATGAACTACAGCTAACAGATTACTGGGGTGATGTGTTTACTCTTGATTGTGATGTTTGTTGCATTTCGGCGCTCTAGTTCAGCTTTAAAGTACGCAGTTTCGATGCCGCGCGATCGAAACCGAAACGAACGATTAAAAAAATATATACGGTCGAACTGAGAACCTAGTCCTTTTTTCGTAGTCGCTTAAAAAATACAAACAAAAGACGATCGAAACTGATACAAAACACGATCGTGATAGAAACAAAAGATGATCTACACTGAAACAAGAGAAGTTTGAGATAGAAAAAAAAAACGATCGTAATAGAAACAAAAGACGATCGACACCGAAACAAGGAAAGATCGAGATGGAAACAAAAGACGATCGAAACTGATACGAAAGATGATAAAAAAATATACCTACGGTCGAATTGAGAACCTCCTCCTTTTTACGAAGTCGGTTAAAGTATAGAAACAAAAGACGATCGAAACTGATACAAAAGGCGATCAGAACTAAAACAAAAGACGGTCGTAATAGAAACAAAAGTCGATCGTAATAAAAACAAAAGATGATCGACACTGAAACGAGAAGATTGAGTTACAAACAAAAGACGATCGAGACTGACACAAAAAGCCATCGAAACTGGAACAAAATGTGATCGACACTGAAACAAGAGAAGATCGAAATGAAAACAAAATACGATTGAAACTGAAACAAAAAACGATCGAAACTGAAATGAAAGACGATCGAAACCAAAACAAAGGACGATCGAGGCGGGAACAAAAGAAGATCGAAAGTAAAACAAAAGACCACTTAAAACTCGAACTTAAAAAAATAGACTCCTTTTATTCGACTAAGGTCCTAAGTAAGCTATATTAACGCCAAAACGTTTATTAGGTGATAATTCTACGTAGTAACGTAACCCTAAGTAGTTCGGTATCTTATACGAAGTCTTGACTCATCCACGCATTCATTAGACAGAGTAGCTATTTCCTGACATAAATAACATGATTAATTGTATCTAGCCCGGTTCCCTGAACGTGGTGGAAGTAATCTAGAACATTAGGAACACTTAGTTAGACACAGGTTATTAAATCAATATTACATAGATGTATACGTAGGTCGTTTAGCAGAATTCAAGGTGTGCGTTGTAAGCTTCACCTTGGACATTCTTCACCTTTTTTTTAGTATTTTCCATAGGTATAGGTATGCTCGCACTGCCTGCGTTGCTATTACCCCAAAACCTTACCCCCTTATAAATGATGACTAACTTTATGTAACGTTTGCCTTTTACTGTAACATGAAGTTTCAAAGTTAACAGACAGAGAAAAACGTTACATAAACTTAGTCATCGTTTATAAGGACGGGGGTAAGTCTTCAAGTCGTCGCTTTCAATCAAGGTGAGGCGAGGACCCGGAAAACTGACAATATGATAGACAAACAGACAGCGAAGTCTCAGTAATATGGTCCCGTTTTTACCCTTTGGGTACGGAACCCTAAAAATAAATAATCATCATACAGAATATATCCTCTTTTTTACCCGACTACGGCGAAGCCAAAAGGAAGGGTAATGTTTTTGGCAGTCTATGTATTTATCTCCTTTAATCCTGCAATCTGTTTTTTCTAAAGAGTTTACTTATTTGCACGAGAAGTGGCTTGCATGGCGTGACTCCATTGAGACACCCATTTGTATGGTTTGGTTCAGGTCATGAGAGAAAACATCCTTAATTTTCTTTTTCTTAATCTTTTTTTGACAGCCTCTGTGGAGCGTAGGACGAAACTGCGGTTGCTATTCAGAAGGTAACGGTTTCAATTCCCACAGGATTACTAATATTTCCATGATCTACAGACCTAAAACAGGTCTTAAAATTCAGAGATTACGCTAAACAACGCTGAAACTATGTCGAAATAATCCATAAGTAGGCAAATTGTGCTACACAAAGGCATCCCTCAAAGGTATCCCAGTTAATTTCAGACTTAACTTGATAGGCAATAGGTATTAAGGATTCCTGGAAACTAGGTCAACTGTAGACTTGATGAAATATAAATTTTCGGTTTTAGGCACCATTACAGACGAGAGCGGTTCGTCCTAGTTTACCTGGTCGGTTTAAGTGCTCTGGCGACTTTTAGTAGGACTTTGTATCCCGTATTTAAACATAGGTGAAAGGTATCTCACTGAAAATGGAAGTTTTTTTACCCGGCTGCAAGAAAAGGGTTATGTTTTTCGCGCCTATCTTGTATGTTTGTAATATTCTTTATTCCCTCGTATCTCAACGGATTTCTTTAATTATTTTATATAGGAGCCTAGTAGTGTCCCGCGGGACATACCCGCGTAAGTCCCGAGTCCCGATGCTACAGGATTTTCCAAAACCTCTTTCTTAGTGGATACCTACACACCACAAAGAACACACTCTTCAAATGGCATGTCTCTAGGGCCAGCGGTTTAGCTCTGCGTTGGTATATGGGTAAGTCAGGACCAAGTATTTTATAGATATAGATAGAAGAAGAAGATAGGTTTGTAAGGATGAGGTCGACGATGTAGTATGCTTGCCTAGGAAGAAGTATGAAAGTTATATGGCGCGGTGGCAGAGAAGGGAATACTCTTGTCCTCTCTCCCGCATATCTCCGTCATGCGAAGAGGGATTACTTTTGTCACCAAGAAAGTAAAGATTTTGAGCCCTCCCTATTGGAGGTAAAAAAAAAGTTTCTGTGAAATATAGTGGAGTGGATTAAGGTGTAATGCCGTAGAGGCCTCACAAAGAGAGAATGGGGGGGCTTTCTAAGTCCAGCATTGAGACGCGTTAGGTGTATCGAAAATTGAAAAACCTCTGATTCGTAGCTTGCTTGTCTTTGGTAAACCCTACACCTGCGTATTAGCCAAATATCCATTGGTACTAATAATATTTCGCCGCCAATTACGCATCGAAGAAGACCTTCGTATCATCTATAACATCGCATCTACGCAGTAAAATATATCTTTGACATTTCCACATAAATGTGTAATGGATAGTACGTCCCAATTTATTCGGGATTTAGATCAAATGATACCTGTCTGGGCGTCCGAAAATATAAATGGCGAAAGCTCACATTGTTTTGTAGCGTAATTGTAAAACGTTTCTCAATTATTTTGGTAAATTTACTTTTTATCCGTAAAGTCATCCACTGAAATTCAAAATAGGTGTTACCTGAATAACTTGGACATTGTACGACCTGGACAGTTTTGCACACACTGGACATTGCCCCTAAACGTTCCAAACCGAGTAGCTTCTAGCTTTTACTTATTGACCTACCTGCACCTGTCGATCTTGAATGGCCAAGTCAAGCAACGCTTGGCACGGTCATTACTTGTACAGGTGACCGATAATTTGTGTCGCAGAAAATCTTACTCGAGCTCCTCCGTACTTCGGAAGGCACGTCAAGCATTTGGTCTAGGTTGTTATCTCTTAAAGCAGTCGTTAGGTCAAGTTAGAGGCCTTAGGGCGACCTGAAAACTCTAACACTAGGTGAGCCACACCACTACACGAAAAGAAGAATAAGAAGCGGTGCTGGGAACCGGGTGTTACAGTGGGTGGCAGATTAGTTGAAAAAATGGCAGATGCGCAGAAGTCGATTTTTCATAGAAAGGGCCTGTAAAATGTACTGCGCGAATTTCAAAAATCTTCAACTTATCTGCCGGTCACTGTACATACATGTTTTATTTTATTTCGTTACCCGAAGATCTCATATATCTCTATGACGTTAGCCATTGCACAAACCACATGATCCCAAATTCCAGTAACCATAATTAACGTTTATATTAAACATTAGTAATCCAGACGTTGCGACGCCTCTCTTGTATTAACTACTCTAGGGTGAAGGACTGAAAGTGGCTACAGACCAGTGATCGGGAAATCGGTTTAATTATATTAAGTTGGACTGATAAATCTACGTTACAGTCAAAACTCGAAAGTGGTCAGGCGGTTTTTACTGATAACATCAGTCAACACTATTTTTGACTGATAATATAAGTCATTTTATTTTTGACTGAAACATCAGACAACTCTGTAAAATAATAACACAGCGTGCAGTGTGCAGCTTGCAAAGAGCACCACCCTCCCACCGCTCTTTGCATGCGGCAAAAATATGCTTTAGTGTTAGTGTTAGTGACACCAATCATTAACCATGCTTCGACGCGTTTCGGCTTTATAAAGCGATCATCAGGAACGTAGACTCTGACCGAACTGTGAGTGAACACTATTTTCGACCGAGCTTGTTTGTCAAAACTAATTTTAAAGCTTATCCGCCTTATTCGCGTAAATCCCGATCTTGCGCGATTATCGGGATCAAAAGTTATTTTAATTTTTAAACTATCCATATGCAAATTTTCATCCAAATCGATCGAGCCGTTTGACCGGGATGGGAATAAACAAACAAATATATATAAAGAAATAAACTTTCGTTATTAGTGTGATTGCGTAAGGACCAGTTCTAAAATACCAATAACTTGAGGTAATATTGCAAAGGAAAATGAAATGAAAACAATAATCGACTTCTTATTTTTATAGGCGTTTAATGCTGACGCCAAACTATTAAGGTGAATGGTTCAGTATCGCTAACCAAAGCATTCCGCTCTATGACATCTGGTTTCCTGGAACTATATGATTTTATTTATTTCCTGATGTGAAGTTGGGTCATTATTACAAAACGATAGCGTAGCTATTGAGCTTCAATGGAACGACTACCTAATAAAAGTACCATATCTAATAATGAAGCGGAGATATATAGTATTATGTAATTGCTTGGCAGAAAGTCTTTGGTCTATATTTCCCTTAGATAAATGTTTATCCATTTATTGAGGTGCTCTCTCGGATTTCATTTTGCTCGATATACGAGGAGATCTCGGATAGTTCACAGACTGTGTACCGAAGTGTCGTATGTCTTTTAATGTAGCCGTTTTTATTTGCTTATCCGTTTATCGGAGTTGCGTTAAATGGACTGTACACTATGTTATTTAATGTTGGTTTCCTACTTCGGAGAATATCAACAGTCTTATTTCAAAACGATGTCTAAGCTTATACTATAGTTTATTGTTGGATTTGAAGTATTTACAAGAGGATTCCGGTAGACGAAAACCATGCCGTGTAGGCCCTGGATAAAATAGGGCTACTCCATGTCCTTATGTGGCTGGGTGCCGTAATAAACCACTAAGGTATCAAGAGAGACTAGCGAACCTGAAGTTCTCTAGTCTCCCTTTAGAAGTAAACTACTTAGTCCCAAGGAAGGCAGACAGCCAGCCGTAAAAAAACATAGCCAAATCGAGTTGCCAATAGGTATAATGGTCAATGATGATGACTTAGCAACGGTGCCGACCCTAAATATTTGTTGGTTTCAGCGGAGCCTAGGCTTCCACGAGCATATTGCTCAGACCTGAGACAGATAGATAAGTTCCGTTAGGCAAAAATAAATTTAAATGTAACAAACAAACTAACTCTGCTTTATTTTTATTTTAAATTAAATATTTTTATCTTCCATCGGAAGGTCTCCGTAATCTGACCTTATACCAGGTTTACACATAGACTCCGCTTTGTAATAATTGGGTTATAGATCGTACCTAGAATTTTGACTTGTGCTGACGCTTTTAAATTACCATGTTGGAGTTGAATTCGAGGAAATTTCCAAAGTAGTTCGGTTGGGAATTGGTGGTCGATTTATCTCATTACACAGGCGGGGTTTAGCTGCGGGTTTATCTGCGTAAGTCCCGATCCCGTGGGAATTTAGGACTTGAAAGTAAAGTGAGACCGGCCGATCTTACCTGCGAGACCTCGCCGTCAGACTCCCGGAGTTGCGTGGCCCGAGATAAGTGAGGTCTCCAAAGATAGCGTCGAAAATCAAGCGGTCGTCTTAGCGACCGCCTATTGACACCGCACCGCACTATAAAATGACTGACGACTGATAACTTCGGACCTACGGAAAAACGCAGGCGTTTAATCGCAGTGCGTTAGAACGGACTGCGAAAAAACCTAATCGCTGTTATAGCGAATAAACTAAGAGCCCGTGAACCCCAGACCTTCGTTATTTTATAAAAGCTGAAAGTTTGTCAGGGCATGCTCCTATACACAGGTAAGAACGCTGGACTATTATGAAGTTTGGCTTGTAGTGGCTTTGGCAGGTACAGACTTTCCTTTGTCTGGCAAAGGATTGGAACTGTCAAAAATGTCTGGCTAATGAGGAAACATCATCTACTTATTACCCAAGTATTATATATAAAAATCAGCTTTTATACTATAACGTAAGTAGAATTATAATTTCATGAACACCCGGGTGTTATTATTACTATAATTTTACTGCTAAAACTCATGCCGAATTCACTAAATTAATTTAAAACACTCCCAAACGTAGGGACATTGACTGAAGGTTTTTCTTTTCGTATAGAGGTGTTGCTCACAGTAGTTTTCAAGCCGTCCTAACGGCCTCTAATTTGACCTAAAAACTGCTATAAAAACCGGTACCAACTGCTTAACTGGCCTTCCAAAGCACGAAAACATGTTTTGTCACAGACATTACCGGTCACCCATCCAAGAAATGACCACGCTCGGCGTTGCTTAACTAGCACGACTATATAATATCGGCGGCCGCAACTAGACCTTCGAGCATTGTCTGACAGTGTCCAGAGATCTTACAGCTGTTGTTTGGAGCAAATGTAGACACAACCTTATACACTAATATTTTATTAGCACCATAGGATTATAGTTTGATGTCAATATTGCTAGCAATGTGTGCTAGGACACGTTCGCACGTTTAAGAAAAACATAACTACTGATCTAAGTGTCTACATCCACACCTATTTATCTATAACAGTGCCACCGACTTATTTGTTATGTAATCTGAAGTCCAACTCGGGACCACCTTATGGAACCAACTCGGGACTTTCACCTTCCAAATAAAAAATGACCATTAAAATCGGTTCATAAACGATGAAGTTTTCTGCGAAGAAACATAAAAAAAATATACGGTCGAATTAATTACCTCCTCCTTTTTTAAAGTCGGTTAAAAAGCGGTCTATTATCGTTAATGATACACTCGCTATGGTGTTCCGGAAACGGTTCGTCGGACATCGATCAACACGAGCAATTGTCCGCACCACGTCCGACGATTGACGAATCCTTCCCTTTTATATTAATTAGTCAACGTGTAAAGACAAATCATATTTTAAGAGGACAGTCTCCATTCTCTTTCTCCATACAAACGTAGTCGACGTTTTCCTCCCTGGATAAATACATTAGAGCAAATATGTTCATGCCATAAAACCTATAGGTATCTGTCATGGCTATGCATCTACCTTTTGATTTTTTTCATTTTCTAATTAGAATAGTAATAAAAAATCAAAAGGTAGATGCATAGTCATGACAGATATTGGTTTTATGGCATAAACATATTTGCTCTAATGTCTTTATCCAGGCAGGAAAACGTTGACTACGTTTGTATGGAGAAAGAGAATGGAGACTGTCCTCTTAAGGGTTTTTTTTAATGTAATTTTATTTGTGAATGACAGTTTAAAAACTATCTCATCAGATAGCAAGATACAGTGGACATTATGATATAATGGACTATGTGAGACTAAAGGGTGACGATGAGTATAATAGAATATAGGGAGATAAAATAAATAAATAATAAATATTACACGTTACACAGCCCCAAACTAAGCACTAGGCTTGTACTATGGATACTTGTGACGAATACATACACTACATATTACTTATACTTTTTTTGTAAATACAAAATATGATACATAGAAAATTAACACCCAGACCAGAATCAAATATTTATTTTTATGCCGACAAACTGCTATACAGTTTGGCAGAGCTATGTATATGTTATTTCAAGTGTTGTTCTAAATAAATAAATTAAAAAAAAATTAATAAATTAAAGCCTAAATACTTGCACCCGGCGGGAATCGAACCAGCCACAGGGGCCGTCAAAGTGGAACAAGTTCCAAACCATCTCACTTAGTGGCTTCACCAATCTTAGAAAACGTTAGGAATCTATGCTAAGAGCTCTTAAATGACACGTAGGGTCTACTTTTTATCCCGATGTTCCCACCGGATCTGGACTAAAGCGATTAAAACCGCAGAGCTCGGTGAATATGGATATAATTGTCATTATGGTATGTGTGAGGGAGCGCGTAGTTCCGCGATCTGTCTTAGTTGTACCGTTACGTGTGTATCGTCGCCGCCTGCGCAATGCTTTAATGCGTCGTCGTCACCTACATTTTATTCCTTTAAACTTGCTTTGATACATCTAACTAAAGGACCCCTACTCTTAAATATAAAGCACTAGCAGTGTGCAGTTCCGATCCCGTGGGATTGTTCAAAAACCCTTTCTTCGTGATTCTGATTACCTACCTAACTATACTACAAAGAACATACGCTCCAATTTTCATGTCCCTGGGATATATAAGTAATACTGTCTGTGTCCCAAGGGTTTACCTGTGTTAGTCCTGATCCCATGGGTATTTCGAAAAACCCTTTCGCATCGGATGCCTCCTTCATATTATAAAGAACTCTCCAAATTCCATCTCTCTACTATGAGGGGTTTAGGCTGTGCGTTGATCGATCAATCAGTCAGTCACACAGGGCGAAGCATTTTAGAAATATAGATTTAGTATACATATATCACTTAGCTGGTATATTTTCATAACAGCCATTCGTATAGGTATGATGTATGTATATTGTCATATGCGCTGCATACAAACACACTTTTTACATAACAATAATACCTACTATCTACAAATCTTTACCTACCTATAAAACTGTTATTGTAGTCAGTTGATAATAAAAACATTACGTAAAATCATTTACCTATCACTTTTCCAACGTTTGTATCCAATTTGCTAACAAAATACTAGCCAAAACAATTCGATAAATAAAGTTTTAATCAAACAACAGTTTTAATGAAATCTACATCTGTTATTATTAAATTGAACTGTTATCGTCAACTCAATCGCATCATAATCGGTAATACCTACTAATGATATGCAAATGTGTGATTAGGTCGTAGTTTCCACATCTGTATATATTTAGTCGTCTGTAGTCGATCGTAAACCGGTATTCGCCGGTATTGTTTCACAAGTCGTCTGTATCAAGTGACTTGATCAATCAGCTCTATTTAATTAGGGTTTCGTACCCAAAGGGTAAAAACGGGACCATCGGGTCTATTACTGAGACTTCGCTGTCTTTTTGTCCGTCTGTCACCAGGCTGTCTCATAAACCGTGATAACTAGACAGTTTCACAAGAAATACTATGTATTTTTACCACTAACGCCATCTAGTGGGCAAGTGATAGACTGGCGGCAGTTGTAAAATAAATTTTACCATTTCCGTTGCGTTCACGGATTGGTTGGTCCACTGTTCATTTTAGGGTACCGTACCGAATTGTAATAGTGGAACGAAACCCTTCGTGTGCAAGTCCAACTCACACTTGGCCGGCATTTTATGAATGTATTATTTGTAATCAGATATTTCACTTTGTCTGCTAAACTTTTCGCTGATTCGATAAAAGAGACAATTGAACTAAGCGATCAGTTTTCGTTCGGTACGCGATTAGAATGGGTTTTAAAAAGAAAAAGAAAAATAGCTTTAGAGGGCGTGGTGATTATAAATATTTTCGATCTTTCCGTGAGATATCTGGGTCGAGTACTAGGCTGACAGAGCTGTGTAGGAGTTGTTTGGAAGCGCTCAGGTCAAGGCGGTCGCCGTCGCAATATCGCCGTAAGTCGAGATCCGTGACTGAGCGCTCGTCTCACATCAGAAGGTACGTCCTCTAAACTTATGTTTTCCTGGTCATTTTTTTGAGATAAACTGTCTGCTCGAGTAGTTTTACGACTTCAAAATTGATGTTAAATTGACTATTTATTTATATAAGTTATTAAAAACCGGTCGTTTCGCTAATAGATAGTGGGCCAATTTACAATTAACTTAGTTGCCGATGTAACAGTCTTAGAGTACAGTTAATTAAATAAATGTTTGTATTTATATGTAATCTTTTAGGTAAACGTGCTTGACCTTAGACCGTATTGTCACTTAAATCAGGTGTGATAGTCATCGCTGCTTATAAGAATACTAGCTGTGTCCCGCGGTTTCAGCGCCGTAAGTCCAGATCCCGTGGGAATTCCGAAAAATCCGTATATCGTCTTGGAAAATATCGGATATTTACACCATATAAAGAACACAGTCCCCAAATTTCTGCTATCTACTATTAGCGGTTTGGGCTGTACCTGCCTTGATCTATCAGTTAGTTAGTTAAATAAACAAATAATAGTTAATTACCCAAAATGATTACAATAGATTAATTATTAAAATATACATCAGACCTCGAACTAGGAACTAGTCGTGTATCTCGAGAATCTAGAGACGATTAGTAAGTTAGTGAGCATTTTATAAATAGGTAGGTATAAATGGACTAGCAGTGCCCACGACTTCGCCCGCCAATTTTTTTTTTGATAATATAAAATTGCCTTAATAGCCTTCCTCAATAAATGGACTATCCAACACTGAAAGATTTACAAACAAACACTCTTCAGCTTTATAATATTAATGGTGGTCCGATTTGAAAAAATATTTCAGTGTTGGATAGTCCATTTATTGAGGAAGGCATTATATTATTGTCTGTAAAAAAAAAATAGGGGGGACGAAGTCGCGGGCACTGCTAGTAATAGATATAAGAAGATAATAAAAATCTGCAAAATTTACTGACATTCGCCCAGTCGTGCGACTGTGAGCAGAGTGCCAGCATCTTATGTACTAAATTATCAAAAAGAAATTGAGCTGTAATCATAATAATGGATAGTCTCTGTCACCTATACTAGGAAATAAAGACGCTCTTTGACGCTCTTTGTCCATGTCAGTGTGGTGGAAGCGATATATAACCACATTGCAGCACAGTTAATACGATTTTGTATTATAATTTGAGATGGTTCATTACACGGTCGGTTTCGATTCGATAATACTGTGTTTGTGTGCGCGCGTGGGAACGAAACACAGCAGTACCGTCACTATATAAAGATACGTAGTAGGCTGACTCGTCTGTATTTCTTGGAGAGAAACAAACCGGCCAAGTGCGAGTCAGACTTGCGCACGAAGGATTCCGTACCATTATCATAATTCAAAGATTTTTTGCAAAAAGCATGGTAGTACAATGATTGTTTCAGGTGTAGTGTTTCACATACTTGGGTACGGAACAATAATATCCGACCACGCGAAATCCGGATATACCTACGCAACGACGACGCCTGTTTTCATTTATATTTACCACTGACGCACGTTTATTACTAGATGGCGCCTGTGGTAAAAATAAATCTCGTTTACCTTGCGATTGACCGTGAAAAATCACGTTTGTTGTATGGGACCCCCTTAAATATTTGTACGTACAGAAATACATTTTCTGTGAAAACTCCAACTGTCTAGCTATCACGCACGGTGTATTAAATAGAGCCTGGTGACAGACAAACAGACAGACCGGCAGACAAACAGACAGTGAAGTCTCAGTAATAGGGTCCCGTTTTTACCCTTTACCTAGGGCACCCTAAGTTACACATCGCACTTGATGTCAATGGAGTCAGCCTACTGCAGGGATCGCTCCGCCGATTTTCATGCTGTGTCGGTACTGTTCCGACGAAGTAGCTGGTAGCTTATCTTGAAATATAGCCGCTAAACAGAAGCCGAGTCCACCGCGACGAGACGGTAAATTGTTAACATTTACACCAATTTATTTCATTTAGCCATTAAGTAATGAAAATGAAGGCTATTTTCATGACAAATTGTAATTGTAATAATAAATTTGTATTTATTTTCAACGTGTAATTTATCGCTTTGTAAAGTTGGTCGATGTTATAACTGGGTCGAACTTTTTGGATTCTAATCAGGACAATAAGTGTTTCTTTTGAACTGTCATTTCTATTAATTATTTCATTATGAGCCCTTTGTAATTCAGGCTGTTTTCTTTTACTAGAAATATTTTACAAAAATAAATGTGTCATCAAAAATTCTCCCGTGACAGGATTCGAACCCGTGCCCCTCGCGGTTAGTGCGCTAACCACTACTCTAATCACTGAATTTTTGATGATGCATTTCCTTGTAAAACATTTCTAGTAAAAACTTAGTATGAAATTAGCTGGTGATCAGAATTAACACATGAGCTACTTTGTATCCCGATATTCCCGCGGGACCGGGACTTACGCGAGTGAAACCGGAGCGTTGCTAGTACACTAACAAACATCGCTTTTACGGTGAAGGAAAAACATCGTGAGGAAACCAACATGTCCTAGGACTCACCACGGTCCGAAGACATGGGATATTCAGTGTTTTCTATGTATCATATGTATGTATTTACAAAAGAAAAGTATAATATGTAGTATATCCGTTGTCTAGTACCCATAGTACAAGCCTAGTGCTTAGTTTGGGGCTAGATTGCGCTGTGTGTAACGTCGTGCAATATTTATTATTATTTATTTATTTTATTTATTCATATGTTTGTAGTTTTGTCCCCGTTACGGACTGCCCTTAGAGATGATCAATTTGATTCAACTCAACGTCGTCGTGACCAGAACTCTAATCATTGCATACTGGGTTAGATACATCATCATTACGGTGATGACAGGCCAACGATTTTTGGTCGACCGATATGTAACCCCGGCATAGAATAGGGCTACCCCTAAATCTTTACGTGGGTATCGTCATCAAAAGGCGACTAAGGAATCTGGGGGAGACTAGGAAACCCTGAGTTTTCCCTGCGCGGTGGCAATTAAGCTGCTCGGTCCCAATTAGAGTTGATGACATAATAAGTTAGTTTAGCTTAGCTCTCCACTTTTTCATACAAGTAAAAAAACTTGTAGACCGATATGTGTAAAAAACTGGCTTTCCTATGCAAGCTAAGCTATATCTCCGTTTTATTAGCGGTGGACGATGGACTTTTTAAAAGTGTTCCTTACCAAAAGTTCAAAAATTACTGTTTTTCAATGACTTTCGCAAACGCTTTCAAACTAAATCGGTTAGCTATCGGCAGATGTAAAATTGTTAGTCTGTTTGATTCTTACCGGTCCAGTTTTAGGTTACTTTTACAATTACCACTACTTAGTACCGTGTTACGTGAAGGAATTCCTCTCCTATCTAATTTGTTCACGTTTTTATGTACCCCGGAGTTTGGACCACCTAACGCGATTAATGCGCTGGACAAAGGATTTTTTTTCTCCTAATATACTTTTCTAGCAGCACGGTTTCGTTCGCGTAAGTCCCGATCCTGTGGAAATCGGGATATACAGTTCAGGTCTCCAGCTATCATGCTATGCTTACCAAGTTTCATCGCAATCGCTTCAGTAGTTTTTGCGTGATTGAAACAGACATTCAAACAAACAAACATCAAAACTTTCGCATTTATATAATACTAGATAGATAGATAAATTCTTTATTGTAACACCAATATAAAAAATACAATTCAAAGAAATACATAAAACAACTTATTTAGTTGGCACAATGGGCGGCCTTATCGCTTCCAGGCAACTAGCTGACCCGGCAAACTTTGAAAGAATCATATCCTACGTCCTTCTCCTGGTTCTAAGCTACGTCCCCACTAATTTTCAGCCAAATCGGTTCAGCGGTTCTTGAGTTATAAATAGTGTAACTAACACGACTTTTTTATATAGATAGGTTTATATAGGAGATTAAGAACAAACGATACAAAATTTTCCCAAAGAAATATCGTTTAAAATGTTGTAATACTGATTTACCCGTAATGAAATAGTCCAGAATGCATTAAAACATTGAAGTGTAGTAGCTGTTGGCCGGCAGCCAACTCTGCCCTATCATGACCTCACTATAGACATGCGAAAATTTGAAAGCGTTACGAATCAACAATACGTTTTATAAATTGCGTTATTGCGGCGAGGCGCCCCACTCTCGACTGATTGATAGGTATTATGTTGTTTTTAAGATTGTTTATTGTAATTTACTCGTCTTCCGGTTTTAATCGTTTAGTGTTTATTAGTTTTAGCATTGTTTCAATGCTCAACTTTTACATAAATTACATCTCAGCCTATTTTGAAGAAGAGGCTGGAAACGTATCGAAACGTTGAGCATTGAAACAAAGATTAATGTAATCAGCACCACGAAATCGCGAAAACAGAAGTAAAAATGTTTCTTCTTTTCTTCTTCACCTCCTAAATATCAGCGGTTTTAGTTATTATAGTTATTATAATAGGTCTAATATACGATATCAGAATCAAATTGAAAAACACATCACTTTTGGGAATCTTAAAGTTTTCGGAATTTCCAAATTGAACCTTTTAACGGAAAAGCTTAGGCCTTAAAACAGTCCCGATGTTCTCGGGATTTCCAAACTGAACATCTTAGCGGAAAAGCTTAGGCCTTATATTGTCTACGTTACTAAACTAGTTAGTATACCTATCTGTATTCTAGGATGATAAGAGGAGCCTGTTATCGCGTCGACGACGACGACAAGACGTTACGTCATCGTGATTCACAGCCTATTCAGGAACACCTACATTTAGAGATACAAAATACTATTTACTATTCTATCTACAACTGTATTAAGGGGACAGTCTACCCCCTCTTTTCTCCGTACAAACTTTACAAACGTAGTCGACTGTTTCCTCCCTGGATAAAGATATTAGAAAAATTATGTTTATGCCATAAAACCTATATCAGCCATGACCGACCATGCCCCTACGTTTTGTTTTTTTTTTCACTTTCTTATTTTTCTAAATTTAATTTCTTAAAAACATTAAAAAACTTAACGTTTTGTTTTTTTCGTAAAAAAAAACAAAACGTTAAGGTCATGGTCATGGCAGATAAAGGTTTTATGGCATAAACATATTTGCTCTAATATCTTTATCCAGGGAGGAAACCGTCGACTACGTTTGTATGGAGAAAGAGTAGGTAGACTGTCCTCTTAATGTCCCAGACTCTAAAACGAACTGTCGAACTTCATCGATAGTTATATTTGTCAAATGTGGAATTTGAAAACGTGGAATTTGATTATATGATTAAATTCATATAATCAAATTCCATCACATACCTACTAATAACTTACTAACATTATCAATGCGGAAGTAACTCTGACTGTTACGTTTTTACGCCTAAACCGCTAAACCGATTGTGACGAATTTTAGTACCTATATTAGAGATAGATAGGGAGAAGGACATAGGCTATTTTGATCCAGATATTCCCTCAACATCGGGACTTACGCGAGTGCAACTAGGCGCGGTTAGTAAATCAATCAAGACCGTATTTCAATTTCACAATGTTACAAGAAACGTATATTATTCTGCATCTGAAATGAGTTTTTAATAAAAACCGAGAAAAGAAGGGCCATTAAAATAGTAAGTAACCGTCGGAGCACATTGGGGGTAATAAATTTGACAAATTGCAACTGTTATGACAATGCAATGCTGGTTCGTAAGTCACTTTGCCAGTAAAACTGGCTAGTTAAAGGGGACGATTTGTCACTAGACTTTCTATACAAAATGGACTACCTCATTTTTAACGAATAGTTTTAAGTGACGATGAAGATGAAGATTGCCGTGTAGCTCCAGCATAGACTAGGGTTACTCCATCTCTTCCCGAGGGTGTCGTAAAAGGCGACTAAGGGAAATTTAGTAGGTAAGTCATCAATGTCATCATTGACCATACCTTCTGCAAATAGATTTGGCAATATTTTTACGGCCTGCCGCCTGCCTGATACCAACCCTCCTAGGGACCAAGCAGTTTATCCGCCACCGCGCGGAAAGATCTTAAGGTTTGCTAGTCTCCCTCAGTTCCCTTAGTCGCCTTTTACGAAACCCACGAGAAGAGATGAGGTAGCCCTATTCTATGCCGGGGCTACACGGCTAAAGTAATAAACACCACGCGATCAAAACCGGAAAATGTCTTTAATTTCGGGTCATAATCCTTTATAATTAACTCGGCTTAAAACTATAAAATCCGACTTCACTATTTCCTTGTTTGTTAAAGTGTAAAAATACAATCCTAGCTTACGAGCCGAGATACTTCTGCATTCATAAACCGTGCTCTTTCACGGAATTCTGCCAAAAAATATTATTTACAGCTTTGCGACCGTGTTCTCTTATTAAAATTATATTAACTGCTTCTATGTTGACAAATACAATCGTTTTAGAGTAATTTTACTTCCTGGTATTCGGACTGATGTTTATAACTGGGAAAAATCGTGTCTAAGTATGCTGTTGTTTCTTCAAAATCTAGAGTTTTAATAAGTGTAAAAAATTTAAGATTCCATTTTATTGGACCTTGTAGTCTTCAAGTTTAGCGTGAATAGGTTTCTTCTAGGCAAGAATAATACATTGTCTACCTCATCGTGGCTTCCCATCAAGTAAGAAGAGGCCAAATGTAAGCCCATCTCATGTAAAAATACGAAATATAATATGCGCACATTTTCCCTTTTTATTCATTCTCCATTAATCCATTTCGTTACGTTCCAATCCAATCCGGAATGTGGTATTATGAAGCCAAACATAAAATGAAGAGGAAGACATGGACCTAAGAAAATATTGCTGAACTAGGTACCTATAGGAGTGACTGCCCCTTGAAAGTGATGGTGACCGTCTCCGGAACTTAGTTCCATGGACGGTCAACATCACTTTCAATAGAAAATGCGCGACAACAGCGCAACATGGCGCAAATGAAATCGGAACAAAGATCTAATGTCATTTTGTATGGTATAGCAACTCCAGCTACTTGTATTGTTTCATTTCAGTGTACCTCAGCCAAAGTAATTACTTGTCTATAAACACGGTGTTAATGATTGTGCCCTTCATAAAAAAGGCGATACGAGGTCAAATTTGAACCTATTCCACATAAAAATGTAAAAGCGCACAATATTCGTATCGCTAAATTATGATAATGCAAATTGCTTAAGTGAAGTGAGAACTTTATTAGCATATTGACTGTATCATACATAAATTTAGGTTAATTATATGGAGAGAGAAAGGTAGGTACTTTATGTGTGTTCGTATTTCCTTCCGTCCCACTTAAGGGTCAGATAATCATATCGTTGAGCCTGATACTAATTAGATATAATTTGATTGTTTGTTTGTTAATAGGTAAATATGAAAGTTGTTATAAATATTATTAAATAACGGGGTATTTGCCACGTTTAAATTTGTGGCGCAATATCTAGCTCCGTGGAAAAACAAATTTAAACATGGTAAATACCTCGTTATTTAATAATATTTGTAGTGAAATTAACCATGTTAGTTTAAAATCGTATATTGAAAGTTGTTATGTATAAGAACTATTTTTTTAAAAGACTAGCTGTGTCCCACGGTTTCACCACTCGCATAATTCTAGATTTTCGAATAATCCTTACTTATTGGATGCCTACATCAAGAATAGAACATACTCCATATATACATTTCAGCCCTTTACTATCAGCGGTTTGGGCTGTGCGTTGATCCAGTCATTCAGTCAGGACAAAGCCCGAATTTTTCAGTTTCAGAACAGTTCGCTATCTGGACTGGATTCGATCGGTTGCCTGGAAGATATCGGCCTTAGGCGATAAGGCAGTCAGGTCGCCATAGGGCAACTTGAGCTAATGACTGCTATTTGAGATAACAAACGGGTTTGATTCTACTAAGGATGGAAAAGTATTTTACAGGCCAGAAAGTTAAATTTTAAGCGATCGGTTGTATTGTATTTATCCATGTTTTTTCTTGTTTCAGGTACGTACCTATACATTTTAGTGTCTTCGTGCGTCCTTTCCGTCTCGTGTCTACATACCACGTGGATATAATTTCTGGGACAAATCACAGGTATAGTCGTGTGTACTGCGCTATAATACGACTTCATATTAGATTGTTCTCCAGTTTTCGCGATGGTGGATTGAAATAATACTCATTTTCTAAACCTAAAGATCTTTAGATCTCGAAACGTTTTAAAATGCTTAAAATAATAAAAATAACGCGTCTACTAGGTACTCTAACAAAAAGCATAATAGGTGGAAAAACGTAAAATGTCTTTGCCAGGACAAATGTAACTTATCAAGGATCTTTAAACAAATGGTTAAAACATTGACTAAGTTAGAAACTCACTATTAAACCTTATAACTGCCAGAGAAACCAATGGCAGTTTCAATTTCGACCTCATACTGATAAAAAGGTAATCAAACAAATGGTTAAAACATTGACCAAGTTAGAAACTCACTATTAAACCTTATAACTGCCAGAGAAACCAATGGCAGTTTCAATTTCGACCTCATATTGATAAAAAGGTAATCAAACAAATGGTTAAAACATTGACCAAGTTAGAAACTCACTATTAAATTTTATAACTGCCAGAGAAACCAATGGCAGTTTCAATTTCGACCTCATATTGATAAAAGGTAATGATCTAAATACAAATACGAGTTTAACGTACTTAGTCCTAATATAGGAACCTATATTATAAGTATGTTGTAGGTATATTATAAGTATGTTAGGAATCTCAAGATGCTCGAATCGGCCGAGTGGAAATTTAATTATGTACGAGATGTAACATTTTCCTGGGTTTGTAACTTTGTTCAAATTGTAATTGACGTGCCTTTATGCCAAGATTGCCGCCTGATGGGTAAACTGTTATGTTACCCTATTTTTTTCTTCTCGTACAGAGTTTATGTATTACTAGCTGCGTCCCGCGGTTTTAACCCGCGTAAGTCCCGATCCTGTTGGAATATCGGGATTAAAAGTAGCATTATGTTACTCAGGGTGTAGTTTTCTAATGGTGAAAGAATCTTTGAAATCGATCCAGTAGTTTTTGAGTTTATTCATAACAAACATACAGACACACACTCACACAAAAATGAAAATCTTTCCTCTTTAAAATGTAAGTGTAGATGTTAATTTCTATCCCACTAATATTATAAATGCGAAAGTTTTAATGTTTATTTGTTTGTTTGTATGTTTGTTTTTAAATCACGTTTTTAAAAACTGTTGAACCGATTGCGATGAAACTTGTGGTATGTAGTTACTAGCTGCGTCCCGCGGTTTCACTCGCGTGAGTCCCGATCACGTGGGAATATCGGGATCAAAAGTAGCCTATAGCCTTCCTTAATAAATGGACTATCCAATTCCGAAAGAATTTTTCAAATCAGACCAGTGGTTCCTGAGATTAGCGCGTTCAAACAAAAAAAACAAACAAACTCTTCAGCTTTATAAAATAATAGAATAGATAGATACATAGCAGGATTAGCACCTAGCTAGGCTTATCTTAATCTGATATTGATTGTTCTTTTAAATTTGAAAACAAAATCCGCAAAGCATTATATTTTAGTTGTGAATTATTAATTATAACAATTGACATTTTCTATTATACCAAATTTCAATATTTAAATTCTACTAATACTGACATCTATTTTATGTTATTATTTTCTATTTGACATTTACACATTATTAAATATTAATTGCAATGTATAATTTAATAAGAACACGTTCATATGCCGACAGGCGAAACATAGCTGTACTATATTTTAATTTATCAACACCATTTGTATAATAACCTATGTTTATGGACAATAAATTAATATGATATGAAATATAAAGGTTCTACTGCAAAATACTAACACATTAAACTATAGGTTTACCACTCACCAAGTTATCTTAGTGTGAAACTCTTTGGAAATCTGTGCTCCAGTTCGAGTATTTAGAGCAAACTTATGTAAAAGATATTTGTTTTCTTTATACTTTGCAGCCATTGCAGCAGCTAACCCCCGATGGCATAAATCTTTTATCAGAATCTGGTTTATTTAAAAACAACTTTATCAATTTTAATATTAATATTTTTTACTTGCGAAACAAATCAGTATAAAATCGGTCAAATCGGAGTCAATCCTGAAGAAGGGACCTTGAAAGGTCTCGAAACGTTGAGCGTTGAAACAATGCTAAAAGTAATAAACACCACGCGATTCAAACCGAACAATGTCTTTAATTAAATCGGTACTTATAGTTTTTTTTAAATTTATTTTTATAAATAAATATTGCACGACGTTGCACACAGCGCAATCTAGGCTTAAACTAAGCACTAGGCTTGTACTATGGGTACTAGACAACGGATATACTACTTTTTTTTACAAATACATATTATACTTTTTTTTGTAAATACATACATTATGATAAACAGAACACACCCAGACAGTGCTGGCTTGACGTCGTAAGATCGGATATGCGTGCAAATGGCCTCACTACGCGGGATGCCGAAGATCGTGCGAAGTGGAGACGTAAAAGTAGGAAAGCAGACCCCGGGCTCTCGAGAGAGATGCAACCGGGAACAACGCTCGGATGATGATGAGAACACACCCAGACAAGAAACAAATATTTATTTTTATTAAGCATAAATACTTGCACCCAACGGGAATCGAACCCGCAACCTTCTGCATTGCAGTCGGGCCTTGCCCCGACGCGCCACAGAGGTCTTCAAATTATTACTTAATACTTTTTACTGGTCAAAGAAATCGGTATAGTCGTTTAAAAACATTAAAATATCAAATCATTTTACCACGAAACGGGATATATTTGAAAATTGCTTTTTCCTGTATATTAACCAATTTCAGTAATCTCCCTGCACTTCATATTGGTATTAACAGTTTATCAAATTGAATTAATGTAAATATATTTTCATTTTTTGCGTCTTAATCATCATCATCATCCGAGCGATGACCCCGGTTGCATCCCACTCGAGAGCCCGGGGTCCGCTTTCCTACTTTTACGTCTCCACTTCGCAGATCTTCGGCATCCCGCGTAGTGAGGCCATTTGCACGCATATCCGATCTTACGACGCCAAGCCAGCATTTCTTGGGTCTCCCCAATCTGCCGCGACCGGGCGGAGGCGCCATAGCAAGACATTTGTTCCCCACGTAACTAGCCGGTTTTCGGCTAGTTACGTGGTACCACCGTAAGCGGCATTCTTGCAATTTATCTGGAATGTCTCGGACATGAAGGCTGCGATTGATTCGGGAGTTTCTGCCGCGGTCTTTTCGCGTCACTTCACACATCCAGCGCATTTCTCGGGTCTTAATCGCGTATTAACCATGTTACATTGGTCTTGGTCACGCCTTTCCCCTCGCGACGTGCATATTTAAAAAGTAAAACGTAACTAATAAATAATCAAAAAGTCCTTAGTGCATTCAGCATTGAGCTCCTGGTGGAATCCTAACCCTTGTAATAAAGGAGATGGTCAAATCTATGAGCAATATTTTCCCTACCCGACCAATTGCATAGATTACCAATGAAAAAAGAAACAAAGAGAAAACACCTTGCGGAGACCGTGAGCGATAATCCAATACGAGTTTTAAAATAAAATACGATTTAATGAGTTTCCTACAATTCGAAATGAAGTTTTCCAGTCGCTAGGACGCGAACAATCCGGCCGTATCGAGTATTTCCAATCAAAATGTAAATCACTGCTTTACATTCATACCTATAAGTCTGCACTAAATCTAGGTAGGCTAGACTAAAGTTAGGTATCGTTTGATCGATACAATATTGTGTTGAAGCCTTTGTTTGTGGTATTTGATATAGGATAACCGAAGAATATTAATTAGGAATTAGTTATGTACACCATTTTTAGGGTTTGGTAGTCAACAAGAAACCCTTATAGTTTCCTCATGTTATCTGTCCGTCTGTCCGTCCGTTTCTTAGCTCAGAGACGCTTAGTTCTAAGAAGCTGTAACTTTGCATGAGTATAGGTACATATTGATCTCACCTAGAAAGTGGTTCTTACGATAAACAAAATGAATTAAACATTTTTAGGGTAAAATGGTTGATGTTTTTTTCCTGGTTACCTCTTGTTTCCCACAACGGTTATCGTTAGATTATCGTTAGATAGCTCTTTTAGTTAGATAGTAAAATTATTTTTTTGGTTACCCTTGACAACGTTAGCATTTATTTTTACGATTGGCGCCACTAGATGGCGCCAGTGATTAAATAAATCGCGGTATCGTTGTGTTTAAAATAAAAAAATCACGTTTAGTGTATAGAATTTATTTTATAGTACTTGTTGTTATAGCGGCTATAGTAAAATGCATCATCTGTGAAAACGTCAACTGTCTAGCTATCACGGTTCATGAGATACAGCCTGGTGACAGAGAGACGGACAGACAAACAGCGAAATCTCAGTAACAGGGTCCCGTTTTTACCTTTTGCGTACGGAACCCTAAAAAATTAGCAACTAGGTCAAGGAATTGACCTTAAACTTAACTTACTGTAGCGATACTTAAACTACTCATTAACTGTACATAAATAGTACACTAGACAGTGAAAGTATTTCGAGATGTGGTATGGCCAGTGGCTAGTGGCCACTACGGAATCGAAAGCTGATCAAAGCCATACTGGCAAGGTCGACAACACTGGCCAGTCAAGTTTGGCTAGTCTCTGGTAATTATCGGACTACTGTATGTAATTTAATTAGGTCTTATAAGGTACATCAAATGCACTGAACTCTATAAATACCAATACGCTGGAATTACAAGTAGTACGCTGATCCAGCGTACTTGTATTGTGGAGGTCAGTGATCAAATGGTTTTAATAGAATTTATTGACTTATACACCGTGTATCCCAAGCATAGAATAGGGTTACCCCATCTCTTCCCATTAGTGTCGTAAAAGGCGACTGAGGAATCTGGGGGGACTAGCAAATCTTGAGTTTTCCCGAGCGGTGGCGGGCAAACTGCTTGGTCGCTAGGAGGGTCCGCATTAATCGCAAACTGACCGACATGGCTAAAATGTCCAAATCGCATAATATATTGACCGTACACGCTAAAATAAAATAAAATTAAACAATGTCATGTCATCATCAACCGTCATAAATAAATATAAATATAAAATGTTAAAAAATTACAAAACTATGTCTATACTGGGCACTGACTTCTGTTACTGACCCCATAACAACCATCCCTTATGTTACTTTATTCAGGGTTTATGACCACCCCTGCTCCACGATTTTGTTCCCAATGGACTTCAAAGGTTTTTAGTCAATCCAGATTTTCCATCATACTACCTAAACCCCAAGGTTGTACCTCGATATCTAATATGTAGATAATACAAATCTACACCTCGATCTTAGTTCTGACGTGACATAATCTCACGTATAATAAACCTACCTACCGTAGAGTATAGTGAGGGAAAATCGGATACGGGGGAAGACAGTATGAAATATTTTACAATGAGAAATACGTCATCAAGAATTCTCCCATGACAGGACTCCTGTTCTGGTAGATCGTAAATAGTAAACATGGTAGTCAGTAAACAAAAAACAAGGAGAAATCATAATCATTAATTCACCATGTCACGTGGGTTCAGTGGTAGCGCACTCGCCCGGCAATCGAGGAGCACAGGTTTGAATCCTGTCGTAAGAGATTTTTTTATGATGTTTTTTACGATGTAAAATATTGCTAGTCAAAATGCATTGAGTAATAAAACATAAGAAATAACAAGACAGTATGACTCAAATATCATCCGAAATAGGTGATATGTTTTGTGTTAGCCACGGTGTTTACAAGAGCAATTCACCCCGCACCGATCTGTGAAATTAACACTTAAAAAGAAAATAAAAACTTCGATAAAAAATAAAATCGAAACGAACAAACTACAAATACGGACTACTTAATGAATATCTTTCATACGGTCCCCGTATCCGATCTGACCTGACTATACTCTACTCGGTAACATAGTTTCGAGTGTTGCTAAACTTCAAACGGTGAAGCTATTCCAACTTACTAGTTGCGTTCTCAAAGTCTGTTAATTTCATATCCTACAGGACTACAGTTACGGTTTTACTTTATTAATTTACCTAATATTAAATTTAGTAGCTACGTTCTGAGGTTTTACCTGGAACATCACTATGCTATGCTAGGAGCTAGGGGTTTCTCTACAGGATCGAATCAGAAATGAGGAGATCCGAAGAAGAACCAGGGTCACCGACAGAGCCAAACAGATTAGCTCTTTAAAGTGGCAGTAGGCAGGCCATATAGCACGGAGAGGAGATGGTCGTTGGGGCCGAAAGGTTCTCGAATGGAGACCGCGGATCGGAAAGCGCAGCGTTGGACGTCCACCAACGAGATGGACGGACGACTAGGTTAAGGCCGCGGGTTCACCGTGGTAGCAGGCCGCTTATAACCGAAGCATCTGGAAATCTATGAGGGAGGCTTATGTCCAGTAGCGGACTTCTTACGGCTGAAATAACGATGATGATTAATTGCAGTGACGAAAGAAATTAAAAATTATAAGGGTTGTTATTTTACCTTTTGAGGTACGGAACCCTAAAAAAGTAAACCAAAAACAATTGACGACTAGGAAATTACTAAATCGAATTAATTCAATATAGTTATTTTGATTAGTTTCTGAAAAAATGCTTTAAAAACTCCTGCACCTTGAACCTGCAACACTTACAAATCCGTTGTAATGAGTCTCTCTGCTTGCGAGTCACAACGGATTTGTAACATTTGAAGGTTCAGATCCCGTCAGGTGCAGAATTTATGACATTAAACAGACACAAAAAAAATAAATATAGGAAGCTTATAGATTTTTTTTTCTATTTTCGCAATGTTGGATTAAAATTAAACTCATTTTTCGGTTATAATCGCGTGGTGCTTTTTACTTTTAGCATTGTTTCAATGCTCAACGTTTCGAGACCTTTACATGTCGCTTCATCAGTAGAAAAGGAAGAATCTCTTTAAAATATAATCTAATTGATTTTCTTGCCTGTAAAAAGATGCAGAAAACTGGAAAGGTCGATGTCTTTCGCTGTCTGAGCTATCGCAGACTACAGACATCGTCGACATAAAAAAAAACTAGATAGGTCTTTGCAAATGACAGGTCTACGTTATACGTTATACGCCAATAAAAGCGCCACCGGCCGCCCGTTTGTGTATAGCGAAACTATATTGACATTTGAACCAACTCTGGAGTCTTCAAGTCTAGATTTGCCCTTACTTATTATAAACGACTAGCTGCGCCCGCTGTTTTACCCGCGTAAGTCCCGATCCCGTGAGATTTACGGGATCAAAAGTAGCCTATGTCCTTCTTCAAGGTCCTATTTATCTCTATACCAAAATTCATCAATATCGGTTCAGCGGTTTAGGCGTGAAAGCGTAACAGACAGACAGAAAGAGTTACTTTCGCATTTATAATATTAGTAAGATTAGTAAGATAAGTAAGATACGTTTAAGTAACGTTTCTCACTGTCTGTTAACTTTAAAAATTTCATGTCACAGTAAATGATAAAGTTAGTAATCGTTTATAAGTAAGGGGTCTGAATAGGTTTCTTTACTACTTTTAAGCAAACATGCTACACCTCATCGTCGGTGTCCTTCGTGAGTAAAGGTCAAATGCATGCCATTTCATAAAAAAACAGACAGACGGACGGACAGACGAACAACAAAGTGATTTTTACCTTTTGAGGTACGGAACCCTAAAAACATCTGATAAATCATGGACTACCACGATGATAGTCTGTGTTACTTTTAGAAGTCCGTTCAAAAGTAACATGTATTTTTAAAGGACGAAAGCCACTTTCCATTCCTGATTTTAATAAGGCTCGTGGTTCAGTAGGACCCTCAAGCTCATCGCACCCCTGTCTCAGTGCGTCGTACTGTACTAATGAGACACTACAATTATTCTTTGGATTGCCATCTTTGGTATGAACTTTTTAAACCACAGCGCGCGGTGGATTTAAAAAGGCACCCCCTTGTTGCACTGTGGATTAGATACTATGCGTGTAAGATGTTTTTCTATTGCTTTTCTAATTACTAATTACCATTGCTTTAGCCTTTTAAGATTCCGTATCTGTAGGGTAAAAACGGTATCCTCTTACTAAGACTTGACTGTCCTTCTGTCTCACCACGTTGTATCTCACAAACCGAGGCAGATACACAGTTTAAAATTTCACAGAACATTATATCTGTTGCCACTATAAAAACAAATACTAAAAATATTGAATTTTCGTCGTGTTCTAAGGGTACCTTTACTTTTTAACCGACTTCTAAAAATGGAGGCGGTTCAGGCTATTCAATTGTAAATTTGTTATGTTCTAGTGATGGGACTCGAGTCACTCGAGTGACATTTTACTCAAGTGACTCGAGTAAGTTTTGTTTAACTCGTACTCGAGTGAAAAACAACCTTGACTCGATTTTTGAGTGACTCGAGTCGACTCGCCATTCGACCAGACTCGAGCGGACTCGACTCATTCGATTAATCGATTTTCACGCCAGTTATAAAAACCAGTTGAGACATGTGTGATTGTATGTTGATTTATGATAATAACTACAATTGAGTCTCAACTAGTATTATAAATAATTAAAAATAGAGATACCGAAATTAAAGACGTTTTTCGGTTTTAATCGCGTGCTGTTTATTACTTTCATCATTGTTTCAACGCTCAACGTTTCGAGACCTTTACAGGTCCCTTATTCAGGATTGGAATAGAGATACCGCCGAATACTATTTTTAATTTGGTTTTACCCCTATCTTACCCAAAAAAAAAACAAAAAAAGAATTTGTTTGACTTGACTCGTGAAAAACTTACTCGAGTCCCGAGTGATTTTAATTTGCCTCGAGTATACCTTTACAAGCGAGTGACTCGAGTTGAAAAATGACATCACTATTATCTTCATATAAATCACATTTAAACTACCAACAAAATGTATTTCGTTCGGGTTTTATGATAACGTTCGTGATACATGTTAACTTGGACGGGTGCGTTTCCCTCTAACCAAGGTCGTCAACGCGACGTTTCGGCCAATGAACTCGCTCTTCCAAATAAAAATGGTTTTAGGCGTAGTTTAGGTGCCTAGAGTCCTTTCACGAAAGTCCCGCCGTGGTAACAAACGGAACTATGGGTAGTTAGAAAATAATGCTTTCAACATCTTTAGAACTCGCGACTACTGGTATTCCGTTCCAGCACGATACCCGCTACGCCACGGGAAACCCAAGCCGAAATTAAGAATGCGTTTCCTCGTGTTCTTGCGAGTAATGAGTAATAAATGAGGATCTGATCAGGCAGGATCTTCGAACAGAATATGAGCAGATTAGTTCCTTAACGAACACTATATTTCTCACTTTTGGACTTCTACCAGTAGAATCCGGTTATGAATTTATGGAGCACCAGGTTTCTGGAACCTTATTATTACTAAACCAGTTGTGAATAGTAAAAAATAAAGATAAATCTAGTAAGAAAGTGATCAAACCCTCACCTTATATAAAAAAATGTCTCTGCAATTAAAATGATTACCTGTAAAATAACCTAAACATTTAAACTAAGACTGTCTTAACCAACCGCCCATTAGATTCAAAGGATGAGTGTTTGACCAACTGCGTCCGAGTTATATTATTATTTACAATAGCTTTCGATACATCCGTTTCAAATTACAAGGGCTGCACCGCCCTCCGTTGTTCGGTCTCGATTATTACTTATCCCATCGTTTTTCGCTAATTCATCAAAACTAAATTGTATACCGCAGTGCCGACGGGACGGCCGACGTAAAAAGAGTTAATCAGACCCAACCGATTCATTTTTTTAGCGACTTAGAATTCAAAGGTTACTGCTTTTAGTTTTAGCCCAATTAGTTATTTATTTATTTCTATGGCATTGTTTTAATTAAAGTGAAATGTAATAAAATCATTTATTTATTTATTTTTTTAATAATTCAGTACACAAGAAACACAATAATAAAAGACATAATATAAATTAATACTAAGGTAAATCATCATCATTTTATTTCTGTTTATAAAAAACCCGCCTGCTTAAAAAAACTTTAAATAAAAACATATACATAATCAAAACTGAAAAGAAAATAAAACAAGTCCAGTAGTCACAGAACATAGCGACTTTAACAGTCGGGACCCATTGACTACCTAACATCTAGCTAATCATATACCCTATCAATAATGGGTCCCGACTGTTAAAATCGCTATGTTCTGTGACTACTGGACTTGTTTTATTTTCTTTTCAGTTTTGATTATGTATATGTTTTTATTTAAAGTTTTTTTAAGCAGGCGGGTTTTTTAAATTTTTATTTAATTTTTTTATTTTGCGCTTTTTAGTCAGCATTAGGTGCAAGACGTTATTATTATTATTATATCAATTTTATTGTATTTTAATTGCAATGGCATCATTTCGTTGAGGGGGTTATTAAGTTGAGGATTATTCAGTAAGTTGCGGTAGGTAATCTAAGGTATGGACGACTACTAACTAACTTTAAACCGTTGTAGATCCCTAATGGTTACATTAAATGAAAAATGGTCAAGGAAACCTAAAAATGATTTTGAAATACCTATTCGACAATACCCCACTCGATATAGTCAGTCAATTTTTCTTTTTTTCTTTTTTACAATATGGCGGCTGGTGGTCGCCATTTTGAATTTTGTTAACTGTCATGTCTTCAGTGACACTCCCAGGATTAAGACGAATCGATTGACGTGCGAATCATCAAAATCGGTCCATTCGTTTTGCCTCTGGAGCGCCACAAAGGAACAAACATACATACATAGACTGATAAACACATAACCCTTCTTTGCGTCGCGCAGTCGGGTAAAAAAGGGTGAAAACAAACAAACAACACTGAAACTAAAACTTAAATCTAAAAAGAAAAAAACCCGTCGTCGAAGACACCCTCCCGAGACATGGTCCCCAAGATGCTGGCGGCATTCCCTCTCTGAGTAGCACTTTTTTTAATAAAATCGATCAAAATTAGGATTTCTTGAACGACTGGTAGTGCTGTGATTCCTACGGAAGTGAACTACTTCATCCCCCTTTAAATTAGTAAAAGTTGGTTTTCAACAGAGAAGATAGTTGGAGAAGACCACATAGTGGGTATCGTAAGACTATCGTCTTTTGTTTCTGCTGCGGTCGTCTTTTCTTTACTTTTTGATAGTCTTTTGTTTTCGTTTCGATCGTCTTTTGTTTACGTTTCGATAGTCTTTTGTTTTCGTTTTAATCATTTTAGGTTTCACATCCGATGTGGGCGCAATTGACCACTAAAATTAGGTTTTTAAACAAACGTGTGCCCAGTCGACCGCTAACAAATGGAGAAGGGGCGAATGGGCTTCGGTCCCAGTTTCGAAAGGGACCATTCGCACCCTAACTCAAGACTAAAGCCAACAATGTTATGCAATAACACATTAATCCATTAAAGTAGTTTATTTCTAAAAAAAAATAATAGTCCAAACAGGAAAAATGCAGATCCATAAATTCACCATGGCAATGAAGAGATCGCGTGGTCCAGTGGGCAGGACGCATGCAATTTTTGAAGATGTGTTTTCCTTGAATATGTTACTTTTAAAATATACCTAGTCGGTTTTTCCGCCAAGTTCAGACCAATGGCATCCTCCAAGAATGGGTGTTTAGGCTAGATTACAATAGCGCACGCTTTTACCGAATATATCGTCTCTTTTAATATATGAAACCCAGAAAGTGGAGCTATTAAATAAAAGAAAACACGAATATGACACATAGCATTTCAAATAATATATCTTGACGACATCATTTTATCATATTTTATTGCTTTTATTGTCGAACGGTTCACAACCGCTACTTATGACGTATTAGCCATTAATATTAAGCGAAACAGAGCACCTCGCCTCTCGAATGCTTCTCCACTTTTTGTTTCCTAAATTTTGCCTTTCAAACGCGTTTACTGTCGAACCTTCTTTGTAACTCACCGACATCCTTCATGATCTACACATCTGTCAAAGCAAATTGATCTTTATAACGTTAAGTAGAAAAGGTAAATTGTTTTGTCGTTGCCAAGGATTGGATATTAGAGGAATCTGTGTATTATTTAGGGTCAAAATGGCTTGCATATTTTTTTCACAGAACAGCTTATCCGAAAGAGAGTTCGGGCAATTGCAAATTTACCTGCTCTGTAGTATTCGATGGTAGTCTCTGGTGGTCTGTGAGCGAACGGAGCGATTTGTATCTAAAAGTGATAAATTATTCTAATTTAATAAACGCTCAAGTTTGGGACTGCAGTGTTTTTCATCAGAACTTTTTAATTGGATTTTTTTTTATCATTGTCTTCGAAGTGTTTGTGAAATTGTTAAGTTTTCTTTAATATGAATGTGGCTAGTTAATAGATTGCGTTGTTTATTGAAGTAATATTCTTCTTCTTCTTCTTTTCGTGTAGTGGTGTGGATCACCTAGTGTTAGAGTTTTCAGGTCGTCCGTAGTCATCTGACTTGACCTAACGATCAGTTGGAGCAGTTGGTCCTGGTCCTTAAAATATATTTATTCAGACAACCACACAACTACATAACATGAAAAAAAAAGTAGAGAACATTATAGATACAATAAAAAAATAACAAATTATACGTTCATAATATAATATCACTAGCTGACCCGGCAAACGTTGTTTTGCCTTATAAATTATAGATAGTAGCCGATTCTCAGACCTACTGAATACGTATACAAAATTTCATAATAAACTTTAAAAAGGAAAAAATAATAAGCCGAAAACAAATTTCATGTCTCTAAGTAGGTATGTGGTAGGTTACCTTACGGTCCCGCGTCGGGGGACGCGGGAATGTGTCACAGAAGGTGATTGTAACCGACCCGTGCTTATAGTATCTAACGTTCCCGCGTCCCCCGACGCGGGACCGTAAGGTACCTACCACATACCTACTCAGAGACATGAAATTTGTTTTCGGCTTATTATTTTTGCCTTTTTAAAGTTTAGTTTTGTTTTAACTTGGAACATTTTTTAAGTCGGGGGCTTTTTAAATTTTAATTTTTTTTTTATTTCACCCTTTTTATAACGTTCGGGGTATTCTTCTCTGCGTGTAGTTAAGTCCTTTAATTTGATACCCCACTCGGGTATATTTGAAAACATTCGGTTTTTATTTCCGAGTTTGACCCTACATATACTTTGAACGGCTAAGCCGATTTTGATTAAACGTGCATATTCTTGTCACAAACGTCATGCTCTTTTATTTGATACCCCACTCAGGCATATTTGAAAACATTCGTTTTTTATTTCCGGGCTTCAACCAACATATATTATGAACGGCTTAATCGATTTTGATCAAACATAACAAACACTCGCGCACTCACCTATCAATCAAAAAAAACTACATTGAAATCGGTTCATCCGTTCGTGAGCTACGATGCCACAGACAGATACACACACAGACAGACAGACAGACAGACAGACAGACAGACACGTCAAACTTATAACACTCCTCTTTTTCCGTCGGGGGTTAAAAATCGGTCAAGCCGTTTCGGAGGAGTACGGTAACTAACACTGTGACATGGAAATTTTATATATTAGATTATACGTATATACATACATACATACGTAAACCAAAGTTACCTCTATATAGGTACTGATAGTATAGGTAGTATAGATACGTGGGATGTCAGGTCAGGCCTGCGTTGTAACGAGTAGTGACCGCACCAGCGATGCCGGATGCGGTGGCAACTGATAGAGGTCCTAAACCAACACTATTTCCTAGGATCAAATTGTCTCCCGTCATAACCGTAGTTTCCAATTCCCCATGTTTGGCAGGTTATTTTAATTGGGAAAACGTTTGCGCGACGATTCGCGACTGATGTTTTTTTTACTAAGGCATTTTGGTTTTGTTTTTTAAGTATTTCTCGCATTTGGAAAATTTAAATTCTGTCGGTTGCAATATTTTGGAAAGCCTTTTATTTGAGGAGCACAGTAGATAACTCATAAGTCACCACTGACCATACCTACTGCAAATAGAGGGTTGGTGCCAGCCGCCTGCCTGACACCAACCCTCCTAGGGACCAAGCAGTTTACACGCCACCTCTCGGGGAGTATATTTATTAATGACGAATGTTTTCTCGTATTTTTCGGCGGAAACGGAGGGACGCGAGTTCGAGCCTCGCCTCGCCACAAGAATTATGTGACAATATTCCCAATCTATAATTAAAAAAAAATGTATTATTAGCTTATCTAAAGAGTTATCCAAAATCGACTCAATCGCCAACCAACTACAAAGCGACTCAAAAGGATTTACAATTTAAATTATAATTTAGGACAAGGATGAATTTATGTCGCCGTTTACGAAATCAAGTAGGTTACTTGGAATATTAAATACGAGAGTTGAGAATGAGATTAAACATAACTACTTCTAATGCCCAAATACAAAGATATACCTAATACTTAGCTTAGTCTTCTTTTTTTTCGTAGAGTGGTGTGATTCTTCTGTTAGATTATTCAAGTCGCCCCCAAGGTCGCAGTCTAGCCCCAACTAATTGCTTAGTTTGGGGCTAGATTGTGCTGTGTGTAACTTCGTGCAATATTTATTCGACCAAACTCGAATAAGCAATGAATAGCAATTCTCCGGATAAATCGCCAGTTTTTCGATTGAAGGGCTTGTAGTCTCTTTTACAAAAGACGATATATGCGTAGAATTGCTATTCGTTGCTTATTCCAGTTTGGTCGAATCGAGCCATAGCTAAGTATGTACCTACTAAGAATCAATCATCTATGAATACATTTATTTAATAAAAAAAACATGTGTTATCCTTATCTAATATCTGATATCTTGAAGCAAAATTATCTAAGCAAAAGAACTATGTGTGTGTGATACTGATAGATAAGTGATGATGACGATATGGGATGGCGTAGCAAGAGATGGAGTCATCATCATCAACAAGAAAGCAATGACCTCGATGACCTTGGCGATTCATTCTCTAAACTATGGTGAGTGGAGTTTACCATATAATTTATTATCTTGTCGCTTACGTCATATTAGTTCCGATAGATAGAGTTAGAAAAGTATTTTAGAATATTATAGGTTACGGTGAAGGAAACCGTTGTGTGAAAACCGACATGTCCTAGGACTCACCACAGTCCGAAGATATGGACATTGGACAGTCTCCAATCCAGAGTAGGGTACCGTGCACAGACATACATAGCTAGACCACGCAAATTCATGTCTTTTTCGTGTCAGAAAACGTGAAAAACCCTGATAAAACGTCGCGATAGTCGGCGCGAACTGGCAGTCCGCGCGCGTCTATAGTGCCTCGTATATAAAATGCCTCGTTGTGTGCCTTGTTGCGTGAATAGTAACTGCAAAATCCCAAAAAATTGAAGCACCTAAAGGCAGGAACATATTTCCTGTGGCTGTAACGCCACAGTAGGTATTAAAAAGTCGCCGCGCTCGGTTTCCAATAGTTTCAAAACAAATCGAGGTACATTTGACGTCTAGCTATATGTATGTCTGTGGTCCCGTGGCTTCTTACTGCTTCTGTAATGCTATGGCTATATAGTCACGAAGATTCGTGCTGCGTTGTCGCGATAAAAACTTCGTGTTCGATCTACGACGAAGTGCTTGGATCTAAAACATCGCGATAGGATAAATTCTTTGGCCACACGTGTCGCGACAACTCGAATCAATCTTCGCGTTGTCGCGATAATGTAGCCACAGGGTAAGAGGTCTTTGCCCTACAACCCTCCATCGTAACTAATTTAGCTTGTTTATGAAATAGCGTCCCCCCACTTACCCACCTTTCGATATAACGAACGGGGCCGCTGTACCGTCAGGTGCTTGTGAAGCCGTCCTTGCCTTGCCCTACAGTGGAATAAATTAGTGGGCTTACAAAAAAAAGCTAGGTAGCTTAGCTCTGTTCCGTGGTTTCTCTCGCGTAAGCCCTGTGGGAGTTTTCATACAACTTTTTTTAGTGGATAGCTACACTTCACAAAAAGTCTATCTTCAAAAAAATATATCTGGGACCAGACCGGTATTAGATATGTGCTGATTTATGTCAGTGAATCAGTCAGGACTTTAAATTTTGTACTATGTGTGAAATTACAGTGGTTTTAATCGCGGGGGTATTACTTTTTTGTCTATTACTTTTAGCATTGTTCCCAAGCTAAAAGTAATAAACACCACGCGATTAAAAAATTAGTTTAATTTGTAGTGTCTTACGGGTTTTACCTCCAACAAACATCCAACCACACTTTAACCTTTTTACTTTTTAGATATTTTTTTATACAGAAACATGGGCTCTGGGTTATATTTCTTCACTAATTAAAGACAATTATATACGAGTAAAACGAAACTGTAGTTAACTAAATTATTGTTGTCGCTAGTCGTTGGCATCTCGCCTAAAATACTGGGTAGCTATGTCAGATAAAATTGCTTTGAATCGTTCTTTCCTTTGAGAGCCCATTTACAGCTCATAGAGGAAAACTTAACCAAAGAAACCAAAGAAAATAAAATCATTATTATCCTTCTAATATTATAATATTAGATTTAACCCGCGGGAACATCGGGATCAAAAGTAGGCTATGTCCTTCTCCAAGGTCCCTTCTGTTTCTGAACCAGAATTCATCAAAATCGGTTCCAGCGGTTTAGGCGTGAAAACGTAACAGACAGACAACGCTACTTTCGTATTTATAATATTAGTAAGAATGCATATATACATGTAAATGTAATAAAAAATAAAATGTAAATGTAATCGTGTATTTTCAGTTATAAAGATGAATATATATACAGGATGAACCATTTAAACGGGCCTTTATCCCCATAGAGGCCCGTTTAAATATCCTAAACCATTAGAGATAGCGAAAAATCCTGAAAGGGAGTTGCGTCCCCGATTTTGACAAAAACTAAAAAGGCATATTTAGATTTTTGAAAGATTTATTACCCTAGCAACCCTGTTCGAACCTTGTCATTTTGCAAAACAATCCTGAACATCATATTCTATCCTTTAAGCATGTTTCGCTATCTCCTATATTTTAGGATATCCCCTGAAGACCCGTTTAAATGGTTCTTCCTGTATATTATATTCATCTTTATAACTGAAAATTAAAACACTAAAAACTCGTTAAATGGTAAATTAAACACCCGACCAAATTGAAGGCTATTCGGCTTCAGCGAAACTAATCACAGCGAGCGTTTAGTTTTGACCAAATTTTGTGAATTCTCCATAGAGTCGACTGACTCTATTCGCATTGGGCCGTGACTGACCCTTGGTCCCTTTCTATGTGTTGCCGTTTTAATGAAGAATTGAATAGTAATTTTTGATGTGTAGCCGCGGCATAGAATAGCTACCCCTTCATTCATCCGAGCGATGTTCCCGGTTGCATCCCTCTCGGGAACCCAGGGTACGCTTAACCCCAAATGTTTTTTTTTAATTTGGGGTCGACGCAGTCGGTAAGTCATCATTGACCATACCTTCTGCAATTAGATTTGGCAATGTTTTTACGGCCGGCCGCCTGCCTGACACCAACTCTCTTAGGGATCAAGCAGTTTATCCGCCACCGCGCAGGGAGAACTTAAGTTTTGCTAGTCCCCCCTCAATCCCTTAGTCACCTTTTACGACACCCACGGCAAGAGATGGGGTAACCTTATTCTATGCCGGGGATACTCTTCTCAACTCTTCCACTGCAGGGCAAAGGGCTCTCTACCTTGTTTTCATATGTCGCGGTCTAGGGCTATTGAGGACCTATCGCTTTTGAAGGAATCAAGGTCATCCCGCCCTTGTAACAATATAATTTTAAAATATACCCCCTTAATATAAACAATAATTAAAAGATGACTAAGTTATGTAACGTTTGTTTCTGTCTGCCAACTTTGAAACTTCATGTCGCAGTAAAAGACAAAGGATATATAGTTTATGCAACTAGTAATCATCGTTTAAAGTTAGGGGGATAGTATTTATCTACTGTGGATAACCAATGATATTTTTAATACGGAATTATATTTTATTGAGAATGAACATTCTAAATTTAACGTGTAATGTTAAAAATTGTAATATTTGTTTTGCAGGCCGCACAAAATGAAGCTGGAATCCAGCCGGTGAGTTCATTTAAAAGACGAATTTCACAATCTAAACATTATTTGCCTTTACTATTAAAAAACAGTCAAAATAACCATTATTGAAATTAAAGACATTTTTCGGTTTGAATCGCGTGGTTTTTATTACTTTTAGCATTGTTACAACGCTCAACGTTTCGAGACCTTTCCAGGTCTCTTCTTCAGGATAGACTTCTGTCTACCGAAAAAGTCTTTAATTTCAATACAACATCGCGAAAACAGAAGAAGAATCTATGATAACCATTATTATTAGACACGGGTCTAGATCGCGTTATAGATAATCATTTTGATTAATAATAACGGATGACGGAAATCGTGTAAGTTTAAAAAGTGTAGTAAAACATAACTTCTAAATTCTAAGTTCTAATCGAACAAAAACGAGTTTCCAAAAGTCGTAGAACAAAAGTTGTTCGATTAGACCTCTAGAATACTCGCCTTTCGTTTCAAATTACCGTCCTCGAATAACAGTAGGTATGTTTTTTCTTCTTTCAATGAAAGAATATGTCATCATTTTTGAAACAAAAGTGTTATCAAAATCAGACATGTGGAGGCACATGTCTGATTTTGATAACACGGCATAAATAAAAATGTCATACATTTTGATGAATCTGATATTGGGATATCCCCTAAAATAACAGAATTAGAAAAAAAAATCGTTTTCGTACTGATAATTATACCACAATATTTTGTTTATTTTTGTAAAAACTTTTTAAGAATTAATAAATGAGTAAATGAGTAAACCTACCGCACTAAAAATCGCACTTAAACATATAAACAGATGATGTTATTCTAATAAAATCAAAATCACATAAAATTCGAATAAGTAGAAATATGATACAAAATCAATATTAAGCCTCTTTTATCGAATTTGTGGAGTTCAAATCTGAAAGACCAGTTTTCAAATGACTAAAATTCTTTATCAAAACTTGTATTCCGATCCTCAATACCTACACAATAAAATTAATTTGCGGTCGGCACAGCAGGCAAGTCATCATTGATCACACCCACTGCAAATAGATTTTGCAATATTTTAACGACCGGCCGCCTACCTGGACCAAACAGTTTACCCGCCACCGCGCGGGGAGAACTCTAGGTTGGCTAGTCTCCCTAACGACACCCACGCGAAGAGATGTGGTAACCCTGTTCCATACCGACCTTGACCGTTCAGTTAACCCGCCACTGGGCGGGGAGAACTCTAGGTTTGCTTGTCTCTCCCAGGTCCCGTAGTCGCCTTTAACGACAACCACGCAAAGAGATAGGTTAACCCAATCACCCACGCGAAGAGATGGGTTAACCCTTTTCCAAGCCGGGTTTACACGCCCATACAATAACAATATAACGCATCGACCGTGTTATAATCTGTACTTCTCAATATTATTTTACCACTTTTACATTTGCTACGGTGCCTTTTAGTTAATTTCATTTCATTTTTATCGGTTTTCATTCCCGTTCACATGTGTTTTCGAATCAGATTTGCTATTCGAGATTCATTAACGCGATAGCGGGACGGTTAGTGAAGGGTTGTGAAGTTAACGGCCCATTATTACAGAACGGTCTTTACTTCCGTAGTATTGGGTTTATTTAATTGCTCTCTTAAATTTTCGAATACTTCGTGAAGGGAGTTTTAATTGATGCCGTGAATTGGGTTTGAGAAATGGATAACTTACAGCCGACTACAGAAACGCCACATAAAATTTGAGACGTACTTAAATAATTGAGCAGCTTCTAAATTTAAAATTAGTATGGGAATTTTTGAATTTGAGAGGTGCTTAGTTGTTTAAGTAGAACTCAAATTTTGAGTTGCGTTTCTGTATTCGGCCGTTAGGTCACAGGTTAGGTGCTATAAATATTTTACCAGGAGAAATGTGTCATCAGAAATCTTTGTCTAATATTACATGGTGTACTTTTCTTCTTGAGCAATATACGTAAGGAATATTCCGACGTTTTGGTTCTTTTAAAAAAAAATCAGGAAGATGTGACAAATCGCAGTTTTTTTAAATTAAAAATAGATGTACCTAAAGGTAACCTTTTTTGAGGTTTAGGTATTTAACTTTTAGTGTTAAATGCGATCGTTGTGCCTTAAATAAAAAGATATGAAAGAGTATCTAAAAGGCGGCAGCCAACTTATAAGACTATCCATGGTCACGACCACTATCCCAGGAGTGATTAAAACGAGCGGAGAAAACTCCAAGTCCCATAGTCTTTCCAGAACCCTTAATTGCCTTTTACAACATCCACGGGAAGAGAGGGTAACCCTATTCTATGAAAGGACTACACGGGGCTATAGCCATAAGAATAAGTATATCTCTGTACCTACCTACATACCAACATTTGAACTAATTTCAACTCGATGCCGTAAATTAAAATGTAAGCGTAGTAAATTACCCGACATAGGTAGTCTATTAAAACGGAGCGATATGTTGCAGTCACATAGCTCAGTAGGTGCCTACCTACCTATTAGTTTCGCCTATTCACTCGTGCTGGCTCTTACCTCTAGCCGCCTCTAGTCAATTACGAGAAAGTGTAATGTTTTCTAATTTCTATTTTGATGGACGTTTTCATAATTTTGTACATCCTGTAGTGTTCAGGATTTTAAAATCGCATATTTATTTGCTTTTTATGGGGCTGCAGCGCTTGCGATATTGTCTATTAGATGGTGTAATGTTTTCTAATTTCTATTTTGATTGACGGTTTCATAGTTTTGTATCCTGTATTGTTCAGGATTTTAACATCGCAAATTAGAGCAGCTTTGATCTATACGCTGTTTATGGCGCTGTAGCGCCTGAGACATATATTGACAATTAGATGGTGTATTTTGCTCATTACCACCTTCTCACCTTAGTCCTTAGTCGACTGTACCTATCTAGAAGGAGTTACGTCAGTACCGTCAGTCCAGAGCATCCAGAAAAAGTTGGTCAATATGTCATTCATTATTGAAGCAGGTTTCATCAGTTTTTTTATTGTAAGTAAGATGAGACGGTAGATTATAGAGTAATAAAAGAACAGGAAGAAGGAATCAGACTTTAAGATTTCTTATGTTTTTTTTTTAATTTTTATTATTAATTTTTATTTAACAATGGACGACAATGGGCTCATACTTTGCTACTGACCAGTCCGACACCATTGTAACATAGTAAAAACGTCGAGGTAAGAAAATAAATAATAATACGATATTAGGACCTGGTAAAATGTAACTATATAACGTTAACAATTCGCGTAAATTTAAAAAGTTTATCATATTTGATCAAAAAACTACTTAGGAACCTTTAAAACTTCGTTGTACAAAGTAAAAACATAATATAAGTATTGTAGTACAAATAAAATTGTAATTTATCGCCGTAGTCAAGGCTTTGCACACATGGGGATCGTGGCGGGGGCCCGACGCGAGTCACCCACGCAGGGTTACCAGATGCAAATTTAAAAAATCCGGAGAAAAAGCCGAATTTCCATCGAAAATCCAAAGATTTTCTTGCGACTTGCCAATTTTCTTACAAAAGTAATTTACAACATTGTGGAAAAAAACTCATTTATGAATGTTTTTATACACTAGGAGATTAGGATCATGCACCGCATAATTCAATCCACAAAATATGATTCAAAATTCTACTTTAAATCAGTATAAACAAGTTTAAAAAGATATATTTTTTCTGTTGTTGTCATAATAACTTTTATTATTATTCTGTATCTTAGTCGTAAAATCCTTTATTTAATTGTCTCTCCATCGTTCTGTCTTTTTAAAGAAATAGCTTTTAGATTTCTAAATAAATACCAGGACAAATCTTGAGGTATGGTAACCCTACCCCACACCAGTGACGTGACCTACATCCAACCATCTGGCACACCCTACGGGCTAGATCACATCTTTCTAATGGTCAATCTTTAAACAATACGAGACTGCATAAAATAAGAATGTTTACTTCGCTAAATGTAATTTTCACGTGTAATAGGCTCTTGACTTCGTCTCGTCTGATGCAGTGACGATAAGATCTAAGATATATGTTACTTACTTTTAGAATGAGTGAAATAGATTATTCACTTTTAAGTGTGTATATTCATCTAACGGAAAATACGCAATTGGAAGACCCGCGTGTACATTTAAACGTTAGGTAATTCTAAATGCAAGTAAGGTATATCTTCTTTGCATCTAGAATGAGTAAAATAGATTATTCATTCTAAACTTCGAGTCTTTGAAGTGTGTATAGGTAGTCATCAAACGGAAAATATGCAAAAGGTCTGAGAAGGTCTGAAAAGACCTCGAAACATTGAGGAGTATTTCTAGAGATGAAACGGATATCCGGTAGTTACCGGATACCGGATAGTATATCCGGCATAACCGGTTCAAATTTTGTATCCGGCCGAATACCGGATAGGAAACAAGTATATTCGGTATCCACTATCCGTTTCATCTTTAAATTATTTCATTAAAATGTTGCTAATGTGTCCCACTGATGGTATGGACCTCCTCTTAGAGTGGTTACACGTGTATATTTAAGTGCTCAAAGAAATGTTATTCTATCGCATTATTATGAATAACTGATACGTTTCCGCTCGGATATTTGCCAAGAGTCTTTCAGTACCTACATAATTTGCATAATCAATTTCCTTATTAACCTTCGCATGTGTTGCTATATGTCTGTTTATGCATAAATGATGAGCGGCTTATATGGCCCGATTTGCATATTCTTTAGTAGAAAATTATTATATGGTTTTCTAGAACCATTAGTGTCATTTTTAGGGCTCCGTGCCTTAAAAGCAAAAACATATAGTATTTTTTTTAACATCAGGAAGTTACTAGAAATATTTTACAAGGAGAAATACATCATCAAAAATTCTTCGGTAGACTAATTGGTAAAGTCAGTACTCCCGGATTGAGTAAAGATGCGTTGTTGATTCGAATCCCGCCCTACATCTATCGTACGTTTTGTTTTTGCGGAAGTATTTCTATCTCCTTTAAAATATTTCTAAATAGCGATGACTTGTCTTCTATAGTGGCTGCACCGGCCTACGCATAAACAAAAAGGAAAGAGTTAAGTAGATAAAACATCACGTCCGACTATTTGTTTAGGTTATCATTATCCAGATTTCAATCAGTATTACCACAACCCATGTCAATGTCAATTTGTATGCCCAAACTCTACAGATATTGATGCGTATCGCCAATCTTGAACCTCGGTTTTAAGAGGACCAGAAAGCCTACTGCGCAAGTTCAAGCCAACGCGGACTTGTATTGTTGAAAAATCGGCACCGCGCAAAGAATTAAATTGCGCGCGACATTTTTGACAATGGACAGCCTTTGCTTGAAGCCGATGCATCGATTTGTAAACATCCGGTCAACTGTCATTTAAACCAGCAGCTCAAGAGACACCGAATTCTATGACAGTTTAAATCGACGGCGAGTCGACATCGGCTTCCACTTGCGCGGTATGCCTACTGTTTCCTATAATAATCATCCTCATCATCTCAGGCCTTTGCCGTCCATTGCTGAACATAGCTCCTTTTCCGAGGAACGAGTGGTGAGCGGCTTCATTGCTCCGGTACCAGTTTGGACAATCTGGTAGTGCCATTTTGGGCACGAGGCAGCTCTCCTTTAAGAGGATAGTCTCCATTCTCTTTCTCCATACAATCGTAGTTTAAATTTTCCTCCCTGGATAAAGATATTAGAGCAAATATGTTTATGCCATAAAACCTATATCTGTCATGACAATGCATCTACCTTTTTTTTATTATTTTCTTATTAAAATAATAATAAAAAATAAAAAAATTATAAAATGAAAAAAATAAAAAGGTAGATGCATAGTCCTGACAGATATAAGATTTATGGCATAAACATATTTGCTCTAATGTCCATGTCTAATGTCTTTATCCAGGGAGGAAAATTTAAACTACGTTTGTATGGAGAAAGAGAATGGAGACTATCCTCTTAAGAGAACCGAATGTAGCATTCGGGGACACGATCTGTCTAAAACAGATCCCTGATGGGTCCTGGGAGTGGCTTCACGGTACAGATGACCCTTCGCTTTATACCCTTGCTGGTCACAGTTGGAGACGCTATAACATATATGCATAGGTTTAGAGAACTAGGTCCTGTTGCTGAACATAGGCCTCTCCTATACGACGCTACAAAGTAATAAATAATAATTTTATTATAATACGAAAAAAACATACGGCCATGGTCATGGCAGATATAGGTTTTATGGCATAAACATATTTACTTTAATGTCTATGTCTTTATCCAGGGAGGAAACAGTCGACTACGTTTGCATTGAGAAAGAGTAGGTAGACTTTCCCCTTAAGCCCTATAAGTTTTAATTGACTTTTCAAACGATCTTGTGTTTTGTTATTAAAATACCAACTTTAACGCGAATTTCAATGACGCGTTTCCAACTAAAACATTCAAAATAAAAAGTCAATTTTACGATAACCTATGTAAAGGAGATAATATCGCGTTTTTATAGCGTCATAAGATACTACTGATATAATTAAGTGGCTTGTAGTTGGCGCGGTTATGTAAAACATCTTACTCTCACTATAATTCACTTAGAGTAGGACGGTAGTTCACCTCAGATGTTTATGCTGCGTGGGTGTGAGAGAGATAGCGCACTAATTGCAATTTCATCATGTAATGGCCCTGAACTGTGAAAACAAATAAGGTATAGAGGGCAAAGCCTAAGTAGCTGTCCAAAATGCTGTCGAAGATAAGGACTGGTGATGGGCCGACAAGTCGCCGACTAGTCGGGAAAGCCGGAGTCGGCAGTTTTACCGACTAGTTGGTAGGTGCCGACTAGTCGGCAAATTGTGCAGACTAGTCGTCAACTAACAGTTATTCAGTAAAACCAATATTTATTGAATTAGTAGTACATTTAAAAGGTGAATAGTCAAAAAACGTAAACAAATACGTCACTACCGGGGCGCACCTTCAATGTCTCAACATGTCATCATGAATCAGATCTGTTCTATTATTTTCGAAAACGCTACAACCATGTTTTGATAGTTTTGATGACGATAACTCGAATATCTCTGAATAATAATGATTTGCATTGCCGACTAGTCGGCAATTTTAAAACCGACTAGTCGGCTAGTCAGCCCATCTCTAATAATGACAGATGCTCAGTTAGATTGGGTAAAAAAAGCTGAACTCAAAATCTATGTCGGGTTCATCGAAAATTGTTGATTATTTTATGACAATGTTTTTTTTTGGTGTATGGATTGTAGGTGTATCCCACCTGATGGTAAGTGATGATTAGATCAAAGATGTAGCACGCTCATTTAGAAGAAGGAAAACGGCAGTGGAAATATCCGACCTGTCTTAATATTACCTCCACGGAACAGCGCACTGTATTGTTATTCTAATATAGGTAACCAAAACAAAGAAGTGGAAAGGGAAGTGCGACCTGTTTGCGATAGATGGCGTTACTATGCAACCTTGTGTTAATATTTTGTTGTTGATAAATATGGGGGTACTATTAATTTAATACCTAAATTCACTTTGTATTCGAAGTGGATACAATGTGTTGACGTTAAATTTTGCTTTGGAGGTCAAATGGAATAACCTTAGATGTTTCTACTGTTTTCGCGATGTTATATTGAAGTTAAAACTTATTTTTCGGTTTTAATCGCGTGGTGTTTATTGCTTTTAGCATTATACTGGACTGCTTTTGTTTTGTTGTTGTTTGTCGCTAGTGATGTGCCGAGTATGGCTTGACTCGAGTCAGACTCGATTCTTTCGGTGGACTCGCTTACTCGAGTCCAAATTTATTTTGATTCGAGTCCGCAGACTCGAGTCCGGGACTCGAGTCCGGCGTACTCGAGTACCGAGCTCGATTCTGGGACTCGAGTCCGGGACTCGAGTCCGTACTGCTTACTCGATTCTATTATGCGATTCCAACTGACTTGAATAAGTTGACGTTCGTTCTCGATCTCTGTTTCACTCACTCCACGCAAAGTTTCGTTTTCCATAGGTACATAAATTTACTTGGGAAAAATGGCTCCCGCCGAACCGTCAAACTTCGACTGTCCGTCCGTACCGTACGAATGACGCGGGAATTTTTATTCAAGAATAATATTGTCTGTGGTAGTCCAATCAATCAATATTATTGTTTGTGGCAGTTCAATTCAGTTAAACTTTGAATAAAACCATAAATGTTGTAAAACAATAATAAATCTTGGGGATTAAGGAATAACAGTCGCTTGACACACATTGGTGATTCGTGTCCGGAATTCGAGTCTGGGATTCGAGTCTGGGATTCGAGTCCGGGATTCGAGCCCGGACTCGATTCTGGGATTCGAGCCCGGACTCGGGTCCGACTCGAGTCCGTAAAAACCGACTCGAGTCACAAAAACAGCGACTCGGCACATCACTATTTGTCGCATTGTTGTGTTTTTGTTGTTTGTTGTTTTTTTAATAACCCTATTTGATTTTCATATTATGATCTTGGTAGAGGAAGCAGTTTCCGAACATACAATTTTCGTGGTTTCGGAACGCGCCCGAATGAGAAAAATCCTCAAGAAACTCATGGGGGTTTACTTTTTTATGGTCATGTGTTACATTACGATCGTCATAATACAAATTATATCTAGCTGACTCGACAGACTTTGTCCTGACTGTTTAATTATTTAAAAAAAACCTAGAACCCTAGTACTACCCTACCCTAGTACTACCCTACCCTACCCTATTACTACCCTACCCTACCCTAGTACTACCCTACCCTACCCTAGTTCTACCCTACCCTACCCTATTACTACCCTACCCTACCCTAGTACTACCCTACCCTGATACTGCTTTAAAAAAAAGGATTTATGTCCTTCTGATTCAAAGCCAAATCGGTTCAGACGTTCTTGAGTTTTAAATAACACGACTTTCTTCTGATTTGAAAAGGAACAAAATTAATATTCATTGCTCCTCTTCTTTTCTTTTCATTAAATTTGTATACAAACTACAACAAAATACCACAACGATGAGATAAAATGCAAGAAATATACGGGAAATATAAATTCATGCATGTCATAGTAAAATTTTCACATCATAACCCAGTTGCAGACGTATTCCACAATTTATGCGCTCGTTGTGTGTTTACGATCAAAGAATATATTGGTACAGTAGGGAAACTTTGAAAGTTATAAAGTTAGGTTTTTTTTTTTTCGCAATGTTGATGCAAGTAATACGTTACGTAGTTACGTGGGAAACAAAAGTCTTGCTATGGCGCCTCCGCCCGGCCGCGGCAGATTGGGAAGACCCAAGAAGTGCTGGCTTGACGTTGTAAGATCGGATATGCGTGCAAATGGCCTCACCACACGGGATGCCGAAGATCGTGCGAAGTGGAGACGTAAAAGTAGGAAAGCGGACCCCGGGCTCTCGAGAGAGATGCAACCGGGAACAACGCTCGGATAATGATGATGCAAGTAATAAAGTTAGATTTTCTTTTTTCGCAATGAAGTTGAACTCATTTTAGAACGAATCAGCGGATTTCAGTCAATCCTGGAGAAGAGACCTGTAAAGGTCTCTTTCTCTCACCCAGTAAAACTTCAGACTACATAACAGGTAGGTTATTAGGTAAGGTTATTTGAGGGTTTTCTTTTTCATCCTTTTTTAGTGTACCTACTTTCGACTATCACTAAAAAGTAAAAATCATCTTTCTTAATTTGTATTTATTGCTTAAGGGTCCGCTCACCACACAGACCGGCTCGGAGGGGAAAGCAGATTATGTATCACGTTGAAACATAGTTTAAGTTATTGTAATAAGGTATTTTTTCATGTCACTTCATTTATTATTGAGATTGCTTGAGAGCAAACCTAACGCGCTTAGTGACATATAAAATATAAACCTTATTACAATAACTTAAAACTCTGTTTGAAACGTGATAAAAAATCTGCTCTCCTCTCCGAGCCGGTCTGTGTGAACGGGTAAGGGTATTTTATCTAGATTTTTTTGTAAGAAAAATACTATAAGACTATAGACGATAGACTATAAACGTTAGGATATAGGCCAACGGGGCGCGTGCATGTGCAAGCCTCGCCGCAAGAGAAAATTTAAAATGGGTATTTTTCCTTAAAAAAACGTCTTGATAAAAATCACTCCTCCATTTTTCGAAGTCGGTTAAAAATACCAAAGTTATTTATCAACTGTTTCACTATTATCTTTTTATTTCTTCATTTAGGATCTATTTATTGCAGCACCTTCGAGCTAAACAAAAACTATTGTAATAATGTCGAAACGAAATACAACAATGGACATTTCCAAGACACAAGTCCAGAAAAAGGTTCCACCTAATCAATCAGGGAGCAAAGCGAATGGTCACACAGCAATTCATTTGCATAGCCTGCCGTCTTGCTCGGTGGTACTGTAATCTATTCAAATAGAGAGGGATAGAAGATGTGACCTTAGAATGCGCGTGCGCTTGTACCGTTGTCCGTGAGAAGGAATTTTTCTACGGTTTTTTGAGTCACCTGGCGGTATTGTTAATGTTACTTTGCCCAGTGATAATTTGAAATTCTAATTTTTGTCAATAAAATTGGTGAGACTGTTTTTATATCGCCGCCGTCGTCTGCTTAATTTCCTTTTAATTTTCGGTTTTATGTTCTTGGCATTTAATATTAGGATATGCTTATAAATATATTTGGTTGCTCTGATCTTGATTGAGTTGACGTGTTTGAATACAAATTGTTCGTTTTGTCTTATTATATTATTCAAAATACCAACCTACGGACTGCAAAGCGAGCTCTTCCGGTCTTCGATACGTAGGCCAGGGTAGCCACTAAGAAAGACAGGTCGGACAGAACTCATTCCTATGCTGTCCTCCCTTAACTAGGTATGCATGCTAGGCACATTTGAAATCAGTTTTGTTTCGTTTATAATATTGTTTTTATCATCTATAGTAGGTACTAGCTGCGCCCAGTGGTTTCACCTGTGTCAAGTCCCGATTCCGCGAAAATCTCGGGATAACAAGTAGCCTCTGTGGTAATCCAGATTGCTAGCTATCAGCATACCAAGTTTCAACGCAATCGGTTTAGTAGTTTTTGCGTGAAAGAGTAACATACTCGTTTATTTGATGATGATGTCGTCCACGTCGTGTCCGACGATGGCGACCTTGGGCTATCTCCTGGAGTGTGCTCGTATGTGGCTGGCAAAACCGAACTTCGTCTTGAACTTACATTCTTACACACCAACTTTCACATTAATAATATTAGTAGGATAGGATACGAGTATACCGTCCGAGTGGTGTTCAAAATCTTCTCCCTATTAAAGGTATTAAAAAAAGAGACTTTCTATAAAAATTCTATTGGCGAGTTTGGCGAGAGGTTATTATAATAAAATGTGTACAAAGTTATATAAATAAAATGAAAAAAAATAAAAAAAATATACGCAAAGCTGTCTCGATTAACATAAACTCAATATAGAACATTTGTTCTTGGATGATGATTCATAGACACACATATATTTTGAACCCCATTTAAAAACCCAAGGGTTTTTTTTTCCTTGGAGTTTCTTATCAATAGTTATAAAATATTCTCAAACCGCGATTGTAGAACATTCGTGTCTACTAATTGGCTTATTTCATCGTGTGTTACTAATCACCGTACCAAGTTTATTACTTCACCTAAATTCTTTACGTCGTGGGAATAACAGAAAGTTATTTCCTTTTATGCAAATTGTTGTATTCGATTCCGTCGATTGTTCTCAGTATTTGGCTCAAGATATTCTACCTATGTACCCTCGAAATATTTACTTAGTTTTTTTAAGTTTCGTGATTTTGGTGGTAAAATACTACTTGTCGAAATCTTTATTTGCACAACACAACATAGGAAACAAAAAAAAAAACATATACCTACCTACAAAAGTAAAAAGTTTTATGATTACGTAACTGTGTTGCTAACAAATTTCGATTGAAACAATTGAAATTCTTGATTACACGTCATTCAGTCGCTAACAAATTGTCATAGCGATGAAATCTACAACTATATATATAATCTATAAGCCGTTATAGTAACTGTCAAATTTAATATCCGTGAACGCAAAAATCAACAATTTAAATTGTTGCAATCGAGATTTATTAGCAACAGAGTTACGTAATCAGCTAGCTGATAAAACAAACTTATAATAAAATATCTCTAGAAATTATATTTCGATCATACCCAACAACCCAACGAAGTACAGTATTCTATTAGAAAATTGCTTACTACCGTACTAACACGGTCCTATGCTAACATTGATTCGCTGCCTGGATAATTCGATTAGATCGCATCCCGTCCCTTTTAATGCATTCAGATCTCTACAACGCAACGATAAACAACACTGTTTAATCCACTAACTTCGTACGACGACAACGGACATATTTTATAGGATAGGGGTCTTAGATTGAATACCCTTACAGCTTAGGGGTATGCCGTATATTCGTAGTGCCGCTTCTAGCGATGAACCGCACCTCTCTTGCATTGTTTCTACGGGTAAGTTACTAGGGAATATCTTTATTTGTAAAATGCTTTGTCCTGACTGACTGATGGACAATGCTGATAGTAGAGAACTGAAATTTGGAGATAATGTTGATGATGAAGGCATCCGATACGAGAAAGGGTTTATTTTTCGAAATTCGCACGGGATCGGTACTACGAACTTTGTATATATGCAGATAGCTGAAGATCTGGATCAAAACATAGACTACTTTTTGTCCCGTTAAACTTACGGAATCGGGACTTATGCGGGTGAAACATCGGGGAGCAGCTAGTAACTGATATACCTATAACATTAATTTAAGTTACCGACGATCTTTTTCAATCACCTTATATACCGACCAATATCATTACTTAGGTTAGATAAACTATTCTTTTACTATATAAAAATAAGTCGGGTTTTCCTTCCTGACGCTATAACTCCAGAACGCACGAACCGATTTCCACGGTTTTGCATTCGTTGGAAAGGTCTCGGGCTCCGTGAGGTTTATAGCAAAGAAAATTCAGGAAAAATTTAATTATCTATAATTTATAAGGCAAAACAACGTTTGCCGGGTCAGCTAGTACCTAATAAATAATATTGTTCCATAACAAAACAAGTGTATTTATTCATCACCATCATCATCCGAGCGATGTTCCCGGGTACTCCCTCTCGAGAGCCCGGGGTCCGCTTTCCTACTTTTACGTCTCCGCACGATCTTCGGCTTCCCGTATAGTGAGACCATTTGCACGCATATCAGCCCTTGCGACATCAAGTCAGCATTTTTTGGGTCTTCCCAATCTGCCGCGGCCGAGCGGAGGCGTCTAATAGCAAGTGTATCTATCCGTACTAATAATACTATTCGTTCTAATAGTAAGTAAGTACATAAAATGAAACATTTGCACTAAGCTATTATTGGAATAATAAATAGCTAGATACAATGCTACGATGATGTCATGAATATTGTTATCGCAAGCTAAAAATAATTCAATTGCGGCGTTAGATAATTAAGAAACAACTGATATTGCAATGCCTACAATGAGTTCTTCAAACCACAAAACAGAAACTAAAAATACACCCATTTAAACTTTCCATAAATTACACAGATAGTAAACTATATGAGTAAGCATTCAGTGTAACATAATTCTGTAATAAATAATTTAATATACAGCGTTGGTGGCGTCGTAAACACGTTATATGCAATGGAGACTCATAACGTGAGGTAGGTGATGGTAATGCATTACAAATCCTACTAATATTATAAGTTTGGGAGTATGAATGTGTGTATGTGTGTGTGTTTGTTACTCAATCACGTAAAACCCGCTAAACCGATTGCCATGAAACTAAGTATGTAGATAGCTGAAGACCTGGCACAACACATAGGCTACTTTTTATCCCGATATTCCCGCGGGATCGGGACTTAACCGGGTAAAACCGCGGGGCGCAGGTAGTAAACAATAAGTACCCGAGAGCATGGTTGGCTTGTTACCAATATTGGTGTTCTATTATAGGCCATTTATCTTCTCATTAACGCAACGGTTAAGCAACTCCTAGCGCCGACATAATTTTGATGGGTGACCGATTAATTGTGTGGTAAAAAAAACTCGAGCTTCTCCGCCGAAGTTACGTTTAGGAGTTGGTTACCTCTGATAGCTGTCCTTAGGTCAAGTTAAAGGGCTTACGGCGGCTTTGAAACTCTTTGGTGGCCCCACCACCACACGAAAAGAAGATCTTCCTATCTTATCTCAGCGATGTTTCTGATTGCATCCCTCTCGGGAGCCTCCGCTAAAACCTCACGTTATGTGGCGTCGGTTCATTAGGTAAGCCGTCATTGACAACACTACCAACTAGGCAAATACATTTAGCAATGTTTTTACGGCTAATCTATTTGCCCAAAATGTAATAGATATGAGACTCATAATTTGAGACATTTAAATTGGGTAGGTAGGTCTAATTGTTTTAGTGACGTCTAAGCACTAAAGCGTCTAGTGACGTCTAAGCACTAAATTAACGGCTAAGCTAAGCTCAGTATCCTTAGGCTCGATTCGCACAAACTAGTATAAGCAATGATTAACAATTCCCCGTATAAATTGTCACTTTTTCGATTAAACAGCTCGAGAGTCTCTCGAACAAAACACGATTTTTGTGTAGAATTGCTATTTGTTACTTATTCCATTTGGTCGAATCGAGCCCTAGACAATTAGACCCTTGAATCAGTATCCTATTTTCCAAAATGACAAATATTGCCACTGGCATTTGACAACAACACTTAACATTTCAATAACCTACTTCAATAATAATAATCTAATCTAAAAAAAGGTCAAGTTCCCAATAATTTAAACATAAGATTAGAAGTTCACAAGACGCGAGTAAATTGTACAAAAGTGTATGATTGACGTATGGAAGGGGACATCACAAAAGGTTCCCAAACCGGATTCCAGTAACAATCCGATCTTCGATACGATGGGACATATCATTACCGAGAAATTTTATTGTAAAGTCACGTAGTACGTATTCGCTTCTCTATGACAATTTATTATTTGCTTTTATTGAGGGGCATTCTCGAATCGTGGAAGTTATTTGTCGATCAAATACGGTACCTCAATTTTAACTCTAATGCAATCATTCAAAAGTAGTCGAAACGTCAGTATAAAAGGATTGAACCAAAAAGTGATGGTTCGGCCAAATTGGCTGTTTTTTTGGGCCAAAACGTAAAGTCCTAAATTTTTAACGAAAAGATAAAGTTTTTTAAGAAAAATGCATCATCAAAAATCCTCCCGTAACTGGGTTCGAACCCGTGCCCATGCTCGCAAATCTGTATTTTTGTATCTGATTCTGGTGTATTGGCATTAAGCTTGACGGTCCTACTAGTCCATGAGATATATGATAAAGGGAAGGCCATCCACTGGCCACAATGATAAAACTCATGGATATGTGCGCGTGTCTTGTTGTGAACGATGAACTATCAATAAATTGTATGAAAATAATGTTCTGTACTGATTCCTCGTCTGGGCAATCTGGTAGTGTCACTTTGGCACGTGAGAACCGAACTAGCGTTTTAGACACGATCTGTCTAAAACAGATCCCTGACGATGGTCTGACAGAACAGCGGGCCCTTAGATTTATACCCGAGGTGGTCATAGTTGGGGACGCTATAACATATATGGATAGTTCTATTCGTCCGGGGGTCCCATGTTTCCTCGTAGATTTGTCAACACAATCCATCTGCCTTTTTTGGTCTTTTCTGCTGCGAAGTCTCTAGACTAGAAGACTAGGTTACGTTTATTCAATATGCCACTTCCATATGTCTATAAAAGTTCTTGACTAGATATTCTTAAAGCGATCACGTCATTTGTACTATCGTAAAATTAAATGATGTCACTTGTTCAGTGCAGCTGTTAATGTTATTTGTTACGTAAATGATTGCATGCTAGGAAATGCAATGTCCATCTTGTAATATGTACTAGTTTGTCAATTTGTCTTGTACATTGATCATCATCCGGGTGATATTTCCGGTTGCATCTCTCTCGAGAGCTCTGCTTTCCTACTTTTACGTTTCCACTTCGCACGATTTTCAGCATTCCGTGTAGTGAGGCCATTTCACGCATGTCAGCCCCTACAACGTCAAGCCAGCATTTCTTGGGTCTTCCCAATTTGCCGCGACTGGACGAAGGCGCCATAGTAAGATATAAATTGTTCCCTACGTAATTAATATTGTACATTCATACGAAAGAAACATTGTCAAACGTAAGTACAAGACAAATGTGTAAATAATATATCTATATCTTATCTTTGTGTAAATAATTCAAGTGTTATTGTTTATCTTTGACCAAGCGCAGAAAAGGAGGAGGTTATCAGTTTATTTGTTTTTTTACATGAGATATATCTAGGTGTTCGTATTGTGTGTAACTCCGTGGGTCTTCTTTCTTCTTCTTTCCCCATAAGTGTCGTGGCTAAGGGATATGGAGGAAAAAGTGGACCTGAAGTTGAGCACTGCTTAAGGTGATGAGATGACTCTAAGGAGAACACAACCCTGATTTCCTCATTAATATTGATCAAAATTTCATTTCAACGTCATTACACTTGCAAAAATACACTTTATATGTCTATATATATAAAATTAAAAGTTCTGTCCTGACTGATCTATATATCAACGCAGACCCCAAACCGCTGGTCCTAGTGACATGAAATTTGGGAAGTGTGTTCTTTGTAACTGCAAAAGGGGTTTTTAAAAAGTCCCGTGGGATCAGAACTTACGCGCCAGAAACTGCGGGACTGCTAGTATGAATATAAAATTAAAATAACTTGCAACTGCACTGCAATCGAAACTTGATTGTCTCAAAATTGCACGAAAGAGAATTTCATAAACATCAAATGTTATTTGACAACCGTCAGATTTAAAAGATTGCTATAGTATTGAAATAATGTTTAAAAGTTAATTTAAAAACGCGAATTACCCATCTATACTAAAATTATAAAGAGGTAACGTTGGTAACATGTATGTTTGTATGTATAATGTATATTGGGTAATCTCCGAAACCACTGGACCGATTTCAAAAATTCTTTTACCATTAGAAAGCTACATTATCAGGGAGTAACATAGGTTACTTTTGAACCAGATATTCCCACGGGACCGAGACTTACGCGGGTGAAACCGTGGGACCCTGCTATTTAATATAATATAATATTTTAATGTTTACCTAATAATTATTATGAATATTTGTGTCTGGTCTGGGTGTCCCTCTATGTATAATATTTATGTATTTACAAAACAAAAATAAAAATAAGTATTATATCTGTTGTCTAGTCACCGTAACACAAGCTTAGTCGCTTACCACGGGGCTAGATGGCGCTGTGTGTTGTTCGCCGAATTTTTTTATTTATTTAATACTAGCTGCGGCCGCGGTTTCACCCGCGTAAGTCCCGATCCCGCGGGATTTACGGAATCAAAAGTGTCCTTCTTCAAGGTCCTATTTATCTCTATACCAAAATTCATCAATATCGGCTCAGCGGTTTAGGCGTGAAAGCGTAGACAACAGACAGACAGACAGAGTTACTTTCGCATTTATAATATTAGTAAGATTAGTAAGATAACCCTGATGTAGTGAGAAACTTTGTTGTCTACACTTTAGTATTAGATTAGTTAAAACGTGTTTCAATCAACATAGAATAGCTAATACCTACGTTATCTACCTTGAGACGAGGCGCGGGGTTCAGACCTTGACTTTGGCAGTAGCTAAGTAACAAGTGCCTAATTGTTTATTCCAAGTCGAAGCCATATTTTTTGCCTATATCATTGTTTCGGTGGCGTATTATTTTTGTTTTTAATTATGCATAATGCATATATTCGGTTTTGGCGTAGTAAAAGATTGTTGTTTTATGTCATCGAGCTTCACTGCAAAGTGTAAAACCAAGTCGTTGTATAAAAACAAACAATATACGGGTTTTAATAGCGTAGTGTTTATTATCGTACTTTAAGCATCGTTTCACAGCTCGAAAGCTCGACAGGTCACGTCCTATCCAACATCGCGAAAACAGAAAAAAAATCGGTTTTAAAGATGATGACTTTTTATCCCAATATTCCGGCGGGAGCGGGACTTACGCGGGTGAAAACACAGCACAGCTAGTTTTCTAAAATTGACAGGCATAGGTGAACGTTTGACCACAATCTCAACAGATCGGAATCCGACGAAAGCCGTTGAGTCGGTCCCATTGATATTAAACGCATCTGAACACGCAATCTGCAACTAAACTTTTAAAAGAACATTTCCCGTAACAAATCCTTTTAAAGTAATTGGGATGCTCTTCAAGTCAGACACTCGTCTGGGTTGCGATTGCGAGCTGTACAATGCAGAGCCAAACGTGGCTCACCGCTGCTACGAATAGGGTTCAAATTGAGTCCATTTATTGCTGGAATTCAACTTCCAAACGCCTCGTCTACGTAGCAACTTGTTTGCAGTGGTGTAGGTGAGGACGAGCCGGTAAACAGAAATGTTTCATATGGCCGCACTTTTCATACGTTATTTTGTTTTGCTTTCCGGTCTTTGTTGGTGTAGTTCCTATGATAAGGACGTGTGTTTAGAGTGGAGATATCTCGGTTTTTGGTTTTAGGATCTGTTGAAAGTTTTAATTATTGATTTTACAAAACTGTGACAATTTCTCTACCTATAACGGTATTGAATAACGCTCAGTACCCATCGAGCGAGGTATAGCAAATTCCGCTTTAGGATTTGCGTAAACATGATACTCGTACTCTTTTTTTTTTCTATTTCTTCTGTACATTTATTTTTTCTTGTATTGGTACAATAAAGCATTAATCTATCCATCTATCTATCTACTAGGGACCTCGAGTAGAAACTGCAGAACCCAGCTAGCCAATACAATAGTTACAGTCGAACGTCGATTTACGTTTAAGTGCACTGTGTCCAAGTTGCATAATGTCATGCGGGTCCAAAATGTCATGATCGCAGAATCTCAAGGTTGCAGAATGTCATGGTCAAGTATGTATTTCTTTAACACGAGATATTTCTAAAGTGTTTTTTTACATTATGGGACTTGGAATTTTGTAACTTGGACATTCTGCGAACTAGACATTTTGCAATCTAGACATTCTGCACCTAACCGACTCATTTCTATTCAAGAGAAGTGGCAGCGCTCACCCCGCTCGCCTTCACAATATTGTATTGTAATCCGATATCCCCGATATAGCCTCGAACGGATAATGCGAAGCCGACCTGTGTTTATACCTTAGATGAAAACAAAAAACAGCAGATACGGTACCTAGTCTCGGAAAATGTGACGATAAAACTGCGTCTAGCTAATGCACTAGCCTCAGTTGTATGTCGAACCGTGGCCGCGTGAGCACGTGCTGTCATACTGCGATTATCTTTTTGAAATTCATAAGAATGCCTTTTTGCTCATTTTACAAATGCCTGAATCATTCTTAAAGACAAATGTTTTTAAATACAATAACTTTATAAAAATGCATGTAGGTGTTTCTAGCTCTTTTTCGAATACGCAATGTTAGAATATACCGTATCTACTATTTTTTGTTTTCATCTAATGTTTATACATAATATTATTAAAGAACATAGCGTGATACCGAAACGCGATCCATTCGTGTATAAAATTGATCGTAAATGACACACAATGCGATTGCGACCCGACAATTTCCAACGAATTCTGGCTCCTTTACGATCGTTTATTATTTTAATATTAATTTGCACGATTTGATGATTGAGCGCTTGCGGTGTTTTCTTTTTAAGTTTTATAAAGTGTTGAGCTTTTTTTTTGTTACTGTGATAATGGCTGCGATCGATTTGTGTAAATAGCCAGTGTCCAGTAAAGTAATCGAGTATAGTCGGGTAAGGTCGGATACGGGGAAAGACCGTATGACTTAAATATCTCTCAAAGAAAGATAAATAGAAAGATTTATTAAAAATAAAAACCATAAGCTGACATTGCAACTGCCGGGTCACGGGTGCCACAGATCGGTGCGGGGTGAATTGCTCTTGTAAACACCGTGGCTAACACTAAAAATATCACCTCTGTGTGGGTCGAGTGGTAGGACTCAAATATCTCCCAAAAGATATTTGAGTCCTACCACTCGACCCAATCGACCTCGACCCAGAAAGTGGCCTAAAAGTTTCCAAAAAGCAATAATTCCCATAAATCATTAAAAAATGACTGTTCACTGTAAAAGCCGTTAACAACAGTACAGTTTACCCTGGACGTAATCGCCAATTAACCAGAACGAGATTTCAATTATCTCTCAAAGGTTTTTTCGGACAGCGGCGTTTCTGTACCCACCCTTCTACCTAGAAATATGTACCTGCTGCGCCCCGCGATTTAACTTGGCCTCAGTGGATTACCAGGATGAATCGGATTTTTGGACAGCTAGTTAGGGATGTAGACTAAACCGGGCCGGGACAGGGCTGTGTTCGAGGCGAGCTACTTTTGTATGAACACAAAATAGCCCAGTTACTGTTATATTTGGTACTAGCTGCGTCTCGATGTTTCACCCGCGTAAGTACCGATCCCGTGGGAATATCGGGATCATAAGTAGTTACTCAGGGTGAATGTAGCTTTCTTTAGGTGAAAGAATTTTTTAAATCAATCCAGTAGTTTTTGAGTTCATTTATAACAAACGACAAACGCACACGCACAAACACACACACACGCACACACACACGCACACACACGCACACACACTCACAAGTACAAATCTTTCCTGTTTATAATATTAGTATAGAAGTATAGATTTGATTTTATGCTCTAAAGTTTTGCATAGTCTCATCTTACGTCTTTCTTTTACACATCTGAAATCGCTAGCGCTATCCCTGTCACACTATTAGAGATTGTTTACCTATATCTTACCTATGTAGAGCCTATACCTATTGTATAGGCCCTTAAGCTGTTTAAACGCCATAAAAATACCTTATGTTTTAAGGCACTTCTTTAACTATCAACTTATGGAGTTTTATCGCCATCAGTTTATTATTGTCTACCTATTTGGTGGACTTTCAGTCGTTTCGAATCCAGTTATTTACACATTTCTAACAACATTTCATTGATTTCGATTAATTACCTTGTTATTACGTGATTGACGATGAAGAACAAATCTGAATCGATTAAGTTTTTTTGCGTTCTTGATAAAGTAAATTTACCTACCTAAACAACACAATAATCACTTTGACCAGACTAATAATAAACAAAAACAAGAACTGCTTTTTAAATATTTTTAGTGCAGGCTGACTTTGGCAATATTCGAAAGGGATCAAGTTGTTTTCAATTTAAGCATTTCATCAAAACGTTTACGTTAGATGCCTGTGTCCCGGAATCACCGAATGTCGTCAGGTATTCCAATTATCCGCTCTCCGACCCGCTTTATCTGCCCCGTGCCTGCCCGCTTTCATAGTTGCTCCAAAGAATCGATTGCGGAACAGTCCCCGTTCCAATCTCAACAGTGTCACCCTTGTCTCTCTAAAATGCACTGCATTCCCGCTCTGATTCCAAATACATTCGGTTTTCGAAATTCAAATGGATGTTTTTATTGAGTGCCCTGAATAGGGTGACTAAACTAGACCGTGTTTAAAGGACACGTTGTTCAGATGTTACATATCCCTGTCCTAAATATAATCAGGCCAAGTAAAGTATCCAATCACACTGAATATTTTTCACGAAATTCATGCAAAAATATGGAGTAAGGCCGACGACGAGAGACGTTTACGTTTTTTTTGTCAAAGTAATACAGTATAATTCGACAAATTTTCACACAGAAAAAACATGGCAGTGATAAAGCAACAAGTTTCCTTTTTACCACGACGTTTTGTCGACATTTCGGGTGGTTTGAACTCCTTCCCCCCACACCCCCTGAATATCCGATAGTGGATGGAGAACTCACTCTACATGTCGCGTACTCTCGCCACTATAATTGTTTTGTTTTTATTAAACTTTAGCCTCATCTTATCTTAGTAGCAAAAAAGAGCCTTGATTTATTTTTAAAGTTTTTCCTACACCCAGATGACTAGTTTTATAAAGAAAACGAAAAAAGCTGGTTTTTGCTACCTACTTTAAAAAAAGTTCGTATACAAAATGTATTATAAAGAACATAATCTTCTTTCAGCTCTCTACTATCGGAAACTTAGGCAGTGCGTTGGTCAATCGATCATTTAGGCCAAATCCTATTAGAGATCTATACTTATAATAAAATTGTATATTAGAGATGTCTGTTTTTAGAAGATACTAAAATAAAACAAATTTGATAGGTGTCTATTAAACGCAATAGAACCTATTTTTTTTTTTTTGGTCATCTGTTTGTCTGTTTGTGTATGACTGTGACTACGCTAATCTTAGAAACAGTTCATCCGATTTCAACCAAACTCGCGAGCACAGCCAGCTTTCTTATAATCTTTTTTCTTTTCTTATAATCACCAAAGTTTTCCCTAATAAAAAATATATTCCTACTCACCAGCAATATATTTGTCTACCTACCTAACCTAATGTATCATATACTGCGCACTGCATTTTGCATACAAGCGAGACTGAGTTACTGAAAACAATCAGCATGTAGGTATACTTAAACATAAGCACTAACAAGAAACTTGTTTTTTACCGCCCGAGTACATACTTGATTATACTGCGAATATAATTTACTTTACATTCAGTTCATAGGTTATCTTGTAAGTAACGTAATTGAAATAGGGACCTATAACTAGGTACTAAGGTACTGAATTACTGATAAACAAACAGATGTTTTAAATTGAATTTTAAGCCTGAAGTGCACTATTGATCATCATCATCATCCGAGCGATGTTCCCGGTTGTTCCCTCTCGAGAGCCCGGGGTCCGCTTTTCTACTTTTACGTCTCTACTTCGCACGATCTACAGCGTGCCCATAGTAACCATAACAATATATGTATAACACTAATTAAAGTTACTGGCGCTATTTATAAATCACCTAATGTAACGGACAATATTATTGCTTATGTAAATATCTAAATCTACATTGACACAATTGTTCTAGAACAAATTATCACCATTATCATCATCCGAGCGATGTTCCCGGTTGCTCCATACCGAGAGCCCGGGGTCCGGTTTCCTACTTTTACGTCTCCACTTCGCATGATCTTCGGCATCCCGCGTAGTGAGGCCATTTGCCCGCATATCCGATCTTACGTCGCGACGTCAAGCCAGCACTTCTTGGGTCTTCCCAATCTGCCGCGGCCGGGTGTGCACTATTGATCACGTGAGTATAAATACAAAAGAAAAACCTCTTTTCGCCCCTTAACATTATCCGCTTACGGTATTTTTTGTTTATTTCATTTTACAGAAATGTAGGCCTACACATTTCCCCTTATTTTTCAATCAAAAAAATGTTTTTTGGTTGAACTGAATAAACGAAAAAAGCGTAAGCCTATGGGGGTGGAAAGTTTTTCTTTTTACCTTCATTGCATGTACAAGCATGTCTCGATTTACACGTCCAATGGTCGCTTATCGTAACGAATCGTTTCTATGTTAAAATTACGATTCGATTTAGCTACGGACAGTAGGTAGTGCAAATTATTTTTAACGTGACGAATTTTAAAACTATTTCTAACCCAGTCTTAAGAGGAAATGATACGTATTCGCTCTCTATACAAACGTAGTCGTCAGTGTCATCCCTGGATAAAGACATTAGAGCAAATAATGCTTTATGCTATAAAACCTATATCTGCCGTGACCATTTCCCTATGTTTAGGATTTTTTCATATTCTAACCAGAATAAAAAGTCGTAAGTCCTACGATAAAAACAATATGAAAAAAAAACATAGGAGCATTGTCATGACTGATATAGGTGTTATGGCATAAATGCATTTGCTCTAATGTCTTTATCCAGGAAGGAAACAGTCGACTACGTTTGTATAAAGAAAGACACCTATGTTTTTCTCCATACAAAATCTACAACCGAAGTCGACTGTTTCCTCCCTGGATAAAGATATTAGAGAATCCTTTTCTCTTAAGGGGACAGTCCATCTGCTCTTTTCTCCATACAAACTTTACAAACGTAGTCGACTGTTTCCTCCGTGATTTAAGATATTAGAAAAAATATATTTATGCCATAAGTCCTTTAACAGCCATGACCCTGCCCCTATGTTTTGATTTTTTTCCTTTTCTAATTTTTCTGATTTTTTTTTCTATTCTATTCTATTCTAGAAAATGAAAAAAAAAACAAAACGTAAAGCATGGTCATGGCAAATATAGGTTTTAGAACATATTTGCTCTAATGTCTTTATCCAGGGAGGAAACAGTCGACTACGCTTGTATGGAGAAAGAGTAGGTAGACTGTCCTCTAAATCGCGGACACGGGAGTCGGACGTCGGACACTCAGTTATTGTACGAACTGAGCAGTCAGCCTAGACCAGGCTTTCAAATAATCACGATTTAAACATAACGTAGCGTAGGCCGCCCCTGGCCAGCCTACGCTACGGATAATGAGAAAACGTATCCCCCACAAAGCGTACAATGAAAAAATATGTTCTCTTTATACCTAGTACTTTAATATTAAAACGGTTTTACGTCGCATTTGCGTTGTTGAGTTGTGGGAATGTAACTGTTAATTTTTGTAAATATAAATAATAATATTAGATAGGTGATTAATTTATTTATTTAAAATTTTTTCATAATAATGTATATTTCAGCGATTGGTGCTATTTGTTATTTCTGATAGCAATCGTTAGGTCAAGTGAGATATCTTTAGGCGTCCGGTCCCCCAATTCCCGTAATATAATTTTACGACATTTCATTTTAAATCAACATAAGTAAAATACATTTTAGACTCAAATGGAGTTTCGATTGCATTTCGATTTGCAACTTACTACCACTGAACTGCAGTCCAAAACTTTGTTGTCTCTGAAACGTATGGAAAACCAACAATAAAGTTATTTATTCTTAGATAATATAAATACGGAAATCGGGGATACACTATAGAAAAAGATTTTGCTTCTTTCCGTGTAATGGTGTGAGTGGATCAATTTCATTTTGATAATATCTTCTCATATTCCGAATGGAGTTCCAATATTTCTGCGGACTCGGGACTTACGCCGGTGAAACCGCGGGACGAAGTATTAAATAATCATTCGTCAAGTCGTATTCTGACAACCAAGACGACATAAATTGACACAATCTTAATTATCCCTACAGAGACAAAAAAATCAAGAAAAAGAGACAGTAAAATGTTTGTCGATCGCGTCTGCTAATTCTTAGGGTACCTACAGAAAGAAACACCCAAAACCTAACAGCAACAGAAATCAGAATTAACAGACTAACAGTCAGTTTGTTATATCCAAACGTTTCGTGTAACGGACCAACCGGCTAAGTAATTACATTAAGGGGCTCCCTGGTTCTTTACAAGTTGCCAATTGGTAGCCGCCTGTGGGCCGTGCGCCGTCCGCCGTCCGCCGTACATACGTGCATATTTAACCGGCTATCCCGAACGTATCCCGGAATTGCAGCAACTTTAGTGACCATTTGTAAGCTTTTAATGTATGAGATGTTTGTGCGAGTGTTGAAGATTTACAGCTCTTTGCACGGTCACTGTCTTCTGTGTTTGCTTTAATGGGTAAGCGGATTTGGAACGTGTTATTTTATCGGTTGCATTGTTTACACGGACTTTTGTAAAGACGTTTTGTTTGGGATTGTATTTAAAAGTCCAAAATAGTTAATTTTGTTTCGATAAATTTGCGAATAACTCGTAATAAAAATTTATGAAAATCTAGAGAGTCACGAATGCGTTGGCTCCTTCTGGGTAAGCGTGCTTCATCTTAGACTACATCATCCATCAGTCACCATTTAGTGAGATAGTGGCCAAACGAAAAAAATCTGCATGTAAAATGGCCGAGCAAAGAAATATAAAAATGATAATATGGCACTGTCAGTACATCTGTGGTTACATTGTTATCCTTGCGGGCTATATTAAAACAGTCGTAAACCAGAATTACCAAATAAATTTATAATTTTATCTACACAACAAAATTTGTTACCCAAGTAAGTCAAGTCATAAAAATATATTAATATTGTGTACGGTTTTGCGAACAGCTACACCTATCATTAAATCAAACTTCCTTAGTTAAACAGACTTAGAAAGAAAGAAAGAAAATACGTTTATTTAGACAGGCACATAACTTACACATTAGATAAACACATTAGTATATATGACGGCGCCGCCGATGTAAAGCATCAGGTTGATGGACTGTCACAGTCATCAGTCAACCTAGCGAAGCGTCATCGTCGATGGTTGTTCGGAGCTGCCATCTTGTCATATTCTGTGATCGAGACGGAGGCCGTGCACCACACACTTGACGAATCGCTTTGTATTTCCGCCATCACGTCTTTTCTTAACATAATTGAGTTGATTCCTACTTAGTAACCATTATAAATTAAGCGATGTAATAGTTATTTTGTGAATATAGACAGCAATTGTTAATAAAACTACGATGATTGTAAATGGACACCATTATTTTATATCCCGCGCCCATCTACCTTCTTAGTTCTACAGTATGAGTTCTGATGAAGGCCATCCAAGGCCATCCTGGCTCTTCATCAGAAGTGGGATCGAATCCAGCCCAATACGTGGGCCAAACAACCAAAAACTGGATGCTGAAAAACGAATGTCAAAAACGTCGAGAAAATTCCGGATTTAAGTTTCAAGAAAATCCGCCGAGATCATTACGCGCGTTGAAGAACGTGTCCTCTGTGACCCGCTACGCGTGTGGACAAAAAGGGCATGTGGCAACTAACTGCCCGGAGAGGAGAAATGGTTGTAAGCTACAGTCAAGGACGTAAATCATTGTTAGCACCGCCCTTCTACAGGCATTTGGAAACATATCCCGGTGAGTCTGCCCCATTTTATTTGATAGTGTATCTTCATGTTCCCTAGTGAAAGAGAGCTATCGCAACTAACTCGGGTATAACGTATCTACAATGTACTAAGCAAATTCAGAGCAAAGATAAATACAGACGTTTATTGGCAATCGTGTGTAGTGTAGTAGCTAGACGAAATGTGTCGTCCAATCCAGACCTTGGGGGTTCGCTTGTCTCTGTAGACGAAATGCGTCGTCCAAGTTAGACCTAGAGGGCTGGCTTGTCTCTGTGGACGAAACGTGTCGTCCAAACCACATATGGAGGGGTGGCTTGTCTCTGTGGACGAAATGTGTCGTGCAAGCCATACCTGAAGGTTGGTTTGTCTCGTGGGTGGTTCTGATCAGACGAGATATGTCGTCCGAGTTGGATACTCGTCGCTGGCTTTTCCGAAATGTTGATAGTCGTGGTTGATGAGACTAAAATAGGTAGTCCGAGTCAGACCATTCTCATGGTTGACTTGTCTAGACATAATGTGGTTGTTGTTGACTGGTGAAAATCAAGTATCATCTGGATCATACCCCAAGGGGTTGATCGAAGCGATACATTGATTAGTCCAAGTCATTAAGTAATTGGTACTGATTGTGCGCTGATAAAGAGGAAGATGTTAACGGCAGTCAGGATGAACGAGCGGATTGTGCATTGATCATAGCTTGCTGTTTCAGATAAATCGCCCGAGGACGGTCGAAAGTCAGTCCGGCCGTGACGGCGCCGCCGATGTAAAGCATCAGGTTGATGGACTGTCACAGTCATCAGTCAACCTAGCGAAGCGTCATCGTCGATGGTTGTTCGGAGCTGCCATCTTGTCATATTCTGTGATCGAGACGGAGGCCGTGCACCACACACTTGACGAATCGCTTTGTATTTCCGCCATCACGTCTTTTCTTAACATAATTGAGTTGATTCCTACTTAGTAACCATTATAAATTAAGCGATGTAATAGTTATTTTGTGAATATAGACAGCAATTGTTAATAAAACTACGATGATTGTAAATGGACACCATTATTTTATATCCCGCGCCCATCTACCTTCTTAGTTCTACAGTATGAGTTCTGATGAAGGCCATCCAAGGCCATCCTGGCTCTTCATATATAAATCCACAAAATAATTAACAATAGAACGACAAACAACAAAAACAAAAATTTCGTATATGAAGGCGCTTCGACTATTTAGAGCGGTTGCGACGTCACTTCCGCTCTGACGCGACACCGGGCGCTAGAGTGCACTGCGCGGCGACGGGCGGCCATTACGGTTGGAGCTACGAATCCGTTTACATCGCGCTGTCACACTACGTGTTCGGTGGAGTGTTAATTAATTTGGATAATTAGACGATTAATCAATGCGAATCCCGCTATATTTTTGATGTACAATAAACCCAGAGTGAATTATCTTTTGTTATTTTTCTCGCCCGACTACCCACGCTTGCAAGTGAATTCGGCACTACGTGTTGGGAGTTTCACATACTATGGATAGTACAGGAAGAGGTACCGATGTCCCTTCATCAGAAGTGGGATCCCAAGGGCTGCAACCAGAGGAAAATAACGCCGAAGCGAACACGTCAAATCCAAGAGGCGCGCCGAACTTAGTGCAACAAATGGAGTCGTTATTTTCGAAATTACTCGGTGCGCAGTCTCATACAACGGCGAGCGCATCCACCCAGCTTATCCGATTCGACCCAGACGACGCAGAAATGGACATAGAAGGTTGGTGTCGTATGACAGAAATTATTATTAACAGCAGGAAGCTTGAAGGCGCAGAATTACTTTTGGTGCTTACACATGCACTGAAAGGACGCGCCGCTACTTGCCTGACTAAATTAAACGCCGCACAACTGACATGGATTCAAATAAAGGAATATTTGATTGCTAAATTCGCCAAGCCCTTACTAGCACAAGATTATTTTGATGAAATTTTGCGATTTCATATCGGAACCAAGGAATCAACGTGTGAGGCTGCTATGCGGCTGTGGAACCTGGTAGAACGGATACCACGTATGGAAATGGCCGAAGATATTATGACCGGGTTCGTGACATCAGTGCTGTGTCAAAAAGACGCTGTTATTCGACGGGAGCTACATTCTCACAGCATTTCTACTCGAGCCCAGCTTTTCCGGATACTTAACGGTGTAACTTTGAAGCGGAGGTACGACGGTAACGACGGACATGATCAGGAGATTAAGAGATCACGATTTTCCGAGCAACGCTTTCTCGGAACATGTCACCGGTGCGGCCTAGTAGGACATCGAGCTATCGACTGTCGCAAACGACGAGAAGAGTCAACTGCAGTCAAGACGCCGGACCCGACAGCAAGGTCACACGACAGGCCGCGCCCGCTGACCTGCTTCGTGTGTGGACAGCCGGGCCACGTCGCTTCAACGTGCCCTGATCGAAAAGGAGGCGCCACTCCCGCGGCGGTCAAGGACGTCCACGTGTGCGACCGCAAGTCAGCAAGGGGCACCTTAACTACTTCATCCGGTGAGCTCGTTTCTTTTCTTTTTGATAGCGGGTCCGCCTGCTCGTTAATTGATCACGATGTAGTTGATAAATTTCCCGGTACAAAGCAGCATGACCTGATATTTCTCACGGGCATTGGTAGCAAAGATGTTAAATGTGATTCGCAGGTACTTAGTTCCGTCAATATACAGGGCATCTCACTTTCGCTGTTATTTCATATTGTACCAGAGAATACTATGACCGAGTCCGTTATTATTGGTAGGGACCTGTTGGATAAGAATATCCATGTCGAAATTAACGTTGATCAAATTAATTTTTCGTTGCGGAATGAAGTAAATGTCGCAGAAACTTATCGTTCCTTTGATTTTACCAATATCGATACTGATTTAGAAGGCTCCGATAAAGCTAAGTTAATAAGCATACTGCAAAAATATGCTGAGTTTTTCATTGACGGGATACCTATTAATCGCGTTACAACAGGTGTTCTCCGCTTAGATCCGATTGACCCGAACAAGACGGTACAAAGACGGCCTTATAGGTTAGCGCCCGCTGAAAAAGATATTGTCAAGGGAAAAATTGCATCCCTCCTAGAAGCGGGTGTTATTCGGGAGAGTAGTTCACAATTTGCCAGTCCTATCCTGCTCGTAAAAAAAAAAGACGGCACGGATAGGATGTGCGTCGACTACAGGGAATTAAACGCGAATACACGCCCCGAACATTACCCCTTGCCTAGAATAGACGAACAGATTGACTGTCTTCATGGTGCCCATTATTTTTCTTCTTTAGACATGGCTTCCGGGTACCATCAGATTTTAATTGACCCAGAGGGCGATAGCATAGCGCGAACAGCATTTGTGACCCCCGAGGGTCAATATGAATATTTGGCCATGCCTTTTGGGCTACGGAATGCGGCATCCGTGTACCAGCGTTGCATCAATAGGGCTCTAGGTAACCTTAAAGATCAAATAGCACTAGCTTACATGGACGATGTTCTCTGCTTCTCAGATGACGTCACCCAAGGTTTAGAGCGTCTGGAATCGACTCTAAAGGCGCTATCCGAGTCAGGTTTTTCATTTAACGTCAAAAAATGTAAATTTATGAAGAGAGAAATTGATTATCTTGGTTACGTTATAAAAGCAGGCGAGGTTACCCCGAATCCTAGAAAAGTTCAAGCTCTGGTAAATGCACCTACCCCCAAAACCGCAACGCAAGTTAGACAGTTTTTAGGTCTGGCTTCATACTTCCGACGATTCATTCCAAATTACACGCGCATCGTTGGCCCCCTATATCCCCTAACGAAGCTTAAAGGTCCAATAAAGTGGAACGATGTTCATGATCAAATTCATAAGAAAGTTGTTAAGATCTTAACTTCTGAGCCAGTTCTTACTATATTTGATCGTGACGCACCGATAGAACTACATACGGATGCCAGTTCCGAGGGTTACGGAGCCATACTGATTCAGAGAAAAGACACAGTACCCCATGTGGTCTCTTATTTCAGCCGCAGAACGACAGATACGGAATCCAAATATCATTCATATGAATTGGAGACCTTGGCTGTCGTTCGGGCTGTTGAAAACTTTAGGCATTATTTATACGGGCAACATTTCACAGTTTTCACAGACTGTAACTCCCTTAAAGCCTCTAAAGCGAAAACTGACCTTACTCCACGAGTCCATCGTTGGTGGGCATACTTACAGGCCTACGACTTCGACATAATTCATAAACAGGGATCTAGTATGGAACACGCTGACTTTTTGTCTAGAAATCCTCTTTCAGACCCAACAGCTGGTCCGTCTCGATTATCCGAAGTTCCTGATCTAGCGCAAAAATTCAAAGATGTCAACTTTGTGGAGTTACATCAGGGTTGGTTGGCGGTAGAACAGAAACGCGATAGCGAAATTCAGGGTATCGTCACCAAACACAACAGTGGAGATATCCCCGAAGCAATCGCTCATACTTACGACGTAAGAAAGGGTATACTGTACCGCAAAGTAGAACGTAATAAGAGCACCCTTTGGCTCCCGATAATACCTAGGTCTCTTATATGGACTCTCATTAATCACGTACACACCGATATCATGCACCTCGGTGCAGATAAAACTCTTGACAAACTGTACGAACAGTATTGGTTTCCGCAAATGGCTAAACAGGTGCGAATATTCGTCAACTCTTGTATAGTCTGCAAAGCCTCCAAAGGAAGTTCGGGAGCCCAACAAGTTCGCTTGCATCCTATACCGAAAGTATCCACCCCATGGCACACTATTCACATTGATGTCACGGGAAAGCTTAGCGGTAAAAGCGACAGGAAGGAATACTCCTCGGTTATAATAGACGCTTTCACCAAATACGTACTCTTGGAGTACACTTCATCGCTAGATGCGGCCAGCGCAGTCAAAGCTCTTAAAAAGGCTGTTTGCCTTTTTGGCGCTCCAAAGCGCATAATCGCTGATCAGGGTAGATGCTATATTAGTACAGATTTTAAACAGTTTTGCAGCGACCACGGTATAGAACTTCATCTCATCGCTACGGGGTCCAGCCGCGCCAATGGTCAAGTAGAGCGTGTAATGCGCACTCTAAAAAGCCTACTAACCATTGTAGAAAACGACCCCAACAGAGCTTGGCGCGATGAACTCTCAGACGTTCAGTTAGCTTTAAATAGCACGCGATCTCGTGTTACCGGTTATACTCCAACAGAACTTATGTTTGGAATACGTGCACAATCTCTTGGCATGTCCCGCATATCCCATGAATCTGAACCCGTTGCTCGTTTAGACTTAGACATAGCCCGTGCTAAAGCAGCTGATAATATCGAAAAGGCGGCAATATCCGAAGTTGAACGATTTAATCGCGGTAGGGCCACTGTAAAGCCTTTTGCAGTAGGTGATTTCGTGTTTATTAAGTCAGGTGAGCGTAACCAAACTAAACTGCAAAGAAAGTTTAGAGGTCCCTTTAAAATAACGCGCGTGCTAGATAATGATAGGTACGAGTTGCAGAATATTGACGGATCTAATCGAACCTATAAATACGCTCACGAAAATTTACGAGCGGTACCCAACGGCTATGCTGGTTTAGTCGACCTAGCTAATACCTTAACTCACGACGAGGAAGAGGCCGAGAAGGCGGGCTATAATGTCGAAGAGATTAGTGGGGATTCGCCGGATGATGATAGTGAAACATGCTCAATTGACGGTTCGCTGACTTGTACCGCCAGCTCGGGGACCCTCTCCGCCTCTGAGCATGAGGAGGTTTAGAACATGTGAGTATTAGTGTTCATCAACGACAAGATATCTTTACTGTTCGAATCAGTAGCCATGAAGTGGACGAAAAGACTGGCTTAAACTGGTCGATGTCGTAAGTCCATCTTCAGCATTATAATTTATGGTAGTGTCTATGAGAGGCAATGCAGTGTAGCCTATGAGAGGCTGTGTGGTGTAGCCTATGAGAGGCTGTGTGTGTAGCCTATGAGAGGCTGTGTGGTGTTTGTAGCCTATGAGAGGCTGCGTGGTGTTTGTAGCCTATGAGAGGCTGTGTACGGTACATCCTACGAGAGGCGGGGTGGTGTAGCCTACGAAATGTTGTGTAATGTGGTGTAAGAGTGGTGATCCAGTGTTGCCTTCGACAGGCGTATCATCATCAGACGCGGCATTGACTAATGTTAGCAGTGTGATGGTTTACCAGTTACAACACCTTTTAATGACTAAGTCAGTGATGGACGAGCGTGGACTTGTGTACAGGTGGTTTAGAGATGACTTTTGTCTTTGCAGATTAATGGTGGAGGAGGAGGCTGGACTGAAAGATGATTGGTCGCACGAGGACGTGCGAATGTCAGTCTGGCCGTGAAGGCGCTTCGACTATTTAGAGCGGTTGCGACGTCACTTCCGCTCTGACGCGACACCGGGCGCTAGAGTGCACTGCGCGGCGACGGGCGGCCATTACGGTTGGAGCTACGAATCCGTTTACATCGCGCTGTCACACTACGTGTTCGGTGGAGTGTTAATTAATTTGGATAATTAGACGATTAATCAATGCGAATCCCGCTATATTTTTGATGTACAATAAACCCAGAGTGAATTATCTTTTGTTATTTTTCTCGCCCGACTACCCACGCTTGCAAGTGAATTCGGCACTACGTGTTGGGAGTTTCACATACTATGGATAGTACAGGAAGAGGTACCGATGTCCCTTCATATAGAAAACAAGAATTAAAACAATATATTAAGATAAGTAGGTACCTACTAAAATACGTTCAGGTTCATAATGTCCATTTCCTTTAAATGCCTATAATGTCCCCTAGTTTCAAAATGTCCCTTTCCCAAAATTATAACAAAAATAAATAAATAATAATATGGACAAAGCCGTGTACCACCGAAAGGGTAACCCCTCAGCAAAAAAACTGCAACAGAACAAAATCCGCCGCAGCGCTGGTCTTCCGGCGAACGAAACCTATGAGGGGTGACTCCTTGACTCTCCCTGCCTTGTGTTAGTTGTCTTGCGAAAATACAGTTATTCTACCTGCGATGTAGCGATAGTTACCAAAAACATCAATTGTCATCATCGTTAAATATTTTAGGTACTGAACTTTTGAATTTTATATTACAAAAACCTATCTATATGACCCTTGTAAAAAGGTTTCCAAAATGTTTATGTAAGAATTTCTTTCCCCTTTATATCCGAGTAAAGTCACGTACCTATATAAGTACTAACATGTATATACAATTACTCTCTTGATGGCCGAGTGAACATTGCTACCTTCGTTACGTCTGCTCCACTTTTTTACTATATCAGTTTCCACAGTTTAAACATCGATTAAGACTTGAATTAATCTTGGAGGAACTAAACGGTCTTGTTAAAAAATAATTTACCTGACGATACTTCCATTATCTGACCAGGAAACAATAAGAATTGAAATTATGGTTAACTTTTGTAAGAAACGGTAAACATTCGGATAGTCTTTAATTGCTGTCGATTGTTTTGTTTCTATTGAATGAAAACATCTTTGTTCTGTTTGTCTGTAATAAATAAACACAGAAGGAATATCATGAACACAAAAGGTCGTATTCTTTGGTTGGTACTCCATCGCCTCGCTTGTGTTAAATGACGTTAAACATTAAAGATAACTTTCCAGGATTGCCTATATTTCATACTGATATTTGCAATGTTTGTCAGCCTTTCAAATGCTTTGTCTTTTGAAGTTCTTTATTCATGATTATCAACTGGACTTAGAGGCTTACTTAAGATAACAACATTAATACAAAACTTAGTGCCAATAGCTGATCCTCATTCATTAGAATTTCTGTTTCTTCTTTTGTAACTTTTTCTCCTTTCTAGTTATTTGATAGGACCTAAATATTTAGAGTACTTGGAAGGAGCTTGACTATATTTGTCCAAAAATGTAAATTACATTAACGTACAACGTATTAAAATTTCCAGAAGCTATAGAGACAGCTAATAACACGGGAGTACTGTACAGTCTGCCTTCCTAATTCCCCATGTGATATACGTAAATGGTTCTAAATATATTATATAACTATTTTAAAGGATTTTAGTCCGATTATGACTTTTTAAGAATCCCTTGTAGTAGGACCAGAGATTTTAAAAAGTGATAATTTAACTACGCCAATATCCAACTATTTATTAGCGATGTCCTTTGTTCTTCGGAAGATTAAGAGAAACAAACAGTTGTTAGAAAGGCGAACCACGTAAGGCGGAAGGGGGATCTCTCGTGGCCCTAAAGTTTCCTCTCTCACCTACCCCTAGATAATCTACCTATTTCCGTCTCCCTCCGACCGCAACCGAGCTCCGATCTACTTGTCATACCAAATTTGGGTCACCACATATTAGTTATCCATGTGCAATTTGCCTAATAGTCGATACAAGTATTTTGAGTTCGCGTTTATTGGCCATAGATGTGGAATAGTTTACGCTGGAGTCTATACCGGCGAGTGCTAATTGGTGTCAATGTTTATTTTCGTATCTCGTAGCTCTACCAATATTACGCAGCAAACTCGCGCGTCAATTACAATCTTTGATGTCTATTACAGCCGCAAAATTGGTTACGTACAGAACGATAACTTATATTTAGTGTCGATGTGTCGAGGAGTTTATCGGCCATCGCTCAATGGGCATAAAGAACAAGCTTTTCCGCTCAGCACGCGACGCGAGAAGGCTCCTTTAATGAAATCACCACAAAAACCTCAACTAAAACATCTATCAACCGAAACTCGCTCGCTAATACGACCAATATATATAGACCCACAAACCATCTTGATAAATGGAAATTCTGGACGAAAACCGCGACCGGCGCCACTGCACAGAAAGAAACTCTATCATTCACAGTAATAAGACCGATTCAGAGTCTTTAAAAACATCAAGAAATGTGTCTGCAGTTGAGTGAGCAACGCGTTAACCACTCCAATACAATCATGATACGGTGCACATTCGGAAGGTCGTCAAAATATCAACATTATACGTTAAGAGCGTGCCCGAGGGCGGTGACTGATTTTTCTACTTGACTCTTTGAATCAGGGAACAATTTCGTTTGGCACAGGAAACAGCGTGGGACAATAAAAATTACAGCCGGTGTTTCGCGTCACAGCGGCCTCACTCCGTCACCGTCACCGATTCTACGATCATATTCTTTGTTGGAAAAACTTTTAAGGCGTGGCTGAACATTTATCTATTTGTCCTAGAAAACCTTAATATGTTTAATAAAGTGTCTTTAAAAGGAACCAATATTGTAAATGATACAGTAACATTTAAAACAGAATACAAAGGTGTGGCTGATTAGCGTCTCAAAGATCCTAATCTCACGCAAACAAAAAAGAAAAAAAACACGATGATAATTGAAAGAAGTGAACGTAATTGATATAATCATTAGCATGAGAACGGCCGAGTTTCTTCTTCGGAGATGATTTGACATTCAACGTAACAATAAATTCATTACAATAAGGAAACGGAGGCTGAATGACGGTGCAGCGTTGGTAGAAACCCTGGTTATTGGGAACGTTTACAACATAATAGAGAGCATTAGTCCGATCCACATTTGACATCATTATCTGTGTAGTCAACTCACGATAACCTGCGAGCGGCGTTCGACGCTCCCGCCCCGCCTCGACTCAGCTTGTGGCTCAGTCGCTCGCGTCCTCGGCTGCCGTATGGTCGTGTCTGTCGACGCTCCGCAACTCAACAATACAATAAAGGGTACTCTGACATTCGCTTTTGGCGGGTTTTCGCACGAGCGCGGGCGGTGAACGCGATGCGTCTCGGTGTCGGAGGCGGAATGCGTGCGTGCTCATGTATGCATCGTCTCAGTGAAATCTGTGACGAGGACCTATAGTGATCACATGGATTGCAGTGTTGGATCGTATAGGATTATCGCGGACGCACCTTCACGGGTTTTTGTAAGAAATAATCGTTTCGACGGATGTTATAGTCCATCATGTTGATTCATGTATGACGCACCTGAATGCTACTACTGGGAATTTATGATTTGCGAATGTTATTAGTTATCTAGGTTCTTCAATTAATACTAATTATAAGCAGTTGGTCAATAATTGAAATAATAAAACACATTAAATTTGCGGAAGGATAGGTATAACATAATTCTGAAGTTGCCGATAGATTGGAAACTATTTTTAAATAATTTCAATTTTAGAGATCTTTATGTAAAATAAAGTAAAAATTAGGATACTTATAGAACACCTAGTCAATCACGTTAACTTCACTAATTAAAATACCTCATGCAGCAAACCGATTAACGACTAAATAATAATAACACAATAGAATTCCTGAACACGACGATTTGGTAAATAAATGTAGCTTTTAGTACAAGATTACGCCACAACAGCGCTACTGATGCATTAGTCACCTACTTGCTTTAACAGATTACTATTTTGTAGAATAAGTACACATTGTTTCATTAGATTAGTAGATAATACAAATATCATGTACTTAACTTTAATTTACCTACCTAAAAACATTAACAACTATTGATCTGTATAAGGTAACATCGACAGAATCAATAAATTAATCTAAATCACAACTCTTGTAACAATTACAATCAAAGATAATGTATTAGAACCCCTTTGCTATATTTCAAGATATTGATAAGGATTAGTTAAAATGTGACCGCTTGACAATAATATTCAATGTAGATAACAGTCACATAATCACAGCCATTGCTATTTCGCTATCTGTCATAAACTCATAATACAAACCCAAGGCCACTGTTGATAACTTCATCAAATGAGTTGCGAATCGTCGTAATGGTAATGGAGTATTTAAATTCCTCGAAAATAATTTCATTGGACATTTCGTTTAGGTTCAGAAATTAATATTAATGCCTCTTTTACGTCGCTCCTTTTATAGATTCTGAAAAAATCTTTTGTTAGATTCTTTGCTATCTCTCAATATAAAGAAACGGTCTGCTAGTTAAAAGATTAAGTACCTGTGTAATAAAAGGGAACGTTTACAATCAGTTCAGGTAAAAAGATATACAAATGAATACTATAAAATTGTTATTTAAAATGTTTTGTCTTGAAGGTCGGCCGTACGATTCCGCCATATTGAAATACTTCAAAGCGTTTGAGGAAAAATTGCGCGAAACTCATTATCGCTGTAATTTGATATAACATGTTAAAAGATAAGGCAATTATCAAATAGCGATATCGTTAAATATTTTCACTGCAATATTGCCTGATATTGGTTTGCTTGACATTGATTAGATATGATGGCAATATAAATTATGTTTCGTTTTGTATTCATCTAAAATTATTATGTTTTTGCCGAACAACTCTCTGATATCATTAATTTCACCTTTTGTGAGTACAAATACTGTAATCATTTCTGATTCATTATAAATTATGATTATTAGGTATTTGAAAGTAATTAATTTAGCAAATGATGACGTAATTGGCCACAAAACAAACACATCACGTTAGCTTATGGTTTTTACCAGATTCCAGTGACGAAGAGTTCACAATTTGACCTCGACTTCGAAGTAGGTTAATGTATTTGAGATGTAGGACAGTTAGTATTCGGCTCGTATAGAAAATTAACTCGTTTTAAACACCACTACGGACGTAACATTTGTTGTGTTAACCTTGACAGAATATTAATTAATTTAGATGTAACGTTTATTATGCATCCGCGTTAAGAATTTTATTCGGTGTTTTATTTTAAATTATATGCATTATATTGTAGTAAATTGGTTTAGTATCTAAATATTAATCGTCACTCCCCATTCCCCAACCCGCATTCGGATATACTTCCACCCCCCTAACTACCACCTCCAAACAATATCATTCATTATGATTGTAGATTGACAAAAAAGCTTTTTCATAACGTTTATTTATAAGGGAAATAATACGTTCGTCATTTATTGTGCATTTATACGCCCTCGGGGAGTAATGTTACGCGGAATACTGATCGAAAATATTTTTTATGATACAAATCGTTGAGTAGCTGGTTTGTTGTTCTTTCAATGTCATGTAATATCATGTTGAAATGTTACAACTTAAGGTTACGTTAATGGCTTCTAATATAAAATGTTATTACCTGCGGGTTAAGGTTGAAGGTTCGATTCCCTCCATGAACAAGTGTCCATGCTGCCTATGTTTGTTTCTCGTTATGTATCATACATATTTTACATTTCAAACAGTATTATATGTATTTATGTATTTAAACCTCTGTGGTTTTTTTTATGCTAATTTTAAGTAATCAATGTTATTTAAGTTTTATTCGGTAAATAAAAAAAATATAAAATAAAAAAAATGTAGTATATCCAGCTCATAGCCTAGTTGCTTAGTTCGACGCTAGATGGTGTTGTGAAGAACTCCCTGAAATTATTTAAATTATTAGAATAATATTATTTAGTATTATAAGCAGTAAGATCTGGGAAAAACCACTACTTCTCTAACCCAGTGCCGAGCGTCTTACAGCCAAGAGTTTAATTGCCCATCTTGCCTTTATGGAAAGTATGTATTTAGTGCTCGTAACATGGATGCAACATTCCAACGGTCTGGTCAGTAAACAAGCTTAACACAGATCAATCACACGGGAAAACACCCGGGTAATCGCTCCTTATGACCCTTCGTATAAAAAAATCCTATTTACTCGGTATATGCGCTAAATAACGCAAAAAGTATCCGCTACACTGGCTCGCAATTAATCATCGGACCACTCTCCGGCCCAGGGGATCTCGCACGTAATCAATGTTTCTTTTAATTTAACATCACAACCTCGTCAATATCTACTCGAAGTTGTTACCTCGTTTTACGATTATTAAACTGACGCGCTTATGGTTCTTAAGTTTTAAGTTTAAAATATCCCGTGGGAAATGTTTAATTAAATATATCAACTCTCGGCTCAGGAATTTTTGAAAGCTTATCTACGTCTGACACATTTTAAGTTTATTTTAGCTAATGAGATTAGATGTCAATGTTGATTTATCGAATCGATCATCAAAATGGAGTTTTGCCAACTTTTACATAAGATTGCTCAATTTCGGGTATGCTAGGACGGAAACGTGTCTCTTGTTTAAGAACTGAGCGCTTTATTATATTAAAAACTTTTTAAAATATTCTTTTTGTTAGACAGGAAACCGAAACAGTAACATTATTCGATTTTACATTGGTTTGTTTATTGTCTCCATTTTTCAGCGTTGCAAGAATCGGATGTTTTAGCTTAGTCAAATATTTGTTCACCTCTTTTTGCTGTCCAAATGTTTTGTGATAGAAGAGTTGGCTTTCCATTTGATTTGTTGCATATTCTAACCAAATTTTTGTAAAGATTTTTGTGACAAAATTTTACAAATTTAAATCCAAGTACTTATGTCATTAAATGTTGCTATAAAACTATTTATAAATTATCGACAACTATTAAATGGTAAATCAAATCTTCCCAGCAGTTTAAATGTACGAACAGAATACAGAAATACAATAGTCAGAAGCAACCAGGTGTATGACATGAATATTTTCAATAATTAAAACGCAATACGATTGGTTTACAACGTCCGTCGAATCGATGCTAAATAGTGAATTTGTTACAGTAACATCAACGTAGCGGAACATTGATTGATAAATCTTGAAGCGAAAAATGTTCGCTCGAGGTGTGGATTGAATTTCAAAAAAGTGTTAAATACATTGTGCTTTCGTGACTTTTACACTAAGTGTAAAGTGCTATAAAGATATTTCTGGTATGCATATGTGTTATGAGAGACCTGGTCTCGTCACCGCCCTGAACGGAACAGTCGGGTAAGATGATTTGACATACTTTTTTTATAATTTACTGCCCATTGTTTGTTAATTTTGTAATAAGACTTTCTTTCTTTACTGTATGTTTGAGGTCAACCAGATGTTCGTTAGGTTAGGCAGGTATATTATATTAGTTACCTACAAATTTATTCTAACCAAATTATTGTTGGTGTATGTCAAACTTTCGTCAATCATTCTGTCGCGAGTCGCGATTAAGCGAGAACTGCATGTTGTTATTCATTCAATTCAAATCTTTGTATCAGTAGCAATATGCACTCTTACAATATTCTCTACGTGTAATTAAATAACGCTATCCTATTCCGTCTAAATTCCCTCAAGTGTCTGCATAGTCGATTGTGTTTGGTATAGAGTTTGCCTTATGTATTAAATTTGCAGTGTATTAGTTACAGTAGTGGCTAGACTTGCTGTGTAAACTATTTACAATGCAAACACTATCACGTGTACCACTGAACCTGAAAGGTTCAATCATAATCTGATTTCTCATATGGACCACCGACTTTTATATTGATCGACCCTTATTAGGTACAGCATTTCTTTCAATCACCTTTTTTGTTTTTAACCCCCGACGGAAAAAGAGGGGTGTTATAAGTTTGACGTGTCTGTCTGTCTGTCTGTCTGTCTGTCTGTCTGTCTGTCTGTCTGTGTATCTGTCTGTGGCATCGTAGCTCACGAACGGATGAACCGATTTGAATGTAGTTTTTTTTGTTTAATAGGTGTCTTTTGCGCGAGTGTTCTTAGCTATGTTTGATCAAAATCGGTTCAGCCGTTCATAATATATGTTGGTTGAAGCTCGGAAATAAAAACCGAATGTTGTCAAATATGCCCGAGTGGGGTATCAAATAAAAGAGCATGATTGTTGTGACAACAATATGCAAGTGTCATCAAAATCGGTTCAGCCGTTCAAAGTATATGTAGGGTCAAACTCGGAAATAAAAACCGAATGTTTTCAAATATACCCGAGTGGGGTATCAAATAAAAGGACGTGACTTTTGTGACAACAATAAGCATGTTTCATCAAAATCGCTTATACAAAAAGGGTGAAATAAAAAAATTAAATTAAAAATTTTAAAAACCCCCGACTTAAAAAATCTTCAAAGTTAAAACAAAACTAAACTTTAAAAAGGCAAAAATAATAAGCCGAAAACAAATTTCATGTCTCTGAGTAGGTATGTGGTACCTTACGTTCCCGCGTCGGGGGACGCGGGAATGTGTCACAGAAGTTGATGGTTACCGACCCGTGCTTATAGTACCGCGTCCCCCGACGCGGGAACGTAAGGTACCACATACCTACTCAGAGACATGAAATTTGTTTTCGGCTTATTATTTTTGCCTTTTTAAAGTTTAGTTTTGTTTTAACTTTGAAGATTTTTTAAGTCGGGGGTTTTTTAAATTTTTATAAACATTGTAATCTGCACTCTTGTTATCTATCACTCATAACTAAAGGTTACCTGTTTGTGTTATCTTTAGAATCTAGAACGTGTGAATTAACTTCGTTTTCTAATCCGACGCTTTCGTCATTAATATTAATTGAATGTAGAATGATTCGTTTAAACATCGCTTCTATTATTTGTCACACATTGCTTTGCTATTTCGGTTGTAAATTTATCGAGAAACGTGATTTTATTGCTAATACATTGAAATTAATTTTACTTAATAGGTTCCGTCATTTTCTTCTTGAATGTTTAGTAAATTTATCTTTTCACACTTTTTTTTACAGAATATTTAAAAACTTATACCTATTCTGGCCCTGTTATTTCTTTATTCTATTGTGTGGCGGTTTTACTTTAATGTTTATTGAATACTCCGAGATTGTTTTTAAATTTTAAAATATCGTTCACTTGAAAACGAGTGAGGCGCCGCGTTATTCGACGTGAAAGATTTTTCCGTTTTATCCAGCTCACTGTAACAATGTGATACTGAAATATATTCTTGGAATAAATATTTTTACATGAATAATGATTTGATATGTGGATACACTAGTAGTAACAATTGTTAACGGTTGTCTCTATTATTGATTCAGTTGTTCTTTCAGACTTGACTCGAATTATCTTACTAAATTGTCTGAGAGATTATCTACAATTTACATCAGTTCATTCATGTTTTACCCAAGTTTAAATTAACACAAGAATTCTTATCTGCGTCTTACGCTTAATTAAGAGCAAAATTATAATATGTATGTATATTGTAATGTATAGCAAATGATGACTATATATTTTTCGTCTGTATTAAACCCTGTAGTGTCTACGACTTAATCCAATATGCTTCACAATAAACGCTACGAATTAACCTTCTTAAGTCTGTAATATGATATGAAGGCGAGCGAGACACAATAGTGGGAACTAACGAACACTAAATGAATAGACTTTGAAAGGAAACGCTGGTTTTTACTAAGACGTACTAGATTGCAATCTTGCTATTGATAATTACGTGGTAGGTAGGTTCGATAAATTAGCTACAGCAACTGACTCTCTATTTATTAACCAACTTCAGAAAAAGAAGGAGGTTATTATTTCGACCGTATATATATCTATACTTCTATACTAATATTATAAAGAGGTAACGTTGGTAACATGTATGTATGTATGTATGTATATTGGGGGTAATCTCCGAAACTACTGGACCGATTTCAAAAATTCTTTCACCATTAGAAAGCTACATTCACCCTGAGTAACATAGGCTACTTTTGATCCCGATATTCCCACGGGATCGGGACTTACGCGGGTGAAACCGCGGGAATCTGCTAGTTTAATATGTAGAGATAAATAACCCCATTTGGTTCATCTTAAAATTATAGGAAATGTACGCAAAGCTACTATACTTTTTACCGTTCGGATGCGGAAGTTTACTATTTTACCTTTTGATAAGCTAAATCGATAAGTGATCTTTGCTGAGCAAGAATTTCTTCTATCGCATGTCCTTCTTCTTCTTCTATACTTCTTCCCAAAGACTTGTTTAATAATTCAGAAGCAATTATGTGCAAAGATAATTAATTTATAATAAGAGTCATTCTCTTCGTATGAGAATTTAATTGTAGTTTAATGAAAATTATTAATGTGTCTATTTTACCGACATTAAGCATTAAATTAACTCTTGCAATTATATCATTGTCTCTTGGGATTTATTAATTAAGTACGTAATTATTTATTGACACGACATGTGACACATTTTTGTGTAAGGTTTAAAGTTACATTTTTGTTTAACTTGACTGAAGGTATGGAGTTGATATTTTTTCACATTATATCACCTTTAAAATTGTTTCTAATTTTAGTCTACTTTATCATCCCATTGTTAATCAAGGACTCGTAGAATTCCAAATTCTCACAATTAGGTACATCCTCGAGTTCATTTTGATTCTTGAATCCCGATGGAAGTTTCCCACTGTGAAAATGTTTAGACCATGACGTTCCTCGGAACCAAATTAAATTTTACGTTCAAAGACACTGGAAACATTTCGTTTAATACATTTTTGAAGGCTTACTTACAATATTCATGAAGGAGGAAAGGGAAGAGATATCAGTGCGTCCAAGTTTTTAGCGTCCTACGTTTGTTGTTTACCAACGTCTTTAGAAGATGTTTTGAATATAATTCGTGTAATTCTTTACCTGATTCGTTCTAAGTAAAATAAAGTATTTCTTTTGTTTGTTACTTTCACTTACATTATCTATTGTGTTCAAAATTCCAATCAGCTTAACTGTATAAAGACGAAGCTTATTCTCACCAATATGCTATGAATAAAGATTCGCTTTGGTGAGATATGTCGTTGTGGCATAGTAACTAGAATAACAAAACGATATTGCGTGGGGCGATATATTCGAATTTCACGAATTTTCTTTCTCATTCATCAAATTCTCTTTGATCTCCAATAACGATCGTAGATAACCACAGAGTACCTGGAACCAAATTGTAATAGCCTTACCATATAATACTTTTATTATTTGGTTATAGGTAGGTATTTGATTTGTATCTACGTATTAGTATTATTTAATAATAAAATAAAGATTAATAATAATAAATCTTCGATCCTGAATACCGATTGCTTTTACAACCGAAGCGTTTTAAATTGTTACTTACCTATTTCTCTCCTGTAGTTACTATTATCTATTCTGTGGGTCGGGGTTAAGTTAACGGTCATCGGTCATTGGTTCTACTCTGTTTTCAATATATACCTATGTATCTACTGCGGCAATTTATTTGACGTCGTTTTATGAACCTTGCCTTGAAGTTGAACTAATAGTCTAATTTATTATATTCCTTTTTGAATTGGTTGCTTGAGTGTTAATGATTTCATGGTTTTATTACCTAAAGGTATGCTCAATTATATTACACCTATTCTTGAGTGTGATTGTGATGATTTTTACCAAGCATCACTATTAAAGTTTATACGGTTATTCATAAACGTATCTTAAACCAACTGTAATAAAAATATATTTTGCGTCAGTCAACAAAAGGGCCAAGGATTTATCAACTTTAACTAAAGTAGGTTTCAAATCATAAACGTTTATAAATAAAAAGGTAGCTCCATCTAGGTCACTGTATAAGTTTGTAATATGACGTATCACAGGCGCCTTTGTTGTTTTATTCATGTTATGGTTTTGAAACGCTTCTTTGTTTTCTTACATATATTGGTCCAATAGTAGCACGTTAACTGCTAATTCATTATTATAATAATTACCCAAACCTCGCGAGCACTCGCTTTTACGTTTACTACCTAAGTTATGTTTCTGTCGGTAATAACGCAGTCTAAGCTCAAACGTGGACTAACAACATTTCGGTCGACCAACAGCCTGATGCGAGAATCGCTAATTTTTTAAGCTATTTTTTTCCTTTCATGTATAATTAAAATGACCGTTGCTACATTCTTTTCTGAGCCTTTTAGCTAAAGTCGCCAAAGTATTTCGGACAGGACATGTCTTCTTTCGATTATTGTTATTGGTTATCTTATCGTCTCCCTGTATCTTTTTTTTTTAAGGTTTTTTCATTCTTTTGTGTTCATATGGTTGTATCTCAAGCGCACGCTATACATTTTTCATTACCTACTCTATAGTCCGATCGAAATGTCTGCGGTTTGGTTTCGCTGTAAGAGTTGTTATTACAAACGGCAGCCGCTGCTAATTATTCGTCGGCAGCATTTACTGCTCAGTTGACAAGTGTAAGTTTGACTTTACGCGTCTATTTTACAATTTTAACTGTACTCGGCACTTAGTAATGGTTAACGAGCCTCGTATTACCTAATTTATAAGCCAAGTCTTTATTTGTTTAATATTTTTGTTGAAGATTTATAAACGCTAATTTTAGCCTAGGAATCAAAGTTAATCTACGTTTTTACTTAGTTCACGATTGAGATTCCAAAAACGCTTTAAAACCTAAACGTTCACTTATCTATGTATCTTGAAACGGGCGAAGCTTGAATTTCATAAATATGAAAGTTTGTAGGTATAACGGTCGTAGAAAAGTAATATTATTATGATTCCCATATGTATAGTCATTTTTAAAAGATTCGACATTTATGAAGACTTCGCTCTAAAGTGGTAAAAGTTTTATAGCAGAAGTAGTATATTTTGAGTATGTTACTGAACGAATGCTACGTGTTGATCTCGTTTTACGTAGGTGGGCGGATAAGCGATAACCTTTTGTTGGTATCTTTCATGATACTTAGATAGTCTTAATTCAACTGGTATTTAATTTTTAAGTGATCATAATATGGTTCTAAGCATTATCTATCACCCACTTAAGTTTTGATCCCATATTGGGAAAATAAATTTGCATATTTGTTATTCTAGGACAGCTATCTAACAAACCAAGATTCATCATAATCGGTACAATAATTTCCACCAATAGTATACAAAAAAGTTTAAACGAAAAGCTATCACGAGTAATTTAATGTTGATAAGTAATGTTGTATGGATGCACCATTAGATTACAATTCTTAATGACATTTAGATTGTCATACCCAAAATGACATCGTATTAAAATTCTTGTGCCAAGTTTGTCCTCAAATAAAGGAAATATTACCAAATGAAGAAATATTAACTTCGTATCAACCAACATTTACTGTAGTATTTATGACTCCTACAATAATTTATATTTCACTCGAGTTTATCAAATACTAAGAATTACGTATTGAGGTCAGAATTTCTTCCAAGAAAATGTTTAAATCTTACTTGCTTTCGTGTCCTATCTCAAGATCTAGATTACTCTATAAACCGTAAAAATGTTATACGAGCTCTTTTAGTTTTATTTATATGTGACCATTTCTTTTTGAGATATTTTCTTTTACTCTTTGGATATTGTCTAGTTTTATTTTTTGTGTGATTGATTTTTCTAAGATTTTTGAAAATCTTCAATGAATAGTGGTATCAATTACAAGTTACTTCAAAGGTTCAAAGTTTCTTCGTACTACTTTGTATTTGAATATTTATTTTCTTTTTTCTATTAGAATTTTAAAACGATCAACTCTATTGGATTTATTTCTCAACCACCATCAACACTCTTTTTATTTATTTGGTGTGTATTATATAATTAATATCTTTATGTTTAAGACTTTTTCATTTTTATTAACCAATAATCTATTAATATTCGATTTGAAACTTACTGTTTTTTTTTTGCACTACAAGTATTATTAAACATGTTTAAATTTGTTTATGATGGAGAGCTTGATATTTCGCCAGTAATTTTAACTGGCTTGTTCACGAGTTCTATTACTAATAGATCTATTACTGATCTATTACTCCTAAATCTATAATTCAAGTACCTAAGGCAAGAAGGTACTTATTCCTACCTATACAACCATCCTTCAATTTCACTCATAGTTTATTAATCTTTGAGATCAACGTTCTAATATTTGCGCGAAAGCTTCGCGGTTAGGATCGATGTCTGAGAAACTTGTCAAAGGCACTCCGACCCCATCCACGTCGAAATATATTACTGTAATTTATCTAAAATTAATTTGATACGTTTGAATGAGGCGGATTATTGGATTATAGGCACTTATGTTTAATATATTGTGTCTACAAAGTATTACAGTCAACCCATAACCCCAGAAAAATAGTTAAACCATAATATTTTTTGCCATAAAAATGGCATAATCTCTAACTTATCATTATCACTAATCCCATGTTTGTTCGTTGTTAGTAAAAATTAAAGTAAAGCAAAAAATGACGTCACTGAGGAAATTATGCTTCAGGACGTCATCTGAGTTAATCTCTGACTATGACTTTTACGTTCGATGAAGACAAGCATGGTGTAGCATCTCAGAATACCTCAATTAGCTAGCATCAATATAATTCGACGTGAAACCTGCATAATAGAAACAATTAAAGTGTTTATAAATTACCACAAGTTGACCCGGCGCACTGCGTATCGTCATCGGTCATATCTAAAATAAAAACTTGCCACTATAAATGCCTCCGTTACATACAAATAAAAATACGCTTGCCTGAGTCGGCGTATGTTTTTGTTCTGGTGGGGTTCTGGCGCCAAGGGTTTGGTTGCTGAGCTTGGACGCCGCCTCAGAGAGAGGGGCTATGGCCCTCGGTCTGGGGAATATTTGGCGCAGAATGTGTCTTTGGCCATTCAGCGGGGGAATGCCGCCAGCATATTGGGCACTTTTAGCCGTAATGAGCCAGGTATTTGATTGTTTTATTTGTTGTGTGATTTTAAGTAGTATTGTAATTAAAATTATTAAACGTTAGTCAATAAAAATAATTCACAATACTATATGCAAGTTTAAACAAAGGATGATACGTGTTTATTACAGTCAATACAGTTTTATTCCCTCCGTTCTGACCTTTTATATTATACCCCCACGCTCAACCATTCATCGGCGAGGATGTTTCATTAAAACCCATTTCAATGGGCAAACCAGTGGGTGGTTCGGATCCTGCCAAACAGTTACTACTTACTTACCTACTTAGGTCATGGTTAAATGTTAAGCGGAATGTCTACCTACTCTTTTCTCCGTACAAACTTTATAAACGTAATATTCTATTTCAAGTGCCTAAGCCCGCACTGGGCTTCCATAGAAATATATAAAAAGAAACAATACTTCTGCAAAAACACAACGCACGATAGACGCAGGGCTGGATTCGAACCCGGATCTTACTCAATCCGGGAGCACGACTTGACCAATTAGTTTACCGGCGTCAGTGACTGATACGCTGTATTTTCGCAAGTATTAGTCGACGACTGTTGAGGAGGAAACAGTCTTTGTCTTTACATAAGAGTCTATCAGTCAGTCAGTCTATGTCTTTACATAAGAATAATGTAAATATGCATGTTTATACATGATTTATAATTTTTGTCCTCCCTGGATATAGACAGGATAACATATTTTATGTTTATTCCATAAATTTTATATCACCCACGACCCTACGTTATGTTTTTTTTTTCATATTCAAACGTTTCTAAATTTAAAATCTACCTATTTTAATTTAAAAAAATAAATAAAAAAAACCTATGTTTGGTCATATATGATATATATATGTCATATATCATATGGGAGATATAGGTTTTATGGCATAAACATATTTGCTCTAATGTCTTTATCCAGGGAGGAAACAGTCGACTACGTTGGTATGAAAAACGAGTGGGTATCCTTTCCTGTTAAGTTGCGTTCAGAACCCTTGCCTATTGCCCTTGCTCGTGTCTATCTATTGACATTTGAATTTGATGAGCTTTTGACACTTTTAATATATTTGAATTCCCTTGTTTCCTTTTGACATTCTTAAATCTATAAAAGGCTTTGTCCTAACTGAATGACTGATCATCGCACAGCCTGAACCGCTGATAGTAGAGGGCTGAAATTTGCAAGGTGTGTTCTTTATGTGGAAGGCATTTGATAAGAACGGGCTCGAAATTCCCACGGGATCGGAACTTACGCGGGCAAAACCGATGATCGACTTGATATACCTGTCACTGTCTTATTGAGCCGCGCTGAGCTAGACGAAACATTGCCGACATCCGACCAAAGATCTCTAAATACCCTTACTGGAGTCCTTGGGAAATGTACTGAGCTTGTTCCAACGCTCAAGATCAACTTTGATCGTCCTTTTGCAACGTAAATCCTTTAGCATCGAAGGTTAATTGCTTCTGTGAATATGAAAGACGTCATCGGATTTCGAGGAAAGCGTTGTTAATAGTTTCGCATGTAATGTGTACCATTTACACACTTTCCGATTTGAATGGTACCTAATGATGAATATCCTTTGTCTTTGTTTTGAGAAAATTCTGTTTTAAGCTTTTACCCCCTTACTTATAAACGCTGATTAAGTTTATGTAACGTTTGTCTCTGTCTTTTAACTTTGAAACTTCATGTCACAGTCACAGTTACATAAAATTCGTCACCGTTTATAAGCAAAGGGGTTAATCGGTAAAAATGATAAAACTAGTATTTAAAGATAAATAAACAATTTTATATTACCTACTCTCTAATGATAGCATAGATTTCGTTAAATTTATTTAAATAGAAAGGCATTCCAGTATTATACTGTACCTACACCTGGGACGTTGAGCGTTGTCGCTGTGTATGCAATTATTTCCATCGTATTTTTCTCGGCTCTGTGAGCGATATTGACGAGTCTGTAAACGGGATTATTAACTGATGAAAGTAGTTAATCGAATAGCGTTTTTAATACTACTATAAATGTGGACATTCATCAGTATTGCAGTGGACTCTTCATTTACAAGCAATTCCAATTCAGCAAGCTATTTGCAATTTTGATTATTTTATTAAATACGGGAATTGGCCATCAGGATTGACTGACGATGTTCTGAAGGTTGTTAAATTATTATTTTGATATTCGGGTTTGTGACTTGATCAAATTTAGAGTTTGAAACTGGACATATACCTACTAATTTTCTTATTGTTACTTACTTACTATGATTTGTCACATCTTCCTGAAGAAAATCTTCAAATAGAATGAACAATAATGACACCTTAGATGCTAAAATCCATCGAACCGTTTAGGCTACAGAATGTGACAAAGGAAAATTGGATACATACCTACTCTCGTAAAACATAACCTTCCTTCAGCAGTCGAGTAAAAACGTCAGACCGCAGTCTAGAATTAAAAAACGAAATACCTAAAGTTTGCAATTTGCAACCACCGTTTCTATTTAAAACTATCGGATGTTTCTGAACATCAATTTCCTTCCCAGCCTTCAAGTACATGTTCGATGGGATAAAAATAGTTTTTATTATGAGGCGTAGTAATAGTGAGATAAATTCGCATTATTACAAATTGTCCCTAGCAGTAGTCGGAATACGTTATCTGAATACCTAATAAAAGTTGGCCGGGTTATCGCACTGATAAAAACGTCCTCTGAGGGGAAAGCAAGGAGGGTTTACTGACCTCACGTGGGGTGTTAATGCCATGGAATAGTAAGCAGTTACTGCGGCCTTTATTGCGGGAATTAATCAGGGCTTAGAATTCACTAAGTGCTGGTGAATGTTGGGTATCGAAGTGGGTGACCTGTCTCGGAATTAGTGACTAGACTGCGCGGTTTTATTCGGGTATGGTGTAAAGCATTTTGCGTCTTTACAAAAAGTTTAGATCCAGTTGGAATATCGAGCGAGATCGAAAGAATAAAAGACCATTGTTTTATAAATGTGAAATGTGACCATGTTAATGGTAAAAGACTATTTCCATGGTCATCCTAGGGTTTCTAGTTTCCATGGTCATCCTAGGGTTCTTACAATACTTTTAAGCTATGACGTGTATTTGACACCATTTGACCATATGTCAAATGGTGTCAAATACACAAACATTTGTCTACCAAATGTGTCAATTAATATTCTATACTAAACTTTGACGTTAAGAGAATTTAAAAATAACAATACGCGAACAAATAAAACCCGGGGTAAATGTAAATATGATATTTAAACTAATGAGTACAAAATTACGTAAACAGTTAAATAACTAATTCACCGCACAAACACTGAGGAAATGGTTGATATAATAGTAATAAACACAAGAAAGCGACAGAGTTTATTTAGCGGAACCTATGTATTGTGTTCACTACTTGTAGCTACTTAATTAATAGTAGATTACATATGTGTACTGGCAAAATGAAATAGCAGATTGAAAATATAATCTAAGTATTTTATTTACCTTCTACTTGCTTAAAGTCAGATTGTAAGTAAGCGGTTATGTACCACGCTTGCACTCAAGAGATCGTGGTGGTCACACACAATTAGTAGTAGTTACTACTATAAGAAATGAAGTGAAATGAACTACTATAAGTGAAGGTAAGATGGCAGAACGAACTCCAATTAGGGAACGCAATCTCGCGAGATTGGAGTTCAGGCGAGATCTCGCGAGATTGGCAGTTTTGTGTGATTTTTCTTACAAATAATCACAATACTTAAATAAATTTGAATAAAAGAAGGACAGGTATTATGAAATAACATTTATTTTGCCATTTTTCAATAAACTTTTATGTATTTGCACTGGCCAATATACTGAAACCCTGACAAGTCCACTTCTTGTTCTTTTCGTGTGATGGTGTGATGGCTCAAGGCGTGACCTTAAATAAATATAATAACACTAACCAATCTAAGATAAATAACAAACACTAACCAATCTGAGATAAATAACTACACACAGCACTACATTCGTTACAAATAAATCAACCTATAATTTGAAGCTCAGTTTTAAAAGATGACTTTAATCTTATTGAAAAGACAATCACTTTAGACTAAGTATTTAGGTAGGTACCTAAATCTTCTGAAACTCAACCGAGACTTCTAACTAACTGTTTACACTTTTATCTTTTGGAACTGCGAGTTGTAAAACTGCTCACATCACCGCCTTGTCTTTGAAGTTTTGAAGTAGTCCGGGGAGTGCTACTGTTCGGTTCTACCAGTAGCTCTGGCTGGATAAATATCAATTTACATTTTCCTACTAGGTGCTACTTAGTGTGAATTTTAATTGGAGTAAAGTGCATTAAATCAAATTAAATACAGAATTTCGCGATTTGGTCCAAAATTTATTTAGAAAAGAATTATTTTTAACTAAAAAGATTTATTGACTGAAAGATGACTTAACGAACTGCCATATTGTTTTTACAAAATCAGTTATTAACGCAATCTTGTGGTATTTTGTGTGAACACAAATAAACAATTACAATAAACGGATAAAAATTGCTTACGTCCTTATGACGCAATTTAATGACAAACACATTCGAACTATAATTTAATATTATTACCTACCATGTAAAATAAACCACAGGCAGGTCTATCTTTTCGTTCTGTTACGTGTATAAGATGTTTTTGTAGAAGTATTCTATTTCTTCTAACCTAGCCTTACTAATATTACCCGTTCTTTCGTGCTAGTAAAACTAGAGATATTTTTATCCATTTATTGCTCCTAGTAGAACTGGATAGGAGAACTTTACGGACTACTTCGTTGAACTGCAACTTGTCCATTTTGCACTCGAATGTTGAACGATTCAGTCAGGATCTCACTTAGACTAGACTTAGAAGTAAGTAAATACGTACTTAAGTTTAAGTTGTTTTGATTGTCGCTAAGAAATGGTTGTAATTAAGGTCTTGTGCTTATCTCTATGAATATGAATATGGGCGAAATAACTTAAATCATTAGTCTTTGTTGTTTTTTTTAATATATAAATGACTAGCAGAGTCCCGCGGTTTCAACCGCGTAAGTTCGCGTGGGAATATCGGGATCAAAAGTAGCCTATGTTACTCAGGGTGAATGTAGCTTTCTAATGTTGAAGTAATTTTTGAAATCGGTTAAAAATTGAGTTTATTCATACAAACATACACACACACACACAAATACAAATCTTTCCTCTTTATAATATTAGTATAGATATAGACTAGCTGTAGTCTGCGGGTTTGCCCGCGTAGCTCCTGTACACATCTGGCCAAAGAATTCACTCTGTCGCGATGTTATAGATTCAAGCACTTCGTCGGGGATCGAACACAAAGTTTTAATCGTGACAACAAATCTTCGCGAAACAATGTAGCCACAGCATAAGCCAAGAGAGTTAAATAGAAGACCATTTATTTATTTATTACTAGCAGCGTCCCGCGGTTTCACACGCGTAAGTCCACAAGAAACACAATAATAATAAAAAGCATAATAAAAATTAATACTAAGGTAAATCTAACCCAAACCATACCATTACCATAGCCATACCATTACCATAGCCATACCATTTGTATTTCTTTAAAATGTGCAACACACAGGTACTTACCCGCTTCCTGATAGGTGTTATCTATTCTAGGTACTTATAAACACTTTAACAACAACGTTATCTGAGTATTTACCTGACTACATAAGCTTACATTTACTTATCAGAATTGAATTGCATTGGAAAATTGCAAAAATGTTTAATGTATTTTGCTTAGATGAAAACAAAAAACAGTAGATACGTTATCTAGTCTCGGAAAATGAAACGACAAAACTGCGTCTACCTGACGCACTAGCCTCAGTCGTATGTCGAACCGTTGCCGCGTGAGCGCGTGCTGTCACACTACGATTATCTTTGTGAAATCCATAAGAATGCCTTTTTGCTCATTTTACAAATGCCTGAATCATTCTTAAGAGGACCGTCTCCATTCTCTTTCTCCATACAAACGTAGTTTACATTTTCCTCCCTGGATAAAGACATTAGGGCAAATATGTTTATGCCATAAAACCTATATCTGTCATGATGACAATGCATCTACCTTTTTTTTTTTTGTTTTTTTTCAGCTCTTTTTCTACTATCAGCGGCTTAGGCTGTGCTTTGATCTATTTAAGTCAAGACAAAGCATTTTATTGAAATAGATATTTTTAAAAATAGTTAAGTATAATATGAAATTAAACTCATTGTTCGGTTTTAATCGCGTTGCTTTTTTGTAATTTTAATAAGTACTTAATTATTATATATTATCAACGCCTAACGTTTCGTATTATATAAAACGAATTAGGTATAATAGTTTGAAAAATATCCCGTATTGATAATAAAAAAACAGTATTCTGAATATTAGGCCTAGACGTGTAAATACTTTTGTTCTACCACTTTCAGAACTAGGTAGGTTTACTAGAAAATCACCCATTAAAAAAAAACAAAAATGAACGAAAAAAAAAAATTCAACCAAAATTAATAACCCGTAACTGAAAGAAACAGCTGATTTCCAAATAAACACATATCCCCCAAAATTTCTATTCACTCACTCAATAACGTAATCATTTTGAGATCAAATGTAGAAGATATACCATTACAATAGAAATAGACAGCGAAACCACATCATTAACTAATCTTTACAAGTAAAACCAGTATAGAAGATGGATTTCCCAACACCGACCGTACAGAATAAAAAAGGGCTAAGTGCGAGACTCGCGCACGAAGGGTTCCATACCACTATCACAATTTAGTACGGAAGTCTAAAATGAACACTAGATTAACTAATCCGTAAACGCAACGCGAGCATTAATTCTATCACTACATCACTAGATGGCGCTAGTAGTAAAAATACATCGCGGTATCGTTATGTCCATATTCACTTTTGTTGTTTTGGGATCCACCCTTAAATATTTGATTTATTTTGTTGTTATAGCGGCAACGGAATCTGTGAAAATTTCAACCGTCTAGCTATTATGGTTCATGAGATACAGCCTCGTGACAGACGGACAGACAGCGAAGTCTGTCCGTCTGAGTAAAACGCTTTATTAGCTTCGCTAATAGGGTCCCGTTTTATTCTTTGGGTACGGAACCTTAATAAGAATTGTATTGATAAAATAATTATGGGAATGCTATCGAATATCGGTGTAGGAAATTCCGTGACAAACATTTCATCATCGCCATTATTATATGTCTATGTAATAAGTAATGTAATTACAGAGTCGGCAATGAGAATTGACTTCTCGTGAGGTGAGTTTTTATTGGTTACGAATTAGATGGAAGGCAAGTCATCATTCGGTCGTTTAGGTGCACAATGTCCAAGTTGTATAGTGTCATGCGGGTGCAAAATGTCATGATCGCAGAATGTCAAGGTTGCAGAATGTCATGGTTTGAAAATGTCCAAAAAACACTTCACAAAAATCTCGTTTTAAAAATACTTCAAAAATGTAATTGCCAATTGACTTGTTACTAGTGACCTGCCATGGCTTCGCATGGGTGCTCAGAAACCTACATCAGTGTTGTCAGAAAGCACTGATGTAGTTCTAATTCTAGTTTAAAGGGAAACTGTAGCCGTTGCCTTGTAGCCCTGGCATAGAATAGAGTTACCCCATCTCTTTCTGTGTGTGTCGTAAATGGCGACTAAGGGATTTGAGGGATTTGAGACTTAAGTTCTCCCCGCGCGGTTGCGGGTAAAATATTGAAAATTATGTTATAGCTTCCTCACTAGGCGGTTTTTCCGACTTGCAGGCCGGGATTAAAGAGAAAACAAAAGAAAAATCAACAACTCATATTCTTTTACTCAGTTCCGAAATCAATGATATACCTGCACTGTACCACCAGGTGGACAATTTGGCCGGTGGCTCGTTCTATAAATTTTTCCCATAAAAAAAAACAGAATTGCCACACCGAAATGACAAAAAGTTACCATCCCACTCGTACTAAGTATTAACTTTCAGGACTCCAAATTTGCATAGCTAATGAAAGCATAAACGACCGACATATGCTATCATAAAACGGACTTTATTGCGTACACGGTAAGGTCGTAATTCTCTCTAATAGAGCTCTCTGTTAATTACTATTATGATGCCAGTGATGAATGATCCGACCACGGATGTAGTTTTAATGGAAGGGCATACGATGCGCAATCGGCCGGATTATAGTATTTATAGTACTTATTGACGTATGACATGAATTAATGCAGTGATAATGTCGAAGAATCAGGTCGAGGTGAGTTGTGCACATCAGAAATTAGTTCCATGAAGTTGTAAATATAAAATATTTGTTTATGAATTTTGTTAAGGAATCTGTATCCCTATCATGAGTTAATTCGTAGGTTCATGCACTGTAACTTTCACAGTTTAGATAGATAGGTTTACGCTTTATTTGCACAACAAACAATATACAAAACAACATACATATGTAAGACAAATACACAGAAAGCTTAAAACTTTAATGTTTCTCAAATGGGCGGCCTTATCGCTAAAAGCGATTTCTTCCAGGCAACCTAGGCAGGCATGTCCGCAACGCAAAATATCGGCGTTGACGAAATGTCGTGACTGCTGCGGTATTCAGGGAACAGCAGCCCTACCATCAGTTGACGCCTAAATACGTGCATTATAAAGGAAACACCTTGAACCTTGTCCAAAGCGCCCGCTTCGCCTGTTCTTTGCCGCACCGATCGGGACAGTTCATAATAATTTAATTTTCGTTATGTCATGTATATGGTATGTATAATAAAAAGTTTATTCAACCATTCATTGGAATATGTCAGCCTCGCAAGCCGATATTTCGGGTTACCGACTTGACCAAACTGTTCACGTTACAGTGCACATAGGTTAAACTGTTAACGTTACATATAGTGCACGTAATTACGTATCGACTCATGGTAAACAATTGCTATTATTTATACTAGATGGTAGGGATACAGACGGAGAGAGCGCGCTGGGTACAAGGTCAAACTGTTAACGTCACAGTGTACGTATTTACGCATCAACTCATTGTAGGGGTACTGTTAGACTAATAAATTCCTATTTCCTACGTAACTTGTTTCAAAATGTTCTATACGTTGTTGAGCAATTGCTATTATTTACGCTAGATATTGTAAGTACTTATAGTACTTACCTAGTTATTTTCTTATCTTACGTATAATGTATCGTTAGTTTAGTGGCTTGCAAGTAGGTATAAGTGATTTAAGTTGTGAGGTGAAGTAAATATCACCAACTACGAGTATATTTGTTTAAAGATATAAACATCCTAAGAATGTTGCACACCGCTCCGTCTTATCCCAAAGTAAGCAACTTGTGAAATACATGCTTACGCGACTACGAATTATTTGCATAGCGAGATGGAATTGTATGAAAAAATGGGTCTCCTTGGGATCAAACAGTTTCCCCGCCACCGCGCGGAAAGAACTCCAGGCTGGCTACTCTCCCCAGATTCGCCTTTTACGACATCCACGGAAAGAGATAAGGTAGCCCTATGCCGGGGCTACGCGGTTTATAACAATTACATCTATACTTCTAAACTAAAATTAAAGGGGAAAAATTGTAACGAATAGGCTCCAAAAACACTGGACCGATTTCAAAAATTCTTTCAAATAGAAAGCTACATAATCGAGAAGTAACATAGGCTAATTTTAATCTAATTTCAGGGTAATTACATAGGTATTATACTTTGTCTTTTTAACTTATTGTAAAATTCTATGCCTGAAATAAATTACTTTATTATTATATTATTATAATTCCCACGGGATCGGGACTTACGCGGGTGAAACCGCGAAGCTGGTACAAATATGAAGTAATAAATGAAGCCTCTACTGTTGTACAAGTTGATAATAAACCTCATGGAACAGCTGACTGCAGACGGGGAAAGTGGACTTGTTAGTTTTATAAATTGTTGTTTGATGTTGCGCGTGCGCCGGGCTATCCGATACGATGATTTATCACATCTTCTGATTTATACTGGCTGATTCATTGTTTGACTTTCTCTTTAAATATGTATGCAATATATTTGTCGTACGTAACCGTTATGGCATATGCTAATGTATCCCAAAAATTAAGATTTATTATCGTTAAAGATGTATTCGTTGTAAACATTATATGCCAATGTATTCCAAAAATAATTTACGTTCTGCTGTTCCTTTCGTTGTCAAGTCATACTTACTGTTTTCTTACTGTTTTTGTTAAAATGATTCAATAAATTCGGACTTGAACCCGCGTCTACTGGTAATCCATATATTTGGAAGCTTTTTTTTTTTTTCAAAATCTGTATTTCGTAATTGTGGGTAACATTTTAGAAATAATGCTTAGAAACCAAAGTAAAATAAAAAGTCTATACATTGTCTAGTACCCATATTACAAGCCTTATTGCCGAGTATGATAAGATGTCGCTACGCAGACTACGTACACAGTATTGCTATCAATATTGCAAGCTAGGCTTAGTTTGTGCTACGCACAAACTAAGCCTAACGTAAAGCAGTAACGATTTTGCGGGAATTTTCGCGCATTTATTCAGATTAGGTCGCGTGTCGCTTTGTGTTGAGGTGTTGAGGTGTAGACAAAACGTGCAGACATGTGACTGTGTTTTGTCTGTCTTTGAACAGATGTTATCTACGTGACGATGTGTCATAACTTAACGGGTTATCTCTAGTTGAATAACTAGATTTACTTTTACATAGGGTATGTTTTAAATACTGTAAAAGTAAATCAAATGCGGTTTCACCCGGGTAAGTCCCGATCCCGCGGGGTTTTCCATAAAACCCTACCTTCATATTATAAAGGACTCTTCAAATTTCATGTCTCTAGGACCAGCGGTTTGGGCTGTACGTCGAGTCATTTAGTCAGTCAATACAATGAATTTTATGAATAACTAGCTGCGTCCTGCGGTTTCACCCGCGTATGTCCCGATCTCGTAGGAATATCGAGATCAAAAGAAGCCTATGTTACTCCTTGATAATGTTGCTTTCTATTGGTTAAGGAATTTTTGAAATCAGTTTAGTAGTTTCGAAGCCTATGCATTACGAACAAACAATTCAATATTTCCTATTCATAATCTTTCTTATCTAATATATAAAATTTCCATGTCACAGTGTTAGTTACCGTACTCCTCCGAAACGGCTTGACCGATTTTTATGAGATTTTGTATACGTATTCAGTAGGTCTGAGAATCGGCTACTATCTATAATTTATAAGGCAAAACAACGTTTGCCGGGTCAGCTAGTATTAGTATAGATATAGATAGACTATGATGGAACTTAACTAACTAACTCTGACCTAAATGACTAATAGCCGTGAAATTTGAAGAATCTTCGAGTGCATCGGTTCCTAGTTACAAACTTCCAACGTTGGTAGTTATAAGTTATGAATAACAAAATAACTCTTTTAAAGAGTCAAGAGGACACCGAGGTAACGATTACACGAATTAGTCATACTGGAAAGTCTTTCAGACCACCGACTTTTTCGTCAAAGAATTGACGCCACCGACATTCCGACAGGACTTTTTTTTACTATTCTTTTTACGCTTTACGTAAGAAATGACGTTTTGTTTTTAATATATTAAACTTGTAACTATTATTGTCAATCACTGTCGCTGTCATTATCACTGTTAAGTGTTCACCTGGTAGGTAATTGAAGACCTTCAAATAGTACAGGCCAGAAAATACAGACTAAGACGACTGATTCCGTTACCTATCATGGCCAGTTTCTAAATAGGTAAAGGCCAATGCAAAAGTCTTACTTTGACTTTTACTTTTGAGGAAATAAATGACTGAAGTGCGAGTAACAAATAAAAAGGCGACAGACACTCATAAGTCCTCTATCACGAAATGGCATCGCACATCAGTTTATCTGCATGTTTATCCGACGGGCCAGATAGTGTCCATCCTTTGCACCTTCCTCTCGCACCCGACGCCACCAGTGAACATAAACTATCGGCTGATATAAAATACTGCGTCTGCGCAACTAACTTTTAAAGCTGCGGTCGAAATATTTGAATGGTGACCTTCCTTTCCATAGTCCCACAGACGATGGGCAACATGAATCATCGAATGATGAATCCGACACGATTTGAATACTTTTAATAATAATACTGTGAAATTACTTTACTGTTTAGATCGATGGTTATGAAGTTAAACTCATTTTTCGGTTAATCGCGTGGTGTTTGAAAATGAGTAGAATTTCTATCCTACATCGCGAAAATAAAAAAAAATCGATAGATATGTAAACTACTACTAGTTATAAATACTAGCAGAGCATACTATATTAAACTAAGACCTAGGCATTGCGTAATACCTAACGTTTTTAGAGTATCTTCTATAAATATAAAATTGTCCTGACCGATCTATATATCAACGGAGAGCCTTAACGGCTAGGCCTAGAGACAAGCAATTTGAAGACTGTGTTCTTTGTGATGTGTAGGTATCCACTAAGAAATTGTTTTTGGAAAATCCCGCGGGATCGTTGACTTACGCGGGTGAAACCGCTAGGCGCTGCTAGTAAAGAATACCTAGAAAACATACTCTTTAGTAGCAGCGCCTAGCGGCTTAGCCCACCAATCAATATTCTATCGTCTATCCAAACCCACAAATGCTGCAGTTCTGAGTATTTTTCTATGACGCACGTGATTTATTAGAGTTTGTTAATGTGTTTACCACCGCTGTTAAACATGTCTCTATTTAGCATTGCATAGACAGGGTCACCTCTGGTCTAGGTCAGAATTGGGGCGAATACAGGGTAGCTACTATGATAAATGCGTATGCCATTAAGGGGTAAATTGCTTTGAAATTCTTTTTGCCTTTTTTGAACGAAGTAGTATCCTAATGCCCGGTTTGTATATTCCAAATATCATTGAAAGTTACGGACAGTAGGTAGAGTTAACTATTTTCTACAAGACCAAACTGAAAACCGTTCTAAACGTTGCGTAACATTTTGGATAGAATAATGTATAAAACTTTACCAAAGTTATAGAGAGTTTTGCAATGTTTGGATCGGTTTCGGTGAGTTCTGTGGCGCATTGGGCAAATACCCGACTGGAAAGCAGAAGTTGCGGCTTCGATTCGACCACAACAAGTACAATATCTAGTAATTATGTTTTAAATAAATATTTGTTTCTGGTCTGGGTGTCTAAATACTACTATTTTATATTTTACTATTAGGTAAAATAAGTATACGTATTATAGCCGTTTTTCAGTCATCGTAATGCAAGCCTAGTAGCTTAGCATGGGGCTAGATGGATGTGTGAAACACAGAATTTAATTATTTGGAATAGTTTTGAGATTCGACTCTTTATTTACTTTTTCCTTTGATATTGACAGTTCTTTGTTTACATTTTTGATCTAACACTCTGATATAGAGTATATCCTACTTAATGTCCGTAGGTAAAGCCATAGACTAAATTAACTATATTTAATCTATGCTAATACGAATAGTATGTATTTGAATATAGAAACCGGCCATAAGTCGATTGTCCATGAAAGTATGTTTATGAATTGTTGATGCGAGGTATGAGTTTGCTTGTTGTTCAAACTACTTAGGACGTCTTTGAAATTGACTAATTTTCTTTTTTCTGTTTAGCCTTTTTTGATGGGAAAGTCAGATTGTTTTTTTAAGTAGCTACATAAACTGTTATTTGCTGGTACAATAACTTATTTTCTCTTCGATTTTGTAATCATGTTGTGATTTTGGCCGGGTATTGCTCAAGGCCCTGATTTCCGTATTAAAATGGACCGAAATTTCGTTTTAACATCATAAAATTCCAAGAAATAATTTGCAACTGAACTGCAATTGAAACTTTATTGACTCTGAAATGTTTGGAAAACGATATTCTCTAAAGATAATTGTATAGAAAAATCGTATTTTGATTTAAGATTAATTTTGATATTAAAATGAAAATTTTAACAATTGTAATAAGCGAATTGCCCATCAGTTTGTTCATTTCTCTTTTTGCGATAAGAGAGAAAGAAGAAAAATTAGAAAATGTTGCCTGCAAGAGATCGCTTTTGGCACCTAGTTTTAAGTTGTGTATGTTTTATTTGTCATGTAATAAATGAATATTGCAAGACGTTGCACACAGCTCAATTTATCCCCAAACTAAGCACTAGGCATGTACTACGGGTACTAGACGGATACGTACTATTAGACACCTAATTGATTTTGTGTGTAGGTACCTACAATAAAGATTTTATTAATTGATTCATTCTATTTACAAGGAAAAATAGCATTCAAAAATTTTCACTTGCGGCGAGGCTTGAACTCGCGTCTTTGGCTTGAACCCAAAGACGCGAGTTTAAGCCTCGCCGCAAGTGAAAAAATTTTTGAATGCTATTTTTCCTTGTAAATAAATTTTCTAAACAAAAAATAGCCTTGAGCTACATACAAAAATTAATAGAAATTTATATGATTCATTCTAATTTCCCGTTTTCCATTGTTTCAGGTACGAGAAGTGGGACCGGGATAGAGGCGGGGGCGGGGGCGGTGGCGGCGGCGGTGGCGGTGGCGTTGCGGGCAGCGGTTCGGGCTCGACTGCCGCGTGGTCGAGCCGCGACCGCGAGCGCGACCGCGAACGCGAGCGGCAAGCGCGCGCGCATCAGATGTCGCACGCGCACGCCGCCGAACCAGACGCCTCGTCGCTCTTCCCGGCACCTATCAGGGTAAGTCGTTGCTGCTCATTTATTTTAGTATAGAAATTAAACTCATTATCGGCCGAATACAGAAACGCAACTCAAAATTTGAGTTCTACTTAAACAATTAGGCAGCACTCAATCTCATAAATTACTCATACTAATTTAAAATTTAGAAGCTGCTCAATTATTTAATTTCACCTCAAATTTTAAATGGCGTTTCTGTATTCAGCTGTTACACCTGTAAAGGTCTCGAAACGTTGGGCATTGAAATAATATTTCAACCGAAAAATGAGTTTAATTTTAATCCAACATTGTGAAAACAGAAGAAAAATCTGTGGTATAGAATCCTACCTAACCCAACTACAAACTCATCACTTTTTCCCTTCCTAAAGTCTTTTCCATTCATTGGTTGCCTGGAAGAGATCGCCCATAGGCGAAAAAGCCGCCCTTTGTGCCTCTTTAGTAATTTGGTTTTCTTTTGAACAAATAATGACAGAAAACCCACCACACATTTTATAAAAAAGAAAACAAACAAAAAGGAAAATCAAAACGGTAAAACAATTACCAAAAAAAAACATACGCGACGAATTGAGAACCCTCCTTTTTTTGGAAGTCGGTTAAAAACTAAGGAGCCGTGTGTTGTGTCATGTCAATGAGGATCTGCCTCGGCATAAGTTGCGTCTACAGAGGCGAGACGCTCAATAGACTAATGAAATCGTAAGTGAAGATAATAATGTCCAACAGCCTAATAAGCACACGCTTACCGTTTATTTATACTGTGCTACAAATAACATAGTGCTATTTACGCGCGATCTAGATGTCGATAAATATAAAGAACGTAATAAGCCTAAATTATCTATAGCTTTAGAGTACCATTAGAAGGACGAGATGGCATATTTATTTCTCTGCGGGAAGTAACGTAAAACCTTTTAAATTATTCACTTTACAATTAACCTTGTGTACGGAACCAAGGTTCTTGCAAAAATGTCTCTGATATATGTACGTCGAAATGAAGGTCTTCTACGCAATCACTTGTAATAGTATCACGATTCCATACGTTGTCCTGACCGTGATGATGACCCTTTGATCCGCGGTACCTTTACGTGGTATTTATTTTTAGATTTTGCAACAAATATACTACGTAAATGAGATGTGAAATGAGATGTGGATTCGTGTAAGTCCCGATCTCGTGGATATTTTCGATGGTCATCATCATCCGAGCGATGTTCCTGGTTGCATCCTTTTTTTACGTCTCCACTTCGCACGATCTTGGGCATCCCGCGTAGTGAGGCCATTTGCACGCATATCCGATCTTACAACGTCAAAGTACTTACTGATGGATTAACCCACAACCTTTACCGCTAATAGTAGTGAGCTGAGTGTTTTCTTTATATGATGTAGGCATCCGATAAGAAAAGATTCTCGAACATTATCATGGGATCGGGAATTATGTGGTTAAAACTGCAGGACACAGCTAGTTTTCAATATTCTTCTTGTGCACCACCAAGGATACTGTTCTACATGCCCTATAGTTTTGATACCCATTTCTATTTCATATGCCGTTTGTATCCCAACCATCTACCGTATTGTTTGGGATCTTTCCATTTGCAACATTCGTCGTTGCTGTGTTTCACATGCAGGTTAACAAACCATACAATGCATTGTTTATGAAGTCAATATTACCATATAATTTTCTGTTTTGGTGTCATGCGCCTGCAGACGTGCAGGTGCAAACAATAGAGGAATTTTACAAGTCATATATTATTATATTAGTTCTTTGTTATTGTTTTTGGAAAACAGTTTTCTTTGTGGCCTGAAGTTTTTTCTTTTTAAAATTATGGCTTTGATATTTCCTATGTTTATTACTCAAGGCATTCTTAAGCTAAAAATAATAAACCAATAAACATTCTACTGGAAATATTTTACAAGGAGAAATGCATTATCAAATATCGTGCCAAGGGAGAATTTGTGATGATGCATTTCTCCTTATAAATATTTTTATAAACTATTTCCGAGCAAAATCATTTTCTTCTTTTCTTTTAAAAACATGGTCTCATTAGGTTTTGATATTTGGGTGTTTTACAATTCATAGGTAGTACTAGTAAGTTAAATTGTGTATCTTAAATTCTTCTTTATTCACTTTGCTATGTAAACTTTCCTATATATCTTGAAAATCAGTAAACAAACATAAAACAAGTACTTCTTTTTTGTTTACAACAAATGGTTAAAGCAACTTGACCCCGGACCCATCTTTCCATAGAGTTACTTAACCTTGAAAATGTAAATTTGTATTGTTTAACGATCAGTATTCAAATTGATTTTCCAACGTACAAACAAAGGACATGGAAGAGTTACCTGTCTGTCTGTCGTTAGTAAATGCTTATTACTAATGAATTTGAACGCGTTGCATTTGTTTTGTTTGAAAACTACCTTGGTGGCCGGGGAATATCTAAAAATAGCTATGCAGAGAGCTAATAATAGCTCCCTCGCGAGGTGGCTATTTTTACGCGACGAGGAAAATCAAACCATAAATGCTCATACGCTCTTGTCCTCGAAGTCTGGTAGTGCCGTTTTGAACACGAGGTAGCTCTCTTTTAAGAGAACCGAATCTAGCATTAGGGGACGATCTGTCTATAACAGATCCCTGACGGTTGCCCGTGGGGGTGGCCTGACGGTACAGCGGACCCCTCTCTTTATACCCTTGCTGATCATAGCTGGGGACGCTATAACATATATGCGTAGGTATTAGAGAACTGGGTTTGCTTGTCCTCGAGGTCATCGCCAGCACTTTTATAAGGTCCAAGTGATGAGCGGCTTTATAGCTCCGGTGCCTGTCTGGATAACAGGTACAAGGCAGTTCTCCTTTATCGACAGCTGAACACTAGCTTTAAGGACAAGATCTGTCTATAACTGATTCCGGATTGTGTTCTTAAGGGGACCTTACGGTACAGCGGACCCCGACTGGAACGCCTTAAGGCTGTCAAGTGGGGACGCTATATAGTTGATAGATTAGTTATGGAAGGGGGTTGTCCTGTTATTTCTTTCGGTTTCACACAAATAGATATCCGATCCCTTACATTTTTATTTGTTTAAGTTTTGATCATAATATTTGCCTTTATAAGCGAGGCGTAAAGCGCCTTTTAAGCCTCAGATTACATAGTCAAACCAGTCCTCGAAGCAGATGTTTTTAACTTCGTTCCGTTTGAATTGTTATTAACCACGTTGATTGCAAAATAGTGCCTATTTATAGACGCTTTGCCGGTGTTACCGACTGCTGCTCCTACACCGATGAAATTTTATATATTAACACTATGACAGTCAGTCAGTCACTTGGTAAGTTAAGTTTTTGTCGATCTGCTTTCTTCTATAACTTCCTTGCAATTACGCAACGGATTTTTTAATATTGTTTTCAGTATCATTTAGTGTTATCATTAGGGTTCCGTACCTCAAAAGGTATTGGTATAAAAAAGTACCCTTATTAGATCACTTTGCTTTTGCATCACTTATTAGAATGCTTGTATTTGGTAAGTACTACTTTAAATCTAAGTACAAGCTGCCATGTTACTATTTTGTTGTTAAATTTTGGGGTTTTTCTGCAGATTATATAAATAAGTTCTGTATTTGTATAATAAATAGCTGGTAGGTTGTTGTTCATATTTCGATCGTCATTAGTTTCTGTTTCGATCGTAATTACTCTCTGTTTCCACTGTCTTTGGCTTCTATTTAGATCGTCATTGGTTTCTGTTTCGATCGTCATTAGTTTCTGTTTTGATCGTCATTAGTTTCTGTTTCGATCGCCCTTTTGATTTGGTTTCGATCGTTATAAAGGTGTAGCTAGATTCAAAAATAATACTGAAGCAAATCGGACTCTACGCGGTATTTTTCAGTAAGTAATTTCTACGTCAAAATCCAACGAAATAAATGAAATTAAATAAGCTAAATAGGTAGTAAATAAATGTAAAAAGGTTGTTACGGGTGAAATTGGAGTTAACGGATTATCTCACACCCATAATGTTGCCGTCCGTAATTAAAAAAGTTCATCGGTGAAGGCGAAACATGAATGTTTGCGGACCGCTCCGACCAAGTTCGTATGTATGTAGTTCGGAGATATCTATACATTATTTTATAAGTACAATTTTTTTTAAATTGCGACAAATTGGGACCTCCTTCTTTTTTTGGAAGTCTGTTAAAAAGGAAAGATATATTTGTCGGCTCAGTTAATGTAACGGATGCAAAACTGAGCCACTTTTTAGGGTTCCGTGCCCAAAAGGTAAAAACGGAATCCTTTTACTAAGACTCCGCTGTCCGTCTGTTTGTCTGTCACCAGTCAAACAGACGAACACAAATACCCCTGTTACGATATTAACAGAGAAATTACAATAAACGGAGTGTTTATGTACTATCAACAACGAAAGTGCGTATACGCCGTAAGGTCTTATTTCGCTTGCAAGGATCGAAACTCGGTACGAATTGCTTTTTATATAAGACCGCTATGCTAACCAGACACTTACGCATGGAGTTGAAATTTAGATACACAATGATGGTCACACATTTATATTTATAGATATACCTATATCAATGTGTGTATAATATGATTATTACACGCTCGGCGCTCTTTTCAAACAAACCTTTCGGCTAACTGGATACCCACTTTTGTTGTTGATAGTACATATGTATGTAATTCCTTTGTTTTCAATCGAGCGTGCATCGCGGAGATGATCACGTGTCCTCGACACACGTCACGTGATCATGTAGGAACGTGTCATATACGCAACATGTACATAGCTCTCTACGTGAATTTATGTTATAAAAAATCTGTTGATGTTTTTTTTTTCAAGTCAGTTTAAGCGCGCTATGATAATGCGGCGTTGTCGATATATAAGCCGTCTTTCAGCTGTTTGAAACCACGGTACCGCCAAGCTGGGTTAAAAATTTAGTTTATTTATTATTATTACTTACACTTTCCTGGAACAGTAGCTTTTTGAAAAGACTATCGGTTTCGTTCCCAAGAGACATGTCGAAACTTTTACTCCCAATGTTTTATTATAATTATTATAACACAGTGTTATTATTATACGACATTTATGTTTAAGAAATTGTGTCTTATTCCAATTTTTACACGGAACCCTTCGTGCGTGAGTCTGTCTCGAACTTGGCCGGTACAATGTTAGTTTTCTCATAGCATGGTATACTCGGTTCATTTAAATAACACTACTAGCTGACCCGGCCGCCTCTCCTGATTCTAAGCTACCTTCCCAACAATTTTCAGCCAAATCGGTTCAGCTGTTCTTGACTTATAAGTAGGTAGTGTAACTAACACGACTTTCTTTTATACAGATAGAAGATATACGATTTTAAACTGACATGGTTGTTTTCACTACAAATATTATTAAATAACGGCGCGGCACGCGAATTAAGAAGGAGATAGTTCGATATGGACGCCCTGTCATCACCTACCTGAAATTTCCAGTCTCGTAAACAAGCCAGTTGAAATTACTGGCGAAATATCGAGCTCCGTCCAAAAACAAATTTAAACATGGTAAATGGAAAATACCCCGTTATTTAATAGTATTTGTAGATGGAAGATATTATATAGATAAATTGTAAACAAACACACCGCCCCAAAAACGTAATACCCATTCACTTCATTTGTTCACCCATTTGTCCCCGACAATATACATAGTTTACATAAAACATTTACATGAAATAAAACAGGTGCATTTTATACAAGCTGAATCTGAAATTAAAGATAAAAGGGGTCGCACTGTCGTGCTGTTTGTAGAGAGAATTTTTGCGATGCTCTTGAAACATTGATGGTACCGCTGAGTGCTAGACGCCGCGTCTCGCGCCGCGTGCAGTGCACTTCTCATTTTGTACACCAAGTTTCTATTTCTGTAACGATTTCAAGTGCTATTGTACGGGCACAAGTTTTTAAATATAGTTTGATTTGTGTTTTCGTGAGGAATACGACGTACTGTGCTAGGGCATCATAGGTTTGAAAGTATGGGATATTCGCCAATCCAAGGTCTTCCGTGGCGTTTTCTGCCTAACGTGTTTATGAGGGGAGACCCGCGCCCTACAGTAGGACAAAGTAGCAGGATAACTATTTTGCTGATTATTATTCTGTTTAATTTAGAACTAACTGACCCGGCGAACTTTGTTCCGTATTAGAGGTAAAAAAAAGAATCCTATGTCTGTCTCCTAGTTCTAAGCCTCCCACCAATTTTCAGCCAAATCGGTTTAGCTGTTCTTGAGTTAGATTTAGATTTGTTGCGTCTTGCAGTTTTGCCTGTGATCCGGGATGTAAAATAGCCTATATCCTTCTCCAAATATATGTCTAACTCTTTTGCAAAATTCTTTAATTTAAGTTTTATTAAATTTTGCTCTTAATGAAGAAACTGACTGTTATTCGTGATCAGCATCGCCCCGCGGTTTCACTATTCAATTTTGTGGGATAATGATAAGAAACTTTACAAAGATCATCGAACATCCTCTAACTTCTAATACTATTTTAGTAATAATATCTAAGAAGTACCTAGTCTGTATGTACATACTTAGGTACGTGTCTAGTCCCAAATCGCGTGATCGAACACAGTAAAAGTGAAGTATACGATTTTATAGCGGGGGAATAGTTGTTTCCTACGAGTCTGGTAACGTAAAACACTCTTGGTAGCACGATATCTTCAACAGAAGTTCTTGTTTACATGAATAACTTAAATTATTGAAGTTTTTTTCCCCTTTGTCTTTACGAAATTATTTAAAAAGACAATTTTATTTAATGGTTCCTTAAGATGAATTGATTGACGTAAGAATTTTTAAAATCGGTAGGAACAATCATACAAGAAAGCATATAATAGGGTTGCTAAATCTCTTTCCTTAGGTGTTGTTAAAGGCGACTAAGGGATCTCAGGGAGACTGACACCGCGCCGGGGAGAACTTAAGTTTTGCACTTTAAGTTCTCCCCGGCGCGGTGGCGGATAAACTGCTTGGTCCCTAGGAGGGCTGGTGTCAGGCCGGTTTGTTGTTTTATTCACGTAAATTCCGATCTCACTTATCAGACTTATGCGTATGAAATTGCAGAGCACAACTGGCTAGCTTTACTTATAAAACCCGATCCCAATGCGATAGGCACCTGTGGCGGAAGAGGTAGGCGTACTACAACGGATTTGTAGGGGTTACAGGTTCAAATCCTGTCAGGGGCAGTATTTTGGAAAGCAAGTGTTAAATTAAATATTAATCTTCGATACAAATCTACTATTAATTTTTTTAAACTAACACGATTGGAAGTCATAAGTTAAAACATAGTCGAAACGTCGAGGTAAGAAAATTGAAAAGTTAAAAATCACGCGATTAGACCCGGGAAATACAAAATTATGAAATCCTCTTATATCTTATCTTATCTTATATTTAAACTTTATTTCTTAGTGTTAATCCACACTTAGGAATACTGCTTTTTGAAAAAAATGCTTTCAAAAACTACGGCTACTACAGCCCCCGGCTACCCGGGGGCGACCCGTGGCGAAGCGGTTAACGCTTTGGTTCGGATTACCAATAGTCGCGGGTTCGAATCCCTTAAGTTTTTGAAAGCATTTTTTCAAAAAGCAGTTATCTTATATTATTATAAAGCTAAAGAGTTTGTTTGTTTGAACGCGCTAATCTCAGGAACCGCTGTTGGTCTGATTTGTAAAATTATTTTAGTGTTGGATAGTCCATTTATTGAGGAAGGCTATAGGCTAGTATTATATTTTCAAAATGAAATTAGGCGGACAATGTCGGGGACACTGCTAGTTAATCTAATATATAAAATTTCCATGTCACAATGTTAGTTACCATACTCCTCCGAAGCGGCGCGACCGATTTTTACCAAATTTTATATGCGTATTCTGTCTGAGGTCTTAGAATCGGCTACTATCTATAATTTATAAGGCAAAACAACGTTTGCCGGGTCAGCTAGTAATAAAACAAAATTCTCATACATCAAATAAGTATTAAATGGTAATAGTTTCTAAATATATTTGAAGATCATTAACCTTAGATGATACCACCCACAGATAAACAGTCTGATAAAGATAATAGTAGCAGATAAACAATCTGTCCTTGCTTGTTATTTTGACTTGTTTTCTAGAAAATATATTGTAGTAATACGAGGATTAGGATTAGTAGTGAATTCGCTGGGGATGTTGATATGTCGACAGCTAATTTAACAAATGAAAGGTTCTTAGTTCGATTCATCGATAAGTTTGAGTGATATAGTCTATACTAATACTAATCTATACTAATATTATAAAGAGGTAACGTTGGTAATATGTATGTATGTATGTATATTGGGAGTAATCATCGAAACTACTGGACCGATTTCAAAAATTCTTTCACCATTAGAAAGCTACATTCACCCAAAGTAACATAGGCTTTTGATCCCGATATTCCCACGGGATCGGGACTTACGCGGGTGAAACCGCGGGAATCTGCTAGTATCAAATATGTCTTGTTACTAGATGGTCCTTCTGAAGTCAACTACACTAACGGACACATTAACTGCATCAAACTTCTGGTTTACTTTCAAATGAATATTTTAATAAGTACCTTTGCAAACCTTTTACTTTTATTTACTAAATGCAATGGTGACAGATGGACAGACGGACAGACAGCGAAGTCTCAGTAACGGATTGGGTACGGAACCCTAAAAACGACGACTGGCCCTTAATAATTAAAAATGGAACTGCAGTAAAACAAATGAAAAAGTTTGTGTACTTAATTAAAATAATTATTTCGAAGTCGCCTTGTACTTTGATGCAGTTTATTTGTCCGTCAGTTTAGTTTCTGGTAATTTAAAAGCACTGTGCCCATATTAAGGGATATTGAATTAAGAGAGATTACTGTTGAGCGGAAGAAAAAGACGTACTGTTCCGAAAATAATTATTACCTTTACTCGCTGCGCCCCGCGGTTTCAATCGCGTAAGTCCCGATCCCGCGGGAATAACGGGATAAAAAGCCTACGTGTTACTCCAGGTAATCGGTTATATACCTACCAGTAAATAAAACAGTTAATAGACACGTGCAACACCTGGATATTTACGATCGAAGTATTAATATGCAACCGGCGACCTTGCCAAGGTGACAGACAGACACAACTCATACAACTGGTTTTAAGTAGCCCAAGAATTTTTTACGTAAAACCGTCGTCGTCGAGATTGCATTCGATTTCCTCGTTGAGGTTAAGAGGACAGTCTACCTACTCTTTTCTCCATACAAACTTTATAAACGTAGTCGACTGTTTCCTCCCTGGATAAAGACATAAGATTAAATATGTTTAAATGCCATAAGTCCTATATCAGCCATGACATGCTCCTACGTTTTTTTTAATTTTTAATTAGAATAGAAATAAAATTAGAAAAATAATACGTATGGTCATGGCTGATATAGGACTTATGGCATAAACATAGTTTTTCTAATGTCTTTCCAGGGAGAAAGCAGTCGACTACAGAGTAGATAGACTGTCCTCTTAAGAGGGGCACTGAACCCGCTTATTTAGGATGTTGTAGAGTTCCGATTGTTCTGTCTGTCTGTAGATAGTTTTAATTAATAGTTATAATTTCTACTTAAAAAAATGTGTGTTGTTTCTGTCTTTTTCTGTGTTTTTTCTGTATTTTTTTGGCTGCGTTTTTTCTGTATTTTTTGTTTTATGTTTTGATAATTTGATACAATCAATTTACATATATCATGCGGCAGATTCAGATGCTATGACGATTTCTTTTAATGCAATACAATTTTACTAACCATTGAAGTGATATGCTCTGGCGCTGTTAGTAAGTAAATAGAGTATTATAGAAGATACCTAATATAAAAGACCTTGGAAACGTAAACAGCGATAAAACGAGACAATGAATGATTGTACGAAACCGCACCTCGATATGACTTGCATCCGCGAATGTATAGGTAACGTTATTTATCCGATATATGCGGACAGACGGTAGCGTTGTTCAACTGGTAATCGTACAATCAGGGACTTAAGGGGACAGTCTACCTACTCTTTTCTCCATACAAACTTTACAAACGTAGTCGACTGTTTCCTTCCTGGATAAAGATATTAAAAATACTATGTTTATGTCATAAGTCCTATATCAGTCTGATGAAAAAAATCAAAACAGTCGACTACGTTTGTATGAAGAAAGAGTAGGTAGACTGTCCTCTTAAGTGGATTTGACGGCGTCTGTTGCGCGTCGGGCGAAGGTCCGACTGCAATGCAGAAGGTTGCGGGTTAGATTCCCGTCGGGTGCAGGTTTTTTTGCTTAATAATAAATATTTGTTTTTGGTCTGGGTGTTTTTTATGTAGGTATATCATATGTATGTATGTATGTATGTATTAAAAAAGTATAAAATGTATTACATATATCCTTAGTATAATTACATAGTTTAGGGCAAGATTGCGCTGTGTGTAATGTCGTGCAATATTTTTTATTAATATTCAGTTGAGAATTTTTTATTTGAATTTATCAGATAGTTTTAACTTTTTAAGTTAACTAAATATTTTTTTTATTTATTTAAAATTATTTTTAATTAATTGTGAGGTGTCTAAACAGGACGAGCATTCTTAATATAAAAGAGAAATTAAAGACATTTTTCGGTTTGAATCGCGTGGTTTTTATTACTTTTAGCATTGTTACAACGCTCAACGTTTCGAGACCTTTCCAGGTCTCTTCTTCAGGATAGACTAAGATGTGATTTGTCATTCTATTGTATTAAAAAGTTACAGTGAGACTACCGTCTTATTATTAAAAACTATTAAAATGTTATCAAAAACGTTCCTGTCTACGCAGGTTCCAAATCGCAGGTTCATCTTTAATTTCAATACAACATCGCGAAAACAGAAGAAGAATCTATATAAAAGAGAAGATAAAGAGTTATTTTCAGAATGTCTGTCTTATTTAGACACCACACAATTATGATTTTAACAGCCGAATACAGAAACTCAACTTATAATTTGACGCGTAGGTACTTAAATAATTGAGCAGCTTCTAAATTTAAAAATAGTTTGGGAAATTTTGAAGTTGAGAGGTGCTTAGTTGATTAAGTAGAACTCAAATTTTGAGTTGCGTTTCTGTATTCGGCCGGAAGATGTAAAGCAATTTGTGAATGTGGATGTGGTCAACTTCTTTTGACGCTAACTGTACACACGAGTATAGCAAACATTGAACGCTTGGTAGCGTTATGTAGGTAGATGTTTTAGTGAGGCGACATACAGTCGGATAAGGAAGCCTTGTATCGGAGGTGCAAGTGGGGGGAATCGATTAGATATCCCGCGTTCAGCACGCAATCTAGACTGTAAATAAATAAATAAATAGCTATTGCACGACATTACATTCTTTCTGCCGACTACCACTAAAGTTAGCCTCGCTCAATCTCTCATGCTCCCCATCCTCGACTATGCCGACATCTGCTACCTCGATTTGACTGAAGAGCAACTCGATAAACTTGAGCGACTCCAAAATGTCTGTATACGGTTCGTTTTCGGTTTGCGCAAGTATGACCATGTTTCTGATTTTCGCCATAAGCTCAAGTGGTTGCCAATCCGCCTTCGCCGGAATGCTCATATTCTATGCTTTCTTTACAAAATCCTGTTTGCTCCCTTCTCTCCTCACTACTTGAGAGAATGTTTCAAGTTTCTTAGCGATTCTCATGAAAGAAAACTTCGCTCTACTGAATCCCTACTTCTTCAAGTACCTGTTACAAATTCCACCTTATACAGTAAATCGTTTGCTGTTCAGTCTGTAATCCTCTGGAATTCTCTCCCACAACTTATCCGATCTGCTAAGTCCTTGCCCATTTTCAAGGCTATGGTGACAAATCACTATCTCAGTACTCTCTGATATTTATGTGTTATTGTATATTTTATTATGCTTATGTTGTATAATGTATGCTAATAGTTTGCGTTTATTCAATGTTTATGTAAGTATGTGTAATGTAAAATTTAGTAATATATGTACTGTTTGGTTATGTATTTATATAAGTAGTCTATTTATGTTTGTATTAATGTTTATACTTGAATTATATTATGTATAAGTATGTATATCTATATGTATTATTTATGATATTTTTACCACTTATCTTAAAACTAAGATATGAGGTAATCTCTAGGTGCACTGCCTACCACTCAAGCTGTTACAGTTCTACTCCATCCAAAGGTTGCCTGGAAGAAATCGCTTTCAGCGATAAGGCCGCCCATTTGTGCAACTTATTTTTAAGCTTGTTTAGTATTTACTTTTGTATATGTGTTTTTTTCTCTATTTATGTTGTGCAAATAAAGATTTCTATCTATCTATCTATCTATCTACATACAACGCAAGCTAGCCCCAAAGTAAGCACTGGGCTTGTACTATGGGTGCTAGACAACGGATATACTAATGCTTTTTTTTGTAACATACACACACATGATACATAGAAAACACCCAGACCAGAAACAAATATTAATGTTTAAGCATAAATATCTGCGGCGGGAATCGAACCCGCAACCTTCTGCATTGCAGTCGGGCATTGCACAGAGGTCATAAAGGCGCATACTATAACCTAAACTCAGAATTTAAGTAATAATTTTATTGTTGATGTATGTATGTAACGAAAAATATTAAAGAGGCCCGCGGTTTTACTTGTGTAGGTCCCGATACTGTGGGAATATCGGGACCAAAAGTAGCCTATGTTACTCCTCGATAATGTAGCCTTCTATTGGTGTAAGATTTATTTAAATTTAAATTGGTCTAGTAGTTTCAGAGATTACCCGGAAAATACATACATAAATGTGACAAACATTAATTACCTCTTTATAATATTAGTATAGTATAGACTAGTGTAAGTCTCGATCCCATGGAAATTTTGAAAAACTCTTTCCTAACGAACGCATGCCTACATTACACCATAATATGATGTCCTTCAAACGGTTTAAGCTGTTCTATCCATCGGTCAGTCAGGACAAAGCATATAAATAGATTTCATGTACCTACTATTAAGACAGAAATATCCCCTTAATGAAGTTTTTGATTGTTTCATTCGCTGTTTGTTTGTACAGCTGTATACGCGAGTTGTCTAGTCGAAACTAACCGTATATATCTATACTCTCCTATAATACAGCTCCTTTTCAAGTAACGTTTGTGGGTGGAGTTTAATTACGCTTGTGTTTTGCTCTTTAGTGATAGTGTTATGCTTGTGTTGTGCATGTGCTTGTGCTGCGAGCATATGCACAACTCTGAATTGGGTCATACGTTTGTAATTTAGATAAGGCGGTTTTTGATGTCGCTGGTTGCTTTTTGAAATGGAAGATGGATTGAACTTTTTATGTCGTATGATATCGCGTGGCTAATAGAATTTGATTGCAAATTGAATGTTGTAAAATGAGAAAATTCTTCGTTGTTTACATTTGGATTTCTCCGAAAAGTCTTTGTAAGTCTGGTTTAAATTATTTCAAACCAGCATCGCCCGGGTGCCCGTTTTAAAACACGTCAGTTTTATTGCGAATTCCCCCTACATCTAAACTTTTGCATAATAGGTATTAATGGGATGTAGAATCTAGAATCTGAGTAAATTAAATAATATTTCAGGTTTTTTATATTTAGAGTTGGCAACCCTACCCTATTTGTATCTCATTTATGTGGTTTCAACAGTACAGTTGTTTTGAATTTAGCTAAGCATGTCCCGTCATCTCGGTTTCGGTCTGCTGCACTCTTGTCTTCAATACATAGGTACATACATACATGTACTATCAACAACAAAAGTGTCTACCCACCGTAAGGTCTGATTTCGCCTGCAACGTAAATTTAGATTAATTTAGTAAAGATAACTACGACTTTATTGTTAATTGTTATCTACCTACTACCTACCGTCTGCTTGCATGCGAATTTAGATACACAATAATTGTCTCACATTTGATATTTATAGATATACCTATATCAATGTGTATATTATATGCTTATTCCAATTTTCACGCTTGGCGCTCGGTCCGAACGAATATTTCGGCTGACTGGGTAGCCACTTATGTTGCTAATAGTACCTATATGCTAGTACCCATTTGTAGTAAACATCTATCTAGAGTAATTTAAAACTGCGTATTTACCATATTAGATAGATAGATAGATAAATAAAATTCTTTATTGTGGCCTCTGTGGCGCGTCAAAGGCCCGAACCCATCAGAAGGTTGCGGGTTCGATTCCCGTCGGGTACATGTATTTATGCTCAAAAATATAGGTATATGTTTTTGTTTCTGGTCTGGGTGTTTTCTATCACGATATTTTCCTTCGCCGTAAGAGCGATGTTAATAGCCTCCATATTTTTTCCTAAAAAAAGAAATTGTTGCGCGAAAAAGACATGAGCCAGGATTCGAAACCACGACCTTCGGAATGAAAGTCGCGGAATCTACCACTAGACCAACACCGCTCTTTTAAACTTATTCAAGTCATCAACAAAAATAGTTAAATATTCCAAACAAAACCAATTAAAATATTCAAGATATTAATATTAAAATGGCGAAGCGAGCGATCCGCAGCTGGGTAGCAGAACAAGCCAAGACTAGCGACTCGGAGCTCCCAGGTGCTTCGTGTGATTAACTGTCAGATGCTAAGTTATAGACCCCCACCTGCACTCGAGTTAAGGTTACGTTATAAGCGTTGTTATTTGATACTAATTTAAAAAGGTCAAGTCGAAGATTTTGTACTCTTAGGGGTTTGAGGTCTCGTTATGTGTAATTTGAGTGGGCTGGTATGTATGGGTGGATCGATAAATGTGAAAAATCGGCCAAGTGCGAGTCGGACTCGCGGACAGGGTTCCGTATCATTATTACAAAAATCACGTTTGTTGTATAGGAGACCCACTTGTTTATTTATTTTTACTATCTGTTGTCATAGCGGTGATAATACATGTGTGAAAATTTCAACTCTCTAGCTATCAAGGTTCATGATATACAGCCTGGTTTACAGACAGACAGTGGAGTCTTAGCTAAAGGGATCCCGATTTTACCCTCTGGATACGAAATCCTAAACACGAATTCCGGTATATAAAAATCGATAAGTCGGGTCGGAAGTGTCGTCTATGGCTTTGGCGAACACCTGTCTGTGATGCGGGAAGTTTAGGGGTCAATTCCTGCTGTTAAAAAATTGTTTATACCAAATTATTACAAACAAAAATCACAGGGCTTTTCCAAAGTTTTAAAACGATACTTACAGCCGAATACAGAAACGCCACTTAAAATTTGAGGCGTACTTAAATAATTGAGCAGTTTCTAAATTTAAAAATAGTAAGGGATTTTTTTAATTTGCGAGGTGCTTACTTTTTTTAAGTAGAACACAATTATTTAACTAAAACTCAAACCTCGCTTACAGTTTCTTAACCCCGTGCCCATGCATAATTCTTCTTAAAGGGTATTTAAGACAAAAAATAACTGTTTTAGCTAAAATATGGATAGGTTAATATGCCCTTTGTCTGGATACTGTACTAAAATATAGGAAACAATGCCACCTACAATCTAAACACAAAAAAACAACAACATTACGTCATGAAATAATCAACAATTTTCAATGAACCCGACATGCATTTTGAGTCCCCATATACCCTTAAAATAAATCCGAAGCTAATTCCGGTCACATAATAATTCCTTTTAAAGCCGTTACCATGTTGTTTCGTCCTCGTATTATGATCGCGTCGTTTACCCCAAACAGTACACAACAAAATCAACCCCTCAAGCAAACGAGACGAAAAAAAAAACCCTAAAATCGCCATGAAGAGATAATTGCAAAGTCACTCCTCTGATATTCATTAAGGTAAGCGATAAGACCGGTTTAGTTCACAATAGGCCACAGGACCGAACACAGATAATGCTGAATGTGTATCTACGTCTAGACGGACTCATTACACCTCCCTCTCCCCTACCTCGCCCTGTAGGCACTCGGCCACCTACCACGCCACACCCCCCTACTCGAATATCTAATGAAAATATGCCTTTTTCGATCGTAAATTTTCAACGCTACGACACAATAAATGTGTCTCAATGAATTTATTGTTTGAATATCTGTAAACTCGAAATGTTGTTTTTATGTAAACAGTTATCATCAAAGTGATCAATGATTGTTGAAAATATTTAACTTATTTTGTAGATGAGTTTTTCTTTATTTCGTGACCACTGTTTCTATTCCAACTACGTCGATTTCCGCTACGTCGACAGTCTCAAAAACGTAGTTGTGATTAACTTATTTTTTTATTTTTAGAAACGTGCTACATCGTAGAGCTATTAAAAATCCATTTGGTTATGATGTTCATATAAAGAAAGACCAATTGAATATATCCAGGATCAACCAAAAATACACTTGACGAATTACACCAGAAAACCCATTTGATGCATAAAATCCACGGTATCTAAATGACAAAAGTATCAGAATGGTCACTTTAAAATGACCTATTATCAAAATGACCACTGCATCAATTTAGCCACTTTTACAAAACGTCAACTGAATCCAAAACATCCATAGACAATAACAAAACGTCCACATACAAAACAAAAGAGAATCGAAAAATGTAGTCTTCCGAACCAGATTTCAAAAAAACATTTATGTTAGTAGTTAAGTAAATGCAATAATCGGCTAATATAATATATCTAAGGCGGAATAACATAGCTTTTACAAAAAATATTACAGATTCAGTAATATATCTTAGAATTCACCTTTTTATACGATTACGGCTACGTTTGACCGCTATCTGGGATGATGGAAAGAGAATCTGGTACAAGATGGATCGCGGAAACCGCCCGGACGGTGGTTACTTTCCCCTATATGAACTTGACTATACAAAGTATACTCGGACCACGTTATACGTGCAGATAACGGTGGCGCTAGTTTACTACTAATCTACGAGGTCTACTAGGTCGATTTTTAGTTCTTCGTTTTCCCACCTGAATGTATAAGTCGGTGGCAGTACTGTGCGTATAGTGATTCTTAAGATTAAGTGACCATTTCGAGTAATAGAGGGTCGTAACGTCAATCTCTATCAATTGCGAAACTGACCTTTATTTCTTTTAATTTTGGTGTAAGAGTTTGACTACAAATAAAATTGAAAAGCTTAATAAAGATCCTTTAAAAATTGACGACAATATTGTTACGTCTATCTATGGTAAATATGCAATGTGCATCGCTGTGGCGAAAGATAAAGTCGATGAAACCGTCATAGCATAATTGTGTTTACAACTGTCTTCCTTCTGATGTCATATCTACTGTTGAGGTCGAGATCAATCCGTCTTTATTACGTAGTTTAGTCAAATCAAGTTTTGAGTTACTATTTGCATATTTCTTACTAGCTGCGTCTCGCGGTTTTCTCCGCGTAGGTCCCAATCCCGTGGGAATATCGGAATCAAAAGAAGCCTATGTTAGGCCGTATTCAGAAAGAAAGCTGGAAACTTATAAGCGCTTACCAGCGCTTGACAGCGCTGGCGACCCGCGCAGGAAAATGTATGAACCCGCGCCGATAAGCACCTGATCGGTGCCGACAAGTTCCGACACGCGCTGGTCAGCGCTGGGCTGCTGACGTCAAATCATCGTCCGATTAGTCCGACATTTTGCTTGGTCTGCCTCAACCTGCTTCCTTTGTGTAGAACGAACCAGCGCTGTCAAGCGCTGGTAAGCGCTTATAAGTTTCCAGCTTTCTTTCTGAATACGCCCTTACTCAGGGTGAATGTACCTTTCTAATGGGGAAAGAATTTTTTAAATCGGTCCAGTATTTTTTGAGTTTATTTATTACAAACATACGACACATATACACACAAAAATACCAAACTTTCAGATTTAAATAATTGTATGTATCCTCTTACACATACTCTACTATACATATTCTATCCCTAAATAATATGAGTATATACCCCACTCTTCATCTTTCTTTACTTGCCATCCAAAGGTTGGACCGAAAATAAATCGTTAGGGTATGGTATTGCGTACCTTTATTGAATCAAATAACATGAATGAATATATCATCGAAATTATTTAATCTAACCTAAAGATACCTACATCACCAAGTTTTAAACACAAATAAAACACCGAGACAATATCTTTGCCGCGCGTTCTTTTTACCATAATCTCATAGAATTTGATGATAAAGTAACATTAAGCATATTTTATGCAAATAAACGTTTTCTATTCTACTCTCAACATAACAAAAAGAATTCTTGAAGTGATAAGTGGTTTTTTTACATAAAAAAAATGGCAGTAGACATTCAAACGCGTAAATGTATGTAAGTTATATTAAAACCGACGGCTTCACGCTCATTTACCTTCGATACCTCGAATCGCAGAACAAACATACAATTTCCTCGAGCTGTGATGTAGAAGATATTGTAGATATATCGTGTCTTGAGGAAAACGGATGACGATATGTATTGACATTAATCTTGATACTGGAGACACTTTGCAGTCGAGAATTTTGGTATTCTTAAATGACGTTGTTTTTAAATTAATGGCTTAGCACGACTTGTCCATATAGGTAGTGTTTGTTAAGTGACGAAGTCGTCCAAGATGACGTAGACCAATTAAAAAGCATCTTTTAAATAGACAATTGTTTTTTGCTGGCATATCTGGACTGGTAATACTATCGTGTCGGATTTACCATGTAAATCCGTGTACCGTATAGCTCCAGGATAGAATGGGGCTACCATCTCTTTCCGTGGGTGTCAAGGCGACTATGGGTTCTGTTCTGGGGGACCCTTGCGAACTTTGCGCATCATCAGCATCATCCTCCATTGACTTAATTCTATTTATTTGGAGTCGGTCTTCCCTATACTTTTTCTCTATTCCGCACAGTTTAGTTGCTAAGTTTAGGCTTAGAGTTATTCCTGCGCGAATAAACTACTTAAGGAAGGATGGTGTCAGGCAGGCTGCCGGCCATAATGCCAAATCTACTGTGCCAACTAGGGCATGAATCCCGGGATCCCGGGATATCGTAATCCCGGGATCTCGGACGCAAAAGTTCGATATTATAATCCCGGGATTGAGTGATCCGATATCGAGATTTGAGTAATTTACTATTTGGGTATAAATTAAGGTTTCTAGCTATATTTTTCCTCATGGAATGATTGAATGGAACTATTAAAATTAAACCCAAATTAGTCTACCCCTGAGGAAGAGATCTGTAAAGATTTAGAAGCGTAGGGAATTGGTAAAATATTTAAAACAATAAAAGTAACGTGATTAATTGCAATTTTTAAGACAAGTATTTTTTATACCGGCTCGCATGCAAAAATTTTCTGCTAACATCATTTTAGTGGTGCGCCTAGAATTTGGCGCGAAAGTTTAGACACTTTCGGGTTTAGGCTATTTGTCCGCCATATTTCCAAAATGATGGGGTGGACGGCGTTCGAAGTGACTTATTTACGTAATGAAACCACTAGAGTCTTAAATATTTAACACATTTTTAGTGTATTAAATTCGCTTTTTTAACGATATCTAAAATCCCAGTATCAATCCCGGGATCCCGGGATTTAGCTCTTAATATCGATATCGCCCCGGGATTGAAAACCTTCCGATATTGCATGCCCTAGTGCCAACCCCAAATTATTTTGAATAAAGGCGTAAGAAGCCTGTCTTGCTTGTCAGATTTACAGTAATTCGACTTATACTGGATAAGCTTAGTGGAATGGTTTGGAGTAATTTAAAATTATTTACTTTGTGCTAATCTCGCCACTGTGTAAACAAATATTAAACCAAGGAATATATTACAACGCTATGTTACCAGTTGAAGTATATTTAACGTCGCAAAGATGGCCGAATACTCGCGAGTCGCGACACCCTCCAATTTTCTGACACCCTCTTTAGAAGTCTACAAGGCATTAATATTGACTTTTTGTTACTTCCAATTATGATTTCGACGTGTTTTATTTATATTGTTTATTTTGTGATGTCTACTGATTGTTACTTCTACTATTTAGCTTTACGTCCGTTGTTTTTGGTAAATCTACAATATTTGGAATTAACGCCCGAATAATACTAAAATTACTACTTAAAATTTAAGGGCTAGTTAATTAATTGACCATTTACAAAATTAATATGGGGTTTTTTGAGTTTAACAGCTGCCTAATGGTCTATTGTTTATAAGTTCCTTAAAGCGGCTTACTGGTAGAGCGACTTGCTAAAATCGTCATCTAACAAAATGCGGGATGCTGTTTCGGTGTAATAAGGAACATCTAGAATAGCATTTGACCACCATTTCTTCTGTTTCGAGTCTTCGGCGTTAAATAGTACCTATATTTAATAGTTTAATGATAGAAAGTACTTTCTATAAAAATAGCAACTCCCCGCGGTTTCACCCGCATAAGTCCCGATCCCGTGGGAATATCGGGATCAAAAGTAGCCTATAGCCTTCCTCAATAAATGGACTATCCAACGCCGAAACTAGAATTTTTCAAATCGGACCAGTGGTTCCTGAGATTAGCGCGTTCAAACAAACAAAAAAACAAACAAACAAACTCTTCCGCTTTATAATAGTAAAATAGATAGATATAAATATAATATAAAATCTCACGACATATTAACTCGTGTCTTCTAAATTAGAATATTCAATTAGATTATCTATTAACCCCCCAGGTAGAGAAACGGCAAGTAAATAAACCAAGATTTTCTATCCCCCGATAAAAACGAACTTTTGTGCGTGTCAATGCCCTGGAGTTCACACGAAGGGTGCACAAGGAATACGCAAAGGTCGAACTGAGAAGGCCCCGTATTATATTACTTAGAGCAGATGGGGTAGGTTACAATATAAAAAATAATCTATACTTATAATAAAGGAAGGAAGGATAAAAAGTCTGTACACAATACAAAATTATTGAAACAACTTGATCAAATTAATATTATTTTGAAAATTCATTTTTCTATATCGGTTTTATTTCGTGTGTCCTAGACTGGGTTATAGCTTGCTTAAACCTACTCTTTTCTTTACCATACCTTACGATCCTGTAAAATACCACCCTCATTCTTGATGAGAAGGTAGTGGTGTGGCTCACCTGGTGTTAGAATTCAGGTCGCCCTAAGGCCTCTAACCCACCTAACGACTGCTATCCTATTATACTTTTTAATAAAGAAGACAGTCCTTATGTCCTTTTAAATCAAAATACAACAAATAATAAAAAATAACTGAAGCCGTTAGCGCCCGAGCATCGCGTTTCAGTGAGCAGGCGATAGGGGCATGCGCTCTAAATCTGCAAAAATAATAACTACAAGCCATAAACTCACCTGTGTGTATTGTATGTATAGTGTAGTCGATTGTAGTTACTGTTGACACAAAGACTATAAAACTGCGGCCGGCCGTGAGTCATCGACCTAAATCGAGCGGGTGTCAATGACTCGTCCGTCAATCGTAGGACGTTTTCCAACTAAAAAGAAATAAGAATCCCATTATTTCAAACACAAAAGTTAATGAAGTGTAACTTCTTTCAAAATAATTTATTAAATATCAAAGCCTTGGACAGAAAATGAGCTTAAATTTAGTTTGAGTGTTGAACGAGATTGAATTTAATGAAATGTCAAAATTAATGGCAATGGTGAAGTCGACCGATTTTACTAATGAGAAGGTAAAATATAATAAGAAGGAGTAATATATAGGTATGATAGATATGACTCATAGGTACTTAACACAGCTGCTACTGGCTCATACATGCCGTATGAGCTGGTGTTTGTAAATTCCTACAAAAATTACACTCTTGTAATTGTCAGAAGCATTATCGTATACAACACTAAAAAAATGAACCATTTAAAATTAGAGTAAGAAAATTTATTTCGTGTATTTCATTAGGGACTTCAAAATGGGGCAATCAATATGTTATTATAAATGCATTAAGATATATTTTTTTGGCTGCTGGCGTTAAAATCGCATAATCAAACACAAAACCAAAAAAACTCCAATTAGTGAATCAATATCGCAAACGCAAGTTGGGTACCAGTCAAAAGATAGGTAGGTAATCAAAAATAAAGAAAATTATACCTACTAATTAGTTGAACTTTGATTCAAAATAGTAACTAAAACAAAATGGAAATCTACGACATTTAAAAACTCTCTCTCTATTAATACGACGCTTAATTTTCATTCACTTACTGAAAATAATCTTCAGTTATTACAATTTCCAAAACTGGTATCACTAATTCGATTAAAATATTCAATACGACGTTTATTTTCGTATACAATAAGCCGCTTCGTGCTGCTTATTGTAAATAAATGTCATTAGCCCCGTCCAATATAATTGTATTGAACAATGGAGCGTTTAACAGACACTTTATTTCTGTTTGTTTCGCTCGTGTTTGACTTGTTGGTACTTAGTATTTATATTTAACTAGCTGATCCGGCAAACGTTGTTTTGCCTTATAAATTATAGATAGTAGCCGATTCTCAGACATACTGAATACGCATATAAAATTTGGTAAAAATCGGTCAAGCCGTTTCGGAGGAGTACGGTAACTAACATTGTGACATGGAAATTTTATATATTAGAAGAAGATATGTTTATGTTACCTAGATTGTGCATCATCATGTAGTATGATACCTATATCGTCTTCCTTGAAGATAAATATATAAGTTCATGGATATGGTTAAAGGGTATATAATTTACACATAGAAAGCGGAAACCATGAAGAATTGAAATCCAGGAATGCGACAGTGTGAATCACATGTTCACTGCAAAAAAAAAACATGAATTTCTTGTGTCTTCTTATCATTGGAAGAGTTTCAAAGACACACTGACGATGCAAAACGATCATGTAAATGTCTTATTGAAATTCAAAAAACTCAAAAAACTGATTAGAAGGACATTTTTTACTCGTTTTTATTACCGATTACAAAAAATCCCTTCCGAAACGCTTCCAGATTCTGGTATATGAATTGTAAGTTTTAAGGTTAATAAGCATATATAGAACAGATTAGATGCATTTGTAACAATCAATAGAACCAATTCTCCGGAAGCCATGTTTCAATTTCACACGTGTAATGTCGGGGTAAGACGAATATTCAATAGGTATTCGGAGAGCCCTAATCGACGTTGATGGTTTTGCATAATTGAGTTATGAGAGTTATGCTATCTAGGTAAACTAGGTAGGTAAACTACGTAGTTTACTTGCATATGTGGTGATTTATTTACAGTAACATTTCATCTTTATGCTGCTATTTAAGAGTATCTCCAGAACCGTTTTGTCGTTAGTCAGAATTATTTGAATAAAAAATTATTTTAAACTTTTTAAATGCACACGAATTGTTAACAGTTACATTTTCCCGGGTCTTAACTGCGTATTATTATTTATTTTCTTACCTCGACGTTTCAACCATGTTATAATGGTCTTAGTCGCGAGGGGACCCTCGTGGGGTAAACATTTCTTTTGACCAAATCCTATTTAATTTACTCCATATCTAATCTAGTTTGAATACACTTAATATTCCGTACCTAAAGGGCCCAAACGAAAACCTTGTACTAAGACTCCACTGCTGTTTAATTCTAGTGATTGTCCTTTGTTTTCTAGCGTGAAACTTAGACATAATTAAATGTACCTATGTACCTACGTTCTTTCTAATTTTTACCAACTTAATAGCATTAGACGAATTCATTCTTTAATTTGTCTTAACATTTCGAAACACTAATTGCCAGTTAATGATTACTATAGCCTCGACCGACCCTCGTTAAAACATGTCCCTCGATACAAAAAGTGTCCAGGAAAATAAAGAATATTGTACATTTACGTTTCTCGTTTCACCAAGCAACCAATGTCCTTGGCAGTTAAATGGTTTTCGGAGGAAACTACATGTTTTGTTTTCTTCGTAAAAACTAATGTCAATTCCGAATTCGATACCTTTATCGAAAACAAAATGGCATTAGCCCTATGAAAGTTTCAGGAATTTATTGCGTTAACTATCGCTGTTTTAGAGTATGTGTCGAATACGATGGTTTTTTTAATACCTTGTTGAGTTCTTTAAGAAATATTAACATTTCGACTATCATAATATTCATATCATCATTATCATCATCCGAACGATGTTCCCAGTTGCATCCTTCTCGGGAGCCTAGAGTCCGCTTTCCTGCTCTCACGTCTCCACTTCGCACGCTCACGTGTGCCCATTAATGGAGTCCTAACTTAATATATAATAAACAGCTAATTTTCAATTTACAGTTTCTCCATGTTTAAAATTATCATCAGCAACAGAATTGAAAAGCTCATCTATTGGTACATTAAAGTGATTGTATAGTTCCATCACAAGTACTAAAGTACGTCCTTTTGTCCGGGCGTACCGTACTCCACCTTGCCCCACAACTGTCGGCTTCGGGGACGTTGACTCCTCACCCCACCTTCTCACCCCGTCGTCTCACGTACTGGATTTATTATACTTGGTGAAACGAATAACATGTGGCGAAATTCACTTGTACACCTTGATGGGAAGATTTGTGTCGTATTGTTGGATGAATAGTTAAATTATTACATGTTTTTTTTTATATGTGATTTGGATTTTAAATCTACCTGGTTATTTTAATTACTAAATTTCTACTAAACAATTTCGCAATTCGATATATTTTAATTGAATTTTGATGGAAAGATTTCATGACATATTGTATACTAGCTGCGCCCGCGGTTTCTTCCACGTAAGCCCCGATCCCGCGGGATTTACGGGATCAAAAGTAGCCTTTGTCCTTCTCCAAAGTTCTATTTATCTCTATACCAAAATTCATCAATATCGGTTCAGCGATTTAGGTGTGAAAGCGTAACAGTCTGTAGACAGATAGACAGACAGACCGACATAGTTACTTTCGCATTTACAATATGAGTAAGGTGTAATTAATCTTATATTAATCGAAATAAAGCTTAATTTAATTCATTACATGATTGTAGTTTTAATACCTGGTTTTAGGGTTCCGTACCCAAAGGGTAAAGGTACCCTTTTACTAAGGTTTATTTGTTTAGTTTTGCTCAATATTAATCTATCACTATCAATATTATTGGTTTGATTAGAAAGTCAATCGAATCTAAATAGATTAGATATTAGTTTCTTGAAATTATTAATTTGTGTATATTTACATTTTATTATAAGTATGCAACAGTCAGTCATTTTATCTTAGTTAAGTTATACAAATTAGAGTTGGTACTACCGTTTATATATGCAGATGATATATGTCGCGATATATCATCTGCATTTATATAAATGTAAAACAGTCAATTTAAAGTTCTTTCAACGCAAGGCTATTAACAAAAACAACATTGAAACGACAAAATCCACTGTCCAAAAGTTCGCGAATCGATGCCGCCATGAAAATTCATGATACCAGTAATTGTTCGTGTCTGTTGACCTACATTGTTCTTCAGCCGTGAAACGTCAAATAAAAACAAGAAAGTAAACACCGCTTTATATATTAAGAGTATTACGTTTATCATTGCTCATATTCGACAACTATCTAATAATGTGAAAAAATAATAAGCAACAATTGAAAAATGGATAGAAATATAATTATGGAAATATTTAATGAATTTTAGAAAGCATTTCTTAATTCTAAAGTCGACGTTTAAAAGCCGACCAAAAGTGGTTTCTTGGTAGGAGTCTTCGACCGCGGCTTGTTACCACCCACCGTCATAAGCCCTAGCGCTATGCGGACTAGTCCATGTTCCGATACGTAGACCGGTGCAGCCAATAAGGAAGTCGTGTCGGATCTTGGTTCACTGCCGTCTTTCTTTTACTAGATAAGCGTGTTACATTTTCGACCATAAAATCAATTACCCTCAGTTGACTAGTCATCGTGTATAAAAAATCTAACTGTGGATAAATACTATTAAATACATTTTAAAATGAAATCTTGAACTATCAAAATAACTATGTTTTATTCAGACTAAAACATAGTTATTTTGATAGTTCAAGACCGGATGGTCATCAGACCCACAAACGCAAACTTATTATTTAATTAAACAGTTGAACCGTAATATCAAACTCTACCGAAGGATCGCAAACAAAATTAACAACTATCTAACTAAACAGAATGTCTAAACTGTCATTTTGAAGGCAGAAGAAATAAAGCAAAATCGTATAGGAGCCACTGGCACCGAAGTAATTTAACAATCTTGACCGCACGCTCCGAATGTCTTAAGCGAACGCCTGTTTGCATAAGTTTTGCTCGACGCCGCGATGTTGCCCGATACAAAACCGATTGCAAATAATGCTGACCCAAGTTTACTTTAACTGGGCAGTCACAAAGTTTCAATGAGTGAAAAAACAACGTTGTTTTACATATTGAATTATTGTCTTAAAACATCACGCCGATATATATCTAAGTCATTTAATGTCAAATTACAAAAATAAATAAAAGTCACAATGAAAAGTTTAACTAAAACTAAAAGAAATTAAATAAAATAATAATAAAAGAAGAAAAAAAAAGAGAAATAAACAAAATCACATATATTGAATTATTATATTGAATTGTGATGTTTGATGACTCCATATATCGCAGATGCAAAAGTCGAGGATATTGATACGAAATCAGGCCAGATGCACCAGGCACTTGGCTAGACGCAGTATGATGATGACAGGTAGAGTAGGAGGATCACGGAATAGTGGCGTGAAGATAGGGGGCGGAGAGGGGCCGGACCGACGTCCGGTAGCAGGATGGGTAACAGTCGTTTTTCTTAAAAATATTGTAAACAGACCCTTAACACAATACACTTAAAGGTAAAATAGTCAGGGCAGGATGATAAAAAAGCGTATTATTTGATCTCACTCGACTCCGGAGCGATTTGATTGAAACGCGCGGAGTCATTTGCCGAAACCTGTTTAAGAAGCGTTTTCCGCATAGCGATTTACTTTTATACTCTTTTTATTGTTTCCGTGTTATATTGGAGTTTATCAGAGAGGTGCTGACGTATGGGAGGAAAAATATATACCTACTTACGAGATTAGTTATAATCTCTGGATTATTTTATGGTTAAGCTACTTTCTCTTGTCCAGCTTTTTCCAATCTATCCTATTAAGGTGTGCCTTTAAATCATGTCCCTTTAGCAGACCCAAAAATTGCAACTTCATTTATCTGGCTCACGTAGCTAATTCTTGGTATTCTTCTACCTCACTTTCCATCTATCTTTTCTTTTAGATGTTTCTTATGAACCCGCCACGTCGTAAGAGGTGTCCAATTATTTTCCCCCTCCGGTTTTGTAATCGAATTGAATTTGGACGTCAATATAAATCTATTTCGTCTAACACTTAACGTTTATAACCCCGCTGATCATTTCATAAGGTAACAAATGAGTGACAATCAGTTCCCGTCGCACGTCCTGCCTCACAAGGGCGATCATGTACCAGCAGCTGTCACACCCCATTTATTATGTCTTCTGACTTCGCTGTTACAGATTCTATACTGTTAAGTGCTATGATTTTCCTAATCCTAATCCTTAAACAGATGTGCCTAAACATCTGTTTTCCTGCCTTTTCACAGGATACTAAGATATGGATAGGTACCTTTGTTATACTGATTTAGGGTCGCATGTAATCACATTCGATAGAGGCCTAAGACGGATTTCAAATAGCTTATAATACTTATTCGTTGGCCCTTCCGATAGGGTCTGCTCTCAAAGAAGTCTTAAGGTCAAGGTCGTTACTTTACGCTCGTACAATGTTCCGAACGTCCTAACATCTGAGTTAGATTGTCATTATGGCGGAAAACCGTTTTAGATTATTTAAGGAAAATGGATGTTGGCGCGTAGATCTGAAATGCTGTTACTTATTGATGGTGATTGATGGGATTGCCGATTGATCGTTTTTATATATTAGAAAAAACATTGTTGTATAATTAGCTGCTAGAATATATTGTCTTAATAATGACCACGACGTTTTCTGTCGACGACGTCGAGTTTCTTCATTCGACGTCAAAAAGGATATTTCGAAATTTTCGTTTTTGTATGTCAATTTAGCTTTGACTTTTACTATCGGTTGAAGAAACTCGCGGTGGATGGTGATTGTTAATAAACAAAGGGTTATTTTTGGCAGTCTGTTTATGTATGTTTGTGTATCTATACATAGATTATTTATTATTATTGTTATGATAGAACTTACCGTTAGCTATGCATGTAGTTAATATGCTAAATATGCAGTAAACCCATTATAACAATCATATGTGGTGTTACTCTAATAGTAATATCAGTTAATAATGATACTGCATTTCAGCTCTATGGGAATTATTGTTAAATATACAACAATAAATTAAGCTAACTTGATATCAAACTGTAAAAGACTTACAAAACACAAAAGTTACAAAAATGATACTGAATTCTCTAGCTCTAACAAAACATATCTTAAATACAGTTGATTTATAATAAAACGATAAATGTCTACAGATATATCAATTCAGGTTCGCTACGTCTCTTGTTCGTCCCACGCTCGCATATTTACGGTCATACATCTGATTCTGAAGACGGCTTGCTTGATCATTCACTCAATAAATATAGTATTTTCTGTCCGTATACCACCCACCTACGCAATTTAGCGTCTCAAGACAAGTGAAATGTTTCAGGTATATTTAATAAAGTATTTATTGTTCGGCTTTTCGTCTGTGAAATAAATTCAGTTACTGCAGACTAAGTAGTAATAGATGTAATCATAAATATTCCAAAGTCAACTCCTACACTTGTAGACATTCAATTAAAAAGTAAGGCAATTGGTATTGTCTTAAAAACGTAACGGGGAATGGACTAGTGCGCTTTATGATACAATCCAAGCCGATATAATAGTTGATGGATGATTGATAACAAAGCTGCGACTGAAGTGATTGTTTCTTAAGAAATTCTCAAGCGTGGGGCAACCATGACTAAATCCAAGCAATGTATAATAGAAAGAGTGGTGCATTAGCAGTGAAACGCATTAAAAGGTAGTTTGTATTAATATATCCAGAGGCATTGCCCGGCCCTAAAGTTGCGTACACACTCGTAAAGCTTACCTAATGGAAATCTGCAATAAAACTTTGACGAAATCCATAATTCGTCCATTTGGTTTTCTTCGTAAATATTTGTAAATGGTTAAGCTTTACTTTTCTTCAATAATATTATATATGCGACAATGTAAATCACATGATTACTGCAAAAAAAAAAAATATACAAAAAAAAACCCCATGAGTTTCTTGTGTCTTCTTCCCATGTCATAGAGGTCGCGATCCGAAGACATAGTAGAGTAGATTAAATAAAATAAAAATGACATGTCAAAGAGATATCTTGCTAATATCCGAATGAATAAACGTACTTTGATTTTTTTTTTTTTTTTTTTTGAAATCTTATCTGCCTAATATGAATGATTTGTAAAATGCACGTTTTGTGACTTTCAGAAACTTTACATGTACCACTATGTAGATCAAAATATTACTGTGATTAATAAAGTATTAATCTATCCATCTATGTAACACAACATATGATGGTGATATTGTTAATTATTGTTTATAAAAATTATTATTTATGTTAATTAACTTAGATTCTGATTTCGCTAATGCTCCAGCAGTGTTACAATTTGATATATTTTAATTGCCTTGTATGAGATTCAAGCCATTCGGAACAAGCGATTATAAAACCTTCGAGTGTTCGTATATTGGCTTGATACGGCAACACATTTAGCATATAATTCAGTATGACACATGAATTTACGAGGAGAGCGCCGACATTGAGCCGGTTTATTTGGGACATGATGTAGCTACGCGTGCCACACCGCTCGCGACCTCGATGCCTTTTTCATATGTTGTTACATATACAATTCCGTCGGGTTGTTCTTTACAATGTGTTGTTTGTTTTCGCGTTTGAACATTGTCTCAAACTATAGTAAGTGATGAAGAGGTTTAAGAAATTGAAGACATTTTTCGGTTTGAATCGCGTGGTTTTTATTACTTTTAGCATTGTTACAACGTGCAACGGTCTCTTCTTCAGGATAGCCTGAAGAAGAGACCTGGAAAGGTCTCGAAACGTTGAGCGTTGTAACAATGCTAAAAGTAATAAAAACCACGCGATTCAAACCGAAAAATGTCTTTAATTTCAATACAACATCGCGAAAACAGAAGAAGAATCTAAGAGGTTTAAGGTTAAACTTGGTTCATACACTGATTTAAATACTACTTTGAATAATGTCATTATTTGATATTTCTTAGAAGAAAAGAACCACTTCGGAGACGAATATTAACCCACTTTGCTAAAGAAGTTGTTAATAGATTCCGTTTATCTATTCTACGGCGAGTTTGAACTAAATTTAGCGTCACTGACGATCTAAAACGAAATGTTCGTTCGGACAAACTAATTGTGCGTCTCTTCCGCTATTCTAATTCTAAACCCAATTCATAAATCGCATTAGAATTTTAATGAAGCGACTTATTAAAACATTAAGATAAACTCTGAATAGTCATGAATAACTTATTCTGGACAAATGTCAGGCAGTGTTTGTCTGCACGCCATCTATGTAGAAATTATTCATTTAGTTTATTGATCGCAAATCTTCATCTTAATAATCGCTGTGAAACAAACTTTTGTGTGATCTACTGATACTATTTTTAAAGTATCTCCCAGGGTTAGCTAATACGGTGCAATGAAATTGCATCTCCGCCATCACCAGAGGGAGGCCCAGAAGTGACCAGCCTAGTCACAAAATACAAAAAACTTCACGTTCATGCTGCATCAAAAACGCGAGCTTCAGCGGCGGATGGTCCCATTGCTCCCCATCCCCAAAACCCCTAACGGGGAAAGCCCTCGCGATAGATTTTAAATCTAGATTTTTATGAACAACTCTGGCCTATGCAAATAGGTCTTATTCTTTACAGCTATCGGCGCCGTTATCAATATGTTTATTAACCAGTTTTTTTCCTTTGTGAAACAGGTCACAGGTCACCGAGACAAGATCAGTCAACACATCCAGACGAAACTCGGGGACTACCACCTTGCGCAGACGTTTATCGACGATCCCAGCAAGTCGATAGGGATCTGCGCGGAGCCAGCCAGCCCCGCACCATGTAAGCACTTGAATATGTTTATTTTCTACTTTTATCTATGGTGTCGTAATAGCCATTGTTAAGTTACTATTTTGCATAAAGTTTTAATCTGATTTTTAGAACATGAATGCGTGTTTGTGGCAACGAGAAATGTCGTATTTGGCATTGATTTTCATTTGACCGATAGGTACTTGGTGGGCTCTTTAGCGAAACTATATTGAAAATTATTCCATACAAAAGTATATAGAAGACCAGAAGCATCGTGCGGTTTCAACCGCGTAAGTCCTGATCCCGCGGGATATCGAGATAATAAGCTTTTGTGTTATTCTAGGTCTCCAGCTATCTAAATTTCAAGTTTCATCGCAATCGGTTCATTAGTTTTATCAGTAAAACTTTTGCGTTTGTAATATTACTAGGATATAGCATTACATGAGGCGCCTCAACTCGATATAATAACTTGAACCATAAGATTAATTTGTTTAAATGAAGTACAGTTGAAAATTGAGACTGAATTTCTTTAAACTGGATCATGATTTCATGCATGAATTATCAACAGGAAAGTACAAGCCCGTACCGTTTCGGGCTTCCAACTGTAAATAGGCATATTATATATCTTACTTACTGAAGTCCGTTTGATCACTGTATACTACCAGTATCTCGGACATTCCCTTCTCAAAGGATTCAAAGATCCGCAACTCGAAACTCTTTCTTGTGGAAATTCCATTTAATTTCGTGTACAGATTTCCTTGAATTGAGTGTTCCGTAGTTATAAAAACGTCCGTGTAGACGTTAAGACCCGTATTATGCTCGTGCACACAGGATATGACGGTGTCTGTTTACTTGTCGTCGTTCGTAGAGAATTCGCTAAATTAGAGTTTATGAAATATTGTGGCAACCTAGATAAAACGAAGTTTTCTGAAAGGTAAGATGTTTTGTTTAGACAAAATTAAGTTATAGTTTACTCTCGGTACTACAGCTATTTAAGATACACCATGCATCTATACTAATATTAAAATAAAAAAATATATCTGAACATCACACAGCGCCATCTAGCCCCGTGGTAAGCTACTAAGCTTGTGTTACGGTGACTAGACAACGGATATAATACTTATATTTATTATAAAGAGGTAACGTTGGTAAGATTTATGTATGTAGGTATGTATTTTCCGGGTAATCTCTGAAACCACTGAACCGATCCCAAAAATTCTTTCTCCAATAGAAAGCTTCATTATAGAGGAGTGTCGTAGGCTACTTTTGATCCTGATATTCCCACGGGATCGGGACTTACGCGGAAACTGCGGGACTCTGCTTGTGTTGTGTTTATAACGTTTCTCTTACATCTGTAAAGTATCCGACATAAATTGTCCAGGAAATAGTATTAACGCAATACCGGAATTGGAAGACGAATCACTAGCTTCCGATTGAATTCTTACATAACTTTTAATAGATCAGTACTATAAGTTAAAACTTACTTTATTGATAATCATCACCCACCCACTGCTGGGCAAACCCCTCCATAACGTTTAACAGTCTCATGCTATGAAGAACTATCGTCTCATAATCAGAATCTCAGAAGTCCAACTCAATCCAATCGTCCTTAGCCCGTAGTTCCTACTGAGGAAAGTAAAGCCCAACAGATGCGAAATAATAAAAGTTAAATAATTACCACATTACTTAATTACGTATGCTCGAAGATAAATACCATCGAAAGTCAAAGTCGTTTACATTTAAAATTATAAAGTTCATCTGTACCCGATCGAGGTGAAGCAGAAAGTTTGTGAAGGAAAACAACCAACTGAATGTGGAACATCGCGCGGCATGGTTTTAAGTACCAAAAGGTAAACCTATTGATTGGTTTGGTCCATAATTTGATTGCAGTTTGCAAACAACGTGTATATCCGACATCGAAAATGGAAAAGCCGACACGTATACAAATTGTGCCGAATTACCTATTATGTAAATTTTCTACGGAGGTAGAAGCAGGAAGAAAAATATCAGATATCCACTCTTACCTGAAAAATTGAAGGCTCTCCGCCAAGTAGCGTCGGTTAGGAGTACCTCGGAGTATCAAATAACTTATCCTCTTTTGTTATGGTAATGCCCTCCCGAAATTATCTGGTTCCCTCTGGATAATCTAGAGAGGAATAAAAAACTTTTCGCCGCGTTTATGTAGCCTCCTTTGTTTTGTTACTGTAAGATTTCTGGACCAATTTGATTGGGATTATACGCCGTATTTAATTAGATTTTAATGATTTGTTTAGGCGAAGTGGGTTAGTGAACTTCTTTCTGTGATGCAGAAGGTTGCGGTTTCGATTCCCGCGGTGATATTGTTTTTTTTTTTTTTCGATATCTCTTTGTGATCTGGATGTATGTAGCAATAGATAACGTAGAAGCTCTGTGGGCTTAGTGGGCACTGCATGCAATTTAAAATGTTTCCATGTTATTTATCTTAGAGCAATAATGTTTGCAACGTCTTGACTTTAACCGGAAGATCAAACATTCGACTTCTGGCGTTTAATTAAGTATCTAACTTTCTCGGTCTAGGTAAGATATTGAAAAAAATCCCTTTATTACTAAGTACGAGGCTGAGGTTTAAGATCGAATTAAACAATACCCATCGTTTTCCGCGTAAATCTATTTGTTTTTCCGCAAAATCTTCCCCAACCACGCAGCATATTTTTATGCGGTTTCAACCAGGATTTTAATAACTTCTCCCGAAAAGGTTAACACGTAACACGTAACACGTGCCAAGCCAGGAACCGGAAGCCGGTATTCGCCATTAGGTTAGTGTCGTTATCAACAACAATTGTACAACAACCGGTAGTAAATTACAAAACATCGTTCCATTGCGTGCTGTTACTCCAATTTTTGTTTTGATTGACGACACCGCACGGACTAGCGTGGTGGTACTGATAATAAATGATTCGGATGCGATCCGATATCCCTTTCTAACTTTAGCGCCGTCTCGATTTCGACTACTACGTTTTACGCCTACGCTCTCTCTCGCTTTGTCGCTCTCGTGACGACATAGGCCGACGTGACGTCATTTGACAGACGACGTCATTTGACCTCCATTTGTGAGATTTGAACTAAATGCTGCAAAAGTGATTGAGTTGATCCAGACAAGTTGCGGCAGGAAATTTTACTGTTAAAAATTCAGCTTGATTTATCACGTTTTTTGATTTTGATTAGTTTAGGCAGCGGTCTAGTTACGTTGGAATAATAGGAGTGACATGGCGAAATAGTTTTTCTTGTTTTTGTATTTTCGTGTTTTTCGTTTGAAAAGGTTATCGCGCTGGCATGTTAGGAGTTAAAAATAGACAGCTCTACGCTACCTAACAGTTCGTTTGTCGGATACGAGATAAAATTGGCCTCTTTGTTTTCATTGCCCTGCATCGAACCTATAAACTTATAAAAAGGTGAGCTCGTAGGACAGTTTTATTCAAAGTTAGAAAATTTATCCTTGCGGAACGAGTGGGTGGTCGTAAAAACGTTACCCCCATAAAACCCTGCAATAATGATATTACGCCAGGAGAAAATAATTGTAAGACATCGTATAAACCCGTCCCCTTAGTATCGGATGCTTCTCGTTTTACGACTATACTACCTTGAAAGTCTTAATTATGCCGGTTACAACAATTAAGGATAAATTCGGGATAAGGGAAAAGTAATTTTATATTAACTAACACACGGTTTATATTTACTCGAACGACTTTGAAAGGTTTGAAAAGCCTTTGACACATAAAAAACCTCAAATTTCAGTAATTACAGGTGTATCCCATTTCGTGCCTAATGACTTTGGTCTATGTTTGTAGTCTGGGTTTCTAACCGAATTAGAAAATCGACTCTACAAGTATTGGTTAAGAAAATACTTAGACATTTTCCAATTCTGGGGAAATTCTAATAGATTAAATTAAATCGATTTTTAAATAAATACGGAATTTATTCATTGATTAAGTATCTACTTATATTACTTCTAAATCTCATCTTCGTAAACGTTATTTCTCTGTTTTTACCACACTTAGGAACTACTGCGTTTTAATATTTATTATAATTATGTTTTTGTTAATTTGTGTCTATGAGTCGGCTAGATCCAAACCAGAGACAATATTAGGTCCACGAAATCTAATCAATTAAGAAACTTCTAAAGACTAATTGAGTTACAAACTGATTTGACTAGAATCACGTTTTACCAGAGACATTAAAAATAGAACAAATTATAAACTCATCAACGTTTATCTTAGAAAACCATTAACATTTAAACTGTGCCACACACAGCGTAGCACAACTTTGTAAATAAATGTATATTGTAGGACGTAGAACGTAATGCCATCTGCTAGCAAGTTAAGAAACTAGGCTTTTGTTATGGTTTCCAGATATCGAATAGAAAAGATAGATATGGTACTTACCTACGTTTTTAATTTCAGACTATAATCTGACATTTTCGTTCTTTGTATTTGACATGTTTTCTTTAGGAAGATGTGTAAAATCATAGCTACAATAAAATTAAAAAACGAAGTATAGATGTATTCTTTATTTTACATACCACACACATGACAATGATACAAAGAAAAACATAAACAGCTTAAATCTAGGCGGGACGTCGCACGCATCGCAATCTAGCCCCAAACTAAGCAACTAGGCTTGTACTATGGGCACTAGGCAACGTATATACTCCATTATTAAACTTTTTTATGTAAATACAGACATTTGATAAGTATAGAAGTATAGACATACCCAGAACCAGAAACAAACATTTATAGACAGCATAAATACTTGTCTCCGGCGGGAATCGAACTTGCAACCTTCTGCACTGCAGCCGGAGGTTCACCCGACGCACCACAAAGGCCGTCATTTGAGCAACCTTGTCGCTTTAAGCAAGCACTTAGAGCTTTAAGCGAGAAGTTAGAACAGTGTGAAAAACACGCCGAATAATAAAATAAAAATCTAATCAAACCAAACCGACCGGAAGTATTACTAAAACGCACCGACAAAAAGATTCTTTGTTACGTTGGCATGATAAAATGCGCGACTATGATCAATGGGACGACTCAACGTCGCCGTGTCGCGGTAATGTATTGCCTGCATGACCCAGTTCGAAGGGACCGGTCATAGTGGACTCTTCGTAAACAACATTGTATATTTATGTTAAGGTAGTTGTGTCCTGTTTCAACTGTGTAAGTCCTGATCCCGTGGGAACATAGGGATGAAAAGTAGCCTATGTTACTCGTCGATAATGTAGCTTTCTATTGGTGAAAGAATTTTTGAAATCGGTTTAGTAGTTTTGGAGCCTATTCGTTCTTTGGTCTTTATAATATTTTTTAGACTGCTTCATCCTGCGGTTTCACCTGCGTAAGTCCCGATTCTGCATGACCCAGTTCGATGGGACCGGTCATAGTGGACTCTTCGTAAACAACATTGTGTATAAACTTTGTATTAAGATAGTTGTGTCCTGTTTCAACTGTGTAAGTCCCGATTCCGCGGGGATATAGGGATGAAAAGGAGCCTATGTTAGTCGTCGATAATGTAGCTTTCTATTGGTGAACGTTTTTTTTTAAATAGGCCCTGTAGTTTCGGCGCCTATGCATGTTAAGCAGTTAGTCTCGGCTGATAGCAGTCGTTAGGTCAAGTTAGACGCCTTAACGCGACCTTAAAACCCTATCACTAGGCGAGCCACACCACTACACGAATATAAGAAAGATATTTTGATTAATCTAAGCTTAATAGAAAAATAGGATCATAAAATATAGAGGCCATACTGTGCTCCCTGACGCGTATCATAAACGTTGTCGTCGCGATAATGAGAGGAACAAAGCGGGATGTTTGTCGTCACTCACCCTCTTTGATGGCATATCCCTGGTTTGGTTCACTATACTACTCGTATATAGCCTTAGATTACGTGGAGGTGATTGTCTCTTTGAGGATTCCATTGTGGGTGACAGTTATTTCAATATTGCTTTTGTATTTGGAGCTTTTTTGTTGTCTGAGTAGTGGTAGTGGATGATCGTTAAGCTTGCAATTATGTATATTTAGTTACATTTTCCCGGATCTTAATCGCGTATTGTTGTTTATTTTCTTACCTCGACGTTTCAACCATGTTACAAAGGTATTGGTCGCGAGGGGACTTAACGGAGGGGGATCGAGAGGATTTGAACCCGCAACTACTGATAATCCGCAGTTAGTCCCGGTTATATTTTGTTTGTCCAGTTTGTCCAGTTGTTATATCATGAAAGCATTAGGTCAAGATAAAGGCTTTATGGCGACCTGAAAACTCTAACACTAGGTGAGCCACAACGCTATATACACTTCTAGAAACAAAGTTCAGATTTTCTTACAATTTATTTGCTCTTTACTCTTTGCTAACTTAAACTTTATTACACACCTAACTGTAACCGTTTATTGTTTTGTATGAAACGTCAATAAAACGCTATAAAACTTTCTATCCCGAAGAACGTTTATGTTTTTACGATCCTCTATTAAAAATTCCTTCTACAAATTGTAATTTTACATTTGTTTGCTCAAGTAAGTTACCGCATGCGATTCCTGTGTTTCTAACTCCTAACACAATAAATGTTGAAGAACAATGGTGTAAGTCGTTAAAACATAACTCTCATTGTAATTGTTGGTACGTGTGTTCAGTGTTTGTTAGAGATGGGCGACTAGACGAGAAAGCCGACTAATCGGCGTGTTTTCTTGTCGGCGACTAGTCGGTAAATTATGCCGATTGTAGTAGTAGCCTACAATGAACTAAACACAATGTTTTTTTTTAATACAAGATTGATGAGATATTGAAACTAATAAATTTAAAAAAGTACATAAATAAATAGTAAGTATCAAAATGTTGTCCACCAAGGAACTTAGACAGTAATCTCTAAGTAATCCATTTATTAAGACGGAGCAATAATTTAAGTTTTTTATTATTATTAGGGTTTCATAGTCAATGAGAAACCCTTATAGTTTCGTTATGTCAGTCGGTCCGCCCGTTCACCCGTGGCCTAGCTCAGAGTCGCTTAGTATAAGAAGCTGTATCTTTGGATGAGTAAACATATACTCGACATCATAGTACAATACTAGTACCTACTGAGTCTGCGAGACACGAGATTACAAGTTGAAGCATGGCGTTGGCTCGTGTATTTGCAAAATTTGCTCGTAGCGACATCCACCGGTCACCTTGTACAGTTTAACTCGTAGTAATTTGTCTGGTATTGAAAATAAAGAACATAGGCGGTCTTGATATCACCCAACAAAAACGTCTAAAAATGAGTGTATAACGAATGAATTTCAATATTTTTTTTGTGATTTTTGACACTATTAGTTTATTCAAAAGGACGAACGTTTTTAAAATAAAAAAATAAGTTATTATTACTATTACTTCAACTTCCGATGCACCATATTTAGACTGAAACTTTTTTTTTTCTTTTTTGGCCCCGGACTCTCGAGATGCCATTTGTCGAGATACTGAAACTTAATGTCAAAACAACTTAATTATGTAATGCTGTTATTGTAATTGCGTGTAACGTCTATATTTTAATCACGTATGTATTTTATTTTCTAATATCAAAAAACACGCAACTGTTTTTTTAATTCCTCATTAATCCAACATGGCGACAACGGCCGAGAAGGCTATTTTAAAATACTCTTATCTTTTTAACTTCGGTGATTTACGGTGTTTTAGTTAGTTTTATGTATTCTGGGACTTCTGTAGATTCTTCTAGTATTTTTTTTATATCTAGACGCCTAAGTTTTAAATTGATAAAAACGTTGTTTGGCGACCTGCCATTGTTCTTTAAATTTAAATACACCGATTATCCGGCTAGTCGAAAAACACCATAGTCAGCCCATCACTATTCCTTATCAAGGGAACTGATGGTCGTTCGCTACAAGAGCGCCTTGTTGGTTTAGACGCCGCATCACGCGGCGTAGCCGCCGTATTTGCGATCACTTTTTTATGCCATGCACTCGACTGTATCAAGTTAATAATAGGTAGAGAGTTAGTACGGTTTCGTGTATTTGCAAAATTTGCTCGTAGCGACATCCACCGGCCCTCTTGTACAATTTAACTCGTTGTAATTTAAGTGTGGGTAAACACTTTTAAAAATAAAATTTAAATTTCAATACACCGATTATCCGGCTATTCGACAAACACCATAGTCAGCCCTTCACTATTCCTTATCAAGGGAACTGATGGTCGTTCGCTACAAGCGCCTTGTTGGTTTAGACGCCGCATCACGCGACGTAGCCGCCGTATTTGCGATCACTTTTTTATGCCATGCACTCGACTGTATCAAGTTAATTAAAGGTAGATACCAGGTACAGTTTTTGTGCACGTTATTGTAAATTATTTAGCCTCGCAGGTGACTCTGTTTGCGTGGAATAATGGTCTCAGATAAAGTTGTTTATAACTGCGGTACAATTGTTTCAGAGCATTGTGTTGCTTACGTGTTGGGGAGACGAAATGTTTGAACTAACCTTGTACATTTCTTATATTCTATTCTTTGACCAATATCTCGTCTTCTTCTTAGTCTTATTGTGTAGTGGTGTGACTCACCTATTGTTAGAGTTTTCAGGTCGCCACCAAGGTCTATAACTTGACCTAAAGACTGCTATCTGAGATAGCAACGGGGACCAACTGCTTAACTTGGCTTCCCTCCTTATCTCATCCGATGGTAATTGATGACACGGTCTAGCATTAAGCACGCTAATCTAGAAGAAGAAGAAAGACGGTAGTGGAACAACATTCGGCGTAACGTCGCACTTCACATACTCCACTTCATTCACAGACACTACATATAGGTACACAACGCTATTAGTTAGAAATCTAAAATCGTTAAGAATATGTAGGTACTATTTATCAAGTAGTAGTAGTTGTAAAATAGTAACATAACTTGAAAATCAATCTGCGTACGTTATTTCGCTTCCGTTTCAGATGATATATTTAGTCTTCAGCTATTTATGTCTTCGAAACAAAAGTTTTCTCAGCAGAAATAGCAATCGGCCCGAATCGACGGCCGTAAACTCGGCACCGATTTGCAAATGACATATAGGAGAGTAGTAAACAAAGGAATCGTAGATTTGTAGATTTGAAAAGTTTACGCGAGCCAATTTTGATAGATGTTAGGTCACAAATGTGTGAGCGTTTTTGAAAATTATTCATCGCTTTGTCATCGTTTATTTCAAAGATGCGTAACTATAGAATATTGAATAACTAGATTAGATTTTTTTACAAGAAGAAATGCATCAACAAAAAGAGAGTGAGAGATCCCGTGAGAGGATTCGAACCTATGTCCCTCGTTAGCCGGGCGACTGCGCTAACCACATATTATCTGACAGAAAATGCGTCGCGAATTATTGGTCGCGTAACGCCAGAATTGTTAATTTCATATTTATGCTTAAAAATATATATTTTTTACTACTGGTCTGGGTGTATTCTAAAATTTACAAAAAAAGTATAATATGTAGTTATAGATAGATAGATATAGATAGATGAACGCTTTATTTGCACAACTATGTTATATCCGTTGTCTAGTACCTACCTATAATACAAGCCTATTGCGTAATTTGGGGCTAGATTACGCTGTGTGTAACGTCTTGCAATATTTATTTTCATTTTTAGTATTGTTATTTTTAAATTCTTTTAAATTACAAAACTTTCGGCCGAGGAGGCAAAAAAGACCTGGTAAAGATGTAAATACTTAACTTAATTACTTGACACTGCACAGCTTTAACATTTGAACCACCCATAGTGAACCAACTTGTATAGTTGTCGACGTACGTCTTATTCTACTTCCTACTAATATTATCAACGCGAAAGTTAGTATGTATGTCTGTATGTATGTGACTTTGTTACTCCTTTACGCAAAAACTACTAAACCGATTGCAATGAAACTTGGAATATAGATAGCTGGAGACCTCGAATAACACATAGGCTACTTTTAATCCCGATATTTCCGCGGGATCGGGACTTACGCAAGTGAAACCGCGGGGCGCAGCTAGTATAGACATAAGTTTGAAATCGACAAGTTTGGGATTGCTGAGATGTCTGAGTTATTGAATTTGAATCTTTTCCGATATAAGCATTTTTATCGGAAATATAGTTCCGAAAATATTGCTATATATCAATTGTAAGATGACTGAGCATGCAAATCGGATATTTTCTGCTTTTTGACGACCTCTGTGACGTGGTAGTAGCTTGCGATACAGAGGTTGCGGGTTAGATTCTTGCCGTGAAACTAATATATGATCTAGGCAAACTTTAATTAGATTCTAGATCACGCAAGTGATTTACAATTGTCTAAGACGAAACTTAATTAGTTTGGACTGTTACAATCTAAACATTAATTGCTTTTACTTTCAAAAATAACTGTTATTTTGAGTAATAAATAAGCTCTAAATTTTGGAAAAAAAAGTCCGAAGTTCCATAAGTAGTAGAACAAAGTTGTTCGCGTAGAACTCTAGAACTTCTCCCTTTCGGGTTTAATTACCGTCCCCGAAACAAAAGCAAAGGGAAGAATTTAAATTTAGAAATTAAAATCATAATTTTCAAATAATAAATAAATTATTACACGACGTTACACAGCGCAATCTAGCCACAAACTAAGTACAAGGCGTGTACTATGGGTACAAGACAACAGATAAATGTCTTGTCAATACATACTTGTGATAAATAGAAAACACCCAGACCAGAAACAAATAATTATTTTCAAGCAAAAATACTTGCACGCGGCGGAAATCGAACCCGCAACCTTCTACATTGCATTGACGCGCCGCAGAGACTGTCGGAGATAAACTAATCTAGCCCGAAAACTTTCATAGCCAAACTGTAAGTACAGTTGCATCATTAAATGGCAGCCGAGACATGCACTAAATTTGCATAGTCGAGTACTGGACGTGAAGCAACCAAGACCGACCACTGAGATACGTACGAGTAATTCGAACAATTTGCATGTAATCAACTGGCTGACGGCGACTGTACTTTCAGCCCGCAGTCGGTCTCGATGTTTACGTTTACAGTAGGTACTCTAGGTACACGTTTTGAACTCATTAAACGTGTAAACATAAAAACGAATGTAGTTATGTTTATTTGCCAACTTACAGAATCTGCTAACGATTATTGACTATCGCCTATCAATATTTTGGCTGAAACTACCTAGTGTTTTGATGATTACCACTAATTGTACCAAGCCACAATATGAATTTCATAAATACAAAGAAATTTCAAGTTGTTGAGTAGTTGTGTCCCGCAGTTACACGTATAAGTCCCAAACCAGTGGGACATTTAAAAAACCCTTTCTTATCGAATGCCTTCATCATATAAAGAACACAATCACCAAATTTCAGCCTTCTACTATCAGCAGTTAAGGATGTGCGTTAATCTATTAGTCAGTCATTCAAAACAAAGAAACTTTGATATAGATTGGGAGAGAAGCAGCTTGGGAAAGAACAGATAAAATTACACGGTGCGGTTGATTCGAATAGCGAAATTATTTTAAACAGCAAATTTAATATCATATGTAGACTGTAGACTATCATAGACTGTAGACTGTTTAGAATGAGCATTCTAAACAGTTTACATACAAGAGAGCAACAACACTACACTACAGGCTACAAGTTATCGCCGAGCACAGATTAGGAGGGGGACGATGTAGGGTCTAGAATAGCGAGCGACACACTCGACACAGGCAACACGCGTCCAGTGTCAAATGGCAATAAATTGTCCACACTACGGACGCACGCAACTGCCGTGAACGTATCGAGGTTGTTTAGGGGCAAGGTTTGCTGAGAGGAACGGTAACTCACTTGGACCTCGGGACTGCAACCTTAGTCGGAGTCAGGAGAGTTTATATAGAGGAGCTGATTTCAGAGATTGAGACTTTTGAATATGAATTTTGAAATGCATTTAGAAGATGATTTCTTTTTGCAAATGTTATTTGGGTCTAGAATAGCAAAACAGAAGCTGTCTTCATACAAAAGTAGCCCGTCCCCGCCCCGGCCCCGACACGGCCACATCTAGCATAAATCATGCTTAAAGTGTCCATCTGAAAACGGCCCAAAAGTGCCCAGGATTATCTGCGAATGAAACCTTAATTTGGCCCGTCGAGTTCACTCTCTGCAGTGACGGCCGATTCAGCCTCGACAACGAGTACACAGAGGTTAGGCAATCAGAATTCAGGGCACGGGGCAGTGGTTAATGGAACGGGCCCTGCCTTTTAGACAACAAACGGTTTGTTAGTCGAAACTCAAGATTTAACCTCATCAATAGTATCCAAACAAACTGTACTTATTTACTTACTTACTTACTTAGCTAAATTGTTAGATTGTTTTTGTAAAAAACTCTGGTTCCTAAAGGGAATGATAGTGTAGGTATGCGCAAGTGTGAATTTTCGTATACAAATGGATATCAGTTATTAGCACTCTGTGTAGAGGTTGATTGGAAGAGAATGGTCTTTGCGATAAGGCTACTGTAGGTACCTGGTGTTTATAATTTTAGATTTCATTCTTATGTTTATATACCCCTAAAAGTCTTGCATTCGACCTTCATTACCTGATGGAAATCGTTGATGAGATCGACGATGTCCTTCGACCGATCTCTAGAGTTCTTAAAATATATTGATAAATTAATTACATTTTTTTATGTACCCAAATGGTACCTACAAACAGGACCCTTTTACTCCTTAAGACTCCGCTGAAGGTCTGTCTGTCTGTCACCAGACTGTATCTCATAAACCGTAATATACCGCTAATAATAACCGCTAGATAGTTAAAATTTTCACAGATGATGTATCTCTGTTGCCAACAAATACTAATTTAATGAGTTATGCTTTACATTAGTCTAACAATAATACTTCTAGCCAACCCCAACTTACACCCCACATCTACCCTCCCACCCACTTTACGACCACGGCTACGATATGCGATCGGGACACAAGACACCCGCTAGTTACCCGCATTTCTGGAGCATTTTTCCACGCTGTGTGCAGGAATCAATTCCAGATTGTCCCCGGAGGGCAGTAGCTCATACCGATGTCCAAGGACGAACTGGTGACACCAATATGTTAAGAACGTATGGCTTTATGACCTAGTTGAAAATTCTCGCATGTTATCGGATGTTGGGATTTTTAATACGTTATACTAAGATACCTAAGGGTATTCTAATAACGACGTTCGATTTTGATCCATGTCTTTGGTGTGTGAGTAAATTCCCGGACAGTTTGACTTTGGAACTGGTGAAGCTCGTCCGTCAGAGATGGGTTTGAGATTGAACACTATTCGGCGACCTTTCTGCTTCTAGGTCTCTAATAGATACCAGTCGTTATTATTAACTGTTTCACCATTGTCCAAGTATTTTTTTATTTTTTATTTAAAAGGGGAATAGGGTGGAATAGGATGGGTTTCGTAGGACATCAGTAGGAAGTACAATTAGTGTTCATGCAAGCTACCGCCTTATAAAAGCTGATTAACTGAGGACTAGTTATGTAACGTTTGTCTCTGTCTATCATCTTTGAAACTTCATGTCCCAGTAAAAGACAACCGATACATAGTTTATGCAGCTGTTAATCAGCGTTTAAAAAAAAAGTGATCACAATTTTAAATCAATTTTTATCCGAGAAAAATCACACGCCAAAAACCGTAATTCACGTAGCATTTCATGCAGATATTTACCCAATTAACCATTTCTGTTTGTAACACTTCGTAACGAGGTACCTCCATACGTAAATGGTACGTATCGTACGTTACTGGTTAAAACGGAATGTTTGTGGGTGAAAACAACACGAGCGCCGCATTCGGCTGCTGTTTTAGCACCTATCAATTACTAGCTTTTATCCGCGACTCCGCTCCGATTAGAAGTCGACTCTACGAGTATATTAATTACTAGCAAGATACCTTGTATTTACGGGAGTAAAGTTTTACCCTGACACTTTCACAGGATCAGAATTTGCACGGGTCAAATCACGTGCATAAAACCAAATTTTAATGCATAAAACCATTGTACTATGAACAACAAAAGTGGGTAGGTATCTATTTAGACTAAAAATTCGTTTATACCGAGCGCCGAGCGTGGAGTAAGCATATTTTACACACATTGATGTAGGTATATCCATAAATATCAAATGTGTGATAATTATTGTGTATCTAAATTTCAACTCCATGCATAAGTGTTTGGTTAGCACAGCGGTCTTATTGCATTGATTATAATATAAAAACTAATCTGTACCTAAATTTACCTTGCAAGCGTAATTTGACCTTACGGTGTATACCCACTTTCGTTGTTGATAGTAGTATACTATACTTCCATTTTGATGAATTTTGCTACAATTTATATACCATTTTAAACTTACTACAATGGTCGTCGGTAATGTTTATCTAAGTATGTAGGTATGTATTTTCCGGGTAATCTCCGAAACCACAGGACCGATTTCAAAAAATCTTTTTTACGAATAGAAAGTTATATCATCAGGAAGTTTATATAGGCTACTTTTGATTCCCATAATTCTCACGGGATCGGGACTTACGCGGGTAAAACCGCGGGAATATACTACTAATATTTGTAAGTTTTATATCATAAAAATATTTGTTAACTTATCAAATCAATTACTACTGCAAAATGCAAGGTTAAAGATTATGAATTGATTCCTCCTGCAAAAAATAATAAATAAATAAATAAATAAATTCTCTGAACAACACACAGCGCCATCTAGCCCCGTGGTAAGCGACTAAGCTTGTGTTACGGTGACTAGACAACGGATATAATACTTATATTTATTTTCTTTTGTATATACATACATATAATACATAGAGGGACACCCAGACCAGTAAAAAAATAAAAGTAAAATCTAGAATATTAAATTAGTAACAGACATGCAACACAGCTTTGAATGTCAAGGGTGAGTCGTACACGAATCTATGTAGTTTTACGTACTTGTATGATTATATCCGCATCTGATTGTGTGAACGAAGAATGATAGACGGAAGGCTGAAGGTGAAACAGCGTACACAGCAGACTTTGTATCGGTCGATAGTATCCGTTTTACTCAACACAAGCAGATTCCCGCGGTTTGACCCGCGTTTGTCCCGATCCCGTGGGAATATCGGGATCAAAAGTAGCCCATGTTACTCCTCGATATTGTGGCCATCTATTGTAGTTAAAGATTTTTTTAAATGGGTCCAGTGGTTTCAAAGATTACCCGGAAAATACATACGTAAATGTTATCTCTTTATAATATTAATATAGAAAGTCGTGTTATTTATTATAACTCAAGAATGGCTGAACCGATTTGAATCAAAATTGGTGGAAAGGTAGCTTATAGCTTAGAACCAGGAAACGGACATAGGATACTTCTTTTTTTATACCTCTAAGGCGGAACAAAGTTCGACGAGTCAGCTAGTAGTAGAATTGTCAGATTAGCTAGTCGTACAATTGAGATGGTAAAATTGTTAATTGTCAGCCGATCAAAGAAAATCGTTTGTCTGTTCTAATTTCAAAGGTTAATATATTACACACAAGAAGTTTATTACAAGGTATTGTAAAGGAAAGTGAATGCCATTTTGATTGGTAATGTAATCCATAGGTTTTAATTTGGTTTTGAGTTTTGGCAATGTATGTAATTTAAGACACGGTTTCTCAACTTTTTGGTCAAATTTGGTCATAGTGGGAATTGAATTTACGTCCTTACGGTAGTTTCGACCCAGGTCAGTGGTGTAGGGTTCATGTTGCTCTCATACCATGCTATTATAAAATGAGTTTTAAGTGCCAGACCTGGTTTAAACCATGATTTACTATGCCTAAGTCATGGTTTAAACCAGGTCTGGCCTCAAAACTCATTTTATAATAGCAAGGAAAGGGTTTACTTTTTTATACTACATAAACTAGAATAATAAGTAAATGTGAACAATAACCAGTCCATTTCAATATCCAAACAAATAAATCTAAGTTTCATTGCTACTATTACAACTTTCTTGCATGCCGACTTCTCCCGACCATCCGTAACGTTGCTGGCATAATTTATGGCATCTCAGACATACGGGTCAAGGATTTCCTACATATTTGCCTTATTTATCGGTATTACGTCACTAGCGACGCTGTTCTAAGTGACGATGTGGAATGGGATGCAACCGGGAACATCGCTCGGATGATGATGATGATGTAGGTATCTTTACTAAGTGAATCTAAATTTACCTTGCAAGCGAAATCAGACCTTACGGTGTATACCCACTTTCGTTGTTACAGCAAAAACATATTTGCAGATCTACAATAAAGACGATGTTCGCTTATGCGGATCTTCCACATACTTCCTTAGGCCGGGCGCATTTTGAAAAGGTTTTCGTCCGTATTTCATTCCTGCGCTAACGTACGAAGGCGTACGAACAATGCCGGTTCATCGGTTTTAATTTACCTTGCAAGCGAAATCAGACCTTATGGGCGAAATCAGACCCCAGGTGTATACTCATTACTCACTTTCGTTGTTGATAGTATCTATTTATCAAAATATTCAAGGGTATACATTTAGGAAATGTTTATAAAATATCTGGTTTACGTTCCTTAATAGAATAACTTCTTTGGATTATCAATTATATCTTTAACAACAAAGTTTAGTCGACAATTATTTTTCAGAGTGTTTTGTTAGAAAACGGTATTATATTTCAGATGAAAGTTTATCTCAAGTGTCACAGGACGAATTCTAAAACTTTTAATTGAACATTGACTGTGACAGTGGAATATTCAAATCCATAACGGATGGCGCTTAAAGGTCCTTTTGATAAGAAGTTTTCGAGACCTCGCAAAAATTAAACGTTAATTTAATTTGGTGAAAGAACATTTTTATCTATACCTACTAATATTATAAAAAGGAAAATTTGTATGTTTGTGTGTGTGGTGCGTCTGTATGTTAGTTATGAATAAACTCAAAAACTACTGGACCGATTTTAAAAATTCAAAAATAGCACGGTTAGCGCTTTATTAGGCCATCGCTTAAGTGTGGAATTTCGCACAGTGTGAGTTAACGTGTTGTGAGAAAAAGGCTACAAAAACAGGCAAACAAGCATGCCCCACGATTGCAAAGCAATTTAGAGAAATTCTGCAAAATAGTAAAAGTTCTCACACAAACCTCACATAAATACAAGTATTATATCCGTTGTCTAGTCACCGTAACACAAGCTTATTCGCTTACCACGGGGCTAGATGGCGCTGTGTGTTGTTGACAGAATTTAATTTATTTCTAAACAACGAAACTCATAAAAATACCGAAGTAATATATGAAACCGGTACAATTCCGACATTCATCCGAGTCCTTAATTCTCGCGGGACGGTCAGTTTCCTGCGAAATGTTACAAAGCAAATAAAACAAAAGTTGTGGATTAAGTCGCTGTTACACTGTGACGACTAATTGATGTTTAGAAAGATATTAACTGATAGTGAAACTGCGTTAGAATAAAAATCATTTATTAAACTTTTTAAATTCACACGATTTGCTAACATAGTTTTACATTTAATACGCGATTAAGACCCGGGAAAATGTAACTAAAACCATTTATTGTTCTAACGGTGTAGGTGTACATTGGTATTAAATATGAACTATATTAGTGCACAGTCTACTCATTTCGAGCGTAAATAATGTAGTATAAAATTATATTAATACTTAAGTTAAATCTAAGTAATTATAATCTAATATTTATACCAGCACAACAAACATGTAGTATTTATTTTTGAGTATGATAATTGATCAATGAATATGTAGGTTCTAGGTCGGCGTGCTTCATCTTAGACTGCTTCTACACTTACCGTTAGGTATGATAGTGGTCAAACGCTGGCCTATTCATTTAAAAAAAAACTCCGGGCGCAGCGAGTTAAAACATAAATTCATGTTTTTTAATAAAACGTTATAATATAAATATTAAATTCTTGATATACTGATTTATTTTCAAAGTTTTTTGCACTCTACTTTTAGGGTTCCGTATTACCAAGTTATCTGATAACGGTACGGAACCCTACGAGCGCTAGTCCGACTCGCTCTTGACTGGTTTTATTAAAGACTGAAAACCACACGAGACGGGCCGTCAATAATATTCCGACCCAAGCATAATATTTTATTTTTTATTTTAAATAATTGTGCGACAAAAAAGAACGCATTTGTGACACCACCATGTTAATAAAAAATACTACATAACCGCGATAGGATCTTAGTGGCGATCCCAATTAAACAAAACTTGGTTACACAAAAGGTAGTCGCTTTTACCCCGAGAAGTAGGAAAGAGACCGTCCTTAACTGTATCAGTTTTTATCCGTCGACTTATTACCGGGGAGCTGGCCGGCTGGCACTTTTAAAATGAGTCTGGGAATAAGTTAAGACGTTTACTTTTTTTTGTTATTTACGACACTTTGTTTAGTTAAATCTATGGTTAAGTACAAGCCGCAATTAGGGCGCGAATCTGTTTCTTTTGTTGAAGATGTTATCTACGCTTTTTTTAATTTAAAGGCTGTTGTAGGTGTAATGATGGGAATTTGTCAATTTCTTTAGAGCCTAGTTTTGGGTCTACTTATCTGTGTATATTGTATATGTGAATTATTATTAAATGTTCCAATACATTATTGAACATTAAATAATATTGGTATCTCGATTACTGTGGTAGAAGCGTGTGTTTAGTCTGAAGGCGATTTCTGATTGGTTTCGATTTCAAAGGTGCAGAATGTCTTTGTTGCAAAATGTCCAAGTCCCATAATATTGAAAAACACCATATAGGTAGGTACTTGGAAGAAAATAAAAAAGTAATTATCTTTCAATTGCTTTTTATAAATCACTTACATATACAACATTTTGTATTGGGTCCGAATGGTATTTCACTGGGTCTAGTAACTGCCTCGTATAAATCAACCATTACGCAACAGACAGCAACTAACTAAAGCGAGCTAGTTAAACAAACCACAGCCCACAATAAATTAAACAATTTAAATCCAAAACCTTCTTTATCAAGAGGCTTCATCAACTTCGTAACGCCGCCATATTGGGTGAAAACTTGCCTAATTCAATTACTTATTCAAGACAGTCAGTCGGGAAATATCTCTTTTACAATTTATTATATTATCGGGTGTAAATGGAGCGATTAGGTACACCCAGTGGAATCTTCCAGTTAGAGAAAGACAGGGTTTCAGATGACTTTGCCTTTTCGCAAATTGACGACCGACTCGACGACGCACGGCGTTCGGCGTAAATCAGATTTTAAGCTATTGCAAAGCTTTTATCGCGGGCTTTGAGTTTTGACTGAAGAAATTTCGTAACGAAAAAATCCTAACACTCCGCCTACCATATTGCCATGGTTACCATGACGTGATACAAAATATAAAAAAAATTATAAATGCATAAGTTGATAAAAAATGCTATGCAATAGCTTTACCGCGGCAGTCCCCGAGTGCCACACGTTTTTTATTTGTTTTAACCGATAAATGAGCGTTTGATCACTATCACACCTTATCGTAAATTATGATATGGTCTAAGATGTAGCACGCTCATCTAGAAGAAGGAATACGTCAGTGGAGCAAGATTAGATAGTGGTTGCTCCGATCTACGTTTCGCAACACGGACGAATCCGATTTATCGCTACGGCTTAGGCCGGCATCATTGGTTGCCATCTGTCTGTATTCACTCAGAATTTTATAACTTTCGTAGCCGAAATAAAGTTCAAAGCCAAAAACAAATACTCAACCATTTTTATGGACATAATAATCCGAAATATTTTAAAGGAACAATACTTCTTTAAAAACACAACGCATGATCGACGGAGAGCGGGATTCGAACCAACAACGCATCTTTACTCGATCCGGGAGCACTGACTTGACCAATTAGTCTACCTACCTAATATTTCTAAGAAAGCCCAGTGCAGGCATAAGCACTTAAAAATAAAATATAATAATAATCCGAATGAGTTGTGAATATTTCAAACCGACTTAAACCATCATCGGCCATTAAAAGCCACTATTCAATACAAACCACCTGCGCAAGCTAATGCAATCTTGATGACAGAGGAATATTAAAAATACTTTCATTACTGCTAGTAGATTTATAAACCGAGTTATAAAGCTATTATGGGCACAATAAAGTAGTGACAAGTCAATTTGCTATGTGTCCCTCAGAGGGCGTTGCATGCGCGGTTGTCAACGCGCTACCAACATTGCTCTAGTGATGGGAAACAAGATCGATCTCTCTAGAGAGACGGGAAACATATGTCCTCTACGCCGCATCGTATACGACAAATGTACTCTTTGAGATTTAGATTATTTATTTCGTAAATCACAACCACTATAGCACCTACAGTCTAAGAAGATCTAGAACAGGGGTTCCCTAACTTATTTGAGACGCGCCCCCTTTCGACCATAAAAAAAATCCGCGCCCCCCCAGTCCAGTCCAGATTATCAGGCCAGAATAAAAAAGTGTATTAAAAATAAGTATTTTTATTGCTCATTCAAGTTTTCAAAGTCATACAAAAGGAATTTGGCAAGTTATACCAAACAGGTACCTTTGATAGCGCCCGTGAGGAGGAGGTAGAGTCTGATAAGGTCTTAACATGATCTTTACATTGGCCGAATGAGGAGAAAATATTATGTTATGTTCTTATAGGGCGTCAATTTCAAATGATTTCATTCATCGTATCAAGCCGTCGAGCCGGAATGCATTCTCTCAGCGACCGCAGGTTTTTATAATTAACTACACAGGTGACCCGCGCCCCCCTGTAAATATCTCTGCGCCCCCCCTGGGGGGCGCGCCCCCCAGTTAGGGAACCCCTGATCTAGAAGGTTAATTCACGTTTTAAAAATCCCCAAATTGTCTTTACCATGGAATACAGTCTCAGGCAGCTGATTCCAATCTCTCGCAGTGCGATTGAGGAATGATGAAGCGAAACGCTTAGTGCGGGTCTCGGAGACCTCCACCATAACACGATGTCGCATTTTTAAAGCCTTCTTCTAATATTATACAGTTCATTCGGTTCTGGTTTATTTTTCATATTATAGTTGTACAATTTGAAGTCTATTCGCATTTGATTATGTCCCTGACTGAGACCTTTCTATAGTCATTGTATTATACCTAATATAAGAAGGATACTTTAAATTCATACTAAAGACAGAACATTGACTGCGATTCCGATCTGCGAGTCTCACAAGACTCTGGGGACTGTAATTTTTCCAATCACTACCGACAGTCATTTATGTTGTTGGAGATCAAATCAGCTTCGGAATGTAATGGACACAACGCAGTGCGTTTGCCGAGTCGACTCGTTAAGGATATTAAAGCCATTTCCACTGCTAGTGCGTGAATGATAAACCAATCATACTAATATCTCTTTGTACTGTTATAAATCTGTACTTAATAATATTATAAAAAGGTAACGTTGGTAACATGTATGTATGTATATTGGGGTAGTCTCAGAAACCACTGGGTCGATTTCAAAGAGTAATAGAAAGCTACATTATCAGGGCAACAAAGGCTACTTTTGATCCCGATATTCCCACGAGATCGGAAGTTAATATGCTGTATAATATTATTTATTTTTAACATTTCTGTAAGTTTGTGTGTATTTTGTTTTGTTTTGTTAGTCCTTCACGCAAAAACTACTGAACCTACACCTAGTCATTAGCCTTTCGCATACAAATTGGTTTTCTAACGGTTCAAAAACACCACTCCTGCGACGACTAAAATATTAGGCTTGATAAATCTGTTTTCAGTTCAAAGTCAAACCTTTCCTAGTTTATCAGTGACATAGATATTCTCGGTCCAACCCTAGGAATTATGGCGAAAGTTATCAGCTTTTTACGACGTAGTCGACCAATAGGAAAATATTCCGTTTCCCCCGTAATCCTTAAAGGGCATGAAATATGTTAGTACGTGGACGAAAGTTATTTATGAAATGTGCCCTAACTGTGCTATACGAAGGTATGTTCTAAATATAGTAATAGTAACTATGAAGTACACACAGTAACTAAAAAAACTTAAATCCTACTATTTACCCTGCGAACTTTGGCCACACTATGCTCTAAAGAAATCATGCTGACTGACATACGCCCACGTGGATGTCGTGAGAGTATTAGAATAGAGACTCCTGTTACATTTTATTAAAAAACGGTTCAGTACATTGGTCCGTAATTTTGAAGTAAAATCTGTATTGACTGAGTCTATTAAGACCAAAAGTGTCCATTATGCTGGCTGCATTTCCCCGCTGGATGGCCAAGGAAACATTTTGGGCTAATAGACCCTGGACCGAAAAAAACTAAAAAACGAATTACAATTTTTTGTAATTTTACATTATGTTATCTAAGTTATATCACAGTTTACCTAGTAGTTGGTAATCTTTCATACTTTGTGTCCCGGGACCGGTCTCCGGACTTGTAGGAAAACATTACTCATCCATCACTCACATCACTCGTCAAAGCCCGTAGGTATTTAGAAAACAGGCAAATTCGCAACTTTATAACCTTTACAGGTATATTCTTCAGGATTGACTACAATATGAGCTGTCAATCCTGAAGAAGATACCTGTAAAGGTCTCTTCTTAAAATGCTAAAATTAATAAACAACACGCGACTAAAACCGAAAGAAAATAGTTTAATTCAATTCAACATCGCAAAAACAGAAGTAAAATCTATTATTACTTCTTTCCACTATGATTATATTAACTACACATAGTATATAAGTAAATGTAAAACGAGGCTTTGTAAGAAGTTCGTGCCTACCCAATTTATCACGAGGTATTAATTAAGAGGCGCGTTCACGGAGTGTGTGAAGGGTATCAAATCGTTTTACATCCCGACTTCGATCTTCGGCAGTGTAATTATGCCGGGTTTTATGTTTTATGTAACTGTTTGTAATTAAAACTTTACGATTTTAACAAGTCGAGACGCGTGAACGAGTTTCAGTGACTTGAGTTAACCACGTTTTGAACGCTTTCGGTAGACGCGATTTTTTTTAAGTTTGACGCGATTGTGGCGTTTCTTATCGGGGAAGAGTATCTACCTGCACAAAATAATCATATGTAATTTATTTGTTTTTTATTGTCGGCGATGACTTTTCTTTATTTATGCCTCTGTAGTAGGCCAGAACTCATTTTTCTCGGACGGTTTAACTATAAAATGTATTTGAAACATCAGTTTTGAAAAGTTGAGAATATTTACTAGGTCATGTATGTTGTGAAAACTCGATTTCAGAAAATTTTCTCGATAGAATAAAATCAAAAACTTCCCTCTAATAAATTTTAAAATAAAATGTAAAAAATAAAATAAAATTTTGGAATAAATTGTAAAATTTATTAATCAATATTTTACTTATACTAATAAAACTTTGTAGATGATCTGATCTTAGTTCACTGCAGGGCATCTAGGATTTGAAATTCAAAATTAATGTTTTATTATCTTGTAATTACCAACTGTTTGATTTTACGCTCTTAAATTTTGCTAACAAGCATCTTACGTCACGCAATTGGGGTTATATGGGCCCTTAACGAAAGTTACCTACCTACAATCTAAAGCCAAAAATAATTTCGAAATTTCAGATTGTAAAAATCATAAAACATATTAGTCTGGCTGTGACAGTTGAAGTAACTTTTCGAAGAGTCTTATTAAAATATATTGGTACTACACAGTCGACCTTCAAAAGAAAGCAAGTAGGTAAGTAACATAGCAATTTCTTCAAGCATTCAACCTACCTATAAAACGCCCACCCAGGAAGAAGACAACAAACATGTCATATTTCAAACACAACGTTTATTCAATTTTCTATTCACAAACTTTGCCGCGGGACTGGCAGATATTTTAACGTCTCCTCCGCGGGAAAGTGATAAAAATGGCTGAACCGTAATACCATTAAAACAAAACTTCGCATTTGTAACATTAGCATAAGGCTGCGTTTCCATCAGAGATGTGCGAGGATGTTGCCAGGATTGTGGCTCTATAGGTATTGTAACCCAATGGTTCTACCATATAGTTACAATACCTATAGAGCCACAATCTCTAATTTACAACACTCCAAAAATGGCCGAGCGCCGTTCTACATACCTTTTAAAATGACATTTGCTCGAATTTAGACTTTATCCACTGTCGCTCGAACGAAGTAAACAAAAACTCTGCGCACGTGGCAGCGTGCGCCGAGTTTTGGCGCGGTTTTTTTTTCAGTTTGTGACTCTATAGGTATTGTAACTCAATGGTTAGAACTAATAACTCTTCCTTCTCTCGCTCCGCTAAGCGGTTGGAGCTGAGCTAACTAGGTAAGTGGAGCAATTCCATCGGTGCTTTTCAAACTCAGCCATGTCCTTTTTTATCTCTGGTGGAAACGCAGCCTTTAAAGGTACCGAATGGAATAAGTTAAAGGAACGTTTAGTACTTTCTGGAATTATATTACTGTCGACTTACTACCTTATATGTGTGCTTAAAGAAGATGGTGTGATAGGTCGAGAGTTATATATTTTGAAGGGTGAAATCGGTTGATCGCAATCAAAAGGGAAAAAGAGAATAAAATAGGGTGAAACGACTTACGATTTACATTTTGTCCTAGGGACTAAACGGCCGAACACAGAAACGCAACTCAAAATTTGAGTTCTACTTAAACAAGTACCTACCTCTCAAATATTTTTAATAAAAGCTGAATCCCGGAATTCCGGAATTGAGCTCTTAAAATCGAAAACAATCCCGGAATTGAAAATCTTTCGATATTGCATGCCCTACTACCTACCAATTACTAGCAAGCAATACTTGACTCTAAATCAAAACATTACATCAACTTAAAAACATCGTGTTCAGAATAGCGATTAAGTTATAATAAGCTAGCTCAGTAATATGAGACTAACAATTTATGCATTTCCTTTGTTCAAAATACTGCGGTAGAATTCATAGCGAGTACTGTGACAGTAGGTGGCGCTATTTGTGCATCTAGCTAGCTGTCTGCATACAGAACACTGAAATGAAACTATACAAGTACGCTGGAATTGGTATACCGTACAAAATTACATTAGATCTTTGTGCCTATTCGATTAGCGCCATGTTACACTGTTGTCGCGCTTTTTTCTTTTGAAAGTGATGGTGGCCGTCCACGGAACTATTAGTTCCACGGTCACGGACGAAAATCCGCGACAACAGTGCAACATGGCGCAGATCAAATAGGCACAAAATTCAGTGCGCTATGACCTGTCCAGCGACTTGTACTATAGAGGTCAGTGATACAGAACTATGTAGCCTTCTGCAATACCTATTGTTATACCTATTTGTCCAATTTATATTATACTAGCTGCTTCCCCCGGGTTTCATCCGCGTAAGTTGCGATTCCGTGGGAATATCGGGATCAAAAGTAACCTATGTCACTCCGTGATAATGTAGCTTTCTATTGGTGAAATATTTTTTTAAATCGGTTAAGTATTTTCGGAGTTTATTTATAACAAACATACAGACGCACACATACAAAAATACAAATCTTTACTCTTTATAATATTAGTATAGACTAGCTACGTCCCGTGGTTTCATCCGCGTCCAAGGCCTCTAACTTGACCTAACGACTGCTATTAGAGATAAAAACCGGGACCAACTGCTTAACGTGCCTTCCGAAGCACGGGGGAGTTCTATCACCCATCTAATCAATGACCGCGCCAAGCCTTGCTTAATCTGCGCTCAGATAATTACTCCTTATCTGGTTAATAGGTCAAGTAAATTATTACAAAAAGAGTCTCCAAAATAATCAGATAGCCGCGTACCACTGCTTTACTTAGCATACGTTCCACGATTCCACCATTTGCCAAAGACCGCTTTTATGTCACCTTGGAGCACTTAAATACAAGAGCACCTCACGGTCCTTATTACCGGGTACAAAGGTCCAAGATCGTCCGGCAAGTTAAACGGGTCAATGTGTTCTGAGAAGACACGTCTCGAGGCCTTTCCCTTCGTCATGAGGAAGTTAATAAAATTTATTCAGTGTTATGATGCATTTTTTGTATGGATATGTTTATCATCAGGGAGTATGATGACTTGATGAGACTGATCTGTCTAAATTAGACTATTTTATATTTTTTATTTTAAATAGACTATCTTTGTAAATCATCATACGCCCTTACTTATAAACGACTAGATGCGTCCCGCGGTTTCACCCGCGTAAGTCCAGATCCCGTGGGAATATCGTGATCAAAAGTAGCCTATGTTACTCAGGGTGAATGTAGCTTTCTAATGGTGATTTGTTTTTAAATCGGTCCAGTATTTTTTGTGTTTATTCATTCATAACAAACATACAGACACACATACACACACACTGACAAATACAAATCTTTCCATAATATTAGTATAGAAGTATATGACTACGTTTATGTTACAGTAAAAGACAAACGTTACATAAACTTAGGCATCGTTTATAAGTAAGATGGATATATTAAAGAGGAATTGGCTGTGTTGCCCCGGCATATAATTGGGCTACCCTATTTCTACTCGTGAGTGTCGTAAAAGGCGGCTAAGAAATCTGCGAGACAACAGTGAACAAAATTTAAAATTCAAGATTAGTTATTCTTTCAAACCAATGTAAATATTACAATTACATGATCGTTTAGACATGTCAATTTATGACTATGATTTTAGTGTGGTTTTGGAACGCGCCCTCCGATGAAAAGAAAACACAAGAAACTCATGGGGGTTATAACAGCGCGGTACAACAAAAATACAACAATACCTACGAACATAACCAAATGTTAGCTGGAAAAGATCGCTTTAAGCGATAGGGCCCATTGCACTACCTAGATTATATTATGTTATTCTTTATATTGTAATTTTATATTGGTGTCTCAATAAAGAATTAATCTGTATATCAGTACAATACCAAAGCAACACACCTTAAAATTTAAAAGAGAAAAGAGTAGGTAGTCTGTCCCCTTAAGACCAGGTTATGTGAAGTCATAGGCGGCATTCCGTTATGATCCGATTGCGTGTATTACGTTCGAGCGTGTGTAGTAAATTGCGATTGGACAATGCATTCAGTGCTGCCCGGTTAGGTGTAGGACGCTTCAATAGCATCCAGGGAATTTCCTACATCTCTGTAGGTAGAGGTAGAATAGTAGATGCGTACAATAGAGGTAACATCAGAATTAAAAATAAAGTGAAATAGTAATATGCGTTGTGTGCTCTCTAAAACACACATTTTGTGGATTAGGTTCAATTCAAAGTATCTTAAACAGTTCGAGAAATTTATAGAAGAAGTAAAGTTAATTTCAAACAATATTTAAAATGTATCATTTTTATACATACCTACGTTATAATTAATGTAACATCTATCGGCCGATGAATTATCCATTTTTCTCCTTTTCGTAAAGTAGCGTGGCTGTTAGAGTTTTCAAGTCGCCCTAAGGCCTCTTACTTGACATAACGACTGCTATCAGAGATCAACAACCGGAACCAATTGCTTAACATGCCTTCTGAAGCACGGAGGAGCTAGAGATAACGTCTTTTTGCCACACATGTTATCGGTCACCCATCCAAGTAATGACGGCGCCAGGCGTTGCTTAACCTGCACGATTATTATACAACATCGGCAGACGCAGCTAGGCCTGTCTCCTCATCAAAATAATTTGATTAATTGACGACCTCGGTGGCGCGTCGTGCGAAAGCGCGACTGCAATGCAGGAGGTTGCGGGTTCGATTCCCGCCGGGTGCAAGTATTTATGCTTAAAAAATAAATATTTGTGTCTGGTCTGGGTGTCCCTCTATGTATAATATGTATGTATTTACAAAAGAAAAATAAATATAAGTATTATATCCGTTGTCTAGTCACCGTAACACAAGCTTAGTCGCTTACCACGGGGCTAGATGGCGCTGTGTGTTGTTCGGAGAAATTATTTATTATTTATTTATTTATTAATAATTATAGTTTTCAGTTGTTTCTATTTTATTATAAGCACTATATCTCTAAGTTTCTAACACATTTGCGGTGCGATATGACTTCGTACTGTGAACAAAGGGGGCACGTGCTCAGAATTCCGCTCATCATTTTGTTGTTTTTTTCTTCTCACTCTTCGGATGGCCTTTTCAGTTTTGGTGTTGACGGTAATCGACTGTCTTTATTGGGTATGACGTTTTGTTATTCGGGAAGATCGTACTCTACGTGGTTGCAATATCATTCAGCAAAATAGTTTATTCCTTGGCTTTTGGCTTATATTCTCTTTTTTTGGAGTTCCGTAAAAGGTAAAAATGGGACCCTTTTACTGAAACTTCACTGTCCGTCTGTCTGTCCCATAAACTGAAACTTCATTTCACAGTAAAAGACAAACGTTACTTAAACTTAGTCATCGTTTATAAGTAAGGCGGTACATTTTTATGTAAAAATCGTAAAGCAATGTGTTGCAGAATTTGACGTGATTTACTGTTTACAGAGCTGATAGTAACATAATTTACAGTCTGCTATTGTTTTAAGTACTTACCTTAATTATCTTATATTAAAAAGCCTTCTTTACTCCGACGCGGTTGTAAATTTCTAATTACTAGGTCGCATATTTACAAATACACGTCTGTAGTCAGTAGTGTCCGACCGAAAGTTCGGTTTCGGTTTCGGCCGAGTTTCGGCCAATAATCAAGTTTCGGTGGCAGTTTCGGTTTCGGCCAAAATTGGCCGAAACTTTTGCCGAAATCGAAACTGATTTCGGAAGTTGTCGTGCACGCTCGCCTAACTGAGTTTCGCGTGTTTTTTTTTTTAATATTATATTAAATAAATGATTACAACAAACTTAATACACTGTGTTTCCATTTCATGTACCAACTAATGCAGAATAATAAGTAAAATGCACTAAAATCCAGTATTATAAGGAATTTCATACAAGACCACGTGAATTTCGGTTTCGGTTTCGGCCGAAACTGAAGCCACGGCCGAATATTCGATTTCGGTTTCGGCCGAAAAACCAGTTTCGGTGGGACTCTAGTAGTCAGACTTGTTTGTTTGTGTGCGAGCTAATTAGTGTGTTTATGGATGTGTGTCCGGGTGGGCGCTTGCGTTGCCTGCGCCCGCGCACGTGTCAACGCCCGCGGCCGCGCGTCATTGGCCAAGGCGGGCGCCATTGTTTTCGACCGATACTACCTCCCCTCTTTCATCCAATTAGGCAGTACGATTAATCTTTAGGGTTTCGTAGCCGAAGGGTGAAAATGAGATCCTTTTACTAAGACTCCACTATTCGTCTGTCTGTCTATCGGTATCTTGTGAACCGTGATAGCTGGACAGTTGAAATTATTACAGATGATGATTTCACACATGGAACAACACAAATCTTCTTAAGGGTACAATTTAAGTAATTCGACTACTTTATCCTACTAATAGTATAAGTAAGTAAACGAGTAAGTTTGTTAATAATTCACGCAAAAACTACTAAACCAATTACGATGAAACTCGGTATGTAGATAGCTGGAGATCTTAATTGACATTTAGGCTATTTTTTTTACCTCGATATTCCTGCAGGATCGGGACTTATGTGGGTGAAACCGCAGGGCGCAGCGAATCTAGAATATATCTATTTGTTTTATTTTCCTTGGTACTTACTGAGGCACCTAAAATGAAATGAATCGGAAATGTCTTTCTCCATCTTTCCCTCACAATATTTCATTTGCATTGTCTTTATTTTTTTTGTTTTCTTTCTGTCATTATTTCTAACTCTTGATGCGGAACAGTTAATTGATCAAGGACTTGATTGAAAAAAAAAATGGATAACTTCTTTTTTTAATCTTACAATTTTTGTTTTGCAAATATAACCTTTGTAATGTTTTATTATTAAATACATTTTGATCCCGTAGAAATATCAGGTTTAAAAGTAGCAGTGGAATGTGTTAATCTAGATCTCCAGCTATCTGCATACCAAGTTTCATCATAATCGGTTAAGTAGTTTTTGCTTAAAGGAGTAACAAACATATTAGTTAACTTATACTTACACACAAACGTTCATATTTATAATATTTGTAAGATTTTTAATGGAAGTTATCAAAAAGCTCATACTTTTCTACTTGTCCCAAAAAAATAACGTTGTTTTTTCACCATGTTTTACCAATAACTCGTTATTTCACAGCTTAATGCTAATTTCATCATGTTTTAAACAGAGTAAGTTCTAAGAATTAACCTTCGCAATTCTCCGAAACAACGATCACGTGCCTACTAAGTATTTGAAGACTTAGATGTAGATGGACTTATTTCAAAACCGTAATTTTCGACTAAAATTAGAATAGAATAATGTGCCTTAAATAAACATTTTAGCGTTAATTACAGCTTACTTAGAACTTGAGACGGTTTAAAGATGTTTAAGTAGTTGCATGTATAAATTAAGCGAGACATAGCATAGCGGTAGATGATAATTATAATGATTACCGCTGCAGCGCCTATAGAGCCTGTTGTAGCGACTGTGGCGCCTTAGGTTCTAAACTAGCTCTGATTGACGCTTTGACATATTTTAGACTTCTTATAGACTACAAAGACCTAGATTTTTCTTCAGTTTTCGCGATGTTGTCTTTAAATTAAAGACATTTGTCTAAAAGTAATAAACACCACCCGATTAAAATCGAGTATGTTTGTCACTCCTTCACGCAAAAACTTATGTATCGATTGCGATGAAACTTGGTTTGCAGATAGCTAAACATCTGGATTAACATATAGGCTACTATTATCCCCTTATTCCCGTGGAATCGGGACATATGCGGGTGAAACCACTGGGGTTAAGGCACGCAGGTAAACTGACATAATATTATAAGATATGGGAGCAAAAGTAGCCAATGTTACTCCTCGATAATGTAGCTTTCTATTGGTGAAAGAATCTTTGGAATCTGTTCAGTGGTTTCGGAGATTATACCCGGAAAATACATACAAACAAACATACATGTTACCAACGTTACCTCTTTATAATATTAGACGGATGGACACGAAGAAAACGTGGCATTAAAAATATCAATTAACACCAAATAACAACTTCTCTACAACAAACTTCATTACGACTTATTGCCAATCCAATCCTATAATACATTCCATTTTCTGTACAAACAATTTGAACCAAACAACTCCAGCGTAGCCAACGACCAACCTAAAGAAAACCATGGCTGCTTATAAAACGTTCGGTAACACAGGTCTGTCTGAACTGGTAGGGTGGCTAAATTATTTACCGTGTTACAGTAAGGAATCTGCGTTGAATTATGTTCACACGCGTCCTAAGTAGGTAGGTACGTAATGTATTTCGTGTGAAATGGGATTGGTCAGAGTGAATTTTGTCCCATCAAATGTGGTGGAGCTTAGTTCTATAGTGTGCTTAGAAATAACGACCATATAACCCTTTTGATTATGTGTTCTAGTATTTTTGCTGAAGTAAAATCAATGTCATTTTGTTTTTTTTCTCTCTTTTCTTTAGGTTAGGCGCTTTGTTACTTTGTTTATTTGTAAGCGTAGTTGAAAAAGCTTGTTTGAAACTGTTTGTAGCGCTGGGGTTTCCCTCTTTGTGAAATAATTTCAGAAGGTATCTCTCAGTCTCAGTCCTAAAAGATGCAATCCTTAATTTCATCCTACATTAGATGGGCGCCTGTGGCGTAAACGGTTCCAGGTTCAAATCCTGTCGTGTGCTGAGTTTTGCAAAAGCATTGTTTCAAAACTATTTTTTTCGAAGTGTCCTTTGTCCGGAAGTCCTTTAAAATAAGGTCTAGTGGTTCTTATGTACAGTACAAATATTTTAGAAATATAAAACAAAGTTAAACCAAACAAAAAAAAACGATAAATCATTAGAACCTTAGTAAGCGCCATGATATAGAAAATATCCATTTATTAGGTTATAAAGTGATCTATGGAGTCAATTTTCAAAAAACATACAATCTAATATTGACGGAACCCTCATTGAGCAAGTCCAATTCGCACTTGACTGGTTCATTTTTAAAGCCGGATAAATATTGAATGATCAAAACGTTAACCCTACCCCGATAACTGGTTCAATCGTTTTCTAAAGGCAACTGTGTACACCAGGGAAGAGCTTTATTGAACCCAAATTGACCCAATATAACACTTATACGGTCGCTATATCGGTTACATTGAGAAATCCAAGCGCTTTAGAGGCCGATATAGACTTGAGCAGAACAATTCATAGACCAAGAGACCACCCCAAGGAGGGATATCTAAAGGTAGGTAGTTTAGGAGATTCTGTAAGCAAAGTTTAGAAGATTTTGTTAGCAATTCTGGTTTTTGCCACAGTTACAATTAATGTGCACCTGTCATGGTTGTCATAGCATTCTAATCTACATAATAAACATACTTGCGGGGGCCAGGTGTGCGACTGAGTCAAAATGCAAAATCATTAAAAGATATTTAAGTGCATATCTAATGAATGGATGACAAAATACATCTATTATTTTTTTAGTTGTTATCTAGTAGACCATTTGATTACTATCGTATCGAATGGTTACTGAAAATGAAAATACAGAAAAATATATAAAATTACATTTTAGTATCGACCCTCACACTAGATATTGTCTGTATTGTGGGGTACCTACAGAAGACTTAAACAACGATTTGCTTTTGGTATATGTTAATGAATAAATTCCGTTCCGTCGGCGTTTTTAAGATATTTTAAAACGACGTCTGGTCTCAGATGTAACAATTTAATTTTAAAGGTAAAAATAAATGTTCCATCCGCTTTTCTGTATTGCTGATATGCAGCGTCCCTGAAAGGACGGATAAAATTCAGTTCCGAATAAATGATTAAAACAATTCGAAACTCCATTTTCAGATTAAAAGGTTTCAATGGCTAGTAGCTACTCATTCAATCAGATTCGCAGGTGTTCCGTTTAATGAGCCATTCAGTTCAATAGGCTTGAACGATTATGTTGGTATCAAAACGTTTGTTCTTATAGGTAGGTACGTACTTGAATTAGAGAATTATAAGCTCAGAAAGTTCTATAAAGGAATCCTTAGGAATGTTTTAGTCTTGTTCTTGTAAAGGACATTTGAAGTCAGTGAAAATGTGACAAAATGGTCCCTAATTTAACGTGACTTACGTAGGATTATAGCGGGAAGTCTCTAGCCTATTTGTTATTCTAGAGCTGCAACTGTCTTTGGTTTCGAAGGTAGTAAGCTAAGACTAAATCTTGTTGCGGTTCCAATTTTGGATATGCTTACCTCCATAATTTTAACCGACTTCAAAAAAGGAGGAGGTTCTTAATTTGGCTGTGGCTATGTTTTTTGATCTGATTGATATGTGGTTGTGGCTCGACGATTATTTTGTTTTTACTGTTTTGAGACAATAATTCAGCAGTTTCTTGGATGGAAACAAACATATTGACGTTTCTATAATTGGTATCACGTCACTTTTAGAAACTTAAACTATAGGAATCTTTTCTGTAGATATCTCTCTCATCATCATCCGAGCGTTGCTCCCAGTTGCATCTCTCTCGAGAGCCCGGGGTCCGCTTTCCTACTTTTACGTCTCCACTTTGCACGATCATCAGCATCCCGTGTAGTGAGGCCATTTGCACGCATATCCGATCTTACAACGTCAAGCCAGCACTTCTTGGGTCTTCCCAATCTGCCGCGGCCGGGCGGAGGCGCCATGGGAAGACATTTGTTTCCCACGTAACTAGCCGGTTTTCGTAGAACGTGGCCGTACCACCGTAAGCGGCATTCTTGCAGTTTGTCTGCAATGTCTCGGACATGAAGGCTGCCCCTGGTGCGGGAGTTTCTGACGCGGTCTTTTCGCGTCACTCACAGTAGATATATCTCTGTAAATAGGTAAATACAAACATCGCGGTCAACATCATAGCCCTCATTTTGCCGTAGTCGGGTAAGAACAGGACCCTTACAATCACTCGTTGAATTAGAACCTTGTTGCTACACACGTACAAATGTACAAATGTAAACTCATTTCAAGTTTCTTGATAGAAAAAAAAAAAGGCGAACGGCTATCTATTTAGAGGGGACTATATGGATCAGTTCGCAATCTAGCCGCCGTAACTCGGACTCCTTTGTCCTGATCGCAATCTCCATAAACCAGCTAAACACCTCGCCGAGATTCTCCTCACGGCGCGGGTGGCGACCGAGCAGGCTCGGTGGATCGGCGGAGTCGGTGGCAAGGGGGAGGGGCCCCTCCGCCTCTTTTACTTATACAAGAGTTAAAGTGTCTTATGATCTCGAAACTCTGCCCCTCTACGTGAACCCGCTCTTTTATTAATCCATAAAAATCTCGTCTTGTAAACGTTGACACCGAAATTATTGTAAACTTCATAAAGGATCTCTCTCTCTCTCTCTATATATATATATATATATATATAATTGGAGCGAGAATTCGTGGCGTCTCGGACGATCGTCTGGCGCGTGGTAAATATGTCATTTGGACAACAATAAAATCGCCTTTTTTGCGAGTCTGCGGTAGACATCGCGTGCGATCACTCGGCAGTTCCTTTTATGGTTTTGTCCCGTGACAGGTGCCGTGTCTGGTTTGGTAAGATGTGGCTCACACTAAACCACCACCTGACGTACGTTGTACGCGTGTAAATCCTGTCTTACCGGTTAGAGCGCTGCGCAACACACGTACCTGTACGCACGCACGCGCTTTACGAAATACTTCATGGCGTGCGCGCACACGCGCGGTGTTGATTTGACAGTCGATACATAGTCATAGATAGTCGATACTGCGTGCGTTGTTACGCGCACTTAGACACTACTCGTCTTTCTTTCAGTTACATATGATGTAAGAGTGACTGAGTGACAACCACGCACGCTACGCTTCGTTTGGTGTGAGTCGCCTTTATAAAACAATGACTTGATACATGTTTCCATTGTCCCCAGGTCTCCGAGAGTCTCGGCGAGAGAGCGAGTTCAAAAAACCAGCGCACGCTCCTCAAAATGGTCGTGTACATCACCGACCTTACGGGTACAACAAGGTAAGATATCCAGGGATTTATCAATAAACCTTTATTGAACCCACTTTGTGAAAATATCTTTTGCGTCAGTCAGTCTCCTTGTTATTTACAAAAGTGTGAAAGGGACATAACAACTTTAACCAAAGTAGGTTTCTTTAATAAAGGTAAATGAATAAAGGCGTCAGTAACGACACAGAATGTTTCTTCTCTTCGATATCACATCGCAGTATAAATAAGAGATAGGCACGTGATCAGCATTGAAATCTGAAGAAATATCTAAAGTCGGGTTGACACGAGCAGAGTACGCTCAAAGTACGCTTGGAGACTTTGACACAAGAGTGTCAAAAGTGTATACAAATACCACTGTATTAGTTGTTAGCAACACTTTTTACCTACCTCAAGCCAAGTATCCACTAACAGTAAATCTTGCACAAGTTTCCTTGCGCAAGCGACTTCAGACATATAGCTACATCAACGCTCGCGCTTCTCAACTTCTGCAACTTCTAATGACTTGCCGAACTTGTTAATTTGACAGTCTGATGTGCATTGCATGCGTTTGAGGAAACTGCAGTTAAGTGGAACTAGTCTGCAATTAAATTCTGAAATAAATTGCGGAAGTTACGTATAAACGACTATCCGTGTACCATTGTGGTGGTCAAGTCGTACTAGTCTACTCTGATCGTGTCAACCCAGCTTTAAGCATCGCAAAGCACACACAACGACTTGCTAACTACAAGCTTAACTATACTGAGGTAATGTTTGGTAACATTTATGAATGTATTTTTCGGGTAATCTCTAAAACTACTGGACCGATTTGAAAAAATCTTTCACCAATATAAAGCTACATTATCGAGGAGTAACATATGCTACTTATGATCCCAATATTCCCACGGGATCGGATTTTAAGCGGGTTTAACCGCGGGAAACTGCTTGTTGACTTATATGTTTATTCTTTACTAGTAGAGTCCCGCGTTCCACTCGCGTAAGTCCCGATCCCGTGGGAATATCGAAATCAAAAGTAGCTAATGTTACTCAGGGTGAATGTAATGAAATCGCTCCAGTAGTTTTTGTGTTTATTCATTACAAACATACAGACACACATACACACAAAAATACAAATATTTCCTCTAGTGTAGATTATTAGAATTACGGGTCTAGATCGCGTTGTTGATAATTCTCACGTGATGGTGTCTTCACGCGACCACGACCGATGTGACCCGTTTGCCGAAACGTCGAGGTAATTAATAACAATGATTATCAAGAACGCGATCTAATAATAATGATGGACGGAAATCGTATAAGTTTAAAAAGTGTATTATATGTTTATTGTTAGTATAACACTGCGCGGTACAATTGACGACTTCACGAAACTTTACATAGGTACTTGGATATAATAGTTATTGCGCCAAAATATGCTGAACTACGAGCGAATAGTATTCGTACATTTCCAGTAATACGTTTTATAGCAAGTGGTAACTACGTCGCAAACTTGGTATAACAAATGCAAGGTCGATATAGGGGGGTGTTAATTAGAAACCCAACGTGTTCTCGAATAGTATGTCATTTTATACAAGGAATGGGGCTATTGGTAGGGAATGGGGATGTTGTGTGGCTTGTTTTGACCGCTCACAGTTATAGGTGAAGGGGTATTAAAATTTTGGCAAATTCCCCAAACGTGTCTTCAATTGACTGCCTCTGTGGCGCGTCGAAGGTGCGACTGCAATGCAGAAGGTTGCGGGTTCGATTCCTGCCGTATGCGAGGATTTATGCCTAAAACATTTGTTTCCGTTTTGGGTGTTTTCTATGTATGTACTAGCTGTGTCCGCGACTTCGTCAGCGCTTTTCAAATACCTACCTATCACTGTGCAAAAATCCACACTTAAACGGATGACCAGAGAAGAACTGTTGCTGGGTAGAAGAGAATCATGAAAGAGTCTGTTCAAGTGTGGATATTTGCACAGCAGTAGGTAACTTTTTGCACGCTCTCCTTACGAGTATTACCTACTTAGCCGGAATGGAAGTAACTCGTCCTCTCCCGTAATCTGCGACCTAAATCTTCTATCAGGTCCCTCGTCTCTGACCCCAACGACCCATGGTCTAAGTTAATAGATTTCTGTATAATTAATCCAATGCTGGTATTACAACAGAACGATGGGGCGAGCTCAACGGGGGCAGTCCATCGGCCACCACCCCTTCGGATACCCAACGGCTTCCAGGCACAGGTCAGTTTTTAACCAAATATCTTATTAATTAGTTACGTGGGGAACAAATGTCTTGCTATGGCGCCTCCGCCCGGCCGCGGCAGATTGGGAAGACCCAAGAAGTGCTGGCTTGACGTTGTAAGATCGGATATGCGTGCAAATGGCCTCACTACGCGGGATGCCGAAGATCGTGCGAAGTGGAGACGTAAAAGTAGGAAAGCGGACCCCGGGCTCTCAAAAGGGGTGCAACCGGGAACATCGCTCGCACACTTACCATCAGGTCTTATAGAGGTCTAGTGTTTTGTGAGATAATTACACACCAAAAAAAACCAAGACAACATAATTGTTACGGGGTTAAAATAGGTTTTTCTTTTTGTATTGCGACTTCCAGTTATGTGTTAAATAGCTTCCGTAAGAGTACTAAAAATAAATATCTGGATTGTGTGGGTTGGCGAGAATATGGTCCAGATATAAATGAACACAGTTAGTTAAAAATATTTCTCAGTAGTGTAGGAAGATAGTATTTCGCCCACGTCTTGCTTAATGAAAACATTTGGTGCCGTACCTGTTGCGCCTCACAGCTTTACTTGTGTTCGCGGGATAAAAAGTATAAGATCTGTGTTATTCTTGTTTTTTTTAGTTATTCTAACTGTCAACGTTTTAAGTCTTATCGCAATCAGTGCAGCAGTACTTTAAAGTAGACACACCCAAATTTGAAGACTTTTACGTTCGTTTTCTTCTTTTCGTGTAAGCGGTGTGGCTCACCTAGTGTTCTCAGTTCGCCTTAAAATCTTTAACTTGAACTAACGACTGCTATCAGAGATAACGACCGTTACAAACTGCTTAAAGTGCCTTCCGAAGCACGGAGGAGTTCGAAATAATGACTTTTTGCCATACGCATTATCGGTCACCCATCCAAAGCATGAACGTGAGATGTTGCTTAACCTACACGACTGTACAAATTCGGAGAGCCCTAAACCAATGAATTCCTTACTTTTTATTTGGAATATTAGTATATATACCAATATAAATGCGACAGTAACTCTCTCGTTCTGTATGTATGTGTGTGTTTGTTACGCTTTTACGACTAAACCGCTGAACTGATTTTGATATATTTTGGTACATAGATAAATAGGACTTTGGAGAAGGACTGACGCTACTTTTGATCCCGATATTCCTGCGGCATCGGGACTTACGCGAGTTAAACCACGGGGCGCAGCTAGTACATCGTAATATGACAGAAACTCCCTGCGTATACCCTTTACCTATACCTATTGCTAACTAAATGTTCTAGAAACTGAGTAACCTTGTCCCTTTGAAAACTATTACTCTCCATTCGGAAACCCTTGGGAACTGTTTAATCAACTGTGTCGTTTCTAGTACGTATGTGTGCGTGCGTAGTTTGAAATAAGTGTTGTTTATTTTTTAGTTACCTACAAATAACGTTTTTTTTTACTTACTTTTTAGTTGTTATTTAATCTTTTAAGGGTTTATTTTTCAATCTACAGATTAAAGATGTCTGATATAATATGAAGATATCTGATCTGATTGAGGATTTGTCTGTCGAATAACACATACAACACATATAACCCTTCTTTTTCCGTAGTCGGGTAGAAATATAATACTACCAAATTTTAAAACCTTCTAAAGTTTGTTTTCTTTATGAAACATGATCAATTTTAATTTGGTGATGTTAGGTTTTATTTGACAAATACTTAGGTATCTTTAAACTGATAATTAAAAAATCAACCCTAAATAAAAATAAGTATTTTTTTACTTAAGTTCCTATTATTTATTGAATAATGTTTAAGCTACAAATATTATTAAGTTTAGTTATTTTATTTCGTTAATTTCGTTTAAAATCGTAACCTTTTCCATTTTAAGAAACTTTGCATGAGTATACGTATATTGTTTTTAACTTCGATCATATATAAACTATAGATGCACGGTCGCCGCTCTAGAAATGGATCCGTCAAAACAAGGCATACTTCAGCCGATATGCCTTGTTTCGCTGTCAGTCGTGCATAAGTGTTTTACAACCTTATTGCCCAGTGATTAAGGTTTACATTAAACTGTACTATGTCCGTATAAGTAAGCGTTGAAGTAGTGCCGATTTTTGATTTCGATTTTGTATGGGACCGTGTATCTATAGTTTATATATGATCGAAGGTTTTTAAAATAGATTTGTTTCCTTCACAGAGTGCCATCGATAGTAGTCAACCGCCAATAGAAAGTATTCTAAAGGTACGTATTCAATAAGTTACATACTGAATCTATTTTTAGACCTTAAAAGCGAAAATTTTAAGATGTTACAATTTCAACATTTATCGTATAGCGATTTGTTTATACTGTAGGGGGAATACGCAATGTAACGGACGTGTTCTATTACTATTACACTATATCGAAAATATTTTATGTTTTTTTGGGTGTCGCCATTGATGACCACAGACCTGTAGACCTGTGACCATAGACCCTTATCTTATCATCAATGGTGCCTACACCCAAAAAGCCTAAAAAAAAAATCGATCAAAAACTTGAGATATCGATAGTCCGTTTCACAACACGTCTGTTTCATTGCGGGTTCCCCCTATATTTGTATATGGTGTAGTTTTATTGAAGGTGTGAATGAGAATAGTTGCAGATTTACGCTGTAAAAATGAAAAAAAAATGTTTCTCCGTTTTATTTCATTTCGAATGAGTATTTTAGAAAACCTTGTGGTGGGGATCCTATAAAAGTAAAATCTTAATCCGAATAATATCGATATTATGGTAGAAAACTAATTTTTTTATAATTTATTTTGGTATTAAGTTTGCATGGAAATGGTAACAGTCGCCACGTTCTTAATGTGTCTGATTTTCCATCCACACAGTAGCTCCCATAAAACTGCGCAGATAATCCGCTACGATAAATTGGTGTAGTCTGAACAAAGCTTTCCAGAACTCATAGTCAAACTCAATTATTTAGATTGTAGGAACATCACAATAATCTTCTATACTAGTCTATATCTATCTATATCTAGGTGTACTATTCTATATCTGTACAAGTAGTATTATAAAGAGGTAACGTTGGTAACTTGTATGTCTATGTATGTATGTATTTTCCGGATAATCTCTGAAACCACTGAACCTAGAAATATTTGAACCCGCGTTTTTGGATCAGTACCCCAACATCTTTGCCTGTTTGCTTTGTTAGTTCCATAACTCATGTGGTCTAGTACAATAGCTGCCCTTATGTTTTAAGGGTGTCACACATGCGTGTCACCTCTAATACCTAAGACACCTAGTGGGCTAGTTGGCAAAAACGTTACTGACCCAAAGACGCAAGTTCAAACCTCGCCGCGAGTAAAGCATTGAAGAAGCATTTTTCCTAAAAAAAAGCTAAAGAAGAATCAAATTAATAATTGATTTCAGTTGCTCCTGTAAAACGGCATTGTCAATGAATAATATCCCTAAAAATTACACCAAGATGTCGCCCAATGTGTATGATATGCTTCTACGCATAACAAAATTCAAATGTATGTGGCAAATTTTCGTTTTCCCTCCAAAATTACAATGTTTTTTTTTTTTTTCGTTTAATTACAGGAAATGAAGTCTCTTCCAACGCCGTTATCTGTAATAGCGGCAACACCGAGAAAAGAATTAGAAAACAAATTTATTTTTAATCCCTACACCAATAAGGTAAGATTTAATCTGCATTAATTTAAAAATAGTCAACAAGTACACGAGTAAAACTTTTTGTACGGGTCTTATCGCGTTTATTTTAAAATTATGCGTTTTTGTGCCATCTTGAATTTATATTTATTAACTGCACCTACTAAAATATGCAGGGTTTTTTGTTATAGTTTTTGTTTAAAAAAATTAGACAATCGTAGGGTAGTTTCGGGTATTACGGCCTAGTCGTCCAAAACGGCCTACACTAATTTCTCCGAAAAAAAATTTGAGAAAAAATATAACAATAAATGAATGTTAAGTATACGTCTCATTTAAACCCTGCGAAACTGATTAAAGTTTTAATATTTTTAAATGGTCTTTGTCTCTGAAAAACTCTGTGCGCATAGATAATCTTTAACTCGATGAAAACAAACAAATTGCCTTTACTTTTATTGTATTCAATTCGATATTAAATAGTATTTATTGTAAATATTTTAATGAATGACTGTTGTATAAATTAATAACCGCTATATAAATGTCAAGTTATAATACATTTATGATTACAAAACAAGAAACATCTGAATAGATGCCAGTGCCAGTATTCCTACCATACGTTGATACGTAAAAACGTACACTGTAATGTTATCAGTATGGGCACGCTGCGAGCGCGCTGTGCACACGGTTAAACTCAAAATCTCTGTCGGATTCATCAAAAAATGTTGATTGTTTCATGACTAAATGTTTTTGTTTTTTTTTTTGCACATTGTTTCCTACATTTTAGTGTAGTTTCCAGACAATAATGTCGAACACTATTGAAGCCTATTATACCAAAACGATATTTTTTTGTCTTAAAAATATTCAAGAATATTCCATCATGGAATAATCATCCATTTTCGAAAGTCCTTGTCGGATTTTTCGAAAATTAAACTATTAACGTTACAGTCATGTTACAGTGCACTTATTTACGTATCAACTCATGGTAGGGGTATAGATTAAAGTTAATTGTAAATTTAATTCAATCGTAAATCTTAATATAGACGTTTGTAATAAAGTTATTATGTATTTTATATTATCATTCGACGAGTTTGAAGTAGAAATATAATTCTATTAGGTATTTTTACAACTACCTACCCGTAATAATGTTTTATTCGTCAAATTAGTTTTTTTTAATAAGTTGGCAAGTAATTGAAATATTTTTTAAATTAGAACATTAACATATTCATTACAAATGTAAAAATAACTATGCTATAGTGTTTCATAGATAAGAAGTGGTTAAAAGTAGTTTTTACTGATTTCAGTTGAAACTAGTTTTTAGCGCTTATCAGTATTTAGGAAAGGTATAAAAGTGTGAATAAATAACATTTCAGTTAAATTATTATTATCTACATCTGCACTAAAATTATAAAGAGGAAAGATTTGTATTTGTGTGTGTGTGTGTGTCTGTATGTTTGTAACGAATAAACTCAAAAACTACTGGATAGATTTCAAAAATTCCACCAACACCAACAACAACCAACATACACCAAAAGAAAAGAAGCTACATTATCGAGGAGTCACATAGGCTACTTTTGATCCCGATATTCCCACGGGATCGGGACTTACGCAGGTGTAACCGCGGGACGCAGCTAGTCTTAAATAGGTTTAAATTTGGTATATTAAAAATATAATATTTTACAGGTGCAAGAAAATCCACAACTAACCAGTAACGATCTCAAATCACCAAACCTTCCTAAGCCCGGTAAGTGTTCTTATAAGAATTCTTATGTGTTATTCTTAGATATATATATTAAAGGAACATCGTTCCTAAGTAAGACTTTAGTTTGACAATACATTATCAGATAATATTAATAATTAATCATTAAACTAAAAGAATTTTAATTCTTCTGGTTATTTACGGTGTGATGTTAAAGCAGGCGCGAATTATTGTCTTTATAAAAATATAGCTCTATAAAATTATAGAAATAGAAAGCATTTATTGACAAAAGACACGGCACAAAATATAAAAAATACAATAAAACAATACAAACAAGAGAACATGTTATAGAAAAAAAAAGTCAATAGCTACATTTTTTTTAACATATATGGTCTAATAAATAAATAAATAAAAAATAAATAAAATAAATTTAGCACGCTTATCTCGCAAAACGAAAATACCATCTGATCTACTACATATTTTTATCGCCCGATAGGAATTCGCACCGACTTTTATATCGTCCAAAAGTCTTATCTGTCTAAATAAAGTCGTTTATATTCTTATGGTGTGGGACAGCAAGTAAATTCGCGCAAAAACGTGTGGAGGACGTTTAATATGGAGATAACCTTCTTGGAGTAGATCCGGTCCGCCCACCTTCCGGTTTTGTCTAAATTTGAACTCAAAAAAAAAAGAAAACGAAAGGGATACATTTGATAGAGACACTAATAGGCTTATTTTTTGTTACGAGCCTAAAATGGACTGTTAAAGGGTTGATTGACCTATAAAATAACTTAAACAAATGTACGTGTTTTAAGCTTGCGTGAATCCATTTTAATAAATAGGTCGAAATATTGGTTATTATTATATAACCTACTTACTTGTATAATTGTAAACCTATCAATTTTTTTTATTGTAATACTTTAGGTAAAGAAAGATAGAAAAAAGTATTCGGACAAGCACATAACAACACATAAAGAAAAAAACAAATAATGTAAAATGATTACATTTCAAGGAACAAGTATTGTCAAGTATTTCACCGATTAGGATTGAATTGGATAGGATATTTAGACATGATTTTTTCTTCGAATATAATATGAATATTATTATTTTCTTTGCTTTAAAAACTTAACTATAAATAAGACTCATTTTTAGTGTTCCGTACCTAAAGGTAAAAACGGGACCCTATTACTGAGACTTCGCTGTCTGTCTGTCCGTCCGTCCGTCTGTCACCAGGCTGTATCTCATGAACCGTAATAGCTAGAAGGTTGAAATTTTCACAGAAGATGTATTTCGGTTGCCGCTACAACAACAGATAAACAAACAAAATAAAACAATTATTTAAAAGGGGCTCCCATACAACAAACGTGTTTCAAAAACTACAAGGGAATTCTAGTAGGTACGATGTGAGGTCGCTTCTGATTGGTCAAGTCAAATCGAGTTAATATACGAGTCTGCCTTCACTGACCAAAGAGTTTCTTATAAGTTTCAGATTTTCTTTGAATCAAAGTTGTTGTAAACCATTTTAGGGTTCCGTACCCAATTGTGATAGTGGTACGGAACCCTTCGTGTGCGAGTTTCGCACTTGGCCGGGTTTTCGGTTTTAATTACTTTTAGCATTGTTTCAATGCTCAACGTTTTGAGACCTTTATAAGTCTCTTCTTTAGGATTGACCCGAAACCGAAAAATAAGTTTAATTTCAATTCAACATCGCGAAAACAGAAAAAACCCTATCTCGAGATAATTTAACCTATCTCTTAATTGTAAAGCAATACAAAATGTACAGATAAATGCATATTGTTTAAAACGACCGGAATTGTTCTATCAGCAATTCGAAAACACAAAAAAAGCAGTATTTAAAAAACCATTTCGCACAAGCGCGTCGAGGTTGACTGCACCTAAATAAATGTGGAGTGAAATATTAAGAGTCAGTTTACACGTATCGCGGGCACAGATCGCCCGGCAGCGCCACCTGTCGGCGACGTTAATAAATAAAATGTAGACAAAAAATGTATGCGCACGATGCAGAATAGCTACACAACACACACAATGACAGAACACATGAAACAAGACTCTGCCGCGAAAATATTTGCGCTTGCTAACTGAATAATAATGAATTGAATACAGCTACTACTAAAGTTTGTATGTGAAGATGTTTGTTGCGCCTTGGCTTTTTGGTAAAACTACTGAACCGATTGCGATGAAGCTTGGCATTTAGACAGCTGGAATTCTGTCTAAATGAAGACCCGATTGCGATGAAGCTTGGAATATTGAAAACTAGAATTCTCTGGAATAACACATAGTTAGATTCTTTTTTAAGATTTTGTTATGCCTTGCCTTTATATTGAAATTACTGAACCGATTGCAATGAAACTTGGCATTTAGACAGCTGAAATTCTGGAATAACACATTTCTTCTAGATATTCCCTCGGGATCGGAAATTACGCGTTTGAAATTGCAGAACACAGCTGAACCAAGCGTATGTACTTGGTATCGTTTTAATTTGATGTTTACTACTGACTCGCTTGTGTAAGTCACTCATTGTTATACAGTTATTAAACCACAGCGATTTCTAAGTAATATGTTTATTGCAAACAGTTTTCTCTTTATTCGTTATTATTTTAATTATCGCCTTTGATTCTGGCGCCGACTGTAATTATAACGTCGTCCATGTACACAAACTAAACAATCTGAATTATGCCTACTTACAAAAGTTACTCACAATAGAAGTATGAAATCGTATAAATTTTAGTATGGCTACAATGTCATATTGTGTTGAAAACTCGAATGGTGGCTGTGTGGGGTCGTTAAATCGTCGTCTTTTTGTAGGTAGCGAACTATAGGAACCTGGGAGTATGCCTCGCCAGCTTCCATCTAGCTCGCGAACCGAACCGTACCAAGCTGTCGGTTATACTACGACGAAAAGCGAAATAAAAACTAAAAAATAAAGCTAAAAGTGCAGAGGATTAAAAACGACTACTGCATTCGAGGTACGATTTGCAGCCTCTACAAATAAAGCCGGTAACGTTTTTGTAGCGGGATTATTGCAGGTGCCAATTAAAAATACTAATTGTGTTATTGAGATTAAACGACTTGAATATTAATGTATTTTATTAAAGATAAAAGAGAAGGTATAATAGCGTGCTCTTTAACACTTCAAAACACTAGATCTGTTCTGCCATGTATTCTTTACTGTGATTTAATTCAAACAAATACTCGGTCAAGTAGGTTGGTAATTGTGTGTGAATTTGTGATACCTAATGATATTTATGTCCACGTGTATGCACTATGTCCACGTGTAAACACTATTGTTCGGGATATGCTCGCCTCGTGTCAAGATGAATTTCGGCTTACCTATTTATACTTTATATTATAAAGAGGTAACGTTGGTAACGTTTATATGTATATTGGAGGTAATCTCCGAAACCACTAGACCGATTTCAATAATTCTTTTACCAATAGAAAGCTACATTATTTGGGAGTTACATAGGCTCCTTTTGATCCCGATATTCCCACGGGATCGGGATTTACGCGGGTTAAACCGTGGGAAATAAATAATAATCACATATCTACACCGACATATGTATCTACACATACAGTAGTACGGTATTATAGTGTGTTTGAAGGCATCTGCCGATAGTTGGATGGCGTTCCGTTGGATTGGAATCAGAACATAGGCTGTCCGTGACACGCTCGGAGTCAGTTTCGCGAGGAAGATTTGTTTTTTTGTTTGATTCACTGCAATCTGACGATCCTTTCTACTTTTTGTGTCTGTGAATCGAGGCTCGAAAATAGATTTGCTTTAGTATTCATTGACTTTTAGTTAGACTCGTTTGTTCAATTTGTGTTCGAACGCTTTTATCGGATTGTGCAGTTAAATGCTGTTTCAATATTTGAAGACACTTATCACAATCACTTTTTGGGGATTCATGTTGTTCGCGTCCGTGCTATTTAGTCCTTGTTGTCCCACACGTGAACCCTGAGCAATGGTGAAAATTTTAAATTATTTATAATTTTCGAGCTTTTTTTTACTTTGTGTATTTGAAATGTGTTTTCCTTACTTACCTAGTGTTATAAGAATAATCAAATGTATTTAAACTACGAACAACCCCGTGTTATTTTATTTTTGTTGATTATTGATCAACATTATGTTATCTCTACATTTTTTTGTAATAATTTACAAAGAAAATTGTAATTACTACCAATACTAAATATGTATAGTTAAAGGTTAGTTCCTTTAGATTTTTTTAAGCAAAAATACGCCTTTAATAATTTTCACTTGCGGCGACACTTAAACTCGCGTCTTTGAGTCGGTACCACAATGTCTATACCAACTAGACCACGCAAGTCCCTGCTCCGAGCTGTGAAAATCTTGAATGACATTCGTCCCTGGTTGTTTACGACTAGGGCACGTTAAGGCACGGTTAGTTTCTACTATAAAATAACATGGTGTAACGAGCAATTTGCAGAACATAAACTTTAAAATGAGTTAAGGATCTTCTATTCATAAACGAGTTTCTTCATCAAACCATTAAACGCAACTCAACCAGAAAACCATCAAATAAAAATAACTCCACGAGTTGCGATCCGTCTCTGATTTACGATTATGATGACAAACAAACCAACACGTCGTTTGTGTCGTGCCATGACATAACATCCTCTTTTAGCTAACTATAACTTTTAGTAATAAAATTATTGGATTTTAAACTGACGTCGTTATTTTCACTACTTATGAAGCTTCTGATAAATAATAATTTAAAGATATAGATTTTTCTTCTGTTTTCGCGATATTGGATTGAAATTAAACTCATTTTTCGGTTTTAAACGCTTATAGCCTTATTAATAAACGTGGAGTAAGGTCAGAGTAGTGAAAACATGCTTTGACTTTTTCCGTGAACTTTCAAAGTTGACAGACAGAAACAAAAGGTGGTAAAATTATTTTGACCTTACTACACGTTTATTAATAAGGCCCTGAAAGTTCATGTAAATTTTTATAAATTTACTAATACAAGGCTAGTTCCCTACTAAAGCGCTAGATGGCGCTGATATATATTAATTTTAGTATCATACTTACTCTCGTACTACATTATAGGAAATGCTTCATAAAATTCCCGCGAAACGTTCTATCTATACTAAACATGATATTATAGACCATATAAAAAGAAACCATAGCCATAGCTAGCAATCGGAATTGTTTTTCAACATTTACGACCGCCAATATCGGTATATAGCTTAGATAAAAACAAAAAACAGCAGATACTGCGTGTAGCTGACGCACTAGCCTCAGTTGTATGTCGAACCGTTGCCGCGTGAGCACGAGCTGTCACACTGCGATTATCTTTTTGACATCTATTAGAATTTAGAAAATTTGAGCGGTGTTGGTCTAGTGGTAGATACCCCGACTTTTATTCCGAGAGTCGTGGGTTCGAATCCAGGCCGACCGCGCACCAATGTCTTTTTCTTTGAGAAAAAGGTATGTGCGCTAATAACATCGCTCTTACGGTGAAGGAAAACATCGTGAGGAAACCAACATGTCCTAGGACTCACCACGGTCCGAAGACATGGGATATTCAGTGTTTTCTATGTATCATATGTATGTATTTACAAAGAAAAAAAAAGTATAATATGTAGTATATCCGTTGTCTAGTACCCATAGCACAAGCCTAGTGCTTAGTTTGAGACTAGATTGCGCTGTGTGTATCGTCGTGCAATATTTATTATTTGTTATATTTATTATTTTCAAGGAAAAATTGCATTCAAAAATTTTCACTTGCGGCGAGGCTTGAACTCGCGTCTTTGGGTCAGTACCCCAACGTCTATTAGAATGCCTTTTTCCTCATTTTATAAATGCCAGAATCATTCTTAAAGACATATGTGTTTAAATACAATAGTTTTATGAAAATGCATGTAGGTGTTTCTAGCTCATTTTTCGAATAGCGCAATGTTAGAATATACCGTATCTACTATTTTTGTTTTCATCTAAGGTATATAGTAAATGTATTCCTGTACACACACCCATGTCGGCTTCACCCTTATAAATTCACCCCTCACTCGTACCCATACCCAATGGGGGTTTCTCTGAATGGATACAAAATGGGGAAAATATTTCTCGTGTAACTTAGGTATGTAGGTAAGTAACCTATATCATTTTTTAATTAGGGGAATGTATTGCTGTTTATGTTAAATTTAAATATATTTTTTTCTTTAGGGGATTAGGAATTACGATAGATAGATAGATAGTAGTTAGGTACCGCATCGGAATTGTTCTCAAATAACTATGTTCCAAACATCTTAAACGCGTTTATGTAACTCCTATACGCAAAAACTACTGAACCGATTGCGATGAAACTTGGTATGCAAATTGCTAGAGATCTGGATTATATTTTATCCTGTCCTGTCCCTATCGGGACTTACGCGGGGGACAACGCTGGGCGCAACTAGTGCTAAATAATGTTCTATAATCTATACTAATATTATAAAGCTAAAAAGATTGTTTGTTTGTTTGAACGCGCTAATCTCAGGAACCGCTGGTCCGATTTGAAAAATTCTTTTAGTGTTGGTGTCAGTGTTGTCAATATTATATTTTTTTTTAAATAGGCGGACGTAGTCGCGTGTTCTGCTAGTCCTCTATAAGATAAAGCTCAAAATTCACGGGCGACACTTACAATGTCAATGTCGCTCGTTTATTTTGAGCTTAAGGATATGAGACGACACTGACACTCAAACGTAAATGTCGACGTTAGTGTCGATAGAGCGTACAAACAACACATCACAGATCGAAAGTCTAGTTTCCAGAAGCGATCTATAGAATACCTAGTTGAAGGTTCAGGTGCAGTAAAGCTCAGCTCCAATTAAGTTGTCGACTAAAATATTTGTCGAAAACTAGTTTAATATTCCTATAGTTGAGGAATAATAGGAAATTAATTATTCAAAGCGCTTCGGACTTTATCGGTAACTAGTCTGAACTATGATTGGTTTTAGGTTTTTAGTTTTAAGTTCTTATAGTTGGTCGGTGACAAAGGGGTTGAAAAAGTTTAAAGAGTAAACTTGAGTAGAGATTTGCGTAGAGTTGGAAAAAGACCACAGGTTTCAGTTTTGAATGAATAATAAAATAGAGTAAGTACTTATTGAAGCTATTTCCCGAAAATTATTCCTCTGCATTTAAAGCTAGCAGAGTCCCGCGGTGTCACCCGCGTAAGTCCTGATCTCGCCAGTTTTTCTAAAAACCCTTAGTTGATACCTACACATCTCAAAGAAGGTACTCTCCAAATTTCAGGTCTCTACGATCAGCGGTTTGGGCTCTGCGTTGGTATATAATTGAGTCTATCAATTATTGAATTTTATATGTAGGTACTTACTTATAGATTATATTCACATATGGGGATAGTTTTTTTTATCGAATACACACTCATTGTTTTCTACCACACGTACCTATGTACAATAATGAAGTGCATTTGCCCACACACTACGGACATATTCGTGGCTACTAGTCTCCTTGCGACCATGACTATTGTAACAGCCGAAACATCTAGTTCTTTCATCAACCTCTTTTGCAACATATTATTATTATAACATACTAGCTGCGTCCCGCGGTTTTACCCGCGTAAATCCCTATCCCGCGGGATTTTCCAAAATCCCTTTCTTAGTGGATCATTAGACGCCACAAAGAACATACTCTGGTCCTAGAGACATGAAAAATTTCATGTCTCTAGGACCAGCGGTTTGGGCTCTGCGTTGATATATAGATCAGTCAGGACTTTGAATTTTATATATGTATGTCGGCGCGTGGTATATTAAGTACCTAAGAAGTGCCAGCGCGGGCGCTATTCGAGAATGTTTACATTAAGAGCATTAATTCTTATCGGAACTTTTAGACAAAGAGAGTCCTTGTTGTGTTCCTTAGAAACGGGATGTGTTTTTACATCGAAAGTAGCCGTGAGCCAGAGTACTGGATATTGAGTAGTTCAGTTGTTCTTGGGGCGAACTCGGGTTTGGTCGCCCAGTGATCGATTCTCTTTATAGAACCGGGATAGAGACGAGACGCCTAGTGGTGCGTGACTCGTGACTCGTGATGTGACTCGTGGCCCACGTATTCGTTTCCGTTTAATTAATTAATTTAGTGATAATTGTTAACGCCAAATGTTTAGTGTACTTGTTTATATCAGAACCTCGTTGATATTGAGTGCATAAAATACTATAGGGCCGTATTAAGAGACAAGCCGTATTACCCGCACGCACCCGTGCTAGTGTTATTGTGCACCCGTTATCGTATTAAACTGTAACCGTTGATTAAACCGATATTCGTGTCCACTCCTGCCCACAAATCATGGAACCGAATAACCATACTGATGATGTTCTAAGGCCCCTAAACCGCTCGCTGCGACATCTATATATGTATGTATATATATAGATAGATAATATCTACCACAAACTTTCGATATGAAAATGTTCGAGCTTCATGAATACAACCACAGATCTGACTTTAGTACTAAAACACAAATGGAACAGGCTACAAATCCTGTCCATACCGAACAATAGCCACATACTAGCCGCCGCAAAACATTAACGCTGATTAAAAACCAAGAGTTATTCTCGGCGTTTGTATCGAATGAATAATTCTGTTGCAAATAACATTTTCCCTTGGTATAATTTGCCTAGTACATTAACCGGGGCGTTTGTCTTCATAAGCGATGTGCTGTAGAGAGGTGTGGTTTGCATCTGAAGATACGTATCTTATGTCGAAAGATGTATTATATGTCTTTGGACATATATCTGAGTAATTCTGTTGCAAATAACATTTTCCCTTGGTATAATTTGCCTAGTACATTAACCGGGGCGTTTGTCTCCATAAGCGATGTGCTGTAGAGATGTGTAGTTCGCGTCTGAAGATACGTATCTTATGTCGAAATATGTATTATATTATGTCTTTGAAGAAATATCATTTATTTTGTTAAATTATGTAGACAGAAACTAAATTAAATCCTTAATAGATTAAACGTAAAATTTAAAAGATAAAACGGAAGTAAACATAATGTATGGCATACACAACATATGTCTTTGTATCTGTCTCGACATCTCGAATCATATCTTTCTAGATCTAAAGATGCAGATCTCTGTGTGATGCCAAGAAATGATTTATACAAGGTGTATCTTTCCGTCTTATCTAATCGGTCAACTGCAGACTTGTGCTCTCCTTATCATTGATTTCCTAATTAATCACTGAATCAATTATCTCTTAATAAGTATCTTAAATAGTTCTTTTGGGTGTGGAAAAGACATGAGAAATTTGCTTTTCAATCGTATATTGCTTTTCGGACTCAGAGTCAGTTTTTAGTTTTCTTTTGTAGGTATATTAACAAGGTCGAATTATTATGAAATTAATCGAATTAAAAATAGAAAATAGAGATACACATCTTCGTGTCCTACGTAAACTTATCTTTCATTCTATTAAAAGTGCACACATTGCGCGAGTCCTTAATGTGCGGTGGTCGGTTTCGCGTGAATCTCTTGATTTACTCCCGGCCTTGTCTCGACGCGACCACTTGCAACTTTTATTATATTAACTTTGAAACTTGTCGCAGTCGAGCGTAGGTGAGACGGTGATCGAGTTGAGAATTTTCAATCGTTTTATCGATATTTCATATAAGTTGGAGTGGAAATTTACGTTCGAATGAAATTTTTAATGGATGCTCTGGGAGGTAGTGTTATTATATGTCCGTATCCCATATCAATATGTCAGTTTTGGAATAACACTGTCTTTTCAGGGGTTTGATACTGCCAACTGGATTAAGCCGTAACGCTAAGTGGACTAGTCCGTCCTCTGATACGTTGACCGGTGCAGCCACTAAGAAATATTAGTTAGAAGTTTTTTTACTTCCGTCTGGGAAGAAGACGGGAGTCTTCGAGATAAGAGTGTTACATTGTAGATCATATCGGCACTTACCACGGTTCAAACTCCCACATAAAAAAATACTTAATGTTTGAGGTATCAGCATTTTAATAGAGTCATCGTCAGATAGTTTGTGATTTTAAATGTTTCTGACAGGACCGTTGATGTTGCTAAATCATCTAGTCGAGAGTTTTTAAAATATGATTCGCGGAAAATACGAATTTTAAATTCATACCCTGTTAATTTTCAGCCGCTTTTTCACCGCGTGAAATGTAAATGCGACTGTTAAAAGTGAACTGTGTGAGTATTTATTTTGGAAAGAGAAACGCATTCTGAATTCAGTAGAATTGAATAAAATATAAAATATCGTCAATATCAATTGCTGGAAGCGAGTTGGCGGTATTATAATACAATCAATGTCGTCGATTATATCAGGAACCTATATCCATTCTCATATTCGTATTTCTGTTTTTTTTGTTTCAAAATTCAATGCGGGGCTGGAACCCACGACCTCCTCTTCTCTAGCGATAACCATCAGGACCAAGTGAGCTCAAGAGTTAGAATATAAGGAACGCTTTATTCTTGATTTTCGAGTTAGGCTCGTGATGGCATCTACCTTGTGCGAAGTCGGACGGTAAAGACATATCGCAGAATAGAAGGTTCAGAATCCATAATAATCAATGATAACTAGATTACATACAACTCTTTGCATAGATAGAATCCAATCCCGTTATTAAATCTTTGCAATAAGTTTCAACATTCCCGTATTTCAACAGTGGAACTTTTCCTTCCCACTATACGGGCGGCAAAAAGACGACCATGTCTCGATTTTATGCAGACTAGATTTGTTAATTTCCCTCGTTTAATGTTACATCTATTTATTAAAACCTTTCTCCTTCATTCCAAAATATACCCTTCTGCCTTCCGTTAAAGTTGAATTTACTAGTACTTTCACCTCTGTTAGTGAATTCGGTTTATATTAGAGTCCGACCGAAACTGGTTTTCTGGCCGATACCGAAACCAAATATTCGGCCGTGGCTACAGTTTCGGCCGAAACCGAAATAAATAAAGTTCCTTAAAATACTGGATTTTGGCGCATTTTACCCATTATTCTGCATTAATTAGTACATGAAATGGAAACACAGTATATTAAGTTTGTTGTAGGTAATCATTGATTCAATATAATATAAAAAATATTTATAATTTTTTTATTATTTTTTAACGAAGTTAAAACGAAACACGCGAAACGAAGTGCACGGCAACTTCCGAAATCAGTTCCGGTTTCGACAAAAGTTTCGGCCAATCTTGGCCGAAACCGAAACCAAACTTTCGGTCGGACACTAATTTATATCCGTGTTTGTGAGTTTGTCATCATAACGTAACAACTAACAACGCTTGGTCTAATTCTGTTATGGTATTTTCATTCCGTGACTGTTTTCATGAAATATGAATTAAATGTTTATTGCTCGACTATTTGTTTAGTATTTTGTGAAACTATGAGCTTGATTTATTTTAATCTATGAATTGGTTTTCTTTAGATTAGAAACGTGAGTTATGCTGAGCGATGATGTAATGTTTCTAGTAGCACAGATTCCTGGAGCTTGCATCGGAACTGTTTCATATTTCTTTAAGTTTCGATTTTATTAGCGCGTCGGGCGAACTTCCGACTGCAACGCAGAAAGTTGCGGGTTCAATTCCTGTCGGGGACAAAGATTTCTGCTGGCCATACATGTTTGTTTCTGGTTGTGTCTATATGTACGTATGTATTTACAAAAAAGGTATAAATAGTATATCTGTTGTCTAGTACCCATAGTACAAGCCTAGTTTAGGGGTAGATGGCGATGTTTACCTATTGGTTTTTAATATTGACTTGCTTTTTATTATGCGTGATATAGACTGTAATTCCTTTGTAAGAAATACTTGAACATTTATTATCTACTTTGTAAGATAATATAAGGATTTCTTACACAGCTTTTACTAAATAAGCTTTTATATCGATTCTAAGGCTTTTATCTAGGTCACTGACTTAACCTGATCCCGTTAAAGTTTTTTATTATTTCTAAAATACCTTATTTATATTAATATTATACGTTATTTTTTTATGAAATTTCGAGACGGTTTTAGCACAATCAGTGACGCAGCGCCGCCGCGCCCTCCGTTTTCTATCGGAATCAATTTATTTTTATCTACTGCTTGTTTCAGTGTAATAAATAAAGTATTTTTGGAACCGCTTAGCAGTTGAGTTATTCAATTACCTATAAAGGGATTTTAAACTGTCTTTTTAACGTTTTTTATTATTGGATATCAGCTGCTATGTCGTAATTCTGATATGTAAATTATGTAGGTATGTGTTAAGATGTTTAATCTTCACAATGCATTGTTATTGTAACATTTACCGTGAATTACCACAAGCTAATCCTGCTTTTGCTTGAATCCTGGGACTATAATCTTGAGCACGATTCTCAACCAGTATTTTAGAATTCTCCTAGATTTCTGCGACTGTAAAGTCCGCGTAGTGTTAAATGAAAATGTAGTGATTCTGCATACCTACTCATGTTCGGTTTCCTACTATTGACGTTAAGGAGATACTCTTTTCTCCATGCAAACTTTAGAGAAGATCTATATCAGACATGACCATGCCTCTACTTTTAAATTTTATTCATTTTCTAAATTCTATTTCAATTCAAATTATAAAATAAAATAAAAAACAAAACGCAGGGGCATGCATGGTTATGAGAGATATATGCCTTTATCTAATGCCTTTGTCCAGAGTCCCAGAGTCATGAAATCTGGACAGTGTGTTCTTTGTGGTATATAGGTATCATCCACTAAAAAAGGGTTTTTGGAAAATTCCGCGGGATCGGAACTTACGAGAGTGAAACCTGGACTCTGCTAGTTATCTATAAGAAACTATTGAATTCATGGGTAGATATTTATAGGTACATAACCGTTAGTAGAATATTTTATATCAATCATGAAACAACTATACCGACATGAATAACTAAATTCATAAAGTCACGCAACTTCGTCGAGCTCAGATCACCTATTTCACAAACTGTTTTTAACTTTATAATCTAGTGGTTTTTTTTTTCTTTTGTTTTGTTTTGATGACATAGATACTTTGGTTTAAGCCACTGCGCTCTATAAACGTACATGACATGTACAAATTTCAATGTTGACAATCTTCTTTATATATTTTATTATTTCGTTTAGGTATTTGAGCGTTTGGTCACTATCTGACCAGCGGCTCGATTCTCGTAAATAATTACATACCAGTTCGATGACAGAGACAGTGCAGGCAGACGCAACGCAGACTCAACACAATTACAAAGAAAACTCAAAATACACACTCATTGCATTTGTATGGTAGTTGAGAGTATATTTGTCACTGTCTCCGCAGATGGTAAGTGATGGTAATATGCTTACCATCTATAGAACACGCTCACGTAGAAGATACCTGATGACCTATTCTGGTATCTTTTGCAGTCAAACTTAAATTTTAGGCATTTTTCGAAATACATTCCTTCAGAGAATAACATTTTCCATACATTTTTAATAAAGTTTTTATTCCAGTCCAGTTGTTAGTTGTAACTATTAGGTAAACTGTTGTTTTAGGTTCATTTCGAGTGTATTGTTTGCAATCGCAATTATGTTGAAATGAAAGTTTGGACAGTTCTATTACAGGAATAACCCTGTTGACTCGTGAGTTGCGACCTCTTTAGTCTTTATTATTTTCTGCTCTTTGCTCGTATACTTACTTGCTTGCTCGTTTGTAATCTGCTGGATACTAGCACACGTGGACTCATACTATGCATATTTCGTTACATGACGATTTCTACCAAATCCCTCTGTCCGCGATGCATTAAAGAACTAAGTCAAGGCCGTTGGTCAGATGTGCAGTCTCTTTTAAATGTGCGCTAAAAAATTCATTCGTAATTAAAATAGCAAGGTAATCTTGTATTTTATTATGTTCATCCTTGAACCACGCGGTCGGGGGTTTTAAGGGGGTTGGTGTTGGTGGTGGCATCCCACCCCTTTCTTTAGCTTCTCAATTCCGACAACTTGAGTTTCCACAGTTCCTTACTTCCTTGTACGTACAACTATTCGAAACTGCTTTTAATATGTTATTTATCGGAAAACGGTTTTGAAATAACTACACGTGTATTTAAATTTTAAACTTTATTGATATTATGTTTTTTTGAGTAATCGAGGTCGCTACGTTTTTAACCGATTTGTTTGTTTTTTCGAATAAAAAATCGTTACTGCATGATTGAGATTCGAAATTCATTTTCAAATTCATTCAATTTTAAATTTGAAATCTCAGGCTCACTTTAAAAATGAGAGTTCTTACTTATCGATTAACATTAAAAGATAAAGGATAAAACCATTTTCTAAGTTAAATTCTAGTTCATTTTGTTAATATATCTTTCTATATGATATTTCTTGCGTCTTACCTAGCAACGCGCTTACATACACTTATGTTGTTAACAGAATGAAAAATTTACTTTTGTCTAAATACATAATACAATTAATTACATTCTAATAATTTACTTTAAGTAGTATTTTAAACTTATCAAATCTTATTTTATTAATCATAATCAATTTATTCTTTAAAAGCTTAATAAATTGATTAAATATAATAAATATTACTATATACTCCACGCACGATGTTAATCCGAAGCCACTTTGCTTTGAGTTTTATGCTCATCTACTGTTTTGACAAAGAACATTATTTTTGATGCAATAAATGTTATTCCTGACAACGAATGTATAGCATCAATATATTAGGGTCAAGTCGCTTATCGAGATACAAGAGCTATAACAACCTAATCCATTACTGAAATATCGCTGATATAACATTGCGTTGCTTGCAATAAACAAAGCATCGATGTAATATTTCTATCGCATTTTATGCGCTATATTCATATTTATTTGTCTTTATATTCGCTATCTCAGTTATTTGATAACAAAACCACAAAGATTTTTATTTTATTTATTTGTAAGTATATACTGTTCAGTTTTCTGGTTAGGAATATTTCATAATTAGTATTATATTGATGTTTTTGTCGATATATTCCTCGACTAAAAAGGGGTTCTTGGTGGACGTTTTTCGTTGTTATGTTCGGAGCCATATTATTGTCTCAAATGAGGACACGTTAAATGTAGAAATATTAAGAGGAAAAATACTTCTTGCAAAAACACAACGCTGGGCTGGATGGCTCGTTAGTTCGAATCCCGCTCAATCGTGCGTTGTGTTATGCAGAAGTATTTTTTCTTTAAATATTTCTATGAATACCCTGTGCAGGTTTTAGCACTTAAAAATAGAACGTTAAATGAAGGTAGTTGTAAAAACTAAAAAAAAAGTCAGGACCTTTTTTTATTGATAGCGTAAAAATTGTCGTTTCCGTATTGTAACGCCATCTATCTCGTGTGCGGTGAAGTAGAAAGTTAGAAATCGCCCTTAATAGGGTTGTCGAAGGTTCAAGGATGTGCTATTTTGGCTATTAGGAGCTTTATTGCCGATAGAAATATTTAGTGAAATATAATTTGACAAATATTAAATAATAAAAACTACTATACCAAATACAAAAATTCTTTTAAAATGAAAGCTCGATTCGATTTTATAATCGAATCGAGCTTTCATTTTAAAAGATTTTTATGTTATCATAGGCTAATATTTTCTCGATAGAATAAAACCACAAAATTCCTACTTAATTTTACAAATAAATAGTATCGGTCAGTCAATATTTTACTTATACTTATAAAACTTTGTAGATGAACTGATCTTAGTTCAATGCAGGGCATCTATGATTTGAAATTCAAAATTAATGTTTTGTTAGCCTGTATTCATCAATTGTTTGATTTTACGCTCTAAAATTTAGCGTTCGTATCATCTTACGTCCTTCATTAACACATCTGAAATTCGCTAGCGCTATCCCTGTCACGCAATTGGGGTTATATGGGCCCTTAACGTGAGCTCAATGTATGAAACTAAAAAGAAACCTGGAGAAGTCGTCACTTGTTCTGAAGTTCTAAGAAACCTTGATGTATCAAACATCAACCTATTTGGAATAGATAAACGATGAAATTATTCATACCTTCTGGTACCGAGCTCGGTTAGACACTCAGGGGCAACATTGTTTTGGTATAGGTACCTACCTACAGTCTATTCTAGAACATATAGAGTATAGTCGGGTATGATCGGATAAGGGGGAAGACCGTGTGACTCAAACATCTGCCAAATTAGGTGAAATTAAACGGTGAAACCATTACCTGTGTATGTGCTCGTTTGTTTTTTTATTGTTCACGATCTGCGCCCCGCGGTTTCAAACGTGGAAATCCTGATCCCCCGGGAATATTTGGATCAAAAGTAGCCTATGTGTTATTCCAGATCTCCAGCTGTCTACATACCGAGTTTCATGGTAATCAGTTCAGCGGTTTTTACGTGATTGAGTAACAAACACACACACATATACACATACATACATACTCACAAACTTTCAGCTTTATAATATTACTAGGCTAGGATGTTTTTTGTTGCGAAATATAAATATGTCAATTTTTTTATGATATGTATTAGTGTTAGCCACAGTGTTTAAAAGAGAAATTCGCCCGCACCGATCTGTGGCCCCCGGTAGTTGCAATGTCACCTGTTTTGGGAGATATTTAAGTCGTACGGTCTTGCCTCGTATCCGATCTTACCTGAGTTTAATCTAGTGCTTTACTTAGTAGGTATTTGCATACAGTACGAGTAGAATACCTATGTTGGTATTATTTTGACGATCGTCTGTGAACTCGACTTAGGTACTAACGACACTGCGACATTAGATAAAATAAATATATTACACGATGTTACACACATCGCAATCTCTCTAGCCCCAAACTAAGCCCGAGGCTTGAACTATGGGTAATAGACAACGGATATACTACATATTATACTTTTTTCTTGTAAATACATGCATATGATACATTATAGACACACCCAGAACCATAAACAAACACTTATGATCTGCATAAATACTTGTTCCCGGCGGGAATCGAACCCGTTACCTTCTGCATTGCAGCCGGGGGTTCGCCCGACGCACCACAGAGGCCGTCATATGAACTTAGATATGATGTGTGGTTTCGCAACGCGCCCTCCAATGAGACGAAACCACAAGAATCTAATGGGGGTTTATTAAAAAAAATCAATCTAAATTATTACTCTTTAATTTTCTCCATTTAAAACGACTAATATAAGCTACAAATATTATTAAATAACGAGGTATTTTATAAATTTAACAATGGTAAAATACCTCGTTATTTAATTATATTTATAGTGAAATTAACCATGTAAGTTTTTAAAATCGTAGGACAAGTATAAACTTTTAACGATTTACGATGTTACGATTAATATTAGGTATTAATCGTTAGGTACTTAAATGCACTTTAAATTTTGATATCGTTATCCTTTCCTTCATCACGAAATAGAGTTCGTTTTCCACCCCCCATAAATTATATTTAAATACATTTAGCTAAATATGTTTAAGCGCAATCTCATTCAAACCACCCTTAGTCACGAAATGAGAATATTTTATTTAACATAAGCTTCTTTCACTCGAATAATATTATTGCACACCTGTACGTGTATAGCACGCTTATTTGAGGGTTCCGTACAAAGGTAGTCAAGTGGGAAATCATTTCGATACGCGGAGATTTTCTTAGCTTATCCGTTACGTAATAATACAGTCCGGGAACAAAGCTTTGCATAAATGGGCGGTGTTTTATGTATGGGGGTTGAGTGTAGTGTTGTGTTCTATACTGTACTTTCGGTAAGTACTACGCTTTCGTTTTAGGGTTTCTGGAGACATTAATAAAGACAGTATTTTTTGTGCGAAAAAGTACGGACATTCTATACTCATAATACCATTATCATTATTTCACTGTGTCACGTTCCTGTGTGGTGTAATGGTTAGCGCACTTGCCCGACAATCCAGGGGTACGGGATCAAACCCCGTCACGGAAGGATTTTTGATGATGTTTTATTTTTCTTGTAAAATATTTGTAGTAGAGTGCCTTGAGCAATACTAGGCATGCCTTTTAAGTTCTGTCGTTTGTATAATTGCCGCCAATTTTAAAATTAGAACTTTTCAAAATTCAAATTTGTTAGAATTTCGAATATCAAAACAATTGAAAGCATTGGGATTAATGCAATTGTTTAGTCACAGCGTTGGTTTGAATCTGTCAGGTCACGTACGAAAATGAATCTTACTAAGGAAAATGTTCGTGCAATAATTTTCTATAACTTTCGAAGAGGGCTCACGCGACTTCAGTGTTTCGAAGAGTTAACATCTGTATTTCATGATGAAGTCCCATGTCTGCGGACCATCGAACGCTGGTATTTGGAATTTGAGCGTGGACATACCACACTTAGTGACAAATCTCGTGAAGGACGTCCAAAATCCGCCTTCACTGAAGATAACATCGTTGCTGTGAGACAACTAATCGTCGAAGATCGTCATGTGACATTTCGAGAGATAGAGGCGTTATTAGGCATCTCAGGGACAACCATTCAAAAGATATTGCATGAGGCGCTTGGTGTGAGAAAACTAGTTTGCCGTTGGATCCCGCATTTGCTTTCCGACGATCATAAGGCGGCCCGCGTCAGATGGTGTTAGAAAACTCTTCAGAAGTTCAACCGAGGAGAGTCAAATCACGTCTACGACATCATCAGTGGTGACGAATCTTGGATCTATGCCTACGATCCTGATTCCAAACAACAATCTACAGTCTGGGTTTTCCAAAACGAGCCAAAGCCGACTAAAGTTGTTCGCTCTCGAAGCACTTCAAAGAAGATGGTGGCTACGTTCGTGGCGAAAACCGGTCATGTTGCGACGATTGCACTTGAAGATCGTAGAACGGTTAATACGGAGTGGTATACCACAGTTTGATTTACCACAAGTCATCGCCGAACTTCGGAAATCTAGCCCAAAGCGACGCATCATCCTGCACCATGACAACGCAAGCTCACACACCGCTCGTCAAACGATTGAGTATTTGAAGCAGGAAAACGTAGAAATTCTTGACCATCCTCCATACAGTCCTGACCTAAGCCCTAACGATTTCTTTACATTTTCTAAAATTAAGAAAACTCTTCGTGGTCAAAGGTTCCAGTGCAGTGAAGAAGCGGTCGACGCTTTCAAGTCAGCCATTTTGAACACCCCCACTTTGGAGTGGAATAAATGTTATAATAACTGGTTCGAGCGAATGGAAAAGTGTATTAAACTTCGTGGTGAATACTTTGAAAAACAATAAAAGGTACTATAAGGTTATATAGTTTTTTTTTTCTTCAAACGACAGAACTTAAAAGGCATGCCTCGTACATAAATAGCTAAGTACACTCGCGCTAAAATCACATATTTTCCAAAAAATTACTCGAAATTAAACTAATTTCTCGGTTTTAATCACGTGGAGTTTTTACTTTTATTGTTTAAATGCTGAACGTTTCGAGAGCTTTACCACCAAAGAGACCTGTAAAAGTCTGAATAATGAGTTTTTTTTAATTCAACATCGTGAAAACATAAGTAAAATCTTTACGATGCCACAGACAGATACACAAACAGACACCTCAAACTCATAACTCCCCTTTTTCCCGTAGAAAGTAAAAAAACAAGAAATATTAAAGTAAAATAATATCACTTGCAGTAACAGCTTAAGTAGCTGTTTTATTAATAACATATGGCCTGTGAAATATTAGACAGGTGGTTATTACGGCTATGTACTGTTATTATGTACCACTGTTGGTGTGTTCGCCGAATAACTGAGTAGGTACTCGTGTACTGGGCGGAACCGCGTTGTGGAACCGTCTTCGGTGATAAAATGTATCGTAACGTAACCTTAGCTTAGAATGTCGGTACTGTTGGAACTCGATCCAAGAAATCAAGATATTCAAAACTCAAAATATGTTTACTCAATAAGATATTCACAGATCATTTGAAGCGTCAGTAATCTAGATTAGATTAGATAAACGCTTTAGTGTACCAAATTCTAAAAATGAAATAACAAAAACTTACAGCTAATTATAATAAACGTACAAGGAGTGACCCTATCGCTAAAAGCGGCTTTCAGGCAACCTTCGGACGGACAAGAATAGATTTCATCTAGATCTCATTTTTTAAAGCAATTAACGGATGACGACGCGGCGTAGACTAACAATAATTATTATATTATTAATAGCATTTGCTACAAACCTCATTGGTTTTTAAAATGTTATTTAGGTTATATATTTGTAATAAATCTTTGTTTGATGAATAAATGAAAAAAAAAAAAAGATAAGAAAGAATAGTGCCGCCCAGCAGCACTTAATACTTTGCCATGTAAAGATTGCTTAGAATTCGCTACCGGCCGAAACGCAGTTACGGATTTCAGATCATCTTTCCTAACTCGGCTCCTACTTTTATTTTTCCGAGTTATCATCGAGTTCCGATAGTAGCACATCCTCGAGTGATAGAGGTCGCCTCTGAATACAGGACACGGCATTATAATGCAGCTCGCGTGTGCCTCCCCCCCCCCCCCCCCCTTCCTTCTTCGCTTCCTACCGGTACCGCAGACCATTCCCTTACGCAATGTCCACACGTTTATACGTTCCGGATTTTATTGGCGGCCCAGTGTTGGTATAATAGCGGGTTTTCCCACGCCAACGGGATGTTTTGCCGAGTCGCTCGGTTGAAGTTTGAAGACTTCTTCTTCTCGTTTTGTGTGTGGTCTAGTTAGGTAGTAAATAATTTTGAGACACATGTAAAGTGGGTCGGTCGTTGATATATTATTTAATTTAAAAATTGATGATTAAAGCAACGGGACGCTATTAAAACCGCAAAAATGAGTTTAATTTTAATAATAAATTATAATTATAAAACAAATTGTAGATTTAAGATGACGATTCAAAACGATCATGTGATTGCATCTAAGTGAAAAAAAAAATACTTTCCGTTTAGTGATGCGCCGGGTAAATTCAGTTTGTGATTCTGATTATAAATGAATAAAAAAAAAACAAATAAGTACCTACTCCTTGTTATAATCTCTAAAATGATTTGATATACATTTAAACACGTGATACTGGCCCAAATTGTCCTATATTGGTGGCAGCAGGCCATATCATAACTAAAATACTGAACTGATTTGTTTGGTAGGTAGGCTACCTACCATTCATGTCATAATAAGTATATCTAAATCGATACGCCCTACCCAAGATCGCTACCTTACCACTTATTCCGTTTCCACGTACAGAATAAGTAGGCGGAGGACATAGGAAATTGAACGAGTTATATGAAATTGAGTCATAATGGCTACGTTCTCACAATTTCACGAGTAGGTACTAGAGTATATTCAGGTAAGGTCGGATACTGGGGAAGACCGTATGGTTCAAATATCTCCCAAAATTGGTGATATCTTTTAATAGTAGCCACGGTCTTAACATGAGTAGTTCACCCCTCACCGATCTGTGGCACCCAGCAGTTGCAATGTCACCTATTTTGGGAGATATTTGAACCATACGGTCTTCCCCAGTATCCGATCTTACCTGAATATACTCTACCTACTTGCATTACCGACAGGAGATGTGATGCGTAGGCGATTGAAATGCGGTCAGAATCATGGGAAACTGGGCGCGTGATCAGAATAAGCTCCGCTCCTTGCAATTGCCTTGTTCTGCTATGCGGTGTTTGGTCTTGTTAGTAGATATACCTACTTACTTCTTATGTAGGCATTTATGTGGCTAACGCCCACAGCGTCTACTAGATGGCGTTACTAGTATGAAGTTCTGAATCGCACTATCAACATTATTCTTAGATAAGCTCATTTACGACTCGGTAAAAATGGGACCATCTTAGTAAGACTTGTCGATCTGTCTGTTGCCTATATCTCATGAACCGTGATAGTAGCTAGACAGTTAAAATTTTCACAGATTTCCTATAAGTTATTTAGGTGGTAATCCCATACCAAACGAGATTTTTTGTGATAAAGAAAGATATGAGAACGGCACGAGTCCGACTCGCACTTGACCAGTTTTGCTACTCCTCAAAAACCGCACTTTCATAGGTAATACCTACTTATTTAATTTTCCTTCGAAATAAATTAAATAAACAGTGAATTTGTAAAAGGAATTGCGGTCGAATTATTTTTTGAATCACGTTGCTTGCTCTGATATTTAAATGGAAACTTGTACAAATAAATAAATAGGTCCGTTCCGTATTTCCAGACGGTAAAGGAGTCCCACAAAACCGCAGAACAAATATACCGGAAATAAAATGAAGGTAGATAAACAATTCTGGTATCCATGCATCTCTCTTTGTTCTGTCTCGGTGGTTAATGCAGGCTTCAAACATTTTCATCGACCGATGTTATCTCTTACTATAGATACCTAATTAATTAAGTATACTTATATATTACGCTACTATCGCAACCAACATACTCACAAAATTCTCCTTAATAATATTTGCAGGATTTATTTTTCTATTTATATGAAATTCAATGTCCTGATCCTATCAACGCAGCGCCCAAAGCGGTGATCCTAGAGACATGAAATTTGGAGAGTTCTCTAAGAAAGGGATTTTATAAAATCCCGCGAGATCAAGACTTACGCAGGTGATAATAAGAATTGCTACTATGTTCTATATTCTTGCCTATATCTAACAAACACATATATAATGTTCTTCGGTTTTCGTGATATACTGATATGAAATTAAACTCCAACGTCTTTCCAGAATCGTTTTCGTTTCCGACCGGGCGTTGAAACCTTAAAACTGAAAAGTGATTTTAATTCCAAACATAGTTAAACACAAACTTATAGTTGAATCCTTCAGACTAAACGGCCAGCTAATTGTCGTTGGACGATCGAAAAGTCTCCTGTCTACTTCATCTTAAACTCCAATATGAAAGACGAATCTACTCCGCAAGGACGCCCGTGGCCCTCTCCGATCTTTACACAAAGTCATAACTACACATTAAACGTGCAATCGATATAATACCCTATTGTTTCCCGCTAACAGCTACTTTTCCAACGTACGTAAGAAATCGTCGCCACTCGATTTCGAATAGGTTTTACAAGCTTTCGATTTACGAAGCAATGTGTACTTTAAAGTATAAGTGGTTAAGTCTATTTCAGATTGTAGAGATGTATGGTTGTTAGAGCTGGTTTTCTCGGTTATTACCGGATGAAATGATGGCGTCTGAAAGCTGAAGGCGTTCGTGCTTTTCGCTTACCGGTTGAGAGCTAATTTTTTTTTACTCGTTAAGTTTGTCACCGGTTTCGGCTTTTCTTTTGGGGGTGATTTTTGACGTTCGTTGCCGCGTTCAGAATGCAGTGAAAGGGTGCTTTAGTTGGTAAACGGAATTTTGATAAGGTTTAAAGTGTGGGTTGTGAATAACGTATTTTTGTACTTTTATTTTTTAGCATCTTAAAACGAGTCTAGTTCGTTAAGACGCTGTGGTACAGTGTTGGGCTAGACGAATTATTCAGATCCCTATTTCAGAATCTCAGATCAAAATGTAAACAAAAATCCTATACTTACAATTATTTGAAAGTGACATTTTTTTATTTACTTTTTCTTTTAAAATTGACAGTTCTTTGTTTACATTTTTTATCTAAGTTTCTGAAGTAGGGTATAGTTCGTTAAGTAAGACGCTGGGGTAGGTACTGACTGACCCAGAGACGCGAGTTCAAGCCTCGCCGCGACTAATTTTCGAAGATGTATTTTTCATTAAAAATAATTCTGGAATAGGTATAGTATATTTTATTTATTCAATTAACTTAAGTAAATCAAGTAACAAACACTCCATGTTATAATTTATTACCCCACACAATAAGGCTTGTTTCCAAGTTTTTAAAGGAATTTCGGACAAACCCTTTGGACCGTGCACGTGCCGGGGGTAAAGGGGGGTATAAACGGGGTTAGTCGAGTTTGTAAGTCATCTTCTAACTTTAATCCAGATCGATGCGGCTGTATGAACCCCTTTTCTCACGATACACCCCCAATTTTGCCCCCTGTAGCCCCCTAAGCTGTCATAAATTGTATAACTGCACACTAGTTATTTACCCCTAAGTTTCTGTTGACCTTGCTTTATGCTTTTGAAAATGTCTGTCTGATAAAGTGTGTCGTACTCCGAGCGGTGTAGGGTTCCGTAGTTGCTTATTGCGATAGTAGTTCGCACTTTTAGGGATGTTTTAGTGTTTATTTTGGTGGTAACTAGTGTTGAAAATACAATTTACTCGGATGTGTGATAGCTTTATGGTATGCATTGACTTCTAACTCTAAGACTTTCAACGGACGGACGGACATGAGAAAATTACGCGCTGTCCTAATACATTGTCGCGCGATCAATGCGATGCGATCTGACGCGACCTATGCGTTTTAATTAACCGACTTCCAAAAAAAGAAGGAGGTTATCTACGGAGATAACATGACTGTGCGACCCTCAATTTGACGTTTTCACACAAAAACTGATCGGTCGCAATGTTGTATTAGGATTCCTTATTGATTACGGAACCCTAAAAGTAAAGGACGCAAGGTGAATTCAGCAATAACATAAATATGAATATATATCTCGCTCTAAACTTATTGTATAGCGGTTGTATGCAAACAAATAACGACACTACTTTGCCGTAGAAGAAAACGAAGGGGAACTGATTAAGCGACCTATTTAAGTTGTGCCGTATTTCGTATAAACCGGTTAGGACGCGCGTTGTGTTTAATTTGGCCGGGTTATATCGAGGGTCAGCGGTAAATCGGGGAAATTGTATATGTATTATACGTTACGGTATACAGCGACAGAAGCGACCGATTTAAATTATTTGTGTTATATTAATTTTAGGTCGAAGATATTTAATTTGTAGCGAAATAGAGGGAGTTTCTCAGTGCTTTTAACACGTCAAATTGCGTACAAATTGCCTTGATTTTAAAGCAGAAGCGGTAAATACTTATGTATTTGAAAATGAGAGCGATACAAACAGGTGTCTAGTAAATTAACTAAAAATTCTCACCATTTTAGAGTCGGGAGCTGCAGAAACGAAGCAAGTCTTCGAAAAATAAATGAAATGCATCATCTGGTAGATATACTTATGTAAACAGTCTAACTATCACGGTTCATTAGATACAGCCTGGTGACAGACAGGCGGAGAGTAGAGTCTTAGTAAATGGTCCCATTTTTGCCCTTATAGTACACGGACTACGGACTAAAAGAAACCGAAAAAAAAGAGAAAAATTAGTCTAATTTTATATCTGCACTGCGAAAACCGAAGCAAATTGTAATGAAAATAATTCAGAAGTTATAATGCCCCTTTAATTATAAACGACGACTAACTTTATGTAACGTTTGTCTTTTACCGTGACATGAAGTTTCAAAGATAACAGCAGTGATAAACGTTAGGTACATAAACTTAGTCATCGTTTATAAGTAAGAGGGCAGATGTTAACTCTATATTCTAATAACCTATATTATGCTTTTTGCAAAAATGCTTTCAAAAACTTTTAGTACCCGGCGGGATTCGAAAAGCAAAAAGCTCTTTTCAAAAAGCAGTATTTCTAAGTGTGGATTAACACTAAAAAATAATGTTTACAACCTATATTATTTTAAATATCTTAATTGAAGGGGTAGTGATTTCGCTGCGCTAATGCGAGGCCACCCTTGTTGATTACCTTACCGTGGGTTATAACTCGAATTAATAAATTGTATAGTCAAAAAAAGGTTGCCTTCCTAGGTACCTACTAATAAGTAGTATAAATGCTAATGTAGGTGTTTTAGTATCTTTTTACTAACTGTTCTTGCGGTTTCAAGGGAAGGTCCCGATCCCGCGGGAAAATGGGATCAAAAGTTCTATCGAATATTCCAGGACTCCAGCTCCATTGGTTTAGTAGTTTTTGCGTGAATATTTACCTTACTAACATCTACCTGTTTATAAATACTAGCTGTGTCCTACAGGTCTAATCGCGTAATTTCTACTCCCGTGAGAATAACTTAATAAAAAGTATCCTATCATGTTGTGTTCTATGTTTTATATGTTCTATATGTTAAACCAGGTTATAAACTATCTGTCTGCTAAATTTCAGCCTAATCCGTTCAGCCGTTTTTACGTGAATGACACACAAACATCTAATACTTTTATAATACTAGCTAAGCCCCACGGTTCTACCCATTTAAGTCCTGATCCCGCAAGATTATTGGGGTAATGTGTTATTTCAGGTCTTCAGCTATCTACGTAACGAGTTTCATCGCAATTGGTTCAGTAGTTTTTACGTGAAAGGGTAACAAATATATTCACAAACCCTATCACGTTCTACTCGTAATGTTAGTAGGATTAGTAGAAATTGAATATGATTTCAAACAGAAAAAGAAACCTAGGTATTTACTTAAAATATACCTCGCCCAGTAACAACGTCATTTATCGCTAATACTTCAAAGTTTAAATAACTCTAACTTCTAGTTCCTAAGGATTCTATTGTAAAGGTAAGTAAGTACCGACTCACTTCTAAATACTATTCAAATTTGAAGGCTGTATTATTTATTACGCAATATCGAAGTCGAAAAGTTCGATAAACAGAAAAAAATATTTAACCTTTAAACGCTAACTAAATGAAAATAAATAGTAGTTTATTTCATCAAAACAATTTCGTTTACAAAACATTGAGGTAGGAACTCTTTTAGGCATAAAATACCCCTGGGTAGTCTCACTCTTCCGTAATAAAATGAATGAGCATGAGGTTGTTAAGACCAACGTTGTGGTCCAATGTCATGAAACAACAACCCAGGACAAGGCGTCCTGGCTCAAGATGGTTGGGAGATCGGACCCCAAATAACGGGAAGAGGGAAGGAAGAAGAAGAGTTTCGAGGTCTTTACAACCTCATCCAGGTTGTAAAGACCTCGAAACGTCGGGCGTTGATAAGTTGCTAGTTTAATTTTTTAAGTGGCTAGTTAAATAGTTTAATTTTAATTCAATATAGCGGAAACAACAGAAAAGTTTACGGCACAAAAATTGTCAAGGCCACTTCATTGTCAAATTTTGTCTTGCATTTTGTCAACGCCCTACGTTTCGAGGTCTTTCGAACTTAAGGTTAAACTCGCTTACTCCAGTATATTGCGAGTTCTGTGGCGTTTTCTTTAACGGACATCAGGTCATTCAACGAACAGCCTATAGGGCTGCAGTAGCATATAAGAAGGTGCTGCATAGTTTGCTCGGGGAGCTCTACAGTCGCATAATTTATTTACATTAAAATAAACAAAGTTCAAAGAAAGAAGTGTCGGCCGGAGACGCCACTCTTGGCTGAAGAACCTTAGAGATGGGTTCGACTGCAGTACCACCACACTTTTTAGAGCTGCAGTTTCTAAATAAAATTGCCCTGATGTTGTCCAATCTCCGATAGGACTGGAACTAGAAGAAGAAGAAACAAAGTTCATCACTTCTCCAAGCTAAAATTAATCTAGAATGAAATGTAAATAAGTTAATTCGATCGACAGTTAAAACGCAGTCATGTAGGCGCAATAATTTAAAGACGCGTAGTACAGTCGCATACAGTCACGTCTGGGTCGTGCATCCTTTCTTAGTGCAATTAACGAGCTACGCGCACCCACTCTACGTCGTTTACCTTTGTTATTGTCAGCTTCATTATACTAGATTATGCTCTTAAATTGATGTAGGAAAAAGGCAAGTTTTTAATGCGGCTACAACATGAATTTACTAGCTGTAGCCGCGGTTTCACCCGCGTAAGTCTCGCGGAAATATCTGGATAAAAATTAGGCACTACCTTTGTTATTGTCAGCTTCATTATACTAGATTATGCTCTTAAATTGATGTAGGAAAAAGGCAAGTTTTTAATGTGGCGGCAAAGTAACATGAAGTTACTAGCTGTAGCCCCGGTTTCACCCGCGTAAGTCTCGCGGAAATATCTGGATAAAAAATAGGAAGTTTGTTGTGTAAAGGCGTAACAAACATACTCGCTTACTTACTTACGCATTTATAATATCAGTAGGATAAAAAAGAAATCGCTTTTAGCCATAAGTTCGCCAATTTGTGCAACATTCTATTCCTTATTTGTGTTTTTAGGGTTCCGTAGCCAAATGGCAAAAAACGGAACCCTTATAGATTCGTCATGTCTGTCTGTCTGTCTGTCTGTCCGTCCGTATTTTACTTAATGTATTGTAACATTTTGTATTTTATCTTGAATTGTGCAAATAAAGCGTTAATCTATCTATCTATCTTTCTATAAAATAATACAACTATGCCATCAAATTTTTTAATTAGCAAATAACTCGGGACTCTTCGAGAATTTGCTTTTAACAGCAATTAAATACACTTAAATCAGAGTGGCTGTTGCGTAGTTTAAAAGATCGTTTTGTTCGAAATATTGCGACAATGGAAACACGAAGGGTGAACTTCCTAAGGGAGACAAAAGCTTCGCCAGCTCTCGCGAGCCCTTTAGCCGCGGGGGCAACTGACTTCTTTCAATTAAATAACCTTGGCGGTAGGTACGTAACCACGAGACAAGACCACAGCTTGATAATCAACGTTTTTCTGTTATTTATTATTAAATAGGTATAAAAAGTAGTAAGACATTGCATTGGTAGTTGAAATAGATTATCCGGAGCTTCATTCTTTTACTAAAGATGCCATTTTTTACAGGAACTGTAATAATTTTATTTGTAATTCACCCGCGTAAGTCCTGATCCCTTGGGAATATCAGAATCAAAAGTAGCCTATGTTACTGAGGGTGAATGTAGCTTTCTAATGGTGAAAGAATATTTGAATTCAGTCCAGTAGTTTTTGAGTTTATTCATTACAAACATATATACACACATACACACAAAAATACAAATCTTTCAAAATATAATATTAGTGTAGATGTAAACTAGCTGCGTCCTGTGGTTTTACCCGCGTTAGTCCCGATGGGAATATCGGGATCAAAAGTAGCGTATGTTACTCCTCAATAATGTGGCTATCTATTGGTGAAGCTATTTTTTGAATCGGTCCAGTAGTTTCGGAGCCTATTCGTTACAAACAAAAAAAAAACTTTCCTCTTTCTAATATTATAGCGTAGATTTTTTGAAATCTGGCTGTAATTATATTTAAACATATTGTAACTTAAACGAAATAAAATGTAGTCGTATAAAGGTAAATTAAAGTTAGTTATTAGACCATTAAAGAACAACTGTGAAGCATATTACAAACTGAATTCCAACTGAATTCTAATTTTAAATGAAATAATGTCCTGTGGCCACAATGTGACCGCGACCTGGGCCATGGAGGTCATGAGGACTCTTTGTTATTATGACCTCTTGTTTGGTAAACATTCATTTATAATTGTCAAAGTATTAACCCTTGTAAGTCCTATGACGAGGTTATATATCGTTTGGTTATATATTTATTTATATATGATGGATGACAAATAAAATTGGTACTTTATACACGATAGACTTGTTTTGACGTGGTGGAAAACTGTTGCAATTTTTATTGACCTTTTATTAATAACTTTACTTTACTTTAAAAGTTACCATAGGTAGAAATTGATTTCATGTTATAGTCGAGCGTTTGACTTCACGAAATGGTAAACGATGAAGTGGTATAAGATTTAGCACACTCGCTTATCTAGAGGAGAAAGACAACAGTCAAATGAATTCTGAGGTTCGACCCATAACCACGCAATTATTTTGATTAAAATTTAAATAAATCAAGATTTTCCTCAGAATCCTTTACATTTCTTTTCGCTAAATAAACCCCTACAAAGGCGTCGAAAATTCAATTCTATAATTTACTAATGTAGCTACTTGGTAGAACTTTATAGGCTGACAGCAGCAGTGAGCTACTGCGAATGAAATATTTAATGTGCCAGACTGCTATCCAGTTAGCCTAGACAGAAGTGCCCTTTGATAATAATTAACGGTTTAATTCTGAAACTAAGTCTTATAAAGGTGTCTTATAAGCGTGATAATGTGAGATAGAATTCAAATGAAACTGTTAGTTTGTCAAATGCATTCCTAACGGATTTGTTGTGCAACTATGCAATCCACTTGTCTCCGAATAGAGCCGTTGTTAATCCAAGTGCGGTATTCGAAAGAGAATATGCATCGATCGGGCAACTCTACGCTGTTCTAACGCGTATGCACATATTGCATCGTTGATGTGCGTCCGAAAGGGCCGCGGTCAGTACACTCGCGCGCGTCGGTGCGTCACCACGTCCTCCGGCGACTCGACACGCACTCTGTACACGATTGTACCCACGTGCGCTCACGAAAATAAATAAACGCGACGCGAACGCGGAGCGCGTGCTCCAAACTTGTGAAGCCATCGCGCTCGGTCTATTTTGTTTTAATAAACTTATATAATAGACTACTCTACCTTTTACGTAGGTACCCATTCGGAACTCAAATTCTTATTCGAATTTCGTTTTTCAATATTTTCTTTGAATATGAATAAATAAGAAATGGTAGCAGAGTCAAGTTGCAATTCGGTAGAAATCGATGCAAAGCAAACATGTTGATGTGAGTGAGAATAATCAAACCCTGATTCAACCCCCCTTCATTCGGCGCGAGTAATAATAGCCGACTGAGTGCGGTGGGGGTGGAGAGAACCGTGCACCCGATCACGTACCCGATGCACATACACACATCAACCAGACATCACTTAACGGATAGACTTTATTGCTTCTAGATAAGGTCGACTACAAGTTAAATATATAACACTTGTGTGCGCGATTGTACGTTTTACTCGATTCCAATTGGGTTATTCTCGTGTTTAAGGAAGTTTGCCCCGTGTTTCGTTGCGAATGTATGCTATTGTGGTCTTGTTATAAATTAGTTTGTACACCACTGTACGTACAGATGTCAAATAGCGATATAACAGTCTATAAAAGTGTCGAGACTGACTTTACAAGTTGATTTGGAATAAATATACAAGTAACGGAAGCGTTTAATTCTAAAATCACGGAGACCAGAAATTCAATAATCGAGATCAGTAACCGTAACAGAATTTGATTCTACGGACTAAAATTGGTCATTGCACTTGCATCGTTCACGGTACGTAGGTTCAATCCCTTCAATACAGCGACGGATAAACTAATCGACTGACAGATCAAGCAACTAGTCAACTTTAGAGGGGAAGAAGGGCTCCTTTGTCACCACCTGTCTCAGTAATGGCTTTAGGAAGAGCGCGCAGTTGTTAAGGAACATACGACGTGCGCGAGCGCATCTGTTCTTGTTTCGCGCCAAATCTAACCATGTGTCTTGAAATAATTGTAGCGTTAATACAATTTACTTAGCAATTTGTTTATTTTTCTTTTATCAGCCTAATTATGTGACTGAAATAAGTGCTTCAATATGTATAAATTAAAAACAAAAGTGTTTTAAAATTCTTTTAAAAGTTAACTTAGTGACTGATTAATGTGTTAAAATGTACTAAAAGTGCAATAATGTTGGGATTACTAACATCGGATTTTGGATACCAGAACCGCATGACTTTGCTGCAGCAGCTTATTGATTGTGGCGATGTTCTGCTTGGCAATCAAGTTCTTTATGGTATGTTTTAAAGGTTTTTTTTTAATTGTAACTTTACTATAATTTTACTATGACTCCTACACGTGATATCCTCTATATTTCCTATATCGTACTCTTAGATTTCTGTAATAACCGATGGATGTCCAAATAAAGAACTTGTACGAAAAGGAACCAGACAAATTAGTACAGTCTAGTACAGATTTTCTGTCTTACTAAAGCCTCTCGGTAATGCTTGTAGGTAGGAGTAGATTGACGTGTATGTTATTAATGTGTGCGTAAGTTAGGCCGCCAACAATCCGAGCTCACGCACACTAAAACAACATGTATATGAATGGCGTGAATCTACTTGCGCAACCACGACCAAGCGGCCTTTATGACATAAGGCATCTGTACCTTTGGTCGAAATTTAGTTACTTTGAGCTAGATGGCGCTGGATACAAAGTTCTGTAGTAGACGTCCACTGTTCGACAAAGTAACCAATGATCTTTATAATATAATAGCCGGTGTTGCGCTATACCCGCATCCAACGGCAAAATGACAAATGTTTTAATTAAAAATTAATAAAGACAGAAACCGTAGTTTATTTAGTTGGAAGTGAATTCGTTAGTTGTTAATTCAGCTCACAGAGTCCGGTCGGACGTGTGCGCACGCATCGATCGTATCGTTGGCTTTATTTATTGGCGCATTGTTTTGTATCTTTCCTGCGAATTTTGTCCATTAATTTTTTTTCTTCGGAAATAAAATTGAAGATGACACATTGGTTATTCTAATCTTGTACTAAGCTGTCTGCAATACTGCGTTGAATATTTAGGGTTCATCAGCCCGATTTAGGGGTCAAAAAGTTTCGATCGTTTCACTTAGGTTGATTAGGGCCAGCAAAGAGGGGAGTCGTAGGTTCAAACCCTACAGGTGGCAAATCACTTAACTGGGGCCTTACATTTAACTCTAAATAACTGGCGCAGTTCTTAAGCAAGACTGATTAGGACCTGCATTTGAATTGTTTGACTTGTTAAATTTGTTCATTGTTCAAATAACATAACTAGTACACGAAAAAATCATACCTAGTTGTTTTTGTTGTTTAGAATATTTACATACTAACCGATTACCGAAACTGATTTAGAAAAAAAGACGTTTCCCTTCTAAAATGGTTTTACAACAGTTCGCAACAAATCAAACAATAAACCATTCTCTACTGTTATACATATCGTAACTAATTTCATCCAATTATACAAAGTAAGTAAACGAATCCGGTTCGTTTTAACCCTTTCCTTCTTTCTCATTTCCCGAAATTAGAGTTTTTTTTTTCGACAAAGTTATTTATGTCACTTTTGTACTTTTATTGTTGTCTGCAAGCAGTTTTGTGAGGTGGTTGTAAAAGTTAATTGTAACGCAACATAACTATTATAAAGATTTTATGGAGCAAAAGTGATGGCATAATATTTTCTCGTAGGATTTTTTTAAAAATAATAATTGTTAAGGCGAAATTTGAACCCGTTAGTGACTTCTTAGTATGATGATACTATAGCGAACCGCTTTTTAAGCTAAGTTTTCTGTATTAAAAATACGACTGGCAATGGGGGTGACATTGTATTTTTAACAAGACGTAACTTGAAACTGAAAACAGGTTGTGAAGTTTCAAAAGTAACAACAAAAAGGAAAAAAAACACAGTTGACTAAAATTATAGAAAGTTTCACGACGTTTCCTAACCTTAGGAACAATTCGTCTTGTAGAAGATACTAATGCCCTACCTATTACTGTCCTTAACTAAAACTAGTCTTATATGTTTAGTATAGAAACCGAGCGTTAGTTCTGAATAGTTTTTTTTTGTTTATTCACATAATGTATTAACTTTGGTAAATAAAGGATGCATAAAGACATTCTTGAGTATATGGTATCTTAAAGAGAGAACTGGAATAACCAATTTCCTAGTATTGTGAAATTATGATGAGAATTTCAAAACATAGCTACCGAGAAATTTCTTCGAAAAATAAACAACTGAGGGAAGCGGGTTTCGTGAGAATTAGAAGATTGGGAAACCGCTATACAACCGAATAGACGTAACTGGATCCTTTTTCTTCTTAAAGCGGAAAATATGCAGTGTAATTTTTAACTAAGTAACATTAATTCCATCTAAAATACTATTTTTACTAGGGTATTCAAACAATTGCTGCATAAAAGTGCTTTAGATTGTATTTGCGAAATAAGGGTGTATAATTTTTGTAACCATTTCGTTATAACCGTTCACTGATTTCCGATGAAAATTAAATAATTAAATCTGACTTTTTATATTTTGGTTAAAACAAGGCTTGAAATATTTACAAGCAGAAATGCATAAAAAAAATCCTCGGTTGCCGAGCGAGTGCGCTACCAACTGCGAATTTTTGATGATGTATTTCTCCTTGTAAATATTTATAGTAGAATGCCTTGAGCAATAAAAATATACATGACAATTATATACAATACATTATTAATTATTATAAATTAATAAAAAAAAAATTTTCTGTTTGATCTGTATTTTTTTTTTGTATTAATCTGGTACATTAAAGCATTAATCTATATATCCTAGTAAGCGAAGATTCTGTTTAAAATGAAAAACAAGCCCGTGGGTGGTGGGTGACAAGCGGTGGCGAAGCTCCCCACCGAGACCACTAAAACACTACTTTATTTCCGTTCATTCATCCATATTTCTGCAGAAAAGGTTTTTATTTCACCGCTAATCAGCTAGCATGTCCGTCTAATTACCCATAGTACCTGCGGTCGCCATTGTATTATGGTGCGTACAATGAATGTCGAGTTTAAGGGGTTATACACACGTGTTTAAAACAAAAACAAACATTATTTTAAAAAAGAAACAACAAGGAAGATAAATAAATTGATTGAGATGTTCTATAAAATTACACATATGAACTAATTAACTTCGTAAATGTTTTTAATGAGTAAAGTCGCACTTTAAATGAATTAATAATAATATAAAGTGGTTTTTGATCCCAATATTTCCACGGGACTGGAACTTACGCGGATAAAACCGCGGCATTCTGTCATAAAACTATAGAACGAGCAATTCTTGAAAAATACATGAATATAAAATCAAACAACATTAAAAAAACAAATGATCAGCGTGTACTACATACATATCTCGTCTGCACACGACTTAAGATGCATTGACCGCTCGCGGGTTCACCAGTACCTCAAGCGTGTCGCCTTTGTGTGATTTGTGGGCATGCGTTACGTTTCTCATCATTAACAGCGAACATTAGCGACACTTCTATAAGTACTGTAAGTCTATGGACAGTCGTTTAGAAGGTTTCGTAATGTAACGTGACGTTGATAACCATAGAAAGGATTTATGAGACGGATGGGGAAAATATTTCAACGGCATCTCTGTGTCGCGTCGGGTGAACACCCGGCTGCAACGCAGAAGGTCGCAGGCTCGACTCCCGCCGGGATCAAGTATTTATGTTGACTATCAATAATTTTATTTTACACCTAGACGGGTGTTATCTGTACGTATTATATGTTTGTACATATCAAATAAAAGTATTACATGTAATAAATCCGTTGTCGAATACCCATTGCACAAGCCTAGTTGTTTACTATGGTGCTAGATAGCGATGTGTGATATGCATATCCTTTACACTGTATTTATTTATAACACAATAGTTAGGATAGGAAGCTAGACTATAGTCGTATTAGAGCGACGAGAGAGTGCTCTATAAGACCGAGCGCGGGAAGCTCGAGTACAATACGAACTTCATGTAATGAATGACCACCCACAATGGTAGCCGTCGCAAACGTACGTCGGCGTAGTATTTTCTGTTGCTTATTATATTTTAGACTGCTTTCAATAAGCTATTTCGAGTTAAAATACGTATAATAACACATTACATGTTTGGATAACGCTTTGGGAATGCAGCCAGCTTTTGGATCCTTCGGGTAGGTATCTTAATTTGTGGAGTGTGTAGGAACAATTTTTAAGGCGTTTTATGAACTAAAGGTTTTTTTTGCAAGATTGGTCTTAGGGGTACATAAGACATAATATGTTTATTCGATTTATTATTAATTAATTAATACATAATTGATGATTGATTTATTTAATGCTTGCAGCGCCCCAAGTTTTCGTATTTATTTATTTATAATCATAGTGGGATAGCAATTTAGACTAACATAGTTATTTTCGCTGGATATACATTAATTATTCAGCCAAAGATTTGTTAAACCTTATTAATGTCATTCTTTGTCTTTGTTAGCCCTTTAATCTGTCCCACTGTAGGGCAAGGGCGTCCCCTTGGAAGGGTTAGGTAAGACGAAGGCAGCCTACTGCGGATTGGCCAATGTCCTATGCCTTCCGACGGTTGTGAGTCCTAGGACATGTCTGTTTCCTCACTATGTTGTTCCACGCCGTAAAAGTAACCGTACGTTATTTTCATAAAATACAAACGTATGTCATTAATGAATTACATAGTTATGAGTTCATTAATTAGTTGTTAATTAAGATTATTGTTCGTTTAATGGTCCAACACTTGCTCATGATAAATGAATAATGCATGCGTGTGAAGAAGATACTTTATACTCGTAGAGATAGGTTTTTGCACCATTAGCTTTCCCGCATCCTGTCTTAAACACGTTGTATTGGCAATTATATGGGTATTAATTAAAGCGTTTTGATATTAAAAGGCTAAATTGAATTTATGAAAGCGACTCGATTAAATTAAGATAATCGAATGATTTATGGAAATTAATTTTATTTTTTTAATCTAGTAAAATCGATTACTTAGACATTGCTTAAACAGGAAATTAAAGGGTTTCAGCGTACGTTTGCATTTGGTATCTTGATTAAGAACAAGAAATATACATAAAAAAGAATTTCTCACTGAATAGAAAAGAATAGAATAGAAAGCATTTTATTGACAAAAGACACTTGGCATAAGATATAAAAAAGTACAATAAAAGAATACAAACAAGAAAACATATTATGGAAAAACGTATATTTACTTATATTTGACTATGCCTAGTTTTAAACTCGCGGTCTACCAGATAGATATCGCATTAATCCGCAATAAAACCATATTAATTAAAGTTAATTATTTAATATACATTTAAAGTTAACAGTTAATTATTATTAAAGACTTTCTTCATGACGTATATAAAAGTAAAATTTAATATCAGTGTTTCTGTCAGCAGCGCGAATTGTTTTCATCAACACACTTTCACTCGCAATATTTTATATTAAATCCACTACATTTATTATATTGCGTGCCTTATCAATGCAGGTACTTTATTTCATTATAAATTAAAACTCTATTGTCCATAAAAAAAGTTATTGGATCTTAATATTTATTTATAATTCGTGGTTTAGCAACCAAAGAGAAAAAATAAAAGGTGACATAATAATAAACCATTTGTTTTTACGGCTACGTACCTAGAACAAAAAGATAGTTTTTTTTGTATGACCCTGATTTTCAGAAATTAGAGTAACTTCAACACAGTCAATTAAATAAAATTTACCACCAGTACCTTAGTATATTATATTCATTTTGGACTAAATTAATATTTTATTTCATGGAACTTGTAAGTATAGTAATTTAGTTAGTAACAAAAGCCCTAAAACTTTTATTAGGTGTTTGTTGATACTGAAAATATAACAAAAAACTCTACTACAGCTAAGGTCCATGAAAATAAAATGAATTACGATTACGACATATTATTATTGTTGCCTGTTTTCCGCATGACCACTATAGGACCATTGAAGGTCCTAGTGGTCCTATAGTGGTGTTGGCGGATGAAATGTCGATGACATGTTTGTGATACCTGAAACATTTATACTAGCCTACCTGTTTCATTCATTAAAGTGTCAAAAACCTTCTAAAATGGAGGTTCGTCGAACCTTACTAGTCGGGTGGTACCTACTTTATGAATTTACTTACTTTTTTCCAGTTTCTAGGCTTACAATAGACAAGGGTGAAGCCTTTATATATTTTTTCTGTATTTTTCGTATCATACCTACAGAAATTCACAGTAAATATAAAATTAACAATTTATCAGATTACCTATATCCAACCATAGCAGGACAAGTCCTGAAGTTCAGGTAGAACTATCCTCTTTATCTAGTACCAATAGTACAAGCCTAGTGCTTAGTTTGGGGCTAGATTGCGCTGTGTAGAATGTCGTGCAATATTTATTATTTCACCCGCATAAGTCCCGATCCCGTGGGAATATCGGGATCAAAAGTAGCCTATAGCCTTCCTCAATAAATGGACTATCCAACCCCGAAAGAATTTTTCAAATCGGACCAGTGGTTCCTGAGATTAGCGCGTTCAAACAAACAAAAAAACAAACAAACTCTTCCGCTTTATAATAGTAAATAGATTTATTTATTATCCTCTCTGCCACGAAACAATTTACTATTAAGCGTTAATAAGTTATATTATAAATATTATAATACAATATTGATAACTTACTTCCATCTTCCATTTACCGTCTTCCTGTTCTTCAAGATGAGCCTGTTAAATCTTACGCTAAACGTTCACTTCTCGAACCAACACTTTAATCTTAGCAGGGGTGGCATAGCAGGGTGGTTATACCCATCACCACAAAGATGCGTCTTAACCAATTATTTATTAAACAAACGTCAAAATCGTACATACATTTGTATACCAAAGTGGTAGACAGTCGGACTCAGGTGTGGGGAGGCGATCGGGTCGCCGCGTCCTACCCCCGGCCTACCCCGTGCGTTGAACCGCCCCCGCCGCGACTGGCTTAGGTCGGTCGAGTCGAGTCGTCTTCATAACGCCGGATTATTGAACTGAAACTTTTAATATTTGCTTACACGATTTCAATTCGTTTCTTTATCGTTTTTTAATAGTAGACTATGATTTGAAACATCTTCCTGAACAAAAAACGTCAAATACAAAGAACCAAAATGTCAGATCTTAGTCTGAAATTAAATACATATTCTGTGTAATTTTCAACCGTCTAGCTATTACGGTTCATGAGATAAAGGCTGGTGACAGACGGACAGACAGACAGACAGTGAAGTCTCAGTAATAGGGTCCCGTTTTTACCCTTTGGGTACGGAACCCTAAAAACGAAGTATGAGGTGGAAAAACATAGCTGGCGCACTTAGTAGATGTCGCATTTGAACAGATGTCCGAACTGAAGCGACTTGACTACGCATTCTTGGTGGGAGGCTTCGGCCGCTGCTACAACCTACCGGTCTAAGTCGTAGCGCGGACTTGTCTGTGTTCCGATACATATACCGGTGGAGCCACTATGACGGGTTGGATCTTGTTCTACTGCCGTTTTTTCTATCTTCTAGATCAGCGTGCTACATCTTAGACCATTTCATCACTTACCATCAGATGAGATAGTGGTCAAACGCTCATCTAACTATACTAATATTAAAAACAGGAAAGTTTTATTTGTTTGTTTGAAACGAATAGGCTCCGAAATTACAAGACGGATTTTGAAAATTCTTTCAGCAATAGAAAGCTACATTATCGAGGAGTAACATAGGCTATTTTTGATCCCGATATTCCAGTGCGACCGGGACTTAAGCGGGTGCAACCGCGGGCCACAGCTTGCCGTCTATAAAATGAATAACAGCCGAAGACAGAAACGCCACTTAAAATTTGAAGCGTACTTAAATAATTCTGCAGCTTCTAAATTTAAAAATAGAATGGGAATTTTTGAATTTGAGAGGTGCTTAGTTTTTTAAATAGAACCTAAATTTTGAGTTGTGTTTCTGTATTCGACCGTAAGACTGTTAAATATGGCTCTCTCCTTAAGTTATTCTTTCTTGTACTATATGTTTCTAAGATAACAGACTGAGATAAAATCATCGGTGTAAGTCACACAAACAACACTCTCCCACGGGCGTATTGTCAGTACTCATGTTTACATACCACATAATTAAAGAGTGCCGTGAGGTTAAGAACCCTTTATAGACATTTTAAGTTTACATGCTACCTTTTGAGTGTGAAATTAGATGTACTGTCGGGGATATTGATGGTAATTTCAAACGAGTGTATGCATGAAGCGGTTGTGAGATGGTGTGATGCCTTCTTAGTAATATTATAAATAAACTAGATGTGCCCCGCGGTTTCATCCGCGTAAGTCTCGATCCCGTAGGAATATTATCTACACTAATATTATAAAGAGGAAAGATTTGTATTTGTATGAATCAACTTAAAAACTACTGGACCGATTTCAAAAATTCTTTCACCATTAGAAAGGTACATTCATCCTGAGTAACATAGGCTACTTTTGATCCCGATATTCCCACGGTTTTGGGACTTACGCGGATGAAATCGAGGGACGCAGCTAGTTAGCCAACTCTATGAAACTTTACCTGTATAAAGGTACCCGCGTTGCTAACAAATCGAAAAACACACACATACACGCACGAAAGGTTCCCCCCTTAGATATTTGTTTTATTTTGTTTATAGTATTTGTTTGTATAGCGGCTACAGAAATTACATCATCTGAAGTCTCAGTAATAGGGTCCCATTTTTACCCTAAAATTATATAATTTAGAATTCTATACTTGAAATTGGAGACTGGAAACGTGTGTCCAAAGTTTAGTATTAAGCAATATTAAGTTACAAATGTAAGACAACTTGAAGCTTTAAAAGTTACAAATATTACTAAAAATACGAGTTGGCAACGGGCGACATGAGGCGGCAGCGGACGACTCCCTACCTAGTCCGCGACACGAAGCTAGCGACGCGTCGTCGAGCGAGCGTAGGGAATTTCATAGAATACATAAAAACCAGTAGTGTCGCCGCGACACGTCGTCCGCTGCCGCCTTATGTCGCCTGTTGCCAACTCGTACCTTTAGGTGTCGTAACTTGGGAACTTTACTACCGATTCTTTGTAAATACACAGACCTTTGGTTAAATCATAAAAAATGTTACACGTTCGACGTTTGTTCGCCTACAAAAACTTTACGTTTTTGCGTTCTTACAAAATATTCATTTTAGCTTACTGAATTAGTGATAACTAGGTAGGCCAGCGGCTTTACCCGTGTAATTCCCGATCCCGCGGGATTAATGGGATCAAAAATAGCTTATGTCCTTCTTCAAAGTTCTATCTATCTCAATGCCGAAATTTAGACTAAATAGAAGATTAAACTATTACTTTGTTTCAGAAACTTAGATCAAGGTTAGGCGTAAATGCATAACAGACAGACAGACAGACAGAATTACTTTCGCATTTGTAATAGTAAGATACGAATGAAGCTCAAAATTGTTCGATAATAGATCGTATTAGAAAAAATCGTAGAACAAAAATTGTACACCTAGACATCTAGATCATTGTAGCTTATAAGTAGAACAAAAGTACATTTAGACATCTGAAACTACCCCCTTTCGGTTTATAAAACCGTCCTTGAAATACGTTGTTAAATTACCTACATATATGGTGCGTAACTAAATTCCATAGTAACTATACGTACATTGCGGTATGTAATGTATGTACACTATTACGGCTAGTTTACCTACTGTTTAGTGTTTATCTAGTTAATAGTGGGAAGCCGTGACCTATCGCCTAGACACTTGATATCGATACCTATATTCTACTAACGGTTACGCAAACATCAATTTGTAAACTGATAAATTGTGGAAATTGATTAAAATAGTGAATAGTTGGAAAATTTTGTGAAATATTATGACGTGACTTTTACCAGGCCCAAATTTAACTACTAAAAAGTAACATGCTGTCTGCGGGTCTTGGACCCACTGTCTCCTCTTTTACTAGCGGGAGGACAAGGAGGTCGTGGATTCAAGTCCAGAACTTAGAATTTTGAAAAAAAAAAACTCTGAAGTATGGATAACAAAAAATAATCGTACTCTACAATATTTAGGTTTTTGTAAAATGCTTTTAAATGCAGGTCGAAGCTGCATTTAAAAGCTGCATGCACCTGCTGAGCTAGAGTTTTAGAAATCATTAAAAAAGTTTGTAACATACTCATATCCACACGGCAAGTGTGTAAAAAACTTTAACGGCATATGAGATGTCCCCTCTTCATGTCTTAAAATATCAAGCGCTGTATGATACGATTACACAATGCAAAACTAACATACTTTTGTTTTTGTTACAGGTCTTGACAACCGGATATCTAACTCAAGAAGTTCTGTCTCACCGTGAGTAGCGTTTTCTCTCTGTCTCTTTCTCTCTAGTTGACCCCTCATTGATACCCGGTTTCCTATTATTCCAGTCCAGCTATCGAAATCCGGCACTGGATTTCGACTGGGTTAATTTAAACCGGCACAGGAATTCAGTGGTTCTAGTTTCCAATCGATCCTGTGCAGTCTTGTGCCGGAACACAGTAATACCCGGTTTCCTATTATTTCAGTCCAGCTATCGAAATCCAGCACTGGATTTCAACTGGGTAATGTAAGCTGGCACAGGAATTTGCTGGTCCTAGTGTTTAATTGATCCAGTGCCCTCCAGTGCCAGAACACAATTCCAGTTGCAACCCAGTTCTGGATTTCGATAGCTGAACTGGATAATGTAAACGGAGTATAACTGATCATTATAGCTATCATTAGGTCGTCTGCATTTGGATCGTTTGATCTCGATTAGCTTCGGCTTATTGCAGTTATTAGGAGTTCCGGCTTTCTACATTTGAAATTTAAATCAATTTATAATTTTGTATCACTCACAAATGTTCGTAACTTAAACATTCTTGACTCATATAAGGTTGCGCATACCGAATTGACCGGATTGATCTGATAAATTTGGCTGATTCAACCACTTACTATTATCTAACTCCATTGGTTTCTTCAGAAATCTTTATCAATCGCCGATTCAAAAACCTTACTACTAATTTTGTCTAACGTTGAGGCTTATTAAATTTTAAATTAATGTTTTCGATTTAATATTTCCAGAGATGTGGTGAACAAGGACTTGGGTTTGTCGGAGAGTGACGAGGATGTCACCGTCACGAGGACGGACCATAGGATAGGACCGTAAGTTTCCCTCTCATCTCCTTTTTTAACGATAGGAAAATGCACTATGTCTTCATCGAGGGACAAGGCTCCGACAACTGGGGATGAACCCACTAAAACCCATCAGGGTCCTAATGAGTACACCCAGTAAAAACCCATCAGGGTCTTATGGAGTGGATGCTTGTGCAGGTCGTCTGTGTTCTTTATTTATACCCTAGCCAAGTCTCTTCTAGAATTATTTTATATTCTGTGCCTTTGCTCTTCAGTAGATTAAAACGGGAATAATTAAGAAGAATAAGACAACGTAGTAAAGAAGAATTACCGTCTAAGACGTAACACGCTGGACTAGAATTCTGCTGACAAAGTCCGCAAAGTTCCTTAGTGGCTAGAAACATTAAATTTGGCTCGGGCAGTTCATAAGAAGTCCGTAGACGAACGAATTCATTCCTTATGGGGATTAAAGTATGTAACTTTAACGGGAAAGCTCATCGGACTATAGGACTAGTAATAAAGAATTCTCTTTTCATCTTCCAGGCCGCTCTCCCCTATCGGTTCCGGCAGTCCATCCTCAGGGAGTTCCTCACAATCGGACTCCGAGTCTGAATCCTCTTCCGCGGAGTCGACAGCGCCTCCGCCTCCGGTTTCAGCTGCCCCAGCGCCGCCAACTGCCGCTTCGGCGCCCGCGCAACGGAGTTCCTGGGGTTTGGTGAACTTTGCGCCGCCGCCGGCCCGGACCGAGCCTCAAGACCAGGGCTATGAGGCTGGGAAGGAGTTGAGGCATGCTCTCGCTGATGTTAAAGGGAAGCCGGTAAGTGAAGCTTAAAGTTATTTCCTTAGTATATGTAGTTTCTCGCAAGAAACTATTCTCTGTGTACTGTGTTAAAATGTAACTATGTTAATAAATGATGTGAATTTATGCAATCAAACATGATTTTTAAATTTAAAATGAAAAGCTAGAACAAGATTGTATTTTTAAAGTGTTATATCTATATATTATATGCTATTCCCATAGGTATTTACTATGGAAATTTAGAATTAAAAAGATGTCCTTAATGCATTTTTACATTTAAAAAATATATATTTCAAGAGTTGTAGAACCTTAAGCAGTATTCGACGAGAATGACATGACACCTTAGTTTATTGTCTAGACGTGTGAAAAAACTTTTAGAACACATCACCCAGGCTGAAACACATTGTAAATACATACTTACTTACCTATTTTACTGTACTGTACTTAACTATATTTTATCTATTCCGTAACACAGCTAGGTACATACAAACGTCCTATGCAATGGGACATAAACTAAATTGCAAAACAGATGGTTAGTATGTTTTCTCACAACGACTGACCACCGTGGGTGTTCATGTTCATACCTCATAGCTTAACAAGGCGGCCATTTTGGTGACGTCACCGTTTCCGTGTCTCGTCTTATTATTGTATGCAAGTGCATTGGTAATGTAATTTAATAGTATGTAGCCTTATTTGAGTACTGCGTACTTGCTGCTTCTAGATATAAGCTGAGGTACTCAGCTTCTTAAAGCGAAAGGTGAAGTCATTTTGTATGTTTGTATACGTAATTGTTTATAATATACAAGATGGGAACCCGAAACCCGTCGGGCTTCGGATAGTAACCCCGAAAACAATAACAAAATCTCTTTGAATCAATTCCCATAGAAACTTTCATCCCCAATTTAACACTCTTAGGGGTTGAATTTTGGAAAAAAAATGTTTAGAGATTCACTTACTACCCCATATCAATCTCTATGTCAAATTTCAAGTTTCTAGGTCAAGCCGTTACGAAGTTGCATACAAATGTTTTTCCCCATTTTTACCCCCTTAGGGGTGGAATTTCCAAAAATCGGTTCTTAGTGCTCACTTTCAACCCCTAAAGAATCTATGTTCCAAATTTCAAGTCTCTACACCCAGCCGTTTAGCCTGTATGTTGTCCATCATTCAGTCAGTCAGTGAGTTAGTTACACTTGCGTTTTATTAATTATATATAAATTGTTTCACCTGCGGTTTTACCTGCGTAAGTCCCGCTCTAATAGGAATTTTGAAAAACCCTTTCTTATCGGATACCTCCATCGTATTAAGAACTCATTCTCCAAATTTCGGCTCTCTACTATCAGCGGTTTAGGTCGTGCTATGATCGGTCAGTCAGTTACTCGGGACAAAGCATTTTAAAGTTATAGATTAAATTTTAAATATATTTTCTAACCAAACAATAACGTTTAGAAACGATTCTATGTACAATTCTATTATATTCCTATCAAAAATAGTAACAATTTTTTTATGATAGTTTCAAACCATATTCTGGTGATATGGTACCTAAGTGATGTAGTCTAAGATTACCATGCTGATCGTCTATCTAGAAGATATGGTTAGCTATTGATCTATAGTTTTAATTACAAAACAACTAGTATACAAGTAAAACCAGGACAGAAAGCTAGTTTAATCCTTACTATATAAGACAGATAGCTTCCCAGGTGTCGTTTTGCAAAGATAAACAATTTCTCCTTAAACAGATGTCTTACTAAGCGGTCCTTAGGCGACGATTCTTTGTATTCTTTCATAAGTGTTCACACATTATTCGGGAGAAGTGCAGGACGGTGCATACCAGTGTTTTGTTCGTTTTTTATTGGTCGGATTGTTTTAAAGTGATCTTTAAGGGTTTCTTTCTTATAAAGGACTAGCAGTTTTTTCGCCCGCGTAAGTCCCGATTCCTCTAGATTTTCCAAAAACCCTTCTCTTACTGGAGACCTACACATTATAAAGAACACACTGTCCTAATTTCAGTTATACATCTCTAGTGGTTTAGGCAGTTAAGTCAGTCAATCAGTCAAGGATTTGAATTGTATGTGTATAGATTATTTTAATGTATGGTTGTTAATGTCATTTTGTGGAATACCTACCGATTTTAAGCGTGGATTTAAGCTTTATTTAAAAAGGCAGTTGTTAGGCTTTTCACAGATTACCAGTAAATTGTAATGTTTTTAACCTAGCTGTTTGAATCAGTCAATCTCTGAGCAGCTCTGTCCTGATATACTGACTGACTGATGTTTCAACGCACAGCCTAAACCGCTGAACTAGAGAGCTAAGATTTGGAGAGTTTGCTCTTTGTATGATGTAGGTGGCATCCGATAAGAAAGGGTTTTTCCATATTCCCACGGGATCGGGACTTCTGCATGTGACACCGCGGGGCATAACCAGTCATATGTAAAATTGTTTTTTTTTTGTTTTTGTAAGTCTTCGGAGATTTTGAAATTCCGTGGTCTGTAATCGTCAAAGCTTCAGGTTCTATTCAAAAAAATAACAAAAGATTGCAGAAAGTTGCAAATATTATCCAATGAACCCTTTTATAACCTACAATGACTTTTCAACTTGCTTTAGCGCCAACACTTTTTTAAACTGTGAAATCGCTTCCCAAAATAACAACTCAAAAACCAAATGGAAAATGTTTTGGAATTGCTAAACAAAGAGTTGCTATTTTTAATGAACGAACAAAGCGAGGGTATTACGCAAAAGTGGGTAAAGCTTGCGATTCTCAAGTCGAATATTAGAAGTGGCTTGTCCGATTTTGAAGATAGTTTGAGGTGTTCAGCTCCGTTTCGGGATAAGGGACGGGTTATCGATGAGTTTTATAAATTGAAGGATGGGATTTGGCAAGCTGTTGGGGCGTTGCATGGGAGGCTGGCAACACATGCTTTGGCCATTGAGGTATTCATTCAATATGTTATATATTAAGTACATATTTATAGTAATTTAAGATTCCATGTCAGGGTTCTATAACTGAATTATCTAAATTTGTGTTGAACACTGAAAATACAATCTTGTAAAATTTTATTATGTCACATTTCTTGTCAAAAACTCCAGTCATTCAAAAATATAAGAAGTTTTCAGGTCGCCCTAACTTGACCTAACGACTGCTATTAGAGATAACACCGAAATTATGTGCTTAAATAAGCACAAAATTTCGGTGTTTGATCGAAAGCAAAGAGTTACTTTACTGTTTCTATCAATTCATCCATCCCGAAAACCACATTCTATAAAAAAAAGTAAAGGTATATCTATAAATATGAATATTGCACGACGTTACACACAGCGCAATATAGCCCCAAACTAAGCACTAGGCTTGTTCTATAAATACTAGACAACGGATACTCTACATATCATTATGTAACTTTTTCTTTCTTTGTTTTCTTATACCAACATTTAACCCTTTCAACCCAACAGAGTCCAATCTCGGAACTGTCCGACTCATCCGCCTCTTCGCCGTCGCCCGGCTCGGCGCGCCGCCGCACCGCTCACCGCACTTCCACTAGCGACGACGATCAACATGATACGGTAAAGTCTGTTTACGTCTGTAAGGGGATAGTGAGTCCACTGATACGTTTAGGCATGGGCGTTCGATGATTTGACCAATCTCAATAAATGTGTCGTCTAGAATCAAACTCCGCTACATCCAGAATCCGATTCTCTGATTGGTCAATTATTGTGGCGGCGATTGATATTAGTAAAGGATTAATAAAAAAATCGCGAATTTAGCATCAAATAATTCAAGATGGAACTGAGTTCATACATAAATAGTTTGTTGAGTTGGTTATAAGTTTAAAATAAATCCATAGAGATCTAAACCTCTCTTTTCATGAAAACTGTATGTAGCGGAGTTTGATTCTAGACGACACAAATATGGTGAATTATTTAAGCAGTTTCTTCTGGGTTCAATTTGGTCCAAAGTTTGATCTAATCTAATGAAATATCAGTCAAATGATGGTCTTAATTTCTTTATTGTGATTGATAAATAAATTTATTTGTTTTCATTAAATTCGGTTTATAGTCTAAATAGTTAATACTTTAATTTTGTAAGTAGTCTGAATTAAGTAGATATTTTGTTATCTTTTTGGATGTTAGAATTTTTATTGATAAATAGATTGCTATCAGTAAGCTTTTTAAATTCTGACCTGATATTTGTATCTTATTTAGTTTGAATTATTTCTAAAATTAACGTGGGTGTTTATCAGTGGCTTTATAAATTTATTTTTTATAAATAAGCTAGGAGGTAGGTACTTATTTCTAAATTTAAGCGTCGTATAATCCAATTCACACATAGAAGTACATGATAGTGTAACAATTAGTTATAATTATAATAACGTCTTGTACCATTTCTGGACCATAACACTTTAAAGGGTTAAACTCGCTAATGACACGACAAGTTTTTTTCTTTATTTGTTTAACTTTATTACATAGGTACGTAAATGTTTGTCAAAAATGTATTTCCTCTAGTGGGATTTGAGCCCATTGTGTGTTTAAAACTTCCTATTCAACAAATTATTAAGAAATGAAGTGATTAATGCTTATTTTTTCTCTCTAAGTGAGTTAATCTTACACTTAATATTACCTATCACGTCTCATGAGATACAGCCTGGTGACAGACAGACCGACGGGACAGTGAAGTCTTAGGAATATGATCCCTTTTGGGTAGGGAACCCTATAAAGACAACTACTTGACAAAAATCTGTGAAGTTTTTCTCTTATTGCTACAGTCGTCACCCCGCGTGCCGGTTGCTCCCGCGCCGGCACAGAAGCGAGGCCGCCCGCCCAACAAGCCGCGCGCAGGCGACGACCGCCCCGCCAAGAAGCGCCCCCGCGGCCGCCCCCCCAAGACGCGGCCCCCCTCCCCTCCCCCTGCGCCTCCCCCACCCGTTCCCGATGACCCCCCTCCAGCCTTGACGCTTCCGGATACTAAGATGAATATATTTCGTAAGGTAAGGGTTACTTTACATCGCTTTTTGGTGAAGGTAAATATCGTGAAGAAACCGACATGTCCTAGGACTCACTACGGTTCGAAGGCGTGGGACGTTGAATATATTTCGTAAGGCAAGGGTCAATTTACATCGCTCTTTGAAGGAAAATAACGTGAGGAAATCGACATGTCCTAGGCTCACTACGGTTCGAAGGCATGGGACATTGAATATAGTTCGTAAGGTAAGGGTCAATTTACATCGCCCTTACGTTGAAGGAACACAATGTGAGGAAATCGACAAAGAACCTTAACAAAAGTCTTTAGATATATCGTCAAACTATATCTAGGTAATTATTAAGACGGAATAAATCTTCTACCTAAAGCAAACCATATCAAATTCCGGCGCCATTAAAATCTGCTGTTATCTCAAAAATGACGACTTAGGTAATGCAATCTGAGTCGCATTCGCAATCGAGATTCAATTGTAGTTTGTGACAGTATTGTACTTCACACTTGATATCACAGTTGTTCTTTGGATTTCACAGACTATGGTGTGTATTAGAAAAACCAACCATTCGTGTCTGATGTTTTTGTCGATATTGCATCTATTACTTAATTAACCGACTTCCAAAAAAAGGAGGAGGTTCTCAATTTGTCGGGATATTTTTTTTTTTTTTTATGTATGTTCCCCGATTATTAAAGCATTAGGTTCAACAAGGGTGTTTGGGTCTTTAGGCCTTAAGATGCCGAACGCCCTTGTTGAAATGCTTCAAATGTCGTTATTTTCTTGAATCAATAGCTATTGACAGTTAATCTCAAAGCTCAGAAACCGTTAAGTAAATCCTAGTGGTGCTAAGTGGCAATTAAAATTTTCCAGGTGTTCACCCCGAAGCAAAACGAAAAGGGAGGGGGGAAGGGTGGGAAAGGTGGTAAGGGTAAGGGCGGGAAAGGCAAGGCAAAAGCTCAGGTCACGATCATCGAAGTTGCTGCCTTGGAATCGGGAGACGATGACCGGCGACACCGGGATCGTTCCACCGAAAGGAGGAATGAGGAAGTTCTGGCCAGGCTGTCACCTCCTCAAGACAGAAGGCGGGAAGACTTCGAAAGGACGGAACATCGAAGATCGGACGACCGACATGAGAGGCCGCTCGAACGTATACCCACTGAAAGGACGTCCAATGATCGGATACAAACGGAGAGGACGTCGAATGACCGGATAGCCGACCGAATGTCCGCGTCGCGACACGACAAAGAAAGACCGGATAAAATGGCCCATGACCGTTTGTCCGCTGAAAAAAGTCATGAGCGGCTTTCTGGCGAGAAAAGCCATGAGCGACTTTCCGGTGACAAAAGCCATGATAGGCTTTCTGGAGAGAAAAGCCATGATCGACTTTCCAGCGAAAAAGTCCCACACGATCGCCTTTCTAGTGACAAATCTCACGATAGGCTGTCTAGTGACAAATCTCATGATCGTCTTTCCGGTGACAAATTCCCTGATCGTCTTTCCGGCGAAAAGTTCCCTGATCGTCTCTCCGGCGAAAAGTTCCCCGATCGACTTTCCGGTGACAAGTTCCCCGAAAAACACGACCGGCATGACAGCAAAACTCTACGCCTTCCCGACACAAAAATAATCGATCGCCACGAAACTAAAATGGCGATCGATCGCCTAACTGATAGCAAGTTGTCTATCGAGCGAGTACCGGAGAAAATGGACAGACTAACCGATAGCAAAACCCTAATAGATCGGCTACCCGAGAGCAAAATGTCTATCGACAAGAACACGATCGACAGACTGACTGAGAGCAAGTTATCTATAGATAGATTGCCAGATAACAAGCTGCCTATAGATAGGCTAACGGATAGCAAGTTGACTATCGACAGCAAGATGGCCATAGATAGGCTGTCTGACAGTAAAATGTCTATAGATAGACTGGCGGAGAGCAAGATGTCCATAGATAGGCTACCGATGGGCGATCGGTTTGTGAGAGCTGAGGCCGATGTCGGGTCAGGATTGAAGCCGGGACGGGGCTCTGAGAGGTTGGAGGAAGCTACTTCTATTGGTAAGTCATTATTAATTTCCTGTACATAGTATAAAACAAATTCGCTCTATCTATCGTTCGTCTATCTGTTAACTCCTCCTAAACGATGCACATCATTTTGATGCAGTTTTCACTTTAATACATACCCATGTGAAGCCAAGGCGGGTCGCTAGTTACATGTAACTGTATACATAAATATAAGAGGACATAGCAGTGCCATCCAGTCTCAAATTACTAGACAACAGGACTTGTATTATGGTGTCTAGGTAATAGATACATTTGATCATTACAATTTGATGCCTAAATTACGGATGGGATATATCTAGCTAGATGATTTGAACTTTGGAGCTCACGTCAAAAGTCCCTTAATTGATGGCTCTTGGATAGCACCATCCTTGTTTTGATGATGAGTTTTCAGGTCGCCCTAAGGCCTCTAATTTGACTAAACGGCTGCTATCAGAGGTAACAACCGGGACCATCAGATTGACGTGCCTTCCTAAGCACTGATCACACATCCAAATAATGACCGTGCCAAGCGTCGCTTAACGACCGACCATTCAAGATCGGCAGGAGCATGCCCAATGAGTTCCTTAACGATATTTTGTGTATTTTCACAACGTAACTATTGGTGTGTGTGTGTGCAGCGAGTTCCCGGCGCCGCTCCCGCGTGATGGTGCGCATCCCGCTGTCCCGCCTGCGGCCCGACACGGTGCGCGCGCTGCGCCGCAAGCCGCCCGCGCCGCAACCCACGCCCGTACAGGTCAGTGTCTTAATCGATTCATAACCGAAACGATAATAAGAAAATATTAATGGTCCTTCGCGCCGGATCACTTTCCTCCAAAACCTGTCTCCACCAGTCAGTTCTCCTTTAAAGAGAACCGAACACACTAGCGTTTGGGGACACGATCTGTCCATATCAGATCCCGGACGTCTTGCAAGTCTTACACTCGTATTTATAGTCAATTCTAAGTAATTACTTGTCTAAATAATATGTCTGTCAGATTTTCGTTGACGTTAAAAATCAGTAATAAGAGTGAGACAGAGTATTGGTTAGCCAAAGTAATCACTTAGATTCGTCTATAAATACGGGTGTAAATGTTGGCCGCCGAGTGAGGACGCTATAACACATACTATATGTAGATGAGTTGTATAAATTCTCCAGTGAAGTAACCCCAAGTGCCCCCCATTGCAGACGTCGTCGCTTGCCACGAACCACGAGCGGTCGTCAGGCTGCAGCGGCCAGACGCCCATCTACTACTCGTACTTCGAGCGGCTGCCCGCCGACACGCTCTCCACTGAGGAACGGGATCACAAGTAAGTCTTGGATACATTATGTAATCCTGTATTAGTGTTACGTCCTATGTTACATTTAAATCAAAATAAAGGTATAGGTAAAAATAAGTAACACTTATGCCTGAACTAGGTAAATCCTGTGTCTCATGCCAGAATGGCATACAATAGAAACTAAGCATACCTTCTTTGTCTATCTTTCCAAATTTGTTATTTTTTGTTGTCGCCCCACGTGCAACTGAGGCCGTTAAATTCGAACTGCTTTTGTAAAAGCAGTTCGATTTTCAGGGCTCTGTTTGTTAGTGAGCTGTACTAGCTCACTAACAAACTCTCATTTAGACAGAGATACATTGGGTTGTGTTGACTAGGTGTATCCCGCGGTTTATTTATTGGAACGAAGTTCCTTATCGCGCGTTGCGAAAGGGGGCTAGATGGAAAAAAATAAGACCAAAAGTTGTAACGACACTTTTTGAACTGTTTTTAAGCTATTCCATAGCTTTTATCGCGGGCTTTGAGCTTTGAATGAAGAAATTTCGTAACGAAAAAAACCTAACACCCCCCCTACTCCGCCCGGCCCTAACGACCTATAACGGAACCCTATCGACGCCTCGAACGCAACGATACCGCGATTCAGAGCGTTAGGATAGCGCCATTTAGCGGCACATCTGGGTGTCCCTTGACACCTCTCAAGTATTTATTTTCTTTAGAACACACTTGACAAAATTCAGATCTCTACTATCAGCGGTTTAGGCTCTGCTTTGATGTCTCAGTCAGTCGGGACGAAGCATTTTAAAGATGAAAGATTTTCACCTGAATAGGCACAAAAAAGCGTTTTATTTATCTATTTATCTAATTCCTCAGATACTACCTAGAAGAAGCGACCCGGCTCCGCGCGTCAGCCGAGCGCGAGCAGGAACCGCTCACCCGCGTCATGTTGTACCTCGAGTCCGTGCTCTGCTTCGTGCTCACCGGCCGCGTGCTGGAGCTGGAGCTGGACACCAAGGGAGCCTTCACCATCTACAGGGAGACCATAGAGTACATCAAGCTGATACACTCTATGCCGCAGCGGTATCGGGCCTCGCCTCATGATACCTTCAATAAGCTGGATATTCTCAGGTGAGTGGTTCTAACAGTACAATAACCATTAAATAAACGTGCTCACCGGCCGCGTGCTGGAGCTGGAGCTGGACACCAAGGGAGCCTTCACCATCTACAGGGAGACCATAGAGTACATCAAGCTGATACACTCTATGCCGCAGCGGTATCGGGCCTCGCCTCATGATACCTTCAATAAGCTGGATATTCTCAGGTGAGTGGTTCTAACAGTACAATAACCATTAAATAAACGTGCTCACCGGCCGCGTGCTGGAGCTGGAGCTGGACACCAAGGGAGCCTTCACCATCTACAGGGAGACCATAGAGTACATCAAGCTGATACACTCTATGCCGCAGCGGTATCGGGCCTCGCCTCATGATACCTTCAATAAGCTGGATATTCTCAGGTGAGTGGTTCTAACAGTACAATAACCATTAAATAAACGTGCTCACCGGCCGCGTGCTGGAGCTGGAGCTGGACACCAAGGGAGCCTTCACCATCTACAGGGAGACCATAGAGTACATCAAGCTGATACACTCTATGCCGCAGCGGTATCGGGCCTCGCCTCATGATACCTTCAATAAGCTGGATATTCTCAGGTGAGTGGTTCTAACAGTACAATAACCATTAAATAAACGTGCTCACCGGCCGCGTGCTGGAGCTGGAGCTGGACACCAAGGGAGCCTTCACCATCTACAGGGAGACCATAGAGTACATCAAGCTGATACACTCTATGCCGCAGCGGTATCGGGCCTCGCCTCATGATACCTTCAATAAGCTGGATATTCTCAGGTGAGTGGTTCTAACAGTACAATAACCATTAAATAAACGTGCTCACCGGCCGCGTGCTGGAGCTGGAGCTGGACACCAAGGGAGCCTTCACCATCTACAGGGAGACCATAGAGTACATCAAGCTGATACACTCTATGCCGCAGCGGTATCGGGCCTCGCCTCATGATACCTTCAATAAACTGGATATTCTCAGGTGAGTGGTTCTAACAGTACAATAACCATTAAATAAACGTGCTCACCGGCCGCGTGCTGGAGCTGGAGCTGGACACCAAGGGAGCCTTCACCATCTACAGGGAGACCATAGAGTACATCAAGCTGATACACTCTATGCCGCAGCGGTATCGGGCCTCGCCTCATGATACCTTCAATAAGCTGGATATTCTCAGGTGAGTGGTTCTAACAGTACAATAACCATTAAATAAACGTGCTCACCGGCCGCGTGCTGGAGCTGGAGCTGGACACCAAGGGAGCCTTCACCATCTACAGGGAGACCATAGAGTACATCAAGCTGATACACTCTATGCCGCAGCGGTATCGGGCCTCGCCTCATGATACCTTCAATAAGCTGGATATTCTCAGGTGAGTGGTTCTAACAGTACAATAACCATTAAATAAACGTGCTCACCGGCCGCGTGCTGGAGCTGGAGCTGGACACCAAGGGAGCCTTCACCATCTACAGGGAGACCATAGAGTACATCAAGCTGATACACTCTATGCCGCAGCGGTATCGGGCCTCGCCTCATGATACCTTCAATAAGCTGGATATTCTCAGGTGAGTGGTTCTAACAGTACAATAACCATTAAATAAACGTGCTCACCGGCCGCGTGCTGGAGCTGGAGCTGGACACCAAGGGAGCCTTCACCATCTACAGGGAGACCATAGAGTACATCAAGCTGATACACTCTATGCCGCAGCGGTATCGGGCCTCGCCTCATGATACCTTCAATAAGCTGGATATTCTCAGGTGAGTGGTTCTAACAGTACAATAACCATTAAATAAACGTGCTCACCGGCCGCGTGCTGGAGCTGGAGCTGGACACCAAGGGAGCCTTCACCATCTACAGGGAGACCATAGAGTACATCAAGCTGATACACTCTATGCCGCAGCGGTATCGGGCCTCGCCTCATGATACCTTCAATAAACTGGATATTCTCAGGTGAGTGGTTCTAACAGTACAATAACCATTAAATAAACGTGCTCACCGGCCGCGTGCTGGAGCTGGAGCTGGACACCAAGGGAGCCTTCACCATCTACAGGGAGACCATAGAGTACATCAAGCTGATACACTCTATGCCGCAGCGGTATCGGGCCTCGCCTCATGATACCTTCAATAAGCTGGATATTCTCAGGTGAGTGGTTCTAACAGTACAATAACCATTAAATAAACGTGCTCACCGGCCGCGTGCTGGAGCTGGAGCTGGACACCAAGGGAGCCTTCACCATCTACAGGGAGACCATAGAGTACATCAAGCTGATACACTCTATGCCGCAGCGGTATCGGGCCTCGCCTCATGATACCTTCAATAAGCTGGATATTCTCAGGTGAGTGGTTCTAACAGTACAATAACCATTAAATAAACGTGCTCACCGGCCGCGTGCTGGAGCTGGAGCTGGACACCAAGGGAGCCTTCACCATCTACAGGGAGACCATAGAGTACATCAAGCTGATACACTCTATGCCGCAGCGGTATCGGGCCTCGCCTCATGATACCTTCAATAAACTGGATATTCTCAGGTGAGTGGTTCTAACAGTACAATAACCATTAAATAAACGTGCTCACCGGCCGCGTGCTGGAGCTGGAGCTGGACACCAAGGGAGCCTTCACCATCTACAGGGAGACCATAGAGTACATCAAGCTGATACACTCTATGCCGCAGCGGTATCGGGCCTCGCCTCATGATACCTTCAATAAACTGGATATTCTCAGGTGAGTGGTTCTAACAGTACAATAACCATTAAATAAACGTGCTCACCGGCCGCGTGCTGGAGCTGGAGCTGGACACCAAGGGAGCCTTCACCATCTACAGGGAGACCATAGAGTACATCAAGCTGATACACTCTATGCCGCAGCGGTATCGGGCCTCGCCTCATGATACCTTCAATAAGCTGGATATTCTCAGGTGAGTGGTTCTAACAGTACAATAACCATTAAATAAACGTGCTCACCGGCCGCGTGCTGGAGCTGGAGCTGGACACCAAGGGAGCCTTCACCATCTACAGGGAGACCATAGAGTACATCAAGCTGATACACTCTATGCCGCAGCGGTATCGGGCCTCGCCTCATGATACCTTCAATAAGCTGGATATTCTTAGGTGAGGTTTATTTAATTGTAAAATAACTATTGTAAATAAATAATGAATATTGATTGAATCAATAATAAAGAATATACTGGACTTGTACTATGGTACAACATATTACTTATACTTTTTTTTTCTATATTTAAGTACATATGATACATAGACCACACCCAGATCAGAAACAAATAATATTTATTTTTAAGCATAAATTGAACCCGGCGGGATTAGATCCCGTAACCTGTTGATCTGCAGATTAAAATCTGCCCAGAAAATTAACTTTCCAATTCTGAAATCGGCGGGTGTAACTATGCTGTCATTAAAAATAAATAACAATTTATTTAAAATAAATGTCTCAAGTATAAATAAGATATTGTAGATATATTGCAGGCGCAATCTAGCCTCAAACTAAGCAAAACTAGGCGTGGACTATGGGTACTAAAATACTTCAATATTATAATATGTACGTTTTGTTTCAGTCTTCGAGTGCAAGCTCTACTGTACCTTCGGATGTTCAAGATGTACAACCGGGAAGTTAAGGAGTACAACAAGATTGTTCACGAATACCAACAAAAGGTAATATTTACCAATATAAATATATTGATTGATTCATTTCTATTTTCTTGTGTTTACCACACTTAGGAAATACTGTTTTGAAATATAGTTTAGATGTTTGGGGTGTGTTCAATGTTCATCTTATATTGTAAAGTTGAACTGCAAATTCTGCGGTAGATTAAATTATGAGGCCTTACTCGCAAAAACACGAGGAGGTACTTTCTTAATTTCGGCTTGGCGCTGGAACGGTCTACAACCATAAATACTAAAATCAATATAAAACAAATATTTAAGAGGGGCTCCCATACAACAAACGTGATTCAGGGACAGAAAAACGCAACGATACCGAGATGTATTTTTTCTACTAGCGCCATCTAGTGATGCGAGTGATACTTGTAGTAAAACAGGCGCTTGTAGTAAAATAAACTATAACGTTTGCGTTGCGTTCACGGATTCACTTCAATTGTGATAGTGATATGGCGAAGGGTTCCATATCACTATGGATGCGCGATGCCAACTCGAACTTGGCTGGTGTGTCATGTTTTTGCTGTCACTAAATATTCTCTATATTTTCATTTTTTTATAACCATTTTGTCCCCCCAGCCCGCCTGCGCGGAGTCAGTCTCCCCCCTCTCCCCCACGCCGTCCCCCGCGGGGTCTGTGGGGTCCGTGGGGTCCGGCGCGTCGGCCTCGTCCGGCTACTGCAGCCTGGTGCACTCGGTGCCTGCGCACGCGCACCAAGCGCTGTTACTGCTCACCAAGTACTACGCGTTCTTGTACGTGGCCCACGACCTGTGGGAGCAGGCGGATGGCTTCTGCAGGCTGAGGGCTAATCAAGGTTGGTGTCGACATTTGTAATGTTACTGTTTCAGATTTAAGCGTGAATAAATCGAGGATGGAAACGCTTCATGATTTTCACCGCTCGGGGTAGGGACTTGCGTGGTCTAGTTGGAATAGACGTTGGGGTACAGACCCAAAGACTATGTGGACATTTGTAATATTACTGTGTCAAATTTAATCGTAGATAAACCAAGGATGGAAACGCTTCATAATTTTCATCGCTCAGGGTAGGGACTCGCGTGGTCTGTTCGTTGATGTACTACGCAAGGTTCCGGCGAGCTCTGGCAATTGCGGCGTGAAAGGCACCGTGGGGTATAGTAGGTTTACCCATGGCCGCCCACCATCTTGGCCAGGGGGACCCCACACACGGGGCCGCTCTCCCTCTGAAAATTTTACCTTTCATAATTTTCACCGCTCGGGGCAGGGACTTGCGTGGTCTAGTTGGAATAGACGTTGGGGTACAGACCCCGATTAGGTACGCGATTCAAGCCTTGCCACAAGTGAAATTTTTGAATACGTATTTTTCCTTAATTTTTTTATGATTTATAAAAATGATATAATTATTTTGACTTTTATGATTTGTTTATTTTTATTTCATTTATTTATTGTTATGTGTTGGTTCTAGATTTAGTTTTTTATGATTTATCAGATTTTTTATATTAATTTTGTATTTTTTTAAATATATTTTTTGTTGCAAAAATTAAATAAAAAAAACTGTGGTGAAAATTATGAAGCGTATCTATCCTTGGTTTGTTTACGATTAAGGCTCGTTTTTAAACGCCATCTATCTAACGCTACAGGAAACCACTTTCCAGTGGTTCTACCTGTCTTTTAATGTTTTACTTTACCATTAAAATAACTCATACAAATTTATTTCCAAACTCCACAGATCTATTCATAGCGGTCGACCGTAAATGTGGACCACTGAGCCTGTCCTCGACGTTCCGTCATCTCGTCCAATACGTGCGTTACGCGATTACTCTACTTAAGAGCGCGCCGCGCGAGTGACGTCATCTTAACCGGTTTCCGCGCGCGAACGAAAACATCGCGCCCAACGCCGCGGGAAACTGGTACTCTGTGCTGAACAATATCAAACGGGAGATGTAGTTGGGATATTGGGGGGATAGTTGACTGTTGTGGGCGTGTTCTCGACTGGTTGAGTTTATTGTTTGACTTAAGTTGGGGGTGTAGTCGGCTAGTTGAATAATGGTTGACTGTTTTCAGTTGATAGTCGATTTGTTGATTAATAATGAATTTAGTTGGTTAATACTCGACTATAGTTGGTAAGTAGTCGACTATAGTTGATAAATAGTCGATTATAGTTGATAAATAGTCGACTATAGTTGATGAATACTCGACTAAAGTTGATAAATAGTTGACTATAGTTGAATAATAGTCGAGATTCATTGACTATAGTTGGTTGATCGTCAACTATAATAAGAAAATAGTCGATTAGTTGAATAGTAGTCGACTAATAGGCTCGACTAGTTGAGGAATAGTCGACTGAAGTTGGAACATAGTTAACTTTAGTGGGAACATAGTCGACTTAAGTGGGAATTTAGTCGACTAATTGATTGATAGTCGATTAAAATAGTCTTAATGTGTTGATTAAGTTTAATAATAGTCTACTTTGTTTATTGATAATTTAAAATAGTCGATTGTGTAAATTGACTGTTTTAAATAATCGATTTAAATTGACTATTTTGTAATAGTAGTCGACCTGTTGACTATTTGTGAAATTGACTATTTGTAATAATAGTCGACTAAGATATGTATATAGTTTGGTAGTTGACTGTTTTAAACTAAACGGTGATTGGTTAGGAAGGTTTGTTAATATAGTCGACTTATTTATAGTAATAGTTATTACTATTGTAAAATAGTTGTAAGATTTTTCGAGATAGTTGAAAATTAGTTGGGATGGTACGACTACGTCTCTGTTTTTTTACAAGTATTTTAAGGTTTTTTTTGAAAAAGAAATGTTAACAAATTGAAGTGATCACAGCCGCAGAATAATCCGTAATATCATAAAAAAAACTTTCTTTTTAAATTATGAATTCGTCAAAAGTCCGTTTTTTTTTAAATATCTGACAAAAGTATAAAACAAAATGACTCAAACAATGTTACTGACCTTTTTTAGGGTTCCGTATTTAACTTTAATTTATTTTCAGTCTAAATTTCGACTAAAAACATTCGCGAAGTATTTAAATACATAAGTCTTCGTATTGCACTCTTCCCAAAATCTTTGACCAAAAACGTTTGTATAATTTATATATATTATATATTCATATATGTATATATAAGGTTCGTTGCCTAGCAACGATTTGCTGCTATACTTTAAATACGGACTCAGAATGTTTCAATTACCTGGATTACTTTGAATTTCATTCAATTACTTTGTCACACAATTTACTTTAAAAGTAATGACTTTTGGCATCAAAAGAAACAGTATTTCAATTACTTTTCTGAAATAAATTTTGTTATGACGTCATTTTACATGATGGTAATCGATGGACGAAGTAATTGGTTCGATACTAAAAGTAATTCAAAAAGAAAACAAAGTCCTATTAAAGAGTAGCGAATTCAACTCTATATTTATATTAAGTGATAGACTAAATCATATCTTAAGCGATTTCCGTTGGAATTACCTTTCTTATAGAACTTTATAAATGTTATTTCTATCGGTATAACGTTACTATGGGAATAACGTCACACGGGAACACGTAAAACCGTAAGTTACATACGGAAATACGACACAATAACGGTATCGAACAGTGCAAAAACTGATAGGAAATAAACGTTTGAGAAGACCAGTTTAAATGCTGGATAACGTTATTACTTTCCGTTTCAATTACCTTTGTCATCGAAAAGTATTTTATTTTTGATGACAAAAGTAATTCAAAGTTATAGCTTCGCCCCGCGGTTTTACCCGCGTAAGACCCGATCCAACCCTAAGTATCCTTTGTGTTATTTTAGGTCATCGGATGATACACACACATACTACACAAACATTCATCTTTATCATATTAGTAGGTATTGACCGGTTATTATTTTCAATTACTTCTGAAAAGTATTTTTCCACGGAATGTAATATTCTATTCGATAGTAAAAAATGAATTACTAAAATAAATAAGCAAGACTAAGTTTTATCTTTTGAGAGTATTACAACGACGAAGGACGCAGGTTCAAATCCAGCCGAAACAATATTTGTTTTCTTACTAAATCGTGTCAGTTTTGCACTGTTCGTACTTTAAACAGACGTGGGCCAATCGAGAATGTAAATATCTCTACATGTATGGGATCACTGTAGTTCTTTTCAACTCTCTTTTATCATTTGCGAGTTTAAAGTTGCTAATATTGGTATATACTTCGGTCGCTTTTCTCGGAGAATCTCGTACATTGAACTCTCTTTCTGTGTCTCTGTCGCTTCTACGTATATCTAATATATAAAATTTCCATGTCACAGTGTTAGTTACCGTACTGCAGTAGGTCTGAGAATCGGCTACTATCTATAATTTATAAGGCAAAACAACGTTTGCCGGGTCAGCTAGTATTTATATACGCAGAAGTATACGTCATTCTTATAATGAACTGTATGGGCCAATATACTCAGTGCGAACTTTTTTTTGGATAGCAAACGCTGCCATCACATCTATGTAAAAGCGAAAATTGTATGGAAAATTGAAAGGTGTCTCATACAATATTAGCTATTAGTTAGCGTTTGCTATGCGAGAAAAATCGCACTACGAGTACTGATGAAATGCGTGAGAGTCACAGCGCGATATTTATGCAGGAGTGACCGAGACAGATAGAGAGGTTAATAAACGAAATTCTTCATGCTACTGGCCGTGGTATATAAGCCCTATTCAGTTACGCGCAATCCCTAAGTAAATCTTGTTTCATTTTAAATTATTTTAGTTCATTTCTCATTACGTTAATTAAATAAATACAAGGCACGAGGAAGTCATTAAAATAGAATCGGATTTAAATGAACAATTTTAGAGCAAAAAGTCTTTATTAGAAATGTCGAACATTTTTATTTTCATAAACATATCAAAATGAAATTTGGTAGTAGATGATTAAATTAGAATTAAAACCCATTTTTAAGTTTATAACCTTAAACCAAACCTCAATCGCAATCTGAAACATCAAAAAAGTTACCAACAACATACCCTTCTTCGGCAGTCGGGTAAAAAGCACATAAGTTAATGTACAGACAGTCAATTTAATCTCTACAGTAAATAACATAAGGAACTTTTCAGACAATAACCATAATAACTTACTTGTCTTATAAACAAAAATGATAGATTCGGTCTAGCAAAATTTTAATATTAAATCATCTACTATAAAATTAATTATATTCTTAAAACCGAACAAATAATTGAGTAAAATGCAATAATATAAAGTGAAATATTAATATGATAGACTGTGGCTGCGGCCTGGTTTCACCCGCGTATTAAGAGGGCAGACGAGTGCGTGCTTATCCATATAAACGAATGTTCTGTTTTATTCTTGAATACTGTCTACAGAGCATTTTTTTTTGTATGGGGAAGCGCGCACAAGGAAATTCTCTTAACTCCTTTTTTCCGTATAGCAGTAACATTCATACTCACAAAATATCGCATTTATAATATTTAATGAGATATAAAGAGTACAATTTAAATAAAATAGAAACAATAAACAACACACCATAACACCAATATTATTTATAAATAATAGTATAATTATTATAAAATTATGAATTTATATATATAATCTCTCGGTTGTTTATCTTTATGTTGTGATTGTATATACATAATAATAAATAATATAATTACAATTATTATAATTATATTATTATACATTTTGTAATGAATATACATACATGTTAGTGCCAGATAGGTTTTGTATTGATCATTTATTATAGTAAGTGTAGAAACGGTGACGAAACAAAGGAAAGCGTTTGTGCAGAGAATAGACAAAAATAAAAAACAATCCTTTCAAACGATAACGTTAATAAAAATGTTATATTTAAAGAAATGTCGAGATGCCTTGTAAATATTATAGTGTAAGAAATCGGTAGTTTTCTTTATATATATTTTAATTTATAAATGTAAAATTATAATAGTATAATTTATATATAAGTAAGGAGTTGGCATAATAATAAATAGGTATGCGGTGTTTAGGGCCTGGCGTATTTCGTATGACATGAATGAAATATAACACGCGTATTAATAATTAAAAATATTAAAATAATAATTAATTATTTTTTCTTCTATTAATTAATTTTAATAAGACAATTATTTTTTATTAACATTGATTGTAGAGCTTGCAGCGTTTAGTATAATTATAGGTTTAGTTTAACAATTATGACAAGGATCTTGGTGAACGGGTGTTACAACTAGGGCGTGAATCTCGGAATAATCGGAACCCGAGTTCCGATATTACGATTCCGATACTGAGTGATCATATACCTATCGTGTTTATTTTCAATGTCAAAATCACCCAAAAATAAACACGCTTTACTTAAACTACCTTCGAAGTCTTTTCGTGTATAGGGTCCTTTTTTCTCAATGAATTCGGGCATGGATGAAATAGAGGTGAAACTCATTGCCTCTATTAGTGCAGCTTCTCTGGAAAGAGGTTCATAGAGCTCTAAACATCTCTCTTTTGTTTGTTCAAATTTCGATGCCATTTTGAGGAGTTTTTCTTGTTCGCTGGGGGTGAAATCCATCTTATTCATTCTGGAAGGGTTATATAGGTGTTTATGTTGATGTCGTTTGTCGGTTGTTTATTTTAACCATTATTTGATCTATTTGTATGATATTCAGTTATCGGGTTTTTCTTAACTCTAATTTTGGAACTGTCTCAAGGCTGCATAAGGAGTCCTCTCTGAGTGGATAAAAGCTTTATTATGCGTTCGGCCTCTGAGTAGAGATCTTTTGCACCTTCTCCAAGAAGTTCTGTTAGATTGTCCTCATTGGATCGGTCTACTACTTAGAGTGCTTGACTGTGCTATCAAGAACTGTTTTATGTGCCTCCTCGATATGGTTGCATTAGTGGTCTTTGCTTTGTATTGATCCAGTGTGTTGTGTTGAGGATCAGTTATTTCATCGATTAGTTGAGCTGTCACTACCAAGTCTGAATACTCAGCTGCAGTGAAACACTGTCTTTGGGGCATTACAAGGTGCAAATATATCACATGTTCCTTTGGAATTGGGATTCCGGCGAGCTCCTTGTGCACTTCCTCCCTTTTCTTGTAGGAGAGGATGTAATGCCATTATAGCACCTCCTTGTGTTATCACTTTCTGAATTAGTGAATAGGTGGTCATTTATGATAAGGCTGTGAGCATTCCCACATGATTCTTAATTGCCGCAGATCTCACATCCCCGCAGCTCGAGGAAACAACCCCGTGTACAATTTTTCTTATTTGAGACCTCTCAACCGCTGTTTCATTCACTATTGTTTCTCCTTTCTGTAGGTCTAAATTTACATTGGTCTCAGCAGTCTGTTGAATAGAGGCCATAAATGCGGAGTATCTTTTAGCGACCCATGTCCTAAAGTCGCGCTTGTTGGCTACTGGGCGGCACAGGGCATACGATCCATAGACAGCATGGAAAGCCAGGAGACCGGGAGAAATGTCTCTACACTCTTTCTGCAACTTGATGTAGGCATTACGGTGTTCTCTGGGGATCAAGGCTGTATCATCAGTCATGAATTCAATGTTATCTATTTTTCCATTATAAAACATGAAATCTAAGTCAGTGATGTATTTAATACAGCATAGGTAGTAGGTTATCAGAATTCTTCCAACCTCTCTTGGATTATCATTGGTAAGTCTTTGATACATACCTTGAATTCTCTCAAGAGGGTCCCCCTTCCCATTGAAGAAAGCCATTATAACTCCAGCGGCTGCTGAACCATTCAACGGGATCAATATAGGCTCTTTTTGATCCTCGATAAAACCAAGACCAGCACCTGCTTTGGCGTTTTCTTGTATAAAAGTAGCTAACATTGGAATTTTCTCACATATCAGATTCTCTATTGATTTATCCGAAAATGCCTCGACTTTTTAAGTTGGACCGCCGCTTAGAGACGTTTAATGGTTACTTAAACTAACACTAAGAAAAGCTTTAAAAAAGAAACGTCTCTGAATGCGGCAGTTATCTTTCTTTGGGAAAAATAATGCCTTAATTTTATAACCCAGCACTCGTACTATTTAACTAGTTGATATCTCAGTTTCATAGCCACTTTGCAGTACATTACTGCTTTGAGGTAATCTCTGGTGATTACCAAATTACGTTAGAGCACCGATCTAATGCAAAGTCCCCATCAAACTCAGTTATCAACTAGATAGATAATACACAGGCAGGACACATTTAAAAAAATTCAAATATACCTCAGCCCTGTTAAATTTTGTTCAAAAACAGTTCGTCAATTTGATGGCAAATTTGTATGAAATCACTATAACTTCAAAAGCTTTAGCAAAATTTTGCAAAATTATCAACAACTGTTAAAAAAAAATGAACAGGGCTTAAGCATATTAGAGATATTTTTAAATTAAAGAAAAAGTGCCTAGCTCTGTGTTTTTGAAGATGATGATCCAAAGCTCGTTAGTTCCTTTCTCACTCACATTCATTCGGATCCTTGTCTGACTTTAAATGGTTTGAGCAATATGGGGAGAGAACCATTTTTAAGTTTTTACCCTACGGTAGTTACCCTATAGGAAATCTTTCTGTCATCGGAAACATTCTCATGTTATTATACTTATTTTAACTGTGGCAAAAACTTATAACATTACATCGTAATAAAAGATACTTACACGATTTGCACTCATATTTATATTTTCCCGGGTCTTAATCGCGAATGGTTATTTTTAATTCTTAAGAGTCTGGCTACCAGTCTCCTCGCGACCACGACTATTGTAATATAATCGAAACGTCGAGGTAAGATAATTTTAAAATAACAATCACGTACGTGATACGTGAATAAGACCCGGGAAAATGTAAATATGTTTACAGTCGAATCCGTTTGTTGCGACTCCGCTTATATTGACCCACTTATTAATATTACTTAATTTACAGCTTCGTATGGTTTTCATTTAAATTCTTTTTGAAATTTAGATATAATGACCTCATTTCATTTGACATATTGACTCATGACATATTTTAGCAATCATGTTGTCATTTTCTTTCGACGTCACTATAAGCGATTTAACTCAGTTTTTTTGAAAAAATGGTAGGTATCTGAAAATTCTGCTCCATAGCAATATTCGATCCTGCGATGAAAAAGCTTTTTTTAACTTACGAAATACAAATTGGTACTTACCCCGCACAAATATTTATTTTTAGTTTTTAATATTTATTTATTATGAATGCAAAGTTTACTTAAATTTGTGAGAATTAATAGTTTAATGATCTGGTTTTTTAACGTGCCTTAATTAAAAAAAAAAAGAAAATTTGTTTATTTTTTTTTCAAATTGTAAAACTGTATGTCAATTTTTTAATAGATTGTAATTTATATTTTGAAAAATTACAACTGCACATCTTTCGGAAACTCCATATTTTTTTTTGTTAAATTATTTTGTTATATTTAAATCAATTTAATATTATTTTAGTTTGATTCTTGTTTTGTTGCTTATTCTTTATTAATTTTAAGTTCTTTTTTTATCCTTTGTTTAGTTTTAAATAATAAATTAAATTGATAATTCATTTAAACAACGCATGTAGATTAATACGTTTAGTCTAATTTTGTTTGAATATGTTTTTTAATCGTTATTTTCATTGGTCGTTAGGTACGCTAAGTCGTTATGCCGCATTCGGGGAGCTCCCGAACAAGTAATATTGTTTAATTAACCCATATTATAAGCCTAGCTGCTTAGTTTAGAGCTAGATAGCGTTGTGTGATATGTCCAAAATTTAAAAAAAAACTAACCACAACCTATTTCAGAACCTCCTTTTTTGAAGTCGATAAAAAAGTAAATCTCTGCCGCATATTCGGGCCTTATCGACTATATTAAAAGCAGTTACTGTATGCAGTTAGCCTAAGGCAGTGCAGTTACCTTAAGGCATGCGAGCTCTAACGACCAGTGAATAATGAGCCTTAATACTTATTTAAAGAACACTTAAAAATTAAATATAGCACGGAGAGTCCTTTTTTAAGAAATCCTCGCGAATAGCTTAAATAATATACTTTAATTTAACTAAATATTAGTGAATTTCGAACTTTTATCGATTAATTAATGTAATAATCCCAAAAAAACAATTGAGACCAAATTTTTTTATTGACATTTTTTTTAATGATGAATAAAAATCGAACAATTTAAACCGCTGGTGTAATTTAAAAAGTATAAGAATTAATGGATTTACTTACCCTATCTATAGAAAATTGTATAAAACTGTTTTCTTTTTGATAATAATCCCTCGTGTTGATAGTTCTTATGTATGATAGTTTTGTTTTTTATTATTATTTTCGCGTTAAGATTATGTATAAATTGTTTTACCTAATTTTATTATTTGTGTAAACTACCTATTATACTTTATGTTATCGATTATAGAATACAATAATTTTTTTATGTATGATTTTTTGTTTTTGTTTTGTTTCTTTCCTTTTTCCTTTTTTTAAAATTTTAGGGCCCCTTATAAACGATGATTAACAGATGACTAAGTTAGGTAACGTTTGTCTTTTTCTGTCAACTTTGATATTCCTTGTGACAGTAAAGACAAACGATACACAGTTTATGCAGCTGATAATCATCGTTTATAAGTTAGGGAGCTAGTTTTTAGTACCTTAGTCGTTTTTTTTAGGTTAAAATGCATACTCGAGAGATCCAAATGTTTTTTTATCTGTTGACTAGTACCCATAGTACAAGCCTAGTTCCTTAGTTTCGGTCTTGATTGCGCTGACTGTAACGTCCTGCTATTTTTTTTAAGTCTAAAGCAGAAATCCAAGAAATTCCTCCTTTGTTTAAAGCCAGTCAAAATAAGATAGTGCCTTCATATATAATTCTAAAACTACACAAGTATCATAGACATACTTAATTTATTATGAACATCGCTTTGACGGTAAAGGAAAACAACGCGAGGAAACCTGCGTCTTAAAATCATGTGACCCAATTATGAGGCTATGAAAAAAGGCCCTGCGAAACCTTGGAACCCCTTTTGAAGATAGACATCTTCATTTAGGCTGAGATTCCACCAAATATGTGCAGGAATGCGTGCCTATGTTTGTTAAAAACCAATTTGATAAATTAACAAACATATCCGTAGCTACGAAACCTTTTAGACCTCTGGTGGAAACGCAGCCCTGCCAAAGCTCTAATAAGCCAATTTATATTTTTTACAATTTTATAGTTACAGAAATAGTCGCTAGATGTCGCTGCAAGCTCTTTTGTTGTTTAATTTAGGGGTTTAGATTATGAGAATCAAGAAGAATCAAATAATTTATTTGCTTTTAGCTAAGAAATACAGATGTCAGGTGTGTGTATGGCACAGGAACGGTAAATTTTCTTTGGAACATTTTTGCGAAAACAATATGTCAATAGTTGGTTAGAATTATAGGTAAAATAAAGTTCTTGCCTCCTTATAACTGAACAAAGTCTAGGTAGACTTAACTTTTAGTCACGACTTACACCATGACAAGCCTCCGGTAGATGATAAGTAATAAAAACTAGAAGACTTCGCGCTTTCACCCACGTAAGTCGTAATAAAAAGCTCATGTGTTATTCTAAGTCTCCAGCTATTTACAATCTACATACCGAGGTTTATCGCAATCGGTTCAGCGGTTTTTACGTGAAGGAGCAACAGACATTTTCACCTTTATAATAATAGTAGGATATAATTGATACCTATCTTCAGTTAACTTGCATCATATATTTTTGTCTACTGGAAGCCTACCATAAATTGATTTCATAAAACCTAACAGTAAACCACGGCTTAAGCTTAGCCTTCGTTCTGTAATTAGGGGGTCGTTTTACCGATATTACTAATACAGGGTTATTGACGATTAATCGAACTCAAAGCAACTTGTTGAAACATCGATTCAGAAGAATCAAAACTCGACTTTAGCAGAATTTAGTAAGAGAATTGCTATTTGGGAATTTAACTACAAGTAGCTTTAGAATCGTCGATTAATTTTCAATAAGCGGAGCTTACATTATGAAACGAACGAATGGCATGAATTTTAGAGTCATTTTCACAAAACAGTTGCGTAGACACAGCGGTACTATCTACCTATTAAGATAAAGTTGCTTCCAGTAACTAGTGCCAGACTACTGTTATGAAATTAGCTCTATAATACATCCCATTCATTTCGTAATGTAAATATCAAAATACACGATGACACTTACACTTTACCTAAAACAGTCTACACCTATAGCACACATGCATGAAATTTATTTTATGTGTGCTGTAGGCGTAGGCTGTTTTAGGTAAAGTGTCATCGTGTAGTTTGACTTCAAACCCATGTTACAAATCCTAAGCCGGACGAATTGCAACCTAGACAACATGCAAAACACTCATTATTTTATAATATTTTGGCCTTAGTTACATATAGCCTAAGTGGTGCCTACGTGGGTAGTTTGCTGAATAGCACGCTTTGTATACGATAGATATAGTAAATTGGCCATATATAACATATAATATATTAGTTATATACAAATTATTTTATATTTAGAAGCTTTTGTATTTATTCCGTATGACAGCATTTACGATTCGCAATAGAATTTTGTATACATCTCAACAATAGGATAAGGTTCAGTTACATTATTGTACCAATAACCCTGTACATCAAACCAAACTGCAAACTTCACAACGACGTAGACGCGAAGGAAAAAACTCACAGTAAACCAGCATATCGTTTAATTTAATATATTTTAGATGATAAGAATAAGGTTTGAATAATAAGCAATATTTAAAACAACCGAAAATGCAATCATTTTTTCTAAGTGAATGTTAGTATTTTATATACACTTTTATAGATACAATAAGTTACCTACAGTGCTTCTTAATTATCTGTGGTCTTTTGCTGAGTACAAGGGCCTTATTCTGCATTATCTTTGGCGAACGGTTTTACAACAAAAAAATATTATTGTTGGTAATTATTCCAAATTGTTGTTGCAAAATTACCAACAATTAAAAAAAAAACTTGTATAAAAATAAATAAATCGAGTACCTAGGTAATTCGAATAAGGTCCTTGTTCGGTGGTGGTGGTGTTAAAGCTCCTATTAACAATTACTAGTAATTTAAATAAAAAAACGGGGCAAGTGCGACACTCGCGCACAAAGGGTTCCGTACCACTATCACAATTGGATACGGAACCCTAAAATGGTTTACAACAACCAATTTTTCAATTTTATAGGAAATATCTTCGATTCTTACTCCCATCAAACGACCGAATCACTCAAAAAAAAACCTTGGCACAAAGAAAATCTGAAACATAAAAGAAACTCTTTGGTAAGTAAGGCAGACTGGTATATTTGACAGATAGGGCAGCCATTTTGAATTCCATGACCAACTCGATTTGTCCTGACCAATCAGAAGCGACCTCACATTGTAGTACTAAACTCCTTGTTATTTTTGAAACACGTTTGTTGTATGGGAGCCCCTTTTAAATAATTGTTTTATTTCGTTTTTAGTATTTGTTGTTGTAGCGGCAACCGAAATACATCTTCTGTGAAAATTTCAACCTTCTAGCTATTACGGTTCATGAGATACAGCCTGGTGACAGACGGACAGACGGACGGACGGACGGACGGACGGACGGACGGACGGACGGACGGACGGACGGACGGACGGACGGACGGACGGACGGACGGACGGACAGATAGACAGATAGACAGACAGACAGACAGCGAAGTCTCAGTAATAGGGTCCCGTTTTTACCTTTAGGTACGGAACCCTAAAAATGTAGGTACATACCTACATTTTCAAGAATATTTTGTAATAAGACCCCTAAGAACGTATACGGGCATTTTAACCTCTCCATTGGTTCGGTCATTACTTGGATGGGTGACCGATAATATGTGTGGCAAAAAACATTTTCTCGAGCTCCTCCGTGCTTAAGCAGTTGGTCCCGGTTGTTATCTATGTCTGATAGCAGTCGTTAGCTCAAGTTAGCGGCCTTAGAGCAACATGAAATCTCTAATACTAGGCGAGCCACATCACTACACAAAATGAAGATGAATCTCTCCATACAAACTTAGATTAAACCAAAAAACTAAAGATACGGTACCTACCTAGTCTCGGAAAATGAGACGATAAAACAGCGTCTAGCTGACGCACTAGCCTCAGTCGTATGTTGAACCGTTGCCGCGTGAGCACGTGCTGTCACACTGCGATTATCTTTTTGACATCCATAAGAATGCCTTTTTGCTTATTTACAAAGCCTGAATCATTCTTAAAAACAAATGTTTTTAAAAATACATTTCTTTTATGAAAATGCATGTAGGTGTTTCTAGCTCATTTTTCGAATACGCAATGTTAGAATATACCGTATCTACCTATTTTTGTTTTCATCTAAGCATACAAATATCATCAATTCAATAACAGATTGATGTATGTAATAATGTGGCAAATTACAGGTTCGATGCCCGTCTAAGCTTTTACGTCTATGCAAATGTAGATTCATGCCTTCGATTGTAGCCACCGGACTTGTACGTGATTAAAATTGGCCAACCCTAACAAGTAGCATTTTAGGGTGCATACTTACATCTAAACCTCATTTTTAAATTGTAGACTATGATTTGACATAATCTTCCTAAAGAAAAAATGTCAAATACAAAGAAACAAAACGTAGTCTAAAATTAAAAAAAAAAACAGTATAAACGCAAACACGGGCCAGCGGGCCTGCCTTAGAATTGCCTTAAAGTCCCCAGCACGCTTAGTGCACACAAACGACAAAAATTTGGCAACCAACAAAAATTTTATCTCTTTCTCTAACGACAAAAACAGACAATCAAGAGAGACTTATGAGACAAATTATAAAATTGTCACATAAGTAGATATCTCTTGCTTGTCTGTTTTTGTGGTTAGAGTAAGCGACAAAATTTTTGTTGGTTGGAGTATTGAGAGATCGAGTAATTTTTGTCGAACGACATATCGTTCGACAAAAATTACTCGATCTCGTGTGCAAAGCGTGTAGCTCGAACCAAATTCGTCAAAAATGGATCACTTATGAGTATGAGTAAGTATAGATAAATAAAAGTGTACCAAATATTTTATTTAAAATAGACAAAGAAGTATGATGATGCTTGATGTATGATGCTTGTTATGGGTCTGTCAATTTAAAAACGTAGGTAACTAAATTGCAATCACTGTAGGTAACAACAAGTATTATCATTAAATTCTAAAGATCCAATTCTAAATAATCGCTTAATAGTCGCTTAGTGAAGTAATTACATTGTAGGTACAAAAATATTTTTGCAATTTTTTGAATTTTTGCGTAAATGTCGATTAGATTTAGAAGTAAGTTACTTAGTAAAATAGAACGAATGGTAAAAGCAGACTAAATACTAGCTGTTGGCCGATAATTCGGTATCAGTCATGCGCAATATGTGGCTAACCTAATGATAATGTGTAGGTATGTATCGTCAATACTCTGCGATCCCCAACCGGCATGGTTAGCATATTAGCTGATTGGAAAGAACTCACATTATAGCAGTGCAGATTAAATCCATTTACTCATACATATTTTGGCTTACCTACAACCACCCATGTGCCACCTAATGCATGGCACGACTGATCGCATTTCGGCTAACAGCGTAGTATGTATGGAACCGGATAATAGGACTGTGCGTCTGTACGACGAATCGATGATTGAATCCAAATGGCGGTCTGAAGAGCTCATTTAATCTGAGCGTCGAGCAAAATGGAATTTTATTTATAATAATTATTTTGTAATTGAAAAGTTCAAAGTGGGAAATTGTGCCTTAGAGAATTTCCAATCGGATAAATTCCAGAGACGCGGAAGCGTGTACCTTACTACTTACATATAGAAATACGAACAGGTGTGAAAAGACGTTACTTCATGCTACGCACGTGAGGTGAGGTCTAAGTGCAAAAATATTATATAAAGATCACGATACGCACGTTTAGCTTCGCCGTCATGTATCATATTAGATATTATTAAGCTAAGCCAGCGTACGTAGCGTGACTTTCGTGCGTAGGTTGCGCAGATATAGAGTATCGTCTTATCTCGAGACTCAGACAACGCGACGAACTAAACTCTAGTTTCTTGACGTCGCGTCGTTTCGGTCAAGCGACTCGTCACGCCAGTTTTTTTCAATAACTACACTACGCACTGTAAACAATTGCACCAATGTACAATACCTATGTCCTACAAGTATATGAAGTTCCGCTCTAAAAATGAATACCGGCAGGTCGAAAACGAAAAGTTTAGGAAGCGATATGTAGGTAGGTACTCCTAGTAGGAGTAGTTTTTTTCGAATAGCTAACCATACTATGACGGTTGCCTAAGCGCCATAATGGGGTGCCACACGCAAAGCTGTAAGTAGATGGCGCTGGCATCAGATGATCTTTTTTTTTTCGTTGATGGTCCTCCACCAATGGAAACGCCGAGTTTTTTTTTATTCTTTCGGTCTCAGACCGATATGGCCAATTTGGCGCCGAGAGTTGTAAAAAACACCTGTTTGACAGTTCTTAATTCAAACCTAAGATTAGTCGACAAACGCCCTCTGCCGGGATAAAAAGTTAGTGTTCCTCCTCATTGTACGTATGTGCAGCGCCTCTAGCGGATGTAACGCGAACTTCAATTTGCAAAGAAAACAGCCACGTTTTCGCAAACGTGGTAGTTTGCGTAAGCTCTCATAGTCGCCTTGTACTTATACATATAAAACAAGGTACGACATGCGTATGTGTATGAAAGCAGGTAACTTCATTTTTAGAGTCGGCACTCCATCTACTTATATTAGCAAATATAACCACTTTCTGTTAAATATAATCTAATGTAGTTTATTAACGCAATAATGTTTGAATACATTCGTTTTCATTTTATTGGATGTTGTACGTTAATTGATATATTTACCTACATTTTATATACGTAGACGTATGTATGTCGTAGCAATAACATTATAAGTGTGGCAATAAATATTGTAATTTGCTTTCGTGTATATCTTTAAATTTAATGTCTGCTGTACACTGCTTCGGATATCAATAAGTTCAAATACTTAATGATAAAGGACAATGACCATTACACTAAGGAGAGTGGCATCTAATATTTTTAGCGAGACCATGAGGCAAACTTGGCAAATTATATGCAGAATATAAAGATGAATAATATGTGTTATGAAATGTTATATCTTAACTGTGACGGGAACGAGTTTTATAGATTTGAAAAATTGTGAATTGAAAATAACTCGATGAAAACTGTCTGAAAAAATAGTTTGAAATAATAAAAATATAAAACAAATCGAAACACACCACAGCCTCAGTGTAATTGTAATTGTTTTTTAATCACGATTGAATTAGTTAAGTAGATTCGATAAATGGTGTCTTGATCGGTGTTCACATTAATTTTATAGCACGCAATCATATAGAGGGATACGTACGCTTATAATCAATCTATTAATTCTTGTGTATTCAGAGTTAAGTAGGCGGATATGTGAGTTAATGTTAGTGAATTTACGTCACTACCGCGTTCGGAACCAATAATGAATGAAACTCTGTGAAACTCATTTTAATCATAAAGATGTAGATGCGATATTAAAGTTAACACGGACGAAGAACTTATATACTACGCTTACGTAACTTTACTGAAAAGTCATGAAAGCCTTTTTTTATATTTCCAATTATATTGTTATTTTTACAAAGATACATTACTTAAATAAGTAGCCTAAGATGAAGTGCCAAGAGACATGAAATTTCCAGTGCAATTCATTCTCAATTAACTAAATATTTAACTACTTGTCTGAATATTTCATATACTTAGATTATTTATTGTTCTCCAGCTTCAAGAAAGAAGTTTATATTACGTTTAAGCTTATACCTTCCTATACCTTCTCGCTTTGCCAAATCGTAAAAAGTGGATTATTGTGAGATACCCTACTCGTATAACATCTATTTTAACCTAAAACTTATATTCGCTTCTTTTTTGGTTGGTTAATTAATATTATGGCACTGTAAAACACTTTACCCCCATAAAATTCATAAACTTAAGTTTAAATGTCTTTTTGTAACAATTCTAACAACACATTTTAACTTGTCCTATCGAATACGTGGCGCCTTAAAATAAATCCACATTTGGACATCCTCCTTTGTCTTTTCTATCTATACTTGAGATGAAAAGCCGTCCCGAGTATCGGTGGAAGACACCGTACTTTGAAAAGATGTGTTTGCAATAAAAGTAACTCATACTTAATTAAAAAGTGAGAAGTAATATAACTATAATTAATATTAATTATATTCTAAATTATATATGTTTTGTAGTAAATGTTTTATTCTTTAAATAGCGTGTGGATAAACTATAGAGTAGAATGAATTGTGGGGTTTAAATAAACGATTGAAGGGATCGTTTAGATCGAAGAAAAGGTTAACTTTGAATCTTTTTATCGAAGTTAAGAAAAAGAAAACGTCGGGCCTCCGCTGTAAAAAATAGCGGCTCAAAAAGATGTTGCGACTTCATTTCTATCGAGTAGATACTTGTACGTACTTTAAATTAAGATAAAAAACAAATTATAGTTATTAAAAAAATGTTTACCAAACGCCTGTCTTAGGGCACTAGACGAAAATATTATTTTTCTTAGATCACAATATATTGTAATAATAATAATAAAATGGTAAAGTTTAGGTGTGCGTTGCGATTGTATTTTTACGTCGGAAGGTCGCGTGCGGTCGATATAAAAAAATGTTATTTTTTTACAACGACCAATGGCTTGAAAATACAAATGCAGCAACTCTAGTTTGTTATGTTTAAGAGGAAATATCTATTGTCTAATCCGAGGTTTAATTACCAACACTTTTTTATATTACAATAATTATAGAAATTATTATTGAAATACCCGTTGTTTTATTGATATACACGCTGACCTAAAATCTAGTGTGTTGTGTTCTAGTAGTGTTCTAGAAAAATCTAGAACACTACACTACTCCTACCCTACCCTACTACTATCCTACCCTAATACATCGCTACCCTACCCTACCCTACCACTAGTCTAAAAAAGGATATAGTATATATATCTAGTCATAGGATATATACAGGGTTTTAAGTCTAAGGTTAAAAAAATTCTAAAATCAGATGTTTGCGGGGCGCAGAGGGCAATAAAAACCCTAAGATTTAAATATTATTCTTAAAAAACTAGTGAAACCATGGTTATTGACCTCTCCACCCGAATAACAGCAGATTTTAGAATTTTTCTAACATCAAATTTTTCGTTTTTTTTTCGTCGTCGTCGACGAAAGTCGTGGAACAAAAGTAGTTCCTTAGGATGTCAGGAAATAGCTCCCGCCCGCTTTCATAATTCGTTTCCAATAACCCTGTATATATTCATATCAAATCCTTAACTAACATGTGCATCACTATGGCAGCTATGCTCAGAAACTGGCGAGCTAACTTAGTTTAATTTATTGGTAGACGCTCGGGTTTTGGGTAGATCAGTGTAAAGTATTTGTAAAATAAAAATATCCTTCACGTAAAAAAATACTTCTTATATTTTCTTTCAATTCAATACAATTAATTCCTTAAATTACATAACTAAATTTAAGTTGACTGTAAAAAAAACCTTTTTTATAACACATTTGCTCGTAAAGGGCCTCTTATTTCACCAATTTCAATATCGTAATGTATGTCATTACGTACTTGTGCGTAATCGTAAAGTAAAACGCACGAGTTTCTTTCTAATAAGGTAACACGTACGGTTTATCATGCTCCGTCTAAAACCAACGGTACTTTTTTAAATCTTAAGAAAAAAAAGCAAAGAAAGCAAATCAAAAAGTTTTTATGTCAGAAAAGTGGTCAATATTTTATGAATAAAATTAACTTTGGGAGATAAAATATAAAAAATAAACATTTAATTCTTTAATTTAATTCATTTTGACAGTAAATTACATCTGTAACAGAAACAAAAAAATATTAATTTACTTTATTTTTTTTTTATTTATTTATTTTATTTATTTCCTCGCAAATGTGTTATAAAACGTCGTATGACATACGTGCGCTTTGATAATTACAGCCTCTGCTTTCTTGTAGCCCTCGCCTACGGCTCGGGCTAGCAATATCGCCTCGGCTGTAATTTTCAACTTACCGCACTTATATCATAATGTACTATTACACACGACAGATGAGCGTTTAACCACTATCTCACCTGATGGTAAGTGATGATATGATCTAAGATGTAACACGCTCATCTAGAAAAAGGAAGACGGGAATCCGACCCGTCTTCCTTTTTCGGTTTTTATCGTGTTCCTTTTATTACATTAAGCATTTCTTAACGTCAACAGAAAATTCCGAAGCGTCGATTATTGTCGAGCGTTAAAAATGTTTCGTATATTAAAAGGAACACGATAAAAACCGAAAAATGAGTTTAATTTCATATCAGAATCGCAAAAATCGAAGAAAAACCTAAGTTACCAAAACAGAATTAGTGTAAAAACTACAAAGTCTTTTTAGAGCGACTGTTATACTCTGTTGCAGTCATTTACTGATGTCCAACTGATGAACTCCTGCATCCAGCTTAGTGGCTGCACCGGTTTACATATCAAAACATAGACAAATCTAGACTCTATACTGTCGCAAATTCCCCTAACTCTACATTAAAATAGAGTTAGGGTAACCCCCTAACTTTACACAACTAGAATTAGGAAAAACCCCTAACTCTATATTAACTAGAATTAGTTAAACACCCTAACTCTACATTAACAAGAGTTTGGTAAACCCCCTAAATCTATATTAACGAGAGTTAAGTGAACCCCCTAACAGTACATTAACTAGAGTTAAGTGAACCCCCTAACTCTACATTAACCAGAGTTAAGTGAATCCCCTAACTCTACAATAACTAGAGTAAGGCAAACCCCCTAACTCTACATTAACTAGAGTTAGGTGAACCCCCTAACCCTACAATAACTAGAATTAGGTGAACCCCCTAACTCTACACTCTACATTAACTAGAGTTAGGTAACCCCCAGAGCTTCAAATTGCCTGCGTCTCGTTTCCTCTCGGGTGGCTCCTTGTCGTCGCAAGCGAAGGCCACCAGGTAACGCGATGGGTGCCATGACACTGTGAATGTTGAAGCTTGGACGGGAATCTCTGCTACTTTCTCACCTGAAGGGAATGAAAAAAAATTATTGTAGGACATACCTATAATGCAGTATAGCACAACACGGTTCTGGGGGAGATTAGCTATACTTCGTTTTTAGGGTTCCGTACCCAAAGGTTAAAAACCGGACCCTATTACTGAGACTTCGCTGTCTGTCCGTCTGTCACCACGCTGTATCTTATGAACCGTAATAACTAGACGGTTGAAATTTTCACAGAAGATGTATTTCGGTAGCCGCTACAATAACAAATCCTGAAAACAAATATTTAAGAGAGCCTCCCATACAACAAACGTGTTTCAAAAGCCACAAGGGAATTTTATTACAATGGGAGGTCATGGAATTCAAAATGGCTGCCCTGGTTTATTTTCAGATTACGATCTGATTTGTTTCTTGGTATTTGACGTTTTTTCTTTAGGAAGATGCGTCAAACCTAGAGTTCTTCTTTAGCATTTTTCAACACCAGATGTTACCAGACTTTTTAGTGTCTCCTGGGCATGGACAGACTGCCTACTAGGGCATGAATCCCGGGATCCCGGGATATCGTAATCCCGGGATCTCGGACGCAAAAGTTCGATATTATAATCCCGGGATTGAGTGATCCGATATCGAGATTTGAGCAATTTACTATTTGGGTATAAATTAAGGTTTTTAGCTATATTTTTCCTCATGGAATGATTGAATAGAACTATTAAAATTAAACCCAAATTAGTCTACCCCTGAGGAAGAGATCTGTAAAGATTTAGAAGCGTAGGGAATTGGTAAAATGTTTAAAACAATAAAAGTAACGTTCATTGCAATTTTTAAGACAATATTTTTTTATACAAGCTCGCATGCAATTTTTTTCTGCTAAAAACATTTTAGTGGTGCGCCTAGAATTTGGCGCGAAAGTTTAGACACTTTCGGGTTTAGGCTATTTGTCCGCCATATTTCCAAAATGATGGGGTGGACGGCCCTCGGGGTAACTTATTTACGTAATGAAACCACTAGAGTCTTAAATATATTAAATATTTTAGATTTAACACATTTTTTTTTGTATTAAATTCGCTTTTTTTAACGATATCTAAAATCTCAGTATCAATCCCGGGATCCCGGGATTGAGCTCTTAATATCGATATCGCCCCGAGGTTGAAACCTTCCGATATTGCATGCCCTACTGCCTACCCAATTTTATAGTGCCTTCTGAACATTAGTAGACTGTCTACCAGACTTTACAGTGCATCCCTTTGAGTAGAAGACTATACAGGATGTCCGGAGACCAGTGGATATCCCTGAACGGGCGGCTGGCGGGGAAGGGTTGGCCGCCCAGAATACGTTTTTTTTTTCTATCTCAAACGGTTCGAGCTGTACGTCACTTTTTAGTAAAAATTGAAAAATGTCTACTTTTTTGCACATTTCGGGGTATCACGTGCACAGATTAAGCGATAGCATTGTTTTTTTTTTCGCCATGTGTTCACTAATATTGATGTTTGAAAATCACCTTAATTTTTTTTTTAATACTATAGTTAGTAACTTACAGGATGTCCCCAAAGATAGATTTAGTTTTATAAACTTTACTTTCTGCTAAGTTTGAGCATCTGTGGTGTAAAAAAATGTATTGAAACCTGTCTGGCCGACTATTGAAAAAAATTGCTTATTTCATAAGGATTCTAAAACAGTATTATACTAATGACTTTTTGTCATAAGTTACTAAGCTAGTGCTATGAATGCATCGAAGGTACTATCTTACATGAAAAAGTTGAAACAAGTATTGTACAAAAAAGGACACTTATTAAGATTTAATATGTCATAATCTTACAGCAAATGCTCAAATTGTCCTCCTCTTGCCCTTACACAGGCCCTTAACCTTTTTATAAACGATCTCTTAAGGACACGATTATAATTTTTTTCTCCTATTTGTTGTGCCGCTTCGTAGACGCGTAGACGCAGGTCTTCAATTGATGTTATGTTTTTTTTGTATACTTGTTCTTTTAAACACCCCCAGTAAAAAAAATCAAGCGGATTCAGATCAGGCGAACGTGGAGGCCACAATATTGGACCTAATTGGCCAATCCATCTTCTTGGATAACTTTCATTTAAATCGTATCGATTACAACTTCAGTGTAAGCCAAGGAGTGGTGCAGTCGGGGGCTCACAGCTTTTTATTTGTTTTATGCATTTTTTTCACCGTAATTGGCATAGAAACTATGACCTGCTCAATTAAATGGTGTGGGAAGAACAAAAATACTTCAAGCTACCAGAAAGATGGAATAACTTTCCACCGGTAAGTGATTTTAATTTTCATTTTGACTATCCCAACTACACAAGATATCTTGGTAGAAAATGTTCCTCACGAAAAAAAGGGCACGCGTTGAAGTCTTTTTGCAATAAACCAAGATTTTTTTGCGTGTATCAAAACAAAAATTACTTAATTGCAGTACGGAAGTTCGGTTTTTGTATAGACACTAGCGCCTTCACTCAACTGTACAAATAAGTTGGTAATCGTTGGTATCAAAACAATCTTATTTTTATCTTGTGGTAGACAGAGGAACTAATTGCTCAGGAACAAATTTGGTTGAAATGTCGATACTAACGCCCTCACTGAATGGAAAAATAATTGTGTTATTTTCTTAAAGACATTGAAATTATGAAGCATGCGTAAGTAGTGACTGGAAATTAATTGAAAAATATCGATTCGATAAAATGTAGAACTGACATGTTTTATATTTTACATTAATTTTATTTTTCATACTTGTTGTGAATTTAAAAACTATTTTAACCGACTTAAAAGAGAAAGTGTTTCGATTACTTGCGTATTTTGCTTATGGGCCCAGCTTGAGTGAGGCCAAGTTGGGGCCATAAATAAATTATATAAGGCGGTTCAGTGATTAATTATTTATTTGACTGCCCGTAAAAACTCAAACAATTTTCCTATTCAGGTGCGTAAAAGTAAAAACCGGGCAAGTGCGAAACTCGCGCACGAAGGGTTCCGTACCACTATCACAATTGGATACCGAACCCTAAAATCGTTTACCAATTTTAAAATTTGATAGGAAAATGTGACATATTTAGCTTCGATTCTTACTTCCATCATACGACCACACCACTAAAAAAAATGAAAAAAAAAACTTTGGCACAAAGACAATCTGAAACTTATAATTAAGAAACTCTTTGGTAAGTGAAGGCAGACTGGTATATTTGACAGATAGGGCAGCCATTTTGAATTTCATGACCTACTCGATTCGATGTTTTTGAAACACGTTTGTTGAAGAGGGGCTCCCCTCTTAAATATTTGTTTTAATTTGTTTTTAGTATTTGTTGTTGTAGCGGCAACCGAAATACATCTTCTGTGAAAATTTCAACCGTCTAGCTATTACGGTTCATGAGATACAGCCTGGTGACAGACGGACAGACGGACAGACGGACGGACAGACAGCGAAGTCTCAGTAATAGGGTCCCGTTTTTACCCTTTGGGTACGGAACCCTAAAAAGTAAGTTTGACAAAACCATTAAAATAACTTTAGCAGTTGGGACATTATTGGCAAGATTTGTGCTGGGGTCTAAAAGTTAGTTCTGACTGCTAAGGGTATTTCAATAATGGACTCAAATCGAATCATCATTATTAATCGTTTCATTTAGATATTTATGCTAATATTAAATGATGATGAAAACAGTGATGGCAATAACCTGTTTATCTATGTAAAATTTTAACTAAAAATAATCTAAATATAATAAAAATCAATGCCACTTTTCGTTGTAATTGTAAATTATAACTCAAGAACCGGCTCACCTATCCAAACCAAATGTTTAGGCTTTGTTCGGACTATTTAGTAGTTGTTTTATGTGTAGTTTGCACAAAAAAGTATTTTAAGTGACATAAAAAAGAAAGGGAATGAATTTCTTGCGTATATTTATTCGCGGATTACTTGAAGACAGTTGAGTGAGGCCAAGTTGGGCCCAGAGATAATTTATATAAGTCGGTTCAGTGGTTAATTATTTATTTGATTGCTCGTAAAACAAAATAATTTTTCTTTTTTCAATGATTTTATAACACAAAACATCGAAATTAAAGACATTTTTCGGTTTGAATCGCGTGGTTTTTATTACTTTTAGCATTGTTAATGTCTTTAATTTCAATACAACATCGCGAAAACAGAAGAAGAATCTACACAAAACATCGATAAAATATATCGGTATCGATATTTAGTTATTATATATTACCATCACTATGACCGCTGTAGTTACGCCCCCCGCTACCCGGCCCTACTTCCAAATTTGGTGGAGTCCGTTCGACGGGATATTGAAGACATGCTATATCTGTTGGTTATTTCATCTGTGTATCAACCGTACCGTACCTCCTAAGCATTAATAGATATATTTTGAGTCACCAGCTAAATTAAGGGCATTTAAAAAGCTTACCAGTTTCAGTGTCTCCAATGTCAATGATGTGATCTTCACTAGCAGACGCGAGTAGTCTGCCGTCGAAACTGAACGACAGCGTCCGCACCGGCCATTCTAACCTGCGAAGACATTTGTTGATAATTATGTTGTGGCCAGATCTAAGAACTGAAATATACTATCACATTTTGTTACACGATGTGGCAGTAGCGGCATTAGCAATGGCCGCGTTTGGACCTTAACTTGTTGCTCATTAAGCTAGTAATCTTACTTACTCGCAAACTCACTAAGTTCACGTCAGTTTATGCCTTACCTAGAAAACACTCTAACCGCCGCATTCAAGTAAACTAAGTAAAGATTTTCTTTGTGAATTCTTAACTTAGCAATAGTTTTTTAACTACCATTAAATGTCTCTGAGTGCGGCGGTTAGACAGGCATGATTCTAACTCACATAGAAAACTCACCTAGATAAATATACAGACAAGGATATTATACCTCTTGTAGAAAACACTCTAAAACAGACATGAGTCTTAAAGCTTACTTAGTACAAACTCTAAATCAAGCATAGGTCTATAAGTCAGCTAGAGCAAACTTAAAGACTGGCATGGGTTTTGTAACTCTCCTAGAAAACACTCTAAAACCTTCAGGGGTCTTATAACTCACCTAGAAAACACTCTAAGACAGACATGGGTCTTATAACTCACCTAGAAAACACTCTAAGACAGACATGGGTCTTATTTCTCACCTAGAAAACACTCTAAGACAGACATGGGTCTTATAACTCACCTAGAAAACACTCTAAGACAGACATGGGTCTTATAACTCACCTAGAAAACACTCTAAGACAGACATGGGTCTTATTTCTCACCTAGAAAACACTCTAAGACAGACATGGGTCTTATAACTCACCTAGAAAACACTCTAAGACAGACATGGGTCTTATTTCTCACCTAGAAAACACTCTAAGACAGACATGGGTCTTATAACTCACCTAGAAAACACTCTAAGACAGACATGGGTCTTATTTCTCACCTAGAAAACACTCTAAGACAGACATGGGTCTTATAACTCACCTAGAAAACACTCTAAGACAGACATGGGTCTTATAACTCACCTAGAAAACACTCTAAGACAGACATAGGTCTTACAACTCACCTAGAAAACACTCTAAGGCAGGCGAGCTCATTGTAATCCCACAATGAGACTAGAGCATCAGCGGAGCCGGTGGCGAAGTAACGCCCCGTCGGGTCGTGCTCTATGCAGATGCATGTTGAAGGGTGGGCTTTTACCACGGTCTGTAGCTCCAGGCCTGGATAACTGTGGGATAAAAGTTCATAGTTAAAGTTTTTACTGGGGGTTTTCAGCAACCTAGCTCTATAACTGGGCCTTTTTGCGTGACTTTAAGCCTTGGGCATAGAACTGGAATGGTCTCTATTACAGACTAGAAGGATAAAAGTTGCATGATAGTGATCCACTCGTCTCTGACAGACGAGCTTCATCAGTTAAAAGGTCAAACTGTTTGGGAAATTACTCTCACACACAAAAAAAACCGATTTTTTTCGAAGATTCGAGCGTCGTTGTTAGAATACCCTGTCCATCTGGCTAGGTAATCTGAGGCTGTGGGTTTACTTACAAAGTTTTTCTTTACTGTAAGAAAGATGTTTTTCACTAAATTTATGCTTATTCTTCTGTCGATGTCGGCAGAATTGAACATGCATTTTATATAGTATAGCTGTGTCCCGCGGTTCCAACCGTGTAAGTTCCGATCCCGTAGGTATTTCGAAAACCCTTTCTTATCAAAATTTCAGCTTTCTTAGGCTGTGCGTGTGTGTTAATCAGTCAGTCAGGAGAAAGTCTTTATATATAGATTAGTAGGACCTAGATTTAGATTAGTTTAATAGGATAAGTAAATAAAACTCACGTCAAAATGTGAACGCAACCCAGTCCGTTGGTCAAATAGAAGAGATCAGAGGTGAGGTTCCATGATATCTCATTCACTTCAAAGTTAAATTGTTCTTCAACTACCTGTAAATAAATAGATACAATAAAACAATATTTAACAAAGATGACATACCATAAAACAGCGGTTCCCTAACTGGGGGGCGCAGACATATTTCAAGGGGGGCGCGGGCCACCTGTGCAGTTAATATCTGCGATCGCTGAGAGAATGCATTCCAGATGGCTCGATACGACCAATGTTTAATATTGTTTCCTCAGTCGGCCAATATCAGCCTCTAGGCTGGCAGTGACCAAATACCTTTTGTATGACTGAAAAAAATTAATGAGCAATAAAAATACTTATTTTGAACACTTTTTTATCCTGACCTGATAATCTGGACTGGAGGATTTTTTTATGGTCGAAAGAGGGGCGCGACTCAAATAAGTTAGGGAACCCCTGCCATAAAACATAGCAGCGTCCCATGGTTTTGCCCCCGTAAGCCCCGATCCCGTTGGAACATCGGGATTTTATGTTTAAAACATACACTAGTGAATGTGGTTTGCTAGTAGTCTAAAGGTAACGAGTTCCATATCATTCATAAGTTCCATTGTATACAACTTCGCAAGTACTAGCATAGCATACAAAACATGCTGTATCCCACGATTTCACCCGCCGTAAGTCCTGATCCCGAGGGACTTTCGAAAACCCTTTTCCATGAAATTTCGATTAAACTTTGCAACTCCTGACATCAATAAAAGTAAAAGTTCCATACCACTTTAAAAGTCCTAGTGTCAATAAAGGAGACTAAATCCTCCTTGTTTCCGACAGCAATGGTGCTTCCGTTGGGAGACCAAGCTATGTTGATATTCTCGCCCTTTGTTGGTATTATTGCTGTGCATTTGTGTGATCTGCAACAGTATTTGAATGAGAAATTAAACTATTTTTTTGGATTTAATTGCGTGGTGTTAATTACTCTTAGCATTGTTTCAACGAAAAATGAGTTTAATTTCTATAAAAACATCACATAAACAGAAGAAAAATCTAGTATTTCAATTTCTAGCATGTATTACTAAAAGCCTTCAGCAGTCTTAGAAGATTACAGGCTGGTTGGAGTTAAGTTTAGAGAATAGAAATTCAATTTACAATAGCCATGCAGATTAATGTTTTCCGGCTTATCAACAACCTTGGAGTCTTCAAGTCTAGAGTGAAAAGGTTTCTTCCAAGCAAGCATGTTACAAAAAAAAGTAAAATTATGTAGTATATAAGCCATAGTTTCATTTTGAATTTATTTTATATAGTTCTATTACATTATTTTGATTTGATAATAGTGAATTCCTTTTTAAATTTGCTTTAAATGTTTATGTAATTGCCTGAATAATGGAATGAGTTGTGCTTGTGTCAATGTTCCTTTTGTTTTAATTTCAAAAAATACTGTGATCGTTTGCTTCGACACGTCTTACCTAAATTATTATTTATATCTAACTTATGTTAGAATTTTAGTTTCTCAGTAAGTAATTAATGTAATTTTATGAGAAATAAAGAATTTTAAACCGTAAACCGTAGTTCAAGCCTAGATTCTTAGATTGGGGATGGGGAATAAAAAAATCATGATTCAGCTTAAATATTACCTTGTATCCCATATTCTAACAGATTTATCTCCACTGGCAGTACTTAACAGATCTGGGTGTGATGCATGCCAACATAGCTGGTCTACTGAGCCGGTGTGCCCTCGGAATATGAAGTCTTGACTCTAAAACAACAATATGAACTTATAAACAAGTAAACAGATTTTCATAAATGAAATTAGTTAGATAGATAGATTATTAGTTCTAGATAGATTATATGTAACACCAAAGAACATTACAATATAAAGATAAACATAAAAGAACTTTAATCTAGGTGGCACAATGGGTGGGCTTGTCACTTAAAGGACGATTTATACTACACCAGACTGTGTCCAGGCCGGGGTGGAAATGGGCTACTTTTGTATGAAGACAGCATGGACGGGACACATACAACATGCAAAACAAAAGCTATCTTAGATTTTTCTTGTGTTTTCACTATGTTGGATTGAAATTAAACTTACCTTTACAGGTCTCTTCTTCAGGATTGACAGTCAATGCTGAAGAAGAGACACGTAACGGTCTCGAAACGGTGAGCATTGAAACAATGCTAAAAGTAATAACCAATATGCGATTAAGATTAAAACCGAAAAATGAACTTAATTTCAAAAGCTGTCTACGAAATGACGAAATGTAGCCCGTCTCCGTCCCGGCTCGGACACGGCGGCCCGGTTAAGCACAAATCATCCTTTAAGCAAACTCTTCCAGGCCACCTTTGGATGGACAGAAAGTAATAAAGGATATTAGTTATAGTCTTGGTTGCGAGAAGACTGGTAATGGAACGAGGTCCACTCCATACCCTAATCGGTGTAGAAAATGTGTAAATACAAACATAACCTCAAAACATTTAATCCATTGTTTTTGCTAGTAATTATGAAATTAAATACTGACCAATCTCGTCCGATCTAGTGTAAATATAGCGACGCTTTTATCAAACGATCCAGAAGCAAGCCGTCTTCCATCGCAAGACCAGCCCACTGAGTGGACTTTTGAATTGTGTGCGATATATTCCCGTACGGTGTTGTGTGACGCGAAATAATTACGCAGCTCTTGTAGATCCTCGATTGGAGTTTGCGATTGCTTTGATGATTCTTTCATTTTACTCATTTAGGTCTCAATAGAGGACGTCCTATTCAATCAAAACAAAATAGGTACCTACTCAAGACTCAAACAATAAAATAAATTGATACAAATCGAAACCACAGACTGGCTATGACTGTCAACTAGAGCTCAATCGTCTCCGTAGGGATGGGGTAGTGTTTAATTAATCATTACTGGACCTATTCCATTATCGATTTTTAGTCACTTTGATTTTGAATCAATAGTTACATGTTTAAACCAGAATGAAGACCGTTCAAAAGTTAAAAATGGACCAGCTATGTTCCTCAGATATCATATTTCGCACTCAAACAATTTGTTACACGAACTTATTTCACCAGATGTCGTTACTTGTCTCGAATATCCATAAATCTGAATTTGTAAAACCAATAAATGGCTACAGAATTCCACGTATCGGTCCAGAATTTATAAAGAAAATAATTATTTTAACTAATAAGATTTATTGACCGCAAGATGACTTGACTAACTGCCATATTATTGGTATACCAATTCAGATTTATGGATATTCAAGACAAGTAACGACATCTTGTGGTGTTTTGTGTTAACACTTGACTCCCAAATGTGAAACTTCAACATCCAATATCTTTTAACTTATCAAGAGTAGGACGAAAATACTAACACCATGGCTTTAGTTCGCATAAATCAAATGAATAATCCATGTCTCGTAATATAAGATGGCACATAAAATAAAATTAAGGTACCTCTAACCCCCAGGTAAAATCGCTAAGGAAAAACTCTGATCTTCTTTGTAATAATAATATGCTCTAATACTTTACTTTAATATGTAAAGTATTATATATATAACATTATATTATATAATATATAAAACAATAACACAATGGGGATTTCGACTAGTATCTTTGTATTTATGTTCGGTCAACCAGACAGTGTAGAATACGTGCGAATTGAAATCGGCCTTGGGGTGAAATAATTATAAATAGATATTTATTATAAAGGAATTGATTTATATTTAGATTGTTGTTAAATAATAATAAAAAAGGATCCAAACCATAATATGCGTGTTTCGGCCGAGTTTGGTTGTTAACCACATTATTCAGTTATCAGTGGTTTGTCCCTCTATAGACTGACTAATCCATACTAATATTATCGGAAGAGTTTGTTTGTTTGAACGCGCTAATCTCAGGAACCAGTGGTCCCATTTGAAAAATTCTTTCGGTGTTGGATAGTCCATTTATTGAGAAAGGCTATAGGCTATTTTTGATCCCGATATTCCCACGGGATCGGGACTTATGCGGGTGAAACTGCGGGGAGCTGCTAGTACTATTTATTTGTTAATTATAGATATTTTACAAATAAATAGTATTAGTCAGTCAATGTTTTACTTATACTAATAAAACTTTGTAGATGAACTGATCTCAGTTTTATGCAGGACATCTATGTTTTGGAACTTTAATGTTTTGTTATCTTGTATTTAATTACCAATGAGGAAGAACACTAACTTTTTATCCCGGCAGAGGTCGGTAGTCGGATGATCTTTACTGTCAAACGTTTGTCAAACGTCAGATGTTTTTTACAACTCTCGGCGCCAAATTGGCCATATCGGTCTGAGACCGAAAGAATAAAAAAAAACTCGGCGTTTCCATTGGTGGAGGACCATCATCGAAAAAAAAAAAGATCATCCGATGCCAGCGCCTCTGCAAACAGCTTTGCGCGTGGTACCCCATTGTTTGATTTTACGCACTAAAATTTTCCGTAAAAGCATCTTACGTCCTTCATTAACACATCTGAAATTCGCTAGCGCTATCCCTGTCACGCAATGAGGAGGAACACTAACTTTTTATCCCGGCAGAGGGCGTTAGTCGGATGACCTTTGGTTTGAATTAAGAACTGTCAAACAGCTGTTTTTTACAACTCTCGGCGCCAAATTGGCCATATCGGTCTGAGACCGAAAGAATAAAAAAAACTCGGCGTTTCCATTGGTCAAGGACCACAATCGAAAAAAAATATAAAGATCATCTGATGCCAGCGCCATTTTTTTTATTTATTTCGGTCTGAGACCGATATGGCTAATTTGGAATAGCCAGAGTCAAGTTTTAGAATATTTCGAGTTTCTTCTTATTATAGTTTTGGCGTCGTACATCTTGTACATCTTGCCAGTATCAAGTATTTTGCATGAAATAAGCCCGATCGGGCCTATAGTTTCAAGTCAGGGGCTATGGTAAAGCGGTGGCAACTTTACTAAAACCTTCAAGGAGCTTCGGCGCGAAACAACGGAAAGTTTAACACTCAATTTTGTTTTCACTACACTTGTGCACATTCACGGAACTAAATTGAATAAGATTCCACCAAAATTACACAATTTAACCGAGTTTAAACAACATAGTTTAACGAAATAAAAATTGGAGCACGACATGTTGTCTCCGCTTTCCCGCCGAAAGTCCTCCAGCGCCACTTACTTACAGCTTTGCGTGTGGCACCCCATTGGGGTTATACGGGCCCATAACCAACTATTTATGTATCACAAAAAATATCGATAGGCTTATCGATACCAATTTGCTACAACTATCGATAGCCTGGTTGTACATTATCGGGTTGCGAATTAACAGGCCGTACATTAACTGGTCGTACATTATTGGCTCCCGCACAGATCGATAGTGAACTATCAAACGGCAACACTATATATATATAAATATATAATATCCGGAATATTATCCTCTTCTTTCTTTTGTCTTGCCACCCGCTTATTAAAAACAAGCGACGCACGAAGGAAGGAGTTTATTTGGCAAACGCAATAACGCAACGCATTCTTTCACCAACCACTAGAAAAGAAGAAACCGACGCACGGCCGTATTTCATCGGCCGCTGTTCTCCATCACTCGAAGCTCCATGGAGTCATTCGACAAGACATGTCTGGAGTCAGGCGTCCAGGACCCCGCAGTTAAACTTGAGAGAGACTGGACAGGTAGGCAGATCGATACCATTGTTCCTGGTTTTATTTATTGACCGATCGAGCGAAGCGTCTCTGCTTCAAGTCTGACAAACTAAGCATTCTGTGTCAGGTGGTTGTTAGGTTGGTTTATTTCTTCTATTCGACCTCTACCTAAGAAATAATTAATATTTCTATGTGTTTTTTATTGCTCAAGGCATAGGTATTTACTAGAAATATTTTACAAGAAATGCATCATCAAAAATTTTCCCATGACAGGATTCCTTTGAACCTGTGCCTCTTGTTCTATGTTGATGGATGACTCCTGGTATCATCTTTTCATCACAAAACTCCACACATGGAAATGGGCGTCACAGTGCTGGGTTAAATAGAATTTATTTGTTACTTTTCCAGGGAACAAAGGCACTGAAATAAAAGCAGAGCAAAACCAAGCCTCTAATGATGAAGGCGATATCAAAATTAAAACGGAAATAAAGGACGAAAAAATAAAGGACGAAATAAAAACCGAAGATGAAAATGACACCAAACAGATTTTGCACAACACTGAATACAGTGATGCACAAGGCTTGTCTAATTCGGATAACATAGACGTAAAGGACGATAAGATGACCGACAAAGATGAAGTTAAAGCTGAATTTTCGGAGATGTTAGATGTAGTTGAAGGTGAAACAGCTGGTATGTCAAATGGTGGAAGGAAACAAGGTTCATCATCTGTAGATATTACTCTAACAAGAGACCTTAGACCAAGAAAGAGGGTCAAATTGAATGATAACTCTGAAAGTAAGTATATTAATATACTATGTCCCGTTTCAGGATCAAAAGTAGCCTATGTTACTACTTCATAACATAGCTGGGCATTAACTTGTTAATATGTTTATCATTAACTAGCAGATTCCCGCGGTTTCACCCGCTTAAGTCCCGATCCCGTGGGAATATCGGGATCAAAAGTAGCCTATGTTACTCAGGGTGAATGTAGCTTTCTAATGGTAAAATAATTTTTGAAATCGGTCTAGTAGTTTCGGAGATTACCCCCAATATACATACATACAAAGGTACATGTTACCAACGTTACCTCTTCATAATATTAGTATAGATTAACGAAGTTAACATTTTGATTAATGGTTTAACTTTTAAAAATGTTAATGGACACGTTAACTTCTGTTAATATGCAGAAGTGGGTTAATCGTTAATCTAATGCCTACTATTTACCTCACGGCACCGCGGCGCGGTGTTCAAAACAGGTTTAGACAAGTATAATACAAGTGCCGGGCATTAACTTGCATTAATTCTTCGAAAATGTAATGCTTTTTCGTTTGATGAAGCTATTTTTTTATTAACTTAACTTAGCGGATTAACTAAGTTAACTATTTGATTAACGGTGCCTAGATAAGCTTGATAATATAGGTAGTTTTCTATTGATGAAAGAATCTTTGAAATAAGGGCCTATTTGATACAAACAAACAAAATCTTTATTAGTACCTATAGATAACTTAAAGTGTAATCATGATCATTAAGATGTTGTCAATACACAAAATTGACCTTTAAAGACATTGAATCCACAATTTTATTTGCTGTGTAATTGGGAACCCTACACTTTTTTTGAAAAAAAAAATCTTGGAAAAATCATAATACAACATAAAAAAAATTAAATGAAAAAAAAGGGGAGTTGCTGTATTTGTAAAGAAAGTTATTGTAATTTTAGAGATTTTTAGGTGTCATCAGGTTGACCGGACCACGCAATTAATTGACACCAAACTACGCTCATTTTAAAGTACCTATCATACCTATTTGGTACCTACTACGTGGTTTCGAAAATATTGATGATACATAGTGGCCAGCCATTCTGACGTCAGGTTGGCCGGACCACTTTTAATATCTCGTTACCCAGCGTTATTGGGACCGCGACAAAAAACCTTTTAGTGGTATTCCCCCCCTTCCATTAGCCAAATTGTTGAACTTGATTATATACGTGATATTTATATAATAATGAATGATATTAGTATATTCATGAAGTTACAAGAAAAAACATGAGTACATAGATGGGTAAGTGTTTTTTTTATTGCAATGATTTTGTTACACATTCGATTGTTCGTGGTACAAAACACACACTTGCTAAATTTTATGTTTTAAAGTTCCGTAGCTCAGACCTCAGTTTAGGAATCAGTCCGAATGCCGAAATCAAAATATTTTGTACGAAAGTATGTTTAAAAATTGTCCTGAAACGAGCTAGGTACACCTATATGTATAATGAACTGTGCTAGGTACTATTATTTTAGATTCTTCTTCCGTTTTCGCGATGTTGTATTGTACTATTCTTTTTACAAAATTTTCATCTTAGTTTAGTTTTGCCGGACTTTTCCGCACTTAGCCTAATGATTGGGCCATTGTACGTGAATTTTCATCTTATCCACTCGTGCGCGCGAGTTTTTTATTGAGGGGCGTGGCTTTGCGCAAGCTCTGACGTCGTCGTGGGTGGTCTGCGTAAGTGGTTCGCGCGCCCACTTGTTATTATAATAGATGAAAATTTTGTAAAAAGATTTGTAGATTTGTAGGTTTTGTAGATTTTGTTTTGTAATTTTGTAATTGTGTTTTTTTTTAATTATTATTAAAGAACTAAAATTCTCTCACAGGCGGTTCCAGCCTCAAGAAACTGTCGGAAAACCTCAGCGGGAACACCAATCCAGAATCTGCATTTCGTGTACAAGGCAACACGTTTTCGTGCTCTCAATGCAAATATAGAACTACAAACATAATACTTTTAAAGGCTCATCTATTAACAAAACATCCTACTGAAAAACCATTTTCACGTCATAAATCTATAAAAAAAAGCAAGCCGTATATGTGTGATAAGTGCGACTATAGATGTAATCGAAAAAGAGATTTAAAAAACCATATTATGACACATACTGGTGAAAAACCATATTCGTGCGATAAGTGTGATTTTAAATCCATCCGACATAGAGATATAAAAAATCATTCAATGATGCATACGGGTGAAAAAAAGTTCTTGTGCGATAAATGCGACTTCAAATGTATTCAAAAAAGCGACTTAAAAAGGCACTTAATGACACATTCAGGTGAAAAACCGTTTTCTTGCGATATGTGTGATTTTAAAAGTGTACATAACAGTAATTTAAAACGTCATATAATGACACATACTGGCGATAAACCATATGCGTGCCATTTGTGTTACTTCAGGTGTATTCAAAACAGTGATTTGAAAAGGCATTTTTTGAGACATACTGGTGAGAAACCATATTCTTGCGATAAGTGTGATTTTAAATGTATTCAAAAGGTTAGTTTACAAAATCATTTAATGACGCATAGTGGTGAAAAGCCATTTTCGTGCGATAAGTGTAATTTTAGATGTATTGAAAAAAGTAATTTGAACAAACATTTATTGACTCATGTCAAGGATAAAAAATAATTCAATGATTTTGTAATGGATAAATGATAAGTTGATAGTAGTTGTTTAATTTTTTCCAAATTGCAATTCACCATTGTCATAGATTAAATGTACGAGTAGGACGAACTCCATATAACAAATAGCTTAATGCTATCTGTAAAATTATAACAAGGTAGGGAAATCTATTTGAACAAATTAAAATTAGTTTTTACAATACCATTCCCATCTAGACCTATGCTACGCTTCTAAGCTTGTGTTATGTTTTCTAGGCAATGGATGTAAGACACAATGTAGTTTTAATACATATTTTTAAGTACCTACCAATTATAAATTCATTTTTTCTAAGCACAGATTTTTAATCAATTTTAACCTTATCTTGGCAACTAAGTGTGACTCGAATAAAAATATTATGTTAGGATTTACTAAGTATATCCTGCTAATATTATAAAGGTATTCGTGAGTCTGTGTGTATTTGTTGCCCCTTAACGCAAAACCGCTGAACCGATTGCGATGCACCTTGGTATGTAGATAGTTGGAAGATCTGGAATAACACTTACCTACTTTTTATCCCAATATTCCCTTAGGATCAGGATACAGGTAGGAAAATTCGCGGGGCGCTGCTACTTGTATAAATCAAAGTTGTGTTGGGGTAGTTCAAAATTATGCTCGAAATGCAGTCCGCAAAAACGGCTCGCTTGATTTTAATAATTATTTATTATTTATTTTTACATTTTAGGGAAACCAACAGCTATCAATACATACTAAAAATACAATAGAAATAGGAAAGCCGATAATGGGTATCCACAACTAGAAATAGTGTAAATAACATTACAGTTGCTTATGAGCTAGGAAAACTTTAAAATTAACAATACATAATGTATACCTTACGAAAGTTCGAATCATAATTATTCCTATTATGCAGATCGTAATAAAATAGGCAATAAATGCATTCAGTCTTCAGTAAAAAACTGATTGCTCAGTAATGTCCGTGCTGATCTAGTACTACTGTAGAAAAGATCAATAAAGATAATATTGATTTGTTATGTTCGTATCTATCCTTCTAGAATAGGATAAAATTCATTAGTAGGTAGCATCAAAGTTGAGAAAAAGTGACGGTAAAATCCTACTCTACTAATATAATAAGGTTTGTGTACTAATATAATCACACAAACCTAAGTACATACTTAGATAGGAAACCTAAAACAATGCTTACATGCTATTTTTTTTCGATAATAATTCCACGAGATCAGGACTTCTGCGGGTGAGACCCTAGGGCGCTGGTAGTAAATAAAAATAAGATAATTGATTTTCTCATCACCAGGGGTCGTGTGTTTGAATCCCGGCCGACAGCATAGCAAAGCTTTTTTAAAGGTAAAAATGTTCGCTATAAACATCGCTCTTACGGCGAAGCAAAACATAGTGAGGAAATCGGCATGTCCTACGACTCATCACGCGCACTAGGCAGCTTGGCTGCGGCAGCCAGTAAAATATGACGTATGGAACCCGCGCACTAGGCTGCCAAGAAATCCGAGCTGAATTCTGGTAGTGCGCGGGGTACCTAAGAGGACAAATTAGGGGGCTAACAAATAAACACTCATACATACATTTGCAGTTGCAATATTTTCAATGTAAATTGGAAAACACCAAACCGTAGGTTTTTGAAAAAGAAACCACGCGGTAGATGGAGTCACAACGAGCCTAATTAAAAAATAAGAATAATGCGTTCCTTAAATTCAACCCCGTCACTTGAACTCACTTGACGCAGATATTTAGTGCATCCTGCTAGAGAATGGGAAGTCGTGGGTTCAAGTCCAGCTGGGAACAAAAACATATTGCACTTATTAAAGTGCAATATGTTTTTGTTCCAAAATTTAGAAGTAGCTATTAAGCTAACGCTTATTTATAAATTCAAATTAATAACCTAAAATAATATATAATTATTTCTAATCAGATAGTGCGCTAGAGAAGGCGCAAGCCCACCTTGAAAAGTTCCAAGAGGAAGAAACTGCGGCGACCCGCGATCACGTTGCAGCCGGTCGTAGCGTCACTGCGGCGATCGCGTCGTTTATGAAATCGAAAGATCGCATCGCTGCGGCGTTCGGATATTCGAGGGAACTCATCGCTACGGCGATGGCAAATGGCTTCGTAGCATCGACAGATCGCTACGCAGAATGGATGGATCTCGCCGAAGATTGGACAGATCGCATCGTAGAATCGACAGATCGCTTCGTAGAATCGACAGATCGCATCGCTGCGGCGATCGCAGAATCGACAGGACGCTTCGACAAATCAGAATCGGCAGATCGCATCGCTGCGGCGATCGCAGAATTGACAGATAGCATCGAAGAATCGACAGATCGCTTCGGAGAATCGACAGATCGCTTCGTTGCGACGAGCGAGAGGATTGTTGCCATGGTCAGGATGATTGTGGCGGCTATGGAGCGACGAACCCCGTACCTAACTCTAAATTAATCTCAGTAAGTATCAATAATTTAATACTCTGGGAGAGTTCAGTAGTATAAGCTATTATTTGACATAATACACCCATATGCGGTTACGGTTTAAAATTCTTTATTTTTCATAAAATTACAGAGAAACTAAACTTCTAAGATATTCAACACGCTGCTTCACACAAAAACTACTGAACTACTTTTTATCCTGATATTCCCGCGGGATTGCAACTTACGCAGATGAAACCTATTACTGATTGTATGTAATCTAACTATTTTGTACCAAAAATTGAGTATTTATAATTCAGTGTGGACAACCTGCCATCCTCTGATCGTCACACATTTGACTAGGTAATTTTTTGGCTTATTCTCAAGCCCAGCCCTCTGCCATTATTACTAGGTAAAAATAACCACTAGTTGTTTTTCATTTTGTATTCACTAAAATGAAAAAATTACCCTCGTTTTTTTCTTCAGTTTCTTCGCTATTCCAGGATCCTCTACAAACTTCTGCCTATGTCGTCGCTTACGCTGATAAGGCCACGTCTTATCCTTACCCTACTTCCTACTAGGCCACGTCTTGTGGCCGCAAGTTATGCAGGAAACAAATGCCCTGCTATGGCCGTGGCTGATTGGGAGGGAAGACCCAAGAAGTGCTGGGTAAGAAGATATACCTGGAAATGGCCTCCACTACAAGGGATGCTGAAAATCGTGCGAGGTGGAGACGTAACAGGAGACCCAATTCGTAGTCATTTTGAAACGTAAATCTATGACGTGGTCCGGCCAACCTGACGGACAACTATAATCGTCAAATATAATTAATGTTTAGGTGCAAATTGTGCTATTTAAGTATACTTTAAGCAGGATATAATGTGGTTACCATATCTATACCAATTTTACTATTTTACTGTCGGACGTCTAGGATAAAGCATAAACAAATACATTTTGTGAACAACACGGTGCGCCATCTAGGTCCGTGGTAAGCTACTAAGCTTGTGTTACGGTGTCCAGACTAATACTTATATTTATCTTTCTTTTGCAAATACAAAAATGGGTAGATGGCGTTACAATTGAAAATATGACTTAGAAGAGGGTGGATTTATTACATTCCTGTAATAAAATTTTCCAAATTTTAATTTCAACATCATCGCAAAATTGCAAACAATACCTACTATCAAAATGAAACTACGTATAACTTTATTGACGCACTTTTGAAACTTTCACGATTTCCGCCCATCATTATTATTAGAACCACAATGTCTAGATCGCGTTGTAAATAATTTTGGATTTTAATTACCTCGGCGTTTCGCAAACGGGTTACACCGGCCGTGGTCTCGAGAAGGCAAACAACGCGATCTAGACCCGTAGTTTTAATAAGTAATAATGATGAATACTTTATTGACTCAAAAATGTATAGAAAAGGGTATTCTCTAGTGATGGGCCGACTAGGGGTTCTGCCGACTAGCAGACTAGCCGACTAGTCGGCCCATCTCTAATATTCTCTAAAGATTTTTTTAGCGAAAATGTCAAATGTTAATTAAGAGGATAGTCTACCTACTCTTTCTCCATACAAACGTAGTCGACTGTTTCCTCCCTGGATAAAGACATAAGAGCAAATATGTTTATGCCATAAAACCTATATCTGCCATGACTGCCCTACGATTTTGTTTTTTTTTTTTTTTTCATTTTCTTATTAGAATAGAAATAAAATTCAGAAAATGAACAAAATCAAAAGGTAGAGGAATGGTCATGGCTGATATAGGACTTATGGGATAATAGTACATTATGATATAAGTGCGGTAAGTTGAAAATTACAGCCGAGGCGATATTGCTAGCCCGAGCCGTAGGCGAGGGCTACAAGAAAGCAGAGGCTGTAATTATCAAAGCGCACGTATGTCATACGACGTTTTATAACACATTTGCGAGGAAATAAATAAAACTCGGACTTTCTTAAACGAATAAATCTTTAATCACTTGTTAAAGCAGTTAGAAAAATTTGAACAATTTGTGAAATTGATTATTACGTTGCCAGTTGGCATTTTTAATGTTGTCAAGTTATTATTATTTGTTATATTTTATCTCCCAAAGTTAATTTTATTCATAAAATATTGACCACTTTTCTGACATAAAAACTTTTTGATTTGCTTTCTTTGCTTTTTTTTTCCTTAAGATTTAAAAAAGTACCGTTGGTTTTAGACGGAGCATGATAAACCGTACGTGTTACCTTATTAGAAAGAAACTCGTGCGTTTTACTTTACGATTACGCACAAGTACGTAATGACATACATTACGATATTGAAATTGGTGAAATAAGAGGCCCTTTACGAGCAAATGTGTTATAAACATATTTTTGCCAATATCTTTATCCAGGAAGGAAACAGACGACTACGTTTGTAAAGTTTGTATGGAAAAAAGAGTAGGTAGACTGTCTTAAAAAACGTCAAGATGTACTGCAATGATATTGAAATAGTGGTGAAGTATTTTGGATAGTTTTATTACGCGAATGGGCCATCAGAATCATTAGGGATGGCACAGGCGCGTAGGCAGACAGAGGGCTACAACCAGTTTTAGTATTAAACAGGCTATGGATGATGATGATGATTGATAATGTATCGTCATGATACACCTTATTATAAGTATATTTTGTTAATCTTGTTATGGACATGTCACATACGTCTACGTCCTTCCCTAGTTATAAACGTGTCTTGTGTCGACCTAAGGTCGGAATACTTTTACCACTTTTTGTTTCTGTCAACATTGAAAGCTCTCTTGTCATGGTATAAGACAAATAAAGCATGTTCTCACTACTCTGACCTTACTCCACTGTTATTTAAGGCTATTGTGTTATTTAAGGTTATTTATTGTAATAATAAAGAATACTCACTAGTACTACAGAACGACTTGTTTATTTTCCGGAACCTACTGTTAGGCACAGTGCAGTATTTTTCAACCGATCTAGTTGGTATAATATAGGGTCTATCTGACAGCCTCTGTGACGCGTCGCAGAAGGTTGCGGGTTCGATTCCCGCGGGGTCAAGTTTTTATGCTACAAATATTTGTTTCTGTTTCTGGGTGTTAACTATATATAACAGGAATTCATAGTCTGTTGTTTTTCTGTTAATTATCCATTAAGAGCCATATACCCGCTAAACTCAAAATCCCTTGTCGGGCTCATCGAAAATTGTTGATTATTTCATGACGGAATGTCGTAGAACTTTTTTTTGTGTATGGATTGTAGGTGACATTGTTTCCTACATTTTGGTGTAGTTTCAAGACAAAAACCTCCTATTGGTGCAAAGCCTATCTAAATTTTAGACAAAAAATGTCTGTTTTGGCTAAAATGTCGATAGGCTTCAATACGTTTCGACATATTTGTCTGGGAACTGCACTAAAATATCGGAAACAATGTCGATTACAATCCATACACAAAGAAAAGTTCAACAACATTCCGTCATGAAATAATCAACAATTTTCGATGAACCCGACATGGATTTTCAGTTTAGCAGCTATAGGGCTCTTAAAAAAGGTTGGCTGGAAGAGATCGCTTTAAGCGATAAGGTCGTCCATTGTACCACCTACTTTTAAGTTATGTATGTAGTTATGTTTGTTTTCATTGTATTTTATATATATGGTGTGTACAATAAAGAATTTATTCATTCATTCATTGAAAAACTACTGTACCGATCTGGTTTATACCCGACTGCCGAAAGAGGAAGGAATGTCGTGGTTATACTTTATAACGAAATTCAACAAGTGAAATCCGAGTAATCAACGCAAGCCAGCCACTCGCCCATGAAAACTAGTGAGTTTCTCACTGCTGCATTAGGCAAGGCTAACCGCTAGTCCTACTTAATATTATAAAGCTGAAAGTTTGTGAGTATGTGTGTGTGTTTGTTACTCAATCACGTAAAAACCGCTGAACCGACTACTATGAAACTCGGTATGTAGATAGCTGGAGACCTGGAATTAATAACACATAGGCTACTTTTTATCCCCATATTCCTGCGAGATCGGACCTATGCGGGTGAAACGAGGGACGTAGCTAGTACAAAAATAAAAAAATACTATTGTAGACATTTTATTAATATCGATAAGTAATATAAAAATATATTTTATCCATACATCTAAAACATAACAAGTCATTCCCTAACATGTTTCTTTTTCTTCTTCTGCTTTTTGTGCTGTGACTCGATGAGGTCGTCAATTTCTTTGATGTCGTCACCGAGACGTTTTTCTCCACTGAAAATGTACAACATCGTTATGGAATGACCACTTCCTAAAATGACCACATCTGTGAATGACCATTCCCAGGTTGACCACTTCCCGTAATATTCTGAAGCTTCAAATACACGACGACACTGACACATTACCAATAATAGATCACACCTACAGCACACATAAAAATAAATATGTGCGTGCTGATATAAATTTTGAAGTTTTTTACAGAAAAAAAACAGCTGTCTTTGAAAGTAAGTTAAGAGGGTGGGTACTGTTACCATTTCCATACAAACATAATACCAAAATAGAATTATGAAAATTTTAGTTTTCTACCTTAATATCGGTATTATTCGGATTAAGATTTTACTTTTACAGGGCCCCCACCACAAGGTTTTCCAAAATATTCATTTGAAATGAAATAAGCGACAATTAAATTCGTAAATTACTAGTTTACATCTCATTTCTTTTATATTATTCCTAATAAAAAGTAATTTACGCTGTAAAAATGAAAGAAATGTATTTCCGTTTTATTTCATTTCGAATGAATTTTTTGGAAAACCTTGTGGTGGGGGCCCTGTAAAAGTAAAATCTTAATCCGAATAATACCGATATAAGGATAGAGAACTAAATTTTTCATAATTCTATTTTGGTATTATGTTTGTATGGAAATGGTTACAGTACCCACCTTCTTAAGTAAAGTAAGTTAAGGCAATTCGGATTTCCAAAAGCTTTTGCAAGCAAATAGATGTTCGCCTAGACGTGTAGAGTAACATAATAGTCGATACATACCTCTTGACAGACACCATATGTTTCTGTTTGGTTTCCCCCAACGCCTGCCCCCAGTCGAGATCGCTGCCCTTAATGCGGTACTGTGCTAAATCCTCACCCATCAGTCGGGATAGCTCCTTGCGTTGCTTTCTTTCTAGTTCCTGGAAGCATACCATTTTTGTTACCTACGGGTATTCCGCGTATTGATATTGTCCAAAATTTCATTTTAAAATCACCGCAATCGCTGTTCAATTACAAATTTGACGCTTGTCAAATTATACTTATTTGCCATTTTTAACCGACTTCAAAAAAAGGAGGAGGTTGTCAATTCGTCGGGATATTTTTTTAAATATGTTTTTTGTATGTTCCCCGATTACTCGAAGATACCTGGACCGTTTTTTATTTGAAACGAGATATATCACAGTTGTTCGATATTTTTTTCTATAATTGAATACATTTTCAAATTCCATACATTATGATCTACTCTTAGTTCTAATAACAATTAGAACTACTAGTCTAGATCGCGTTTGCTGATAATTTTAGATTTTAATTACTTAGACGTTTATTAGGTGGATAGTGACTACACTTAGGAAATACTGCTTTTGTATAATAATTTTTATTTTAAAAAATTTAGTACCCTGCGGGACTCGAACCCGCGATTTCTGAGAATCTTAACCAGGGCGATTGCCGGCGTAGCGCTGTAGCGGCACTAAAACTAAACGAGCACTAAAAGTTTTGAAAGTCATTTCTTCAGTATTTCTTAATTGTGGTAAACAATATATAAGAAATAATGTTTAACACTTAAAGAAATAATTGAAAGCATTTTCTTTGAAAGAAGTAGTACTGCTTTTTAAGAAATCTAGATCCATAGTTCTAATAATAATAATGGACAGAAATCGCATAAGTTTATAAACTGATTTTCACACATTTTTGAGTCAATATAGTTTCGTTTGCAATAATAATGATGTTGAAATGAAATGTTGTTTGTGGATTTGACTGCTGTGAGTTATTAGTCGGAAGGAAATCGGGATAAAAGATTATAAAAGTGCAAATAAAAAGAAAACCAAAGTAAAAAACTATCGAAAAACTTTATTTCTAATCGCCCAAAGTACAAAAATAAGTACAAATACTGAGCCTACCTTAGCAGCCTTGGATAATTCATCTGATAAACTTTCTTTCACAGGCCCTTCTGTGTCAAGAGATGTCTTGTCTTCAATGCCTGAAAAAAAGAAACAAAATAAGTAATTTAAAAGAAGTAAAAAAACGTTTACTTTTAGATTGAAAGAGAGATTAAATTTGTAAAAAGGGAGAAGTAGTCACCTCTTTGACTGCTGACAATGAAATCGCAAAAACAAAAGCAAACAAAACCAAGAAATCGCTGAAAAAATTTAAAAAACAACGTGTGTTTTCAGCAGTCAAAGGGATTAGGAAGATGATTCCGTTTCTTTTACATTTTCTTTTGTTACGGTCTTATACGGTTAAGTGTTTACATATTTTGATTCAGATATGATATAGACAGAATAATGATTAATGTTAAAAAAATAAAAAAATTAGGCCTAGTTTTTGCGCGATAATAAATTATTAATTAATCATAAAATATTAAAGAGGAAAGGAGGTTTCTCTTTTTGTATGGAAAGTCACGTGACCAAAACCTTTTAAGATATATAAAAGTACTAGCAGCGCTCCGCGGTTTCACCCTCATAAGTCTCGATTCCATCGGGATAAAAGGGGGTTATCTGTAAATCTAGATTTTCATCTCACTGCGTACCAAGTTTCATCGTAATCGGTCCAATAGTTTTTGCGTGATCGAAACCCAAAAAACTAAAGTCCTTAGGGACTTGTCGGTGCGTCTTGCCGAGGCGTCTGGTGATCCCAGGGCTGGTAATTGCTTGTCCCAGCGGGTTAGCCTAGCTATCCAGCGTGGGAACGCTGCCAGCGTTATGGGCACCATGCCGCGGGAGGGCGGTGCCGACAACTTCTTTTGCTTTAGGTTTTAAGTATTTTTTCTATTTTGTGATTTGTTGTTTAAGTATGTAAAATGTTTGACTTGTTTTATTAAATAAATGTACTTAAGTTAAAAACTAAATATTAGTGAGATCCAGTATAGTAGTTGTAAATAACTCACCTATTTCCTTAGCAACGGTATCTTCTAATACAGCATTCAACGCTGCATTAAACTTCTTACACGCCTCATAGAATTTGGCCAGGACCTGTGAGCCGGGCAGACCGAGCTCCGATGCTATATCATCCACGTCTTTCGTTTGGAATCCCATTGCAATGAAGATTACCTGGAAATTTGAAGAAAAAAAAAACCTTTAACAAACTATAAATTGACGACCTCTGTGGCGCGTCGTGCGAACGTACGACTGCAACGCAGAAGGTTGCGGGTTCGATTCCCGCCGGGTACAAGTATTTATGCTTAAAAAATAAATAATTGTGTGTGGTCTGGGTGCCTCTATGTATAATATGTATGTATTTACAAAAGAAAAATAAATATAAGTATTATATCCGTTGTCTAGTCACCGTAACACAAGCTTAGTCGCCACGGGGCAAGATGGCGCTGCACATAATATATTTATTTAATTATAAATATATTCTGTGAACATCAAACATGATATGCTAGTAAGCTTGTGGTTCTAAACTTAGTAAATACAAACATATTATACACTAGCCGATTTCCGATCACTTAGGAATATCGGAATAAAAGTAGCCTATGCGTTTATCCAGATCTCCAGCTATCTGCATACCAAACATTTCATCGTAATCGGTTTAGTAGTTTTAAGTAGCCTTGGGTATCGTAAAAGGCGACTAAGGGATCTGAGGAAGACTAGCAAACCCTTAAGTTCTCGATGGACGGAAAACGTATAAATTTAAAAAGATTGTGTAGCTTTACCAATAATTGGTATACGAATTCAACCGAATTCTTATTATTATTAATGTTTGAGTGGGCTATTTAAGATGCCGAATCGTCCAGTAATGGGTTATTGTGACAGCCCTTTATAACTGATTCCCCTTGAAGCTAGAAACTACCAGGTTTTCTGGGCTGTAATGTTGTGTACCTCATTAGTTAGGTAGTATAATAAGACGCCACGGGAGCCTACTCTGGATCTGGGGTCAGTGGGATCGCATTATTTCTTTAGTTAGTACTGTGGACATGAATGAACCTACCTGCTGCACTGCATCAAGCTTCAGTTTGTGTTTAGTATGGAAGATGATATCCGCCATCGGTTGCAGCAGGTCTGTGATGAGCCGGTAGTCGGCTTGTTGCCGGCTGTAGTTAGTACTGTACTGTGGACATGAATGAACCTACCTGCTGCACTGCATCAAGCTTCAGTTTGTGTTTAGTATGGAAGATGATATCCGCCATCGGCTGCAGCAGGTCTGTGATGAGCCGGTAGTCGGCTTGTTGCCGGCTGTAGTTAGTACTGTACTGTGGACATGAATGAACCTACCTGCTGCACTGCATCAAGCTTCAGTTTGTGTTTAGTATGGAAGATGATATCCGCCATCGGCTGCAGCAGGTCTGTGATGAGCCGGTAGTCGGCTTGTTGCCGGCTGTAGTTAGTACTGTACTGTGGACATGAATGAACCTACCTGCTGCACTGCATCAAGCTTCAGTTTGTGTTTAGTATGGAAGATGATATCCGCCATCGGCTGCAGCAGGTCTGTGATGAGCCGGTAGTCGGCTTGTTGCCGGCTGTAGTTAGTACTGTACTGTGGACATGAATGAACCTACCTGCTGCACTGCATCAAGCTTCAGTTTGTGTTTAGTATGGAAGATGATATCCGCCATCGGCTGCAGCAGGTCTGTGATGAGCCGGTAGTCGGCTTGTTGCCGGCTGTAGTTAGTGCTGTACTGTGGACATGAATGAACCTACCTGCTGCACTGCATCAAGCTTCAGTTTGTGTTTAGTATGGAAGATGATATCCGCCATCGGCTGCAGCAGGTCTGTGATGAGCCGGTAGTCGGCTTGTTGCCGGCTGTAGTTAGTACTGTACTGTGGACATGAATGAACCTACCTGCTGCACTGCATCAAGCTTCAGTTTGTGTTTAGTATGGAAGATGATATCCGCCATCGGCTGCAGCAGGTCTGTGATGAGCCGGTAGTCGGCTTGTTGCCGGCTGTAGTTAGTACTGTACTGTGGACATGAATGAACCTACCTGCTGCACTGCATCAAGCTTCAGTTTGTGTTTAGTATGGAAGATGATATCCGCCATCGGCTGCAGCAGGTCTGTGATGAGCCGGTAGTCGGCTTGTTGCCGGCTGTAGTTAGTACTGTACTGTGGACATGAATGAACCTACCTGCTGCACTGCATCAAGCTTCAGTTTGTGTTTAGTATGGAAGATGATATCCGCCATCGGCTGCAGCAGGTCTGTGATGAGCCGGTAGTCGGCTTGTTGCCGGCTGTAGTTAGTACTGTACTGTGGACATGAATGAACCTACCTGCTGCACTGCATCAAGCTTCAGTTTGTGTTTAGTATGGAAGATGATATCCGCCATCGGCTGCAGCAGGTCTGTGATGAGCCGGTAGTCGGCTTGTTGCCGGCTGTAGTTAGTACTGTACTGTGGACATGAATGAACCTACCTGCTGCACTGCATCAAGCTTCAGTTTGTGTTTAGTATGGAAGATGATATCCGCCATCGGCTGCAGCAGGTCTGTGATGAGCCGGTAGTCGGCTTGTTGCCGGCTGTAGTTAGTACTGTACTGTGGACATGAATGAACCTACCTGCTGCACTGCATCAAGCTTCAGTTTGTGTTTAGTATGGAAGATGATATCCGCCATCGGCTGCAGCAGGTCTGTGATGAGCCGGTAGTCGGCTTGTTGCCGGCTGTAGTTAGTACTGTACTGTGGACATGAATGAACCTACCTGCTGCACTGCATCAAGCTTCAGTTTGTGTTTAGTATGGAAGATGATATCCGCCATCGGCTGCAGCAGGTCTGTGATGAGCCGGTAGTCGGCTTGTTGCCGGCTGTAGTTAGTACTGTACTGTGGACATGAATGAACCTACCTGCTGCACTGCATCAAGCTTCAGTTTGTGTTTAGTATGGAAGATGATATCCGCCATCGGCTGCAGCAGGTCTGTGATGAGCCGGTAGTCGGCTTGTTGCCGGCTGTAGGCCTCCACTCGGGATAGATCGTGGCCCGACATGTGCGATCTGATTGTTTCTTTAGTTAGTCCTGTGGAGAAAAATGACAACTATTATTTACGACTTTGTTGTGAAAAATGCTATTATTTACAACTACTCTTTACTGTGGAGAAAAATGACAGCTATCATTTACAACTCATCATTTATACTGTGGAGAAAAACTACAGCTATTTATCATTTACAACTCCTCATTTTAACTGTGGAGAAAAATGACGGCTATTATTTACAACTACTCTTTACTGTGGAGAAAAATGACGGCTATTATTTACAACTACTCTTTACTGTGGAGAAAAATGACGCTACCATTTACAACTCACTGTAAAAATGACAGCTATCATTTACAACACTTATCATTTTTACTATGGAAAAACTTACCCCTATCATTTACAACTCATCATTTTTACTGTGGAGAAAAGTGACAGCTATAATTTACAATTCACTGTAAAAAATGACAGCTACCATTTACAACACTTATCATTTTTACCATGGAAAAAATGACCCCTATCACTTACAACTCATCATTTTTACTGTGGAGAAAAGTGACAGCTATCATTTACAACTCTATCATTTTTACAGTGACGAAAAATGACGCTACCATTTACAACTCACTGTAAAAATGACAGCTATCATTTACAACACTTATCATTTTTACTATGGAAAAACTTACCCCTATCATTTACAACTCATCATTTTTACTGTGGAGAAAAGTGACAGCTATAATTTACAATTCACTGTAAAAAATGACAGCTACCATTTACAACACTTATCATTTTTACCATGGAAAAAATGACCCCTATCACTTACAACTCATCATTTTTACTGTGGAGAAAAGTGACAGCTATCATTTACAACTCTATCATTTTTACAGTGACGAAAAATGACAGCTCTTTTTACAACTCATCATTTTTACTGTGGAGAAAAATGACAGCTTTCACTTACAATTCATCATTTTTACTGTGGAGAATTACAACTCATCATTTTTACAGTGGAACAAAATGACTACTATCATTTTTAGGGTACCGTTACCCAAAGGGTAAAAACGGGGCCCTATTACTGAAACTCCGTCTGTCTGTCAACAGCCTGTATCTCATAAAGATGAACAAGATGTATTTCTGCAGTCGCTATAACAACAACTATTCAAGAGGTGCTCCAGCAACAAAAATACATCATCTGTGAAAATTTCACCTGTCTAGCTAGCTATAACCGTTCATGAGATACAGCCTAGTAAAAGCCAGACAGGCAGTGGAGTCCTCCCGTTTTACCCTTTGGGTACGCCCGCCACCCTAAAGGACATCTTAAATCCTTGTCCATACATAGGTAGTCGGCGGCATCCATCTTAATTTTAAAAATGGACCAAGATGGATACAAATACAATACAAATACTGTATTTAGTTCCGTTCTCCACAATTTAACACTTAGATATTAATCTTAAAATATATTAACTTATTATTGGTAAAATCTATAAATTCAGATGCCGTCGACTATGCCAAAGACTTAATAACAAACAAATAAATCTTCGTATTTTCTATATTTTTTACCCAACTGCGCGACGCAAAGAAGGCTTATGTGTTTATCAGTCTATGTATGTATGTTTGTTCCTATGTGGTTTAAATAAAAAGTTCAAACACAACTTACCAGGCTTCTCATACTTGACGTGGTCGTTAAGAAGCGTGGATATGGCGAGCGAAGCGGGCAACTTCCGGAAGTTTCTCGACAGAAGTCTAGAGAAGCGTCCCCGGAAGTCCGCCGAGTAGGCCGGAAGCCACGAGTTTGGTTGTAACGCTCGCAGCATTATGCAGGAATGCTCGCCAGTCAGCTCGTTTGGTTTTTGACTGAAATAAATAAATGAATATTAAGAGATCAGAAATGGCAGATTCGATTTTTCTTCTATATTCGCGATGTAGGATAGAAATTAAACTAACTTTTCGGGATTAATCGCGTCGTGTTTATTACTTTTAGCATTGTTTGAATGCTCAACGTTTTAATACCTTCGCAAGATCAGGGGAGGATAATTATTTTTCTCTTACATTTGGTAGCAAATAAACTGGGTTTTATTTTCAAACATACGAAAACCGGCCACAAGAATTTTTTTTTCAGTGCTGCCATATTTTTGACTTCGATTCAGAGATACGAAGTGTGCCGGATCATGCGTCTCTTGTCAGTGATGTTATAGTTTCTTACCTCAAATAAACGGGTACATATTTCTGTGATTTCCAAAATTTGAGCAGGTCTTCTGTTAGTCCGAAACTAGTACCGATGTAGTCTAGATTTTCAGCTCTTACTTCAGTCAGACGTCGTAGGAGAGTCGGTGGTTTTGTTCTAAAACAAAACAAAAAACACTAAATTCGATCCGGCTCGACGAACCATTTTTTAAATAATGGTGATTTAATTTATATTAATTTCAATTAAGTACTCGTTAGGAATAAATTACAAAAAGGGTAATAATCAATCACTACACAATACAAAAATTAAACTAAAGAAAAAATTCTATTGACCAAGTCCATTACGCCCAAAAGTGCCCATTACGCTGGCTGCGTTTCCCCTCTGAATGGCCAAAGAAATACAAATAAAATAAATAAATTCTATGAACATCACACAGTTCCATCATGGTGAGCGACTAAGCTTGTATTATGGGTACTAGACAACGGATATACTACTTATTATACTTTTTTTTTGTAAATACATACATATGATACGAATTGTGGCGCGTCGTGCGAAAGCGCGACTGCAATGCAGAATGTTGCGGGTTCGATTCAAGTATTTATGCTTATAAATAAACATGTGTGTCTAGTCTGGGGGTCCCTCTATGTATGATATGTATGTATTTACTAGTGATGCAACGGATAGTTGTTTGGCCGGATACCGGATATTCGGCCTTATCACCGGCCGAATATCCGGTATCCGGCCGCCGAATATTCGGCCGGCCAAACGATACCTACATTTTAGTTTGGCGGCGGGCGCGTCGTGCAGGTTTCAACCTGTTACGTATTGTAGGTTCGCGCGGACCGTTTTCTAGGCAAGAAACAAGTTTTATTAGGTCAGTACGTACGAAACTATTTCGTATGCAGTACACGTGCACCCGTCTATTTTGCTGAATAGATAAGTTTTTTTTTGTTTAATGTGTATAGTAGTATATACGTGATTGTGAACTTGTACTTCATTCTGTGTTTATTTTATTTGTCTAAAATAATGGCAACTAACCATTTTTCAAAGTTAAATACAAAACAGAATCACTATTCGGTATCCGGCCGGATAGTGCACAACTATCCGGTATTCGGCCGGATAGGCCGGATACCGGATAGCAACCCGATATCCGTTGCATCTCTAGTATTTACAAAAGAAAAATAGATATAAGTATTATATCTGTTGTCTAGTCACCATAACACAAGCTTAGTAGCTTACCACAGGGCTAGATGGCGCTGTGTGTTGTTCAGAGAATTTATTTATGATACATATAAAACTAAAAATTAAATGATACTGACCTCGGCTGTATATTTTCAGTGTGAAGTGTGTTTTTGTGTTTGTCCTTTTGATTATCTTCAGCGTCGGAGTTTGTTTCGTCTAAGCACGGAATGTCGCCGCTGTAATACGCCGACAGCTGTTGCAAGGCACGTTTACCGTAGCCCATCTGTAGGAAATAAATAGACGAAAATGTAGATTATGTCAATGTCAGTCAACACTAGATATTTGATATAAGATATTGACTAATATAATATTCAATGTCAAGAAAACGGATAATAATACAATGTGTTTAATTAGGAGGAACACTAACTTTTTATCCCGGCAGAGGGCGCGAGTCGATTAATCTTAGGTTTGAATTAAGAACTGTCAAACAGGTGTTTTTTACAACTCTCGGCGCCAAATTGGCCATATCGGTCTGAGACCGAAAGAATAAAAAAAAACTCGGCGTTTCCATTGGTGGAGGACCATCATCGAAAAAAAAAAAGATAATCCGATGCCAGCGCCTCTGCAAACAGCTTTGCGCGTGGCACCCCATTACCTATGCCGTCATGTTGGTAGCAAAACAAAAAAGTCTTGCCTTAATATCTTGAATGTGCTATACCCTAAACCTTGAATACAGGAAGATTTCATTCATTCTTTATATACAATTCCCCCTAAATTCAAGGTAGCACTTTAATTTTTTTGTATTTTTCACTTCATTGTTTTGCTACCAACATGACGGCATAGGAATTTAAAGATGAAACGCACTCCAATATAATATTCAATGTCAAGAAAACGTAAATAATACAATGTCATAGTAAAACATATTTAGGCAATGTTTGTTACAATCACGAATAAAAAAAATGGTCTATAATCCTAAATCCTATTATAAATGTGAACGTTTTTGTCTTTGTAAGTAAACTAGTTTGTTTACAACTAAGTAAACGAGTATATAAATTAAATTACTGAACCGATTGCGATGAAACTTGCGAGATAGGTGGATTTCTATTTATTCCGATAGTCTCGATAGATAGATCGGGACTTCGATGAATAGGTAGATAGATAAATGCTTTATTGTATCAAAATTTAAATCTGGGGTTTACACAAATATAACAGAAAAAAAACCTAAACTTAGTGCGGCACAATGTGCGTCCTTATCGCCAAGGGCAATCTCTTACACAGGTGAAACCGCGGGCCGAAACTAGATTCACCCATCTATACTAATATTTTAAAGAAACTTAATTCTAACGAATACGCTCCGAAGTGACTGGACCGATTCCAAAAATTCTTTCACTAATAGAGCGCTACATTATCGAAGAGTAACATAGGCTTTATCCCAATATACCCACGAGATCGAAACTTACACGCTGGAAAACCGCTGGACCCAGCTAGTAATATATAAGAAAACTTACCCTCTGATAAGACGGGTGTGTAGCGATCCTCACTATCCTAGCCCCGGATAGTTTGGGGAAGTCTTTGTCCCCGAACTGCTCGCAAACATTCCAAGGGATCAGGTCGCCGGCCGCCTTCCTGCCGCGCCCTAAACTGTCCGTTACTGACCTGGAAATCAAACAAAAATAAATATTGCACGACGTTAAACACAGCGCAATTTAGCCCCATGGGTGTCTCCGAACATACTACATTAAATACTTTTTTGTAAATACATACATATAGCACGGCGGGAGTAGAACCTGCACTGATAACATCTGTATTCCAGTCGGAGCTTCGCGCCACAGAGGCTTTCAAATAATAAATAACCCATACGTCTTGTAATATTATGGATTCTGTTTCCCGTTTTAGTTATCATAATCTTGTAGTATGTGTATCAGACAACGGATATACTTAATTTGTGTAAAAACAATATGATACATCGCCCAGAACCAGAAACACAGATTTATGGTCAGCATAAATATTGTTCGCACCAGGAATCGGACCCCCTACCTGCATATCAGTCGGGTATTCGCTCGATTAAGATTACCTACACTTAATTAATTCCAAACTAAGACTTACTTATGTGATATATTCCCCTCCAAACACATCTGTACGACACACAAGACCTCGGGTAGTGCCGTCGCGTGCGCCGGCGTGGGAGAGAGCAGGACGAACAGACAGTGCGCCGGCGCATCCGCTAGCAGTTGCAAGTCGTTCGGACTGTTCTGTGAACACAATGCGAAACAATCGTTGTAAATAAACTGTTTTAAACTCTATTTCAAATCATTTATTCAGGAATTATAATATAGGTAATGTTCAATATTTACACAAGATGTTTGGGTGTAGTTCGCCACCTATATTCTACCTACAAGGTGTCTGAATCAGTCACGATTGATCGGTGAATTCACACGATTTGTTAACATAGTTACATTTTCCCAGGTCTAATCGTATTATTATTTATTTTCTAACCTCGACGTTTCAACCATGTGGGGAAAATGTAATTTTGTTCGCGAGGAGACACGGTAAACTGTACATAACTATATCAATCTAGTAGTTTAACAACAGCTTAGTAAGTAGATACTTAACTAGTAGGTAAGATGTAACTTACCTAGTAAGCTTAGTAGTAACTTTACTAGTAAGTAGTAGCTTAGTGGTAAAGTAGCTTAACTAGATAGTAACAACTTATCTAGTTAGTAGTAACTTAACTAGTTAGTAGTAACTTAATTACCAAGTAAGTAGAAACTTAACTAGAAGACGACAACTTCTTTTGATTTAAGTTTTCCGCTAATTAGTTTCATATTTTAGCTAGTTGAAGAGGGTGGGGATTCTAGACAGAGGGGAATAATTCAATAAACTCACCTTATAATGACTAGAAACATAAATAGCGACCAGTCTATGAAGGAACGCCTCGGCCGCTTTATGGTAGCAGAATAACGCGTCTCGGTTCACTCGGTAGAGGTCACAGGATTGTGGTGATGGGGCCCCTACCCCCATAGTGGGGGAAGGGGTTTCAAGGCAGAGGAGGGAGTTTAGCCAGGCTTCGGTCGGGTCGTTGGTTCCGTACCGGATTGGTTCTTCCAGTTTTATCTGTAGGAAACGTAGAAATATAAATAAATGATAATAAATATAGCACGACGTTAAACACGGCGCATTCTAGCCTCAAATCTAAGCATTAGGCTTGTACTATTGGTACTAGACAACGGATATGGGTAGGTACTACATATTATACTTTTTTTTGTTGTAAATACATACATATGGTACACTAGCAGCATCCCGCGTAAATCCCGATCCTGCGGTATTTTCTTAGTAGATACACCTACACGCCATAAAAAACACACTCTCCAATTTCATTACTTTAGGATCTAGTGGTTTGGGCTCTGCGTTGCTATATATAGATCAGTCAGGACATTAAATTTTATACATATACAAATACATAGATAGAAACGCTTTATTGTACCAAAAAACACAAATTACAGAGAGGAATATTAAGAACTTCTTCTCATCAGAACGATGTTCCCGGTTGCATCCCCTCTCGGGAGCCCGAGGTCCGCTATTCACAAATTGTTTTTTTTTATTTGGGGTTGGCGCAGTCGGTAAGTCTTCATTGACCATACCTTCTGCAATTAGATTTGGAAATGTTTTTACGGCCGGCCGCCTGCCTGACACCAACCGTCTTAGGGATCAAGCAGTTTATCCGCCACCGCGCGTGGAGAACTTCAGGTTTGCTAATCTCCCTCAGATCCCTTAGTAACCTTTTACGATACCCACGGGATGAGATGGGGTAACCCTATTCTATGCCGGGGCTACACGGCTATAGAGGAGTATTAAGAACTGAAGTGGCATAATGGGTGGCTTGCAGCTGGAGTTTCGCAAGTAAATCGGTGAACTCACCAGCGGAGGTGCCTTATGATCATTCTGCAACTGCGCAAAGAGCTTCAAAGACAGCGCTCGCCCCGTGCCCTCGTACCCCGACACGGTAGAGCTGAGCAGGGCTAGCGGCGCGCGCGTCGCCGCCGCGGACACGTGCACTAGTGGAATAGCGGCCGCCTCGTCTACTAACACCACGTCAGCCGCGGAGAGGAGCGAGTGGTCGTCTGGGGTTATGTACTGGAATGTAATAATGAACAACATTGTACGGCAGGAGGCACAATCACCATATAGTGGATGGTATGGTAGTGGATTGGCTACTGAGGGTGCCCCAGTAGCCGATCCACTACCATCACATCACTATAGCCCATGTTGTTTTCATCGGTAGATTTCTCTATAGTTCTATCCGATCTGGTGCTTGTCCTTGGCTGGATTTTGTAGTGCAGACAGGGATAATCGCCGGGTTGGTGTCCACTTCATAGTTTGCGAGTAAAATTGTTATTGAAAAAGGCCTCTACGTGTTGGCTTCGTCGCCACACACGCCTTCCAAAAGTCCGGGGCTCCATAGATACAGGACGAATAACATGTTAGAAAATAGGAGTTCATGCACCAAGGTACTGAAGCTCCGTCTTTATATAGAGGGCGTCATATTGAATCCAGAGCGTATGAAGGACTCTAGAGTTAACTCCCGAGCGTAGCGAGAGGTGTTTAAGATTTAACTTCAGAGCGACGCGAGGGAGTTAAAGCAAGTCTTTAAAGCTTAAATTGCATTTTGATTTCAAGGAGTATTTGTTTTTATAGCGGCATCAGAAAAACATAATCTTCAAAAAAAACTGTCTAGCTATCACAGCACATAAACAGCCTGACAGACAGTGGAGTCTTAGTAAAAGGGAACCCTAAAAATACATTTTTTTTTACCAAAACGATCACCAAACTCACCTGAACAGTCTGCCTCGAATTCCTCACAATATTAACCCTCACAATGGCCTTCTTAAACTCCGGGTTGGTCGCCCTCACTATGTTATAATCAATGTGTTCTTGGTAATGGCAGGTATCAAGTCCCTTCAAGAGGAACTCGAAGAGGGTTATCAGGTTCTCGGGGTGGGGTGAGGTGACAGACAGACAGTTACCCTTTACAGAAACTCAAAAATGATCACCAAACTCACCTGAACAGTCTGCCTCGAATTCCTCACAACATTGACCCTCACAATGGCCTTCTTAAACTCCGGGTTGGTCGACCTCACTATGTTATAATCGGTGTGTTCCTGATAATGGCAGGCATCGAGGCCTTTCAAGAGGAACTCGAAGAGGGTTATGAGGTTCTCAGGGTGTGGTGAGGTGACGTAGATGTTGACGTAGCCGAGGGAAACTGCGGCTGCGATGGAGAGACCGAGTGTGGCGGATTTACCGCGGCCTCGAGCCGCTGTTACGCAGTGGGGTGGCCTGGGGAAAAAATACAGCTTAGAAACTCAAAATATAGATTCTTCTTCTGTTTTCGCGATGTTGTATTAAAATTAAAGACATTTTTCGGTTTGAATCGCGTGTTTTTTATTACTTTCAGCATTGTTACAACGCTCAACGTTTCGAGACCTTTCCAGGTCTCTTCTTCAGGATAGACAACCTATCCTGAAGAATCCTTTCCTATCCTAGTCTATCCTGAAGAAGGGACCTGGAAAGGTCTCGAAACGTTGAGCGTTGTAACAATGCTAAAAGTAATAAAAACCACGCGATTCAAACCGAAAAATGTCTTTAATTTCAACTCAAAATATGTTAATATGTTATTTAGTAAGATATTGAAACTCAAAATATTCAGTAAGATATTCACAGAGATTTTTGATGACCTTTATGGCGCGTCGTGCTAATGCCCGACTGCAATGCTGAAGGTTGCGGGTTCGATTTCCGCCGTGTGCAAGTATTTATGCTTAAAAATAAATATTTGTTTCTTCTCTGGGTGTCTCTATGTATTGTATGTATATATTTACAAAAACGTATCATCTCATCATCCGAGCGATGTTCCCGGTTGCATCCCTTTCGAGAGCAACATTCGTTGTCTAGTACCCATAGTACAAGCCTAGTGCTTAGTTTGGGGCTAGATTGCGCTGTGTACAACGTCGTGCAATATTTAGTTTTACATATATACCTATTATTATACATAGAGAGACACCCAGACCAGAAACAAATATTTACTTCTATGCACAAATACTTGTATCTAGCGGAAATCAAACCAGCAAACTTCTGCATAGCAGTCTGGTATTTGCCAGAGGTCGTCATATTATAATCTAATATATAAAATTTCCATGTCACAGTGTTAGTTACCGTACTCCTCCGAAACGGCTTGACCGATTTTTATGAGATTTTGTATACGTATTCAGTAGGTCTGAGAATCGGCTACTATCTATAATTTATAAGGCAAAACAACGTTTGCCGGGTCAGCTAGTAATATGTAGATATAGAAATGGAAGGAATGGAGGTGTTACCTTGATTGTTTGTCAGCCAATGTGTTGATGAGTGCTAACAACGCGCTAGCTTGGTCGTAGGTGCGACACAATGCCACTAAAGGTCCGGCCGGAGGCGAGTCAGACAAGGACGACACTAGTTCTGTCAGTTTCGGATTTGTACGCTGGAAAATATTATTTAAACCATTATGCCACCTTGCTTTCAAAATTGATAGTCATAGCATAGTACAATGTAAGTATTTATTTATTGATGGCTATCAGAATTCATTACCGTGTAGACCTGGCATGGCATTAAATAGGGCTACTCTATCTCTTTCCGTAAAAGGCGACTAAGGGATCTGCGAGAGATTAGCTACCCGGAGTTCTCCCTGTGCGGTGGCGGGTAAACTTGGTCCTAAGGAGGGTTGGCAGGTAGGCAGGTGGCCGGTAGTATAATTATTGTCAAATCTATTTGTAGTAGGTATGGATGGTCAATGAAGATTTACAGTGCCGTTACTTACTGTTACCAAATAATTTGGGAAGACAGCAAGAAGATCTGATAGTTGACCACTATCTTTCGAGATGCCATAATAGAATATTACGAGCCGACTTGAACTGTTTGTTTGCTTTCTTAATTTCGGCTTGATAGGTAGTTTACCAGAGACAAAGCTGTTTGGATTACCAGTGGTGGCGGGGTCGAATACCGCCGTGTACAAAATTTTTAGGAAGTATTTTAAAAAAAACTGTATAGCATGCTTGCCTAGAAGAGAGAAGACAGCGCCAGCAATTTCCAATCCTTCTTTATTAATGGCTGCACCGGCCTATGTACCAGAACATTGGTGGTAGTGAGTAAAGTTGATACTATTTAATATTTACCTCGGAAACAGCATCAACAGGATTGACCTGAACCGTTTTTGATGATATAGGAAGGACAGTGAGTGAATCGTCCAGTACCAAACATCGAGGGTGGTCGGCAAGTGAGAGAAGAAACCTTTCATTGAATCTATTTACTACTGAGTCGTGAGCTTCTGTTTTAAACCTGAAATAATGACAATAAAATAAATAAATATAAATAAACTAGCTGACCCGGCGTCACTTCGTATCGCCATAAAAAAAACTTGGCACTGGCAGCAATACAATGCCCTTGTTACATACTGGAGAAAAAAAAACAAGGGTCTTTGGCGGGAAAGCGGAGACAACATGTCGTGCTCCAGCACATCACATGTGCAACATGGCATCTCGAGAGTCCGGGGCCAAAAAAAAAAACACATCTTCTTGGTGCCCGGTTTTCTTTAGTTTAAAAATGGAACTCAATTTACCGTCTTTAATCAGTAAATTGAGTAATTTATTGTCGGAAAAATAATTTTCCGACAATTTCAATAATTATTTGGATTGTGTTCTTTATATGATGCATCCAGGCATCCAATGAGAAACAGTTTTTCAAAATACCTACGGGATCAGGAGTTACATGGATGAAATCACGGGACACAGCTAATATACCTACTACATTCATATTTTTTTGTTTGAAACCTTCTGTGTTGCAGATGGGTTAGATACTTATTCAAAATTGTATTTCAAAGACAGAGTTGGAGAATTAAAAACGTTTTTACCTTGAGTGTACATCCATAGTTATAGAATGCAGTTGCCTCAATGAATCCATGGTTTTCAGCAGAAATATTATGAGACCACCACCTTCTACTGTTTCAATTGTTCTTGCCATTAAATTAGGTGTGAGAGCTTCGAAATCCTGAGAATAATACAAAATTATAGACTTGTAAATGTTTCAACCATAGAATTGGACTGATCTCTAGGAAATAAGTCGCCTGATAGTGATCCATTTCAAACTCGACAAGCTTGACCGCAGTTCCAAAGTCAAACTGTTCGGGAAATTACTCACACACCTTTAAAAAAGATGGATTAAAAATCGAACGTCGTTGTTAGAATACCCACCATCTAGGTAATCTAAGGTTTTTACTTTCCTTGATGATTAGTATCTTCTTCTTGGAATCCCGCAGGGTACTAAAATTTTGAAAGTATTTTTTCAAAAAAGCAGTATCTTCTTCTTCATGCTTTTTCTGCCATTTAGAATATACTCAAGTTCACGGAAGAGACTGTCTCCTGATACACAGGACAGGACACCCTAGTTTAGGAGACAGGGCAACAAATTGTAAAGAATTACCTTATTTTGTTCAATAAAAGCATTTATTATCATTATGTCAATGATTCAATTTTAAATGTAGGTACTTTGCCCAAATATAGTATAATAAATAACCCAGATACTCCGGTGCCATTTTTTTTATGGTGCTACACTTCACGTAAGGGCTACTAAATAAAATACCATGTCAGTTCGCATTCATGTGGTATTTTAGCAAGCAGTGCTAAAAAGAAATACCACACATTTGTATGTATTTACCAATACATTTTGTATTTTGATCAATGAATCTTTAAAACACTGATAAGCCTTGAGCAATAAAAACATAAGGAATATTAAGTCTTAAGTATATAGGAAATTCGAAACAATTTGTAAGAATAGTAGAAACTAAAAACAGTTAATGATTGTAATTTGCTTTGTAAACTAAATAAATACCTAATTAAAATAAATCTGTCTGGATTGGGTATTTTCAAATTTTATTTGCTTTTAATTTTTGTATTACCTAGTTTTGTTTTTTTATTAAATTTATTTTGATTTTTTATTAATTTAAGTAGTTTTAAATATTTTTTTAATGTTTCATTGGATTTAATTTTAATTTGATTTGGTAATATTCATTTATATTACCTGCAAAACACACACACCATAAGTCTGACCAAGCATGGCATGGCTTTCGGAGTAGTATCGCCCATGAATAGTTGTGGCGACTCGGAATGCATCAAATAGGTTCTCTTCAGACACTTCCAGTTTTCCTGCTGCTATCTTCTTAGCTCGCTTACGACCGTGACTGAAAAAGTTATTGTAAGCACCACTTATAACTTCAAACTGACTGAGGTTGGTAATTTTTACTCTTTGACTGATGGTGAAATGGCAAATCGAAAATCAAACCACAAATTGCTGTTTTTTTTATAATTAAATTATTTGTAAGTCATGTAAAATGTGCACAAGTGGAGCCACATGATTACGATATGCATTTTATCCAAATACTAGTAGTGCCTGCCTGCACGGAGATGAAGATGCTGAGCTGGATGTGTGGAGTGACGCGAAAAGACCGCGTCAGAAACTCCCGCATCAGGGGCAGCCTTCATGTCCGAGACATTGCAGACAAACTGCAAGAATGCCGCTTACGGTGGTACAGCCACGTTCTACGGAAACCGGCTAGTTACGTGGGAAACAAATGTCTTGCTATGGCGCCCCCGCCCGGCCGCGGCAGATTGGGAAGACCCAAGAAGTGCTGGCTTGACGTTGTAAGATCGGATATGCGTGCAAATGGCCTCACCACACGGGATGCCGAAGATCGTGCGAAGTGGAGACGTAAAAGTAGGAAAGCGGACCCCGGGCTCTCGAGAGAGATGCAACCGGGAACAACGCTCGGATGATGATGACTAGTAGTGCCTGCACACATAAGTCCCGATCCCATGACAATATCGGGATAAAAAGTAGCCGATGTGTTAGTTAGTATCGCTGAGCCTTTTCCACACTTAGCATCACAATTGGGCCATTGTACGTGATTTCTTAGAGGGCTTAAGACGCAACGGGAGCCTACCCCGCATTGGCGAATATCCCATGCTTTCGGACCGTGGTTTGTCCTAGGATATGTCGGTTTCCTCACAATGTTTTCCTTCACCGTAAGAGAGATATTAATAGCGCACTTAAATTTTTCTTAAAGAAAAAGACATTGGTGCGGTTGGCCTGGATTCAAAACCACGACCTTCGGAATGAAAGTCGCGGTATCTACCACTAGACCAACACCGCTCAAGCCAATGTGTTATTCTAGGTCTCTAGCTATCTACATAGTTTTAAAGCAATCGGTTCAGCGGTTTCTTGTGTGAAGGAGTAACAAAAACACACACTCAAAAATTTTCTCCTTTATAATATTTACCATGGAATCAGGACTTACATGGTGGACTGCATAGGGTGCAGTATATTAAATAAAAAAACTAATTTGTTATTTATGTAATAAATAACTATGGTACAGACTGAGTCTTAATGAAGATACTTCTTCATTAAGACTCGGTCTATCCAGAGGCTCAGAAACACGCATTATAAGCTGAAGAGTTTATTTGTTTGAATGCGCTAATCTCAGGAATCGCTGGTCCGATTTGAAAAATTCTTTCACCAATTGAAAGCTACATTATCGAGGAGTAACATAGGCTAATTTTGATCCCAATATTCCCACGGGATCGATACTTACGCAGGTGAAACCGTGGAACGCAGCTATTATTCTTTACAGACAGAATATTACTTACTTGCTGATGGCTTCATCCTTATTTTTATAACACCACAGCACTGTTGGTCTAGCTTTTACGGTCGACTTTACAAGTATATCGTATAGAATAGGTACCTAGAACATTTAAAATTATGTCTATCATACATTTTTTAAAAGAAAAATACCATTTTATAATATGAACAAAATTTACTTGATCCCGGCTTTTGTCTCCGACGAGTAAAAACATAGTACGATGGCCTAACTTGACACCATTCTCTATCATAACTCTGATACGATTATCTATCTTCTTTTTCACCATTTTAAATTTATTTGGGAGATTTGTTCAAAAAACTGGCACGAAGTGTTTCACGATTTCAGATAACCTAACTTTTACAACACACACGCATGACTGACTGACATGACATTTTTTTTTTTTTTTTTTTTTTTTTCGGTCTGAGACCGATATGGCCAATTTGGAATAGCCAGGGTCAAGTTTTAGAATATTTCAAGTTTCTTCAATATAGTTTTGGCGTCGTACATCTTGTACATCTTGCCAGTATCAAGTATTTTGCATGAAATTAGCCCGATCGGGCCTCTAATTCAAGTCAGGGGCTATGGTAAAGCGGTGGCAACTTTACTATAACCTTCAAGGATCTTCGGCGCGAACGACGGAAAGTTCATGTTTAACACTCAATTTTGTTTTCACTACACTTGTGCACATTCACGGAACTAAATTGAATAAGATTCCACCAAAATTACACAATTTAACCGAGTTTACAACATAGTTTAACGAAAATAAAATTGGAGCACAACATGTTGTCTCCGCTTTCCCGCCGAAAGTCCGACATGACATTGACGTGACAGTTTCGATTTTGTACTTCACAAAAAGGCTTTGCACGGCAAGAAGATCACACACACCTATGTATGACATGACAATGGGGTGGCATCAGATGATCTTTTTTTTTTCGATGATGGTCCTTCACCAATGGAAACGCCGAGTTTTTTCTTCTCATCGGAGTGCGCGTTCCGAAACCTCGGTAAATTAAAATCTCGACGTTTCAAAACGTACGTATGTGTGTTTATTAGACGTTCTAAATGAATAAATAAAAAAAAAAATCATAGTACCCACACATACTTAAAAACTTGTTTTAACGACACACGTTTAGATTTCTCTAAACGATTTATCGTTGCGAGAGAACTGTACAATTTAATCGCAACGCCCTAGTGCCTACACACGTTCAGTTTTATCAGTTGCGGTTTCTTTTTGCTTCAAGAAACACGTAATAAGACTTGATGGAATAAATAATATTAATATTAATATTAATATTGATAATATTTTTCCACAAGCTGTTCATATGAGCCGATTCTATTGATAGAAGCCCGAAAATTAGTAATCTACTACATTCTGGGATGCTATTCTGCTCATCATTTCGAAGGTTCTCATAAGATCGTCACCGAGATTTTACTCGGGACTCTCAGCTTCCAAATAAAAAAAAAAAGAATTATCGAAATCGGACTTCATAAGCCGGAGTACGGCGCGGCGCGGGCGTGAAACAATCCCCGAAGTATCAACTACTAGGTAAACTGTGGCAAAAACTGATAGCTCTTCAGTTGTATGCGATTTCGATTTGATCGTCAGTTGAACTGTACTCTCAGTTTTGCCTACACACGTACGTTATAACGTAAAGATTTTTCGCAAGCGATTTATCTGTAAGATAAATCTAAACGTGAGTAGGGCACTTTAACGGAAAAAAAACATCATCAACAAATGACACTGTCACTGTCAGTTAGCCGCTGTCCGCCATCGCGCATTGCGAAGCGTCTTTCTTGTTTGAGGCGAAATATTCATTATTTTCTGTGAATAACTCTGAATTTATGTGATTTTTGCCATAAACCTAATTAGTATGTGACAAAGCATCACATATTCTTCGTTCAGCTTGCCATTTAGATGCTCAAAAGCGCTTTTTAAAGCGAAACAGCACGCCCCTTGTTGCCCAATTTACCTTTTCTAAAAATGGCCAAAACAACAATAAACACAAAATCGAGCGCCTATACGTTGGATAAGGAGGCTTTTATGAAAGAACTAAGGCAGTTTAATGAGAGTAAAAAGTACGTACAATCAGTTTGGAACGTAACAACAAGTATCTAAAATAATATGTTTATTCTTATCAGTGTAGCATTTGAACAGAAAATCATTTTACCCTTTTCAGTATAACTGTAAAGCCGCCGATCGTAAATGGAATAGAAATAGATTTGTTTCTATTTTACTCCTTGGTACAGCAAAGGGGTGGTATCAGTAAGGTTAGTGTTTATGAGAAACTTATAAGAATGCAATAATCTACAGTTAGTGGCAGTGTCAATACTGCCATCATAGAGATAAAAAATGTATAAGTTACAATATTTGGTATATTCTACAGTTTTGGATTAATGAAAACATCTAAGAGGAGGCCCTCGCCCTGCAGTGGGACAAATTAACGAGCTGATTATATATTTATTTTATTACATCTAAAGCCATTTGCTTTTGACTTTAAGAGACGAGTTACATTTGTAGTGAAAACAACCATGTTTGTTTAGAATTGCATGTAAGTTCATTCGAACAGTGAAAAAATACTAATTGTCATTTTTTTTCACTCGCCCTTTGCAGGTAAATCAAAGTGATGTATGGGAATCATTCTTGAGGCCTCTGCGTTTACCGCACCCTTGTGTAAATGGATCAACTCTATTGAGGAGGATTTATGGAATGCATTTAGAAAAGTAAGTCGAGTTAATTGACTAAAGTGAGAGGCTTTTACTAGAAATATTTTGACAAGGAGAAATGCATTAACAAAAAGCCTTAGTGGGTAAACAAACAAGGAGGAAACAAAATCGTTAATATGACTGAGTCAAGTGAGTTCCCGTGTGTCGCAGGGGATAGCAGACTCACCTGGCAAGCGAGAGGCACAAGTTCGAATCCTGTCATGGGAGAATTTTTGATAGTAAATTACTCCTTGTAAAAATGTCTTAGCAATAAAACATAAGAAATATTAAATGAGAGACACAGTTAGGCCGACTTATGAGAGCGGTGTTGGTCTAGTGGTAGATACCGCGACTTTCGTTCTGAAGGTCGAGGTTTCGAACCCAGGCCGACCGCGCACCAATGTCTTTTTCTTTAAGAAAAATTTAAGTGCGCTATTATTATCGCTCTTACGGTGAAGGAAAACATCGTGAGGAAACCGACATGTCTTAGGATAAACCACGGTCCGAAGGCATGGGATATTCGCCAATAAATAAATAAATAAATAATAAATTGTGTCAACAACACACAGCGCCATCTAGCCCCGTGGTAAGCGACTAAGCTTGTGTTACGGTGACTAGACAACGGATATAATACTTATATTTATTTTTCTTTTGTAAATACATACATATTATACATAGAGGAACACCCAGACCAGACACAAATATTTATTTTTTAAGCATAAATACTTGCACCCGGCGGGAATCGAACCCGCAACCTTCTGCATTGCAGTCGGGCATTCGCACGACGCGCCACAGAGGTCGTCAAATGCAGGGTAGGCTCCCGTGGCGTCTTAAGCCCTCTAAGAAATCACGTACAATGGCCCAATTGTGAGGCTAAGTGCGGAAAAGGCTCAGCGAAAGTAAAGTAGGCCGACCTACACCACTATACTAGGCCGTTGGCTAGCTAGCTCCTCCCATGTTAAATTAGCATGGGAGGAGCTAGTTAATGCTCCTCCCATGCTAATTTGAGTGGCTGGCGAAGGAAAGAAGAGGCCTTATATCCTAATATCTCATAATCATGAAGATATGTGTGGATGAATGTAGAATACAACTAAACCAATTGGGATAAAATTCAAAATATAGATTGCTAGCGAGATAGGCTAGTGGTAGTATAAAATCTGTAAGAGATCAAGATTTTTTATTTTATTTTGAAGTTTATACATAAAATAAATACTTAGCTATTAGATCAAACAAAAATATGTTGCCTTATCATTAATTTAAAAAGAGGTATCGGTATTAAAATCTCTTAGGGTGAAAGAAAATATCGCAAGAAAAACTGTGACTTATCATCTCATACAATGGCTTACTTATTTGGCTACATATAGAAAACGCCTAGCAAAAGCTTTTCGTCCACATCTCTATTAAAATTATAATATTAAGTAATTCCCAATATAGTTTTATTTGGTATATTCTGATGTCATTTGTGTTTTTGGCACAATAAAGTGTTAATCTATCTATCTCTATCTAGATTTGAAAGAGCAAAAGGTCCACCGGGTCGTGATGATGACATGGAAATGGACGAGGATCCCAAGAGGGGACGCAGTAACATACCTCGGATTATGTTCAGTGGGGGAACTTATATTTCAGGTAAGATAATCAACAAATAGTTGTCTTATTTATTTCCACACTCACTCACCTATCATCTCCTAAACTAGGGGAATCAAAGACTCGTTTCGACGTCATAAATGTTGATAAACTGTATTCGCTAATCGCCAAAAAAATTCGATGGTAAATTGATTTTATTACTAACTATGCCTACTGTCCCCAGGTAGGCATTGCATAATAAATAATCCCTGCCCATCGGTCGGGATGCATTCAATGTAATAATGTAAAGCTTTATTAAAAAAATATCCTGATGAATTGAGAACTTCCTCCTTTTTGAAGTTGTTTAATGACTTAACCCAATGATTATAGAAACTTAAATAAGTAAAAATTCTTTTTACAATTTACCGCCCAGCTATCTACCCATCAAAAGTTTTACTTACTGAACAGAAGGGAAGGGACATTGCAGACAAACTGCAAGAATGCCGCTTACGGTGGTACGGCCACGTTCTACGAAAACCGGCTAGTTACGGGAAACAAATGTCTTGCTATGGCGCCTCCGCCCGGCCGCGGCAGATTGGGAAGACCCAAGAAGTGCTGGCTTGACGTTGTAAGATCGGATATGCGTGCTAATGGCCTCACTACACGGGATGCCGAAGATCGTGCGAAGTGGAGACGTAAAAGTAGGAAAGCGGACCCCGGGCTCTCGAGAGAGATGCAACCGGGAACAACGCTCGGATGATGATGACTGAACAGAAGGGATAAAACATTAATTATTTTTTACAGCGTCGGGCGAAGCCCTACGTACCAGCAATACTAGACCAACGGCGACCCACGCAGAACGCCTCGCTCTATCTCTGCTGTCACCGATGCCGAATGAGCAAGACTTTGCCGTGAACGTGTGTACCGTGCTAGCCGCTGACCACTCAAATCGGCTGCCTCTGGCCGCCACACCTCATATACTGGACTTTCTACTGGCACATGGCGGTGTTTACAATCATTGTGAGTAATATAATACTGCTTAACCATTAAACCAAAGGGTTATTGAAGCATGAACAGAGTACACGCCTTTAAAAGATGGCTGGTGCGCTGAATCAAAAACATAATTCTGGAATTTCACCCACACAATCAGGGTCCATTCTGTATCTCACATACTTGCTGCCTACCACGCAAACTGTACTGACCCTTTCCATCTAAAGGTTGCTTGAAAGAAATCGCTATTAGCGATAAAGTTGCCCTTGAAAGTATTTTTGTCTTACTTTAGATGTACACTAACTGTAATTGTTTGCTGTGCTATCCTATTTCAGAAACTTAGATCAAAAATATAGACAAAAATCCCATACATTTATTTGAAAGTGACAGCGATTTATTTACTTCCTCCTTTAAAATTGACTGATATGATATGATTATTATTTTAAGAGCCGATGTCTGTCTGTCACCAGTTTCTAATGAACCTTGCTAGCTGGACAGTTGATTATCTCTTCTTCTTCTTAATTATTTGGCTTCTGCTCGCTATAAAGCTGCAATTGTGCTAATAATTGTCAGGTATACATGTGTCCAAATTCGACGGTTTATTGTACGGTAGAGAGGACTCTAATATTTCTTTGTGGTGTGGCTTCATCAAACCTAATTCTGTTCCACAGTTTCACGTACCCAATGCCCCAATCACGAGGCTAAGTGAGGGAAAGCCCGGCGAAACTAAAATACAAAATACAAATACATTTATTTATCCAAAAAAGAAAATTACAAGTTTATACAAACAGTGGGGCACGCACTAGGACTAGCCTGTGTCGCGAGACCCCGATACCAGTTACTTAAACATATGCTTACAAATTAATGATAATAATAATAAGGCCGGATGACAAAAGATAATTTTAAATTACAATCTATACTTATATACAAGGCAGAAATGTATAACTTAACAAAATAGGAAAACAATACAGAAGGAAGTACATGCCATGTACTAAACTAAACTTGTGTCCCCCAGCATCCCTCCGCGACACAATAGGGCGGTCCTACTTCGAAGCCCGCGGGCGCTACCCCGACGACTTCTGGCAGCTGCGCGCGGGCGGCGGCGGCGCGCGCGAGCTGGCCGACGAGGCGCGCTTCCAGCAGAGCGGCGCCGCGGAGCCGCCAGACCTCATGGTGCAGGCGCTGGCGGCGCACCGGACCCTCACTGACTGTCTGATGAATGAGAGCTCGGATGAGGATGGGAGTTTGGTGGAGAAGATTAGAGACGATTTTGTAAGTGTAAAATACATAAGGTCATTAAGGGGAGGTGCGGCATACAAAGAAAATGTGGCGAAATCAATTTACCTGACTTACTTAATGAAATAAACATTTATTACTCCGAATTTTTATGTATTTAATATTATTATTGATTGACATTTTTTTTTATAAACTTTTAAGTATAGTAAACTTTGACGTACCTATCGAATCAAATAAGATATGAAATAAACAATTCGTCTTCTCTTCGAATATCAAACAAAAGTCAAGTAAATAGTTTAAAACTAAAATGAAACTTATCTTAGTTGAGTTGACTATTAAACTCAGATACTTGAAAGAAAGAAAACTCAATGAAAGAAAACAAAGATCTATTATTATGCCATTATTACGAATTATTTTAATAGTAGCACCTTAAGGAGCACAAAATTTCGAAAAAAAAATCGTCTGATAAACGTCGAATAAGACGTTTTTATGCACGAGTGTGATCTCGTTAAACTCGTGAGATCTCGCCCATTTTTGAGTCGAGATCAATCTCGCTTAAAAGGGCAGAGATCTAGATCTCGCGAGAACGAGATTGCATACCCTAGGCATGACGAAAGGGTTTCTTGTTCACTATGAAACCCTTAAAATAATAAAATATATTTAGGGACTGCTTTCAAAATGAAGTCTTTCCCAAATCGTCCTATTTCTGATTATATTTAGTCCTAACTTCTAAAAGTTGTTTAATATGCCATTTCAATATTACAGGATATCGTAGAAGACTGGGTAACGGAACCCTCGGACGAGTCTCAACTGTTTGCCCCGGAGCTCCCCGGAGGTGCATCCTGTGTCTACACTCAGCGCGTGCTGCAGATTGCCTCTATAGTGCGCTCTCTGTCCTTCCACGAAGAAAACGTCCAGTATTTAGCTAAGAATAATACTTTGATCAGGTGAGATTTGAGATTGCTTAGCTTGTAGATTGCCCTGCTAGCCGATTATGTGACTCGGTTGCTAACAAATCGTGATTGAAACAATGGATATTGTTTTTACACGTCATTTTTCATGTCATTCACTTGTTAACAAATTGCCATTGCAATTAAAACAAGCGACTGTAACTGTCAAATGCTTTTGGAGCGTTTTTTTGTGCTTTTGTGCTTTTGGAGGCACAAATTACAAGAAATAGTACAAAGAAAAAACACTTTACAATAGGCGGCTTTATCGCCTATGCAAAAATTAACTATTTCAATATGACATTCAAATAAAAAAAAAACAACTAAATGGTGAGAAAAAAAATACAACACTAAAACTAAAACTTAAATCTAAAAAGAAAAAACGGGGCAAGTGCGACACTCGCGCACAAAGGGTTCCGTACCACTATCACAATTGGATACGGAACCCTAAAATGGTTTACAACAACCAATTTTTAAATTTTATAGGAAAATATGAAATATTTATCTTCGATTCTACTCCCATCAAACGACCGAATCACTCAATAAAAAAAAAAAACCTTGGCACAAAGAAAATCTGAAACTTATAAGAAACTCTTTGGTAAGTAAGGCAGACTGGTATATTTGACAGATAGGGCAGCCATTTTGAATTCCATGACCAACTCGATTTGTCCTGACCAATCAGAAGCGACCTCACATTGAACTAAACTCCTTGTTATTTTTGAAACACGTTTGTTGTATGGGAGCCCCTTTTAAATAATTGTTTTATTTTGTTTTTAGTATTTGTTGTTCTAGCGGCAACCGAAATACATCTTCTGTGAAAATTTCAACCTTCTAGCTATTACGGTTCATGAGATACAGCCTGGTGACAGACGGACAGACACACGGACGGACGGACGGACGGACGGACGGACGGACGGACGGACGGACGGACGGACGGACGGACAGACAGACAGACAGACAGACAGCGAAGTCTCAGTAATAGGGTCCCGTTTTTACCTTAAGGTACGGAACCCTAAAAAGCCCGTCGTCGATGGCACCCTCCCGAGACATGGTCCCCAAGATGCCGGCGGCATTCCCCCTCTGAATAGCGAGACTAACTCGCTGAGACAGAAAACCACCAGCTCTGGGATCACCGGTCGCCTCGATTAGACGCCCCGACAATTCCCTTAAAAACAATCTGGCACTGGGGATTTTCACTATTTTCACTATTTCAATTGTTTCAATCGAGATTTGTTAGCAACAGAGTTACGTAAATAGGTAGCTGTTGCCATAAATACTGCAACAGCCTGCAATATTTATTTATAAAATTGCCCATGTATTTGTAGGTTTCTACTACTTTGCGCTAACAGTTGGGTGGGAACACTACGGCAGTCGGGATTGGATACACTCGGAAATATATCTACGGAACTCATTATTAAGGTAGGTTTTTCAAAATCAATCATCAAACTTATTAAAGTACTTAGTGATAAGTAGTTAGTGCAGAGCTTCAACTACCTGCATACCAAGCTTCATCGTGATTGGTTAAGTAGTTTTGGCAGGAATTTCAGACAGGTAACTTGCGAGATAGATAAACGTCCACAGGAATCTGACCCCCGACATACACTGTTTCCATGAGGCAACGCGAGCCCGTTTGAGGAGTCGGAAAAGGCCCTCCTAACAGGTTTCCCTAAAGAAGCTACGACGATGACCTCAGTGGCGCGTCGTGCGAAAGCACGGCTGCAATGCAGAAGGTTGCGGGTTCGATTCCCGCCGGGTGCAAGTATTTATGCTGAAAAATAAATATTTGTGTCTGGTCTGGGTGTCCCTCTATGTATAATATTATGTATGTATTTACAAAAGAAAAATAAATATATGTAGTATATCCGTTGTCTAGTCACCGTAACACAAGCTTAGTCGCTTACCACGGGGCTAGATGGCGCTGTGTGTTGTTGACAGAATGTATTATGTATTATTTAAGCTAAGAAGTGTCTCTGGAATCTCAGATATCCCGTCCCCGTCGACTTTGTCCCACCCGCCGAACATCTGCCCCCCGGGTTCTGATTTGCAGTTGCATACCTGACGGATCAGTCTTTCGTTGACTACTCGAATCCCACTAAGGGTCAATTTAAGTCGAAGCGCATTAAAGCGTCAAATTGTTCGCAACTAAAGCGAAACTGTACGAATGCGTATTCGCAAGAATACAACAATACACACCTACAACGGCGCAGGCAATTCCCGGCTGATGACGCCTAGGATCGCTAGTGGGAGCGTGGCGAGCGAGAATGCGCGCGAACCATACAGCGTTGCGAGCGCGAATGAGCGCGCGTCTTTTTAATTATAAGAAGTAATATGAGCATTGCACTATGGAGATAAGGTTGGATTTGTAGTGTTAAGTTTTAGATTGACGCTTCGACTCTGCGCTAGTATAAACTGACCCTAAGATATCTGGATTGACACATTTATATTGAAATGTTATGACTGTAGGACCCAGCAACGTGCCTGCTGTCCCGCCACATACTATCCACCATCCAGTCCGCGCTGGTGTCCCCGGACCGCGCGCGCGTGCTGGCGGCCTTGGAGCTGCTGAACAAGCTCGCACAGAACGAGGCCAATGAGGACGCTTTGCTCAAAGCGCTGGAGGCTAAGGTAAGAGCCGCCACATTCTGTCCACCATCCAGTCCGCGCTGGTGTCCCCGGACCTTGGAGCTGCTGAACAAGCTCGCACAGAACGAGGCCAATGAGGACGCTTTGCTCAAAGCGCTGGAGGCTAAGGTAAGAGCCGCCACATTCTGTCCACCATCCAGTCCGCGCTGGTGTCCCCGGACCTTGGAGCTGCTGAACAAGCTCGCACAGAACGAGGCCAATGAGGACGCTTTGCTCAAAGCGCTGGAGGCTAAGGTAAGAGCCGCCACATTCTGTCCACCATCCAGTCCGCGCTGGTGTCCCCGGACCTTGGAGCTGCTGAACAAGCTCGCACAGAACGAGGCCAATGAGGACGCTTTGCTCAAAGCGCTGGAGGCTAAGGTAAGAGCCGCCACATTCTGTCCACCATCCAGTCCGCGCTGGTGTCCCCGGACCTTGGAGCTGCTGAACAAGCTCGCACAGAACGAGGCCAATGAGGACGCTTTGCTCAAAGCGCTGGAGGCTAAGGTAAGAGCCGCCACATTCTGTCCACCATCCAGTCCGCGCTGGTGTCCCCGGACCTTGGAGCTGCTGAACAAGCTCGCACAGAACGAGGCCAATGAGGACGCTTTGCTCAAAGCGCTGGAGGCTAAGGTAAGAGCCGCCACATTCTGTCCACCATCCAGTCCGCGCTGGTGTCCCCGGACCTTGGAGCTGCTGAACAAGCTCGCACAGAACGAGGCCAATGAGGACGCTTTGCTCAAAGCGCTGGAGGCTAAGGTAAGAGCCGCCACATTCTGTCCACCATCCAGTCCGCGCTGGTGTCCCCGGACCTTGGAGCTGCTGAACAAGCTCGCACAGAACGAGGCTAATGAGGACGCTTTGCTCAAAGCGCTGGAGGCTAAGGTAAGAGCCGCCACATTCTGTCCACCATCCAGTCCGCGCTGGTGTCCCCGGACCTTGGAGCTGCTGAACAAGCTCGCACAGAACGAGGCCAATGAGGACGCTTTGCTCAAAGCGCTGGAGGCTAAGGTAAGAGCCGCCACATTCTGTCCACCATCCAGTCCGCGCTGGTGTCCCCGGACCTTGGAGCTGCTGAACAAGCTCGCACAGAACGAGGCCAATGAGGACGCTTTGCTCAAAGCGCTGGAGGCTAAGGTAAGAGCCGCCACATTCTGTCCACCATCCAGTCCGCGCTGGTGTCCCCGGACCTTGGAGCTGCTGAACAAGCTCGCACAGAACGAGGCCAATGAGGACGCTTTGCTCAAAGCGCTGGAGGCTAAGGTAAGAGCCGCCACATTCTGTCCACCATCCAGTCCGCGCTGGTGTCCCCGGACCTTGGAGCTGCTGAACAAGCTCGCACAGAACGAGGCCAATGAGGACGCTTTGCTCAAAGCGCTGGAGGCTAAGGTAAGAGCCGCCACATTCTGTCCACCATCCAGTCCGCGCTGGTGTCCCCGGACCTTGGAGCTGCTGAACAAGCTCGCACAGAACGAGGCCAATGAGGACGCTTTGCTCAAAGCGCTGGAGGCTAAGGTAAACAGTTTTCTTATCGATACTGGGTCGTATTTTGAAATATTTACCTATAAGCTCCGCAAGTTGATATTGCGATGGAACCTTGTCACAATAACAGCTGCGTGACGTCATCCGTTGCACAAAAGTACAGATAGCAAAAAAATTGTAATAAAAAGTAAATAAGCTAGGGTTATGGGTTTATTTGTAGTAGCGAGACGGCTGTTTATGACCATAGGTATATTTCTTAGATATACATAGGTATATCTAAGAAATTTCGGGACCATAAAAGATTAGTTTTGTATGCTGCTTATAAAAAAACAATAATTACACCCATAAGTACATAATAATTATATTGTTGATGTGTAAATATTTCTTAATTAATGTCTGGGTTATGTGGTAAATAATTATAAATTATATTATTTACCTTGCGAACGGTACTGACTGTGCACGTCGACTACGTCACCAAGATGGCCGCCAATCGCAATATCAACTTGCGGGGCTTATATAGATCTTTCTTCGTTGTTATATGAAATTACACTTTTTTTCGGATTTAATCGCGTTGCTTTTATTATATTTATAAGATTTTTCTGCTTTAAAATGCTGCTTCGGCGTAGCTAATTAAAAATGAGTTTAATTTCTTTATTTCCCGTTACAATAATTAATTTTGTCATACCTTTCGTAGTAAAAAGCAAAGGGGTCATATTTTTATAGTTTTTAAACATAAGAAAACCGGACACAACAAAAGTTTTATTTTTCGTTACGACTGATGGCAATACGACGTCCGCCGGGACAGCTAGTTTTAATATAATAACTCCCGGATAATCCGTTTTTGACGCCTCTTAATCAAGTCAGTTTTGTTTCCCCCCAGGTGTACCAAGGAGTGTGCAGTCTACTAACACTCCGCGATATCATGGTGCTTGTCTGTACGTTGGAGTGTGTGTACGCGTTGACCGCTCTAGGCGATAAGGCAGCCGAGAATGTGGCCAAGGCGCCCGGATTGGTTCACACGTTGGTCTCGCTTGTCACTGTTGAGGTTTGATGATTTTTTTATTGTTTAACCGTTGGTTTTATAGGGGTTGAAAGAAATCAGAACTCTAGCTAACTATGTTAAAAGTTTAATCGCAATTGGTTTAGTAGTTTTTTTGTGAAAACAAAAAGTTTTACACAAAGTTTTACGTTTATTGTATGTTTTATTGGGCAGTAGGATAACAAATCATAACACAGTTGCATGACTGCGATAGCGGTAGCGAAATAAGATTAACTTTTTTAGTGTTTCTACCACATTTTTTTTTCAACATACCTACTATAATGTTGGAAAAAAAGTTTTTCTGCCAAAATTCAATGGTCCAGTGGACTTAAACTCACGATCTCCAGCTATGTAGCCAAAAGAACTGCCAACTGCGCTACAAAGGCTCAAGCCACATAAACAAATATATTATTTACAAAAAAAAAATCATTTAAACTTATGGTTTTAATCGCCTAGTGTTTATTACTTTATTATTATTTATTATTAGTTATTTTGTACACATTAATTTGGATTTTTTTTTAATTTTTATTACAACGCTCAACGTTTCGAAACCTTTACAAGTCTCTTTTCCACTCAAATGAAGTTATAGACTTGTATTATGTATTCTGTGGTTATAGCTTAAAATCTAAAAATCTATTTCTTTATGTCATCAGGCACAAAGCTACGGTCCCCGCGCCTGCATATTGATGCGTGTTGTTGAAACAGTGAGCGGCCCCGCAGCTCTAGCTGAACAACAACAACAACAACAGCAACAACAACAAACAACACAGCCACAACATCACCAGGTATTCTATGAAATAATCACAAAGATTTGTAGTCTACAAAATAACCGGTCAAAGTACCGTCCGTGTCCGATACATAGACCGGTGCAGCCACTAAAAAGATTCTGATCTTGCTCCACTATGTACCATCTTCTTTATTCAAATGAATGAAATGATTGAAATGAACCAAATGAACAGAACGAACATAACGAAATGAATGAATTAATGAAATGAATGTATGTCATTTATTTGTTATTTATATAATAGTTGTTATGCTTTATTATAATAGTTGACATTATCTCGCTCTCTCTGGAAAATATCGCCCATAGGTGATAAGGCCGCCCATTGTGCCACCTTAGTTTGAAGTTATTCTTTGTGATGTGTTTTTGTACAATAAACTGTTAGTCTATCTATCCTCCATGACTTTCTTGTGGATTCTTCTCTTAGGAAGGCACATTCCGAAACCACACTAAAATCATAGTCATAAGTCGACATTTCAAAAAGATCATGTATTTGTATACAGAAAATCAGAAATCAGAATCATTTATTTGCGAATAAAGGTCAAATACAGATATCATAACTCAAATTTAAACACAATGTCCTCTTTACATTGCTCTAAGTGAATAAAATAATTTGAATTTGAATTTATTATTTAGCCGGTGAGCAGTCAACCCAAGCCGGTGGAGCAAGTGCCCCCGGGCGCGGGGTCCCCGGCCCCCGCGACGCCCGCCGCGGCCCCGGGGAACGCGCTCCAACATTCACACACACAGCAACGCACTGTACAGGTAAGTCTGACCATCTGTTTAGTAAATATACCAGTGTAGTGAAAATGCTTCCAAAAATCGTAAAAACAAGAAATACTGTAAAGAAATAATACTTCTGCAAAAACACAAAACACGATAGACGTCGGGCGGGAACCAAGAACGCATTTTTACTCAGTCCGGGAGCACTGACTTGACCAAATTAGTCTACCGGCGTCGGTGACTCAAACGCTGTATTTTTGCATCAGTATTGTTCCATCTAAAATGCCCAATGCAGGTTTAAGCACTTAAAAAAATAGAATATCGAAAAGTTGTAAAATAATCGCCATTCTAGAAAATATCGACAAATATTATTATGCAAATATTATAAAATACTTGACCCTGGTTAATTTCCAAATGGGCATAATCAACTAGCAGTATCCCGCGGTTTCCCGTCTCACGAATTTCCCAATAACCCTTTCTAAGTCGATACCTACAAAGAACATTTTCCAAATTTCATGTCTCTTGGACCAGCGGCGGTCATTCAATCAGTCAAAAACTAATTAACTGAAAAAAAATATATCAATGATTTAAGTTAGAAAATAAACTCATTTTTCGGTTTTAATCGCGTGGTGTTTATTACTTTTAGCATTGTACGTATTGTACATTTTATCATGAAGAAGAGACCTATAAAAGTCTCAAAACGTTGAGCGTTAAAACAATGCTAAAAGTAATAAACACCACGCGATTAAAACCGAAAAATGAGTTTATTTTCTATTCAACATCGCGAAAAATCTTATATTTGTGTACAGGAAAACGAGCAGTTCGCAATGGCCTGGCTCCGCTCGTCCATGGAGCCGTTGCCTCCCGCCGACAACGGCGCGTACGACGCTAGCGAGATGTACCGTCTGTACGTCGCCTGTTGCACCAAGCTGCAGCGGAAAGGGGTCATAGCGCCTGCACACTTCCCCAGGCTTGTTAGGTGAGGATTTTAATGAATTGACGCAGGTGTAGCCACCCAAACGAATACCCCAAAGAAATCGATTTCCAATGCCCGATTTTTTTTATTTTTCCATAAATCGAAAACAATTAGTACGTTGTTTGTTAATTAATATCTAATTTTTATAAAATTTATTGTATATTTGTTTTTAGAACTGTATTCGGCGGTTCGGTCGGCCCTAACGCAGTAACAACATCAACGGGCGAGTCTCAGCAGGTCTACATCGGATTGCGCGCCAAAAACACACTGAACACGAGTAGAACTCCTGCGCAGTCTGGTAAATATCACTTTATACTCTGTCTTCCATTCTTCCTGTCTTTATAACAAATTATTTGGGATTAGCACATCAAATTTATCATTGACAATAGCTAATGCAAACAGATATGGCAATGTTTTTACGATCTGCCGCCTGCCTGGCACTAACACTCTTAGGGACAAAGCAGTTTACACGCCACCGCGCGGGGAGAACTTAAGGTTTGCTAGTCTCCTTTAGATACCTTAGTCGCCTCTTACGACACCCACGGGAAGAGATAAGTTAACCCTATCTACGCCGGAGCTACACGGCAAGGCGGTATGGTAGCTAAGTAGCTAGCTAGGGCTACCATTTTAACCTACCTTATTACCTTTACCATATAATTTTATTTATTGACATATATCTATTGGTTATTGCTCCTTCAAGCAAAACCGTTGAACCTATTGCGGTGAAAGTCAGTATGTATATAGCTAAAGACTAGAAATACGACATCGGCTACTTTATATCCCGATATTCCTACAGGATCAGGACTTAAGCAGCCCAAACCCCGGGGCGCTTCTAGTGTCTTAATAAATCCTTTAATTTGACAGCGGCCGGACCATCGTCGCCGATACTGAAGGCTCAACTCACGAACAAACCGAGCGTTGTGGATGTTAAACCCATAGCACAGCCACAGGTAAATATGATTAGGCTTTCTTGTTGACTATCAAATCCTCAAAAAACAATCAAGTGAGAGTTGTACTCACAAACCGAGGATTCCATACTTATGGAGAAAAAACAATATCGATCAGTGATTTGCTAGTATGTAAGTCAGTTTAGTACCCTAAGCCATAAAAACGCACTCGATGGCTTTCAACAGTTGTGAAAACAAAATTACTCGACAAATCTGTCTGAAATGTTAACTGTAATCGTTATAGATGGCGCTACATGATGGCATTTTTGAACCTGCTACCTTTACATTCCGTGTTTTGTGCTAACCAATTGCGCCACAGGTGCCTGTTCTGTCGTGAAATTATAGACTGAACTGCGAGGTACGTCGCGATATCTACCAGCGTCTTTGGAGATTTTGTCAATGAGGAGGAACACTAACTTTTTATCCCGGCAGAGGGCGTTAGTCGAATAATCTTAGGTTTGAATTAAGAACTGTCAAACAGGTGTTTTTTACAACTCTCGGCGCCAAATTGGCCATATCAGTCTCAGACCGAAAGAAAAAACAAAAAAACTCGGCGTTTTCATTCGTGGGGGACCGTCAACAAAAAATAAAGATCATCCGATGCCAGCGCCATCTGCTCACAGCTTTGCGTGTGCCACCCCATTACTTTGACATTATATTTAGTTTAGAAAAAAAAAATGTGAGCCGTCACGGGACACCTGGCAGATGTGAAACATCGACTCGTTACATATTATATTCCATCATAAAGGTAGGTATTACTTATAGTGTGGCATAAGGCGTCGCCATGGCCTGTATCGCCACGCAAATTTTTAAATTACCCGCGCCTATAGATTTTAATTTAGAGATAGATTTTGACGATCCCTGTGGCGCGGCGTGCGAAAGCGCGACTGGAATGCAGAAGATTGCGGGTTCGATTCCTGCCGGGTGCAGGTATTTATGCTTAAAAATAAATATTTGTGTCTGGTCTATGTGTCCCTCTATGTATAATAATAATTTGTATGTATTCACATAAGAAAAATAAATAGTATGTATTATATCCGTTGTCACCGTAACACAAGCTTAGTCGCTTACCACGGGGCTAGTGTAGTAGTGGCGCTGTGTGTTGTTGACAGAATTTATTTATTATTATTTATTTTATAGCGTGGCAAGGCGTCGCACATCAAAAATGCTTTCCAAAATTCAGCACCCCTACGAAACCTTCACCATATTTGTTACAGCAACCGCCAGCTACCCACCCGCACTTATCTCAGGCGCTGGAATCGAACCCCACGAACACAACGCTAATAAAGCACCTTCTAGCTCACAAAGTAAGCCCGGCCACGCAAACGCAAGTAAGTGCATTACTAACAATACTAATTGATAAATTTCGTAGTTTTTAGCTTTTTTTTTTCAATTTACGCCAGAGGAGGTATTACGTCACTTAGGGCCCGTTCACACAGACCGGCTCGGAGAGGAGAGCAGATTTTTATCATGTTTAAAACAGAGTTTTGAGTTATTGTAATAAGGTTAAAAATAAACCTTATTACAATAACTCAAAACTCTGTTTTAAACGTGATAAAAATCTGCTCTCCTCTCCGAGCCGGTCTGTGTGTACGGACCCTTAAGGGGAACGGCGTAAAATGTATCTTACGCCGAACAAGTAATTACGCGGTTGTTAGTATTTAGTCTTTTTAACCGACTTCACAATACGAAAGTGGGCCTCAGTTCGGGTTTGGCTGTTTTTTTTAATTTGCGACATTACGTAGAAAATGCCAAGTGTTTTTTTTACGCCAAAGAAGTTATTCCGTGGTTATTATTGTAAATGCTTGGTTTCTTGAGATTTTAATGGCTGTTAAAAACTTTCTTAAGAAATAGTTTTATGACTTATTGATGTATGGCATTCTATATTTCATACTGCGTCCCGCGGTTTCATCCGTGTAAGTCCCGATCCCGTAGGAATTTCGGGATTAAAAGTAGCCTCTGTTACTCCTCGATAATGTAGCTTTCTTCTGACAAAAGAATTTTTGAAATCGGTCCAGTTATTGGGTTTATTCATTACAAACATACAGACACAAACAAAAATACAAATCTTTTCTCTTTCAAATATTAGTTTAGAAGAAAGTGATTAATGGGTGTTAAAAATCTTGAGAAACTAAGAATTAGTCATTTCTTATAACAATAAATATTCAGCCAAAAATGCTATGACGTAAAAGCAACATTCACAAGTTTGTTTATAGATCATCAATCAAACTTATTTATCCTATGATTTTCTCCAACAATTTTTGTCTATTTTATTAATCATTTAGAAACTTTTATTATTTACGGTTTATTTTCATTTCTAGAACACAATTTCTTTAATATGTCAATGAGGTATCAGTGAGTACAGTTCACAAAAAAATAATTTGTTAAAAATAACAAAAGCATGATGATTTGAGAGTTCAATTAATTTACGGCCGAATACTGAAAATATACTCAAAAATTGAGGACTACTTAAACAATTAAGACGAAATAATTGCTCGTGTTTCTCCATAGTCGTAGTCGACTTTCCTCTCTGCATAAAGACATTAGAGCAAATATGTTTATGCCATAAAATAAAACATATTTCTGCCATGACCATGTGACTATGTTTTGGTATTCTTCATATATCTTCAACTAAATAACTAGCCCCCAAATTTTAAGTGTTAAGTATATCAGTATTCGGGCGTTAATCTTTTTTGTAGTTTTGCTGTAGAAGCATGAAAAAAAAACAGAACTAAAATAACTAAAAAATAGTTTTGAAGTTGGCATGCTACTGGTACATTGCTTATTTTGAAAAGCATGTCTTTATGAATTTTGATATGATATTATTAATATGAAAATCCGTACATTTGAATGTCTGTGTGAATTTGTAGGTAGTTTAATAATTAAAATAGAAAATAATATTTTTTTTAATGTAAAATGAGTTCTGAAGTCACGAAAATTATTAAAAACGGCATTTTTGACGATCTAATGTAGCGTAGCGCCAAGCGGACACGTCCAGGTTCCGATACGTAGACCGGTGTAGCCGGATCTTGATCTATTACCGTCTTCGTACCTTCTAGATGAGCGTGGTACATCTTAAAACATCTCATCATCAGTTGAGATAGTAGTTAAAAGCTCTTCTATCATACAAAAATATAAGAGGGTTTATTACTCCTTCTAAGGAACGATGCCACAGAGGTAGAAATGTAGCACGGTTGCCTAATCTTTGATAGCTTCTGTAGCACGACGGGCGACCACTTAGTTACCACGCAGAAGGTTACGGGTTCAATTCCCCCTGGGGACAAGTAATATACAAAAAAAAATGTATTATGTAGTATATCCGTTGTCTATTACCCATAGCACAAGTGTAATCAGTTGCTTAGTTTGGGACTAGATTGCGCTGTGGGCAACATACTTTTCGATATTTTCCTACAATGGATATTTTTATTTTTGATGTTTTGAACATTGGTATTTTAAACGTAGGTATTTTAATTGTCGAGATTTTGATAGGGACCCATTATTTTGACCACACAGTTTACCAACTTTACTTACTTTTACCTATGACTTCGGAACTCTTTTATCTACTCTATCAATATGAAGATACTATAAAATCTTGTGTTCCGTGCAGGTAGCTCAAAGACAACAGAATCAACAGAGGATTCCTCAGAACACGGTTGTTATACAACAAAACCCTCAGGTGAGAATTAACACTAGAAATTAATTTAATTTTTAATTAAAACTTAGAGCCAAGGAGGGCTTGGGATCAAGTAGTTATCAATTTCACTCAAGGGAGATGACCCTGAGTAAAATTTGAAGTAAAAATAATCAATCTTTAAATTTTAAATATATTTTTTATTTCGGTTCATGTATGTATTTACAAAAAAAAAGTATAGTATGTAGTTTATCCGTTGTCTAGTATCCATAGTACAAGCCTAGTGCTTAGTTTGGGGCTAGATTGCGCTGTGTGGTACGTCGTGCAATATTATATCGTAATTATCTAAATCTAACGCTTTTATCTAACGCAATGCGATATAGTCACATCGAGATTTAGTCCTAAAGCGATATAGTCGCATCTGCTGCTAGTCATATACAGGTGTAGTCGTAAAGCTATATATTTTTCGTCCCCAGGCAATAGAACTAGATCCAGAAGCAATGATTAAATGTACAACTATAACTCCCGGAGGCATTGCCAGCTCCTCCCCCTCGATACAAGATAAAGTTGGGCTAACCACTGAAGAAATTATGAGTACGTATATAATTAAAAATATTTTAGAAGGAGAAAAACATCATCAAAAATCCTCCAGTAAAGGGATTCGAGCCTAATTTTTATTGTTTATTTTATTATTTCAGTTCCAAAAGAAGAACCTGTTCAAATACAGATCGATGAGCAATCGCAACTGACAATCGTATGTAAACAGAACTATAATATTATATTTTTCTTTTTTTTTGAGGATCTCAAGGAACATTTTTATCAGGCAGTCTTTTGATCGATAAATAAATAACTATATTCTTTTGTAACTTTTCCAGAAAACAACTCAAAATAAGATGCTAGCAGATCTCCTAGAGAAGAAATCCAACCCCCCCGTGCAAGTGGTGCAAATGGCGCCCCAAATAAACGCACCGACCATACAGATAACTGAAACTGGACAAATTGTTCAAGTAAAGGCTGATCCTACGCCCGTTATACAGATCAATGAGGCGCTTATGACGCAGGGTGGACAGTTCTTTCAGATAAAGAATGAACAGGGTAAGTTTTTTAAAACCATTCATCTTTCATCTTTCATCTTTCATCTTTCATCTTTCATTAGAGATGGGCCAACTAGTCGGGAAAGCCGACTAGTCGGCAGGTGCCGACTAGTCGGCAAATTATGCCGACTAGTCGTCAACTAACAATTATGGAATAAAACCAATATTTATTTAATTAGTACTACAGTTTAGAAGGTGGGTAGTCATAAAAACATAAACAAAACACGTCATAGCTTACATACATCATCTAAACATCAAAAATGTCATAACTATGCCTCAGCTCCATTTATTTTCCTACTTTTATTTTTATTTCAACCATTTTTTGGAAGTTTCACTATAGCTTGCGAAGTGCAAATGTATCAAAAAATAGCAACAATCGCCGAGTGATCATGATTAACCCAAATATCTCGGAATTATAATGATCTCCATTGCCGACTAGTCGGCCGACTAGTCGGCAAATTTGGAACCGACTAGTCGGCTAGTCTGCTAGTCGGCAGAACCCCTAGTCGGCCCATCTCTATCTTTCATCTTTCATCTTTCATCTTTCATCTTTCATCTTTCATCTTTCATCTTTCATCTTTCATCTTTCATCTTTCATCTTTCATCTTTCATCTTTCATCTTTCATCTTTCATCTTTCATCTTTCATCTTTCATCTTTCATCTTTCATCTTTCATCTTTCATCTTCCATCTTCCATCTTCCATCTTCCATCTTCCATCTTCCATCTTCCATCTTCCATCTTCCATCTTCCATCTTCCATGATTCACACGGAATAGATAACAATAGTGGAAAGGGCATAGCAATGTGTCAATGTCACAATGTGTTAGCAACCATGAAGCGACTGAGGTGAGGTCAGTACAACTGTCAACTGATCTGACGCGCCACGCCCATACGTCCCTTCCTCTATTGTTATTTATTCCGTGACTATTCATCATTCACCATTCACCATTCATTGTTCATCATTCATCATTCCTTAACCTAATTGTCTTCATGTTTTGTTTCAGGTCAACTAATCCAAATAAAAAACGAGCAAGGTCAAATAATTCAACTGAAAAGCGACCAAATCCAACCAGGGCTGATACAGTTCAAGAACGAATCGGTCATCAAAGAAATGATACAGATTAAAAATGATAAGGAAATCATTGAGCAGGTCATCACTGATCACTCGTACAGTTCTGAACCACCGAATAAGAAGGCTAAAATTGATGATAAGCGAGATGTAAGTCCAAATTAAACTCATTTTTCAGTTTTGTAGCCCTATTAATAAACGTGGAGTAAGGTCGGAATAATTTAACTACTTTTTGTTCCTGTCTGTCAACTTTAAAAGTTCTTAATATTCTAATTTAATTGGTTCAAGTCGTGCTCCCGGATTGAGTAAGATGCGGGTTCGAATCCAGCCCTGCGTCTATCGTGCGTTGTGTTTTTGCAGAAGTATTGTTTGTTTAAAATATTTCTTTCAAAGTTCTTGTCATGGAAAAAGACAGCATTTTCTCATTACTCAGACCTTACTCCACGTTTATTAATAAGGCTATCAGTGTTTATTAAATAATAAATATAAATAAATATATTGCACGACGTTACACACAGCGCAATCTAGTCCCAAACTAAGCACTAGGCTTGTGCTATGGGTACTAGACAACGGATATACTACATATTATATTTTTTTTTGTAAATACATACATATGATACATAGAAAACACTGAATATCCCATGTCTTCGGACCGTGCTGAGTCCTATGACATGTTGGTTTCCTCACGATGTTTTCTTTCACCGTAAGAGTGATGTTATTAGCGCACATATCTTTTTCTTAAAGAAAAAGACATTGGTGCGCGGTCGGCCTGGATTCGAACCCACGACTCTCGGAATAAAAGTCGGGGTATCTACCACTAGACCAACACCGCTCTATTACTTTTAGCATTGTTTCAACGCTCAACGTTTCGAGACGTTTACAGGTCTCTCCTTCAGTATTGATGGTACATGTAAGTCGTAATTTTTCTAAGTCAAAGTTGTCGTCAAAATTAAAATAGATTTATTCAATTATATATTTTCACATGTTCTTTTGGAAGCGTCCTAAGTAGTTTAACAATTTTGTGTGTGTAGAACGTGTATTAGAAACTGACAGCGCATCGCGATTAGATAATACCCTATTTCAGAAACTTAGATCAGTTCAGTTCTTTAGTTATGGCCTTTCTGCCAGCATTTAAGGGCAATTTGGGTCAATACCACGTGAATATAACACTATGTGACATTTAGAATTTTACAATGCGGGTAGGAATGTATGCATGTGAGCATCTGTTTGTAACGCGATAATTCCGTGTTCGGCACTGCATAGTACAAAATGACTCTATAATGCATGCCACTTGTTTCGCAATGTAAACCCCGCTTAAAAGAAACATAGTTATAAAAATTTAAAACTGTTTTTGACTTTAATTTATCAGACGAGTTCTCCACACGAAACGGCATCAAAAACCGCTGCAAATCTTTACGCAGCGCTTGCCGCCTCCGCTTTAGAAGATGAGGAAGATCTGGTTTGTACCTATCTATGGCTTTGAAATAATCTTGACTTTATTATTACGGCCTCTGTGACGCGTTGACGCCCGGATGCAACGCAAAACGTTGTGGATTCGATTCCCGCCGGGGACAAGTATTTAAGTAAGTTAAGTTAAAGTTACAAGTTTTATGATGACCATATATTGTGTTTCTGATTCTGGGGTGTGTCTATATGTATTATATAACCCTCTACCTTCTGCGTCGCAGTCAAGGGTTCGTTCGACGCGCCGCAGAGGCCGTCAATTCAACTTAACGACTGCAGTCGAAGGTTGCGGGTTCGATTCCCGCCGGATGCAAGTATTTATGCTTAGAAATAAATATTTGTTTCTGGTCTGGGTGTCTTTCTTTGTATAATATGTACGTATTTACAAAAAAAAAATGTAAGTATTAAATCCGTTGTTTAGTCACCTAATTGGGGCTGGATGGAGCTGTGTGTTGTCCACAGTTTTTTTAAATTAAACAATTAACCGTCTTTTTTCATGTCTGATCATTGCTGTTTAGCGTATTAACCACGGAATGTTGATATCAGCTGCTTTGCGGGCTAAGGTTATAGTAATTATAATATATATATATATTTTTAATAACTTCAAAGAAAAGTGGAGGAAAACTCTGTATTACTTGAAAGCTAATTAAAAAAAATGTTTTTAGTTCACTTAGGAAAGGCAATTAAAAAATAACGGTCTGGAGCCTAACTTTTGAATGACTCGTGCCATTTTGGTCAATTTAAGAGGATAGTCTCCATTCTCTTTCTCCATACAAACATAGTTTACATTTTCCTCCCTGGATAAAGACATTAGAGCAAATATGTTTATGCCTAAAACCTATATCGGCATGACAATGCATCTAGGTACCTTTTTTTTTTCTATTTTTTTCTAATTAAAATAATAATAAAAAATAAAAAATAATAAAATGAAAAAAATAAAAAAGTAGATGAATAGTCATGACTCATGCATGACAGATATAAGTTTTATGGCATAAACATATTTGCTCTAATGTCTTTATCCAGGGAGGAAAATGTAAACTACGTTTGTATGGAGAAGGAGAACGGAGACTATCCTCATAGTTTGATGTGCTGATTTTCGTTCGATGTCCGACTCCTGCGGCGAGTGATTGAGACCACTCGCAACGAGTGGCCCGATATAGATTTAAAAACAGAAGATATCGAACTATAAATCGCTCGAAGTGGCACAAGCGATTCAAAAATAAAGCCCCTGTTATGTCTGCCTGTCACCGTATTGTATCTCATGAACCGTGACAACTAGTCAGTTAAAAATGTTCACTATATGCCACTTTAACAAAAACAATGGAATGTACGAGAGGTAGTGTGAAATAGAGAAAGAGTCAGAGGGAGATACTCTATATCACCTTTCTGTTAGAGAAGGAAAGACACGCACTTCTAAATAAAAATGTATCTTAAAACAGACATGCTAAAGTTGATATTCGTAAAACAGATGCCGATACCGCCACCGAAACAGGAGCCCGTAGAAATGATGCAACCGTCAGTTATAATGTCGGCTGGGGAAAGCGGCTCCGTTATTATACAAGAACCAATATTGCAGGTAATATAAAACCTAAAAATAATTACTTATAGCCTTATTAATAAACGTGGAATAAGGTCGGAGTAATTTTACCATTTTTTGTTTCTGTCTCCCTGTTCTTGTCACGAAACAAGACAAAGTATGTTCTCACTACGCCGACCTCACTCCACGTTCATTAATAAGGCTATCAAAGTTGACAGACTGAAACGAACAGTGCTAAAATTACTCCGACCTTACTCCACGTTTACTACAAAGGCTAATTGAGTTTAAAAAAAACAGATTTTTTACCTTTGCTAATGAAGAGAAGTTTGCTTACCTCACCAAGAGTCAGCAGTTTGTCCTCAAGCCATCTTGGACTAACGACCCATTCTCGTAACAAAATTGTCCAAAATATAATTTCAATACCATTACATACAGTCAATCTTAAATGAGGGCTATAATTTCAAAAGCCCTTAAAATGCTAAAGACATCATAGTATTTTAGGGGGTTTGAAATTACACCCCTCAAATTTCGAATTTCACATTTATTAAATAACCATTTTGATAAACGTGTCATTTTCGTTTGTCATTTTTCGATAAATTTTTATCGAATACCGAATGCACCCTTTCCCCAAAGACGCACTTGTGACCCTATAATATAGGGTATAGGGTAAATATTATTTAAAATTTCTCGGTTTAAACTTTGTGTTGTTTTAGGTGCAACAACCGACATTGCAAGTTCAACAACCGACGATGCAAGTGCAACAACAAACGATGCAAATGCAACAACAAACTATAGTTCAACAACCCACATTGCAAGTACAAGGATCTATACAGGTAAATTGAATCATTAGGCGAAAAACCCCATGAGTTTATTGTGGTTTCTTCTCATCGGAGGGCGCGTTTCCAAACCACACTAAAATCATAGTCATAAGTCGACGTTTCAAAAAGATCATGTATTTGTATAAATTGCTCTTTATTTGATTTCTGATTTTTTAGGAAATGGAACCCCATTTTGTTTGCTACACCATACACATGTATGATTCCTTTTTGTAAAATAATTAAAACTATCATTTTATAAATTTCTATTAATTTTTGTATGTAGCTCAAGGCTATTTTATTTAGAAAATTTATTTTCAAGGAAAAATAGCATTCAAAATTTTTCACTTGCGGCGAGGCAAGTGAAAATTTTGAAAGCCTTGAGCTACATACAAAAATTAATAGAAATTTATAAAATGATAGTTATAATTAGAGATGGGCCGACTAGTCGCCGACTAGTCGGGAAAGCCGACTAGTCGGCAGTTCAACCGGCAAATTATGCCGACTAGTCGTCAATTAACGATTATGCAATAAAACCAATATTTATTGAATTAGTAGTACAGTTAGAAGGTGGGTAGTCAGAAAAACGTTAACAAAACGTCATAGCCTACATAAATCATCTAAATATCATACATTTAAAACGTTATTAATTAGCCTCAGCTCCATTCAATTTTTTTTTCCAACTTTTATTTTTTATTTTAACAATTTTTTGGAAGTTTCGCAACAGCTTTCGAAGTGCAAATTTATCCAAAAATACCTACAATCGCCGAGTGATCATGATTAACCCAAATATCTCGAAAATATAATGATCTGCGTTGCCGACTAGTCGGCCGACTAGTCGGCAATTTTGGAACCGACTAGTCGGCTAGTCTGCTAGTCGGCAGAACCTCTAGTCGGCCCATCACTAGTTATAATTAAGAAAAATAAATTTTCTAACTATCATTTTTTTATATTTTTTTTCTGTATTTTTCCTCAATCTTAGATGGTTTTTAGGATCGAATAACAAATCAAACATCATCAAAAACCGGTCCAGCTTTTCTCGTGTGATTTTTTTTTAACACAATTTTGTTTTTGAAAATTCTCAAGAGCCAACCTAACGCGCTTTGTAAAGTACGATAATAAATCTTGTTGCAACTATCCAAAACATAGTATCAGTTGTCTATGCCAAAACTCAATTTTGATTACGATCAAAATCTGCTCAGCTTTTCGGCCTAGTCTACTCTAATATTATAAAGAGGAAAGATTTGTATTTGTGTGTGTGTGTGTGCGTCTGTATGTTTGTTATGAATAAACTCAAAAACTACTATACTTCAAAAAGTCTTTCACCATTAGAAAGCTACATTTACCCTGAGTAACATAGGCTACTTTTGATCCCGATATTCTAACAGGATCGGGACTTACGCGGGTGAAACTGCAGGACGTAACTAGTATATTATAATTTCTATTAATTTTTGTTTGTAGCTATAGGCTATTTTATTTAGAAAATTTAATTTCAAGGAAAAATAGCATTCAAAAATTTTTACTTGCGGCGAGGCTTGAACTCGCGTCTTTGAGTCGCGCGTCTGTGTCTGCGTCTGTGGATGGCGCTTTAACGAGCCTTAATCGTAAACAATCAAAGGAGAATATAGCATTGGAAGTTTTCACGGCACGAGACGTGAACTTGCGTAGTCTAGTTGGTATAGACGTTGGGGCACTGACCCAAAGACGCGAGTTCAAGCCTCGCCGCAAGTGAAAAATTATGAATGCTATTTTTCCTTGAAAATAAATTTTCTAGTATATTATATTCTTTTTATAGTCTTACTTATAATATATTTCAGATGCAACAACCAATGTTGCAAGTTCAACCGATGGACGTACAGAATATTCTCGCTTCCCAATCTGGGCAACTTATATTGCAAGGTTTGTATCCTACTAATATTATAAAGCCGAAAGTTTGTAAAAATGTATAAAGCTAAATGTCGTCTAAATAGATACGTCCTTCCTATGATTAATATTATAAAGGTGAAAGTTTGCGTCTAAGTTTGTAAACGAGTATGTTTGTTAACTCATTCACGCAAAAACTACTAAACCGATTACCATGAAACTCGGTACGTAGATAGCTGGAGACCTGGAATAACACATAGGCTACTTTTATCTCGATATTCCCGCGGGATCGGGACTTACGCGGGTCGCAGCTAGTCTATACTAATATTATAAAGAGGTAACGTTGGTAACATGTATGTATGTATATTGGGGGTAATCTCCGAAACTACTGGACCGATTTCAAAAATTCTTTCACCATTAAAAAGCTACATTCACCCTGAGTAACATAGGCTACTTTTGATCCCGATATTCCCACGGGATCGGGACTTACGCGGGTGCGGGTGAAACCGCGGGAATTTGCTAGTTCTAGTATATTTTGTTGACCAAATACTAAAGAAAATACCAAAATATTTATAAAACAATACAAAAAGACGTATAATCTAATGGTTTACAGAGAAAACGATGGCAACACAACCAACGCAGTTTGTTCAACAACCGATGCAGATTATTGCAACACCGGGCACTTCTCAGGGTAAGTATCGCAGAAGGTTGCGAGTTCGAATCCGGGAACTATTATTCAAACTGGCCCTACTAATTGTTATAAAAGTAAAAAAGTCTGTGTGTAAAAATGTTTGTTATTTCTTTTACGCAAAAACTACTAAACCGATTGTGATGAAATTTGTAATGAACACAGCTGAAATTCTGGATTAGGTAACGCATATGTTACCTCTTAGGGTTCCGTAACCAAAGGGTAAAAACGGGACCCTAATATTGAGAAGCGAAGTCTCAATATTAGGGTCCCGTTTTTACCCTTTGTCTGTCTGTCTGTCCGTCTGTCACCGGCCTGTATCTCATGGACCGTAATAGCTGAAATTTTCATAGAAGATGTATTTCTGTAGCCGCTACAACAACTAAACTAAAAACAAAATAAAACAAATATTTAAGAGGGGCTCCCATACAACAAACGTGATTTAGGCAACGACAACATAAAAACGCAACGATACCGCGATGTATTTTTACCACTAGCGCTATCTAGTAATGGAGTGATAGATAGTAAAATAAATTTCAACGTTTGCGTTGCGTTCACGGATTAGTTAGTACAGTGTTCATTTTAGGGTTCCGTACCCAATTGTGATAGTGGTACGGAACCCTTCGGCGCGAGTTTAACTCTCATTCTTTTTTTATTCAGCTATTTCCGCGGGTTACGACTTTCGCAGGCCAAACTTCAAGACGCTGGTAGTATAACTATAATATGACCTCTTTTCTGTCCACAGCAGGCCTGAGTTACATAACGCAAAATATACCAAGTAATATGATGCAGAAGACCATCATAATTGTACAAGGCCCGACGGGGGGAGGACCGCTTACTCTTACTGTGAGTTTCATATATTTTTATGCTGTGACTTTAGGGTCATTCCCGTTTGTCACCACTGTCTACTTTTCTATTGTGATTGTTGAGATTTTGTGTCGAAATCGAAATCAGTTGTAATTAGATGTGATATTGTTGTGGTAACAATTACAAGTTATTAAAAATATGCATTTTTTTAATATTATGTGTCTACAGGACAGACTAGTTTAAGAACCAGGTCTGGTGTTTCTTTAAACGTCGCGTGTATGTAGGTATATAAATAATTATACGCGATTAAGACCCGGTAAAACGCAACTATGTTAAAAAAATCGTGTGTAGGAATATAAAAAGTTTTCGTGTTTCTTTGTTCCTTACATAAAAAAATCAATTCGCCGCGCAGAAATATTTTTATCTCATTTGCATAAATTTAAAAATTGCATCGTTCCCACAGCAATGTAACCTATAACCACAACATTGAACGATTTTAATTCAAAAATCTCAACTGCCACCCCTAAAGACCAAAACCACGGTGGCAAATGGTAATAACCCGTACTAAATATTGTCTATCATATTAAAAACATTGTACTAAAACGTATATTGTTTAAAAAGGTGAACAACCCCGGAGGTTTGGACGAGGCCACCTTAAACAGCCTGATTGCTCAGGCAACAGAGGCGATAACCCAACAGCAAATTATACAGGTTAAACAAATATTTTAGATGCACCTTAACACTATTTCTTTGGATAGAACTAACTGTAGTGTACACGATGGCTTATATTTGTTTAATTAGACTTCGACCAGTTTCTTTATTAAAAGTAAAAGTAAAATTGCAAGGCGAAGTATAACTTCTCTTTGCATTTTGGAAAATTTTAATCATCTACATAACATGTTATATCAGGGGTTCCCAAACTTATTTTGTCTACTTTCCACTTTGAGTATACATTATTTTTAGCGCCCCCATTTTATCACCTCTACACACATTAGCTGCTCTTTGTTTTACGGTTGCACACATGCGTGTGCCACACATACCAAAGGCAGTTGTTGGGTTAAAAACCCTACCGTTTGATACAGGAATTCACAAGTCGGGTTATTTAACAAATACTTGATTGCATGATTGCCCGCGGTATATTATCTACCTACGAAAATAACCTATCTAGGAATAGTCCGTGTCTCAAAGTCGGTGTTAGAGTCCTCCTAGATGAAATGACACAACAACCCTTTTTTCTGGGTTTTTACCGCCTTTATGTATGCTGCGCCCACAAGGGGGCGTTGTCGCCCACTTTGGGAACCTCTGTATAAAAAAGGCTGCAAACCATCATTCATAACTTAAGGTCGATTAAAAATGATGAGAGCTGATTATGGAATGCTGTTGGTTCCCCTAAAATGTAAAAATAAAATAAATATATTTTAGATGCCCTAGACTAAAAGCTGCTGATATTATAGAAATAACGGCCTAAACGGGCAACTTTTTTTTTCATCTTATGATTAACAAATTATGATAATTTAAATAGATTATTAAGCAGCAACAATAATAAACAAAAACATAAGTTATTTTTAGATAATTTTCGCTTTTTACGATGTATCTGCCAGTTAGCTCTATTCGGAAATAGTGGAATAGGTTTCGAAAAATAAACATCACAAATCACCTAATTTCATTTTCACTTACCACTCACAAAAATACTAACAAAAAAGTACGAAAAACTAAACGAATCGTGAGTTTTTGTAAATGGGCTTTCAGGGCGAAATTTTAATCTAAAATAGATAACTTGAAAATATATTTTGTAAGTTCTATTTTCTTTGATAAGTTCTATTTTATCTAGATTTTTTTAAAGAAAATATACGCATTCAACAATTTATACTTGCGGCGAAACTACCAAGAATACGCTTCATGATTTTCCCCGCTCGGGACAGCGACTTGCATAGTCTAGTTGGAATAGACGTTGGGGTGCAGACCCAAAGATTCTGTAAATACCATTATTTCGCTACCTTTAGCTATTTCGTTCATGGTACAGTGGAAGATCTATTTCAACAACTGATTTACCTTGAGTCACTGCCCCACAATTTTCGAATACAATCACTGACTCGTCCGGAAATTCTATTACATTCCTCGGTCGTGAAACTGTACCAAATTAGGCCATAAACATGCTATAAGTATCTATAGTATGTAAGAATACCTTTATCTATACTAATATTATAAAGAGGTAACGTTGGTAACATGTATGTATGTATCTATGTATGTATGTATATTGGGGGTAATCTCCGAAACTACTGGACCGATTTAAAATTCTTTCACCATTAGAAAGCTATATTCACCCTGAATAACATAGGCTACTTTTGATCCCGACATTCCCACGGAATCGGGACATACGCGGGTGAAACCGCGGTTTCTAGGTAAAAAAAGCATTCTTACAGAAACAAATGATGATCGAAATTAAAAACTTAGATCAAACTTAGATCGAAATGGAAACAACGAAGTTAAAAACGAAAGAAAGTTCATTAGTTTTCTTCAAATTAGTGTACGCTCTGGAATCCCATTTTGCCAACTAATCAATTCTCAAAATTAATATTTTTAGGGTTTTTATTAAAATTTCACATCACATCGCTTCGTAGTCCTTCTACTTACATTAGTTGCTGGGTTATTTTGCTTCGTTCTAACTTATATTTTTATCTAATTTAAATAAATAAGCAGTCAGTTGCTAATACAGATATTCAACTGTTCAGGCATATTTATTGACGCCCGTTAGCAATAATCAATCTATCTCCAGTGTTACATGTTGATATTTGATGGGTTGTTTTGGGAAAATCCGACAAATACAATGTGCTCCGAAGAGGGGGTATTAGCCGAAAATTTCCAAAAGTTGTAGAATAAAAGTTGTTTGCCTAGACCTCTAGAATAACCCCCTTTCGGCTTAATACCCCCTCCTCGAACACTCGGTATATCGAGATAAATAGCCGTTTCCTGTCGCCCGGTATAGAGGGAACTAAAGTGCGTTCAATGTCAAAAATATGCCTGAATATGTGGGTTTCTCGAGGTTTTAAATACCGTCCACTATAACGGTGAGTAAACCACGACTACGATTTCACTTTCTTTTAAAATAGAAAAAAGAAATAAAATTTCAGAACTTTTTTAAAGTTGACACAGTGAAATTCTATAGATTTTTAAGTTAACGGGTTTTAAAGTTATCGATCGATAACAATCTATAGGATATAACAATGCCATCAAATTATCCTGAAATAATTTTATAAGAAAGTGTCCAACGATCGTTTAAAATCTCGAGAAATCGACGTTGACTCTCATAACTTGATTTTTGTGTGTCAATGTCACTGGGAAAATATACTTATCTAAATTATTTTAATCGTTTTCTTTTTGGTAACTAACTCTTCACTATTAATCTTTGTATATTTTCAGTAATATTTTGATTTTAATTAGCAACGCTACTAACTTTACTAATTTTATAGATTTAGATATAAATATATGCACTTTGGAAAAAATGGTATCAAAATGGTAGTCACTAAGGGCGGCTTGCATAACGATCCTTAATCGTATTTAGGCAACTACTAAATGCATTTAAGCCACTAATTGCGTTTTGCATCTTGCACAACAAAAATTAAGCTCGTAAACATGTTTAGCTAACTGTCAAAATTAAACACGCAAAAATGGCTGTTTAGTGACCATAAATGAGTTTAGCGCCATTTTGGATTGCCAGATGTTTCTGAATTACTTTGTTTTGTGGGACAGGTAAGGTGATTCCGTTGTGATTTAGTTTGAAAGAATTTACCTATATTATGGAAATGGATTTATTGGATTTTTTCGATGACGATGATGAAGACATTATTATGTATTTAAACCGCCCTATGGTACCAAGACAGCTTTTCCCGAGGTCAGCTTTGTTTGAAAGTCTTTCAGATCAAAAATTCTTGAGACGCTTTCGATTAACAAAAGCTTCCACGATGATTTTGCTTCAGCAAATCGAATTTTTACTACACGAAAACAAACAAAATAATCACCAAGCTTGTTTGGTAGCGAAATAGAGGGAAAATATTCTGCCGGTTGACATAACCTTTCTGACACTGACAACATGAATAATACTCCGTTTTACGCAAGTTTTACGTAAAGTGGTCAAAATTTGACAAATGTTTGATGAACTGACGCGAGACTGACGCTCGCGCGTCGAACGGAATGCATCCGGCCGTTTAGCGGTTGCACTAAACAAGATTAGCTAAACAGCGTCGAAACGTCTTTCGTGCAAGACAGCTAAAATTCCGTTTAGGTTAAACAAGATTAGTCGGTTAAACTTATTTAACTAAATACAAATTAAAATCGTTTAAGCAAATCGTTATGCAAGCCGCCCTAAGTATCAATCAATGGAACTGGTACCTTCTACTTAGAAGTTACCAGTTCAGTGCTAGTGATGATGTGGTCTAAGGTGGGAGGTTGAAGGTGAAAGTGCTATAATCTTAAACCTCATCATCACTTATACCATCCAGTAAGATAATTAAACGCAAATCTATTAATTACATGTTAAAATAAATAGTATTTCAAACTTTTCTGTCTTAAAATCATTAATCACTCATCATCATCCGAGCGTTGTTCCCGGTTGCATCTCTCTCGAGAGCCCGGGGTCCGCTTTCCTACTTTTACGTCTCCATTAATCACTGAGGATATTATTTACAAAGGTTCTTAATCAATGAGGGTATTATTTACTGAGGTTGTTAATCACTGAGGTTATTATTTACTGAAGTTATTAATCACTGAGGTTATTATTTACCGAGGTTATTAATCACCGATGTTATTATTTACTGAGGTTATTAATAACTGAGTTTAATATTTACCGAGGTTATTAATCAGTTTAATCACTAATGTTATTTACAGAAATTATTATTCACTGAGGTTATTAATGACGGAGGATATTATTTATTTATGTTAAAAATTATTCCCTACTTAAAAAGGTGGCGAGTTTCTATGCGAATAAACGTCTTAACTAACCCTTCTTACCCTACAAAACTAACTCCTAAACCATTGTACATAGAGACTATTTTCCCGAACAGAACACAGCGATGTTACAACAGGCGCAGCGAGTGATCGTAAGCCAGCCCACTTTAGTGAGCAGCTCTCAACCTGTGATCATGAAAACGGCCCTGGCTCAGGTCTACATCGTTTTCTTTGTAGACGTGGCTTTATTTATTGTATAGTACCTAGATAGTTTACGCTGAAAATTAAATTCAATGAAATCATTTATTCATAAAATGGGTTTGGTGTAGGGGGAATGCGCAATAAAACGGACGTGTTTGAAACAAATACTTGATATTTCAAGTTTTTGATTGAAAATATTTAGGTTTTTTGGGTGTTGGCACCATTGATGATCATAGACAAGGGTCTATGGTCACAGGCTCACAGGTCTATGGTCATGAATGGTGCCAACACCCAAAAAACATTAAATATTTTCGATAGTGTCCGTTTCAAAACCCGTCCGTTTCATTGCGGATACCCCCTACACTGTACAGGTGGTGGTAATTCAATAATAATTATAAATTCCTCGATATTGGCCAGTTTGGCATATGAAATTATAAAGGTTCTGAAAACAAGTTATACTCACAATTCAATGAAATTCATACATACATTCAAGCATACACAATATAATACCTTATTTAACTATAATTTTTTAAAATAAAATTTAGTAAATGTCAACAAATAGAAATACAATACAATATACAAGTCATTATAGCGGCCACAGACTAGATAACAATTTATTTTCGTTCAAAAATATTGTTTGCTTAGTAATTTTCAGCGTAAATTGTTTCTGTCGCACCTGCATAAGTTCCCCTCAGGTTAACTGTGTGAGAGTGACAGAGCGATATTTACGCAGGAGCGACAGAGAAACAGATAGTTAGGTTAATGTACGCAATTTTTAGTGCAAGCGATCTAGGTGTAGAAATATTTATCAAGGAGAAATGCATCTCCGATATTTTCACCTGATTGCCTATTCTCGTTATAAAATTATCCAAAATATCACTACGACATCATTGCCATCAATCAACCTTTAATTTCAATTTGACGTTTTCAAATAACATTTGATATTTTTCAAAGTAATTTAACTATTTTTTGTCTCTATCCGTCAACTTTGAAAGTTCTTGTCACGAAAATAGACAAAGTATCTTCTCACTACTCCGACTTTACTCCACGTTTATTAATAAGGCTATAAGTGCAATTGTGAATAAGTGCAATAAGTGAAATGATATTTTTGGACAATTCTATTATAACAATAATTCCCCTGAACTCACGACCTATCGTACATGCGCATGCGCACCACTGTGCTACACGCTGTTACATTGCAAGCTAATTTATGAACATGCATTTCACCTATTTATAGAAATGCCGAGTATTGGCTGACGCAAAAATCAATTTGTAGATAAAAATGTGTTCTTTTAGTGGTTCTAAGGTGTCCTTTCTTTAAGCGAGATTTACGTTACGAAATTATACTTCGTTTTTTAATTGTAGACTATGATTTGACACATCTTCTTGAAGAAAAAATGACAAACACAAAGAACCGAAACGTCAGATCGTAGTCTGAAATTAAAAGCAGTATAGTGGTATGTATTATAGAGTCAATTTCAGAAAAGCAGTCTTGCAGCAGACTGGAAACAACTTTATCAAGTAGGTAGTACTTACCGCTATGTCTACGAAAATGACTCTAAAATGCATGCTACTGGTTTCTTAATGTAAATCCAGCTTTAAGGTTGTTGCAAAATTGGAAGCTTCTTAAGAGGATAGTCTCCATTCTCTTTCTCCATACAAACGTAGTTTAAATTTTCCTCCTTGGATAAAGACATTAGAGCAAATATGTTTATGCCATAAATCTGTCATGACTATGCATCTACCTTTTTATTTTTTTCATTTTTTATTATTATTTTAATTAGAAAACAAAAAAAATAAAATAAAAAGGTAGATGCATTGTCATGACAGATATAGGTTTTATGGCATAAACATATTTGCTCTAATGTCTTTATCCAGGGAGGAAAATTTAAATTACGTTGGTATGGAGAAAGAGAATGGAGACTATCCTCTTAAATGTAGTCCTATAGCTGAATGGTATGATTAAAGCTAAATGAAAATTGTATATAATGTTTCAAACCGAGCCTTAGTCGGTAAGCAAAACAGTGAGAAAGGCAGAATCGGCAATTTACCGTGTCATGTGGGTTCACTCGCCCGGCAAGCGAGGGACACAGCGCCGAATCCTGTCACAGGAAAATTTTTGATGATGCATTTCTCCTTGTAAAAATATCTAGAATGTTCTTAATATTTCTTATGTTTTTATTGCTCAAGGCATTTTTACTAGAAAATAATTTTTACAAGGAGAAATACATCATCAAAAATCCTCCCATGACAGGATTCGAACCTGTGCCCCTCGCTTGCCGGGCGAGTGCGCTACCGCTGCGCTACACGGGAACCCACGTGTCATGGTGAATTTTTTGATTATGATCTCTCACTGTTTACCGACTTAGGCTCGGTTTGAACGCCATCTATCAGTCCAGTTTTACAACTATTGACTAGCTCAGATGGTTAACTTTACAGTTAACGCTTCCGACGTGAGATGTCGTTCTTTCTCCTATTTAATATTTCTTATGTTTTTATTGCTCAAGGCATTTTTACTAGAAAATATTTTTTACAAGGAGAAATACATCATCAAAAATCCTCCCATGACAGGATTCGAACCTGTGCCCCTCGCTTGCCGGGCGAGTGCGCTACCGCTGCGCTACACGGGAACCCACGTGTCATGGTGATTTTTGATGATGTATTTCTCCTTGTAAAAAATATTTTCTAGTAGAATGTTCTTTCCATAAAAATATTGGTTTACATACAGTTCACGCCGACGCTTACTAGCGTTTGCTGTAGAATAAACGTGCACTCGGAGTTTAAGACGCGCATTATAGAACGTAACTCAAGCTGAGATCTCGACTTAAAACTTTGATTTAAAGTTTGCAGTTTAAATTGATCTTACATTCTTACATCTTGCTTAAATTTTACCATAAATCAAGGCTCAAGTTAAGATCTCTACTTAAGTTACCTTTATTGATACGCGCCTTAAAATGCATGAAACTTTACCTATTTTCTTCCTATTCAAAACTAGAATGGTGCATGGCAGCATGGTTAGAACTGCATGAATATTCCTATGACATTTCAAAAATTCACTCGTTAAAAAAAACTCAACAGGCCGCCCCCCAAATAACACCGAGCCAGCAACCAATCATAACTGCCCAACCTCAGCCACACAAAGCAACAATTGTAAACCAACCGCAACAAATTGTCGTAACACAGAAGAATCCGCCGGCGTTAATTAGTACTTCGGCGTCAAGCCCACAGATTATAGTGTCCAGCAATCAACAGATGATGATGAATTCGCCTTTGAAACAGAGTGTAAATAGAGTGATCGCGCCACAGAGAACGCAATTGCAAAGTGTGCAGAGTACAGATAATAAACCTGTAATGGTAAGTTATTCTTATAGTTATACTAGCTCTGCGCCCTGCGGTTTCACCCGCGTAAGTCCCGATCCAGCGGGTATATCGGGATAAAAAGTAGCCTATGTGTTATTCTAGGTCTCCAACTATGTATATTCCAAGTTTCATCGCAATCAGTTTAGTAGTTTTTGCGTGAAATAGTAACAAAGTCACATACATACATACAAACTTTATAATATTAGTAGGATATGTGTGTGTACTATGGTCGTGCTAGCTAGACCATGTTTTGTTCTTTTCTCTTCGCCGACAAAAGCATTGGAAGCTATTGTCACGGTAAAAGACAAAACATGGTCCAACTATTCAGCGTCTTTATGACAATCCAAAAATATATTCAGTAAAGCTAAACCGGCGAACTCTGTTCCACCTTAGAGGCAAAAAAAGTATCCTATGTCCGTCTCTTGGTTCTAAGCTACCTCTCTTTAAATTTTCAGCCAAATCGGTTCAGCAATTTTTGAGTTATAAATAATGTCACTAACACGACTTTCTTTTATACAGTAAGATATAGATAATTAATCCAAGATGGCCGCTGCCACAAAATGGCGGATCACTATTTCCTATTAGTAATTTTTGATGTTAAGTCGCATTTATGTTGCCATGTTGTCAGACTCATGCTTTTTGTTTCTTAAACTTTTTTCACAGGTCCAACAGCAGAAAACTCAACAGCCGCTTATTCGACAAGTGATAACCCGACAGCCAGTAATGGTCGGTAACACGAAGATAGGTGAAAAGGAAACGGTTGTCAATCAGCCTGTCATACAGTCCGTTGCTGAAGTAAGTAATCGTTTGTAATCAGTTATCGACAGCAATCACAGTCAGTGAGTTATAATTGTGTTCAGTCACCAGTCCCATTTGTAAACACAGTCATATTTAGTAGTCACAGATAGTTAAATATTAGTCAGACACAGTCATAGTTTTTGGTACAAAAGTAAAATAAAATATCCAAGTATAGTTCCAAGTTATACAATATATATTATACTGCGTCCAGCGGTTTCACCCGCGTAGGTCCCGATACCGTGGTCATGTCGGGATCAAAAGTAGCCCAAGCTTCTCCAAGATAATGTAGCTTTCTATTGGCGAAACAATTTTTTAAATCGGTCCTATTGTTTCGGAGCCTATTCGGTACAAACAAACAAATCTTTTATAATATTAGTATAGATAACTGATCATGTTATGTCTAGATGTTTCAAATTTTTAATATCCTCATTTCAGGCAGCAAAACCGATCCCCATACAAACTCCACCCCCCGCCGCCACCCCGGGCCCGTCAGCCACGCCGCCCCCCGTCACGCCCCAAGAGGACACCCCCTGGATCTGTCATTGGAGAGGGTGCGGCAAGTAAGTGGGACCATTCCACCATATTTCAGGCAAACAAATTCCACAGATGTGGCTGTGTACGTGTACGCACTATGCGGAATCAGTCGCAATATGTATTCTAGGAAATAAATCTCATTTTTATTTGTTTTTATGGGGTTGCGTAGACGCTGAGTTCCGGTGATGACCTAACAAGAGCGACATTACCGTTCGTTTGGTGAAGCTCTTTAAATTGATATAAAAACCCGGCCAAGTGCGAGACTCGCGCACGAAGGGTTCAGTACCACTATCACAATTGGGTACGGAACTCTAAACTGATCACTGGACCAATCAATCCGGGAAAGCAACACAAACGTTAATTTTTTTGGCGCAAGTCTGTCACGCCTTCACTAGACGGCCTAGTGGTTAAAATACATCGCGGTATCATTGCGTTTTTCTGTTAAGAATCACGTTTGTTATATGAGAGCCCCTTTTAAATTATTATTTTATTGTGTTTTTAGGAAAAAAAAACATGTATCTGCTTGTTTCAGATCGTTTTCGTGCTCAAGTGGCGTGTTCGGTCACGTGGCCCGCACGCACTGCCCGGGCGGCGCGGGCGCAGAGGGCGCGTGTCTGTGGGCCGAGTGCGACCGCGTGCCGCGCCGGACCTTCGCCTTGCTCAACCATCTCGCGGACAAACACTGCACGCCGCAGGTGAGGAGAGGTCACGTGGCCCGCGGGCGCAGAGGGCGGGCGTAAGAAGACCAACCGCGAAAGACTCGCAAGTCTCTATATTACCAAGGGCAGAGTGTGGAACTGGAACAGTTTTAGTGGATAAACCTGTGGCCTACTACCACCGACCTTTAGGCCATAGGGAGCCCGTCACACCGCTTCGCTCTCTTTCGAGAGTGCCGTGACGGAGCATAAGGTTGCATTTCTCCACATTAAAAAAAGGTAAGTCGACCAACCGTGCACTGGAACATAGATAGGACGAATTAGAACGTATTCCTGCGTGCTAAACCATCACCAAGGCGTGCAAGGAACTAGTGGAATTTTAGTGGGTAAACCGCTTGTGGTCGCTACCACCTTTGGCCGAGATCAATAGTGCGGCATAACGCGTACAAGCAAGTTGTGCCGCACTATTGATTTAGGGATGCTTGTCTAAAGAAGCCGAGGCGTCAAGGCGTCTTCTCTTTAAGGCCTAACTAATTATGACAACCTTTCCAGGCCCTGAAAGCTCTATACAACTCCCGCAAGAACACCGCAGCTGAGGGCGACGGCAATAAGCCTGTTTCTCTCGGCTACCCCCCAAACGCAGCCCTTGCAGCCTTGAACAAACATGCAGCTGACATGTTCAACCCTAGAGAATTGATGGTAAGATACCTCATTCATATTGGTACGATAGTTCTAACGTAGAGTTTACTTCTGTTTCCGCGGTGTTGTATTGAAATTAAACTCATTTTTCGGTTTTAATCCCGAGGTGTATAATTAAATTTAAATTATAGTCAGTCAGTATTAGTCAGTTTTCAATAATAGGATTAATTTTCCCGGGTCTTAATCGCGTATTATTATTTATTTTCTTACCTCGACGTTGACGAAACAACGGTATAAAAGAAGACGTCGCCCGCCGCTGCTCCAGTCCTCTCGCGACCAAGACCATTGTAATATAGTTTTCAACCATACGTCGAGGTAAGAAAATAAATAATAATACGCGATTAAGACCCGGAAAAATGTAACTATGGTAACCAATCGCGTGAATTTATAAAGTTTAGTTTGTAATACTTTTAGCATTGTTTTAATGCTTAACATTTCGAGACCTTTACTTACAGGTCTCTTATTCTGTCAATCCTGAAGAAGACACCTGTAAAAGTCTCGAAACGTTGAGCATTGAAACAATGCTAAAAGTAATAAACACCACGCGATTAAAACCGAAAAATGAGTTTTGTTTCAATAGTTCAAAGTTACAGCTTGCTATGAGCTCATTGGCCTAGCTGCGTCCGCCAATCTTGTTTATTCGGGCGGGTTAAGCAACGCCTGGTGGTCATTGCTTAGATGGGTGACCGATTCAGTGACAGATTATCATTTTCTCGAGCTTTTTTATGCTTTTCTAGCAGTCGTTATGTCAAGTTAGGGTATCCTAGGTAACCTAGTTAGGGTGCCTTAGGGTAACCTCTAGCACTAGGTGAGACACACCACTTTTCGTAAAGAAGAAGATAGAACTAGGGTTAAGGGTTCCATGTTAACTACGGAACTCTAAGAAATGCAGCACAGACGCTATAATACATTTTTAACGATTTGCTGTTCTAAAAAGCCCGGAAAAAGAAAGAGAGTGATTTAGTTTTGACTTGCAATTTTGTTCTGTTTATCGCTCTAGGAAATTTTCCAAATTATACCTTAGTTAACTATATTGCTTAGCCACGCTTTCGATATTCATTATCAGCGAAAATATAAGTACCTATCAAGTATTTGCTCCGAAAATTGTCTCTGACAGCTGCGGTTATAAGTCCATTTCTATAGATATAATTTGACACCATCCCCACTGGCTTAAGGCCTTCATGATCTTTTCGAAAACGGATAGTGTCCGGACAGGCATTTATAGAAAATTCAATTTTAAAAGCGAATAAAATCCGAATAAATGCTTTAGAAACGCCTATGCAGATACCTACACAGTTTTAAAATAATTTGTTTTAAGTATTTGTTGTTGTAGCGGCAACCGAAATACATCTTCTGTGAAAATTTCAACTGTCTAGCTATTACGGTTCATGAGATACAGCCTGGTGACAGACGGACAGACGGACAGACAGCGAAGTCTCAGTAATAGGGTCCCGTTTTTACCTTTAGGTACGGAACCCTAAAAAAGGGTGGTTGGAAGGAAAGTACCCTTAATATTGATGATGACAAAATTTGCTGACAGTGAACAATGTATTTTCAAAAATAAGTAAAACTACATTTAAAGGTTTTTGAAAAATTAGCCTGCTTGTGCCGGGAAACGAACCGATGAAATGTGAAAAATAACATCCAGTATTTTATTCAAAAGTACCCCTAATGTTGCCATCACCAATATTAAGGGTACTTTTCATCCAACCACGGTCTTTTATTAAAGATATTTGGGACAATATGCCTATTCCAAAAGCATTTATGTCCAAGATCATTTTTGTTAAGGTCGATATTTATAGTGTCCGCTGGATTTCGAAATGAATATTACCTACCTATCTTGACACTATCCTAAAAAAACTTAAGTAGAGTCTCCCTACCTTAAGCTCAAAATACACGGGCGACACTCTGTGTGCTGTAGGTGTGGGCTCTATAGGTAAAGTTGCAGTGTCAGTATCGCCCTTCTATTTTGAGCCTTAAGCCGGCCCTGCTTAAACCCCCACCATCACATTCACGGTGCAATATTCCCCGCCACGGTGTGACGTCACTAACGTGTCTGTTTGCGCGCGCAGCACAGGGCAGAACTCAGTCGCACGCCGCAGGAGCAAACGGTGAGATTACGGTGGCTTTATTGTATGTTTGTTGTGCTTTGTTGTATCGTTGTTGTGTACTGTTGTTTTTAAGCTATTGCATAGCTTTTATCGCGGGCTTTGAGCGCGGTGACCGAATCAAGAAATTCCGTAACCAAAATAAAACCTAACACCTACTATGTAGCCTAAGAAAAAAAAAATGCTATGCAACAGCTTTACCGTGGCATCTCCGAGTGCCACACGTTTTTTTTTGTTGATGTTTTTTTTCATGTTTATAGTTTCTTTGTACTGTTTCTAGTTAGGTGCTACAGAGTTCTAAATAGTTATTCAAATTGCATTACTTAATTAAAATTACAGTAAAAAAAATAATTATGAAATTTTCTTATTTTTATCGCTCAAGGCACAAAAACTAACGGTAAAATATTTCTTGTTGTTTGTAATTGAATCACAAGTGTAGAAATTGTAATAGAATTATTTACAATTGTAGATTTGTGTTGTGTAATTTGTCCTGACTGACTGACTGATCAACGCACAGCCTAAACCGGTGACACTGCATAACAGTAGCTTTTGATGTCCATAGTTTTTTCTCCTGCAAATAACTTGCATATTTCATAAAATACTTGTCAGTGAAATTATAGATCGTTCTTTCGTGAAAAGCTAGTAGGTTCGATCGCTGGAATGCAATATTGTGTATCACAACCATATTTATCAATTAACAATCCAATATTCAAACTGCGAAGTTCCTCATTGTATTTGTCTTAAAGCTTTATATTAGAGATGGGCCGACTAGGGGTTCTGCCGACTAGCAGATTAGCCGACTAGTCAGTTCCCAAATTGCCGACTAGTCGGCAACACAGATCATTATAATTCCGAGATATTTGGGTTAATCATGATCACTCGGCGATTATTAGTATTTTTGGATAAATTTGCACTTCGAAAGCTGTAGCAAAACTTCCAAAAAATGGTTGAATAAAAATAAAAGTTGGAAAAAAATTGAATGGAGCTGAGGCATAGTTATGACAATTTTAGATGTATTGATGTTTAAATGATGTATATAGGCTATGACGTGTTTAGTTTACGTTTTTCTGACGGTAGTCAGAAAAACCTTCTAATTGTACTACTAATTCAATAAATATTGGTTTTATTCCATAATTGTTAGTTGCCGACTAGTCCGCACCTACCGACTAATCGGTTAAACTTGCGACTAGTCGGCCCATCTCTATTTTATATACATTTCCCACTGGAAAATGCGGCGCAGATTAAAAAAAATACTGAAGGAATTTTGACCTTTTGTAAAGAAGTTAAGGTCCATGCAGTTAAACTGGCTACGCGCCGCCCCGGCCAGTCTGAATTGTACATTATATGTCATTTGTCTGTTTTGTCCAATTTTAGTGTAGTTTTAGTGTAAAATAAAAAAAGCAATAGGCACGACTTTTACATACAACTACTGGAATCGGATAGTGTTAAGTGGTGGAAAATATATTTCTCTTTTTACCCTCATCGTGTGGAGAAATCGCATCGACTTGCCTCATAAAAACAATCTATTTGGCGCTTTGAATACCTTATAAACTCGCTTATATTGTATGTTGTTCATTTCAAGAATGTAATAGTACACTACAAATATTTTTCAAGGAGAAATGCGAATAAAGAAAAAGGAACGTTTTTTTTTTGAGTAAAGAGAATTTTCGTTGATGCATTTCTCCTTGTAAAATATTTTAAGCAAAAAATGCTTTGACCAATAAAAACATAAGAAATATTAAGGAAAAATTCATCACCAAAAATCTTCCCGTGACGGGGTTCGAACCCGTGCCCCTGTTTTGCCGGGCGAGCGCTCTACCCATTACACTGCACGACCCGTGTGGATTTTTGATGGATGCATTTCTCCTTGTAAAATTAGCAATGTATTCATAAATAAATGCATGTTATTTTAGTACTTATTCTCTTCTGTATAAAATCTCTATTCCAATGTACTATTTCCAGGATGAGAACGAAGGACCTGTTACAAAGAGCATTCGGTTGACAGCGGCGCTTATACTTAGGAATATTGTTATTTATTCTAACACGGGACGTAGGTGAGATATTATCTTAATTATTATAATTTGTAAATTTTTATTACATTATAAAAATTTACAAAAAAATGTAAAGCTACTCATTTGTCAAAATTTTATTTTGTTCCGGCTATATGTGACCGTGAATTTTTAGTAAGTATGGTAATCCGGTCACAAAACTGAACGTTCCATAGAATCGAGGAGGGGACAGCCTATTTTTTCAATATTTAATACGAAGTAATTAAAAGAAAAATGTTAGACTACATGTTTGTACCGCAAAAATAATAAATATTTAATCGTATCGTTTTATTTCTACGTTTACAAAACTAAATAATCAGATACCACTTCATGGATTTTTTAGTTTAAACTTGAGGGACTATTGAAAACTAGGGTTTATACATTTTTTGAAATTAGCCCTAAAGAGATGTTCCCGGTTACATCTCTTTAGGGACCTTATCCCTAAAACCACACATTATTTGGGGTTGGCGCAGTATCTAAGTCATTATTGATCATACCTACTGCAATTAGATTTGGCAATCTTTTTACGACCTGCCGCCTGCCTGACACCAACCCTTCTAGGGACCAAGCAGTTTACCCGCCGCCGCACGGGGAGAACTCAAGGTTTGCTAGTCTCTCCCAGATTCCTTAGTCGCCTTTTACCCACGGGAAGAGATCGGGTAGCACTTTTCTTTGCCGTGGCTACACACCATTTAAGTGATATCAGTTATTAATAAAGATTTTTAAATTATATTTATAATATCGTGACTGGTCAGACCAACGAGTCTCGCCGCAAGTAAATTTTTAAAGCATTTTTCACACCAATTAAACAAACTATGAAGGTTTTTTGTTGACTATGAAACCCTAAAAACGTTTATTTTTTTTTTTTTTCTACAGGCAACTCCGGTCATACGAAGCGCATTTATCAACGATAGCATTTAGCAGCGTCGAAGCGTCGCGGACTATTGCACAAGTACTGTTCGATATGAACAATATTTGAGAATTACCCTCCGGACGCAGGTCCGATATAGACTAGCCGGATAAAGCCGGATATCCGGCAACATCTGCTGAGTCAGAAAATGTGTGATTGCTTCCCCGGTGTCTTATATTTGTGCGGGATAATGTTATTAACGGATAATGCCGGATATCCGGAAAACATTTACTGAGACATCTGTGTGAAGAAAATGAGTGATTGCTTCCAACTGTGTCTTATATTTGTTCGGCACAATGTTATTAAAAAAAGCCAATTGATTAGTGGACTGTGCCGTCTTTTATGATTGCATCTGTGATAGAGCTACTGAACATTGATGAGGCAGCTCTGATATATTAGCCGGATATCCGGCAAAAATAGAAAAATTAAAATACCAAGGTATGGCATTAAAACTTACCAGTGGAATAGTTAATTGATTTTTGACCTTTATTTTTAAGTACTTGAAATCCATGAAAATAATTTACCGTGTCACGCATAAGACACGCTATCGGAGCATTAACATTTTCCTTTCTGGAGCATTTTATTAGAAGTACCTAACAAAAATAAATTGAGACCTGAGTGCAAACAATTTCGTCCGAACGAAGTCTCAACTTAATATTGCCATGTGGAGTGAAAGTAATAGTGAAAAAAAAACATGTTTTCTTTAACATATGCTAAAGCTATGTAAAATAGCAAAGAGATTCAATGTAAATAAACGATTAGAATTGCATAAGTGCAGTCTGCAACAAAAATGGTTATCCACCTGAGAGATGTCGCTCACAGGAAAATCCCTTTGTGACTATTGTCTCATCTGTGAGCTAGCTTGATTACCTTCAGTTTCTGATGTTCTAGCTAGAGCATTGTATCTTAGAACAAAAGCTTTTTTTTTAAATACCTAGTAACGGTCGAGGGACATCAAAAACCGATGAAGACATGTAGTTATAAACTAGCCGGATATCCGGCAAACATTTTGAAATTTGAAGTTCTGCTATAGTTCAGTAATTCAGTCTTATAATTTATTAATTTTTAAATTCCACGGTGGTTAAACCATTTTTACTGCTTGACTGTGCTGGTAAAATTAAGTTTGTACCTACTTGAAAACTTAAGTATTGTGTTAGTTTTAAGTTTAATTTAAGTGAGGTTTAGAATCTGAAAAAAAATAAACATAGTTCTGATTTAAGCTAAGTTGTTTTTATTTGTAACCTTAGTATTATAAAAAGAAAAGAAATACGTATTTCAGCTCCAAGTCTCCAAGCTCCAGCTATCTATATTTTAAGTTTCATCGTAATCGGTTTAGTAGTTTATGCGTGAAGGAGTAACAATGCCAACATACATAGTTACATTAACAACTAGCTGCGTCTCGCGGTTTCACCAGCGTGAGCCCCGATCCCGTGGGAATATCGGGATCAAAGTTACCTATGTAACTCAGGGTGAATGTAGCTTACTAATGGTGAAGAATTTTTGAAATCGGCACAGTAGTTGTTGAGTTTATTCATTACAAACATACAGACACACACACACACACACAAAATACAAATCTTTCCTCTTTCTAATATTTGTGTAGCTTTTGTAGGTGATCTCTAGCAAACTTACACCAACAAAATATTATTACAACTGTTTCCGAACAAATTGAATATCAGGTAGATGGCGTTATTCACAATAAAATTAATACGTAAGAAGTACCGCTACTCTCCGCTAGATGCGTGGTTCATCTTTACACGACCTAAATAAAATGTATTAGAGTTATTGGAATTGCCAAGGAATTAATTTGTATTTCAATGAGCTATGCCCTGCGATTTCACCCGCGTAAGTCCCGATCCCGGAGGAATTACGAAAATCCTTTTTTAGTCATTTTTCTTCGGGTTTCGCGATGCTGATGAGATGACATAAGCGTATTCTATGCCGAGGCCACGGCGACACTTAGATTTCGTTTTGTGTAATAATCACTGAACCATAGAACTGAAGGTGAAAGGTGACTTGATAGTGATCCATTTCAAACTCGTCTCTGACGGACGAGCTTCACCAGTTCCAAAGTCAAACTGTTTGGGAAATTACTTACACACCTTTAAAAAACCCGGCCAAGTGCGACACTCGCACACAAAGGGTTCTGTACCACTATCACAACTGGGTACGGAACCCTAAAATGGTTTAAAACAACCAATTTTTAAATTTCCTAGGAAAATGTAAAATATTTAGCGTCGATTCTTACTCTTACCGCATCTCTCAAAAAAAAAAAAAAAAAATCTCTGGCACAAAGAAAATCTGAAATTTATAAGAAACTCTTTGGTAAGTGAAGGCGGACTGGTATATTTGAGAGACAGGGGAGCCATTTTGAATTCCATGACCTACTCGATTTCACTCCGACCAATCAGAACCGACCTCACATTGTAATAAAATTCCCTTGTTGTTTTTGAAACACGTTTGTTGTATGGGAGTCCCTCTTTAATATTTGTTTTATTTTGTTTTTGTATTTTGTTGTTGTAGCGGCTACCGAAATACATCTTCTGTGAAAATTTCAACCGTCTAGCTATTACGGTTCATGAGATACAGCCTGGTGACAGACGGATAGACACCGTAGTCTCAGTAATAGGGTCCCGTTTTTACCCGTTGGGTACGGTACAATATCAAACATCTATGTAATCTAAGCTCCATACTGGTTTATTTGGATTATACGTAGGTAGGTACCTAAAACCATAGTAGAGAAAAGAGCACCGCAAGACTTACCTAAGACTTAACTATTAAGGCGTATTTTGTACAATGTTTTAGCACATTTACTTAAAGGCGGAACCAGACATCGAGAGGCGTGCGTTGGGAATGGTTCGCCTCGCATGCCTAGGGCTGTGTGAACGTGTGTGCTTACAGTGAGCCTTCGCATCGTACGATCGTTGCGAACGCCGCCTCAGTGCGAGCCGTGCGCTCCGTGTGGACGGACGGGTGTATTGTTCTACTGACGAACACTGTTGTTTGCGTGCTCAGCTTGAGCATGTGTCGTGTGGGACGAATGCATAAATGTAATCACACATGCCTTAGGTTGAGGCATGCGTGACGAACTATTCGCGACACACGCCTCGCGATGTCTGGTTCCGCCTTTAGTACATTTTATACAAATGTGATAAAACGTTGTACAAAATGTACCTTTTTATAAAATGCTTTACTAAAGTAAAGTAAGTAGCGTTGGAACACGAAAAAGTATCTAAAAACAAAGACGGATCACGTAACTTTCTAATCCACATAAGATTACAATGTCTTACGTCGTGAAAAACGTCGAGCTAAAACAAGTCTAGATTTATCTTTATTTTTACCTGACTGCGCCACGCATCGAAAAGGTTATGTGTTTATCAGTCTATGTATGTATGTTTGTTCCTGTGTGGCGCTCCAGAGGACAAACGGATTGACCGATTTTGATGGTCTTAACGCCTGTCGAGGCCTGCGCGACTGATTGCATCTCGCGCGACGACAGGCTTCATCGGACACTATAGTAGGTATAATTCGACTATGATCGGACGCTACGGTTCCCACGGCCTGTCGGTCTGGTCTGGCGTGGGCTGGCCTAATAAAACACGGGCCGTGGGACCCCAGCTCTGCGGGACTAGAACCCACAACCACAAGTTAAGAGCATTTAGCCTCTTTTTGTCTACTGTTTGATAGTCAGAGACTATCTAGTAATTGATATCCATATCACAAGCTTACTAAAACAAGCTTTACCTACTTAATTTGTGTCCAATGTAAAGTAAATGAAATGTAAAGTTTTGTTATTTTATAAAGTAAGAAGTTTAAGTAGTAGAAGTTTATAAGTACTTAGTACTTAAGGTATTGCAAAAATGTATAAAGACGAACGTAACAAAGAAGGAGAAAATATTACACGGCAGGCTAGGTTTTATGGGCAGAAAACCTGTTGTTTTGCCCTCTGGGAATATGTATCTCTCAAAAAAGTTGGAGTTTTCATTTTTTATACCCATTTATGTAACAGAGGTATTAAACTCCTCTCAGCTTTTGTAGGATCGGGAAAAACATAATTTGTATCTTGTGTCAATAGCGTTTAATAATTTCCCAGTGTTAGATTCCGACAGGAACCTATCACCACCCATCCGTCCAATAACTTGACCTTAAGAGGACAGTCTGCCTACTTTTTTCTCCATACAAACTTTAAAAACGTAGTCGGCTGTTTCCTCCCTGGATAAAGATATTAGAAAATTAAATTTTATAAAAATTAGATATTAAAATATGTTTATGCCATAAGTCCTATATCAGCCATGACCATGCTCCTACGTTTTGATTTTTTCATTTCCTAATTTTTCTGAAGTTTATTTGTATTCTAATTTAAAATGAAAATAAAACAAAACGTAGGGGCATAGTCATGCATGGCAGATATAGGTAGGTTGACTGGGATAAACATATTTGATCTTATGTCTTTATCCCGGGAGGAAACAGTCGACTACGTTTGTATAGAGAAAGAGTAGGTAGACTGTCCTCTTAAAAGCTACATTATCCAAGAGTAACATAGGCTACTTTTGATCCCGATAATCCCACGGGATCGGGACTTACGCGGGTGAAACCGCGGTAAGTTGGCTTGTCATTTTATAATTCATTTTCAAGTTCTAAAAGAGTTTATCCAAACTTCGGTTTATCCTACAAGGACCCAATATTTGAAACGTATTTTGAAAAAGCCCGCTTTCTCATCCAGTATTGATACATCTACGGTTAGCACCATATACCTACATAATCCTACGAAACAAAGGATCTCGTTTGATCGATGCTTCGGACCATCTGTCTTCATCTCGAGAATGTCCCACAATTACGGAGCGAAAGAAATTAACACCGAAGCGTTGGGTTACGAGGTTTCGGGCCTGACGGGTATTATGACTTGGGTTTAGTGTGATGTTGATGAGACACACTTGTATGTCCGGGAAGTTCTTGTTAAGTCTGGATTTAGACACTAGGTTTCTTCTATAGTACGTTTTTTAATTTCAGACTATGGCTTAGAACGCACTGCGATTAAACGCAAGCGGTTTACGAATAGATGTAAACGCAAAACCGCATATCAAGTATCAACATGCAAAATCAGTCACAGAAAATAATGCTAATGCGTGGGCTTGTATAGAAAGCTATTTGTTGCATTTTTTTTGCGGATTTAAAAAAAATGCAACAAATACGCAGGCGTTTAATCGCAGTGCGATAAAGCTTTGTATTTGTTATTTTTTCTTGAGGAAGATGTATGAAATGGTAGCCTGCAATAAAAAAAACGAAGTACGGAATCTTGCTTGCGTGAGTCAGACTCACACTTGGCAGGTTTTTTAAATTACTTTAGCTTTAAACAACTTAAAAGCCAAGCAATGTCAAATATCTAATATGATTTACTAAACGCTAATTAATCTTAAGTAACTTCACAGTAAAGGTGTTCTTAGTAATTAAAACACGACTGCTTGATTAGTAGACTCCGGTCTTAAATAATATTTCTAATCCGTTTACCTCCAAGCTCTTTGTAATAAAAAAAGATTAAAGATGACCCTACGTTTAAAAATTAAAATATGTTTTTTCTTTTCAAATATATTGAGATATTAAATTGTATGAGACAATCGTACGTTTATGCTTTAGGTTATAATAATTTTATCGTAATATTACGTATTGAATGATATGTATTTCAGTAATTTATTTTTTAATCATTCAAAGAACAATGGCCAATCCCCATACGTCATTTTATTTGAGTAAAAAAGAAGTTAGGTATAGGTACATTAAATGTTCATTACGAACTCCTAATAACATTATAGAAAAGCAATTTAAAAAAACTCGGTTGTTTTTGGCCATAGTTCTTTATGTTAAGCCTTGTCACACTAAATGGATGGCGTGCACGCGCTCTGTTACATCGAATGAAACTGAAAGAGACGGTCATAATGACCATAGAAATGTTATCATTATAAATCACATTTCATTATTTTATTACCTACTCCCTTTGACAGACGTGCAATTGTTCCATAAATATTTTCACTAAATACTAGACTAGCCAGACGACCTAGATCGTTTTGAACCAAACTGGCCCCTGGTGGCTCTGAAAATAGATCGTCAGTAGGACACGATAGGTTTAACAAAATGAGATAGGTTTAACTTTTTTAAATGGGGCAGCGAGTCTAGCTCTAATTATATCAATCAAAGGGTAGATTGCATAGTCATGACAGATATAGGTTTTATGGCATAAACATATTTGCTCTAATGTCTTTATCCAGGGAGGAAAACGTCGACTACGTTTGTATGGAGAAAGAGAATGGAGACTGTCCTCTTAACGTCGAGTTTCCTGGCGACCAAGACTATTGTAACTTTGAGGTAAAAGAATAAAAAAAAACCCGATTACGACCCGGTAAAATTTAACTATATCATCAAATAGTGTGAAATTTTAAAGATTTTTTTCAGTTTGAATCGCGTGGTGTTTATTACTTTTAGCATTGTCTTTAATTTCAATACAACACCGCGAAAACAGAAGAAAAATCTAAATAGTGTGAATTTAAAAGTTTCTGAATCTTAGATTTTTCTTCTGTTTTCGCAATGTTGGATTATTGTATCCTGAACAAGAGACCTGTAAAGGTCTTGAAACGTTGAGCAATGTAACAATGCTAAAAGTAATAATCACCAGTACGCGATTAAAACCGAAAAATAAGTTTTATTTTATGAATCTCGACATTGAAGGAGTGAAGAATTGTGAACTGCCATCTTAAGGATCGCAGCTTTAAGAGATTATTTTAGAATTTATAACTAGAGTTTCCTGATTAATTAGAGGTAACTGGAAGATATTTTAAACCAGTTCGCTTTCATTAAAGAACAATATTTTTCCCGAAAGGATTATGTTTTTAGCACTATTTTTTAACTTTTTACTCCATTACGGCGTTTGACTACAACCTAACTAGGTCGTAAGTGACGAAGCGGTCTGAGATGTAGCACGCTCACGGGTCATGACTGTTGGTCACCTATGGAAGTGACTAAATAGTTAAAACTACAGCGATTATAATTACTGTAAGCTGGGAATAGACAGACCAAAAGTGCAAAAAAGCAAGGGTATTCTAATGTGCGTAAGAAAGAAACATAACCCTTCTTCGACACTCGTGTAACAAAGTTGACGTCACAAGGCAAGCAAGTGAACGCAATAGCCAAATGTTTGGAACGAGAGTTGAGCGTTTTTCCGCTATATCTAATAGTAAGTGATTATATGGTCCAATTAAGGTTAACTACTTAACTAAGGAAAAAAATCATACCCGTCGTCTTCCTTAGTGGCTGCAATGCGGCCCAATTCGTTAGACCGGTGGGTGGTAACAAGCCGCAGCCGGAGTGTCCCACCAAGAAACCCCTTTTGGTCGCCTTTTACGACGGGCAGAAGATACAGTAGCAGTAGAATACCATAGAATAGAAATACCGTAGAAAAACCGTAGAATACCATACTCTTTTAGGCCCGGGCCCTAAAATTGTCCGTCACTGATCTGACTCCCGATCTCACTCGTTTAATATCGGTTTTAGGCTTTAGGTAAATAAGCTCTAATCAACGTCTATACCTATTTGTTTATAAGGCAGAGTACTAAATTTGTTTTCCCCAATTTATCTCAAGTCTCGCGGGTCCAGTTTAGTCCAGAATTAATATTCAGCCATCAAAATCGAGTATCGTGAACGATTATCGGCTGACCTTTTCGTGCAAATCCGTCTCGTCACATTTGACAAGGGTCAGCCTCACGGACCAATGGGTTTGATTTGGATTTATTGATTGTCTGTGTCACGCGGGTGGGATGTGCTTTATTTTATGTACGAACAATTTACTAACATTTACGATGTAAGCCGGTGGGTATCAGAAGTCAGAATAAACTTAATTAAACGGGCTGTGGAGTTTACGACTTTGTATATAAATATTTTGGCGTCAAATTGTAGTTACATAGAACCTTTACTAACAGATAGATAGATAGATAGATTTACGCTTTATTTGCACAACAAACAATATACAAAACAACATACATATGTAAGACAAATACACAGAAAGCTTAGAACTAAAACGTTGCACAAATGGGCGGCCTTATCGCTAAAAGCGATTTCTTCCAGGCAACCTTTGGATGGAGAAGGTCATTACAGCATGTGCAGTAGGCAAAGTGAAGTTAAGTCAGATTGTAGCTTCGATATAAGTATTCAAATAAAATACAAACCTTATTAAAACTAAAAATAAATAAATATATAATAAATAAAATATATATACATTGTAATAATATATGAAACATAATAATACGAAGATATATATGAATATGAATATATATGATATTATATGAAGATATAAAAATAAATACATACTTACTTTATACATACTAATATATATTAATATAAAAATAAAAATTACGAACAAGAATAGAACAGAAATTTAATGCGGTCAGACAATGCTTAGGTAGTGATTAGTTACCAAAGTCTTGAAAATGGGCAAGGTACGGAACGGATGGGTTGAGGTAAGGAATTCCAGAGGATAACAGATTGAAAAGAAAAGGATTTATTGTAAAAGTTAGAACTAGAATTGGGAACTTGGAGGAGAAGGGTCTCAGTGGAACGGAGTTGTCGGGAATGAGAATCACTCAGAAACTTAAAGCGTTCTCTGAGGTACTGAGGGGAAAAGGGAGCGAATAGAATTTTGTAAAGAAAACAGAAGGTATGCACGTTACGGCGAAAACGGATTGGCAACCACTTGAGTTTACGGCGAAAGTCGGAGACATGGTCATATTTGCGAAGTCCAAATATGAACCGTATGCAAACATTTTGGAGGCGCTCAAGTCTATCCAGCCAGTTGCTCTTCGGTCAAATCGAGATAACAGATGTCGGCATAATCGAGAATGGGGAGCATGAGAGACTGAGCAAGACTAACTTTGGTGGCAGTCGGCAGAAAATTACGAAGTCTGCGAAGTGAGCCCGCAGCGGCAAAAATCCTCCGGCTTGTCTCAGTTATCTGCGGTTCCCAACTCAGTTCCGTGTCCATAAGGATGCCAAGATTCTTAACAGTCTTAGAAAATGGAATATAATTCCCATCGAACATCACAGGATGCACATCCTCCCAGATAACCCTAGACAACAACCTAGAGCTCCCAAGAACAATGACTTGCGTCTTTGAGGGGTTCACTGAAATGCCGTAAGATTTACTCCACCTACAAATGGTATCCAAGTCATTGTTAACTACAGCAATTCCCTCATTCAAATTATCCCATGGGGTCTGTACATAAATTTGAAGATCGTCAGCATAGAGATGGTAGGATGAAGAAAGATCTGAAGAGATGGTATTGATGAACATTGAAAACAGAAGGGGAGAAAGAACGCCGCCCTGGGGTACACCAGCAGTTACGTGGTGCGATACCAAGATGAGTAGACATCTCCAACACGAATCCGCTGCCGGCGACCACACAGGTAACTACGAAACCATTCAATCACTGCTGGAGATATGTTGAGGGAGCCGAGAACTCCAAGTAGGATATCGAAGTCGACATTGTTAAAGGCATTACTAAAGTCTAACAGAATAAGTACAGTCAACTTACGATGATCCATACCTTCGCGAATATCGTCAGTTACTTTGACAAGAGCAGTAGTTGTGCTATGCCCCGGACGAAAACCAGATTGGAAGGGATTATACAGCCCATTACTATTAAGGTAATTACTGATATGCTGATGGACTAGGCGTTCAAGAAGTTTAGAGAGGAATGGTAAAATAGAAATAGGACGGTAATCGGAGAACGTTTTAGGACTAGGCTTTTTCAGGAGTGGAATAATTTGGGCCTCTTTCCAAGGGTTAGAGAATGCATTGTGAGAAATGGAAAAGTTCAAAATGTGCAGGATGATAGGAAGGATTTCGTCAATAATGGGCATAATCATATTGCGGCTAAGACTGTCACTGCCAATCGCCTTCGAAGTTAGGCGCTTTATGCTCTCCTCAACACCTCCAGCAGTAAATTGATTAAAGGAAAAGGAAGCAAAGTCTGGAGTTGTAACGGAAGAGAGATGTTTTAAGGTTTCAGCTTTTGCAGAGTGGTCTATACTTAAAGAAGAGAAAAAGTGTTGGTTTAATGAATCTAAATTTAAGTCAGAGGGAGTAGAATATTGAGTTTGTTTACCAACTCCTAGCGACTTGAGAAATTTCCAGACTTGGGTTGGTTCGCTATCCTCAATCGAACTATGGATATGTCGGCGTTGTGCGTCCCTACACATTCTATTGCAACGATTTCGTCTTTCGATGAATTTTTGTTTATTTGCATCGGTAACACTGTGCCTTAATTTAGTTTTTGCGACGGTTTTTTGATGTATTAGAGCTTGATTTCGTCGTTCAACCAAGGCGAAGGAGGATATTTCAGTTTAACGGCTTTCAAAGGTGCGTGCTTATCGTATAGTTTAGTTATTATATCATTAAACAAATCGACTTTACCATCCACCGAATCACAGTCGAAAATGTCCCCCTACTCAACGTCCTGTGCATCCCCACGAAGATTCTCTACATTCATGCCACCAAAGTTACGCTGGAAAATAAATTTTGGTTTTAACATCATATTTTCAGGATAGCTAACATCTAAACTCCTTGGTTTATTCAGCGCCAACAACATGATCGGGGATGCGAAGAATTACTGGGATCACTGGTCAGTTTTGTTTGACTCGGCTAGGGTAGGTCAAACAAAACTGACACATTATATTGTGACAACTTCTGTGGCGCGTCCGGAGAACTCCCGGCCGAGTGCAGAAATTCGTAGGTGCGAACCTCGCATTAGAGAAACTTTATGCTTAAAAAAATATATCTTTTCTAGGTGTTTCTTTGAGTACATATTGTAAAAAAAGTGTGCCTTTTTTCCTGCATGTGGATTAACACTAAGAAATAATGTTTACATATGAATAAATAAAGTCTGTGTATGAGAGAGAACATACTCTCTTTAAATTTCAGCTCTATACTATCAGCGGTTTGGGCTGTGCGTTGATCCATCAGCCAGTCAAAGCATTTTAGCACAAAGCATTTTATAGATCTAGATTTTTGTATCCGGCCAAAGTGGGCCACAGCGATGGCAGCGTCACCTAATGTGAAATAGCAGAATTAGAACAAAGGCACGCTAAACTTCAACGTACTTAGCTAACTAAATGTGCTAACGTATTAAAGTTTTTGACTTAGTTAAGTTAGAGTTGAGAAAATTTCCTAGTCTAAGTTTTGTCTAAGTGTCGGAGACTGTTTAACTTTTATCTTAACATTAATATTATACGGTAAGAAACTTTCTAAGGCGGTAAGTAAGATTTTATGGTACCTACTGGTCTAAGTATGGACTTGGGCTAAACTTGAAGCCGAATGTCCATTGCCGACTGGACTAAGTTGAGAGTTTTGACTATGCGGACTAAGTTGAACTAACTTAATTTCGCTTCTGTTTCTCAGTCTTAGACCGAATGATGACCATTTGGGAATTAGCCAGTTCTAGATAGATAGATGAACGCTTTATATGCACAACTTAAGTACATAAACACAAAAGATTTAAAAAAAAATAGAAAATTGCACAAATGGCAGTGTTAATTATTTTATAGTATTTGCAAGTTATTTACAGGAGTTTTGGCGGGAACGACTTATGGAAATGTACTGCTGAATTTTCATTTTCGAGAAACTTTGTTAAATGCATGTAGGTAAATTGTTCAATTCCGGTGACATATTATTTAATGTAGTTTCATGAAAGTGTTTAAGTAAATCCTCGTAAAGAGTTGTTTTAAATATGCCGCCATTTACTATGAATCCCCCTTGACTTGACTAACTACGACGATGACTTGACTGCGTTTGTATCTGTAACTAACCACTAATAAACGTGTAAGTTCGGAATAATTTTACCACTTTGTGTCTGTCTGTCTGTCACCTTTGAAAGTTCTTGACACGGAAAAAGACAAAGCATATTTTCACTACCCCTACCTTACTTCCTATCGCTTAATTCTCAAATTTACATTATTGGGTCTAAGACCGAAAAAAGAAAATAAACTAAGTTAGTTTAACTTCGCTCCGCATAGTCGACCCAGCTATTCATACATACCTATGTCGTGTGAAGCCGTTACTTTAAATACAATTATACCCATTTGGTGTAATAAAACCCAATATTACCACAGCAGTAAAAATTAACCCCGCAAATGAAATAAACAAAGCACAATCAAGGGTAAATTTACAAATATATATAATAAATTTAACCTTAAATTATTCGCCGCACGTTTTTATTCACTCTGGACATTTCGGGCCTGAATTGTGCCATTCACGCATTCCGCCGGTTGAGGGTTAATCCTTGGCTTTGGTACAAAACTAATTTATTCCGTTGCGGGGTTAAATTAAAAAGAAAATATTAAATTATTTAATAATTTCACGCTAAGCTTCACCGGTATACATAAAGTCAGGAGCTTCCTCTTAAATGAAAGACTTTCCTTCACTCGGTGTCGGGAAAACACCCGACTGCGACTCAGAAAATTGCGAGTTCTATTCCCGCCGAGGACAAGTATTTACGCTGACGATAAATGTTTGTTTCTGGTTCTAGGTATTCCAGAACAGATTTACAACTATTGCCTGGCTTACTTGAGATATCGTTCTCTCTCCGATCTGTGTCACGTGGGTTCCCGTGTGGCGGCACACTCGCCCGGCCCGTGAGGGGCACTGGTTCGAATCCCGTCACGGGAGGATTTTTGATTTACATCTTTAACCACACCTCACTTACCTACCTACCAACCATAGAGATAGTGGTCAAACGCTTACCGATAATGTGTAAAGAAATATCAGTGAACCTCCTATTTTCTAAATCGGATAAGACTGTACGACAAAACGTCAAATCGTTTCGTATCTCATCACGGCGTCTTATTACCCTATGATATTATTAGATCAAACCAAAGATCTATACCATATCTGATAGAGAAAACATCTAACTTATTTAGGTAATAATTTTACGTTTACGAATCACAGAAACAGAAACACTTGTTTCTGTGTATTAGAGATGATTAATACTAGACCGGGCCGTGTCCGAAGCAATCTACTTTTCTATGAAGTCAGCTTTTGTATTGCATGTACCTGCACGACACGGATAACATACAAAACAAATGCAACTTTCATAGAAAAGCAGCTCGGCTCGGACACGGCTCGGTCCCGACCAGACTTGACCGACCAGACTTGACATGTCTGTCACTGTCTTATCGACTCACAATGAGCGAGACGACGATAACGTTTCCGACATCGGTTTTTGACCGAACTTCTTTGAATACCCCTGCTAGTAGTAAAACATCAGTGGCAAGGTAAACCAGCCAGTCAGTCGGTCAGTGGTAGGTACGACCCAGTAAATCATCGCTACTTTTGTATGAAGACAGCTTTTGTATTGCACGGACACGACACGAATAACATGCAAAACAAAAGCTTTCTTCATACAAAAATAACTTGATTCGAACACGGCCCCGTCTAGTATATGTATAAATGATCCATAACTCAGCTCGGACACGGCCTGGTAAATCATCCCTAAGGAATGATTAATATGTGCGAAACCCATGCGAAACCAGAAAATAGAAAATGAATTTAATCTTTGAAACTGGTTAATCCCTCTATTTTCCATAGCTAATTTTAAATATCACGACATCAACCCTTGGGTATACGAGTACGTTCAGGAAATTCTTTCCGGGGAAGGTCTTAAAAAGCTGTCTTTTCAGAGTTTTCGATTTCTTGGTTCAGTGGTTTTAACTGATCAACCGAGACAGACACCTCCCTTGTCATGAGACAGACAAGAATGGCTTTCTTTGAAACGTTTGGTAGGATTGTGGGTGCATTCGTCGTTCAAATTGCCCGGAGGAGATTGCTTTAGCAACAAGGCCGCTTTCTGACCGAACACAGATTTAAGTTACATTTCTTTTGTATTTTCTTGGAGATTATAAAAGAGAAAAAGAAAAGGAAAAGAAAGATTTTAACGATACCTAAAGAAATTAGGTAGAGATAGACTTAGATCAATTCTTTTTTGAAACAAAAATACATTTTAAATCTAGGTGGCACAATGGGCGGCTGTATCACTCAAAGCGATCTATTCCAGGCAACCTTTGGACGGACAAGAAGTAAGGCAAGGTTTTCACCTTAGGTAGGGTATCTTTACATATAGTTGTTTAAAAAAAAACGGCCAAGTGCGAGTGAGGCTTGCGCGCGCATGAAGGGTTCCTTCCCATTAACTATACAAAATAAAACAAATAACTATACTACATTTGTTTTGTTTGTATTATTTGTTGTTATAGCTGCTACAGAAATAAATAATATGTGAAAACTTCAACTGTCTAGCAATTACAGTTCATGAGATATGAGATACAACCGGACATACAGACAGCAGAGTCTCAGTAATAGGGTTCCGATTTACCCTTTGGATAAGGAATCCTAAAAAAGAACAGAGCTGAGGCAAAGTCGTTGGTCGTACTTTAGTTGTAGAATAGGTGCCCTGGAAGTTTGTTCGTTAAAAAGTAATAGACGAGGTAAAACACCTAATTCAAATCTTGTCGGCACTCGGCAGGCGAAAGTCCAGGCACGGACACCAAATATTTTAACATTCACCTCTCTCGGGGCGAATTTTAAAATGTCTTTAAAATTTGAATTGATGATGATGACACGTAGCTCCTGGTTAGGGTTGTCGGAAGCAGAGATTTTAAACGCTGTGGTTTATGGACTTTTTCTTGATGGAGTCGACATGATGACCAAACTTTTTAAACTTAAACGATTTCCTTCCATCATTATTATTATAAACACGGGTCTAGATCGCATTGTAGATAATCATTGTTATTAATTATGTCGATGGTTCTCGATGTTTCGGCAAACGGGTCACACCGGCCGTGGTCGCGAGAAGACTCAACCCAACAAGAGAAGAGAAGTTACATACTAGGTAGGTAAGTAGGTTATTTTTATTATTTACACAACATACCTACAAATACAAAAACAATTAAAATGGTGAAAAAACAAACAAACAATAAAACCAAAACTTAAATCTAAAAAGAAAAAAACTTAGGTAAGTAGGTAATTATTTATTATTATTTCAAACTAATAATATTATAAATCTGACAGTTTTTTGTATATTAATTTTGTTTTCATAGTTTAGGTAATAGGGAGTAACATAACATAAACATAAAGAACGTATACTTTTGATCCTGGTAATTGCAAGAGATCGGAAAACCGGGGGTGTAGCTAGTTCAAACTAAAATATTGAAAAATTGCCCAACCCTAATAATTCTTCGAGAAAAATGTAACACAAAAACTAAATTAAAACGACCAAAATAGTGAAAACGATACCAAACAACATACAAAATTGAATTTCGCTTTCCCGTAGCTGTTTTAAATATTTCGGGGTAGAGGAAAGCAAGCAAAATGTAATAAATATTTGTTTTTGTTCAACCTTATTTAAAATACGGTAAAGAGTAAATTGTTAATCGTTTTTTTAATGAAATTGTGCAATTGTAGGCCCACAGGAAATTATATTAAAAACTAGCTGTGTCCCGCGTGTCCCCCGCGGAAGTCCCGATCTCGTGGGAATTTCAAAAAGCCCTTTCTTTCGTGTCATCGTGTATGCAAGGCCTAAAAGAGGAAAGTCTACCTACTCTTTTCTCCATACAAACTTTACAGACGTAGTCGACTGTTTCCTCTCTGGATAAAGATATTAGAAAAAATATGTTTATGCCATAAGACCTATATCAGCCATAACCATGCCAGTACGTTTTGTTTTGTTTAAAAAATAAATAAATAAATAATAAATTCTGTGAACAACACATAACGCCATCTAGCCCCGTGGTAAGCGACTAAGCTTGTGTTACGGTGACTAGACAACGGATATAATACTTATATTTATTTTTCTTTTGTAAATACACACATATTATACATAGAGGGACACCCAGACCAGACACAAATATTTATTTTAAAAGCATAAACTGCATTGAAGTCGCGCTTTCGCACGACGCGCCACAGAGGTTTTTTTTTTTCATATTCTATTTTTTCTAAATTTTATTACTAATTAGAAAAAAACGTAGACGCATGGTCACTGCAGATATAGGTTTTCTGGCTCTAATGTCTTCATGCAGGGAGGAAACAGTCGACTACGTTTGTATGGAGAACGAGTAGGTAAACTTTCCTCTAAAAAATCTGGGATAGTTTCGTAGTAAATGCTACGCCGTAGCATCACAGGCTCTGTAGCACCTTCTACAGGACGTTGAACGAAATAAACTAATGGAAAAATCAAATATGGACGTTATTTGTCGGAGGTCGGAGATAAGGTATGCAAATAGATTTGGTAATATTTTAACGGCCGGCCGCTTGCCTGACGCCGACTCTTTTAGGAACCACACAGTTTATCCGCCACCGCACGGGAAGAACATAAGGTATGCTAGTCTTCCTCAGATCTCATAGTCGCCTTTTACGACACCCACGGAAGGAGATGGGGTAACCTTATTCTGTGCTGAGGCTACACGGCAATATCGGTGTATTTCGGTGTTATTCCGGGTCTCCGTCTATCTATATTTCAAGTTTCATTGCAATTGTTTTAGTAGTTTTTGTACAAAAACACGTACGTACACATATTCACACCAGCTTTCATCTTTATGATAGTAGTAGTATAGTAGGATATTTCCTGTGGATATTTCCAACAAATAAGGTTTCTCTAACAAAGGTTACCCTTTCTACATAGATAGGGATGTACGTACAGTTGGTAACAAAAGTAGTTATCCACTGTAGAGAAAAAGCCTTAGATATAAATTATTTCGGTTTTTTTGCAGGGACTATAATCTTCTTATTAAAAACCATAGTAAATATTAAATATTAGGAACTGAATTAAACTAAAATAAATAAAAAAATACTTGCTATTAATAAAATAAAGCTAAACTAAATCAGCTAAACAGTTAGCCCTATTAATGAACGTGGAGTAAAGTCGGAGTAATTTTACGACTTTTTGATGTCAACTTTTAAAGTTCTTGTCACGGAAAAAGACTACGCATGTTCTTACTATTCCGACCTTACTCCACGTTTATTAATAAGGCTATAGAGGCACGAACACTCGCACTGAAAGCGAGAGACGTGAGTTTGATTCACGTCACATACAATTTTATGAATATGTTGGTACCTATTTTTCCTTTAAAATATTACTAGAAGTAAGGACTTTTGTTACCTGAGTGTACCTAATATTATATTATAATACCAATTTCAAGTTACCCGTACCTAATCAAATGTGATTTTAGTCTCTAAGGAGTACTCTAACAAATGTCAATTTAACTAAATTGAGTGACTGACAGACCCTCGAGATTATGTAGCGTCTATTTTGCATGCAAATAATAGCTCGCTAAAGAGGTAGGTACTTATGTACTTCCATTACCTACCTAGACAAGACTTGTATGCTTCTAGTACGCAACCACAAGCAGAAGCGCCTCGCCCGGTATTATTATCTACATCTACACTAATATTATAAAAAGGAAAGATTTGTATTTGTGTGTGTGTGTGTGTGTCTGTATGTTTGTAATGAATTAACTCAAAAACTACTGGACCGATTTCAAAAAATCTTTTACCAAAAGAAAGCTACATTATCGAGGACTAACATATACTTTTGATCCCTATATTCCCACGGGATCAGGACTTACGCAGGTGAAACCGCGCGACGCAGCTTAGTATCTATAATCTACACATAAGTAGGTACTTATACTTATGTACTTATACTATACACTAATTTTATACAGAGGAAATATTTATTTGTTTGTTTGTACCAAATAGGCTCCAAAACTACTGGACCGATTTGAAAATTCTTTTACCAATAGCCTATTTTTGATTCCGATAATTCCACGGGATCGGGACTTATGCAGGTCAAACCGCGGGCGCAGCTAGTATGCTATGCGTTAGTATTAATATTATATTAGACTCAGACTAGATTAGATACCTAGATTTCTATTTTACAGTAAATATACCACTCAACTTAAAAAAAAAGTATTTGTTTTTAAGAAATAGCTACCATTATTGGAACATTGCATAATTTGTGAAGCAAGGTAGGTAGATACCTACTTCAATCTTTATATAAATTTGTTTACAAAATAAAATTCCATCCCAGATTGACAGACAGTGTTTAATATTAAAGACATCATTATTTCGAGCAAAGTAAGAATGAACAAAATACCGTGGACCCTGAGGTATTGTCATGCATAAAATATTAAGGTAAACTCCATACATTTCCAATGAGATGCAATTAAAACATTGAGGCAGCTTAATAGAGGCGACAACGCGAATAATTCGGCGAATATTGCGGCATTTTGTGGACCATGGTCATTAACTGTGGAGTTTGTACAGTTATATTAATCACCTATTATGGAATATAGAATCGTAGTTGGCCAATACTATTGTAACCTAGTTGAAACATCGAGCTAAATGCGCAGTGCGCTAAATGTAAATGTGTATGAATTTAAATAGTTTATTACATTATACTTGTTATTTAAAATCCACAGTAGACGAAGTCGTCAATAATCGTATCGTATTGCAAACTTTATTAAATAAATATAAAATATAAATAAATAAATATTGCACGACGTTAGACACAGTGCAATCTAGCCCCAAACTAAGCACTAGGCTTGTACTATGGGTACTAGACAACGGATATACTACATATTATACTTTTTTTTTTGTTGTAAATACATACCTAAGCATAGAAAACACTGAATATCCCATGTCTTCGGACCGTGGTAAGTCCTAGGACATGTTGGTTTCCTCACGATGTTTTTTCTTCACCGTAAGAGTTATTAGCGCACATACCTTTTTCTTAAAGAAAAAGACATTGGTGCGCGGTCGGTTTGGATTCGAACCCACGACTCTCAGAATGAAAGCCGGGGTATCTACCACTAGACCAACACCGCTATTGCAGTGTAGGTGCCTAAATGTCTTCTAGTAAAGGTTGATTGTATTAAATGTAATTGATTGGGTTAAGCAATGTAAGAAGAATGACTGGGGATTGGTTATTGACACATTAATTCGTTTTACAAGCTAGGTAGATGAAGCCCCTCTCTTTTATATTACTAAGTAGGCTTGGATGATTCGGAGGTGCACGGGTGCAAGTATTTATGCTTAAAAATAAATATTTGTTTCCGGTTTGGGTGTTTTCTATGTATCATATGTATGTATTTACAAAACAAAAAGTATAATATGTAGTCTAGTGCTTAGTTTGGGGCTAGTTTGCGCTGTGTGTAACGTTGTGCATTATTTATTATTTATTTATTCATTACACAAAGTATTTGTTTGTTCAAAATCATTATTTACCTATCCCTTTTATACAGGCGGTAAAATGGAATATGTTTACCGCATTATAATTGAATGTAACCGGAACTAGCCTTTGTGAACACGATTATTGGATACGTATGTGATGGATTTATAACAAGTGGGTGCACTACAGAGAGATCTAGGAGAGCCCATGAGTGCTACATGTGGCCATTTTGTTGTACAAATTGTTTCAGATTTACTCAGTTAACTTACTGTAGTTGTATAATTAATTAATTAATTTATTAGGGCTGCCTGCCAGTGTTTTTGGTGTTGCGATCAAAAATGGGAACTGTAATTTTAATACAAAAACTCATTGTGAAAACTCATAAGGGCGACGCCGTAGTTTTCTAGCTATCAACATATCGAGGATCATGGTAAATGGTTCAGTAATACATACCTATATAGGTACCTGCTGCGTAAAGATGAAACATACATACTCACAAACTTTTACATATTTGTATCATTATTAAAATTTCTCAACCTCATAGAGTTCGATTGAATGACGGACGTTGATGTGTGTGACGTTGATTGATAAATATGTCAATACGTTTTGACTTACAAAAAAAACTACATTGAATTTCTAAAAATATAGTTTTTCTAGTATACTTTTTAAAAATCACTTTATAAATGTTTACGTAGTAAAATAATGTTAAGATTTCTTTCATCAAATTCAGCTATTACACTGTTGAAAGCCTTAGTCAGAAGCTATGCCGACAAAGCCGCGGCAAAGAAGCCAGCCGCTTCACCTGCAAAAGCAGTAGATTCAAGAAGAGTGTTTCAAGTCTACCGATATGGAGGCAATCTAACCAGCGCACAGCCGTTCATGCAAAGCTACGATTTGGACGTGAATTCTTGCGGGAAAATGGTTCTTGACGCAATGATTAAACTAAAGGATATGGACCCAACTTTAACGTTTAGAAGATCATGTCGCGAAGGGATTTGTGGTTCATGCGGCATCTGCTTACAGGGCAAAAACTGCCTGGCTTGTATTACTGAAATACCTAATGCAAAAACAATAACAATCCACCCCTTGCCCCACATGTACGTCATTCGGGATCTAGTAGTCGATATGACTCATTTCTTTAACGGGTACGATTCTATTCGCCCGTATTTGGTTAAAAGTGGCTTGCGGGTGGGTGCACATCAGCTTGCGCAGAGTAATAATGATTGGGTGAAGATGGTTGGGTTGTATGAATGTGTGTTATGTGCCTGTTGCTCCACATCTTGCCCTAGTTATTGGTGGAATGGTAGAAGATTCCTCGGACCAGCTGCTTTGTTACACGCCTATCGGTGGGTAATTGATTCTAGAGACGAAGACACGGTCCATCGTTTGAAAGAACTCCGAGACGACTTTAAAGCATACCGTTGTCACACGATAATGAACTGTGTGTTGGCTTGTCCTAAGGAATTGAATCCAGCGTTCGCGATTGCGAAATTGAAGAGGCTTATCGCTGGAGTTGATAAGAAGCCTTCGCCAGAAATGAATCCTATGTTGCATGGTTCTGGTGGTGGAGGGTCAAGCAGCCAAGGGCTCGGTAGTTGTGTCAAGTAGAGTTTTGAGACGTTGTTTTTATATCTCAGTGTTTGTATTAATATAATGGAAGTTATATTGAGAGATTCAGTTTTATTGCTAACCTGCACCTAAATTACCTCGGCGTCAATGACACGAACATGCGATCTACATGGCACCCCATGATAAGGAAAGCCAAACCCGTGTACTGTATAAGGCGAGGAAAAAGACTGCAAATATTATTTAGAAAACAGGGTATTTACCGTGTTTTAATTTGTTTTAGGAGCTCGATATTTTGTCAGTTATTTGAATTGGGCTTGTTCACGAGACTGCTGTTCGGAGATTGCGGCTCGTATCGGACTAGCTTTTACGTGCGTCTGCTGCTGCGTCGTTTTCGACCCCTATTCTCGTATTGTGGGTGTAACAATATGTGTAGTAAAACAACCATGTTAATTTACAATTGTAGACCTGCGTACGTTCTAATAAACGCCGTTTTTAGGGTTCCGTACCTTAAAAGGTAAAAAAATGAAACCTTATAGTATCACTTTCTTGTCCATCTGTCCCTGTGTCACCAGCGATTTTATGCAGAAAGGGTGGACCGTGCAAGTTCATATTTAAACCAAATATTTGTTTATGTGTTATGAAAAGTGATAACGAAATTTAAACACAAAATTAATGAAGCATTTCTATGTATGATTCCAATGTAACTTACAAGAGAAAAGAAAGATTAATAGTTCTACCGGAACGCGATCATCAATTTTGCTTACTAAGTCAATTACCTTCATCCATACCCTGGCTAAAGCTGAGTGCAGACTGCGAAATTTATGTCACTCAGATAATCCAGTGGATTTTCTTGTAGTTTGATCGAGTCGACTTATAAGAGCTATGTGGATTTCCAATTTTCCATCTGCCGATAGTTTTTTAACCGACTCCAACGATAGGAGGAATTATGTTGTTTTGGCTAGGCTTAATTGAGGTGGTTATTTTTGCATTTGAATAATAGTAGGTAATATCCTTTCTCGTCCAATCTCCTTTCTCCTATAAAAATTTGGTCACGATCAGGGTAGAATTGAAGTACATCTCCTGTTCTATCGACACTATATCGAGACACGATTGTGAGAGTAGACTTAAGACCCTGATGTGGATTTTAGGAGTGATGAGCAGAATAGCTTCTCACAATGCAGTAAATAGCTCACTTTTACTAGTATACATAATCACATGTGGATTTTGTTGGCAAAGTGTCGCCCGATGTAAAGAACAAGTATGTGGTGCTGTTGTAGGATTTAAGAGATAGTTTTCTTCAGGAATTTGGGTAGCAGAGTGGAAACCTGTAAAGAAACTGCTTTCGTCAGAACTATATTATCCTTTCTTAACAAGACAAGAGATTTTTAAGGAGTTCATCGCTCCTGCCTTTTTATAAGAATGCTAACTACGTCCGCGGTTAGGTTAGGGCCTCGTAAGTCCCGATCCCGTGGGAATTTCGAAAAACCCTTTCTTATCGGATGCCTCCATCATATAAAGAACACACTCTCCAAATTTCAGCCCTCTACTATTAGCGTAACTAGCACTGCAGTGGTTTTTAACCCCCGACGGAAAAAGAGGGGTGTTATAAGTTTGACGTGTCTGTCTGTCTGTCTGTCTGTCTGTGTATCTGTCTGTGGCATCGTAGCTCACGAACGGATGAACCGATTTGAATGTAGTTTTTTTTACACGCGTAAGTCCTGATCCCGGGAGAATTTCGGGATAAAAAGAAGTCTATGTGTGAATCCAAGCTATATTTCAGCATGTTTCAAGTTTTATCGCAATCGGTTCAGTAGTTTTTGCTAGTAGGAGTAACAAAGTCACCTACAAACTTCCATATGTACATACTTGCAAGATTTCGTGTTTTAAAATAGGAATAGGATAGGATAAGGCGACTTTTTTCTGCTTCATAACCGCATTTTCACTCAAAAACTAAACTTAGAAACTAAACCTAACGTGAATTTAAGGTCATACTTGTATATCACTCACTATTGTTCAAAGAACTCAAGGTATACTGCAAGGTATACTATGCACCATTAGGTATTCCTGAATTCCCCAAAGATATTAGTGCATTAAAATGGTATACATTTTAAGTTTAATGACCTATTGTCTAGACATAGATAAAAATATATCTTTAGTAGGAGCTAATAACCTACGTGAACTTTCATCTAAAATTAGAAGAATTCTTAGAATAGTAAAGCCAATAATAAACGTACTTGGAAAAAATATGTTCTGGTCGCCGTCTTACGTAGCTATTGTTAGTAAGCGTTCTAGATTTTAGATTGTATCGCCGTTTAACTTAATATGGTGAGATAGTGATTTTTTAATACGCTCATCCCCGTCCTTCTTCGTGCCCTTATTCCAAACTTGCTGTGCTCCGCGGTTTCACCCGGATAAATACCGATCCTGCGGGATTTACGGGCTCAAAGTAGCCTATATCCTTCTTCAAGGTCCTATCTATCTCTATACCAAAATTCACCAAAATCGGTACAGCGGTACATGCGTGAAAGCGTTACCGACAGATAGACAGACATAGTTACTTTTGCATGTCTGATTTTAATTGGATTGGATTATTAAGGCTTACAATAGGAAAGTTAACTTACGTATTGTAAGATTAAAGATTACAATAGGTAAATTAATACTTTTGTCAATATGTTTACGGCCGGCCGACATCACCTCTCCTTATTTCCAAGTAGTTTTCCCGCCACCACGCTGGTCGAACTCCAAGTTTGCTATTCTCCACCAGATTCCTTAATCGCCACCTAATCTATCAGCAAGCAAACTGAAGTAAAGGCGACAATATTATAGTATACAATACTCATTTTATTGTTTGTTTAAATTTCTATTTCATCCGAGACAATTAAGCCGTTTCAGATTTCTCACGTTTTCATTTACCCTTCTGTAAACAGCAATAAGCTTTGGCAAATAGTTTTATACGGTTTACTGAGTGAGTTCAATTTGAAGGTAGTTCTATTATTATATTATAGGTACTTCCTGGAGGGTTACTGTAGTACTATTATTTATTCTGTGCTGCGGTTCGTTTCAATACGACATCGATACGATAATACGATGATTCTACTGTCACATTCTGATAGTAGGGTGACAGTAGAACCATCGTATTATCGTATCGTTGTCGTATCGAAACGAACCGAAGTAACCCTCCTGGGTAGAAATTAAAGACATTTTCGGTTTATCCAACTTCGCGAAACAGAAGAAAAATCTATTCTTCCTGGGTGTCAGTCGTCTAGAGTCGTTGGTTTCAACCTTAACAGTTGATATGGCATCAGAAGGTTTTAGAAGAAAGACAGCATAGCCACTGAGGTAACGCTACATGTGTAATACTAGGTATTAAATAATAATTATCTCACTGATTATATTTCACAATGGCCTAGCCATGGCAGGAACGCCAAGGAAGCTCCTTTACTTTTTAAGTTCGATGCGTCATCGGGAGGGTACTGCCGAAAGACTGGTGTTGTGGTTCCTTCCGTAGCCACAACATATGCCGAGGCAGATAAGATCCATTGGTCCAAGGAGATCAGATCCTTGGACCGAGGCCTTGGATCAGACCGTTGCGGTCGTTGTAAGCAGCAAACGTATTTTTTTAATTTTAAACGCAACTATTTATTTTTACCACTTGCGCCATTTTGTGATACACCTACTGGCCCAAGTGATAAAAAATAAATGCTAACGTTGCTGTCACAGATTTTTTTTAGGGTTCCGTACCCAATTATAGTGATGGTACCTATGGAACCCTTTGCGCGCGAGTCTGACTCACGCTCAAACGTTTTTTCATAATTTCCAATACTAAAGTAAGTTGTGAACAGTGCTTTACGTCTACATTCCCTTGACCTTGAGTGGGAATCAGGACGATCGTAACATTATCGAAAATGTGTAGCTATCCATCAAGTTCTCTCTGCTTCGATCAATCATGTTTTATGATCAATCGAGTGTACGTGGTTGTGATCGGTATGATTACAGTTTACACCGTGCCGTTTACATTATAAGATTGTGATTTTTACACTTTGTTAAATGACTAGACTTTTACACTAAAAGTCCTAAATTAGACTAGATCGCTATATCTATTACTAATGTTAGAAAGAGGAAGTTATTAGTAGATAAAATAATAATCAGCCCGAAAGCAGAAATGCTCGTAGGATGGACACCTCACGTCAGTTATGAGTTGGTTCGCTCTCTGGCATACCAGTGATGACTTAAAATCCAGGGAAGTCTCTCCATCCTTCAGCCTCGCACGTCCCTGTTTGCTCCCTTGCTGTAATTTAGTCAGCTGATTAAGGTGGGTTCGATTCCCGCCGGGTGCAAGTATCTATGCTTAAAAATAAATATTTGTGTCTGGTCTGGGTGTCCCTCTATGTATAATATGTATGTATTTACAAAATAATAATAAATTTATGTAGTTTATCCGTTGTCTAGTCACCGTAACACAAGCTTAGTAGCTTACCACGGGGCTAGATGGCGCTATGTGTTGTTGACAGAATTTATTTATATATTATTTATTTACTATAAAGAATAAGAATAAGTGGTGAAGAAATAAGTGCGTTGTCGGTCCGTGTTCAAACACACGACCCTCGGAATAAAACTCGAGATATGTACCACTAGTCCAACATCGCTCTTTTTAGGGTTCCGCAGTATCGGAACGCACTATCCGAAAAGAAGCCTTTTATAACTCATTGGGGTTTATTTTAAACAACACAAGGTAAATAAAAACGTAGGTAGAGTACATAAAAAAATAAGTACTTACCTAATTTTATTAGCTCAGACACAATTTCCCAGCAAAGAACTAAAACTGCACAAGATTATTATTTCCGCCCGAGTAAAAACAGAAATGGCCGTCACAAAATTATAAGAGTAAAAAAGCATAAAAATATTCACTCATCAACCAGCATCTGCTTTTAAAGCACCCTTGTTACAGCTTTATAATAGCTCAGTAGTCGTAAAATGGGTCCTTCGGGTCATAAAATAGGTCCTTCGAGCCTTAAAAAAGAGGATCAAGGGGTTTTTATTGGGGATCGAAATTCTTCCGAGCTGCTTCTTTGATAACGGAAGCGTCGGGTTTAATTTACTGTTTTCCTTGCGGGGTTTGGTTGGTTATGCTTTTGGTGACACTGAATTATATTTATAGTAATTTCGTGGGTAATTTTTTGTTGGTTTTCGATTGCATATTGACAAATCAACTCAAGTCTGAGACAATCTGGGAGTGTCACTTTGGCACGTGGTAGCTATCCTTAGAGAACAGAACTAGCTTTGGGGACACGATCTGTCTAAAACAGATCTCTGACGGTTGCTCCTGGGTGTGGCCTGACGGTACAGCAGACCCCTAACTTTATACCCTTGCTGGTCACAGTTGGGGACGCTATACACATATTTGCGTAGGTTTAGTGAACTGGGTCCCGTTGACTTATCAACTTCTTCTTCTTCATGTCGATGGCACTTACGAGATCTTTGGCGTTTTTATTGGCTGACATCAGATAAGCTAACGTAGGTACAGCTATTAGGGCTGGAGGGGCATCCAAGGATATGCTGCAAAGTTTATTCGGGAGCTCCACGGTACACTGAGCTGAGGCCGACTTATCAACTAAAATTTACAAAGTGAAGCTAAAAATTCTTATGCATGTAAAACTGCGGTACTTAGCTAGTATCAAATCTGTTTTGCGTCCGTCACTTAGTCCTGTTTGGTGGTAAATAAGCTATCACTTAGTAGAAAGAAGGCTTTAGCTGCCGACCTAAGTATGATCGCTAAGCAGACTTGTCCTATGCTTTATAAGCCGAGGCAGCCACGGCAACCGGGGCACAAATCATTCTACTCCAGTCTCTTACAAAAAAAGTAAAGATCTGTTGAGGACCTTCGGAGTGATGAAGTCTAAATACAGTAAATTGCTAAGTTTTCGACTTCTACCTGTAGAATATGCCCTTTATCTGCTCACCCGAATACCCCTTGTTATTTTTAAGGTGGTTATGTAATACCTTCCAGGCAATTAATTACTTACCTTTTAGATCCTTTCCACAAAGTGTTCGCCGAACTATACTAGTTCATTCCTATATGCACATTATATTACAAACACGAAGCTACACACAGCGCAATCTAGCCCCAAACTGAGCACTAGGCTTGTTCTTACTATGGGTAAGTACTAGACAACGTTTTTTTTTTTGGAAATACATACATAGAAAACACCTAGACCCAGAATCAAATATTTATTTTTAAGCATAAATGCTTGCACCCGGCGGGAATCGAACTCGCAACCAAATACTCCATTGCAGTCGGGCCTTCGCTCAACGCGCCACAGTGGCCGGCAGAGGCCATATGCTACTTACTATGTTCACGTTGCCAAGGCTACGTAATGGGATCGCTCCAAGACTTTGGTTGAAAATTCTCCTCCGGCTTCTCTCTGCACCGTGGTTATAAACAAAGAATGTCCCTGCATTCCTCAACCGATTGAATAATTCAACTACGATCCCACCTGTCTTCGCAGCTTTTATCGTAACTCAACCTTTCGGGTAGAGCCTCCTTGACCCGACCGATGTCTCATAAATCGCTTAAACTTTGCTGCCTGGATTGGCTACTTTTAATCGACCGACTATTCGGCGTAAGGAGAGTCATGTGTGTTTGCTCACGCACGCACGATTTCCGTACAAATTTTCCCGCGTGCGTGAGGAATTTGTATCGAAATACACACGCATTCGGTATTAATAAATGCCACATTATTACATTTTTTAACTGATGTTAAGTCCTTTATGTTATTTTGGACGGTATTTTTTGTTCACCGTGGTTTTAATGATGTTATTCTGTTTGTAATAAAAATTAACACGTAGTCTCTACCATCATTCTAAGTAGAAAGTTTTACCGCAATCTGTACAGGAGGTTTAGTTAACCAGAGAAAGAAATATGTGCAATTTGCAAATTGATATGTATCAACAATATTTTCTACTAATTGGACTTTATAGCTTAAGGACTAACTTGGCCGTGTAGCCCCGGCATAGTAGAGTCTCTCCATCCCTGAGGGTATCGTAAAAGGCGAATAAGGCAGACTAACAAAACTTTGAATTCTCCCCGCGTCGTAGCGGATAAACTGCTTTTTAAACAATCAGGCGGCCGGCCGTAAAAATGTTGACAAATATATTTGCAGAAGATAATGTCAATGATGACTTACCTACTGCGCCGATCCTAAATAATTTAGCGGACCCCGGGCTTCCGAGAGGGATGCAACCGGAGCGTCGCTCAAATACTTAACTTAATAGCGGTACTAATACTCAACTAAAAGTGTTTCGTCTGTGAGTGTTGAACTTCAAACTAAGAGCACTCTATACAAGTCGGAACTCAAAGGTGTTTTACAAAAGTTTATTGGGATTCTTCTAAAGGCGACGTTAAAAATTAAGATAGCTTTCACTGCCTTTCGATAAGTATAAATAAATAAACATTACAGGACGTTACACACAACGCCATCTAGCACCTAATTGTACTACGGGTACTAGACAACGGATATACTAAATCTATACCGATATTATAAAGAGGTATAACGCCGGCTAGTTACGTGGGAAACAAATGTCTTGCTATGGCGCCTCCGCCCGGCCGCAGCAGATTGGGAAGACCCAAGAAGTGCTGGCTTGACGTTGTAAGATCGGATATGCGTGCAAATGGCCTCACTACACGGGATGCCGAAGATCGTGCGAAGTGGAGACGTAAAAGTAGGAAAGCGGACCCCGGGCTCTCGAGAGAGATGCAACCGGGAACAACGCTCGGATGATGATGATGATAACGTTGGTAACATGTGTGTTTGTATGGTATGTATGTATATTTTTGGGTACTAATCTCCGATTTCCGACCGATTTCAAAAATTCTTTAATTATTGAGGAGTAACATAGGCTACTTTTGATCCCGATACTCCCACAGAATCGGGACTTACGCGGGTGAAACTGCGGGACTCTTCTAGTATAATATTTTTTTAGCACATACATACATATGAGATAGGAACCTACCTACATATAGAAAACAACCAGAATCAATTTAAATATTAATAGTCAGCATAAATTCTTATCCCCGTCGGGAATCGAACCGGTAACCTTCTGCATCGCAGTCGGAGGTTCGCCTATATTGCCACAAAAGCCGTCACATCAAGGCATAATTTCATTTATTCGTAACTAGCTGTGCCCAGCGGTTTTACCCGCGTAGCAAAGTAACATTTGCTATTCGAAAAAAAAAAAACACATTTCAAATGATATTTTACAGCCTCTGAACCCATTCTCACTCCCCATTCTCTAGAACGGGGGTTCCCTAACTGGGAGGCGCGCCCCCCAGGGGGGCCGCAGAGATATTTACAGGGGGGCGCGGCGCGGGCCACCTGCGTAGTTAAGTATAAAAACCTGCGATCACTGAGAGAATGCATTCCAGACGGCTCGATACGACCGATGAAATTATTTAAAATTGACGCCTGTCAAGAACATCATATTGTTTCCTCAGTCGGCCAATATCAGCCTCTAGACTGGCCTCGCGGTCACCTCACGGGCGCTATCAATGGTATTTGGTACAACTTATCAAATACCTTTTGTATGACTGAAAAAGTAATGAGCAATAAAAATACTTATTTTGAACACTTTTTTATCTGACCTGATAATCTGGACTGGAGGACGGGGAGGCCCGGATTTTGTTTTATGGTCGAAAGGGGGCGCGTCTCAAATAAGTTAGGGAATCCCTGCTCTAGACAATCTATAATATCTTTAAATTGCTTTCTCCAGACTGACTAATGGAACAAAGCACAGCCTAAACCGCTTATAGTAGAGAACTAAAATTTGGAGTGCATATAATGTACCTATTCGATCGACAACGCTTTTCGAGTTACTAATGGACCGGGACTTACGTGAGCTTTACTGTCCCTTTGCATACAAAGGTTGCCTGGATTAAATCGCTTTTATCGATAAAATCGCCCATTTGTGCAATGTTTTAGTTTTAAGCTTCCACAGCTACAGCTTCCTGTGTATTTGTTTTTCGAGTGATATAGGGGGAATACGCAATAAAACGGACGTGCTTGGAAACGGACACTATCGAAAATATTTTTTGTTTTTTTGGGGTTAGACTTGTGACCCTGTGACCATAGTCCCTTGTCTATGGTCGTCAACGGTGCCAACACCCAAAAAAACCTAAAACATTTTCGATCAAAAACTTAAGAAATCGATAGTGTCCGTTTCAAAACACGCCCGTTTCATTGCGGATTCCCCCTAAGTATACTAATTGTAATTGTTTGTTGTGCAAATAAAGCATTCATTCTTACGCGAGTAAAACCACGGGGCACAGCTAGCAATACCTAAAATAACATGACCAGCTCGATTGCCTACCATTCACGGCAGCTGTAAACCGTCGAAACGTTCGTAAAGTACGTTCTCAGTTATTGGGGTATTATTGTTTTTATTACAATACCGGCCAGGATTGGCCGTAAGATATAATTAACGATGTTATAAGCCTATCGGGGAACGTGGCTGTGTTACGTGACTCAAATATGAGAGGTGAGGAGTGAAGATTATTAAATTAAAGGGAAAAAGAGTAATCATCTGAGAATTTAGATAGATAGAGATAATTCATTTCTGTATTCTGTATATAACTCAGCAAATAAAATTATTACAATAAAGAATATTTATTTCGTAAACAAACACAAATAAAATAATAAATAAACATAATAATACATACAAAAGAAATCTAAAAACTACAACAATAAACACACACAAAAAAAACAATAAAGAGAAAAATACATTATAGTATAAGGTGTAGATTTACTTTGTTGTTAAAGTTTTCACTACAATACTAAATATTAATCGATTTTACACGAATTTCGAATTGAATCCGCAGACAATCCATAAAAATAGACTAACTTCGAATCCACAGAGTTAAATTCAAACAATATCGTTCGTTCGCCATAGTAATTTAGAAATCGTTTATTGTCATAATCCCCACTTTCCGCAAGGGATTATGACAATTTTCAAAAACAAATTAATTACCAAAACTATACCTACAGTAGGAAATACACGAAAGATAAAAAATGATAAAACGATTTTTTATTAAAATATAGTAAACTCCGAGCTTTTTTTTCTCTCTGCCTGATAACCAGATACTGAACAATCAACATTGCCGATATAATACAATAAGCATCGAGGTCATCTATTTATTTAATTGTAAGCACTCCAAGGACAATTCAGTTGCATTTTATGGCATTTTAAGTAAGATCGAAAATATATTTCGGAAGCCCAAGATAGGAGTGAATTGAACAGTGGCTGATAATCTGCATAAAAGTGATCGGTTGGTTAAAAGGGTTCATTCCATTCTCTTTCTCCATACAAACGTAGTTTACGTTTTCCTCCCTGGATAAAGACATTAGAGCAAATATGTCTATGCCATAAAACCTATATCTGTCATGTCTTGTCAATGTACGAACCTTTTTTTTTTCTAATTAAAATAATAATAAGAAATAAAAAAAATAAAAAATGAAAAAAATAATTCGGAAGATGAATAGTCACGCCAGATATAAGTTTTATGGCACAAACAGCTCTAATGTCTTTATCCAGGGAGGAAAACGTAAACTACGTTTGTATGGAGAAAGAGAATGGAATAAACGCCCTTAACTCTATACCGCTAAAGAATTAACGAATTATTATAAATCTCAATGTAGAGAAAGTACGGTGTCATCAACTTGGTATTTCATATCTTCGTGGTTGTCAGTAATCTAGACTAGATATCTAGATTACTGACAACCACGGTACGGTTATAATTTTCCAGCATTATGTGGTAGGTATACTTACTCATATGTGTATAGTAATACTGCTGAAGTTGTGGAAAAATATCGGACGTGATTGTATGTTCCTTCTTAAGTTCTTATACATACTAACTTTACTTTTAGTTTTACTGTGTGTTACCGCAACTAGCCCTATTAACTGGGCCTTTTTGCGTGACTTTAAGCCGTAGGTTTCCTCACAATGTTTTCCTTCACTGTAAGAGCGATGCGTAATCAGTAGGTCTGAGAATCGGCTACTATCTATAATTTATAAGGCAAAACAACGTTTGCCGGGTCAGCTAGTAATAATATAATATCCTTCTGATACATACTTTGCTATCTAATGTATTTATTTATTTATTTATTTATTTATTTGACGGCGCCGCCGATGTAAAGCATCAGGTTGATGGACTGTCACAGTCATCAGTCAACCTAGCGAAGCGTCATCGTCGATGGTTGTTCGGGGCTGCCATCTTGTCATTCTGTGATCGAGACGGAGGCCGTGCACCACGTACTTGACGAATCGCTTTGTATTTCCGCCATCACGTCTTTCCTAACATAATTGAGTTGATTCCTACTTAGTAACCATTATAAATTAAGCGATGTAATAGTTATTTTGTGAATAGAGACACCCATTGTTAATAAAACTACGATGATTGTAAATGGACACCATTATTTTATATCCCGCGCCCATCTACCTACTTAGATCTACTGTATGAGTTCTGATGAAGGCCATCCAAGGCCATCCTGGCTCTTCATATTTATTTATTTATTTATTTATTTATTTATTTATTTATTTATTTATTTAACAAAATCCACAGCTCTTAATGCTAGTAATACAAAAAAAAAAATTAATCTTACAGCCAATAAAGGATTTACATTTTTTATATTGTGTTGTTTAAATTGACTGACGCGAGTTGTATCATTCATTAGTATTAGAGACTAAAATATTATATTACTAATGCGAAAACCAGGAGTGCTTTTATGTAGATTAAACACATTCACTTAAAAATATATAAAAATATAAGTATATAGTAATAATGATATGGAAATGGGTGTGTATGGGGCCCACTAAGATCGTTGGGCCCAAGCCAACCTCACCTGCTAGCCGGTGCACCTGCTGAAAAACGGACGAGGCTCTGGCGCAGACTTTCCCTTCGGGGTTGGGAGGTCAGACGGCAGTCGCTCCCGTGAAAGTCGAAATTTGCCAAATCTTTATGGAAAGTAGTAAAAGAGTTTATGGCCACAGGGATAGGGCGCCGCCGCATAACGGCGCGCAGGAGTTTCGCCCGACTCCTGTGGCAAGTGGACTAGGGCTACCGTGCCACGGGCGGGCACGATTAAAGACGCGAGCCCCGAAACTCCGCTTCGCAACGTGGAACATTGGCACGCTAACCGGACGCGCGAGGGAGCTAGCCGACGTACTTTCCAGGCGGAAGGTGGCCGTGGCGTTCCTGCAGGAGACTCGATGGAAAGGCAGCAGATCCCGGCTCATTGGGAATGGCTACAAGCTGATCTACACGGGTGCACCTGGTGGAGAGAACGGGGTGGCTGTGGTGCTCGCTGAGGGGTTGCATGACGATATCTTGGAGGTGAATCGCTTTAGCGACCGACTTATGTGCGTGAAGGTGCTTATTGGGGGGGTTCCTACTCACCTAGTACGCGCCACAGGTCGGTTGTAGCGACGCTGATAAGAGGTCGTTTTGGGATAAACTCGGCGAGGTACTTGGGGCAATCCCGTTGTCGCAGGGAATCGTTTTGGGTGGTGACCTGAACGGTCATGTGGGTGAGATGGGGGTGGAATTTGAACGTGTTCATGGAGGCTTCGGGTATGGCAGTCGGAATGCGGAAGGGGAAGAAATTCTGCGTACGTGTGCCACTGCCGACCTGGCACTCGTGAACACTTATTTCAAAAAGAAGCCCGACCACTTGATCACCTACAGGAGCGGGGGGCGCGCTACCCAAATCGATTTTCTAATCACTAGGAGACACCACATCGGCAACGTGGCCAACTGCAAAGTCATACCCGGTGAGAGTCTCACTGCCCAACACCGTATCCTTGTCATGGATCTCTGTGTAAAGACCAAAGACAAACGACCGGAACCATGTCAGCGCCGAATCAGATGGTGGAGGCTTGATGAAGTCAAGTCCCAGATGCTCGCCTCAGCAATCGGCGACAAATGTGCCAATGCTGAAGGCGAATCGGTGCAGGAACACTGGGACCGGATTCAGGTGTCTATCGCTGATTCGGCGCGGTCGGTCCTCGGTATGTCTAAGGGAGGACGCAAGTGTGACAAGGAAACTTGGTGGTGGAACGACACAGTCCAGAGGGAGACTAGGGTGAAGAAAGCCCTCTTTAAAAAGTGGCAAGCGTCCAACTCTCCTGAAGATCGCGACGCGTACAGGTCTGCCAAACGTGCCACAAAGAGAGCAGTAGCCAGAGCCAGACGGGACCACTTACAGCCACTGTACGATAAGTTGGAAACGTCTGAGGGGCAGAAGCTTATTTATAAGTTGGCACGTTCTAGGATCAAAGCGGCACAGGATATATCCAAGTGCCGCTGTGTAAAAGATCCTAATGGTAACCTGCTATGCGAGGACCTCGCGGTGAAGGAGAGGTGGCGCTCTTATTTCCACGAACTGCTCAATAAGCAGTATAAAGAGGTGCAGCCACCAGAACTCCCTCCGAATCTAGGACTTGTGCCACTGATTACGCCTGAGGAGGTGCGCAAGGCTCTTCGCTGCATGAAGAATCGGAAAGCTGTCGGCGCCGATGGAGTCCCCATCGAAGTATGGAAGGCTATGGGTTCTCGTGGTGTGGGCATCTTAACCAACCTTTTTAACCGCATACTCGAGACCGGCAGAATCCCCGCCCAATGGAGACTGAGTGTTATCACTCCAGTGTTCAAGGGCAAGGGATCTGTGCAGGAGTGTGGAAGTTATCGTGGTATAAAGGTCATGTCCCACACCATGAAGCTCTACGAGCGTATAGTTGACTCTCGGATCCGGCAGGAGTGCACTGTCTCGGAGGGCCAGTATGGTTTCCGCCCCGGTCATGGTACCATGGACCCTGTTTTCGCCCTAAGGATCGTTATGGAGAAATACAGAACGAAGAATACGCCTCTGCATTTTCTGTTCCTGGACTTGCAGAAGGCCTTCGACTGTGTTCCTCGCGTGATGATCTGGTGGGCGCTGCGGTCCAAAGGGGTGCCTGAAACTTATATTGAAACCATCCGGGACATGTACCGAAATTCCGATTCAGTGGTGCGAACTGCTGTTGGTGACACTAAATCTTTTCCCATTACAGTCGGAGTCCACCAAGGATCCGTCCTAAGTCCGTTTCTGTTTAGCGTAATACTGGACGCACTGTCCGTAGTCATCCGAGACGCACACGAGCAGCCCCCGTGGATGCTCATGTATGCTGATGATATTGCGCTAGCGGACTCGGATAAGGGACGGCTTGGAGGGCGTGTAAATGCTTGGAAAGAGTCACTTGAGAACGGCGGTTTGCAACTCAACGTAGCGAAGACCGAATACTTGGCTAGCAATACCACAGATCCCACACCTGTCTGCGTTGACGGTCACATGGTCGAGCGGACAGACCAGTTTAAGTACTTGGGATCTGTGCTTCACGAGTCCGGCGACATCGATTGTGACGTCAAGTCCCGCATTTCGGCAGCTTGGGCCAAGTGGCGAGAGGTAACTGGTGTCATCTGTGACCCGAAAATGCCGGTTAAACTGAAGGGACAGGTCTATAAAACGATCATTAGACCTGTCCTTTTGTATGGTAGTGAGGCGTGGCCATTGCTTGAGCGACATAAGCAGGAGCTGCGTGTCACGGAGATGAAGATGCTGCGCTGGATGTGTGGAGTGACGCGAAAAGACCGCGTCAGAAACTCCCGCATCAGGGGCAGCCTTCATGTCCGAGACATTGCAGACAAACTGCAAGAATGCCGCTTACGGTGGTACGGCCACGTTCTACGAAAACCGGCTAGTTACGTGGGAAACAAATGTCTTGCTATGGCGCCTCCGCCCGGCCGCGGCAGATTGGGAAGACCCAAGAAGTGCTGGCTTGACGTTGTAAGATCGGATATGCGTGCAAATGGCCTCACTACACGGGATGCCGAAGATCGTGCGAAGTGGAGACGTAAAAGTAGGAAAGCGGACCCCGGGCTCTCGAGAGGGATGCAACCGGGAACAACGCTCGGATGATGATGAATAATGATATGGAAATATAAAACGTTTAAGTAGTGAGTAGATATAAACATAAGACAGTTGTAAAGTGTGGATATGATATGTAATAATAAAAAAATAAGTAAAATGAGTTTATGAGTAAGTGTATATAGTGAGTTAAATAATTGAGGTAAGTCAATTATGTTATGTATATAAGTTATAAGTTATGCGGGTAAGTCCCAAGAATTCACGACACCCAATAGCTTTCTCTTGAATGAGAACTTACTCTCGTTAAAGATGTCCAAAGAATTAAAACGATTGTTATATGTTCGATGAATTCTTAGCACCAATGAGTGGTGAGCATAATTAGAGTGAGAGGCAGTTATGGCAAATAACTTAGTATTTGAATGTCTAGTTCTAGTTTTTGGGCAAAAGAAGCGTAAAATTCTAGGGGATAGGTCAGGACAATCTATATAATTATTACATATACCATGGAGAAACGACATATCAGCTAATGTGCGACGATCCTCAAGAGTAGATAGGCGATGAAATTGACAGGCCTGCTCATAATCATCAAAGAAACGATAACAACGGTAATTTAAACGTTTAACAAACTTGTTTTGAAGGCTCTCGATACGCTGTTTGTATATAATGTACTGAGGACACCAAACAATTGAACAGTATTCTAGTATACTTCGGACGTATGAGTTATATAAGATTTTTAGACAATCCAGGTCAGTAAAAGTACGGCTAGATCTTATAATAAAACCCAATGACTTATAAGCCTTGTCAACTATACTCTCTACATGCTCATTAAACATAAGCTTAGCATCCATTATAACACCTAGATCTCGGAGTGAGTTCACCTTACCGATCTCAACACTATTGATGACATAGCTGAAAGTGGTAGGAGATCTTTTCCGCGTAAAGGAGATACAATGACACTTCAAGGTATTTACCAATTCTGTTAATGGCATAGTAAATACTCAAACGATCGAGATCCTCTTGAAGTTTAACGCAATCCATGTTAAAAATGGCAATGATTTCATGACCTTCAGAATTGCCCTATGCTTTGCCGTGTATCCTCGGCATAGAATGGGGTCATCCCATCTCTTCCCGTGGGTGTCGTAAAAGGCGACTAAGGGATCTGGGTGAGACTGGTGAGTCTGGTGTTTTCTTGCGCGGTGGCGGGTAAACTGCTTTGAATTGCCAAATCTATTTGCAGTAGGTATAGTCCATAACACTAAATCAATGAGATCACATCGCTCGGATGAGGAGGATTTTTGACCTTCAGAATAATAATAAACAGTAAAGACCTTAACAATAGCTACAAAAGAAAAATATATACAAAAGTATTTTAGCCGTTATCTAGTCATAGTAACACCAGCTTAGTAGCTTACTACAGGGCTAGATGGCGCTATGTGACGTTTATAGAACTTATTGAATTAATATCTCGGCGCCATCTGCTTTAATTATTTGTTCAGTTAACTGTCTAAGCTTTTAACTAAACGACATTTTTTGGTTTATTAGCAGTTAAATACTTGTTATTTTACCCCGTTCCAGCTCACTGCAGGGCAAAGGCCTCCCACCCTTTTTTATCTGAAAATGTTAAATTAACATCACCCTGCATACTAAACCTAAAAAGGGTCGCCTACATATTTTAGCTCAGAAAAAACAAGCACATAATGATGTGCTTATTATTATTCAACACACACGTTTAATATAAACCATGGTTTTCTCATTAAGTATCATCCTGTAGATGGATCATCAATCAAAAGGCAGCACCATTTATAACGGACTAGTAGCGCCGTGCGGTATTACTTGAAAATATCGGGATTTTCTCAATTATAATTTGTGAAACAAAACCTAACTAACAACACACAGCGCCATCTAGCCCCGTGGTAAGCTACTTAGCTTGTGTTACGGTGACTACTTAAATCTATTTTTCTTTTGTAAATATAGATATACATAATTATACATAGAGAGACACCCAGACCAGAAACAAATATTAACCTTCTGCATTGCAGTCGGGCATTCGCCAGGATTTATTATAAATGACATGTCATGTTAAGTCCAAATATTCGTGTGAAGAAGAAACAAAACTCACATCCGAAACTTTCACATTTTAATATTACTTCCCCATATTGTGCCAAGTAATTTGATAATAGCCTTTATTTGTTCAGTAAATAAGTATGAAAATCCCATGCGTTGAATATTCTGATAATGCTTTGAGTGACTTTTCTAATTATAACACTTAGATGAAATCAAAAAACAGCAGATACGTTACCTAGTCTCGGAAAATGAGACGATAACCGTTGCACAGTGGGCTGAAACGGGAAATCAGCGGACTTAGGAATCAAAGTTGATAATTCTAATTTTTTTAAATGGCGATCGCTAGAACTACTTAAAACAATAAAAAAATGTTCTACAAGAATACTTAAATATGAATAATTCTCGAGGAAATCGACTTAGTGTGAAAAAAATGTATGAAACGACATATGTTTTGGTCTCTAGCTTCCAACTTACGGTCGATCCCGCACTTTGGGCAGCAATTTGTTTTAGTATAGGTTTTTACCTTTCACCTGACACCAAGAAGTCCTGCCCCGACCCGCCCTTTCGGAAAATAGAAGCGATTGAAAATGTTGTGTTTTCAAGTTAACCATTTACGATCAAATCTTTACAAATTGTATTTTGTATGTTGTTGGGTGTGACTAGTATATCATAAAACAATGATAGGACACCTATTCTACATAACTTTTTGAAAATCGTACAATTTCGAGTTAAGCTAAATGTTTTCTAAACATTGAAAAAATAACATAGTAATGTAGTTGCAAGGTAAACAACCTCTTCCAGGTATAGATAAACTTAGTGAAGTAACAATAGGTAAGTACTTCACTAAATAACAATAGGTAGCCTATCTACCTATTGTATCGTAGTACTTCAGTCTTAATAATAATTATTATAAAAATATTTTTATTGTTTTAAGTAGCTCTAGCGATCGCCATTTAAAAAAATTAGAATTATCAACTTTGATTCCTAAGTCCGCTGATTTCCCGTTTCAGCCCACTGTGCGTTGCCGCGTGAGCACGTGCTGTGTCACACTGCGATTATCTTTTTGAAATACATAAGAATGCCTTTTTGCTCATTTCCAAATGCCTGAATTATCCTAAAAGACATTTTTTTTTAAATACAATATTTTTTTGAAAATGCATGTAGGTGTTTCTTGCTCATTTTTCGAATACGCAATGTCAGAATAAACCGTATCTACTATTTTTGTTTTCATCTAAGATTATAACACTTACAGTGACCTACTAATGAAAATTGGGGTTGAACGACGTAAATTATGATAAAATTAAAGTTTGGAATTTCGAGTGAAAACTTTGTAGGTACCTACACCTATTGTTACGTTTAACTTTGAAGCTTTCTGTGCAAACATTTTGAACGTTTAAGCTCGACTTTCAGGAAATATATTCGATCCTAGTTTTAGGAGACGCGATACAAACCGAAATCGTACAAATTCATACTACACACACTAAGAGGAACGTTAACCTTTTTTTTTTTTTTTTTTACGTTAGGAAAATGTATTAAATTACATCCCCTCCACCCCCGGGGGGAGGCAGAGGGGTATGTGGGGCTCTCCGGGCGTGAAGCGCCACGGCCTACCCACTAAAAACCTAACGAGTTCTTCCCGTGCTTTATGTTGGGGACACAGGCGCATGTGAGTATTCTTCTGTGTCTCCCAACAGCACCGGTCTCTGCAGACCTCCATCTCTCAGAGTGTGAGCTCTGTTTCTTCTAAGTTGGCGCACCGGAACTACAGTGCGCCCCACTCGGGCCCTTTACGACGACAGACCCCCCCGAGTCCGCCGTCTGTGGACCCTGTTAGGGAGGCATTAGGTCGTTGCCTATGCGGCGCGGCCTTCTCCGCCCAGCCCTCCGAAAGCGACAAGGGAGAGTACTAGTTGCCTCTCGATCCCTTTCGGCTGCCTCCTTAGTGCCCATTACCGTCTCGCAGAAGCGAAGGACGGCTTTCCAGGCACTATCGCTCTCCACCATGCTGCTCACTACTCGTGACAGCGAAAGGTCCCTTCCTACAACCGCCATGAGAGCCTCCCAGGCAGGGCACTCCTGCAGAGTGTGACTCGCCGTGTCCACATCGCATATGCAATGATGACACCGCGTGTCAGGTTCTCGTCTCGCAATTTGACACAGATACTTACCAAAGCATCCATGGCCCGTAAGTATCTGTGTCAAATGGAATGTTAGGGGACCGTGGTTCCTTTAAGACAGGGCGCACAGCCTCTACTGTGTCTCGGCCATACTCTGGGCTCTCAAGCCGCTCAGCCCACCTCGCCAGTGACACCTGTTGGAGTTCCAACCGACGAGCTTCCACCTCTCGCAACGCCGGTCGGTCACCTCGCTCAAACGCCTCCTCACGCCAACTAAACATCAGCGCAAGGGTCCTCGCCTCCAGGTGCCACGGCACACTGCCTGCTAAGATACACGCAGCCTCCACAGACACCGTGCGGTACCCGCGTATCACTCTTACAGCTAGTATCCTCTGTGACTGACGCAAGAGGGTGATGCTGCGACGTGTAAGACTGTCCGCCCACACTGGTGCCCCGTAGAGTGCCATGGATTTAATAATCCCCAGATATAGCCTTCGACAAAAGGACAAAGGACCACCTATGTTGGGCAGTAGCCCGCCCAAGGCTGAAGCAGCTTGCTTCAACCTCGGTGCCAACTGTTCAAAGTGGTCGTCAAAGGTGAGACGACCATCGAGAACGAGACCGAGATATCTCATTGTCGTCCCGACGTTAATGCGCTCACCATCCACCACGATATGGGCTCCACGTGGCGGAGTCTGGCGAGGTCCTCTGAAAAGAAGGGCCTCAGACTTGTATAACGCCACACGTAGGCCGAGCCTCCTAATACGGGCCAGTACATCCGCTACTCCAGTCGAAGCCAGAGTAGACGCTTCAGCAAAGGATCTCCCTCGGGCGGTGACAAGGGTGTCGTCTGCGTTGCATACTACGCACACGCCAGAGATATTGTGACCTCTCAGTGCCCAGTCGTAGCCGATGTTCCACAAGAGCGGCCCAAGGACCGACCCCTGCGGAACACCACACGACATGCCTCGACGTCCAATCCCCTCACGACCCGGGTACATGACGCAGCGATCACCGAGGTATGACTCCACGACGCGGCGGAGGTAGAGCGGCACTCGATGGTAGTTAAGTGCCTCCCTAATGACACTCCAGGGGATAGAGTTTAATGCGTTAGCGATATCCAGGGACACCGCTAACACAACCTCCCTCTGAGTAACCGCCTCCTCCACTAGCGTCTTAACCTTCAGGACCACGTGAATCGTGGAGCGATTTTTACGGAAACCAAACTGGTTTTCGGCCAGGTCTGGACCTTCTCTCTCTAGGTGTGCAACAAGACGTGCCGCTACAATTCGTTCGAAGAGCTTGCACGTCTTGTCAAGCAACACAATAGGGCGGTACGCAGATGGCGAGTCAGCTGGACGTCCATCCTTCTTCAGGAGGACGAGTTTACCCGTCTTCTCCATACACGCACTGAGAAGCCGAAGGAAGCGAGGACCTAAGGCTTGAAGAGATAACGCTACAGCTCTGCCCGGGATCCCATCAGGGCCTGGAGCAGTTTTCTTCGCACGCATCTTAAGCACCGCCATTCTGAGCTCCACTTCAGTCACCTCAGTTTGTGTGTCTCCAGCATAGTGTTGTTGCCCCGACATCGCTGGTGGCTCAAAACCCTGGTCATCAGGGAACAAGCCTTCCACCACTCTTTCTACAAGTTCAGGCTCAAGGGTCTCTGTCAGCGGAGGAGCATAAGGGCGAAGTTTGCCTCGAGCCATGCGAAAAGGCCGTCCCCACGGGTCACTGTTTAGAGAATCCAACATCTCTTGTCGTGCTCGTGCCTTCGCTTCTCCGATAGCCTGTACAAGCTCCTTTTTGGCGGTTCTGTAAGCTACATAGAGGACAGTCTCCCGCTCAGCGTCGTAAGAGATGAAACGTCGCCCTCTCCGGTGCCTCGTGTATTGGCGCCTCACCACTACGCACTCCGCGCGGAGCTCTGCAATATTTGCATCCCACCAATACATTTGACGTCTTGGCTGTCTGGGTCCACACCTGGGCATTGCTGCATCACAAATGCGCGTCAGTGATCGCCGAAACCATATGGCTTCCTCGTTCACGTCCACTGGTTCCTCCAGAATGGGGTTCCAGGCCTCAACCAGCGAAGCCTCTTTTGCCGTGTCACGATCCAGGTGCATAAGAGCCCATCTAGGACCTATGTCGCGAGACGATGATGTATCAGCCATAGAGCCAGAGGTTTGGTCCAAGACGTCGAACCGAATATATCGGTGGTCCGACATCGACTATATCTCTTCAATGACCTTCCAGCCTCGGATCCGTGTAGCAACGCCAGGGCTTGCGAATGTCAAGTCGACAATCGAGCCACCTCGCCCCCGCCAACACGTTTGCACCGACCCACGATTCATCACCGCTACGCCAAATGACGCCGCCCATGTCTCCAGCTCTCTGCCCCATGCATCGGTTCTAGAAGACCCCCACGCCGTTGACCAAGCATTGAAGTCCTCTAAGATTATCACAGGGCGTGATCTATTGTGGCCAATTAGATCCTCCAACCCCTGCAGGAACTCCTCAAACTCTGCGAGCGTCCGATTAGGGGAGAAATACACTCCCACAAATAGGATACCCCCAAGCAGCCCGGAAACACAACCTTGACCTCTCGCAACTGCACTGAAAGGTTGGGAACCGACGGCAGCTCGGGAAGTCATGGCCACAACGCCCGTGGAATCCGCGACCCAGTCCGAGTACCGCTGTACTGAGTAAGGCTCACAGACAACCGCCACTGATATTGCCCACAGTCGCAACCATAAGGTCTTGAGCTGCAGAGCAGTGGTTAAGGTTCACCTGAAGCACTTTTATGGTTTTATCCATTATTTAGATTTGATGGTGTACCCCTCACGCCCTGGTTTCTTTGACCACGACCTCTACCACTTCTCTTTGGCAACCCTAGCTTGCAAGAGCTACCGCCCACCACGTGAGTAGCCGTGTTCCCCGCTGAAGCACATCCTTCGCAGTATGGATCTGCCAAGCAACTAGAGGACTTGTGCCCTGGCCTGCTGCATCGGAAGCACAGAGCGCTTCGGTCCACATATGAGGTGCAGGAGCGTCCCACGTGGCCTCGTTCCATGCACCGGAAGCAGCGCATTGGTCTGGGTTCGAGGACTTTAACCGGAGCCGCTACCCAACCCACAAGAACTTTTACTGCCTGGGCAATCTTCTTGACAGCTGTAATAGGGCAAAGACCACTCCAACGCCTGAAGGGCCCCGGCGAACCTCATCGGTTTTGACAGAGGTAACTGGCACCTCTCCCAATCTGGCCAGAGCAGCTGCAACTTCCGATGCTGTAACGGAGTCATCCAAGCCAGTTACTCGCAGATCAGAGCACTTAGTCGGCCTGGAGACTACAACTTACAAGGAAGTAAGTTCCTCCCTTAACCGCTGTGCTAAAGCGTCCGCCTCTATGGGATTATCCTCCCCAGCGACTTCCATGATGGCCGCTCCCGTCTGTGCTTTCCTGAATCTGACTCCGTTTTGTATACCCAGACTCCGGAGCTCAATCTTGGCCTTCACTTCAGCAATCACCTTTTCGTATGTGACACTCTCTTCTGCACCCTGGCGCAAAGTCAAAATAACCGCAGCTGACTTGGGTGCCTGCAGTCTAGGTCTTGCAGTCGTTGCCACAGACCTTAGTAACACTTCCGGTCTCTTCGCCGACGCTTGCTTTGCAGTGGCCTGGGACCTGGCAGCTCGGGGTGTTCTTCCTACCACTGTCGACCAAGAAACATCCGTACTCACAGCAGAGGCAGGCTGAGTAGCAGACGATGAAGCTTCACGTCCGTGAGTTGCTTCTTGAGCAGCTAAGGTCGCCCCCCTGTTTCGCCTTTTCCTCTTGGTGTGTGCTGCGGGAGCCTGGGAGAGGATATTGGGCTGAGATGATGAACCCGCTATCATTTCTACTCCTCTTCTTCGCTCTGCCACCAAAGGTGGCCGCACAGCTGCCGGCTCTATGGCCACGAGACGAGCGTTAAGCATCGTTATCTGGCTCTGAATAGACCTATTGGTTTCCTCTTGTGAGGGCTGATCTATTCGCCCACGAACATTTACCAAAGGGAGTTAAGAGGAACGTTAACCTAACCTAACCTATACTAGTAACAATTGACTGATTGACTCAACTACATATCAAAGCAGGGAGGCTACCGCGGTTGTTCCGTCGGCATCGGCATCGAATTCATTTGACAGTTGACAGCCGAATTTCTCACCGCGAAAATTCCAAATCGACGCGCAATCGATTGCCGATTTCGACGCCAAATAGTATGAATGAAAATGAGATTTTTGAAAGAAAATCTTCAAATGGAGTGCAACGCGCAAAGTTGTTCGCTGGCATCGGATGATCTATTTTTTTTTTTCGATGATGGTCCTCCACCAATGGAAACGCCGAGTTTTTTTTTATTCGCCAAATTGATATAGCCAATTTGGCGCCGAGCGTTGTAAAAAACACATGTTTGACAGTTCTTAATTCAAACCTAAGATTAATCGACTCGCGCCCTCTGCCGGGATAAAAATATAGTGTTCCTCCTAATTGACCGCTGACGGCCATGGATTCGCGGTGTCAAAATTGACAACCCCGCTGTCAAAGATGTCAAACTACCGCGTCGGCATCGAGTTGATGTCAACGGAACAACCGCGGTAGCCTCCCAGAGCCCAAACCACTGGTCGTAGAGACATGAAATTTGGAGAGTGCTGTGCTGTGTACGTATCCATCCACTAAGAAAGTGTTTTTTGAAAATTCCGCGGGATTAATACTTACGCAGGCGAAACCGGGGGACTCTGCTAGATATATAGGTATCACAGATTTAAAGCCAACAAATTTTAAACTAAGGCTAATTTTAATCTATTAGGTCCAAATTAAATAAATACGATATAAAGCTTCATATATATTAATATATATAATATATATTAATATATATATATTAATATATATAATATGTATTAATATATATGAAGCCACAGAAAGCTGGAAAAGAACCTGTCCAACGGAGTCGTTACCAAAAGCCCCCTCTTCTCAGAGGCAATGGGACGAGCCGCTCTGCACGTTAGAATTCAATGACCTGATATATACTTCAAGTTCTTCTGCAGAGCGTGCTCGTTTACATGCCGTTACTCGATGGTAATCGGGTCTTTGGTTACAGGTGCTACCATCCCGTAATATTGGTAATCTATTAGACAATAACACATTTCGGTTGGCCGCATCTCTTCGTGTAGGTGCTTTCTGTACAGCTTCTCACCGGTGTGATTGCGGAGTTATCCTGATTATCCTGCCGTGTTGGATTATCCTGCCCAAAGAGTGCGGGCAGGATACCACGGCACTCCAGCCTGAACGATGTCATCCGTCGGGCCTTCGGCAGTGCCGGCGTCCCGTCAACTTTGGAACCTAACGGACTTTTGCGAGACGACGGCAAGAGACCCGATGGAATGACTCTCGTTCCTTGGAAGATGGGTAGGCCCCTAGTTTGGGATGCGATTTGTGTGGACACGTTGGCTCCTTCCCATCTTCCAGTAACCACGGTGCGGGCAGGAGCTGCCGCTGATAAAGCGGAAAACCTTAAACGGCACAAATATAGTCATCTAGATAGGGGTCACATGTTTGTGCCGTTTGGGGTGGAGACTTTCGTGGGGGCCGGCCGCTCTGGAGCTGTACAGAGAGCTAGCTAAACGTTTGGTGGAGGCTTCGGGTGACCGGAATGCTGGCTTGTATTTTGCCCAGAAAATAAGTATTTGTATACAACGGGGCCAATGCAGCCAGTATTCTGGGCACTTTTCCCTCCACCAAAAGTTTAGCTGATTTAGATTTATTTTAGTTTTTAGTTAGTTTTATTTTAATCAGTTTTAGTTTTAATTTAGTTTTTAATTTTAATTATGTTTTATAGGTGTTTGGTTTCATTATGACATAATAAATGATTACAATAAATACGCAATCCGTAATCTTCGTTTTGTCCGTACTTTAAACTAGGTTTATATTTAAACTTCGTTTTGTTATAAAGACCAAGTTGTTTATTTAAAAACTGCCCGAAAAAGTTACTTCCACATCATCATTTTCCCCGTTTTTAATATAAGCAAGAAGACTAGTCAGGTAAGATCGGATACGGGGGAAAACCGTATGACTCAAATATCTTCCAAAATCTATCTATCTATACATATAATAAAATCGTAACTTAGCGGTGTCTGTTTTTGGAAGATATAAAAAAAAGATAAATTGTAGGGGTATCTATTAACGCAGTAGAACCTATTTTTCTGGTTGTCTGTTTGTCTGTTTGTCTGTTTATCTGTTTGTCTGTTTGTGTGTGCCTTTGTGCCCGCTAATCTCAGAAACGGCTTATCCGATTTTAACCAAATTTGGTATGCAGATAGCTTTAGACCCCGATTAACATATAGGCTATTTTTTGTCCGGATATTTTGTCCGGTTATCCGGATAAAGTGATTTTTCTGCTTTTACTTAGTTATTTTGAATGTTGTATTGAAGAAGTATGTTGTGTGGAATCAATACATGACTAACCGGATATCCGGTCGAAAATTAAAAAAAACCGGATATCCAGTTTTTTTTCAGGAAATTCCTAAAATACCGTATACCTTTGTCTCTCCATATATCCGGATCCTTCGGACATACGGAAATTCTTTATAATGGTTGTTTTTAACCGACTTTAAAAAAAAGAGGATCTGCTCAATTCTACCCGCATATTGTTTGAATGTGAATATGTTCAAACCGTACTCCGGCATATAAAGTCCGATTTCGATCATTCTTTTTTTATTTGGAAAGTGAGAGTCCCGAGTTGGTTCCATAAATTGTTGGTAAAGATCTGATGAGAACCTTCGGAATGATGAGCAGAATAGCATCCCGCAATGCTGTAAATGACTAATTTTTGGACTTCCATCAATAGAATCGGCGTATTAAGAACAAGGTACAAATTGATGGACCACCTGAAACCACCTTCTCAAAAATTCTTTAGTGATTAAAGTTACGGTTACAATTTTGATAATTTTTAGTGGCAGTCGAAAATTCAATAAAAACGGATTTAAAAAATATAGCTGTAATGGGGCAGTTTTACTGAGTAGATGCTGATTGCATGTAGTTTACGTGGCACGATGGCAGCTGTGGATTCCGATTCGAGGGTTCCGCGTTCGAATAGGCCACCGTTCCTTAAAAAGGGAATGCGCCGGTCTGTGCGGCGCATTCCCTTTTTAAGGAACGGTGGCCTACCGAGCCGAGTGATGGCTTCCGATTCGACGGCTGCGCGTTCGAGTCACGAGTCCCGGACACGATGTTACGTTTTACCCTCCAGATGGTCGTCCACCTTGCCGTTGTGAGGGGACTCAGTAGCTGAAAGCTAAGAGGCGCACAAGGTGGGAAACCGGGCTTGCCAGGCTTCTAATCCGTAATCCCGCGTCAGCGGGCTCGGGGGTCCTTTCCGCAAGAAAGGGGCCGCATGGAAGATAACCACTATAAAAAATCACCTCAGCCTCTGGTGGTGAACTCGGTGAGGGAGGGGGGGCTTTATCACCGGCTTTGGGGACCTCGAGACGGTGGCGTGACCGTGCTGAGGGAGGGGAAACGGAGAGGGATTGTCTATCGGGCAGAGGCAGAGATGAGGCTTGGAAAGGCCGCCGTTGTCGGGTAAACCTATGGTAGGGAGCCCAACGAGAGTGGCCTGACAGTGCATAAGGTGCAGTACCCACGTAAAAAAAAGATATCATTTAGTTAAGCTACCCAACTTCAGCTTACATAACAGAAAGTCAGTTGCACTGTATGTTGGAGAGCTTATTTTTATTGTTTTGTCCTTAATTCGAAGTCGGGTTTTGATTTTTTTTAATTTTCGATAAAGGCTACTTCTGATTATATATAAGTAATGCGTATAAGCATGCAACACGTTACCTACCGCTGCGCTGTGCAAAATCTACACTTAAATAGACTCTGCTATGATTATCTTCTGTTCAGCAACAGACTTCCCTGGTCGTCCGTTCAAGTGTAGACTTTTGCTCAGCGATGGGTAGGTAGTCCGAAAAACGCTGACGAAGTCGCGGGCACAGCTAGTAGGTAATATATTTTAGTGTTAGACACGGTGTTTACAAGAACAATTCACCCTGCACCGATCTGTGGCACCCGGCAGTTGCAATGTCACCTATTTTGGGAGATATTTGAGTCATACGGTCTTCCCCCGTATCCGATCTTACCCGACTAAACTCTATATAAGAAAATTACATTTTTACTACATCTAACGTCCGTAATAAGTAAAAAAATATTTTTAATTAACTAAAGTTACCACAATAAAGCGGTAATGAAGTATATTTTCCCTTTATCCACAGTAGATAGGCTCGGTTAATCTTTTTAATTAAATTGTGTAGCGCTACTGTTATTGTTGCTGACGGTTGGAGCGACATTTTTTATATTGGGTCGTTGTCCGCAAGATTTTCATGTGACGTTTTAAGCTGACCGTCAAACGCCAACTAAACTAAGCTATAAGCATAGCTGGTATAGTTTGTGGTGGACGCACATCTATACCTACTAATATTATAAAGAGGAAAGATTTGTATTTGTGTGTGTGCGTCTGTATGTTTGTAATAATAAACTCAAAAACTACTGGACCGATTTCAAAAATTCTTTGAAAAAATAAGCTACGTTCACCCTGAGTAACATAGGCTGCTTTTGATCCCGATATGCCCACGGGATCGGAACTTACGCGGGTGAAACCGCGGGACGCAGCTTGTAATAATATATTATTACAAGCCCATATTTTATAAAATAATTTTTTTTATAAAATATGGGCTTTTTCATCTAATTTTATATGATTTATACAGCGCAACGCAAGCAACTTTTACTCCGATGCTATTTATGGCGTTGTAGGCCCGGGACATTCTTAGGTGCAGTAGGCTTGCCCAGCACCAATACCACCCTCCATAGCCTAGTCAGATATGCCCAGAGGAAAGAACGGGACAATATGTCTGGAGTTAACTATAGCCCACTTACACGACTCCGCTCCCACCCGGCAAAAATAATATAATTCAAATATGGGCTTTAAATATTGCTCTTTAGATATATTTTACATTGGCATCATAAATTAGCAGACAGCTCGCTTTCAGCGAGCTTACCGCCGTCAGACTGCTCGTCAGTCAGTGTAAAATATATCTAAAGAGCAATATTTAAAGCCCATATTTGAATAACATTATTTTTGCCGGCTGGGAGCGGAGTCGTGTAAGTGGGTTATGACCTTAAGAGGAGTATATACGCCAACGACCTTGAAACTGAAAATCCCTGTCGGGCTCATCGAAAATTGTTGATTATTTCATGACGGAATGTCGTAGAACTTTTTTTTTGCGCACAGATTGTAGGTGACATTGTTTCCTACATTTTGGTGTAGTTTTAAGACAAGAACCTCCTATTGGTGCAAAGCTATCCAAATTTTTGACAAAAAATGTCTGATTTGGCTAAAATGTCGATAGGCTTCAATACGTTTAGACATATTTGTATGGAAACTGCACTAAAATATCGGAAACAATGTCGCCTACAATCTGTTCACAAAAAAAAGTTCTACGACATTCCGTCATGAAATAATCTACAATTTTCGATGCGCCCGACATGGATTTTCAGTTTTTCAGAATAGGGCCCTTAAGACGTTTTATGTTGGTATGAAAAACTGGCTCGACCATGCCTAGCTAAGCTAAACTGGCTTAGTTCGGTTTGACTACAGATTCAAGCTTAACAGTTAATTTCCATCCTAAGGATCCCTGGAAGAAATCCCCTTTAGCGATAAGGTCGCCTATTTGTGCAAAGTTCTTTTTATTAGCTTTTTGTGTTTCTTTACTAAATATATTGTACCTTGAATTGTGTAAATAACGCGTTTATCTATCTATCTTTGGTTGACAGATGACTAAGAGCTGTCACACACTGCCGGAAATATCCGGGACGGAATCAAGGATGTTTCCGTGTTGGAATTCCAAACGCAACATAATCAAGCATAATTACCACACAGTACAGTAATTTTTCAATTTCGGTTATTTCCTGTAACGGAATATCCGATGAGAGCAATTTTTTCAGATTCCGGATGCACGGAATCTGAAAATGAAAAAAAACTGATACCAAACGAAATTAAGTTTGCGAGTCTTTCGGCCGAATACAGAAACGCCACTTGAAATTTGAGGGGTACTTAAATAATTGAGCAGCTTCTACTCAAATTTAAAATTTGTATGAGAATTTTTCAATTTGAGAGCTGTGGAATTGTTTTTAAGTAGACCTTAAACTTTGAGAAGCGTTTCTGTATTCGGTTGTTTGCAACCTATTCACCATACCATGCAAGGTCTTTGTTCGAATGAAATTTACTGGCACATACAATTTTTGTTCATGACCTCTCCAGACATCCATATGCAAAGATGGTAGACAGTCAAAGGATCACGAAACAAGCCTTTACAATGCAATTGTTGTAAACATGGATCATTTACATGACAAAGACTCTTCGCCTTACAGTTTTGAGGCAAACGTTTACCGCGAACTTAACATATTAGTTTAGCTTAGGTTAATTCTCGGCGGAATACAGAAACGCAACTCAAAATTTGTGTTTAAAACAACTAAGCACCTCTTAAATTCAAAAATTCCCATACAATTTTTAAATTTAGAAGCTGTTCAATTATTTAAGCACGTCTCATATTTTAAGTGGCGTTTCTGTATTCGGCAGTATGTCTGTTATACGTCCAGTATCACAAGGCTATGGAGCCCCGGACCTTTGGAAGGCGTGGGTGAAGCCAAAGCCAACACGTAGAGGCCCTTTTCAATAACAATTTTACTCGCAAACTATGAAGTGGACACCAAGCCGGGGATTATCCCTGCCTGCACTTAGGCTAATTATTATTAGTAGATTGAATTTGATTGTTAACTAGCTAGCTAGTCCATTGGGTCGGTTTCACCCGCGTAAGTCTCGATCTCGTGGGAATTTCGAAATACATTTTCTTATTGGATGCCTACATCATTATGATGAACACTCTCCAAAACAAACACTGAACACTCTTTCTGCTTGATAGTGGTAAGTACTGATGAGACTGATGAATCAACGCACACCCTAAACTGCTAATGTGCTTTAGGCTATGCGTTGATCCACCAGTTAGTCAGTCAGGATAAAGCTATTATAGATACTGATTTTATCGACTTGTTATTTTGAGAAAACTACAATTTAACAACCCAACTAATTAATTACACACTTTTTTGAAAAATAGTTTTCTTAGATATTTCTTCTGTTTCGCGATTAAACTCTTTTTCGGTTTTAATCGCGTCACTTTTATTTTATTATGCATTTTATATCAACTCAAATATTCCAGATTTTTATTTCAGTTTTCGCGATGTTGGACAGAAATTAAACTCGGTTTCGGTTTTTATTTATTTAAAATTTTATTACTTTTAGCATTGTGTCAATGCTCAACGTTTCGAGACCTTTACAGGTCTCTTCCTTCAGGATGGTCAATCTTTACTTAAAACCGAAAAATTATTTTAGTTTCAAATAGTTTTCTTGAATTATTTCATTCCTTCATACCCTTAATTTGAGCTCGCTGAATACCCAACCCTATATACTGTATCTAGAAATATATCTGCGGATCAGTTAGGGTCGGGTCTAAAAGGGTTATCTTGTCGGGTCTAGTTGCCCTTTGATTTTGATCCTAGTAACTTTACATGTTCGCGCTTCATCCGTTCATGTTTCTAAGGCTTGATTTGACCAAAATGGAATAAGCAACGAAAAGCAATTCTACGCATAAGTCGTCTTTTGTGCGAGAGATTCTCGAGCTAGTCTTGAACATCCATGAAGTACGACATTCAGCGGTAATACATTGATATACCTAATTTTAAAAAAAACTACGAACTTTATGAAAATACGTCATAAAATAGCACTGCCATGCCGTGCCCCCAGATCTACCATAAGTTTTTTTTTTTAAATTTAATATTGTGACATACTTCATGGATGGTTAATTATCCATGAAGCACAACATTTATAGGGTTAGGTAATTCTAATTTGAAAAAAGAATTACGAATTTTATGTAAATGCTACTTTGTGACGTATTCACGCAAAGATCGCAATGTGTTTTTTAAAATATAGTAGGTACTACCGATACTCGTCGTATTTCATGGATGGTTCCGACATTTTGTATGGACATTTGCTCATCATCATCCGAGCGTGGTTCCCGGTTGCATCTCTCTCGAGAACCCGGGGTCCGCTTTCCTACTTTTACGTCTCCACTTCGCACGATCTTCGGCATCTGATCTTACAACGTCAAGGCACTTCTTGGGTCTTCCCAATCTGCCGCGGCCGGGCGGAGGCGCCATGGCAAGACATTTGTTTCCCACGTAACTAGCCGGTTTTCGTAGAACGAGGCTGTACCACCCTAAGCGGCATTCTTGCAGTTTGTCTGCAATGTCTCGGACATGAAGGCTGCCCCTGATGCCGGAGTTTCTGACGCGGTCTTTTCGCGTCACTCCACACATCCAGCGCAGCATCTTCATCTCCGTGACACGCAGCTCCTGCTTATGTCGCTCAAGCAATGGCCACGCCTCACTACCATACAAAAGGACAGGTCTAATGATCGTTTTATAAACCTGTCCCTTCAGTTCAACCGGCATTTTTGGGTCACAGATGACACCAGTTACCTCTCGCCACTTGGCCCAAGCTGCCGAAATGCGGGACTTGCCGTCACAATCGATGTCGCCGGACTCGTGAAGCACAGATCCCAAGTACTTGAACTGGTCTGTCCGCTCGACCATGTGACCGTCTACGCAGACAGGTGTGGGATCTGTGGTATTGCTAGCCAAGTATTCGGTCTTCGCTACGTTGAGTTGCAAACCGCCGTTCTCAAGTGACTCTTTCCACGCATTTACACGCCTTTCAAGCCGTCCCTTATCCGAGTCCGCTAGCGCAATATCATCAGCATACATGAGTATCCACGGGGCTGCTCGTGTGCGTCTCGGATGACTACGGACAGTGCGTCCAGTATTATGCTAAACAGAAACGGACTTAGAACGGATCCTTGGTGGACTCCGACTGTAATGGGGAAAGATTTAGTGTCACCAACAGCAGTTCGCACCACAGAATCGGAATTTCGGTACATGTCCCTGATGGTTTCAATATAAGTTTCTGGCACCCCTTTGGACCGCAGCGCCCACCAGATCATCACGCGAGGAACGCAGTCGAAGGCCTTCTGCAAGTCCAGGAACAGAAAATGCAGAGGCGTATTCTTCGTTCTGTATTTCTCCATAACGATCCTTAGGGCGAAAACAGGGTCCATGGTACCATGACTGGGGCGAAAACCATACTGGCCCTCCGAGACAGTGCACTCCTGCCGGATCCGAGAGTCAACTATACGCTCGTAAAGATTGATGGTGTGAGACATGACCTTTATACCACGATAACTTCTAAACTCCTGCACAGATCCCTTGCCCTTAAACACTGGAGTGATAACACTCAGTCTCCATTGGGCGAGGATTCTGCCGGTCTCGAGTATACGGTTAAAAAGGTTGGTTAAGATGCCCACACCACGAGAACCCATAGCCTTCCATACTTCGATGGGGACTCCATCGGCGCCGACAGCTTTCCGATGCTTCATGCAGCGAAGAGCTTTGCGCACCTCCTCAGGCGTTATCAGCAACCCGTTCCAATACTCCTACATATATATGTTATAGCGTCCCAAGCTATAACCAGCTAGGGTATGAAGAGATGGGTCCGCTGTTCCGTCCGGCCACCCCGGAGGGCAACCGTCCGGGATCAGTTATAGACAGATCGTGTCCCCAAACGCTAGATTCGGTTCTCTAAAGGGAGAGCTACCCCGTACCAAAGTGGTACTACCAGATTGTCCAGACTGGTACCGGAGCAATGAAGCCGCTCACCACTCGTTCCTCGGGAGAGGAGCTAACGACAACCTCGCTGGGGCCGGTAGAGAAGCCACCTACCACATATCCATGTGTGGTACCGGAGCTGTTAAAGGCACGCTCACTTCCCGGCATGGATCCACATGCCTACCATGAACCTATAAATCCTGGTAAGGACCGGTCATCCCTAGCGTATAGAGACCTACGCTTTATGGCACAGCGCAGCCGGAGATGCAGCACCCCGAGAGGCACCACTGTGCACTAAGGCACACTACACACACACACTACTCCTGAGCCTCGCGCACTCGTCGAGTATGAGGACGACCCCCGGTGACAAGCATACCGAAGTTGACAAACGTGCCGTCCTCTGCGACTGAAAACCACAAACCCCCGCGGGGCCAAACCCATGTTGGGCGACATATCCCTACTAAGCCACCGATAGATGTGGCCGTTCTGGCTGCCGGGCTAGCCCAACCCCGCGGTACCCTGATCCAAAGGGGAGGACCCTTGGTTCCCCCCCCGAAACCCACTTGCCTCGGGTCTGTGCAAGCAGGCATGCCTCGGGTCTGTGCAAGCAGGCAAGGCGTTATCAGTGGCACAAGTCCTAGATTCGGGGGGAGTTCCGGTGGCTGCACCTCTTTATACTGCTTATTGAGCAGCTCGTAGAAATAAGAGCGCCACCTCTCCTTCACCGCGAGGTCCTCGCATAGCAGGTTGCCATTAGGATCTTTTACACAGCGGCACTTGGATATATCCTGTGCCGCTTTGATCCTAGTACGTGCCAACTTATAAATAAGCTTCTGCCCCTCAGACGTTTCCAACTTATCGTACAATGGCTGTAAGTGGTCCCGTCTGGCTCTGGCTACTGCTCTCTTTGTGGCACGTTTGGCAGACCTGTACGCGTCGCGATCTTCAGGAGAGTTGGACGCTTGCCACTTTTTAAAGAGGGCTTTCTTCACCCTAGTCTCCCTCTTTACTGTGTCGTTCCACCACCAAGTTTCCTTGTCACACTTGCGTCCTCCCTTAGACATACCGAGGACCGACCGCGCCGAATCAGCGATAGACACCTGAATCCTGTCCCAGTGTTCCTGTACCGAATCGCCTTCAGCATTAGCACATTTGTCGCCGATTGCTGAGGCGAGCACCTGGGACTTGACTTCATCAAGCATCCACCATCTGATTCGGCGCTGACATGGTTCCGGTCGCCTGTCTTTGGGCTTTACACAGAGATCCATGACAAGGAGACGGTGTTGGGCAGTGAGACTCTCATCGGTATTGTATAGTACCTAGTATTCAACCTGTGCAATCCAGCCTGAGTGATTTAGTTAGCACGTGTCACATTATCTAACTAGTGGATAACTTAATTTCATAAGCACTATAACTATATGCAGTATATTGCTGCTTTGATCATCATAATTCGAGCAAGTTTCCCGGTTGCATCCCTTTCGAGAGCCCGGGGTCCGCTTTCCTACTTTTACGTCTCCACTTCGCACGATCTTCGGCATCCCGTGTAGTGAGGCCATTTGCACGCATATCCGCACTTACGACGTCAAACCAGCATTTTTTGGGTCTCCCCAATCTGCCGCGGCCGGGCGGAGGCGCCATAGCAAGACATTTGTTCCCCATGTAACTAGCCGGTTTTCGTAAAACGTGACCGTACCACCGTAAGCGAGATTTAGATATTGCTGCTTTGATGGCATGGTGTAAACCGTTCAAACGCAATCTTTTTCCGGTTGAACGCCGAGGCAACTGGAGTGGTCTCGCCGACCTGCAGTGTTTATTTATCGAAAAAACGCGATCTTTCAGTCATAACTTACTTTTATCTTTTTTAGATGGTAGGTACTGTAATAATACGTGGATTTATCGAAAAAAAAATGCACAATAGCCACTTCAAAATGAATGAAAAAAAAAACACCAGTGATAACCTTAATGGTACCTTGTGGAGTAATGATGTTGAAGGTTGATGGCGTTTCTATGGAACCACCTTTTCATCGCAAACTCCTCACTTGGAAATGTACTGTGTTTTTGAGGGAATGAAGTCCTGATTGAAGCGAGGGATTTATGTAGAATCCGGAGTGAAGCGAAGGATTCAAGCCGAATAAATGCGTAATTACACATCATAGTTTTGAGGTTGAGACGAACGACGAATAACTCGTACATACTCTTAATTCACAATTAATTATTCCATACATATTCCTTATTCCATACATGGTAGCTAGTAGGTATACTAAATAAAAATAAAAATATTGATTTAAAGTATTATTTTACATTGATAGATAAAGAAGACAATAAATTGTAGTTTTTTTTCGGTATTTTACACAATAAAATATATGAGTAAATTTCTTCGTGTTTCGCGATTCTGGTATAAAATTAAACTCATTTTTCGGTTTTAAACGCAGGTGAGCAGAAGGTTTGTAAAACCTCGAAACGTTGGGGGTTAAAAAAAAAGGAATGCGATTAAAGCCGAAAAATGAAGTTAACCTCTTTAATCGCTTGTCGGGTTAAATATGTTTTCTTCCTAACCCGAACCTGGATAGTAACTGAAATAAAGTAAGAAAGAAGATTCTGAATAGGTAGGTACTTAAAAAAAAACTAATAGTAGTTTGTAAACCGAGGTACTAAACTCTTATGTATAAGACGTCATATTGAATCCAGAGTGTAACGAAGGACTTTAGATTTAACTACCGAGCATAGTGAGGGTGTTAAAAATTTAACTCCTGAGCGAAGAGAGGGAGTTATGTTATGTACCTAGATTCCTGAGTAAACCGTGGGATTCAAGAGTAAATACTCTACACATATACTGCGAGACAATAAAAATGGCAGCAAAATAAGCATTTAATTAACAACAAAATAATAAAATGAACAATAATTTTACATTTCCCCGGGTCTTAAAATCGCGTAATTTCGATATGAGTTTCAATCGTGTTAGTTTAAAAAGTTTAAATGAACAATAGATTTTTACGGAAGCTAAAGCGGTTTGATGCTACGTGTATAGATTATTGATCTATGATTATTGTCGTGGTCGGCATATTTAGTCTTGAGCGTAAAGAAGGACTTTAGAGTTTGCTCCTTAGTAAAGCGATGGTAAGAGTCCCTTACTTCACTTACAGCCCTGAGTTAAGCGAAGGATTCAAATCGTGTAAAGGTACTTACTCTGAGTAGTCTTGGGGCTGAGATATACCGCTATGGACTAAGGCGATCAATACGAAAAATACAAATAAAAATGTCATTGTTTTCTTTGAAGGTAAACTGAGAAGTGTGGTAGCTAGTTTTAACTGTATGATGTAACTAATGGTATTTTAGTATTTGTTTTACTATTTATAACTATTAAATTGTTGATTTATATAATCGATTTCATAGTACCTACATTTAAATTATATATATTACTAGTCATTTTGATTTTATTTGATTTAAATTGGATTCAAATTAAAGGAAACTTTATGTATGGCATATTTTGTTGTTATCTAAGTGTGTTTAATACGATTTAACTGTAAAAATAGACGTTATCAAATTAAAACGAATGATATATATACTTTGTGAAGACTAGTTGCAGTCCCCGGTTTCATCTGCGTACCTTTTTTAGAGTTCCGTACCCGAAGGGTAAAAACTGTACCCTACTAAGACTCCGCTGTCTGTCTGTCACCAGGCCCCTGTTTCATAAAGCTGACAATCCGACAGGCGCGACATATGTCAAGAAGCGATAATTTGACAATTTTTCTGTTTCATAAAGCCGACAGGCAACAAAATTGTCATGGTGGAAAATTTACAAATAAGTCAAATTGTCGCGACAATTTGACATTTTTCTGTTTCATAAAACTTTTTGTGCGACAGCTTGACAATTCTGCTTTATGAAACAGAAAATTGTCGTGACATGTTGACATATTTGTAAAATTTTACGACCATTGCGACAGGCGCCTTACCCTTCTGTCTCGGAACCCGACATATGTCGGCGACATAATTGTCGCGTTTTCTTGACATATGTCGCGTTTATGAAACGCGTTCGACAATTAAAAATATGTCAAGGTTTCACCTGTCGCTTTTAAATAAAATTGTAACGTTTATGAAACAGTCTAAGCGGGACAATTTGACAAATAAGTCAGTTCTTGACATAAAAGTCGAATTGTCAGCTTTATGAAACAGGGGCCAGGCTGTATTTCATGAACCGTGAAAACTAGACAGTTGATATTATTAAGAATAATAACGCCGCTATATAAACTGAATAAAATAAATATTTTATTATTTCAAGTGGGGATATTATCACCGATTTATTAACCTTCTGTTGATGGGTACCATTTATTTTAACCTTAACAGTAGATATGATATCAGAAGGATGATAGTGGTAAACACTAAACAGCCACTGCGGTAACGCTACCGTAACCCTCAATGGTGTTTTCGACGTATTATTTATTGACGTTGAATAAAACATACCTACCTACATTACTAGAGTGCGTTTCATCTTTAAATTCCTATGCCGTCATGTTGGTAGCAAAACAAAAAAGTGCAAAATACAAAAAAAAAAAGTGCCACCTTGAATTTAGGGGGATTTGTATATAAATAATAATAATAATAATATAATACATTCAATACATTAAGGCAAGACTTTTTTGTTTTGCTACCAACATGACGGCATAGGTAATTAAAGATGAAACGCACTATATTTCACTCTACTCTATTTCAGAATCTTAGATAAAAAATGTAAACAAAGAACTGTCAATTGTGGAACAAAAGGAAAAAGTAAATAAAGAGCCGTCACTTTCAAAGTAAGATGGATATTATAGGTAATAGTAAAATAAAAAATAAATAAAAAATATTTCCAAATTAATGTGTACAAAAATTACTAAAGGTCAAATTTTGATTTAAATCTAAATTAGGTACACAAATGTACACAAATGTAATGGAAAATCCTGTACTTATCTCTGGCGAGAATGGCAATCAATAGAAACTAAAATTATCACTTATAATTAGAAACAAATTGAAACTTTATTTAATGCTATAGGTATGTCTAAGTATAGGTAAACATAGGGAAAAATATATAAATAAAACAATATTAGAGTAGGTACTAAAACAAGTCAGCCATTATATTACTAACAATAACCGATCACATTATGACCTACCAACCTTAAATTCTAAATAAATAAATAAATAAATAAATTCTATAAACAACACACAACGCTATCTAGCCCCGTGGTAAGCGACAACAACTGGGGTAACACAAGCATTAAATTATTAAGTGCAATCCCGAGCGGGTAATAAGGCCCGTAAGGCATATAAAAAATCAAAGGCAGAAGAAATAAAATAACAAATAGGTACCTACCTATTTAAGTAAGCAGTATAAATGCATTAACCATCACCAACTGGGGTAACACAAGCTGGCTGAACCGAGCCTAGAACCGAGCCTAATGACAGTAGCATTGTCTCCAATTTGCGCGGCACTACGCTATTATATTGGCACAAACTATTAAGTGCACTCGTGAGCGGGTAATTAGGCCCGTAAGGCATATAAAAAATCAAAGGCAGAAGAAATAAAAGGACAAGTATAGGTATTTAACTAAGCGGTATAAATGCATTAACCATCACCAACTGGGGTAACACAAACATCAAATTATTAAGTGCACTTGCGAGCGGGTAATAAGGCCCGTAAGGCATATAAAAAATCAAAGCAGAAGAAATAAAAGAACAGGTAGGTATTTAACTAAGCAGTATACATAAATGCATTAACCATCACCAACTGGGGTAACACAAGCTGTTTGAACCGAGCCTAATGACAGTAGCATTGTCTCCAATTTGCGCGGCACTACGCTATTATATTGGCACAAACTATTAAGTGCACTCGTGAGCGGGTAATTAGGCCCGTAAGGCATATAAAAAATCAAAGGCAGAAGAAATAAAAGGACAAGTATAGGTATTTAACTAAGCGGTATAAATGCATTAACCATCACCAACTGGGGTAACACAAACATCAAATTATTAAGTGCACTTGCGAGCGGGTAATAAGGCCCGTAAGGCATATAAAAAATCAAAGCAGAAGAAATAAAAGAACAGGTAGGTATTTAACTAAGCAGTATACATAAATGCATTAACCATCACCAAGTGGGGTAACACAAGCTGTTTGAACCGAGCCTAATGACAGTAGCATTGTCTCCAATTTGCGCGGCACTACGCCATTATACTGGCATCAAACTATTAAGTGCACTCGCGAGCGGGTAATTAGGCCCGTAAGGTATATAAAAAATCAAAGGCAGAAGAAATAAAAGAACAAATTGGTACCTATTTAAGATAAGTAACCATCACCAACTGGGGTAACACAAGCTGTCTGAACCGAGCCTAATGGTAGTAGCATTGTCTCCAATTTGCGCGGCACTACGCTATTATACTGCCATCAAACTATTAAGTGCACTCGTGAGCGGGTAATGAGGCCCGGCCCGTAAGGCATATAAAAAATCAAAGGCAGAAGAAATAAAAGGACAAGTATAGGTATTTAACTAAGCAGTATAAATGCATTAACCATCACCAACTGGGGTAACACAAACATCAAATTATTAAGTGCACTTGCGAGCGGGTAATAAGGCCCGTAAGGCATATAAAAAATCAAAGCAGAAGAAATAAAAGAACAGGTAGGTATTTAACTAAGCAGTATACATAAATGCATTAACCATCACCAACTGGGGTAACACAAGCTGTCTGAACCGAGCCTAATGACAGTAGCATTGTCTCCAATTTGCGCGGCACTACGCCATTATACTGGCATCAAACTATTAAGTGCACTCGCGAGCGGGTAATTAGGCCCGTAAGGTATATAAAAAATCAAAGGCAGAAGAAATAAAAGAACAAATAGGTACCTATTTAAGTAAGCAGTATAAATGCATTAACCATCACCAACTGGGGTAACACAAGCTGGCTGAAACGAGCCTAATGGTAGTAGCATTGTCTCCAATTTGCGCGGCACTACGCTATTATACTGCCATCAAACTATTAAGTGCACTCGCGAACGGGTAATTAGGGTCGCTTCTTTGTTTCGTAGGATTGTGTTTTACCTTTATAAACAAAGGGACCAGTTGTGACCAGTTAAGGGTCGATTTTGTAAAACGAAATTACACAATAATTGTTTTTGGGAAGTGTTAGAACTAACTTAAAGTCAATTCTTCTTCTCCTTATCGTATAGTGGTGTGGCTAACCTCGTGTTACAGTTTTCAGATCGCCCTAAGGCCTCTAACTTGACCTAAAGACTGCTATCGAGATAACAACCGGGACTAACTGCTTAACGTGCCTTCCGAAGCACGGAGAAGCTCGAGAAAGTGTTTTTTGCCGCACAAATTATCTGTCACCCATCCAAGTAATGAAGGCGCCAAGCGTTGCTTAACCCACATGACCATTTAAGATCGGTAGGTGCAGCTAGGCCAATGAGCTCCTCAGATTAGAAGTTGCGTGCGCTAGATCAGGGTTGTAATGAATGATGAAAAACCTGCCAAGTGCAAGACAGACTCGCGCACGTAGGGCGTCGTAGGGTGCCGTACCTACCATTTTCACAATTTTTACGATTTCACATTATGATGAGACATAGACCAGCCACGGTCGCCTGGTCTGCTTCGCGATGTATGTGTTAATTTTGTACTGGTAGACTATTTATGTATTCTGTGCTGGTAGTCTCGAATCCGGGAGAACTATTAAATGACCCATTTAAATAATTTAGCAGTATCACCTTAAAATTGATACTTTCAAAAAAATAAATAAAGTTCTCAATAATTATTGATTAGTTTAATACATATTATTTTACTTAAAGCAGTATAATTAGTCGAAACATAATAATAGCGCGATCTAGAAAATGCAGGTGGCGCCATCTAGTTTTTCCAGCTGTACAGGTGCAGATGACTAATGTTCATTGACTAATTCGTTACAATGTTGTTAAAAATTATTAAAAATCATATTTATAATTTATTTTATGAACCTTACTAAAGGTGGCAGGTGTTATAGGTGTAGGTATAGTGCACAATATTTGTCTGGACAAATATACTTAGGTTTTTATTAGTTGGGATTCGTGGTTTCACCAGCATCTACAGATTTAAATACCTATTGATAGTCCTGACTGATTGTTTGACTGAAAAATAAATACCAAATGTTTGTCGTGTTGGTAAAATATTTGCTTATACTGACTTAGATTTATGTAACTTATGTATTAATATACCTAATTTTATAATACATTATTGTATACTCGAAACGAGTAATGTACCTACACAGTTTGAACAATAAATGATTCCTATTCTTATTCTCATCTTTTTATTAACTCAGAGCCCAAACTGCTGGTCCAAGGACATGACATTTTGTCATGTAATGTCACCACATACCAGAAAGTATTTTTCGATATTCCCATGTGTGTGTGTTTCTACACTTTAATCTTTTATTAGCATCGTCGTAAAGACCGATGCTTACAAAAATTGTAATAATATTAGCTATAACGAACGGTAGGCCGAGATAAACTAATTAAGTTTTTACTTAACTAACTTAACTAAACACTGAAGTCCGACTAGAATATTATACATTACACTGAGGTATAAAGATAAAAATACAATCCAGTTAACTTAAATAAAAAACAGAACGTAACGATAGCGCGATTCAGAAGTTGCAGGTGGTGCCATCTAGTATCTCCTAGCTGTTAATTTTCTATTACTTTGCCATTCAATTAATTGTTAGGTGTCATCGACACGATGAAGAAGAATTATTATAAAAATAAATATCTGGTCTTCCTGTGACCTGTAGTCTTAGCATACGGGTACGATATTTTCGTCGCTTGTTCTCGTCAAGTTTCTGTTTGACCAGAACTTACGTAGGCTGCCATGGACGGTCTATGGTTTATGAGTTATGAACTTATGAATGACCCATGAAAACTCGAACATTAGAAGAATTCCCACCCTATCAAATTTTAGATGTCTGTGATTAAGTTGCGATCCCGTAGGAATTAACACCAACAAAGTTAAAGATTTATCAGCATCGCCTTAAGGCCGATGCTTTCAAAAAATGACAAAACAGTTTCCAACGTAGGTATTCTAATCACTGGGACATCTTACTGGTTTAAGTGGATAAGTACTCAGTCCAGTATTATTAGGAATGAGTAAAGACGTTACAATTTACTGTGAGTTTTGTATGAATAGACGGAACGTAATGATAGCGCGATTCAGAAGTTGCAGGTGGTGCCATCTAGATTCTCCAGCTGTAAGGTGCAGATGTTTAATGATTATCGACTATTTCGTATAGAAATAGATTTCATAATTCAAATTTCTTTTAAAATTCCTAATGAAGATCATAAACGTATACGTAGTGCATAATATATGTCAGCCAGCATAAAGTGGAAAACACACCGTCCGGTCCCACAAAAGGTTCCCGAGGCCAGTTTATCACACTATCTTTCACCGTCCTCAACTTCTTGTCATCCAAAGGTTGCCTAAAAGATATAGATAGATAAGATAACTTATAAGGGATAATACTATACTAATTCATCTTCTTCTTTTCGTATAGTGATGTGGTTAACCTAGTGTTAGAGTTTCAGGTCGCCCTGAGGCCTCTAAACTTGATTTAACGACTGCTATCAGAGATAATAATCGGGACCAACTGCTTAACGTGCTTTTCAAGAATGGAGGAGCTCGATAAAGTGATTTATTGCCACACACATTATCGGTCACCTATCCAAGTAAAGATGGCGCCAAGCGTTGCTTAAACCGCACGACCATTCAAGATCGGCAGGTAATACCTATATTAATTGTATTTCTAGAAATTTATTTACGGAAAAAAAATTATTTTTGTTTATTGTTTAAATCAAGCATAATTTATATCTATTTGTATGGTGTTTATATTTAAGAATTCATCTATATATCTAAATAAGCTTGAAAATTCTATAAGTTATCTATGCCCCCGAAACGGTTCCGGTTCCGTGATTCTGAGCTTACTACGACTTGATCTTTATCAGCATCGCCGAGGCAGATGCTTCCAAAAATTTGAGAATAAACAAGGTTAGGCTAAACTAATTAAGAGTTACCTTAATTAACTTAACTAAACACTGAATTGCTTGACTAGCTAATTTTACATACACTGAGTTGTAATTTAAAAGCAAATATGTTACGAATTAACCCTGACTACTATATAAGAGCCGAACATAACGATAGCGCGATTTAGAAGTTGCAGGTGGTGCCATCTAGGTTCTCCAGCTGTACAGGTATAGTTGTGTCGTATGTTATGATGGTTTGAGACTTTGCTTGTTATTTACTTTCTGATTATTTTACAAACCTAACATAGGTAGGCAAATTAATATATATTTATATCTATACTAATAGTATGTATGTATATTGGGGGTAATCTCCGAAACTACTAGACCGATTTCAATCTACTAATATTATAAAAAAGGTCACGTTGGTAACATGTATGTTTGTATGGTATGTATGTTGTATTGGGGGTATTCTCCGAAACCACTGGACCGATTACAAAAATTCTATTACCCATAGAAAGTTACGTTATCAGGGAGTTACATAGACTCCTTCTCTATTATTGCTCACAATAAAATGAAATTGCTAAATACGGTTACACCTTCGGCATCAATAATTATTGATACCAACACAACAATACAATAAAATATTTATTTATTATGAAACTTATTAGACATTTCCCAAATTACATTATAAATCAGTTCTACACTAAGCCCACGCTTGCCACGCTTGTATCGCAGTAACCGAGATACCCATTATTACCCATATAAAAATGAAGATAACATTTAATAATTGTTCATATAAATAAATACCTAGAATACCTACCTTATAGACTAACATAGATACAGATAATTTAAAATTAAAACACCAAACGCCATTACGTTTATAATTTACCAGCATCGCCTTAAAGGCGATGCTTACAAAAATACTAATTAAACTAAATCAAGTCCCATTGTCCAGTAGTGGGGGAGTATACTGGCAATGAATAAAATTGATCAGTTTAACATCTTAAAATGGAGACCGTAATTGAATCAATAACAAACAAATCCCAAATCAGATGTGAGACTCCGATCTTATAACAATGAGCGGAAACGTAATGATAGCGCGATTTAGAAGTTACAGGTGGTGCCATCTAATTTTTTCCATCTGTACAAATGCTGGTACAGGGGTAAGATTTGTGGTTGTTTACTTTTCTGATTGAGAATCTTTACAAAAATAAAGAAGACGGGTCGACACGATCTTTAGCTATCTACATACCAAGTTTCATCGCCATCGGTTCAGTAGTTTTGCGGGAAGGAGTAACTAACATGCTCATTTACTTACTTTATACGTTGAAATTACCTTTATTTAAACCATTACGTATGACGTCACATTTGCGGGCTCACGGAATCATGGTATACAAGGCTAGCCAAATGGAATCCAGGATTAAATCACGATCCTGTGGGAATTAATCCTGTAACAACTGATCTACATTTATATATGTTATAGCGTTAGGACTAAGGATTATTATAGAATAGATTATTGCTCCAGTTCCACTATTGTTCAATGGTAAATATGCGACAATTTAAATCACATGATTACTGCAAAAAAAAACCCCATGAGTTTCTTGTGTCTTCTTCTAATTGGAGGTCGCGTTTCGAAGACACAGTAGATTACATTATACAATTGACGATTCAAAGTGTTATGTTGTTAATATCCAAATTAAAAAAACATATTTTCCGTCAGGCCACTCCCAGAAGCAACCACCGTCCGGGATCAGTTATAGACAGATCGTGTCCCAAACGCTAGTGTTGTGTCGGAATCAGCGGCAATATCAGCATCGCCTTAAGGACGTGCTTACAAAAAATATGTATCCTCAAGTTAGTTAATAAAACTAGTCACTGGCGTCAATCACTGAGATAAGTTTAAGGGTACTTAGTCCCAGCGTTAATTTCAGGACTAAGTAAAGGTGTGAAAATTAACTCTGGTAGTGTATCTCGTGCTTGAACGTAATGATAGCGCGATTTAGAAGTTCCAGGTGCTGCCATCTAGTTTCTCCAGCTGTACCGTTGCAGGTGCTAATGTTTGTTGATGATTTTGTTGTTTTTTTCCTCTACCAAATTAATTTTAAATATTATTTTCACTACAAATATTATTTAATAACGGAATATAGGTACATGTACCATGATTAAATTAGATTTTAATGGAGCTCGATATTTCGCCATTCATTTCAACTGGCTTGTTCACGAGACTTTAGATTGCGGGTAGGTCATGGTGAATGCCCCGTTATTTAATAAAATATGTAATAACATCATTTTACTTATATTTTATCATTGTATATATCGGTAACCGTATCCCTTAAATTACGCACTTAAGTACTTTATATATTAACTATTTTTTAGTTATCTAAATAAAATGACGAAAACTAATTATTGTTTTAGTTACATTATTGAACAAAACAATTATTAAATTTACTTGTGATTGTTTACTTAATTAAACACTTTTTTTAAATAATTAATTACATAATAATAATTATTTTAAATGTTTAAATGAATTTATTTATTTCAGATTACAATTAGGTACAATTCAATTATAATAAAAACACAAAATTAAAACTAAACTAAAACAAAACAAATAAAACCACATAATCGAGGAACTTACCATAAATCTAAAAATAACTATAACTAAACTACCCACTCCATACCCCGAACCTAATCAAAGAGCCCCCCCCCCCCCGCGACGCATCCGATCCAAAAGACCCCCAGGATACACGCCGCATACCCCCGCTGAACGGCTATAGCCAATCTATGTTAAATTTATATTAAAACTAGGTAAAGCCGTTACGAAGTTGCATACAAACGTTTTTTCCCATTTTAACCCACTTAGGGGTGGAATTTCCAAAAATCCGTTCTAAGTGCTCACTATCAACCCCTAAAGAACCTATGTTCCAAATTTCAAGTCTTTACACCCAGCCGTTTAGCCTGTACGTTGTCCATCATTCAGTCAGTCAGTCAGTCAGTCAGTGAGTTAGTTACACTTGCGTTTTATTAAGTACTAGCAGCTCCCCGCGGTATCACCCGCATAAGTCCCGATCCCGTGGGAATATAGGGATCAAAAGTAGCCTATAGCCTTCCTCAATAAATGGACTATCCAACATTGAAAGCATTCAAATCGGACCAGCGGTTCCAGAGATTAGCGCGTTCAAACAAACAAACAAAAAAACAAACTCTTCCGCTTTATAACAGTAATAATAATAGATGATAAATGTACTAGTTTATTCCTTCAATTAAATTTAAATAATAATTTAACAAGTATGAACAACGGGTAGGAGAACAGCTGGTCTAAAAAGGATAGTTTTACCACTTCAGCTATCAAAATTGCTTTTAGGCAGGTTCCAATAACTTTGCAACTGTCATGAATACGTAGAAAAGACTCAGACCTGTCAAAAATAAATAAAATTAAATATAGCACGAAGTTACACAGCGCTCTCTAGCCCCAAACTAAGCACCAGGATTGTACTATGGGTACTAGACAACGAATATAAGTTTTACATATTTTACTTTTGCATAGCTTTTATCGCAGGCTTTGAGCGCGGCGACCAAATCAAGAAATTTCGTAACGAAAATAAAACCTAACACCCTCCAGTCCGCCTACCATGTAGCCTAACAAAAAAAATGCTATGCAATAGCTTTACCGCGGCAGTTTCCGAGTGACACACGTTTTTTTTTGTAAATACATACATTCGTAATATTATGATTCAAAGAACCAGCCCAGACCAGCAAATAATTATTTTAATCATAAGGCCTGGTATTGCTAATGATTGACTAGCATCGACTTCGAAGCCGATGCTTACAAAAAATCTTATTATTTAAATAAGGCTGTTGTATCTAGCGTGCATATAACTTAAGGAGTAACTTAACTTATTTACATTACAGATAAACAACTGGAATAAGACTGGGAAGTGTATGCAAACACAGGTCTTAGTGGAGAGGTTTTAATTTTCTCTGAGTACCATATCAATAGTCGAAACGTAATGATAGTGCGATCCAGACGTTGCAGGTGGCGCCATCTAGTTTTTCCAGCAGTTAAGTGCAGGTGTGCGATTATCATTGAATAGTTTTAAAGACTTGTCTTTAATGATTTATTTATATTTAATTTATTCAGATAGATAGGTAGGTATGTATTTATTTACAAAACACAAGCTTAGTAGCTTATCACGGGGCTAGATGGCGCTGAGCAGAATTTATTTACTTATTTAAATCGCTACTCGTCAAATCTTTAGCGAGTTGATATATTATAATATACTTACTAGCTAATTTAGTGACTCTAATTCTTTACACGTAAGTGCATATAGTGAAATTAAGATGTAATAAATCAATTTTTAAGTAGGCATTCAAGTTAGAATAAGAAACTTCAACGCCATGCTACATCGTTGACCTCACCATCGCTTCCTATCTGATGAGGTGAGGACAAAATGCAAGTCAATTGGTGACAAACTCAACACATTATATAAATAAAAACTTACAGCTGAATAATGAAAGGTAAATGGGAAATTATTAACAAACACACACAAACTTTTACTTTTGTGAAATTAGTAAGATTGTGGCTCTAATTATGTTCTCGTAAGTGCACGAAGTGGTATTAAGCTAACGGCAATTTGCATTGTATTACTTAATTGTGATAGTGGCTAAGTAGTTAAGCTAGCCCCAGAGGGAAATACTAGGGAGTAGGGTTCCGTAGGCTTCGTGAAAAAAAACTGGGTTCTGACATTTGTGAGTTTAAATTTCGCAGGAAAATAACAAAGAATTTCGCCGCATTGGGCATTTCAAGCACTTATCTACATCTCGCTCTGGAATTTACTTAAGATGACAGTCCTTGAGATTTTTGTGCTCGAATTGGGATTGAGTTAGTTATTATTATTATGGACTTCGCATCAAGTGGAACTCGTAATTTTGTATTTTTAAGTGAGCCGTGACGGGGCAAACGGGGCAAACTATACTTTGGCCAATTCCTGGCCCGGTCTAGTGTAAATCATCCCTAACTCGATGTCAAGTCGTTACTCCGCGATTAAGAGAAGATACCTAGTTCGATTCCCGCTCAGTGTCGGCCATGCGTGTTGTGTTTTTGTTGATAAACCTACTTTTTTTTTCCAATTTTTGTTATGCCCGAAAGCCAAGATACATGATTGAAAGTTTGGGAATAAATAAAACCGCCATAGTTGTAATAAGTGTAAATAGATAATAACCCTCGTTCGGCAGTCGGGTAGTAAAGAAACTCTTGGGACTTGCTGATATATGTATGAAACCTACGCAAATATTCTCATGTGTAATATTGCATGCAATTGACATAATAGCTTGTTCCACTAAATGAACTTGTTATCTATTTTAATTAATACCGCGTTTTTATTGTCCAAATCTTGCCTGCAAATTTTATGCTAAAATGATTTTAGAGTTCTATAGAATTCTTCTTTAAACATGTAGGTAATATCCGGTTCCCAGTACCGCTGAAAGATGTTTTCTTTTCCTCCGACTTCTTCTTCTTTTTGTGTAGTGGGATGTGTCACCTGGTGTTAGAGTTGTCAGGTCGCCCTAAGGCCTCTAACTTGACCTAACGACTGCTATCAGAGATAATAACGAAGCACGGAGGAGATGTGACAATATTTTTTTGCTACGCCCATTATCGGTCACCCATCCAAGTATTGACCGCTCCAAACGTTGATTGACCCGCACGACCAATTGAGATCGGCACTATCACAAATTGTGTTAAATCCAACACGTCCAATTTCCAATCAGACAACACTCAGACCGTATCTGTATCTACCTTAGACCAGAGACATGACGTTTAATAGGTGTTCTGTGGTGTAGGCTTATTAGTATGCAAGCTGTCACCACGCCCTCCGTACAATGTCTATATCTGCTTTCTATATCTGTATAGAAAATGACTGCCGTATTCACAAACAATACCTGCGTGGCTTAATGCTACGTCTTGCTCTTGTGAGTGATAATCAACGTAAATGTGATAAAAGACATGTAGGTAAATACGACTAAAGCAGGCTGGGTAAAAAACTGATTTCCAGGGTTAGAGAAGTGTGGGCAGACCACTGGCCAGATGGTCCGATAACATAAAATTACATGGTGGGGTGACTTGGCATCGAAAAACCAGTGATAGAACTTTGTGGAAGGAGCTTGGAGAGCCATATGCCCTGCAGTGGGCAAATACATGCTGCTGAAGAAGAGAAGAAGAAGAAGTATGTATGCTATACAATTATTTCTAACTCTAGGGTTATAATAACTCTGACTAGTGCAGTCACTAAATATAATAAAGTTGACTCAACTCAGAAGAGAGCTCGTTGTATCTCGGCTCGTTGAGTTAAGTCATGACGTGTTGAGTACTAAGTTGTTTTACTCATTAGCTGAAAATTGTTTCACTACCGGTTGAATACCGATCTTAGTTAAAATACAATATACCATCCTAAGTACTGGGCATAGCGAAACCATCTCAAACTAACTATAACAATTAGCAGTAGCTTCCTCAAAATCTTCTGAGAATTTAATAATTACAAGTAAACGCCTAATTAGTATTTTTCTTTTCTCATCTGACCGATGTTCCCAGTTGCATCCCTTTTGGAAGCCCAGGGTTCCAAATTATTTGTTGTCGGCACAATAATAAGGTGAGACATCATTGACCACACCTACTGCAAATAGATTTGGCAGTATTTTTTGCAACAGGTCGCCCGTAATAGGCTCCACACTCATCGAGACGCAATGGCGATGTTGTCGCCGGCTGTGCATCCAAACAATTCATATTAAAATTTAGGACAAAGAAAATTCGCCATGTGGCGAATTTTCTTTTAGAACATGCAGTTTATTTACCTTCCATTAGAGGGGACAACAGTGAGTAGGTACTTTAATTCTACGAACGAACTAACGAAACACAGAAATTCTGTCATCCGTCCTTCAAAAAAGTCAGAAAATAAAATTTTCGGACGGATGGATGACGAATTTCTTTTGGAATTTTCGTTTCGTTTTTCCTTCGTAGAATTAAACTCGAGGCTAGTCTAGTCTCCGCCCAGATATCCTTTAGTCATATTTTGATGACACCCTTAAAAGGAGATAAGGTAGCCCATTCTAGGCTACACCCATAAGCCTAATGTTTACCTAATTAGTAAACTATCAAAAGTAATTACTTCAAATTATTCAGTCGAGTTTCATCTGAATAATGGAAATTCTGTTTGAATAGCAGTTTGTACGGTTAATGTAGCAAGCAAGCGACGTTTAATTTGAGTGTTTATTTGACAATACAGTGACTGTTAGTTGAGTAAACTCGCTTGGCTAAGCGGTGTTGGAGGGAAATAGGAGGCAATTGATACATTGTGATTTTGATAGTGTATTTTGTAAATAGACTATTCGACGCTGTACATTCAATTGGTGCACATAGTTATTATAACGAGTAAGTTTCATCATTATTATGAGACACGGGTCTAGATCGCGTTATAGATAATCATTGTTTTTAATCATTGTTTTTTAAGCTATTGCATAGCTTTTATCGCGGGCTTTGAGCGCGGCGACCTAATCAAGAAATTCCGTAACGAAAATAAAACTTAACACCCCCCACTCCAATTTCCTCGCGTTCAATTCTATACCTCCCACGGTAAAGCTATTGCATAGCAATAGCAATAGTTTTACTGCCTGCCGCCTGCCTGACTAGGGACCGAGCAGTTTATCCTCCACCGAGCGGGAAGAACTTAAGGTTTGCTAGACTCCCTCAGATCCCTTAGTCGCCTTTTACGACACCCACGGGAAGAAATGGGGTAACGGACGACTACAATACGTAATAGGGTAACCCTATTCTATGCCGGGGCTACACGGTCAAATTAGCCCCGATTAACTTCGTACGTACGAATTTCTAAGTAGCTAGATACGTAAAAAGCTTAGTAGGTAAACTACGGCTTTACGAAGTTGAAAGAATGACATTATCTGAGTTTCGTATCTGTTTTTTTCCCCGGAATTATCACACTCAAAACAAGCTTAAGAAAAGACGTAGGTGTAAATGTAAAAAGACATTGCCTTAAGGGAGATTTTCTTTTTTTCCCTATCGCTGATTATATGTCCAAGTACCTACATTTATAAAACAGATCTATAATAAATAAATAAACAGATATACCTACATATATAAATAAAAAGAACTATAAATAAAAATAACAGTTTATTTGTGGCTTGCTTCGGCATAAAAAAATGGTTTCTAAGGTCGTCATTTTACATAGGTCGCGCCCTTAAATAAATTCTGTGAACAACACACAGCGACATCTAGCCCCGCGGTAAGCTACTAAGGTTGTGATATGACACTTATTTTTTTTGTTAATACTTAGGTACATGGAGATCAGACAGACAGCAGAGTCTCAGTAATAAGGTCCCGTTTTTACTTGTCGGAAACAGAACGAGACTGTAAATCTGACCGGCCAATAATCCCAAATCGAGAATGTCAGGTAACAAGACTATTTTGCTAGCGTTACTAGATTGGTTTGGAACCTAAATGGTCCAAATCGTTTGGCTCCAGCAGTACCAGAATACATTAACTACACTACAGATAAGCCTCGGCGCCAACTCAACCAAACGGGCTAGCATTAAGCCGGTAAATTGAACACTAAAACGAAATTCTGCGTTAAATCTGATTGAACAGCGGACAGCGGTTCTATTGTAGGATTCCGCAAATAGGTAGGTAGGTATAGGTATAGGGTAAGGCTGCAGTAGTTTTAGCTTAGAACGGTTATGTAAATTTGAAATATTAGTTCTGCAGGTTTATTGAGGAAGCTTTGTGTTACTGCATACATACATACTTAATAGCGTTAGTGGAAAGGCTACATTGCTGAAGCGCCACTTCTTCCCTTTATTACATTACCTAATTGATTTTGTAACATACGTTTCCTATGTAATGATGATTCGTAGGTATGGTATGACATTATTGACGACGGGGGAAGGCCCGACTGCAATGCAGAAGGTTGCGGGTTATGCTTATAAATAAATAATTGTTTTTTGGTCTGGGTGTTTCCTATTTATTTACAAAAAAAAGTAAAATGCCTATGTAGTATATCCGTTGTCTAGTACTCATAATACAAGCCTAGTGCTTAGTTTGAGGCTAGATTACGCTGTGTGCAACGTCGTGAAATATAAATATTTATTTATTACTAGCTGACCCGGCAAACGTTGTTTTGCCTTATAAATTATAGATAGTAGCCGATTCTCAGACCTACTGAATACGCATATAAAATTTGGTAAAAATCGGTAAAGCCGTTTCGGAGGAGTAGGTACGGTAACTAACATTGTGACATGGAAATTTTATATATTAGAAGAAAATATGAAGTTACTAATCCGATTTTGTCATATGAGAATACTTTTAGTATCCCGCCTCGAAGCTTCTCATTGGGCGATGTTCTCGATTATAAAATCCCGATCCTGATTATATATAAGGGCGATTATACTGTGGCATCACAAACGGGTTCGATATCCGTACCACGATCCCTACAACGTTAGACCAAATCCATCTAATGTTATTCGTGTTGTTATTCGAAAACTCATGGTAGTGTCGTTCCGGCTGACTCAAGCGTATTTTAATAACGATGTCTCGCAAGTATTTCACGGTTCGTCCAACTGAGATGAGTATCGATATTGAGTTAAACTAGTCGATATCGATATTGAAAGGATTATCGATAAATAACTTATTTTTTAAACTAACGATATAGTTAATCTATACCTACAAATAAAATTCAAAGATTTTGATTGACTGAACTTCATTTATAATACAGGGTAAACCATTTAAACGGGCCTTCAGGGGGATATCCTAAACTATAAAAGACAGAGAAAAATGCTGAAAGGAGTTGCTTCCCCGATTTTGACAAAAACTAAAATGGCATTAATAGATTTTCGAAAAATTAATTACCCTAGCCAGGAATCGAACCTTGTCTTTTTGCAAAAAAATAAACACCCTATATTATTGTACTAATAAAAATATTAATAAAAATCTTTATTGTAACACAGAAAAACTAGGTACAAAATGACTTAACCCTACCAACTGCTTTAGCGTGAGCTGTACTGCAGCCGGCAGTTCATTCCTTAAAATTAAACATGAGTTTAAGGTTACAATAAAAGGTGGTACAGAACAAAAAGTTTTTTAAATAACTAACCAAAAATGGGTTAATTAAGATTCCACATACAAGAGGTGTTCCGTTTCATCATAGTTTAGCGATTCCAACCACAGCTTAATTTTAGATTTAATTTAGTAGTTACTTAAATTTCTAAATTTACATTTTACATCAAAAATATTATACATCAAGGGCGCTAGAAAGGGCGCTACTGATCGATAGCTTTGCTGATAAATATCAAATCCTGGAAACAAACATAGTGTGGTATGCCATTTTAGTTTTTATCAAAATCGGGGACGCAACTCCTTTCAGCATTTTTCGCTATCTCTTATAGTTTAGGATATCCCCCTGAAGGCCCGTTTAAATGGTTCAACCTGTATAAGTGACCGTTAGTCCTAAAGATATCGTTTTGAAGGTGTGTTCTTTGTGACGTGTAGATACATTTTTCTATCTATCTGTCTGTATCTATCTGACAGATAACTATTTATCTGTTTAGTTATATGTCAAATTTTTTTTTTGTCATTGTCAATGTCAAACTTCTTAGTTACTTTTGCGGAAATGACAAAAATCAGCTGTTCATTATCCGCCATTTTGTAACGTAAAGTTACGATGGTTTTAAACAACCTGAACCTCAAGTTTAATTTGACAGCTACTTTACGATAAATTTACGAAGTGATAAACTCTATTTAGCGTTTGTAAGTAAGATTTTACCTTAACCAACTGCTATTAAATGCGTAAAGAGTTATGATTGGTTTGTAAGTAAGGGGGTATATGTATAAGACCTACGTACTTAACATATTTGAAATTACAACGTACTAATCCTGAATAATCCCTTTACTACCCTTTCTGTCCCTTGATAATAATTCTAGATATTCCAAAACTATGTGCCAATACAATACAAGGTACATAGTTATACCTCACCTCAATATTTGTGATAGATAAGACCGGCTCAATCAACCCGACGGAACCCAACGCCAACTCGTGCGGTTAAACGTGTCACCGCTCTCGACTAGATTTGAATCCATTGATTCAAAATTATTATTATTATTTGTTGTTACCATAGCCGTGTAACCCCGGCATAGAATAAGGTTACCCAGCATCTCTTCCCGTGAGAGTCGTAAAAGCCGACTTAGGGATCTAAGGGAGACTTGTAAACCGTAAGTTCTCCTGGCGCGGTGGCGGATAAACTGCTTGGTCCCTAGGAGGGTTGGTGTCAGGCAGGCGGTCGGCCGTGAAAATATTGCCAAATCTAATTGCAGAAGGTAGTGTGGTCAATGATAACTTACATACTGCCTCGACCGGAAATAGTTTGGGGCTTAGCGGACCCCCGGTTCCATAGGGATGCAATCGGGAGCATCACTTAGATGAAAAGAATATTTTTTGTTACCATTTCTGATACTCAGGGTTATGGAGGACCTTTGGAAGGCGTATGTGGGGTCGAAGACAACACGTAGAGACCCGTTTTAGTAACATTATAATTTAAACATTTGTAATGGACACCAAACTGGTGGTTATCCCTATCTGCAGTATAAAATACAGGCAAGGACAATCCTCGCGTCGGATAGTCTCTGTTCTTCTGTTTTCGCGATGTTGGATTGAAATTAAACTATTTTTGAAAACCTTGCAGTGGGGACCCTTTAAAAGTAAAATCTTAATCCGAATAATATCGATATTAAGGGCCCTATTCTGAAAAACTGAAAATCCATGTCGGGCGCATCGAAAATTGTTGATTATTTCAAGACGGAATGTCGTAGATTTTTTTTTGTGAACAGATTGTAGGCGACATTGTTTCCGATATTTTAGTGCAAAAAAAAATCTACGACATTCCGTCATGAAATAATCAGCAATTTTCGATGAGCCCGACAGGGATTTTCAGTTTCAAGGTCGTTGGCGTATATACTCCTCTTAAGTTAGAAAACTAAATTTTTTATAATTTATTTTGGTATTAAGTTTGTATGGAAATGGTAACAGTCGCCACGTTCTTTATTTTAAGATTTGAATAGTTTTAATAGTGTCGATCTTTACTAAATACTTACCTATATTTTTCCAACTCCATTTAAATATAAAATTTTATTTGCGCTATTTTCTTCAGAATTTTGCCGAACTGATTGCGATTGATGAAACTTCTTACTTAGACAGCCGGATAAAATTAGGTACTTTTAATTTAGTCAGTCAGTAACCAAAACCTACTCAGCTTTCTTCAGTTTGTTATAAACAAATCACGAACACAGAACTTTGTCTAAGATTTTCACCTGTAACGCAACTCATACCTAACTAAAGTTCGAATCAGAGTAGTATCATCAAACTTCGTTCATTAAGGGCAGAAACGAATTCAATAGAATTGTTAGAAACTCCTATACAAACTCGTATTACTGAGTTATTGTGTGGCCAAATAGGAAATGCCTCTGTAGATTTATCTATATACATACATGTTACAGGTAAGGTACCTACATAAAGTTTATAATATGTGTTTGATAGTTTGGATAGTTCGCTCATGGAATTAAAGCCTCTATTATATACTAGCTGCGCCCCGCTGTTTCTCCCGCGTAAGTCCCCGGGACTTACGGGATCAAAAGTATTCCATCTCCTGTTTTCAGCCAAATCGGTACAGCCGTTCTCAAGTTATAAATAGTGTAACTAACACAACTTTCTTTTATATTAAGACTAGCTGACCCGGCAAACGTTGTTTTGCCTTATAAATTATAGATAGTAGCCGATTCTCAGACCTACTGAATACGCATATAAAATTTGGTAAAAATCGGTCGCGCCGTTTCGGAGGAGTACGGTAACTAACATTGTGACATGGAAATTTTATATATTAGTAGAAAGAAGATTAGAAGATAGGTTATACGAATGTAAATAAACCCGAATGTCCAACGCCGACTAAATTAAGTCACTTGAGCTTAGCTACGCATGGAGGATATGAGATCATTGGCCTGGCTGCATCTACCTATCTTGAATGTTCGTGTGGGTTAACTACCGCTTGGCGCGATCATTACTTGGAGAGGTGACCGATAATTTTGTGTCTAAAAATCATTTTCTCGAGCTCTTCTGCTTCAGAAGGCACGTTGAGCAGTTGGTCTTTCTCTGATAGCAGTCGTTAAGTTTAGGCTTAAGGACGACCTGAAAACTCTAACACTAGGTGAACCATACCATTACATGAGAAGAAGCAGAAGCTACGCATGTATAGTATAGTACCTACTTAGATCCAGTTTTTCATACATGTAAATTGTGCGTCCAATGCAACGCAAACTATGCAAGCTATGCTCACTTGGTTGAAAAACTACGTCAGTTCAGTTAACTGTAGTTGAGGATTTAGCATTAGAGCTGCTTCTTATCAACTGAATCAGTTATCGAGATCTACAAACTTCCGCGGCCGAGATGTAGTTAGAGAAAACTATTTCTATTTACGAAATAGCCTCATTACGTCATCTACCATCGAAGTTTAACAGCTCCTTTCAAACAAACTCGGTCAACTGATGGTACAATCAGTTATCTGCTGCTCTGCGAATACTCTCACCAGGGCAACCCTGAAAACCTGTAAATCGGATTGACATTGTTAAATTCTGGGTGAAGGTTCTGTGAAAAACTCTCCATGTTGTTGTCATGATGAAGAAGTGTATAAGTAGGTATCTATGTATATTCAAAACAAGTGACACACGAGGCAATTTAGCAATCAAAATTAATATATGAAAAGGGCATGCAATAATGTCTCTTCTGAGAAAGTAATCAAAATAATAAAAGAAGCCGCTAAACCTTCGCACCGCACCGCATCTTTCTTGACTTTTCTCACCAAGAATGAGTAGGCACGTACGTAGCGCGAGCCGAGTACGTCCGCTCTTCATTTTGATTTAATGACTGTAAAGGGCATGCAATTTCGCCTTTAGCTGCTACGTTAATTGCCTCGTGTCACGCGACTTCTGTACTGTTTCCGTACCTACCATCAAGATAAGAAAACAATCCAAATTTTGCACCGGTTCTTTGATTGTCTTTGATTACTTATGATGCGAATGAACCGGGCAGTTTTTAAGCAGAACAGCTAAGGTCCTTCTTATCCTTACGAAGTTCCCGGTTGAATTCCTCTCGGGAGCCCAGGGTCTGCTTCAACATAGTTAGGTAGGTATGTGTATCATATTGGCCATCCTACTAGCAGCTGGTCTCGGTTGATATGATATTCTTCTATCAGAGATATCAACCGGGACCAACTTGACCTAAATACTGCTTTAGGTCGAGTTAAAGGCCTCAGGGCGACCTAATATCCCTAACACTATGTAAGCCACACCACTCTATACGAAAAGAAGAAGAACGATCCTACTGCATAATAGAGTTGGCAATGTTTTTACGTCCGGCCCGCCACCACTCGCTCGCCGATCACGTCGCCTTTTACAAAACCCAAGGAAAGAGATGGGGTAACCCTATTTTACGCCAGGTCTTTCTTTAAGAACTTGTAGTATCAAAAAGTTGTATATTTTTGGCATCATATCCCCGCTCTCCTTCGACGCAGAGGCACAGCTAATTTGGCCAGGTTATTACAAAGTCTACCTTTTGTTTTCGCGTACGTGCTTCGAACGCTGATTTTATCAAGAATTTCGTTGAAATTATAAATTGACGAAGTTCGATTGGGCTTTGAATTCCTTCGTTTTGGCACGTGTATTCAGGTAGGTAACTTTTTCAATTAGTAATTTATTGTTTTATTAAGTTTTAGAATGTGATTTTCTTGATAATAAATTATCCTACCCATGTTTTGTGATTGTAACCATGTTCAGTCATCAGGTCACTAACTAACAGGTATACCTTTACTCTATTTCAGAATCTTAGATCAAAACTTTAAACAAAGAAATGTCAATATCAAAAGAAAAAGTAAATAAAGAGCTGTCACTTTCAAATAAATGTAGATATGCGTTTTTTGGTTTACATTTTTTATCTAAGATCCTAAAATAGAGTAGGTATATATAAGCGTATGTACTTCCTAAATAGTTTGCGGGAGTGCTAGAGCTCTTCGAGGTCTTCATTTTAGATGACAAAAAGACGATTAAGGCGTTTTGCAGCGACTAAACTGCGCTATTAAAAAAAGCGAATGCTAAAACTCCCTTTTTGTACTTTTCTGAGCATTATCCTTTTAACAAATGATGCAATAAATTATCAGGGTCATCCTTAAGCACAAGGAACTACGATTCCAAAGAAAATCTCAGATAGAACATCGGATATCGGGAATCTAACCGGGTGTCCCCGGAAATTGGCCGTTAGCGGCCCATCTGGACTAGCGTTATTAGAAATCTGTTTGCCTTAGACTTAAAAGGGTTGTGTTTATAGTTTAATTTTATATGGCTTCAGACAGTCAGAGTTACTTTCGCGCTTATAGTAAGTATTATAGTATTAGTATAGTATAGATAATTGCGCCGGTTCCACTATATCTATACTAATATTATAAAGCTGAAGAGTTTGTTTATGAAAGAGCTAATCTCAGGAACCCCTGGTCCGTCTTAAAAATTTCTTTTAGTGTTGGATAGTCCATTTATTGAGAAGGTTATAGGCTTTGATCCTGATATTCCCACGGGTTCGGGACTTACACGAGGCTAGTCTCTAAATATGTGACAATGTGAATCACATGATCACTGCAAAAAAAACCCTATGAGTTCCTTTTGTCTTCTTCTCAATGCAGGTCGCGTTCCGAAAACACACTAGATTACTGATGATTCAAAACGATAATGTAAATATGTTCTTAAATAAATATATTTTTAATTTAATTGTAAAATAAAAAGTTTTTACTGGTTCAATATTTCTTTCTCAATTATTATTAATCGTCATATGATTTGACCATGCACAAACTCAGGATATAGCTAGGTACCTAATCTAATTATATAAAATGCTTTGTTCTGACTGACTGATAAATCAATGCACGGGGTAAAGAGTGGAAATTTGGAGTGTGTTATTTATATGATGTAGGCATCCGATAAGAAAGGGTTTCCACAGTTATATTTATAGGTACACACTATAACTATAACCGTAGGATTGAAATAAGTAGATACAAACAGTTATTTTATCTTCTCTTCAGAAAAAGAAATGGGGATCAAACTTTTTGTAAATAAACCGTTGTAAAAAACCTTTGTGCTTTGTAGAGTATAATACAGTTGTTGAAATACGCAGAGTTTTCCAAGAAAAATATGAATAAAAGCAAGTCTCCGCTTATTAAATACGGAAACGTTGAGAAATCTCTTACAAGATGCGCCATTAAAACTGTTGTATCTACTAAGGACGTGGCTTGGCTAGGACTTTGAAGACATTAAGACGATAAGCTCTTAAACTACAAAGAAAGGTTATCTGTTGCAAGCTGAACTTACATTACGTTTGTGTCAGTGCAGTCGATTCCCTAGAAGCCATAAGTGAACTGCAAATGCAGGGGAATTCTTAAACTGATCTGCCTTTGAATTGTTTGCCTTAACGGTAAACTTCTAGTAACCATTACCGATTTCTGTAAACTCGCCTGAAGATTGTTATGGCGTATGATTTGTGTCTAACAGTATTTGGATATACGCACGTTTTTATAGGGTTTCGTAGTCAACAAGAAATGCTTGGAAGGTTTTTTTATTTTCAGTCACGGTCGCAGTCTGTATTTAGAGATCCGTACTCAAAGAGTAGAATCGGGATCATTTTGCTAAGACTCCACTGTCCATCAGAATAAAATAAAAATTTAAGTTGGAATCCCACTTAAATACGATAAACGTGGTTTTTATGTCACAATGGGATTGGACCTATTATACATGTAACTCCTTTCACCTAAAAAGTTAACTGATTTCGACCAATACATAGAGTACACTTTAATCCCGATTTCGATACCAAATCGAGGCCTATGTAAGTAGGTAGATATGCCTATTTAATTCAAGTTAAGGCTGACCGCCCATTACAGCGGGTCACTCTCATATAATTGAAGCACTTTTACCTTAATTGGAACGTTTTGGCATTTAATCCATAAATCAAGGGCTTTCCTACAATATTAAGGTATGATAAAATTGGTAGGCAAATACCTACCTAGGTCAGCTAGCAGATTATATAATTCTGTGCTTAACAAATCTCTTGTACTTCTCTCTTCTAGCGAGCGATGTTTCCGGTTGCATCCCTTTCGGGAGCCCGGGGTCTGCTAAACCCAAAATTGATTTCTTTTAATTGTGGTCGGCGTAGTAGGTAAGCCGTCATTGATCGATTTGGCAGTATTTTACTGCCCGACACCAACCCTCCGTGTCCGTCAGGATGAAAAGTCACTATTTTTTTTATCGGCGTATTTTACGTTTAATTTATGCTCATGAATTGCTTCCCAATTGCTTCTATTTACTTCCTATTCTCAGAATATTGCTGCCATCGTATTTTAGAAGAAACAAAACATTTTTAAGGTGACCGTTCATTCTGATGTCTCTACGGCCGGTCACCTAGGCGTAGTGTCCTTGATAATGAAAATAATTGAAATTCATGGTGGCCATTAATTGCTTCCCAATTGCTTCTATTTACTTTCTATTCTCAGAATATTGCTTCCATCATATTTTAAAAGAAACAAAACATTTAAAAGAGACCGATTATTCTGATATCACGTCGACCTAGGCGTAGTGTCCTTGATGATGAAAATAATTGAAATTTACGGTGGCCATTATTTGCATCCCAATTGCTTCTGTTTCGGTCACCTTAAAAATGTTTTGTTTCTTCTAAAATACGATGGCAGCAATATTCTGAGAATAGGAAGTAAATAGAAGCAATTGGGAAGCAATTAATGGCCACCATGAATTTCAATTATTTTCATTATCATGGACACTACGCCTAGGTGACCTGCCGTCGAGACATCAGAATGAACGGTCACCTTAAAATGTTTTGTTACTCCTAGAATACGATGGAAGCAATATTCTGAGAATAGGAAGTAAATAGAAGCAATTGGGAAGCAATTAATGGCCACCATGAATTTCAATTATTTTCATTATCATGGACACTACGCCTAGGTGATCTGCCGTCGAGACATCAGAATGAACGGTCACCTTAAAATGTTTTGTTACTCCTAGAATACGATGGAAGCAATATTCTGAGAATAGGAAGTAAATAGAAGCAATTGGGAAGCAATTCATGAGCATAAATTAAACGTAAAATACGCCGATAAAAAAAATAGTGACTTTTCATCCTGACGGACACCAACCCTCCTAGGGATCAGGCAGTTGATCCGCTACCGTGCGGGGAGAACTTAAGGTTTGCTAGTCTCCGTCAGATCCCTTAGTAGCCTTTTACGACACCCACGGGCAGAGATTAGATTAGATTAGATAATGCTTTATTGTACCAAAATAAAATAAAATTACAAAAGAATTAAAAACATAAAATAACCACAAAAACAAATCAAATTGAACTTAAAACTAGATTAAAATTACAATAATGGTACAATGGGCGGCCTTATCGCTAAAAGCGATCTCTTCCAGGCAACCTTTGTATGGAAAAGAATTGAAGGAGGGTATGGGTGGGTTAATAATAATACGTGATAGAAAATTAGAGAGAATTATTAGAGATGGGGTAACCTTTTTCTATGCCGGGGCTACACGGCTGTGCCTAACAAATCTTGATTGAAACCAATAAAATTGTTGCTTACACGATTTTTTCGATATGTGCCTTCACAAAATAATTAATCTTTATATATACGATAGCTGCTCCCGGGGTTTCACCCGCGTAAGTCCCGATCCCGTTGGAATATCGGGATCAAAAGTAGCCTACTAGTTTTTGAGTTTATTCATAACAAACACACACACACACACACAACAAATACAAATATTTCCTCTTTATAATATTAGTATAGATGTCACAATTTAACCGCAAACGCTTTAATAGGTACCTATATCTACCTACCGAAGAGTAAGTATGAAATTCAATACTTGCTCTCAGATTCGCATTATCTGTCTTTGAAATGTTTAATACCGTTCCTATGCAAGTCGTGATTCACTTTAATTTCCGTTTAAGAGATCTATTTTATAAAGCTTAGATATACCTATTATATTAATTTTGACCTTTTTTTTCAATTTCAAGATTTAAAAAATATGAAACTCTCTCTCTCTCTCTCTCTCTCTCGCTCTGAAAATATGATATACTCCGGTATAGAATATCCGGGGCTGTACGGGTTACCTGTCTCTTTCCGTGGGTGTCTTAAAAGGCAAGATCCATCCAATCTTCTCCAGATTCAGAGATATGATACATAGATAGAAGATAGATAGATTGAGCAATATTTTTACGGCCGACCGCCTCCCGACCAAAATGACCGCGACCAAAATGGTTGACACCAACCATTTTTGGGACCCTTTTACCCGCCACCGCGCGGGGAAAACTCTACGTTCGCTACCTGAATCCAGAATAATACAGAACCGAATAGAATCTGGGCTACATGGTCATATCAAAGGACCCACCTTTTAATGAAATCAAGACTTATCACAAATTGGCAAAAAACAACAAAGACTTCGATATTACGAGATCAAAGATAGAACGAATGGCAGACAAAATGTCGGATATAACAGATCGGAGATTACGGTTCGGATACGAATTTTCAATTGAGAATGTTTTGATGGAAAGTTCTCTCTCCACAGTTTATAGGGTGAGAGTAGATACAAATAGGTATCTACATTTTATCTTTACAAAAGGCACAATTATCCTACTATCTACACTAATATTATGAAGAGGAAATATTTGTATTTTTGTGTGTATGTGTGTCTGTATGTTTGTAATGAATAAACTCAAAAACTACTGGGCCGATTTCAAAAACTATTTCACCATTAGAAAGCTAAATTCACCCTGATCCTTTTGATCTCGATATTCCCACGGGATCAAAACTTACGCGGTTGAAACTGCGGGACGCAGCTAGTCTATATATATAAATGAAAGTCGTGTTAGTTACACTATTTATAACTCGAGAACGGCTGAACCGATTTGGCTGAAAATTGGTGAGGAGGTACTTAGAATCAGAAGGACATCAGAAGGATCAGGACATTGAATACTTTTGATCCCGTAAATCCCATATTCTCCCTGGTCTGTCTATCTGTCTTTATGTATGCTTAGAGATCATTAAAACTACGCAACGGATTTCAATGCGTTTTTTTTAAATAGTACGATTCAAGAGGAAGGTTTATTATGTATAACATACACCCGTGCAAAGCCGGGTGGGCTGCTAGTATAAAATAAGGTATACTTAAGTATTAACCCCCTTACTTATAAACGATGACTAACTTTATGTAACGTTAGTCTCTTATGTGACATGAAATTTCAAAGTGAACAAACAGTGCAAACGTTACATAAACTTATAGACTAGGAGGGGGAAGTTGGTTATCTTACCTCATTAGTACCAAGTGGAGACTTATATGGTGGAAAGAGTAGTTAAAGTTATGCCTAAAAAACTCGGTCAGCCGCGATTCAACCTGGGCCGGTCTGAGCTCAGCCTGTTTTTAGGGGAGCAATCGGGCCTGGGAACTTACCTCATCGAGTACCAAGTTGGGACCGGGTACCAAGTTGGGCCCGTTTGTAGGGGATCAATCGGGGTAGGGACGGGCCCAGGCTGACTTGAGGCTGACTGAGTTTTTTAGGCATAACTTTTAGTCTACTTTCTACCATATTAGTCCCACCTTGGTACTCGATGAGGTAAGTTCCCAGGCCCGATTGATCCCCTAAAAACGGGCTGAGTTCAGACGGGCCAAGGCTGACTCGAGGCTGACCGACTTTTTTTAGCATAACTTTTACTACTCTTTCCACCATATAAGTCTCCACTTGGTACTAATGAGGTAAGATGACCAACTTCCCCCTCCTAGTCTATTAGTCATCGTTGAGAGGTAAGGGGGTTAATTTTGATTAAGTTTGAAACAGATTATATTGTGTTTTTTGAGTTGTCTTGAGTTGCCCGACTAGTGGTTACGTTTGTCTTGACCCTTACTAATCCACAAATTAACTCCGTCGCCATATATTCGGCCCAGACAGACAGAATACTCGTTTTATGTGTTTTATATATAAACGGGACGCGAGTTATTTACGAGTTCCAACTTAGGGTTCAAACAGATTGCAGACGTTTGTGTCGGCAGATCTTTCGGTATGTATAAACTCTAACCATGCTATTATAAAATGAGATTTAAGTGCTAGACCTGGTTTAAACCATTATTTTCTATGCCTTAATCATGGTTTAAACGAGGTCTGGCCTTAAAACTTATACAAGATGGTAAGGATGCCAAGAAAAGTTTTTAAGAGTATTTGAACTCCTCGATCACTATCAGTTTTTTTTTAAAAACGATGTTTAGTTGACCTTTCGGACATTTTTTTTTTATTTTCTTAACTTTGAGAGCCCATAACTAATTATTTTCTCATTATTTTGGATTAACAATGCCTTCGATAGATCAAGGTTACATCTGGGACTAAAATCAAATAAAAAGTTTAAGTGAAAACATGTCCAAAAAAAAGTTGTAGGGGTAAAGAGGTAAAGTTTGGGAAAAAAATAGAAAATCACAAAAATTATCATAAAAAAAAAATGTGAAGAGTTAGGATCCTTTCCTTCAAATTATTTTTTTTACAAATGTTTGTAAAAAAAATAATTTGAATTTTTTTTTATGATAATTTTTGTGATTTTCTATTTTTTTCCCAAACTTTACCTCTTTACCCCTACAACTTTTTTTTGGACGCCCACCAAGTTTGTCTAACCGCCCACCAAGTTTGTCTAACCCTCCACCAAACATCATGTATAATAGCAAGTAACTCTGTTATTGATAAATCTAGAATAAGGTCGGATTACATTTACCACTCTTTGTTTCTGTCAGTCAACTTTAAACCTTTGTTCTTTCTTGTCACGAAAAAAGCAAAGCTTGTTCTCATTACTCAGATCTTACTTCACTTTTATTAAGAAGGGTGCAGATGTTCAAACCCCTTCGGCGTTTTATTACCAAGATGAGCTTGAAATTACAATTTCTTTAAAAAGGGATTGGTTTTTAAAATTATCATTAAAAAAACACTTCATACAACAGTTGCTAGGAGTTTCGATTAATAATAAAAATAAGAATAGCCTTGGCCAAAGCGACTTTTTGGAAAAGTGATATTATGCGAAAGTGACATTCACCGAAATAAAAAAAAATAAAAAAGAATGGCACCTGCGGAAGTGTCTTTTTGTAAAAGTGACAATCTGCGAAAGTAACACAAGTATTGCGAAAGTGAATTTTTGTGTAAGTGACATTATGCGAAAGTGCTCGGCGACAACGAGGACTTTCGCAAATAATAGACTGTTTTGTTGGCAATAAGTTACTGGCAAATTATTGACCAACAAAACAGTCTACTATCTGTTTTCGCCCTTATTTGCGGTGAGAAACAAGGGTCCATATTACTTCAGACTTTTATGGTTGTTTTCGTGGACGCGAACAACCAATACCAATAAATATTTGTTTAGTTTCTTAGGAGATTTTCGGACAATCCCATACAATATCTTTTAAAATAGTTCAGAGATGTATGTGGCGTCGTGAGCAATATTACACATGCGAAGCAGAAGGATCCGGCTTTGATTCTCGCTGTGGTATAAACATTCTGTTTCTTTTACGGTTGATCTGCCTGTCGATTCTGTAAAGAACTCACGGTCATGTCACTACGGATTCCGTGATGAGCTGACCGAAGCATTTTACAGTCTACTTAAACAAGAGGTCTGTATGGAATTCGTCGTCGTCGTGCGTTAAAAAATAATTAAGAGGAAAGTCTACCGACTCTTTTTTCCATGTAAACTTTGTCCATACAACATATTTTCTCTAATGTCTTTATCCTGGGAAGAAACAGACTACTACGTTTGTATGGAGAAATAGTAGATAGTCTTTCATCTTAATTTATTAAAACCGTAAAAACAGTTTAAAACAGTTAAAAATTAATATTTTTATTACTTAAAATAAATAGATATTGAAAGCAGCTCAGCACCATTTCAAGCCGTATACTCCGAGATAACTTGAAATAACTTAACACCGATAAATGATTAATCAAGACACGTCTTATTTAATCAAATGTTGCTACCTCCAAGTTTGATGGAAACTTATTTATTAGATGTTGTAACTTACTTGAGAACACGACCAGAATGTCGAAGTTACTTACCACTTTATTACGAAACATAGTCTTAGCGTAAACCTTGGTTTATGATAGATTTTTCTTCCGAGTTCTGAGTTGAATAGAAATTAAACTTATTTATCGGTTGTTGCTACCGATGCTAAAAATAATAAACACGACGCGATTAAAACCGAAAAATGAGTTTAATTTCCTTAGTTTATCGTCAAGTTTGACGCTTCTGTGGCGCGTTGAAGAAGCCCCCGACTGCGACGCGTTGCGGGTTCTATTCCCGCCGGGGGACAAGAGTTTATTTTAAACTTAAAATGTGTGTTTTTGGTTCCGGGGGTTTTCTATATTATGTTTCATTATGTACCTGTGTATTTACTATATGCTATTGTGTGTCGAAATTGCGTTGTTTGGGTAGTTGCTTAGACTAGGTAAAGATTGCACTGTGTGCAACATGCTGCAATATAGGTATATTTATTATTTAAGACTTTCGGAAGATATAAAAATAAATTAAAATGTGGCAAAAAGTTACTGAGAGTTTACAGTTTATTTTCTTAAGTTTTCTAATGGCAATAATTTAAGTTTATTATAGGTTCTAAGTACCTATTGTACATATTTATTTGTGGAAGAAACGAAATTTATGAGGTATTCTATGAAACAAAACATTTCTCATCTACCAGAAACCTTCCGTAACCCGACTTTAAACCATATTTACGCTTAGACTTAGATCTGTAATAAGGGGGTCTGTGTTTAAGGTAACAGTTACTGACATCGTCTTGATCTGACTCGGTCTTATGTTGTGGAAATTTTCCAAAATCAAGTAAACTGAAGTTTTGTTCGGTGATAAGAGGAAGGGGTGATGTCAAGGGAAGGGAGAAGAAGGGGATGTAAGGGGGAGTGTTTTTCAAGCAACTTCGTGCGGGTTAAGCAGAAGAGGGTTTACTCGCTTTTTTTTTTCAAACGAACAACTAATTATTCTTTTAGGCGACAGGCGATAGGTAGCTCGCATGCGCTATCTCGAGCTACAAAGACAATACAGACGGCAATTGCCCTTACGTTTTGTGTTTCTTTTGTTCATTCTATGAAAAATAGCAATAAAATTTAGAAAATTTGGAATATGATAAAAGTCATAACGTAGGGGCATGGTCATGGGTGATAAAGGTTTTATAGCATTTATAAACTTTTTTTTTGTAGGGATTGTCTTTATCCAAAGAGGAAACAGTCGACTACGTTTGTATGGAAAAAGAGTAGGTAGGTATAGACTTTCCACTTAATAGTTACTAAAACTATCACTAAGTAAACATTTCAATAAGAAAATTCTAACTTAGCGATAGTTTAAGTAACCATTACAAATCTTATCTCTGAGTGCGGCAGTAAAAGTTCCAAATATGATAATGTTAAATTCAATATTCAGTCTAAAAACACACTTAAATAAAACTGTGTGTTTAGGTCCGTTCTTTCACACTCAAGTTAAATTGGAAAACATTGGAAACTCACATAAAAAACTAGTGAAATTCTATATGCATTCAATTTTGTGTCCAAACAGTGGACCACTTCGTTTTACTTAAAGCTTTTCTCCATATTCATGAAAGGAAAATACTCGTTCGCCTTTATAAGTTTATACTATAGAAATACTCGGCAGTGGTTAAATAAAAAACCGGCCAAGTGCGAGTCGCACGAAGGGTTCCGTACCTAATTGAATTGAATGAAAGGTAAATTTTCGGTTTACGATTTATGACGTATTAAAAAAAAAACTACTTATGTATGTAAATCTAAATGCGGTTCACAGAGTACATCTACTTATCAAGTTTCAACAGTATAGCTCTTATAGTTTCGGAAAGAAGTGTCTGTGACATACGGACGGACGGACGGACAGACAGACAGACAGACATGACGAATCCATAAGGGATCCGTTTTTTGCCATTTGGCTACGGAACCCTAAAAACCGGCTAAGTGTGAGTCGAACTCGCGTACAAGGGGTTCAAATTATTCGGAAACCAATTAAATTTTAATACTATAGCATAAAAAGACTTCGTGTGGCTCAGTGGGAGCGTGATCGCTGGGTTATTGAAAAGCGCGTGGATATTTTTTTAAGTAAAATTAAATTTATATTATGTTCCGGCTATAGTAACGGTAAACGTCAATACTTATTATCGCAATTATTGCAATAATTTTAACGCATTAATGGAGGGGCTATATCATCGTTTATCATCGCGTCATGTTCGGGCCACAGTAACGGGAAACGTCAATGCCTATTATTGCGATAATTATTGCAATAATTATTGCAAAAATTTGATCGCGTTAATGGCTACACCAACTTTCAACAACAGTCATCGCGATAATTTACGACATTCACAAAACACAGTACTTGTAGCATGATTACTGCTTTTTGTATCGAGACTACGACATTCACAACACAGTACTTGAAGCATAACTACGCTTTTTGTACCGAGCCGATTTCTACCAAGTTTTTTACCTCAAAAACTTCGCCGTTAAAAATTTCCCCAAAACATTTCAAATAGGTACGATACGGATACCGTACGGTCGACTCCAAACCAAACCTTTAACCAGATTAAAACGTGAATACGATCGGCTATATTTCACTGCTCCCTTGTGAGGTTGAATCTCCAAGCTATAGAGTTCATGTTATGTCGAGAATGCAGGCAATAAATATAACCAGTGAAAAGACAAGAGAATCTCATGCCAATATGGTGAAGATAAACTAGGGTAATATCGTAGGTTTATTAAGTTTTAAAAGTGCATTGTTAGCAGATTTTATAGTAGAACTAGCTGACCCGGCAAACGTTGTTTTGCCTTATAAACATGTGTGTGTGGAAATTTATATATTAGAGAAGACTAGAAGATTTTATCAGTTGTGTCTGTGTCGCTTTAATTGTATTGGAATGCAACTTAATTGCATCATATTCTGTATAATATAAGCAGGTCGTTTGATTAATAACTTTCATAAGATGTAAAAAAAACTTAAGAGTCTAAGGCTGAATTGCACTAACTAATCGAACATCAAACTAACTATTGGTTAAAACGGAATAGCAAATTACAATACAAAATGTCGGACCATTCATGGATTCATACAACATTTAATGGTAGCACCTACTGTAATTAAAGAAAAAATGTTGTTTCGTTTCAGATTATAATCTGACTTTTTGTACATGGTATTTAACCATTGAAATATCACGCTTCCTAATCTATGGATTTAACATTTTTTAGGTATTCTAAAAAAGGATTAACATGGAAAATCGTAATGACCCAAACTGCCATGAAAGAACACGATCAAATAATTACGTAATTTCCCTCAATTCGAAGAAAAACACCACAAAATAAGTATTTATTTTAGACCAGAGATATCCCTCGAAATAAATATTCATCGACACATATCTGGGATCACTCGGATATCACAGCCTACTGCTAAAACCTTGAATTATTCATAAAGAGAGCCGCTTGATGAAATTAAAAGAAGAACGATCTTTGAAGATTTTCGAAGAAATAATCCTTATTTGACGTGGAATAACAGTAAGAGGCAGACTATTGAGTAATTTAGGTTAATTTAAACAGTATGGAAGTATCTTTTAGCTAAAATTTCTGATTTCAGTGAAAGGGTCAAATTAATTTCAATGTTCCGAGTTACTTTTGCCGCGTTTCCACCGCCAATCAGAAATGAATCTTTTGACTCTTACAAACATACATACGATTCTTTTGTACCATAAAAATGATCGTTATTTGTTTTTCCGATCGTGAAAGTTTCTAAAAGTGAAAATTTTAAGTGTGTTTGTTGACCCTTCACTTAAAAACCGCTGAACCGAATGCGATGAAATTCGGTATGTAGATAACTGAAAATCGGATACATAGGTTCGAGACTCGAACCTATGTACCGACCTCTGGCTAACGTCAAGTCTCAATAAAACCAACGCGATTAAAACCGGAAAAATAAGTTTAATTTTATAACCGCGTCCATTTACATAAAGACGTTAAACAAAACAAATATTGCCAGCAGCAGCAAGCGAAAAAAAAACTTAAAATTAAATTAATACCACTACAAAACGTCGGGAACACCCAAGGTAGTAGCCATTAGTTAAAGTCATAATACCAACCCACTTTGATATCTGGGTCAGAATTCCGCATCCTTCCCTCTGGCCTTCGTTTGTAGATTGCTATCAAGAATTAAGTAGATGAGGTGTTGACATAGATATCTACTTAGTAAACCATCAGTTTATAGATTTGTTGAAGGCGTCCGAGTTTGTGATTGAGATAATAAATGACGCAATGTCTTGGCGGAATTTATTTTTGGGACTGATCGTAGATGGTAATAGATTTTCTGATTTTTTTGGTTGCATTTTATGGGGTCTTAATCGCGTATTATTTATTGTCTTACCTCGGCGTTTTGACCATGTTAAAATAAAAAATACTACTTTTATATAAAAAATATTATATTTGATTATTCTGTCAGCATATTAGCAGTAGGTCATTAACTAAGGTTGTATTCGACTAAGCAAGTGTAAGACATGAATAACAATTCTCCGGATAAATCGTCGATTGACCAGCTTGATAGTCTTTTGAACAAAAGACGATTTATTCGTTGAATTGCTTCTTCCAATTTAGTCGAATCTAGCCTAAAACTGGCCTTGATGTTCTGTCCACACTAACGGGGAACGTCAATGCCTATCATCGCGATAATTGTTGCAATAATTTTAACGCGTTAAAGAAGTGGCTTTACTAATGTTCAACGCCAACGCAATAACTAACGGCATTTCTCGCCAGTGTGGCCAAGACATAAGAATTATTTACCGTTTTTCTTCTGGTGTTTTATTAAGCAGGTCGCTTATAGAAGCTACAGCGCCAGGTGTTTTCTATTTGCCCAATTATCCTAAGTGATTTTCCTACTCCATAACTACTTCTACAGGTATACAATCATAGAAATAGCGTGGGCGTTACATATCGTCCACTCTCACAGAGCTATCACTGATTTATTTCCTCTATATTTATTATGAAAACGGAAGCGGAAGTTCACCATATTTGATTTTATACGCACCCTTATCCCAAAGAAAACATTTTACCATATAATTTAGGTGGAAAAAACTATTTCGGTCAGGGGAATAGGGAGCAAAATTTATTCTACTTCCCCTAACCTTTTCCATTTTAATCATAATATTATTTGGATCCACAGGCCAAACGCAGTGCTTGTTTACGACGTGACGCAGGTCCGAGAGAAAAATACTATTTCTTTGTACCTACTTACGTACCTAATATAAATATTTTTCTATAAAGGGAATCAGACGTAAATTTCTTGAGAAACATCCTTGGATCTAGTTTCCAATATACTTTTTATGTGCCAAGTCTTTTGCACAGCTACTGTTTTCTTGTCGTACGATATTTACTGGTTAAATTTGAAATCAAACTTTTTCTGTTTTAAAATCGCGTACTAATTTTAGCATTGCTTTAATGCTAAACGTTTTGAGACCTTTACAGATCTCTTCATCAAGATTAACAGTTAATGAGGAGGAGAATGACTAATCACATCTCAGTTACTGAGATGTGATTAGTCATTCTCCTCCTCATCCGAGCGATGTTCCCGGTTGCATCCATCTCGAGAGTCCGGGGTCCGCTTTTTAATGGGTGATTAGTCATTCTATTGTATTAAAAATGATACAGAAAATCTCTTATATCAAATATTAGTATCAAAACGTTCTTGTGTAGTCAGACTTTGCAAAGACTTAAGAGGATAGTCTCCATTATCTCTCTCCATACAAACGTAGTTTAAATTTCCCCCCCTGGATAAAGACATTAGAGCAAATATGTTTATGCCATAAAACCTATAACTGTCATGACTATGCATCTACCTTTTTATTTTTTTCATTTTTTATTATTTTTTAATTAGAAAATAAAAAAAAATAAAAAGGTAGAGCATTGTCATGACAGATATAGGTTTTATGGCCTAAACATATTTGCTCTAATGTCTTTATCCAGGGAGGAAAATTTAAACTACGTTTGTATGGAGAAAGAGAATGGAGACTATCCTCTTAAGTTTATTATTAATTTTGCTCTAATATGTTTTAATTACTTACTAGCGTGACTTCGGAAACGCGCCCACGCAAAGAAGTCACAAGAAACTCACTGGCGTTTTTCTTCGGGTTTCGCGATGCTGGTATGAAATTAAAATCATTTTTAGGGTTTCGTAGTCAACAAGAAACCCTACAAAGTTCTTTTGACAGGGGTCGGAGTTTTAATTATATAAGCGGTCTGTCACTACAATAAATTTAAGAAAACCTGTCCTAAAGGATCGAAAAGTAAGAAGTGAGGCCGAATGGCGCTTAGTTTTTTTTGACCTATTTCATAAAAAAGCTGATAGATCTAAAGGAACTCGATTAAAAGTCGTAGTCGTACCTAAGTCCTGAAGTGGACAATAGACTTAACTTTTAGATATCCAACGTTGGTTTTACGGTCAATATCAAAAGTAAATAGAATTGCACAACTATTTTAGTGCTATCTATGTATTTTATTTCTGTAATATATCTCTTGCCGTAATGTTCGGTAGTAAACACAATTATTTTCGTACAAAATAATATAATTATCAGTGAACATTAATACCTAACTATGCTATTTACCATCTGAGTCAAAATTACAGAATGCTTTTAATTTTTGGGGTTCCGTACCTAAGGGATAATTACGGGACCCTATTACTGAGGCTCCGCTGTCTGTCTGTCTGTCCATCTTTCACCAGACTGTATCTCATGAACCCAGATAGCTAGACAGTTGAAATTTTCACAGATGATGTAATTATTTCTGTAACAACAAATACTAAAATCAAAATAAAACAAATATTTACGGGGACTCCCATACAACTAAAGTGTTTTTTTAACTTTGTGACAGTGGTGCGGAACCCTTCGTGCGCGAGTCCGACTCGCGCTTGGCCGGTTTTTTTTCAAACTTATTTCTACCTATGTAACTTTACCTGTTTGTCTAAAAACACTAGAACACTTTGTGACATAAAGAAACGAATAAAATCAATCTTGGAACGTTGTTTCCTAAAATAGGTTTCAGCTGAGGGTTTCAGGTGACAGAACGTTCACCGTTTCTGAAAATATCATGTTTTATTTATCTGTATTTACACACAAAACTACTCGTTTTACAAAACAATGTGAAAAGAAATGGTCTAGTTGACCAAATAAATGGATTAGTTTTTTTTAGCCGAATAACTTTTAAAAGATATCCCAGTGGTGTGTCCAGTACCTACCTAGTGTTTGTTGACAATGCACCAATCAAATTAAGTTAGTTTAGTTAGCTAGCCAGATTATCAAACAAGTGAGTATGATAGAGAAATAGACGGCCTTATCGCTTAAAGCGATCTTCTCCAGCGTTTTTTAAATAGGTACAGATTTAAATCTAGCCCCAAACTAAGCACTGAGCTTGTACTATGGGTACTAGACAACGGATATACTAGGTACAGGTACATAATATTATACTTTTTTTGTAAATACAAAACATATGATAAGTACCTACATAGAAAACACCCAGACCTAAAAAAACATTTTTTAATTTTATTATTGTGCAATTTCTAAGAACGCGCCTAAATTTCTGACACCATCATGAAACATGCTCCATATCTTGATAAAGAGGACATTCTGGACATATGCAGCCATAGCCTGGCATGGTTCACTATGGCATAGATCAAATTTATTACGTGTTGGACGCTGTGACAGAGTTATTTATGTCGTAGGGTGTGTGCGTAACGTCTTGACTTAGGACGTAGGGTTTGTTCCAACACAGAAACCTATGCAAATTAACGAGTTAATTGAATCTGACGTGACCTCCGATTTTGTACAAATATTGGTATAAAAATGTACCTTTATTCTAGGTACCGCCCGTGTTCCGTGTTGTGACATGCAAAGGGTAGGAGCCAGTTTCAATTATCCAAATAAAAATTTGGACAATTCTAATAAGGTATAAGAATAAGAACATATAGGCTTGTTTTCAACCAATCTAGAATAAGCAGTAAATACATTTTCTGAATAAATCGTCATTTTTCGAAAAGGTAGTTTAGCGATAATGCCGCCCATTGTACCTATATACTTGTTAGTATATTAAGTTTATAAATTTTCAGACCTTTATAAATTTGTTTGTTTCCCCCATACATTGAAAACATATAATTACCGAGCCATTAATTTCTGACAAAAATGTGTCAAATCTGTATTTTTCTGTCTTATTTTTGTTATTTTTTAATTTTATATTTCTGTTTCTTTTGTAGATACATTTTTTTTACTTTGTTTTATTTTGTCTGGCACAATAAAGCTTTAATCAATCAATCATTTTTCAATTGAACAGCTCGAGAGTATTTCGAACAAAAGATGGTTTAAATTTGTAGAATTGCTATTCGCTGCTTATTCCAGTTTGGTCGAATAGAGCCTTAGATAGGTAGGTACTTCTTATTGAGAGCACGTGAGCTTTCGCTCCAAATGAAGCTAAGAAAGCCGCTTTATTCCGAATTGAAGAAATGAATAATGTTACCATTAGTCACTTTCCTTAGGTATCCAATATTTATTGTCTTTGAAGATAGCCGCGTTGAGATGAAAATAATCGTTTCTTTTCTCTTTAGTCGGATGAAATTGTTCAAATACTTGAACCGAAGGGTTTCTACTGTCTTTGAGTTTCTTGTGGATTTTCTGGAATGTCAGTTTTTTGTTGAAATAATAGGATGAGCATTACTTTACTTTACTTTACTTTAAGAACCGGAGAAATGTAAATGCCGGTTTGCTTTTTTTAAATTGTCATAATTCCCAATGGTGGCGGCTTTTTAGTGGAATTATTCCCAGTAGTCCCCTCTAGCCCTGCCCCCCGGGGAGACGGCTGGGAATTTTCTTCCTGGTTGTCACCGGGGTGACAGTTCGTGCCCACTAGTGACTCTTCCCTTTAAAAGCTGACTAGATGGAACAAATGGGAAGTCTGTGGAAATTTGTGAGGATTATGACAATAAACCTAAATTCTTAACTTGTGTTTATTGTTGGGAAGTAAGGTTATATACGCATTGATAAGTCGCGATGAAAGCGCGTGACTGTAGCGACATGCCACAGAACAGGTGGGTTTTTCTTAACAATCGAGACCGACTGCTTTACATGCCTTCTGTAGCATGCAGAACTTCGAGACGTTATTTGTGCCATTCATATTAACTATCACCCATCCAAGTAATAACGGGGCTGACGTTGCTTAACTCGCACGACCATATAAGATCAGTCACTAGGCCAAGAAACCCTCAAATCTCATCTCAACTTAAGATGAGATAACTGATAAACAAATTGTTTTCAACTCCACTACATATTATATTAATCACTTTGCCGAGATTAAACTTCAAACCCTCATCTTATCTGGAATTAGATTTTCAAATGCACGTAAACAACGTGTTTTAGCGAGGGTAATGTTATGTAACGTGATCAGAAAGGGGGTGGTGTAGATGTTTGTGCTTTACTTGCTAAAATCGCAACCGTTATTTTGCGATTTCAGCAAAAAATTTCGATTTGCGATGAAATGTTTGCTTCAATTTCAGCAGGCAGAGCGCTAACCGAACAACTTCTGTCCACTTTTGGCATTTCGAGCGTTGATTCGATTTTTTTAAGATAATAAGTTTGAAATTAATCTCATTTTTCAGTTTTAATCGCGTGGTGTTTTTTGCTTTCAGCATTGTTACAATGCTCAACTTTTTGAGACCTTTACAAATCTCTTTTTCAGGATTGACTTCGCTTCTTCAGGATTGACTCAACTTGGCTTAATTAATTAAATTATTTTTATTTTTTGTTAATTGCTCATGGCCAAACTATCTAGAACATTTAAAGGAAAATTAAAAAAAAAGTTAATAAATTGACTCAACCCATCAGCGTTTTCTTGAAGTTAGAGGACTTACATTTTTGTTCAATGTAGCCTGATGTTTCAACCATCACTTGCATTTGCTTTAAAAAAACAACTGTTTTTCCAATTAACATTAACTGCATTTTTATCTTCAAAAGCCGTAGAACAAAATCATTTATTAGTCTCTCTAATCGGAGAAAAAAAACCCCATGACTTTTTTGTGTCTTCTTCTCATTGGAGGTCGCGTTCCGAAGACACAGTAAATAACGTTGTAATAACCGACGTTTCTAAGAGATATTTTGCTAATATTCGAATGAATAAACGTACTATGATTTTGATTTCGGAAAGGGGGTTAATTGTCCATATTAACCCCCTTTCGGATTAGAGACGGGACGTTACCCTCGACAAAACACATTGTATACCGGCTCTGTGTCTAGATCAAACAGTTATCTCAGATATCTAGAATGTAGAGTTGTGGACCAATCACTTACCCCCCCAGCCTCGCCACGGCCGCAAAGCATTCTTGTTTGTATTGAAGGCTACAAGAGAGATTAATACCTGTGTCTGTGTACGAGAAATGGGATAATGCAGCCACAAATACTCGTTCTAGAAATCTCTGACGGTCTTGGTGGCGCGTTGGGTGAATTCCCGATTGCGATACAGAAGGTTGGGTGTTTGATTTCCGTCAGGAATAAGTATTTCAGCTTAAAAATAAATATACCTAATTGTTTTTGGTCTGGGTATTTTCTATGTATAATCATCATGTATTTACAAAAAATATGTATAATGTAGTATATCTGTTACGAGGCTAGATTGAGCTGTGTGTAACGTCGTGCAATATTTATTTATACCTATGAAGGAAAGATTTGCCACCCGGTGGTTTTGCTCAGTAAGTCACGGCCCGACGATGTTTCGTCGGGAGTATCTTACAAAGAAAGGTGTATGTGCGAATTCAGGACTTCGTATTTGTAACGCCATCTAGTAAGCGCTGTGGGCCACACCGCATAGTATTTTTTCTTCAAATTATCAGGTTGACTTTGCAGCCCTGCCAAATTCAACCATTCGTATGTACCTACCGTACCTATAACCATTTACAGTGTTAAGGTTATACATTGCAAATAGAAACCTTCAGAGAAACCTTTTTAACCAAAACATTATTAGCACGCCTCTTTCAAAGAATTCTCTAAGTACCCCTGGGACCAAGTTAAACGGGTGTAATCGTATTAAGCCAAGCTACGGATTCTCAAGAAATATCTCCAATTTCCGAGGAAGCAGTTAAAGCGCTCGAAGCGCTGCAGTCGTTAATCGACACCGCTTTAATACTTTGCTCGAGATTCCTTTTCATATAATCTCTATTGGATGTTGGATTTTAGTGAAGTAATATTGTTGACGGGTCGGAGATGAGTCATTCATATCTAACACATTTGAAAACCGACGCGTGTGATGTTCTTCGTGGTTTTCTGAAAGTTGGATTATAGAAAAAAGTTTGGCTGGGCTAGAACTTGGCTAAAGCGATAAACTATCAAATAAATTTCAAATAACCGCGACAATGCTTACATTTGGCATCGGCATTTCACACTACGGGGGGACGTGCGAACCAATGACGCTTGCTTTGACAAACCAAAAACAGGTGACTTACAGCCGAATACAGAAACGCTACTCAAAATTTGAGTTCTATTCAAACAATGAAGCATCTCACACAGCGAAAAATGTCCATACTCATTTTAAATTTAAAAGCTGCTCAATTATTTAAGTAGGCTTCTGATTTTAAGTGACGTTTCGGTATTCGGCAGTTAAAATTGTTGTTTCCTTTTGTTCCTTATTAAATGTGGGTCCGCAAATTCACGACGATTACACTACATTAAGCATCTCTCAAAGCCAAAAATTGTCATACTCAATTTAAATTTAGAAGCTGCTCAATTAGTTAAGTAGGCTTCTGATTTTAAGTGTCGTTTGTGTATTCGTCTGTAAAAATGATAGAATTTTTGTTCCTTTTTAAAATGTGGGTGCGCTAATAGGAAGATGTACCCATCCTCAATACTAAACCATAGACATAGCTATAAACTATCTTAACTTCTTTCTATATCAGGTTACTGGCTCTCGTACTTAAGGTCTTTGATGAAATCACTCTACAAACTAGAAGATATATTCACAGCTTTGTTCCCTAAAATTCATCTCGAAACATCTCAGACGGCCGCCATTCGCTAATGGACAGCAATGTCGCTGAAACTCAATATTGTGTCGTTAAATTGGCACAGTGCAAGCGATTCTCAACCTAATGGAAAACAAATTTATCGCTTGCGGGCATAGAGATAAAATTATTATAACGCCTATAGAGACTAGGTATATTAACGGTGGCCTAAACCTTTAACTTTAACTAACTTTCTTTCAGAAAGCCATTACTTTCCAGGAGATAGATCACACGTGTTATTTGTCGATTTTGAGACGTGTTGGAAATGGGTGATTCTCATAGTCCGATTCATTTAACATAATATATTTATAATTATTTTCTGTCTGTCAACTTGAACTTGAGACACATGTGAGTTCTTGTCACGGAAAAAGACAAAGCATGTTCTTACTACTCTGACCTTGCTCCACGTTTATTAATAAGGCTTTAAGGGTTATTACGTTACTGAAAGGAAAAAACTTAGTAACACCACAGAATACATAAATAGTACAAGTAGTAACACTTGAAACTAAACTTTTTTTTTTGGTTTTAATCGTGTTGCTTTTATCACATTAAGCATTTTTCAGCACCACATATTTCGAGGTCTTTCTAGACCTATTGCTCACAGTAAATAACCTTAAGAAATTTCCATTAATGCAGATTTCACTCTACTATCGAAATATAAGTATTAAATCTCTATGCTTACGGGTTACTGGGTTACGGCGCGTACGAAAAATTGCCTATTTCGATGTCCAAGGAAGTTTTGCAGTTTATGTCGTACAAATAGATTAGGAAACTTTGGTTTATAGGTCTACTTAATGGAGAATAGGGGTTAACTCGTATAGATCGTAGTATTGGGGTTCCTCTGTCATGGCTGTTTGGAGGGATATGTTAGTACGACTATGGGTTCGCTGTTGTTTAATGAAACGATAAACCTTGCCATAGATAGTGCAATATTAGTATTAGATAAGAGGCGCGCGTAACACGTTACCTCCCACTGTGCAAAATTCCACACTTAAGCGGTGGCCTATTAAAGTACTGAACGTGCAAGGCGCTGCTAGTTCGGGTTTTTAAGAGAATATGGCTACGTTATCCCCTGCCTGTCGTAAAAAGCGACAAAAAGAGATTTTATGGTAGGAGGTTTCTCCCCCACCGGTCTAAGGGAACTCGTCGGTGTTCCGATACGTAGACCGGTGCAGCCATTAAGAGAGACCACTAGTTCTACTGCATCACACTTACTTACACTTACCACTTACGAAACTTAGCGAAGTGGCTTAGAAATCAGCACCGTGTAAATGGCGCACCTAATGTAACAGAGTGCTTCCGGTTCCGGTAATCAAGCGGTGAAACTAGGTATATACCTAGTTTGTTTTGTTGGTAATATCTCAATGTAAGGACACTAAAATTTACTAATTTAACTGAGTTGTAGTCTATTCTGAAGTTAATTTACCTACAGTTCATGTATATAGTGTACTTTTTAAACTTCCACTATTTCGGTCCATCATAATAAATTTCTCAAAAATCCATATGCAACTTATTTTTGTCAAAATCGGGGCCTTCAGGGGAATATTCTAAATTATAAGAGACGCACCTCTTATAATTTAGGATATTCCCCTGAAGGCCCGTTTAAATGGTTCAAATGGTTGGTGGTTATGGGTATAAAAAGAACCCTCGACCAGAAACCAATATTATTTTTTAAGCATAAATAATCCGGCGGGAATCGAACCCGCAACCTTCTTCATTGCAGCCGGGCATTCGCTCAACGCGCCCTAAACGTTGTCATATCAATTTCAGTATATATCTACCATAAATCACAATATAAGGGACACCATTCAATTAATTTTAGGACGAGCATGTAGCACTAACGATCCGGCCTGGCTTTACGTGTCAAATTGAATTATATGAACCAATAAAGTGGTATTACATTAATATTCAATGAATTATGGCAACTATTACATTTAAGACGATATTGAATTTGAAATTGCCTGTTTTAAAACGCTACGTACACGTTAAGCAGTTGGTCCCGGTTGTTATCTTTGATAGCAGTCGTTAGGTCAAGTTAGAGGCCTTAGGGCTACCTGAAATCTCTAACACTAGGTGAGATATGCCACTACACGAAAAAGAAAGAAGAGGCTTACCAGGGTGAAACCGGTGTGCTGTTAGTGAGAGAACCTGTGGTAAACAACCATCATTCTATTTATTTATTATTTATTATTTATCTCTCTCTGGAGCTCGGGATCCACTAAACTCCAAATTTCCACCCACAGGAAGAGATTATTCTTATTCTATGCCGTGGCTACACGGATATACACCAATCTACACTAATACTTTAAAGAGGAAAGATATGTATTCGTGTGTGTGTGTGTGTCGTATGTTTGTTATAAATAAACTCAAAAACTACTGGACTGATTTCAAAAATTCTTTCACCATTAAAAAGTTACATTCACCCTGAGTAACATAGGCTATTTTTAATCCCGCTATTCCCACTGGATCGGGACTTACGCGGGTGAAAACGCAGGACGCAGCTTTCATCCAATAAAACAATATTACTGTACAATTTATTGGTATACCACGTCTATCTAAAATACACCCGCAAAGCCTTTTAACTTGTCTAATAAATACCTATAGTCCGTCGGGCGGTGACAAATCCCCGGATACTTTGTAGTAGGTTGTAGGAGCAATATTTCCACGTGGATGGCTACACTGGTGGACGTACTCAGTCATGGTTTGGGGAATTCAATTTTACAGTAGCCTATACTCTACTGGTGCTTTAACAGATTCGTTATAGTCCAAGATCCCTGGTACATTTTAGCAATTGATTACTATCAAGCTAATTTTCCTCGAGTAGCTTCATTTTGATGAGACGAACAACAATTTCCTATAGGAAACTCTCGATTGTGGTAGATAAGAGAGGTAGGATCTGTAGGTACTACTACTTTTGAGCGTAGGACCGGGATAACGTAACACGTAATTTGTAGGACAATATGACTATTAAATTATCTATATAAAACTAACTAGTCGTCGACTAACTATTGTATAAAACTAACTAACAAACTTTTCGTCGGTCCAGTTTATTTGACGTTTTTTCTGGTTGCCCCGAAAAATTATATAGAAGCTCTTTTGCCCCCATCCTTAATCCATACCTATTATGTATTATTTTATTCAGAAACTAGGGGATAGTTTATGCTAGGGTTATCTAATGTACTGGAAGTTTGTAAACATTACCTTTGTTTAATATTTATAAGTGTTTTGGACACTTCAGTGAACTCAATCAATCCTTTCTTATTTATATTTTTTCATCGATTTCATTGAGTTTGGGGATAAAAAACGAATATAATACCTAACTAGACTTATACTCGGTTTTCACAACGCTGTTATGAAATTAAACTCATTTACCGATTTTGTAATCGCGTTGCTTTTATTATATGAAGCATTTTTTATCGCCTGACACCTAGATGTCTTTCCAGACCTAGATAACCTTGAGTTTTACTTCATAACTAGCTGTTCACCCGCGTAAGACCCCAAAGTAGCCTATGTTACTCAGGGTGAATGTAGCGTTCTAACGGTAACAGAATTTTTTAGAAATCGGTCTAGTTGTTTTTGAGTTTATTGACCCCGGGCTCTCAAGAGGGATGCAACCGGGAAACACACTAGGATGATGATGAGTTTTTAAGTTTATTCATAACAAACATACAAACACACACACACAAAAATACAAATCTTTCCTCTTTATAATATTAGTATAGGAGTAAGTATAGATATAGATAACTCAATTATAGAAATCGCCAATCTACAAATTTTATATTTAGGATTTGACAAAATGGTGGAATGGTGAGTACACACGTCAATTTTTGAACTATTTTTTTAACTTTACTTACTTGACTTATAGTCCTATGTCCCCTAGCTGGGGCAGAGGGCGTCCACAGTGCATCTCCATCCCGTTCTGTCTTGAGCTTCTCGTTTTATTTCGCTCCAAGTCTTTCCGATGGCCTTCGCTTCGTCAGTAATTGTCCGCCGCCAGGTTTGTTTCGGACGACCACGTTTGCGCTTTCCTTGGGGGTTCCAGTCTAGGGCTTGCCTCGGGATGTGGTTGGAGTCCCTTCGGAGAGTGTGGCCTATCCAGCTCCATTTGCGGCGTTTGATCTGCTGGTCGATCGGACTCTCACTGCAGCGCTCCCAGAGTTGTTGGTTGGAGATTGTGTCGGGCCAGTAAATACCGAGGATCCTTCGAAGGCATCGGTTGACGAAGACTTGGAGCTGGCGAGAGATGTCCTTGGTGACCTTCCACGTCTCGCACCCATACAGCAGAACGGTCTTCACGTTGGACCGGAATATTTTGAGCTTGACTCTTCGTGTCAGTTTCCGTGACTGCCATATGGGTCGGAGCTGCGCAAAGGTTGCTCGGGCTTTGGCGATCCGCGAAGTGATGTCATCTTCGGTTCCTCCTGTTTCGGACACGCAACTTCCGAGGTATGCGAACTTGTGGACGCGTTTTTTTTTAAATACTCAAATAATTGTATTAATATAGGAAATACTATATTAATTATTTTTTTTGGCTTTAAGCCACGTCATACAGGATCACGGACAGCAGGCGATCCCGCGATAGGCCCAGAAGTAGATGGCGGGATGAGCTGGACTCGTACCTTAGGAACTGGATCCAGCTGACACTAGATAGGAATCAGTGATGAGACAATACAAACAGTCTTTCCACTAGTTCCTACGTAAGTAGGTACATTCATAGATTTTACATAACCTGATTGTCAAATCAGTTTACGACCGACGACCTCTGTGGCGCGTCGTGCGAAGGCCCGACTGCAATGCAGAAGGTTGCGGGTTCGATTCCCGCCGGGTGCAGATATTTATGCCTAAACATAAAAAACTGTTTCTGGTCTGGGTGTTTTCTATGTATAATGTGTATGCTTTTACAAAAAAAAGTATAATATATAGTATATCCGTTGTCTAGTACCCATAGTACAAGCCGTGCTTAGTTTGGGGCTAGATTGCGCTGTATGTAACTTCGTGCAATATTTATTTTTTATTTATTTATGTAAAATCTCAAAGGCTTTTTCCCTACAAATGTAAGCGCAAACGAGGAAGTGGAACTGGAAGAACTTAGGCTACTTTTGATCCCGATATTCCCGCGGGAATATTTACGCGATATTTACGCAGCTGAAACCGTGGAGCGCCGTGGTGTCAGTTACCAGTTAATAATATTCTCAGGTTTCTAGGGAATATTACAAAATAAATCCCTTAGATACGTAGGTATTCAATTTGAAACGAGATAAAATATGCATTCGGTTCACTGCATTGGCATTGCATCTCCAATGTCACATTATAAGGAGTAGGTCAGAAATGTCTGAATGTGCATTCCTTTTCAATACTCTATACTATCTAGTAGACACAGTGCCGAGCAATGGAATAACATCAGCCGTATTTTTTTTTAATGTGGATAAATGCGCCTTATGCACCGTCCCACCGTTCCGGGAGGAACGGTGGGACGCGAGATCATCCAAAAACCCTAAGTGGATCAATAAGATCACACAAAAAAAGTACAATATGTAGTATATCCGTTGTCTAGTATCCATAGTACAAGCCTAGTGCTTAGTTTGGGGCTAGATTGCGTTGTGTGTAACGACGTGCAATATTTATATTTATATATTTATACACTTTCCAAATTTCATGTCTCTAGGATCAGCGATTTGGGCTCTGTGTTGATGTATAGTTGAGTCAATCAGTCAGGACGGTGAATTTTATATGTATAGATTTTCTATCTATACTAATATTATAAAGAGGAAAGATTTGTATTTTTGTGTGTGTGTGCGTCTGTATGATTCATCATCATCCGAGCGTTGTTCCCGGTGGCATCTCTCTCGAGAGCCCGGGGTCCGCTAGAGCCCGGGGTCCGCTTGTGCGTCTGTATGATTGATATGAATAAACTAAAAACTAACGGACCGATTTCAAAAATTCTTTCACCGTTAGAAAGCAACAATCACCCTGAGTAACATAGGCTTTTGATTTCAATATTCCCACGGGATCGGGACTTACGCGGGTGAAACCGCGGGACGCAGATATAGAAGATAAATAGGAAAATAATAAAAAAAAATGTACAGGGCCATAGGGCAGGGCAATGGGTATTTTAGGTATGATGCGAAATATAGAAAAATAATGTTACATGTCGCTTTTTTGCTCGAGTCCCACGGCTAGCCGACTCGAATATTTTAGTGTTTATGCTCACAAGTGTACCATGTTTTCACGTAACATTCTATTGTAAAGGAATTTTGTTCGCTGAATATTTGAATCAGTTTATATTTATTTTGAAAGCAAAATGAACGGGTTTTCAGGATTTGTGTACGATTTATTCGACTTAATAATGTTTCTTTATGCTTCTGAGAAATATTGTTTTGCGCATAATGTAGACTATATTAATAGCAACAATGTGTTTCACTAACAGACATTATTGTTAAAAGTAAGTTGAATTTGTTCGAAATGTGGTAGTTTGTATGAGGCTGTTGTTCTGTTGGATTAGATATTCGGTAGCGCAGTGCCGTAGTCTCTGCTTCGCCTTGCATTACGAGTATAAAAATCTGTGGCATGGCTCGCGATGCGCTGCAGTGCCGCACCGGACTCGCAACCGCCGAGACTAGGCAGGGAGGGGAGCAGCACCTCACAGTTGCATAAAGGTACGAGTTGGCAACGGGCGACATGATGCGGCAGCAGACGACGTGTCGCGGCGACACTAGGTTTCTATGTATTTCTATGAAACTCTCTACGTAGTCATCGACACGAAGCTAGCGAGGCATCGTCGAGCGAGGGTAGGCAATTTCACAGAAATACATAGAAACCAGTAGTGTCGCCGCGACACGCCGTCCGCTGCCGCCTCATGTCGCCCTTTCCCAACTCGTACCTTAAACGTCTTACATAAGGAAGCTGTGACAAATCAACACTCGAGTGCTCACCGTAATCTTTGCGGTGCGGCCCCACAACGCACCGTGTGTGGTCGCTCCTAGTACCAGTTCCTGAATACGATGCCTGATTGTGTCATTCAATAGAATTAATTGAATGAAACACCTGAACATTTCCATGAATAACTCTCACGACTTTTGAATGCAACTACACACTCGGAATTATAAATTTATTTTCATTATTTAGAGATTGGACACTGGGTGGGTAGTGAAATCTACATTACCTATTTCAAAACTAAAAGTCCTCTGCCGCGTCTGTTTGTAACCGACAAACTATAAAACTACTTAATGGATTTTCATCGATAAATGGAATGATCTCGTTCCTGTCACCCCGATTTTTTCGGTTAAAAAGCCTTTTGGGTTTTGTTTTAGTCGAAATAGTCAAATTATTTATAGTAGAATTGTGTTTTAGACGAATTGATTTAAACAGATTGTTTTAATTAAATCACAATTTAATTATTTAAAGAAATGCTTCTTAAAAATTTACACCCGACAGGACTTGAACCTGCAACCCTGACATTCCGTGTTATGCGCTCGCCAATTGCGCCACAGATACCCGTTCGGTCATGATGAAATTATAAACGACATTTTTTCCTTCTCTTACGACTGAGGCATGTTGCCTTCGTGAAATGTGGTTTATTCAAATTGTTTTTAGTCGAATTGGTTTTAGTCGAATAGTATTTTAGTCGAAATGTATTTTAGTCGAATTGTTTTATTTTAGTAAAATGATGATGATATAGCACAGTCTGGATAATATGTGCAACATCCTCCAATGTTTATATTTTAATTGACTTTTGCCAACCCACCTTAACACAGTTCGTCCAAACGATAAACAGCAAAATTATTTCCCTAATAAAACATTCGTGAAAAGTTGTCAATATTTACGAGAGCCGGAATATGTAGGGAATTTATGACGGAAACCGAATACGAAAATTAATATCTGAGGTTACTAAACGTATTTACGATATATCAATACGATTTATGACTATTCCTGTAAACGTGCGTAAATTTTAACGTAAAATATTTACCGGCGTAAATTAACCGCTGATCCGCATTTAGAACTAGCTTTTTTAACTTTGGTTTAACCTGCGTGATAAGATGCGTGACAGAATCCGAACCAAAGTCACCGACATGGCTCTCAAAATAAGTAGACTAAAGTGGCAATGGGCAGGCCATATAGCTCGAAGGACAGATAATCGCTGGGGAGAAAAAGTCCTCGAGTGACGACCACCATGCAATGCGAAACGGAGTGTTGTGGCGACCACCTACTCGGTGGGCCGACGTCATTGTAGCGGTCGCGGGGAGTCGTTGGATGGAGGTAGCTCGCGATCGCTATTTGTGGCGTCGTATGGGGGAGGCCTATGTTCAGCAGTCTACTGCTAAAGGATGAGATGATGATTATGATTAGATAAATAATAAATAAATAATAAATTTATTTCCAAATTAATTTGTACAAATTAACTTAAGTCAAATTTTGATTTAAATCTAAATTACACAAATGCCTGAACTAGGAAAATCCTGTATCTCAGGCGAGAATGGCAGACTATAGAAACTAAAATTATCACTTATAATTAGAAACAAATTGAAACTTACTAAATACTATTGGTATGTCTAAGTATAGGTAATAATTGGATAAAATATATAAATTAAATAAAAGTAGTACATTGGAGTAAATAAAACTAGTTCACCATCAATCACTATTAAGTTTACAATAACCGATCATAACATGACCTATTACCCTGAAATTCTAAATACCTAAACCTAATACATTCGCACTATTAAAACTCAACAAAGTAGTCTCAGCAATATTGACTTTGACCTACATTAACACTCAGTTGATTCATACTATTGTATAATATACCTAAAAAGAGAATGATATTTATTATTATCGTGAAGTGCCACCATAATCGATAGAATTGATGTATCTTCTCTCCGCAATTATTTTCGCGGGACAGTCAATAGCTCCTGTGCTATGATCACATGGCTTTTTGAAGCGCAAGCAGGTAGCGCATCTCGCCTCTGTTGTAGTCTGGCATTCCTTTGTAGAGTGACCTAAATTGCCATAGTGGCCGCAAGTGTAGGCCACCTCACGACATGACTTGGCTGCGTGACCATATTGCTGACACTTGTAACATCTTGTGACCAGAGTAAAGTCTCTCACAGGACACGATGACCAATTAATGAAGACTCTATCATTAGTTATTAGGGCTTTGCGTACAGCGGCAGACACTTCTATGACATAATTACATGTTTCGGCATCCCTTTTTCCAGATTTATGGCTCAACTTAACTAAGTTCAAAAACGAGTCGAGGCTGCAGGAGTCCTGAAGTTTGTCGGCTAAATTTTGATGGTACAGACAGGCGAAAACTTCTTTTTCCGGCATTGATGTGGGCACTCCAATAACTACCACTCTAGGTTTACGCTTATGAGGTTCGTCGATCGTGAGGCCGGAGTCTGTTAACTGCACTGATTTTTTTAATTTCTCGGCGTCGTCTTTAGTGTCTGTACTTATGATAACGCCTCCGTTCTTTGTCTTGCGTACACCTCTTACGTGCAGCTTCATTTTCTCTGGGCAGATGATTTTTTGCACAAGAGATTTCGTCTCCTCGCTTGATTGCAATTTGTCATTGGGATAAATGGCCACTGAACTTAAATTTATGGGCTGGATGTAATTATTGGTACCCTTTTTAACCATGTCTGCAAAGGAAGTCCCTGTAGACGGTTTTGACGACTCTTCGATGGTCTGCTTGAGGTCTTGAAGTCGCTCGGATAGGTCAAGTTTGTCTTTGAGATTCTTGTTAGTAGAGTGCACTTTGACAATTTTTGCTTTGAGGGCTTGGTATTGCACAGCCATCTGCGATGTACCGTGACCCACTCTTCGACATAGAGCACTGATTCGCAATTTCTGGTCGCTGTTTAGTTTCCCTTCTGTTGCGATGGTGCACACTTCATTCAGGTACTGCTCAATGGATGACATCCAGTTCTGTATCTCCGGTGTTGGTATCCCTTCAAACACATCGTTTTCTTGGGTCAGATCTTCAGAGCGAGGAGTTGTTCCGGGCGCACGAGTTGGCGTAGCTTGGGTGCAAGACGTCAAACCACCTCGGTTTAACGGACTATTTGCCATATTAATTTAGATAATAAGTTATCTAAATAATAGATAATAGTCATTTCCGCTGTAACTTTACCTAATACTTAGTCATACCTACACGTATGACATAGTTACGTTTACGTACGAATAACGGTGAAACGAGATCACAATTCAGCAAATGATTATTTAATAATTTTAATAATTACACGACACGTCTGTTCACAATGAAAGATCAAAGTTGAAGTCGATTACGTATTATAGTCGTACATATTTTACCGTGTAGCCTTGGGATAGAATAGAGTTATTCCATCACTTCCCGTGGGTGTCGTAAAAGGAATCTGAGGGAGAACAGCAAACCTTAAGTTCTCACGACGCGGTCCCTAGGAGGGTTGGTATTAGGCAGACCGTAATGACATTGCCAAATCTATTTGCAGAAGGTATGGTCAATGGTGGCTTACCTACTGCGCCTGACAATGTTGTTACGTCAATCGTAACAATATACCAATGTTGCAGGCGCTAAGGTGAAGTCGATGAATGGCTCAAGCTCAATACAACTATCTTCCTTGCTTGCTAAATGTTTTTCCATTCAAACAAAAATAGCAATAATATAATTAAAGACTCTTGGAAAATTATAAATGCCGAAACAGGGAGAACCACAGCTAAAAATAGTATATTTAAATTAAAGATAGATAATAAGATAATCATTAATGATGTAGATGTTGCAAGCGAATTTGAATCCTTTTTTACAAGTATACCTATTACTTTGACAAAAACTTTGAACTCCTCAACCCCCATTGCAGAATCTTTGTTAAAAAATCATGTACTCGAATGCAACACAAAATTTAAATTTCAACATGTAAGAAATCATGATATTATGGTAAGCCTTAAGCAAATAAATCTGAAGAAGACTAAAGATCTATGGGGGATCTCCGTGCCTATTGTAAAGTCTATTATTGAACATATTGTGCCAGATTTAGTCATGATTTTCAATAGGTGTATTGACTGTGGTGTATTTCCTGATCTAATGAAATAAAGTAAAATTACTCCCTTATTTAAATCGGGTAGTACGTCAGATCCCACTAATTTTAGACCAATTTCTGTACTACCATCACTTAGTAAAATCTTTGAAAAAAATATTTTAAACCTACTTTTAAAACATTTTCATGATAATAATATTCTCCACAATAAACAGTTCGGTTTCAGTAAGGGACGTTCAACTACTGATGCAGGTATTGCATTACTTCAAAGTATATATAAAGCCTGGGAGGAGTCACACGATGCCTATGGGGTGTTCTGTGACTTATCCAAGGCATTCGATTGCGTTAAACATGATACATTGATCATGAAACTACATCACTATGGTATTAAAGATAGCGCTCTGGATCTTATTTCCTCCTATTTGAGCAATAGGGTTCAGTGTGTCGATGTCAACGGAAAACGATCCCCCGGCTCTCCTGTAACAATGGGGGTTCCTCAAGGATCCATATTAGGACCATTCCTGTTTTTAGTTTATATTAATGACCTACCTTACCTAGTAAGGGACAAACATGAGATAGTATTGTTTGCAGATGATACCTCATTGGTATTTAAAGTTAAAAGACGCCAATTAAATATAGACGACGTGAACAATGCTCTCTGTAAAATAGTATATTGGTTCAATACCAATAATCTTTTACTGAATGGATCCAAAACAAAATGTATTAAATTCACACTTCCTAATGTTAAACATGTTAAAACAGTAGTGAAAATTAATAACGAGGAAGTCGAAAAGGTTGAGAAGGCTGTCTTTCTAGGTATAACTCTAGACTCTAAGCTTCAATGGGGCCCACATGTGAAAGCTTTGTCCGCTAGACTAAGTTCTGCAGCTTACGCTGTTAAGAAAATTCGTGAATTCACAGATATTAAGACTGCCCGCCTGGTCTATTTCGGCTACTTCCACAGCATTATGTCATATGGCATCCTGCTGTAGGGGTGTGCTGCATATATTAAGGACATACAGAAGAGAGCGGTACGAGCTATCTACGGGTTGGGCCCTAGAGAATCACTTAGAGAAAAATTTAAAGAAATAAATATTTTAACAGTATATTCACAATATATTTACGAAAATCTTTTATACGTCCATAAAAATAAGGACAAGCTTGTTAAAAATCGGGACATACATTTATTTAATTTAAGAAATAAAGATGATCTAACTGTGCCCTGGAGTAGGCTCCAGAAAATAAACAGGTCCTTCTCTAGCTCATCTATGCTCTACTATAATAGGTTACCCAAGAATGTGTGTGACATGTCCATTAATAAATTTAAAACATATATTAAAAGCAAACTGTACAGGATGGCATACTATAATACATCGGATTATATTAACGATAAAAATCCATGGAAATTAATACTTTATTGAAAGACGGGGACAGACAGGGGCACGGTCGCGTTCGCGAATGCTTGGTTCGTTCGGCTCCGTTCGGTTCGTCCTGGGGCGTATTCATGGAGTTCTGTGGTAAAGTATCAGGATAAGTTATGGAAAGGAATAAATAGATGGTTCTACCTACGAATTTTATAATAAAATTCTAGAGTGTAGGAAAGGAATGCAAGGCTGGCACCACAGAACTCTGGTGGTGGGTCCCGGGCGGTGTTGGGCGGGTTGTGTGTTTGTGGATGCGATAGTGTTTTAAGTAAATTATTTTTTTTATGTTTATTATTTTGTATATTATAACTTATTTGAACAGATAGACAGACAGACAGAGTTACTTTCGCTCTTGTAATGCTAGTAAGGATTATTATAGTAAGTATGGATTATTGCTCCAGTTCCACTTTTCTTCAATAATATTATATATGCGACAATGTAAATCACATGATTACTGCAAAAAAAAAATATACAAAAAAAACCCCATGAGTTTCTTGTGTCTTCTTCTCATGTCATGGAGGTCGCGATCCGAAGACATAGTAGAGTAGATTAAATAAAAAAAAATGACATGTCAAAGAGATATCTTGCTAATATCCGAATGAATAAACGTACCTACTTTGATTTTGATTTTGATTTTCCTTCTGGTGTCATATCTACTGTTAATAGTTGGGGATCAATATTCTAAGGACCTAATGTTTGGCGGTTCTATCTAACGGTTAACGTTCATGATAAAACACCAGCCAAGTGCGAGACGGACTCGCGCACGTAGGGTTCCGTTTCACAAAAAAACGTTTGTTGTAAGAGAGATCCACTTAAGGGCCCTATACTGAAAAACTGAAAATTCTTGTCGGGCGCATCGAAAATTGTTGATTATTTCATGACGGAATGTCGTAGAACTTTTTTTTGTGTACAGATTGTAGGCGACATTGTTTCCGATATTTTAGTGCAGTTTCCATACAAATAAGTCGAAACGTATTGAAGCCTATCGACATTTTAGCCAAATCAGACATTTTTTGTCTAAAATTTGGATAGGCTTTGCACCAATAGAAGGTTCTTGTCTTAAAACTACACCAAAATGTAGGAAACAATGTCACAATGACTATCTGTGCACAAAAAAAAGTTCTACGACATTCCGTCATGAAATAATCAACAATTTTCGATGAGCCCGACAGGGATTTTCAGTTTCAAGGTCGTTGGCGTTGATACTCCTCTTAAATAGGTACTTATTTTTTTCTGTTTCTAAATAGTAGTTATAGAGGCAATAAAAATACACCATCTGTGATTTCAAATTTTCAAAATTTCAACTGTCAGAAAGACAGAGGAGACTTGATAAAAGGGTCCAGTTTTTACCCTTTGAGTTCGGAACCTTAAAAACATAACATAAATTCTCACTAAAAATTTAACTACAAAGAGACCAACGCTTGCCGCTTGCTTTACTCATTTAAAATATGAAAAAGCTTCTAAAATGCAAAGCGAACTGCGACCAGAATTGTTACAAAAGAATATCCATTTTCACTTTGACTGTTGACTCGTGGCAAATACAATTTCCTTGCTGTTTTGAAATGAAACTATTGTTGTTTGTTTTGTGATAGTTTTTGTAGCAAACATAATATACATATGTAGGTATATTTATATATGTTTTAATTTATATGTTTACAATGTTTTGGATTGTTAAACTAGTTGGTTTTTAAGAATGTTGAACATTTTTTGTTCGAGGTTGAAAACGTTCGAACAACGTTTTCAATGTAGATTGAGTTTTGAAAGATGTTAGGGACTAAATAACCTTTTTAAAATTTAAGAAAGTTAAGTTTTCCTGTGATTTTTAAAAATATTATTCTTTTCACGAAAAAATATCATAAAGTAAATGTTCGATTCGATGTTTTGAAATAATTAAAAAAAATTTCATTGTCTTTTGTTTCTGTATCGATCGCCCTTTGTCTTTGTATCGATCGTTCTTGGTTTCTGTATCGATCGCCTTTTGTTTCTGTATTCATCGTTCTTTGTTTCTGTATCGATCTTCCTTTGTTTCTGTATCGATCGTTCTTTGTTCCTGTATCGATCGGCTTTGGTTTCGTATTGATCGACTTTGGTTTCGTATCGATCATTCTTTGTTTCTATATCGATCGCCTTTTGTCTTTGTATCGATCGTTCTTGGTTTCTGTATCGATCGCCCTTTGTTTCTGTATCGATCGTTCTTTGTTTCTGTATCGATCTTCCTTTGTTTCTATATCGATCGTTATTTGTTTCTGTATCGATCGTCCTTTGTTTCTGTATCGATCGACTTTGGTTTCGTATTGATCGACTTTGGTTTCGTATCGATCATTCTTTGTTTCTGTATCGATAGTCCTTTGTTTCGGTATCGATCGTCCTTTGTGTCTGTATCGATAGTCCTTTATTTCTCTAGAGGGCTAGCCTCTAGAACAACCCCCTTTCGGCTTAATACCCCCTCCTCGCAGCACCCTGTATATAGCAAAACTGTAATTCCAAAACCTAAAAAAAGGTAAGGATTGTTAAAAAAAGCACTCATAAAAAGTTCTTCTAACTAAAGAGCTTTCAAAAATCTTCCGAAATCGGATTGAATGATTAAAACAACGTTCCAACTTAAAATTTATAAACTTCTTCTTTCTAAACAACCTTTGATCAGATTAAGGTTTTGATACATTAAATTGTTAATAAAAATAAGTTGGTGGTGATTTGAACATTATTTTAAAAAGCATAAAGTTTATTTTATAATAATAAATGATAGACGGCTTATTCAGATTTACTTTGAATTAAGCAGGTAGGATTTTGTTTAGAAGGTATCTGTAAGCATCATCACGATAAAAATATTACGGTGTTTTTACTTTGCCGTAGGTAGGTAGGTATACTTCAGATTCGTTTAGTACCAAAATGTTGAATTCTCAAAATGTTGAACTTTCCAGATCTTTGAATCTCAAAATGTTGAAAAACACTTACAAAAATCTTATGTTAAAAATACATTGAGTACGAGTGCCTAAATGTACATGAAATGTAATTATAGCAGTAACAAAAATATAGGTACATCATCTGCTGTCTAGCTATCACGGTTTATGAGATACAGCCAAAGACAGACAATCGTCCACTCTGATCCAGTTTATGATATACCGTTTGACCAAATGTCAGACAGACAGATAGTAAAAGAGATAAGAGAAAGTAAGAGAGTCTTTGTTAAAGAACGCCTTTTATGCTGTTCGCTATCGCTGCAACTACATGGAAATGGGTGTGTGGAGTGACGCGAAAAGATCAGGTCAGGAACTCCCTGCATCAAGGGCAGCTTTCATGTCCGAGATATTTTAAGAATGTCGTTTACATGCTACATGCATGCATGTGGCTAGTTACATGGGGAAAAACTGTCTTGTTATGGCGCCTCCGCCCGGACGCGGCAGATTGGGAAGACCCAAGAAACGCTGGATTGACGTGTACCATCTTACCTACTCTGTAGGTACTCCCCTCTCCCTTACCTGCCCTCTCATCTCCTACTCTCACACTCCCTTCCTCCCCTCCATTACCTCCCCCTCCGTCACCTCCCTTCATCCCTCCACTCTGCAATGCGAGACAAGATGCATGTCAATGTACATACATTAAGTAACTGTGATATGTTTGGTATGCAAATGTGAAATAAGTAAATAAATCTTAGGTAATTATCATAGCAAAAATATATGTCAGGTTAACCTTTAACCTCGACCTAATACTGTTAAGTAAGTTGTCTATCATCATCCAAAATGAAAGTGCCTCTTTTGTACAAGCAACGTGAAGAAATAGCCCTTTCATTTTCGTTCCAAAACTAACTTCACTCTGTCGCCGCTCGAGCGGAAAAAGGAGCCGTACTGTACTTCCTACCTGGAATTCTTTTATAGTGATGGGGTTACATGAACTATACGATATTCGTTTTAATAACAACGTATTACCTTCACTCAATCCACAGGATATAGGAAAGTGCAACCAGCAAGGCTACTGCGTTTCTTTCGACCGATAATTTCTGACGTTCGAAATTCAAATTTGTTAGAAACTGCTGATGAAATGACGAAAGAAAGTAGGGCCTATGGGCTCTCGAAAGGGATGCAACCGGGAACGTCGCTTGGATGATGATGATGATAATGACCATTGATCTATAATAGTAGATATGACATCGAAAGAAAGACAGATAAAACAAATCACTTAAGTAACGCTACCTCACTTATCTTGATGATGGTTTTGACGTTTTAATCGGCATTCATCATTCTTTCTTAGTGGCCATGGCGATGATCATTTGATTTTTACGATAGACGTAACAATGTAGTTAGCATTGCAGCGGCTATCTATACCTATTATTTTCTACTAGCTGCGCCCCGCGGTTTCACCCGCGTAAGTCCCGATCCCGCGGGAATTACGGGATAAAATGTAGCCTATGTGTTATTCTAGATAGCTGGACACCTAGAATAACACATAATATAGATATTCCAAGTTTCATCGCAATCGGTTCAGTAGTTTTTGCGTGAAAGAGTAACAAACATCCAAACATCCATACAAACTTTCACATCTATAATATTAGTAGATTAGTAGGATGTTTGAGACATCACTTCTATTACTACTAAAGGTACCACATAATATCTCAATGTATAATTTTTATGTTAGCCCTTGATTTGTCACCCTATTGGGCAAGGGCCTCCTCAAGGGTCATTACTTTATACTTTACTTTATACTTTATACTTTATTTCGCAACAAAAACAACAAAAAAATATACAACAAAAAGTAGGTACACATTATAGGTTTGTTGCGAAACGGCCCCAACTCAGCATGATGCCTGTCTATCGACTGGCGCTGGTCTTCCGTGGTTCATTAAGATGGAAGCCTACTCTGGATTGGCAAATGTTCCATGACTTCGGATCATGTTGAGTCCTAGTACATGTCGGTTTCCTCACGATGTTTTCCGTCACCATAAGAGCCATGTTTACTTATCTTTAATTCTATAAAAAAAAGTGTTATTCAAGATGGCGTTTCAGCTATTAACCGTTATTAGCCATCACTAACCTTTTTCGTCGTTCCAAATTTGAAATGTTTCCAAGAGCAACCCAACTTTATTAGGACACAATTCTTTATGTATGAAGTTGAGATGTTGGCGAAACAATTCCGCAGAACTTTAAGGTTCTGATTGGTACGACTCTGTTTCCAATAAAAGGAATTGAAATAAAAACTTTACTCATAGAACTACGCAGTTAGTGCGACGGTAATGTACCAGTAACGTTAAGGTTTAGTACTTTATCTTTCTGTACAAATATTATTAAATAATAATAAATTATTAATAATTATTAAACATAACTTACATAACTTATTATGTTTTAATTTGTTTTTGGACGAGCTCGATATTTCGCCAGTAATTTCACGAGACCCCCGTAATACCCCGTTATTTAATAATATTTGTAGTGAAAATAACCATGTCAATTTGAAATCGTTTATCTTTTTGTGTTTGTAAATGAGTTAAATTGTAAGTATCGGTTCGTTTTATAGAAAACTAGCTGACCCGGCAAACGTTGTTTTGCCTTATAAATTATAGATAGTAGCCGATTCTCAGACCTACTGAATACGTATACAAAATCTCATAAAAATCGGTCAAGCCGTTTCGGAGGAGTAGGTACGGTAACTAAAACTGTGACATGGAAATTTTATATATTAGATGAAAATGGCTTCAGTCAAGATTTGTCATCAACTAATAACATTTGGGATTATTTTTTTTTGCGAAATTCAACATTTTGAGATAACAACATTTTGCGGGATGTGTCAATTTCTACATACAAAAATCCCGTGCCATCCCCTCCATCGTCGCCCCGACGGGATTTTTGTATGTAGAAATTGACCCGTCCCGTCCGGAAAACGTTACGTAGCAGAGACCTTTAATCCCAATATTCCCACGGGATCGGGACCTACACTGCTAAACACGGGACACAGCTGCAGAACAAAAACGATAAAAGATCAATGTCATTACAATTTCGCACAAACCAGCTCGAGCTTTTGATTTTACTCAATTATATCTCAAAGAGCCAGAAAGGCTACATTCAAAAAGACAAATGTCCCACAGAGGTCGTAAGGATTTCCTTCGGCAATAGAAACTGATGGGACTCATAAACACCTCCTAAATTAGGGTACTACGATAGCTGGGTAGAAACTCGGTCTGTAACAGATGAAAGACTTTGAAATATTGACCAAAACTATGAATGAGCGTAGCGTAGCGATGAATGAATAAATTCTCTATTGTACACACCAAATAAATACCATCACAAAGAAAACATACACAACTTGAAACTAGGTGGCACAATGGGCGGCCTTATCGCTTATAGCGATCTCTTCCAGGCAACCTTTGAATGGACAAGAAGAAGAATCTGGACTCACAAACGACCATAATACTACCCATTAACATGACCTTTGACGACCTCTGTGGCGCGTCGTGCGAAAGCGCGACTGCAATGCAGGAGGTTGCGGGTTCGATTCCCGCCGGGTGCAAGTATTTATGCTTATAAAATAAATATTTGTGTCTGGTCTGGGTGTCCCTCTATGTATAATATGAATGTATTTACAAATAAATATAAGTATTATATTATCCGTTGTCTAGTTACCGTAACACAAGCTTAGTCGCTTACCACGGGGCTAGATGGCGCTGTGTGTTGTTCAGATTATTTATTTATTTATTTACCTGATTCTAGTGTTTTTCTTGTGTAATTAAATGACTACTTAGAAGTAGGTACCTAGGCTGTTCTTTAATTTAATTAAAAAAATAGATTTTTACTTAGGAATATTAAAAAAAGGTAAAATAAAATAAAAAAAATCTCCGAAGTGAAGTCGTGCAGTTTTACGTAGAAGGATCCATCTGCCCAACCTCAGGCGTCAGTGTTTTTTTTACCTTTTCTTAAGTCGGTTTTTAATACTTTATTCATTTACTTTCAGTCCATTTCAGCTGTTTCTAAAAATCCTCTTGATCGAAATTGAAAAATTAATTACAAATTTTGAGGAGCAAACCCGTTCATCACTTGAAAGGTCATCCAAGATAGATATTTGTTAGTTTAATTTGATAAAACAAGTCGATTCTATAGTAACATTTCTCTGAAACCCGCTATGAAAATGAAATTACATATTTTAATTCAGTTACAACAAATCAATTGCCCAAAACTCTCTCACTCTCTTAATCCAATAAATAATTTAGTTCATTTCAAAATTCTTCGTACTAAAATACAATCAAATCACGGGATTCGAATGAGCAAAGTACGGTTAAGTTGTTAAGTTATCCAATTTGCTCAGCGAGAGGCAAATCTCAGTTAACTTGAATAAACTTAACTGAAAGCTAAGCTTATCTGTAACTTTGCTTACTGTTTCGTATTTCAATGTCGATTCAGTGATTTTTCATAAATTTGTTTGTAGATACCTAAGGAGAGAAATAATGGACAATGGTTCCCATAAGATTATTTGATAAGACGCAAGAATACCTACTCGTTCTCCATACAAACGTAGTCGACTGTTTCCTCCTTTAAGACATTAGATCAAATATGTTTAAGCCATAAAACCTCTATCTGCCATGATCATTATTGACCATGCTCCTAAGTTTTGTTTTTTTTTCATTTTCTAATTAGAACAAAAATAGGTATAATTCAAAAAAAATAATAAATGAAAAAAAAAAAAAACGTAGGGGCATGGTCATGGCTGATATAGGACTTATGGCATAAACATATTTTTTCTAATATCTTTATCCAAGGAGAAAACAGTCGACTACGTTTGTAAAGTTTGTATAGAGAAAAGAGTAGGTAGACTGTCCCATTAGAGCAAATCCGTGTACGCAACAACAACGCACGTTTGCATTTATCTTCACACTAGATGGCGACAGTGGTAATAATAAATCGCGCTAACGTTGTGTTTAACTTTGAAAAATTACGGTCGTTGTATGGGAGCCCCCAATTTATTTTATTTTGTTTTTAGTATTTGTTGTTAGGCAACAATAAATCATGTGTAAATTTCAACTTTCTAGCTATCACGGTTTATGTTAAGAGATACGGCCTGACGACAGACGGACAGACGGACGGACAGACAGACAGCGGAGTCTCAGTATAATAGTGTCCCGTTTTTACCCTTTGGGTGCGGAACCCTAAAACTATTTTATCGGGGGAGCTAATTTGATCGTGTAGCCCCGGCATATATAGGATTACTTCATCTCTTCTCGTGGGTGTCGTAAAAGGCGACTAAGGGATTTAGGGGGGACTAGCAAAACTTAAGTTCTCCCCGCACGGTGGCGGATAAACTACTTGGTCCCTAGAAGGGTTGGTGTCAGGCAGGCGGCCGGCCGTAAAAATATTGCCAAATCTATTAGCAGAAGGTATGGTCAATGATGACTTACCTATCGCGCCAACCCCAAATATTTGGGGTTTAGCGGACTCCCGAGAGGGATGCAACCGGGAACATCGCTCGGATGAGAGAGGTGCGGAACCCTAAAACAACTCAAAACTCGCATGAAAATAACCATGTTACTAAACTATACATGTTCCCATTTTGGGCGAGTGTAACCAAAAATATATAATTCAGTGCCCGTAGCGACGCACTGATGTTAGTTCAACGTTGCATTAAGTATTAAAACGGGCTTTTTTGCTAAATATCCGGTTTCAACGGGACTATTGTTTTTTTGATGTTTTTAACCGACTTACTTAAAAGAAGTTCGTAACTTATGCTTTCGAATTCGTTTATCAATTAGGATGTTTTTTTTTGTATATTACCGGATGTCTGGTTGCCCGACTTAAGAAGGTGGGTACTGTTACCATTGCCATACAAACATAATACCAAAATAGAATTATGAAAAATTTAGTTTTCTACCTTAATATCGGTATTATTCGGCTTAAGATTTTATTTTTATATATTTTACACCACAAGGTTTTCCAAAATATTAATTCGTAATGAAATAAAACGGAGCTACATAGGCTTTTGATCAGGACTTAAGGACGCTACACACGTTTAGATTTCTCTGTACGATTTATCGTTGCGATTTATCGCCTACACACGTTCAGTTTTATCAGTCGCGATTTCTTTTCGCTTGAAGTAACACGTATTATGACTTGATCGAATGAATAATTTTAATATTAATATTGATAATATTTTGTCACAAGCTGTTCTTAGGAGCCGATTCTATTGATAGAAGCCCAAAAATGAGTAATTTACTACATTCTGGGATGCTATTCTGCTCATCATTTCGAAGGTTCTCCTAAGATCTACACCGAGATTTTACTCTGGCCTCTCAGCTTCCAAATAAAAAAAGAATTATCGAAATCGGACTTTATATGCCGGAGTACGGCGTGAAACAATCCCCGAAGATCAACTGCTAGGTAAGCTGTGACAAAAACTGATAGCTCTTCAGTTTTATCTATGCGATTTCGATTTGATCTTCAGTTGAACTGTACAGTTCTCAGTTTTGCCTACACACGTAAGATTTACCGTAAAGATTTCTCGCATGCGATTTATCTGTAAGATAAATCTAAACGTGTGTAGGGCACTTTACGCGGGTAAACCGCAGGGCGCAGCTATAAATAATAAACATCATTCCTTCACTAATTGAAAAAATACCTAAATAAAATCCCTTTCCTACTTATTATTTAACAATTCGTACCTACCTAAACCGCCAGCAGGCTTCGTTTTTCAATAAGGTCAAGTAATTTTGTTACCTTGAAAACATTTCAACGAACTAACTGTACAGTCACACATGTTGTGATCATCCTCACATGTCGAAGAGGCAAGCGGCGCAGACGTGGCGATGTCTTTTGGAATAAAGGACATAATGGGATCCCCGTAAACGAAGACGTCAAACTGAGCAGGCAAATTGGTTCAGTCTATCCGGTCAGATCAGGCAGATGTGATTTAATTTAATCTTTGTTTTATTCTTTTTATTTAAACTCATTTATTTAGTAAGCATGGCAACAAATATATTACTATTTTTATTTTTTATTGTATTTAGGCACTTGTGTTCCTTTTGGAATGATGTCTAAGATGTTATACCCACCAAAGTGCCAAAGAGTATCAGCAGTTGCCATAAGTTTCCCTAAATTGTTGATCGGTTTTCATAATCCAATGTTACAGGACCGAGGCCGACTACCCGTGAGCAAGAGGTCTGCAAAGACCTCGAAATGTCGGGGGTTGAAAAATGCTTAATGAAATCATCACGATTAAACCCAAAAAAGCACATTACTGACTAAAAGTTACCAAAAAATTTGGCAATTTTTTAAGTTTTTTAAAATTCAACACATTTTTCGGTATCATTCGCATTTATTGTTTTTTTCTTACTATTGAGAGGTGTTATCTCAAATTTGTCGTCATCGCTCCTTCAAAGAATTTTCGCGTCTCTTGCCACGTCTTTGTAATAAGGCCATCACCTCACTATCCCTTTTCGGTCCTATATCAAAACTGAATACAAATTGTCGTATTAAAAGGGATATCTGCCCCTTGAAGTACGTACGAAAATATACCGGAATTTTTATTTACCTTGGCCTTTATTTTGCGGGGACGAATTATGGAATTTTTGACCCGCAAATTTTAATGGAGTTTTTTTAAATTTTCATGCTAATTTTTACTTTGGTGAGGTTTTACATGTATTTATTTAAGTTTATTTGCGAGCAGTGTTAATGAAATTGTAGATTTTTTGGGAATCTACACTAATATTATAAAGAGAAAAGATTTGTATTTGTGTGTGTGTGTATCTGTATGTTTGTAACGAAAACTACAGGACCGATTTTAAAATTCTTTCACCCAAAGAAGGCTACATTATCGAGGAGTACCATAGGCTACTTTTGATCCCGATATTCCCACGGGACCGGGACTTACGCGGGTGAAACCGCAGGACGCAGCTAGTATGGAATAAAGAAATACTCTACAAGCAGAATTATCATCAAAAAATCCTCCCGTGCCAGGATTCGAACCCGCGCCTAATGTTTTTGTGCCTAGTCGGTGCTATTGCATAACCTACAAAATGCTTTGTCCTGACTGACTGTTGATTCAACGCACAGAGTAAACCACAGACAGAAGGGAGCTGAAATTTGGAGTTTGTTCTTTATAATACAAAACGCTTCGTAACGAATGTCTACATCATAATATGATGTAGACATTCGTTAACGAAGCGTTTTTCGAAATCCCCACGCAAGTAAAACTGCGGGACACAGCTAGTCTAACCAATAGCTAAAACAATGATACATCACCTTGTAAATCTAGAATCTGAGAAAAGAAAAATGTTTGCGTGTCAAGAGATCTTACGTCATTCCGTTTCGAGCTCAATTTCTGCGGACTTTTTTAATTTATTCTCGGAGAAATATGTCTTTTTATTAAATATCTTTGCACTTGATTTTTTGGAAATATATTTTTCTTTTGTGCTAAAGTACTAGCTGTGCTTATAATCACACACGACTATATGAGAATGTAATAGCCATAACAGACAGTCGAACCCCTACTACACCAAATTATGTGATGTTCAAAAAGGTTGATGCCTTGTCTATCCTCTTAAATTAGTAAGTAGATGCATTCTGTGAACCGCATTAAGATTTTCACACATACTTAGAACTGAAACACACAGTACACACAAAAAAAAACACCAAACCTATACTTGCCCGGTTTTTTATCCTGGTCGGCCACAGAATACATAATAGTCAGTACATATTATATGTACATAGTACATATATAGTAGATATTTTTATTTTCCAATTAAAATAATAATAAAAAATAAAAAAATAATAAAATGAAAAAAATAAAAAGGTAGATGCATAGCCATGACAGATATAAGTTTTATAGCATAAACATATTTGCTCTAATGTCTTTATCCAGGGAGGAAAATTTAAACTACGTTTGTATGGAGAAAGAGAATGGAGACTATCCTCTTAATGTGTAAAGTAATAACAAGGATCGAACAATCTGTACCTATATTATACGCTCCCACAATTTATTCGAATTTGAGACATATTATTCAGCATTAAGAGACACTAAGACACTAAGGAAAGTGACACTAAGGATAGTGTCATTGCAATTGCAACACGATCCTTAGTGTCATTGCAATGGGTGAGTTTTTGATTGGTTGAGTAACAAACATAGGTACTCGTTTTACTTATACATACCATTCAAGTAGGCTAGGTAGGTACCGAAGAAAACGTAGAAGTAGGTACTTCTATTCAAATCTCACTCACTGATTCTTTGAAATTTAATGTGTAAAGTAAAGTAAAAAGGATCGAACAATCTGTACATATATTATACGCTCCCACAATTTATTCGAATTCGAGACATATTATTCCGCATAAAGATTCCATGAATAACTTCCCGCATAGTGAAAGGAAGTTGCTGAGTATAAAAAATGTTGAATGGAGACACGATTGACATATTTTCACGAGTCATGTGTGCTGCTTTAACCCCGTGGTTTTACTTGTGGACCCGTAGATTAAGAGGGTTCTTTTGGTATGAAACAAAAGGTTATTAACCATTAGCCTTATTAATAAACGTGGAATAAGGTTGGAATAATTTTACCATCTTTTGTTTCTGTCTGTCAACTTTGAAAGTTCTTGTCACGGAATAAGACAAAACATGTTCTCACTACTACGACCTTGCTCCACGTTTATTAATAAGGCCACATATGTTTTCTTGGACATTAGGGATCCTACCTAAGTTAGAGAATACATAAATATTACAAGTAGTTAGAGTTTATCAAACACACACAAATTTTATTTGTCTTTTTCTCACAAAAAATAAAGTAAAACGAATGCTACCTTTTCTTACGATATTTCGATAACAGGGTTTAAACTAGGCCTAAACTTTTTCCTTATTTATAGTTTGGATGCATTTTAATGTACAATTTTATTTTACAGTAGGTACACTGGGAAAAAAGTTAGGTAATTACAAACCTAATCTAGTAGGTTAATGTCAAAAGTAGGTAAAATGTACCTAATTTAGGTTAAATGTACCTAAAAAAATATTAGGTACGTAGACTAATTCTACCTGGTGCGCTTGGTAATGCAAAAAGTCGGTAGATTAAACCTACTTTTTGGTAAAACCATGTTTTAACCAATAGTAGGTACATATTAACGTATTGAGTCGGTAAATGCAACCTACTCATTAAGGTTAAAATAATCTACTAATTGGGTTTATCAACTTGCTCTTTAAGTAGATAGAATTAACCTATTGATTTGGTAATAATTACACAATAGCTTGGTAAAATCAACCTATTATTTAGGTTAAAAATACCTACTTTATAAAGACCCAAAATAACCGACTTAGTAGGTATCGGCAACCGACTATTTTGGTATGTTTACCAAATAAGTAAGTTATTTTAAACTAATTTAGGTATTTTTAGTTTCGACATTCACCCAATAAGTACGTTGGTAGTAACTAACAATTAAGTTAGTTGGTGGCTACTTAGCGCTTAGGTTATTACTATCAAATTAGTTGGTTAATACAACCTACTAAGTTGGTATATACACTACCTAGTCATTTCGCTAATATTACCCATTAAGCAGGTTAATAAAACCTTTTGAGTTGGTGAGAAATACAAAGTGATAGATGATGATGATAGATGGCGGGACAACATAAACACTCGTATCTCTGAATCGCGGTATCGTTATTCACCTCTGTTGATAGACTACCGCTCGTACATTTTACTACAGTATCGCTTCTGGCCTTTTGGCTAAGATCAAAGTGTAGTATCTGTTCTTTTCAGCTTAATATCTGAAAGTTCCTCCATTGGAGGACCAGTATATTAAACTGATTTTTGTAAAGCGACGGGATGTTCGGAGCTCGCTCAACTCCCGTCACGGGTCGGCCCGGCATTGCAGTGCCGCCGGGATCAAAAAAAAACAAAGGTAGTTCTAACCTACTCACTGGGTATATCCACCCTACCATAAAGGTATTACTAACCTACTTGATAGGTAATATACACCTACCCGCTAGGTAGTTCTAGCCTACTTACATAGGTACCATTAACCTACTCACTGGGTATATCCATCCTACTATGAAGGTATTACTAACCTACTTTATAGGTAATATACACCTACTCGCTGGGCAGTTCTAACCTACTTACGCGGTACTGTTACCCTACTTTCTAGGTAGTTCTAACCTACTTAATAGGTATCATTAACATGTACTCACCAAGTGAGTAGGTTAATGGTACCTATTTAGTAGGCTAGAACTACCTAGCGAGTAGGTGTATATTACCTATCAAGTAGGTTAGTAATACCTTTATAGTAAGGTCGATATACCCAGTGAGTAGGTTGATTTTACCATGTATAATGAATATGAATATTCCATTACCTAATAAGTAGGTTAATTACCAAATCATAGTGTTTACCTAATAAATTGGTCAAGGGTGGACTAGGTAAATTTTACCGACTTTTGCTTTACCAAGTGCACTAGGTAGAATTAGCCTACTTAGTCGAATGTCTGCGTTTCACCTAATAAGTCGGCAAAATTAACCTAAAAATCACCTGTTTTTTTTCCCAGTGTACCTAGTAAAAGACTGATAAAAGGAAAATGGCTTAAGCCTAGTTCTCTACGAGGCAATTACAAAAAAAAACACCAGAATCGGACAATAGTATAACACTTTTGATTCTGATAATACTTTGATCCCGCGGGATCGGGGTATACGCGGGTGAAATCGCGGAGCGCATCTAGTTCTAGCATAGATTTAATTTTATGCCGATCTTGTTTCATCGTAATTGAGTAATTTTTTTAATGAAATACAAACAAACATTCACATTTAAAATGATACTTAAGATATAAAGGATCTTCGAATGTTCAGTGTCAGCATTTTTTTTACAAATAAGGGTGAACGAGCACACTGTATCAGTGTGTGTAGTCTGGGATATATTTGTTCTGCCTTCACGCAAAATGTACTAAGCGATTGTGATGTTTGTTATTAAAGATGTTGGTGACAGACCTAAGAAAGACTTCATTTCATCTTACATTCTGAAGAAAGTTTTATAGTACCGATTTCGATTGACAGTCCACTTTCTCGGTTCCTATAAAAATAGTTTTAGGACTCATTGATAGATGGCGCTGCGAAGTTCTATAGAAATGTATCGAAGGTTAACAACAAAGTAAAAATAAGTTTAATAGTTACGTAAGAAATATTCGCATAGAATTATTTTTCAAGTTCAATATCAATGTGCTGATGTCTCGTTAGGTCTTGGCACAACGCGAAATTAGCAGACTTCGTTATAGGTAGGTACTACCGATTAAGAGAGCGCACTAAAAATAAATTTCAATTTGCCTACTTAACTTACAGACTAAATCCCAATTTGCCTGCTTCGGTTTAGAGTCAAAACCTACTTCGCTTTAGGGCTAATGCGCACTATGACTAAACCTCAATTTACCTACTTCGCTCATGAACTAATACGCAATAAGTCTATACATCAATATGCCCATTTCTCGTTAGGTCTAGGCACAACGCGAAATTGACAGACTGCGGTTTAGGTACTTAGAGACTAAACGAGTATTATCTTTATCAGTGTAACAAATAAAAGTCTACTTAATCTTTTCTCCATACAAACTTTACAAACTCAACTGTTTCCTCCCTGGATAAAGGCTTTAGAGAAAATATGTTTATGTCATAAAATGTATTACCGGCCAAGCTGTTATCTATGATAATTAGTTTTGCGTCAAACTGTAATCTAAAATACCTTATTTAGTACTTCAATTTCAAAACTAATTTCGGAATACCATTGCGAAATTTTCGTCATTGAATACCACAATAGTATTACATTGTTACAACATGTAGCGTAATAACGAACTTTTAAACCAATACCAGTTAAAGTTAGAACCTCTATAAAGTTTTAAACGGATCCGAGCTTTATATTTATAAACTAGTACACGCCACAGGCTTTATTTATTAAGAGAAAATTCTACCAACTCTTTTTCCATACAAACATTCGATTGTTTCCTCCCTGGATAAAAATATTAGAGCAAAAATGTTTAAGCCATAAGCCTTATATGTGCAATGATCATGCCCAAGGTGGTAAAATTATTCCAACCTTACTCCACGTTTATTAATAAGGATAATTGTGTCCCACTGCTTGCCAAAGGTCTGTCTTACTTTCTTCCACGACTTCCTTTGGCCATTGTCCCTGGAAGGCGTCAAGTTAGTCATGCTGCCTCGAACTCGTCCCGTCACGAAGTGACTATCCCTGCCCACGGAACCCTATAAAATGAACAAAATCTGCTTGTACGGTCGCCTGCCCCTTCGGCCGATTAAAAAGTCTCTAATCCTCTTCCGCCTTCTAAACGCGCCAAAAGACCCGGAAGTTTTTGTAATCGTCGTAATTTAAGTCTCAATGTTTAGTCATTTCTTTTTGTTTGGAGTTTTTTGTTTCGTGTAATCGTGAAAATGTTTTTTCAACACTAATAGGGCCGCATTTACAAGTGGAGGTAAAAATAAGGCTCTCGACAGCGACGAATTGCGTTTCCCTTGCGTCAATTAACAAACTTTATGTTCCATCTCTTTGTAAATTTTTTCCTTGTTTATAATTTGTGTTCTGATGTTCTATTTAATGTTTTCTTTGTGTTTACATACGTCATACGTACGTATGTAAATATCAATTAATAATGGTATTTTTACATATAAAATTCAAAGTTCTGCATTGGTTAGATATTATAATACAATAACTCAGTATAATGATGATAATGAATTTTTAAATTTTTAAAGAAAATTCGGGAAAACTATATAAATAATTCGGGAATCCACTATTAAGATTTCTATATAAATAAGTAGCAGCGCACCGCAGTTTCACTCGTGAACAGGAAAGACCTCGAAACGTCGGGGTTGAAAAAAATGAAAAATAAGTTAAATTTCAGATCGTTTAAATGTTAAAAATAAAGTTCTGCCTAAATATCATTGAAATAAATTATTTTGTTTTATTGCTTTGAGCAATAAGAGAAATAATAATATTACAACTTACAGCTTATTATAATAAACGAACAATGCCTTATCTCTAAAAGAAATCACTTCCAGGCAGCCTTTGGCAACTAAAACACCTACCTATAGTTTTTCTTTACCGATGTCTTTATCTTGCGGTAGCCCTAAACAGTTTTTCATTAAATCACAACATTTGTTATGATTAAAAAGAACATGATCCTCATAATTAAAAAGTTTCATAAAGCTTGTTTCACTTTTAATATCGTGTAATGAATTCTTGAATAGAATTTTAATGTAACGTAATGTAATAGTCTTTAGTTAACATTTTAAGGGGAAAGGATATCTACTCTTTTCTTCATAAAAACTTTACAAACGTAGTCGACTGTTTCCTCTCTGGATTAAGAGGAAAGTCTACCTACTCTTTCTCCATACATACGTAGTCTACTGCTTCATCTCTGGATAAAGACATTAAAATGTTTATGGCATTAAAACATTGTATTGATGAGTTTAATTTCTATTCAACTTCGTGAAAACGGAAGAAAAATGTAACATTTATTTAGTTCTTTATATTATCATTTATTATCATTTTCTGTAATGTGGTGTTGATCAAATAAAGTCTCATCTATCTATCTAGATACCTATCTTTATACCTAAAACGAAAAGAAAATGTCATAAAAATGTAAATGAAAATCAAAGAAGGAATGATTTCTTACCATAAGCGGATGTAGGGAAAAAGGTGTAATTGCCTCGCTGCGATGAAAAATAAAAAAGAAATTGTTCCAAATCGTCGCTTCGGATAATATTTTCAATTTTGAACCTTATTACCTTGGAATAAAAGCTATTGTGTTCTTTCATATTGCTTAAAATTCTATCTGTGTCTCTTATTTGAATGGTGAATGTAAAAACATTAATCAATGTTTTTATTATTCAAGATTTTTGCCGTTGGCTTATTATTTATTGTATGATATATGTACTTACATATACTTACACATTGAGATAATTATTTAGTACTAGTATACTAGAAAAAAGCGCAGCGTTGGACGTCCACCAACGAGATGGACGGACGACTTAGTTAAGGCCGCGGGTTCACGATGGATGCAGGCCACTTATGACCGAAGCATCTGGAAATCTATGAGGGAGGCTTATGTCCAGCAGTGGACTTCTTACAGCTGAAATGATGATGATGATGAGTATACTAGAGGTAATATTTGAAACATACTCGTAATTCGGAAGGCACACTAAGCAATTGGTCCCGATTGTTACTCTCATACCAGTTATTGGGTTAAGTTAGAGGCCTAGGGCGACGACCTTACAACTCTAATACTAGGTAAGATGAGCTACACGAAAAGAAGAAGAAGAAAATCATACTTATTCCATGCTGTGATCCCATGTTCCTTTTACGCGAAGTTCATCTTAGCACCCGATAGACGTAACAATATTGTCAGCGCTGTTGTTTATGCGCTGCAATGTTTTGTATATTTCGCGTAAAAGGAACATGGAACTTATATATATGAGTTATCACCATCTGGGTACCATCTTACAAAAATAATAAATCACAAAAAAGAAAAAAGACTTAAAACCTAAAGCAATAAGAAGTTGTCGGCACCGCCCTCCCGTGGCATGGTGCCAAAAACGCTGGCAGCGTTCCCACGCTGGATAGCTAGGCTAACCCGCTGGGACAAGAAATTACCAACCCTGGGATCACCAGACGCCTCGACAAGACGCGCTGACAAGTCCCTAAGAAATACCTTACTACTAGGCCCCCAACCATCTACCAGGTACCATCTTAGTAGGTACTAGATGCGTTTTAATCTTGGTGCAACTATGTACTTACCCTATATGTATACCTACCTACTATGTAAATCTGAAAAAACTCTACATGGTTGGGAACACTCAAAACACGGAAAACGTTTACTAGAACCAACCCGAGCCAGATGATAAGAGTCATTATTGTATGGCAAAAAATCTCTGGTTGGAGCAGATCAAAAGCTCATCAGTTATCAAGTTCTACAATATTGTAAGATGCATTGAACCGATGTCGATGGAGAACTGAATAAAAACTGTCTACACACGGCGGATTTACTCGACCGGACAACCGACTTCAAAAAAGGAGGAGATTCTTAATCTGAGCCGTATATTCTTTATAAATGTTCTATGTACTTTACCATAAGATCTTTATGTATTGTATTCTAGCAAATAAATGATTTTATCTTTATCTTTATCTAAGTATGTTTACGACGTGCTCCGGCATATGAAGTCCGATTTCGATCATACTTTTACAAATATCCAGTATAGTTAAGTACCCATAGTACAAGCCTAGTGCTTAGTTTTGGGCTGAGATTGCGCTGTGTGTAACGTCGTGCAATATATATCTTCTTCTTATATATAAAACTAGCTGACCCGGCAAACGTTGTTTTGCCTTATAAATTATAGATAGTAGCCGATTCTCAGACCTACTGAATGCGCATGTGGAGTTTGCTGGAGATCGGTGAAGCCGTTTCGGAGGAGTACGGTAACTAACATTGTGACATGGAAATTTTATATATAAGAAGATTTCCATGTCACAATGTTAGTTACTGTACTCCTCCGAAACGGCTTGACCGATTTTTACCAAATTTTATATGCGTATTCAGTAGGTCTGAGAATCGGCTACTATCTATAATTTTTAAGGCAAAACAACGTTTGCCGGGTCAGCCAGTTTTATATAAAATCTTAACGTTAGGCGTTGAAAAACGTAACGATAACCCGAAAAATGACTATACCTAATTTAATATCAGCATCGCAAAAACCAAAGAATAATCCAAATTGAAGTTGAAAGAATTTAATATAAATTTCAATAGGTAGGTATGTAGGTATTAAATTAATGAAATCGCAATTTCAGTAAAGTTTCCCATTGTGAACGGATTGGGAACAATCCACTCGGAACTCCGCCCGTGGTATTTATTGTGGATACCGAATCCGGAATTCCGCGGGAACTTTGACGGGGGTTCTAGTTTCCCGGACTCGAATATCTTGGTTAATAATTTTGGTTGTAATGATTTAATAGATGAGTGTTCTTGTAAGTGAGGACTCGTTCGTGCGAGGTTACATGTTTCAAAATTATAATGACAATGTGTATTTAGAAATAAAAAGTCTTAGGTAAATGTAAGTTGAAATTTAGAATTCTGCTCTGTAACTAGGTGTTTGTCCGACGTGCCACAGAGGCCGTTTAGTAGGTATTATAAGCATAGAACTGGACTGGTCTCAATTAGAGATTAGAAGGAGAAAGATCACCCGATGGTGATCCATTTCAAACTCGTCTCTAAAGGACAAGCTTCACCAGTTCCAAAGAGACGGAAAATTAGATACACACCTTTAAAAATGATGAATCAAAATTCGAACGTCGTTGTTAGAATACCCACCATCTAGCTAGGTAATCTAAGATTATAAGTATAGTACTTCCTCCGCTGACGATTCGCTGCTCGGCGTCAGCGTTAAGGTAGGGTCCCACGGCCCGTATTTTATCAGATCAGACCGCGCCAGATCAGACGGACAGGCCGTGGGGAACCGTAGCGTCCAATAAAGCCTGTCGTCGCGCGAGACGAAAATCAGTCGCACAGGCCTCGACAGGCCTGGCCTGTGATATAAGGGGCCGTGGGACCCCAGCTTTACGCAGTCAAACCATTGTAACTACTCGGACATTCGTTGACCGCGCGGCCTCCATCTTTGGACAACCTGTCGACAACGAGTAGACACTCTCGAATAGTTGCTGTTCAGTTGAAAAGTGACTCTGCTGAACAATGGCCTTAATAAGTCCCCAAAAATTCTCTGCCTACATGACACAATGTTCTTGACCATTACCCATTACGTTGCGTTTTCGTTGAATGACTGGCGTGAATTTACCAAGAGTGCCCAATTTAGACGATTTTCCCCTTAGATATGTGAAGTACTCTGACCTAATATTTTTACTTAATTATATTGTGTGTATTTAAAAGAAACACTAATTAGTAGGTATATCTGTTGTCTAGTAGCCATAGTACCAGCCTAGTGCTTAGTTTAGGGATGGATTGTGTAACGTCGTGCAATATTTATTTATACCCACAGGAAAGCATTTACATTTGACACATTCCAGGGCAGATCCTCGTTGGCAAGCACGGCTCCTTGAACTTTTTTTTTGATTTCATTATTGTTATTTTGTTTTAGTGATTATTATTTTTTAACTCTTAAATTTAATATTGTTGTTTTTTTTTTGTATGCCGTGTTTTTGCTGTAAATAAAATGTTTTCTATTTCTTTCTTTTTTTCTTTCAAAACTTGTCTATACGTATGAAACAAAAAGTGGACAGTCATCGATGACAATGGTTTTCTTCACCGCACCGTACACACAGAATACTTATTCTAAGCTTCTAAGCTTATTTAAAACCTAACTCACCTGACACGTCCGAGCAAATATTTCCCGATTTTTAACGCCATTTAAGGCGGCAAACACATCAATTATATAGGAAAAATGTGACAGGGGACCGTTTTACCCCTGTCTCCCTATTTCCCATTAGCGTCGATGACTAAAACAATGGAGTTATGGAGCACGCTTCATATTAAAAGCTACCGAGTTGATTAATGTACAATGTTATGTTGAACCACTAATAAATAAGTTTACAAGCACTCGAGTTGTGCGGCCTTGTAACTTTTTGTATGTGCTACCAGAGACTTAGCGATGTTGGTAGAACTCTGATATACTTACATGATGTAATGACTTGAAGCCGTATTTCGGTCGTCTTTTGTTTCGGTTTCGCTCGTCTTTTGTTTTGGACTAGATAGTTGCACCACACTTAATTAGTATTAGTTGTTTAGATGCAAAGCTGACTCTATAGGTACGCGCAAAGAACTAAATTTATACTTAACACTAGCTGCGTCCTGCGGTTTCACCCGCGTAAGTCCCGATCCCGTGGGAATATCGGGTGCTAGAGATTTGCAGTTTAAACAATAGGTAGAACTGGATAGGAAGGATTTTTGAAACTTTCGAGTTAGGTCGGTTTTGGGACATTTAGTATCGATTAATATAAGAGAAACGTGTCACTGATATTCCAATACCCTACGATTCTACGAAGAAAAAAGTTATCAGAAGTCCCCATTGGAATATGTAAGTCTATAAAAAATCGGCCAAGTGCCTGTCAAACCACGCTTAAAGGGTTCCAATACTAATACTAAAACGGACTGAGCTCAGACGGGCCCAGGCTGAATCGCGGCTGACCGAGTTTTTTAGGCATAACTTTTACTACTCTTTCCACCATATAAGTCTCCACTTGGTACTAATGAGGTAAGATGACCAACTTCCCCCTCCTAGTCTATAAGAATCTCAAGAACTAAGCCGTGGACGGACAAAGTAGTTTTCAAATTGGTTTCTTGACTACGGAACCCTAAAAAGGCGAAATCCGTTAACTTATTTTATTTCTCAGTAAACATGATTATGGATATTTTATTACTGTGTTTATGTGTTGAAAACTTTATTTGTCTATAATTCTTTCCTTCAAGGACGTTTTTCGAATCCCAAGTGGTTTTAGCAGTTCGTGATTTATTTTTTTGAAAGTTAGGAGATATTTTTTTATGATACTTTATATTTTTATAGCCCTTTGGGAACATTATTTGGTTCTTCTAATGTGGTAAAAGTTTTTAGACGTTTTAAAATGGGGTTTAGGGTTCAATTTGTTTGTAATGGTGGTGTTTAGAACTGGATGCTAAAGTAGCGATCATTTTGGTAGAAGTTTTCGGGCGCGACACTAAACACAGGTCAGGAGGGGTAATTGAATTCTACGAACGAACGAACGAAAGAAAGAAAATTTGTCATCCGTCCTTGAAAACCGTCAGAAAATAAAAAAAATTGGACGGATGGATGACAGATTTTCTTCTGAAATTATCGTTCGTAGAATAAAAGTCGAGGCCCTGATTCGTATCTAATTCTACAAGCGGACTACCCCGTTTTCCATTACGTAATATAGTGTAACCACTAAGGATGACGGATTGATACTCGTTCTAAGAGGCAGGTATATGAGAACTACATAAACAAACACTTTATTGGGCTTCATCATCATCATCATCATTTCAGCTGTAAGAAGTCCACTGCTGGACATAAGCCTCCCTCATAGATCTCCAGATGCTTCGGTCATAAGCGCCCTCGGCCTGCTTATTGGGCTTACACAAATATAACTTCAAAACCAAAAATATAAAGGGTACACTGGACCGCCTTATCGCTAAAGCGATCTCTCCCAGGCAACCTTTGAATGAAAAATTATAAAAGGATGGTGACTTAAAGCGGAGATCTCAAAGGTAATAAAAACAGAACAAGTGCTACATCTATACTTATACTTATACTAATATTATAAAGAGGTAACTTTGGTAACATGTATGTATGTATATTGGGGGTAATCTCCGAAACTACTGGACCGATTTCAAACATTCTTTCATCATTAGAAAGCTACATTCACCCTGAGTAACAGGCTACTTTTGATCCCGATATTCTTACGGGATCGGGACATACGCGGGTGAAACCACGGGAATCTGCTAGTCTTATATACGCTTTGTCTGTCACCTTGTCGGTTAGTGATCAAAAGAACATTATAGACGCGTTCCTTCCACCAATGAGAAATGACTCTTTCGACTCTTTCAAACATACATCTATACTTGGTTTTTTATTTCAGACTACCTACTATTTAATTTGACATTTTTTCTTCATGGAGATATGTCAAATCATAGTCTACAATTACCAAAATGAAGTATACGATTCTTTTCAGTGTCATACGACTACTCATACGACTCTTTTGCCACATGCTTTCGCGCTATAAAAACGATTATTGAATGTCACGAAGGAGGTAAGTCATTTCTCGTTGGCGGTCGAAAAGCGGCTATATAGTATCTATTTCTATAAAAAATAGTATTACTCAAGCTAAACCAATCAAGGGCAAGGAACAAAGTACAAAAAAGGCATTGGCCGATTGATCGAATCTTCTCCTAAGGGATGTCTTAGTCAATTTCATTAGTGATCAGTTTTACGGCTAATTCTGTTGGTTAACGTCTTGGCCTGTCTTAATCATGGAAGGGAAAGGGGACTATTTCTACGCTGTGGACTCGTATAGTAGACGGTGGACTTTCTAATCGGTCTACATAGAAATCTACACTAATATTATAAGGAGAAAATATTTGTATTTTTTGTGTATGTGTGTCTGTATGTTTGTAATGAATAAATTCAAAAACTTCTATGCCAATTTTATAAATTCTTTCACTATTAGAAAGCTACATTCATCCTGGGCTCCTTTTATCCTGATATTCCCACGGGATCGGGACTTACGTGGGCAAAACCGCGGGACTCTGCTAGTATTTTATAAAAAGAAATGCATCATCATAAATCCTCCCGTGACAGGGTTCGAACCCGTACCCCTCGCCTGCTGGGCGAGTGCGCTAACCACAATATGCACACGGAAACTCAGGGCGTGATGGTTAGCCCACTTAGGACGATTTTTAAGATGCATTTCTGCTTGTAAAATATTTCTAATAGAATGCCCTGAGCAATAAAAATAAGAAATATTGGATATACAGATTTATGGTTTACCATTTCTTTCAAATACAGATACGTACAACTTTGTTGTTTTCGGGGAAAAAACTCCAAGTTGTATGTAGTAAAGTGAAGTGGCATGCATCATCATCATCCGAGCGATGTTCCCAGTTGCATCCTTCTCGGAAATCCTCGGGTCCCGCTTTTCTGCTCCTCCATTTTGCACAATCGTCGGCATCTCGTGTAGTGAGGCCATTTGCTTGCATATCAGCCCTTACGATGCCAGCACTTCTTGAGTCTGCCCAATCTGCCGCAGCCGGGCGAAGGCGCCATAGCAAGACATGCGTGACTTGTATCTAGTCACATGCGTGATACTAGTATCATGCATGCGTGCTTTAGTAGCGTGCGTGCGTGTTAATATATTGTACTTACAGAACTGAAAAAGATATAGGTAGCTACAATACCAGATGCGTGACGTAGTAAGTCAATTAGGTTACAAACAAACATTGCAACTTTAGGGGAGGTGGGGGAAAAAACCGCCCTAATAACAATCGGTCGATTAAAATATACTTAAAGAAATTAAACCAATTTAGCAATTTTCACGGCTTTATTAGGTACGTACTAGTACAGTTAGTTCACACATTTCTATTAGTTTTTACGCAAAAAAACAACATAAAAAGTGGTAATAGCCTCAAATTTGTGTTTTTATAAAAAAAACGATTTTGCCCCAGTGCACACAGGAACCTGCAATTTTTATTGGGGACACAATCGATTTCGAGTACGTCTGTGATGATTCGCCAATGCAAAAATTCCTATTTAACAAAAAAACACCCAAAATGGTAGAAAACGGTTGTCTCCCATATGTGGTTATGCCCCCTCTTCCCCTATGCATATAACTTGCCAGAGGACACGTTGTAGTTCAAAGCGAAGCGTAATTGACGATAAAAGTCATATACATATGTACTTAGTTTTTTAATTATAGGCTACGATTTGATACATCTTTCTAAAGAAAAAAAATTCAAATACAAGGAACCAAAACGTCGGATTATAGTCTGAAATAAAAAAAAACGTACTAAAGATAATTTCCTGTGGACAAGTAAGATACAACGCCAACTTTAAAGTACAGGTAATACTCGTAGGTAACGTAATAAACTTATTATCTAGCTGCTGCCATCATGTAATATTGTAACCTATTTCACTGGCATCGGAACCTAGTTATAATGTCAGTATGCCTTATCGATTCTACGCTTCCACGGATGCTTTGTTTGCTTTGAATATTAAAGCTGAAGTGCTTACAAATATAGCGGTTGGTTTTTGAAATATTGGAGCTTTATTTAAAGCTTTAGAATAGATGAGTTGTTAATTAAATTGTTTTTGAAATTAAAGACATTTTTCGGTTTGAATCGCGTGGTTTTTATTACTTTTAGCATTGTTACAACGCTCAACGTTCAAACCGAAAAATGTCTTTAATTTCAATACAACATCGCGAAAACAGAAGAAAAATCTAAATTGTTTTTGTTATGAATTGACGTTATTATTAGATACTATTAGTAGTATTTCTCTTTATAATATTAGTATAGAAGTATAGATTTACATAACTAGGTAGCCCTCTAATTTGAAGTGAGACTGGGCAGGCCACGTGACTCTAATGCATTCCGATCGATTGGCAGTAATCGACACGCAATGGGTGCCTGGAAACGGTACACGTAGTCGAGGCAGACCGTAAAAGATGGCGTGACGATCTAGATGCATTCTATGATAACTGGCCAAATACCGCCCTAGACCGACAAGCTTGGAAACAAATGAGGGAGACCTTTGCCCTGCAGTGAGACTGGTTAAATAAAACACCCCCTTATCATTGAGCCTGGGGTAGTTTTTCTTTTGTTTGGCCAAATATTTTACTTTTATGTGCTTTTTTCTAATCTCTGCGGTTTCACAGTAATTAAACGTTTTGTAATCGGCTCTTGATCCTGTTCGTTCCTAGTCCAATGTCTGATGTTTATTTCAATAATCTTTTATAGTCCTTTTTGGTTATAAATTATTTTATTTAAAAAAATAAATAAGGTAGAAGTCAAGTTAATTTGAGAAAACACTACCAATCCATGGTTGTAAATCACTTACGTCTACGTACTCGTAGTGTATTCAATGAAATCTCCAAAGTATGAGTATAAAACATGAATTATTGAAAAGACGGATTTTCCTGTAGGAAAGTTTTCTTTTCTCCGAGTTTCGGTGACAATATTGAATCTCTCGGTGGCGCAAATTAGATACAACTTGTCGATTTTTTCCCGGAAATACCTTTCTATATTTGGACGGAATGATAAATTGATAAACTATGAAATGTTTTATGGCTCTATTCGGAAATAAAATTGTTTTCTAGATAAATAATTTCGAGGTTTTATTATTATAATGAATTTACAAAATGGGTTTTGGCGATAGTACCTACTATCTCAATACAGGGCTATCAGTCGGATAGCAGTCGTTACGTCAATTTAGAAGCCTTCAGGCGACCTTAAAAGTCTAAAACTAGGTGGGCCACACCACCACACGAAATGAAGATAAAGAACTAGAATCTGCAATGAAACGGACGTGTTCTATCGGACACTTTCGAAAATATTTTATATTTTTTGGGTGTTGACACCATTGATGATCATAGACATATGGGCCTAAAATATTTTCGATCAAAACCTTGAAATATCGACAATGTCCGTTTCAAAACACGTCCGTTTCATTGCGGATTCCTCCTAACATGAGAGTTCCATTTTTTGTTTAAAATAAGCCTTTTAGGGTTAAAAGGCTTATTTTAAACTAAGAGATTTATTCTGAGTAAATAAAAAAATCTATGTTTTATTATCTACCGACTACCGACTAAGTACGGGCTAAACTTCGTGAAAACTTCACTCAATTTAAAGGATGATAGTTCAAAACTCTCTCGTCTCGGAGAAAAGTGTCAAATGAACAATAAACCATGGCTCCGAGTGGCTCAGCTTTCCAGATTAAACTTGCAGTTCACTTGCTTTATTTCCATTTTGCTTCCGTTTTAACTTTTAACGGCTTTTAGGCTCTGATTTTCTACTGTAGAAACTGTTATGACTTATTATACTTTTTAAACTGACATGGTTGTTTTCACTGCAAATATTATTGCTCGCTCGATGTTTTGCCTGTAATTTCAACTGGCTTGTGCACGAGACTTATCTATCTTGTCTTGACTAGGCTTGTCTCGTGAACGCCAGTTGAAATTATACTTACGAAATATCGAGCTCCATTAAATATAAATTAAAAATGGTTAATACCCCGTTCTTTAATAATATTTGTAAACTTTATTAATTTGAACAACATAATCTTAAATTTCTTTTTAATTTTTGTATGTAGCTCAAGGCTATTTTATTTAGAAAATTTATTTTAAAGGAAAAATAGCATTCAAAAATTTTCACTTGCGGCGAGGCTTGAACGTCTGTTCTCACTAGACCACGCTGCGTGCCGTGAAAACTTCCAATGCTATATTCTCCTCTGATTGTTTACGATTAAGGCTCGTTAAAGCGCCATCTATCTAACGCTACAAGAACAACTTTCCAGTTGTTTACACCTGCGTCGTAATGGTTAACTTTACAGTTAACTCATTACTAACGTAAGATGTCGCTTTTTCCATTACTATAAATTTCTTTTTAATTTTTGTATGTAGCTCAAGGCTATTTTATTTAGAAAATTTATTTTAAAGGAAAAATAGCATTAAAATTTTTCACTTGCGGTGGATTTAAGGGTTCTTCATCTTTTCGTGTTAATGGTGTGTCTTCATATTGTTAGAGTTTTTAAGTCGCCCTAAGGCCTCTAACCTAATAGGGTTACCTTACCTATCATAACTTACAATAATCATGGTCCTAGAGACATGGAATTTGAAGAGTGTGTTTGGACACTAGGTAGGTACTAATTTTTTTTGGAAAATTCTTGCGCGATCGGGACTTCGCGGGGGAAACCGCGAAACGCTGCTAGTTTTCTACATGAAAGTGGTGCCATGGCATCAAATTTACATTTTCATTATAATATGCAAAGGATTTAAATCAAATCAACGCTATTAATAATTCAACAGTGATCTAGATTGCATTTACAAATAAAATACACAGATGGTCCGACATCTAGATTGCAATTCTCTGATTATTATTATAAATGTTGCAGGGCGTTGCACATAAAGCAATCTAGCCCCAATGTAAGGAACTAGGCTTGTATTATGGGTACTAGACAACGGATATACATTTATTACATTTCATACTTTTTTATAAAACACACATACATAACCTTTGATACATATATAAAACTTCCATCTTATACCTATGAGGTAGGTACATTTGATAACAGATTTAAATAATTTGACTTCCTTGTACGAAAACCATTTTTTTTTAAATATTTTTATTAGCTAGATACAGCCTGGTGACAGACGGACAGACAGACAACAAAATCTCAGTAATAGGGTCCCGTTTTTACCGTTTTTACGAAACCCTAAAATAAACCCTTATAAACTGGCTTTTACATCTGATTTTATAAAATAAAATAAAATTTTAATTTGCGTGATTTGAAATGGAGAAAAGAATTGAAGGCTAAATGGATAGTACCTTCTTTTATCGTTTTTTACACAAATAACATGAGTCACAATCCCAAAATTAAAACAATACTTACTATTTTCGTTTTGTTTCTGTGAATAGAAGGCTAACCTTGAGTTTAGTCATTAACTTGATAGCCACAGTGGAAACGCAGATGCGTTTATAATCACTGCGACAAATTAATGCGACATAATATATTTCGACGACGACGTATGCATTCGATGACTTTTTGTCAAATCTGCCAAATCGAGCAAAAAAGCAGCACGGCTGTACCACCCTTTTCTCGAAACAGTTCACACTATTTTACCCAAAACTTATGAACGATTACTAACTATAAGTAACGTTTGTCTCTTACTGTGATATGAAGTTCCAAGGTTAACAGAGTGACAAACGTTACATAAACTTACTCATCGCTCATAAGCAAGGGGGTTAGGGTTGCAACTAGCTAACATACATTTTTGGTACAACTGTTTCAAAATAGTGCCTCTAATTAAGGTTAAAAACGAACTCTGGCGAATTTAAGTTAGTCATAAGCAATTTTATGCTAACACTTGCAAATATAAGTCAGAGGTTGTATTTGATCTATAAAGTGGTGTTTTAATGACCACTTTATAGATCAAATACAACCTCTGACACATAAGAAACATAATTTGAATTTTCTCAACTCAAGTTTAAATTCAATTTTTATGACTGCTACCATTCCTGGCGATATTTTGAAAGTAATTAAGTACTTAAAACATACGAATAGCACCGGCTACGATGACATAGTCACGAAAGTCGTAAAATATGTTGCTCCTGAAATATGTGCAGTGTTAAGTTACATTACAAACATGTGTTTCGACCAAGGGGTATTTCCGAATGCATAAAAATTGTCAGTTGTCAAACCACTCCATAAAAGAGTGATAGACTCGATATGGGTAATTATAGACCCATAGCGCTGATACCTATTTTCGCCAAAATCTTGGAAAAGATCATGCACAATAAACTAAACTCGTTTCTTGAATCAAATAACCTATTGTCATCTAAGCAATATGGATTTAGGAAAGGAAAGAACATAAACATGGCAATTCATGGTTTTCTTTCACAGGTGATTGCTAGTGTGGATCGTACACTGCCTGTAGCGGCACTTTTTATGGATCTCACAAAAGCCTTTGACTATGTGGATCACGCGATCTTACTTGCGAAGTTGGAACGACTTGGCATCAGGGGAACTGCTCTAAAATTACTCGAATCGTATTTAAGTGACCGCAGACAAATAACTTCGATAGTAAGAATAAATTTAGAAACAAACACGGAAGCAAATTATAATTCTGATTTACGAGAAATAACTTGTGGTGTGCCACAAGGCAGTATTCTAGGGCCATTGTTATTTATAATATTTATTAATGATTTACCTGACTTTATTAATTATGATATGACTTTATACGCTGACGACAGTACTGTTATATTCAAGTGCAAAAATATTGACTCTTATGAAAATTAAATAAATGACAACTTACAGCGGGTAATAGAATGGCTACATAATAATAAATTAAAAATTAATTTGGATAAATCAAAAATTATGACATTTAGACAAAGGATTGACAAATTAAAATTAAATATCAAATATGAAAATACACAAATTGAACAAATTGACAATACAAAATTTCTTGGAATACAAATTGATGAAAAGCTGACATGGACAATACACACAGATACCATAATTAAAAAACTGAATTAATACTCCTGCCCTATATAATCTATGAAAGGTAACCAACCACGACTGTGTTATGGCATCATACCATGCATATGTCTCGTCGACACTGCGCTATGGTATTATGTTTTGGGGTAACTCGACAGACAGAGAACTCGTTTTCAAAGCTCAAAAAAAGTGTCTTAGAGCTACACAGGGTCTGAAGCCAACGGATGGTTGTAAACCATTGTTTCGACAATTTAAAATTCTAACATTGACGTGTCTGTATATTTACGAGACATTAGTTTTCACTAGGAGCAGGCTCCATCTATTCATTGGCATGAACAGCACTCTTCTTAGAGATAAACTGTATATACCAAGGCACAAAACAGCTCTTTTCGGGAAGAGTTTCATGGCACTGGCACCCATGATGTACAATGAGTTGCCAGAACATATAGTACAAACTGACGACCTCACATCATTTAAGAGAGAATTATACAGGTTTTTGACGGAGAAATGTTTTTATGACCTCAAAGAGTATTTACCAATGTATAGAATGTGTTGATTTTTTAGGTTTTTTTTTTTTTATATTGACAGTTTGGTTTTTAATTTTCGTTGACATTTGTATTTCCGTTTTATTTTGACATGTTCTGAAATTGACATTGTGCGAATTTAAATAATGATTAATTATGTATAATTTTAAAATTTTATTATGAAACTGTATTCCTTTTTTTGACAACATTTGATTTGAATTATCTTGACTACTGTGTATTTCAACTTAGACAATAGGACTACCAATTTCACATACCTCAAAACGAGGTTAAATAGCAAAGGACTTTCATAATTTTTATCATCCAATATATGTACTACTCTATTTAAAGTGAATAAATGATTTGATTTTGATTTGATTTATAAGCATACATATAAAGCAATTCTTGAATATATCTACTCTTTGAATTATCTACTCTTAGTGCCATATGTTACCTATAACGTTACCTACCTACAACCAGCCATTCAGAAGCTAACGACTAAAAAGCATATTTTAACAAGTAAGCGTTCAACATTCGCTGTCGCATGTCACTCTATTATGAACAGGGAGAGAACGAAATGAGAAATGTTATCAACGCCACATCCCCTGATAAATGGTTCAGGATTTATTGTTGGTAAGTAGGTACCTACTTAGACATTTTCCCCTTTGTAATGGCTAAAGGATTTCAAGTTTTTATACCTAATGGAAATGGGGTAGATAACAATAGGAGCCTAAAGTTTTTCTAAGTTTCAGGGACTGGTTTTACAGCTAGATTGCTGAAACATAAATAGAAAAATATTTCTTGGTTCTTTTAGGTACCTACTAGCATATATACCTAGATAGATTTATTGTACCAAACTAGATCGGGACTTACGCGGGTGAAACCGTAGCTAGTATCTAATACAAACTCAAAACTCAATGTACGTTCAACTACAACCAAAAAAATGGATGTTACAGCAGAACAAAGGGATGGCTCAGTTTGTTGCTTGGGGGTTTTTATATGCAAACAACGTCTGTAAAGCCTTCACTCTTTATTCTATTTTGCACTGTAATACCGTGAAACCTGATGGAATTATTGGTTCTTTGCGGTTTAGCAATATAGGCGAGTGTATACACGTCATCATTTATTTGGTTAATTCGTTTTTAGGGTTCCATACCTAAAGGGTAAAAACGGTAACCTTTTACTGAGACTCCGCTGTCTGTCACCAGGCTGTATCTCATGAACCGTAATAGCTAGAAGGTTGAAATTTACACAGATGATGTATTTCCGTTGCCGTTATAACAACAAATACTAAAAATAGAATAAAACAAATATTTAAGGGCTCCAATACAAAAAACGTGATTGTTGACTTAAAACGCAACGATACCGCGATGTATTTTTATTACTAGCGCCATCCAGTGATAGACTTAAAACGTTTGCGTTGCGTTCACCGATTGGTTGGTCCAGTGTTCATTTTAGGGTTCCGTTCTCAATTGTGATAGTGGTACGGAACGCTTCGTGCGCGAGTCCGAATCGCACTTAGCCGGTTTTTCATCCCACGAGTGCTGCTTGGTCTTGTGAGTTCACGTGCATGTTGCTTCTGTGTGATCAACGCTGTTTTCGTTGGTTGTTCTTTTTTGAGTGCATTTCAATACACACAAACAAGGATAATGGCCGACTTGGTGTCAGATTCATAGTTTGCAAGTGAAATTATAGTTTAAAAAATGTGAGCCGTCACGGGACGCCTGGCAGATGTAAAACATCAACTTGCTAGGTGTAATACAAAAATATTCCATCATATAGCGTGGCGATGCGTCGGCACGGCCTGTATCGCCGCGCCAACAGTCAGTTTTACCCTCTCCTATAGATTAAAAAAAAATGGCTCCTCGCTTCACGCACGCTTTCCAAAGATTCGGGGTTCCATCCATAGTCTCGTGAATTACGGGACTATAAAAGGTTTCCCATTTTTTTACGTTACAGGGCATAAGTAGAAGTTAGAAATTTAACTGTAGTAGCAGTTAAATTTTTAACTTAACTATCCTTAAAGTACAATCCACAAAGCAACCCTAGTTAGTGTATATCATGCTGTCTCACCCAACCGCCATTAAGCAGATTCATCGACGCGACTGCGAGAGACTTAGATGGATTAAGATATTATTACAAAACAAGATTTTATAGGCGGAGAGGTCGTATTGAAAAACTATGATATATTGCCTCAGTACTGTCAGCAGCATAAGTTCATTTCAACTATTTATATAAAAAAAAAACAATTTCAGAGATCTATTCTATGATTTGTACATACAAAGGCTTGTAAAAAGTTTTTGAACCCAATATTATCTATTTTTGTGTTCATAAATAATTATTTATAGCCTTTTTTTTCTCATTCGAGCGGTGTTCCCGGTTGCATCCCTCTCGGAAACCCGGGGTCCGCTAAACCTCAAATTTATTATTTTTTACCTCAAAAGGTAGGTAAGTCTATGGCCCTACCTTCTGCAAATAGATTTGACAATATTTTTACAGCCAGCCGCGCCTGCCTGACACCAACCCTCCTAGGGACCAAGAAGTTTATCTGGCACTGCGCGAGGAGATTTCCGGGATAGCTAGTCGCGCCCAGATTCCTTAGTCGCCTTTTACGCCCCTTTTATACCTATTCTATGCGGGGCTACATGATAAAAGAAGTCTGTTTGCACAGTGCACAATTACAAAAATCAGTCCTGACTGACTGTACTATTATCAACGTATAGCCTAAACCACTGGAGCAATGACAGCTTTTAGCAATTCTCACGGGTTTTCGACTTACGCGGGTAAAACAGCGAGACACTGCTAGTATTTTAATAAATACAAGCCTTCTCAGACAGCGTAGGTACCTACTGAAAATATAATAAGCTTGTTACCAGCCGCATGTCGTTGTCTATCTTTGTACAAAAGATGTGTCGCCTACGACATTAAAGATGGGAAGATGAAAAGTGCTGAGTTGCATCAACCTAGAAAACGGAGGAGCCGTGTACTATCATGATCAGCATTTCTTTTACGTTTTTGTCTCTTATAAATATAATTAGTTTTACAAGTTAAATGGAGGAGGTTAGGAACAAAAGGTAACATTTACCCAATTTCGTTTATTCAATAAATTGAGAAAATATTTTTTCTAGTTAATTTGTGATAATATTATTTTGTTTTTATTTGCCATATTGGTGTCCATTATTTAGTCGATTATAATCTACTTAAAGTATTTGTGTAGGCCTTCAAATTAACCCAATAGGGGAGAGCGGGGCTGAACGTGCCGATTTTGACAAATTCTTATATTATTTGGATATAACAAGTACTATGTCTGATAATAGTGGTTCATCCAAAGCCAAATTTTGTATTTTATTCGAATTTAACAACAGATTTTGCATATTTTTTATAGTTTTTAAGATAAAGTTATTTTTTTACACAGCGGCGGCAAGGCACTACCAACCCCACGTTGGGGCAAGTTGTGCCGTAGCTGAGGTCGGTTGTGCCGTTGATAATTCTAGGTGTTCCCGCTATAATTACGGGATAAAAAGTAGCCTATGTGTTATTCTAGGTGTCCAGCTATCTATATTCCAAGTTTCATCGCAATCGGTTCAGTAGTTTTTGCGTGAAAGAGTAACAAACATCCATACAAACTTTCACATTTATAATATTAGTAGGAAGTAGGATAATTATTCGTTATACTTATCAACTGTTTTTTTAAATTTAGTTGTTTACAATACTTAGTATTATAACCGACTGAGATGCGTTTTTCGCTTGTATGTTCTCATTCTGTAAAAGACAATAATTATGCAGTATAAAGCATCATGCTCGCGTTAACATAAACAATATTGAAACAATAAAGGTTGCTTAGGGGTTGGTTGTGTCGCGGCACAAGCAACCCCTGATAAACGGCACATTTTACCCCGTTTATGAGAGTGTGATACTTTATCTTACACACAAAAATCACTTTCCTCGAAGCATTAAAATTCCACTGCATATCAAACTAGGATAAATAACAAACATTTTACTAAAACTCTCATATATACAGCATGATAAATGATGGCTTGCGACCAAAAAGTATCGAAACGAAAATATTTACTTCCGTAGCGCTCTAGCGCTCAGCGGACCCTCAGGTACATTGCCACTCGGGCCGCGTCGCTGACGCAACTAAAATGGCAGCCGCGTGTGCTCGACTGTTAAGCACTACGCGACACAATACAATCGTATATCTAACTCTTTCTGTTTTCGAGATATTCGCGTCGGCACTATTTACCCCCGGCACTTTCAGCCCCGCTCTCCCCTATCCTACAAAATATCTGAAAAATGACATTGATCCTATACCATATCTCATAAGTTAATCGATTCTAATATCGATGTAATCGTCACAAAACAATTAAGTAAAAACATTTTTTTTTGTAAAATGTTCGATGGCATTAAGTCGTTTAGATCCGACTTAATGCCATCGAACGTATTTACTAAGAAAAATGTAATGAAATGTATTTATTTTAATGTAATTTGAATTCGATGAAATAAATGATTTTGAGAAAAATGACACTCTTTGATATTGAAGTCTTAAGCCCTACCGTGGTTGAATAAAAATGATACGTTTTGTTCCGGAAGCAGCCTAACGAGTGGATTTTTCTATGAGAAATGAGCTTTTTTTGATTTGTATTATTTCAGATTCGGATGAAAATCAACCTAGTGAGCCGGATTAAAAAAAACAAAAATAACCAAATACGTAATTGTTACCTTTTGTTCCTAACCTCCTCGGTGGACGTGAGTTAATAATACAATACTTTTCTTGCAGTTACGTCTTTTATGCGCCTATTACTAATATCTATCGCTTATGTAAAATGTTTATTAATTTTCATACAAAATTGTAGTATGAAGAAACATTTTTTTTCTTGATTTCTTTGCCCTAAGAGCATTTAGACTGATTTTTTTTACGTACAGTTATTTATTAAATATAATATAATAATTATTTTGTAAGTTTAATAACATCACTCATTCATTAGCAAGTACAACATAAACGTGAGATGATTTTGGTAAGTAGGTATAACGTCCGTTGAAAAAGACTGATTAGTCCAATCTGTTACTCAAAATCAAAAAGTACATATAATCTTTATTAGTTTACTTACTATTTGACAAAATAAATAGATAAGATTATGAACATTTTCTCCTTCCATTAGGATCTTCTGACACACCTCACTGACGTAACATACCACTGGTTATCAGCTTGTTACCTTACACAAATAGAAGACGTGACCTCTCGAACTACATTATTATGGATGATATGTTTCCGTGTACGTACATTGAATTATAAACGCACGGTTGACAGCACTAGTACAACCTTAGATGAAAACAAAAATAGTAGATACGGTATATTCTAACATTGCGTATTCGAAAAATGAGTTAGAAACACCTACATGCTTTTTCATAAAATTATTGTATTTAAAAACATTTGTCTTTAAAAGAATGATTCAAGCATTTGTAAATAAGCAAAAAGGCATTCTTATGGATTTCAAAAAGATAATCGCAGTGTGACAGCACGTGCTCGAGGGGCAACGGTTCGACATACGACTGAGGCTAGTGCGTCAGCTAGACGCAGTTTTATCGTCTCGTTTTCCGAGACTAGGTAACATATCTGCTGTTTTTTGTTTTCATCTAAGAGTACAACAAAATTCTCTTAGTATATTCAAAGACCGAGCTGACAAGTGACCTGAATTCAGTGTGTGCAATGCAATGCTCTAACTTCGCGGAAAGATCTGTAAATTGGGTTAGGGGGTAAATGGTTTCCTTCGAAACTGGGACCAGGAACAGGGACCAGAACCAGATCAATGGTCCAAATGGATAGTGGCCAACTGGGTCTACTTTAGTTTAGACATAATATGGACCAAAATATATTATTTTCAAATTTGATAGTTTGGGGAAACTTAACGACTGAATTCACTTTAAATTTGAGAACTACGTACTAAAGTAATTGAGCAGTTTCTAAATTCAAAATTAGTATGGATATTAAAAAATTGTACAGGAATTATGATTTTAATACAAAGTTCTCAATGATTTACGTAGGTAGCCCTTAAATTGTAAGCGTTTTAGTGTTCGGCTGTAAGTCTAACTTGCGCCAATCAGGGTCAGCTTTCTGACAGTCCATTTCGTCACAATTTTGACACAATAGTGTCAAAAATGTATGCATCATGTATGCTAATAATGACGTTTGTGTTATGTTTTTAAGTCAACGATACCTTCCAATGGTTTTTTTTGCGAAGTAAGTGCCTACATTTTGGGCGATAAGTAAAAATAAATTAATTACACGCGACGTCAGAGATTTTAATATTGCCAAAACTATTAGCAGAAGGTATGGTCAATGATGACTTATCTACTGCGCCGACCCCAAATATTTGGGGTTTAGCGGACCCGGGCTCCCGAGAGGGATGCAACCGGGAACATCGCTCGGATGAGAGAGAGACGTCAAAGATTTTTATGGTGAACAATTTTTAGTTAGTCCAGATTTTTCTAACAAAGAAATACGGCGGCACGGAAAAACGAACAAAACAAAAATATAAAATAAACGGAAAAGCGAAGTTTTCTAAAACTGTAGTTCAGATTACTCTTGTAAAAGGTAGAACAAAACAGTGAATCCCGGTAGATGGAGCTCCAGTCAGCCGCATTTCAGACAACTGCAGCGCTGGCAGACGTGACAAAATAGACTTAGGGATGGTACATTTTTTTATCGATAACACCTTTATTACAACTATTCCTAACTGTACTATTATGTCCTGCGGCTCTATTCTCGTAAATAATTACAAACCAGTTCGATGACAGAGACAGTGCAGACCGAAAACAGACGCAGTGCAGAAGCAACGCAGACACAACACAATTGCAAAGAAAACTCAAATTACACTCTCATTGTATTCGTATATCGTATGGTAGTTGAGAGTATTTATTTTGAGTTTTCTTTGTAATTGTTATGTGTCTACGTTGCGTCTGTCATCGGTCTGCACTGTCACTGTCATCGAACTGGTATAATTATTTACAAGAATCGAGCCGTAGATTGTCACGGTAACAGAATACGTTACCGTGATAAACAGGACATCATAAAATTACCAACGTGCCTTTTTTCAAAACCGGCTTGTTGTTATTGTTGGTAGTAATTGTGCAAGAAATCATTTCAAAAGCTTCAGCAAAATTATCAAAAAAAATACCGTTTTAAAAATAACCCTCTTTCGGCAGTCGGGTAAAAAATAATAAGTGTGAGGCATTTTGGTACCTCTGAATTGTAGAATAGTCACTTCGATTACCCAGGGATAGTTGGCTATATACCTACTTTCCTGTGTTCTATTTAACTACATAGGTACTAAAAGATGGCGCTGAGGTAAATATAATCGCACAGGCTTATCCTAGGAGAAACTCGGTGGTAAGCTTAGTGAGTTCGCTATGCTAAGTTAACTTTTAAATGTCTTTTAAGTTACTTTAATTTGTATATAAATAAAGAAAAAAAATATGGCAGTTTTTTCCTATCAGTTATCGGTCTAAGACTACTGTGAGCTATGGCAGTTATTAAAAAGTTTATCGACATCGACAGCCTGAAATTCTTCCCACCACTACGCCGCCGTGTGCAGCAGTGACCTCGCGATGGCCAGAATTAGATTTGTAAGCTATCACAGCGGCCCACTCGGCTCAGCCTGATATTATATCACAGACACTGATACGATCTAAAATATGAATAGCCTCTGGGATGCTCATATTTGAGAACAAACCATTAGCAATTGATTTTGTTGTTATTTGTTGCAAATAAAATATTGACATTTATCTTCTACTATCTATATCTATACTAATATTATAATCTATACTAATATTTTAAAGAGGAAAGATTTGTATTTGTGTGTGTATGTGTGTTTGTCTGTATGTTTGTCAAAAACTACTCAACTGATTTTAAAAAATCTTTCACCATTAGAAAGTTAAGTAACATAGGTTACTTTTAATCCCGATATTCCCACGGGATCGGGACTTACGCGGGTGAAACCGCGGGACGCAGCTAGTAAATATATAAAAAAAAGTCGTGCTAGTTACACTATTTTATAACTAAAGAACGGCTGAACCGACTTCATTTAATCAAGTTGACCACCATTTGATTCACTTCACCATACTACAATGCAGAAAATAGGTGTAAGACAATACTTAACTAAGCAGTCACTTAAGGAACTAACGTTCCTTATCTCTTATCTTAAAAGCATCGCAGAATACCATAAATATTCGTAAGGTATCGTAAATAAGGTAGTGTTGTAGCTCGCAGGCCGTTTTAGCTAGGTTTGTAGTTGGCGTTGTTATCTTTATCTATACGGAGAAATAAATCTAAGTTAAAGACGTTATAAATAATGATAAACCGAGGTCTAGTCTTAGATGAAAACAAAATTAGTAGATACGGTATATTCTAACATTGCGTATTCGAAAAATGAGCTAGAAACACCTACATGCATTTTCATAAAATTATTGTATTTTAAAACATTTGTCTTTAAAAAAAAGACAGACGTTTGTAAATAAGCAAAAAGGTATTTTTATGGATGTCAAAAAAATAATCGCAGTGTGACAGCACGTGCTCACGCGGCAACGGTTCGACATACGACTGATACGACCGAGGCTAGTGCGTCAGCTAGACGCAGTTTTATCGTCTCATTTTCCGAGACTACGTACCGTATCTTTAGTTTTTTGTTTTAATCTAAGGGTCTAGTGAGAATATTTCACGGGGAAACAAAGACTTGTACAATTTCTTCAAAGGAGGAGACGTAAGGATCGTTAATAAAGAGGTGCAAAACGCACTTTTCGCGTGTTAGGCCCGAATTATACAGAAAAGGCGTAAGTTAAGGGCCCTATTCTGAAAAACTGAAAATCCATGTCGGGCGCATCGAAAATTGTTGATTAATTCATGACGGAATGTCGTAGAACTTTTTTTTGTGTACAGATTGTAGGCGACATTGTTTCCGATATTTTAGTGCAGTTTCCATACAAATATGTCTAAACGTATTGAAGCCTATCGACATTTTAGCCAAATCAGACATTTTTTGTCTAAAATTTGGATAGGCTTTGCACCAATAGGAGGTTCTTGTCTTAAAACTACACCAAAATGTAGGAAACAATGTCACCTACAATCTGTGCACAAAAAAAAGTTCTACGACATTCCGTCATGAAATAATCAACAATTTTCGATGAGCCCGACAGGGATTTTCAGTTTCAAGGTCGTTGGCGTGTATACTCCTCTTAAAGGCGCGGCGTAGGCATGATGCCGCCTTAAAACATTTTCATACAAAATGCACTTAGGCGAGACGGCGTGAATTTTACTGGAGCGTCCGCGTCGCGCAACAATGCGCGCAACTGATATTTTCCAATTTTAAATTTTCCACGCCTTTTCTGTATAATTCGGGCCTTAGGTATTTTTGCCTAATTTTTCTCCAAGGTTTTTCAACATTTTATGGTTTCTTTTTCAAATCAAAATAAATTCTTTATCGTATAAATATTTTTTTTATGTATTTTTCATTTTTTACTATTTACCCAATATTTACCTACAGTATGTAGAACATAATTCAGGTACTATTATGTACTATTTATGTATTCTGTGTTCTGAGTTTTAAAATGACAAAGATTTTTAGCTCAAAAATTACTTATTATTAACCCCAAATATTATATGTGTGCTGATAATAATAATATTACATGTAGGTACTTAATTACTAACTAAGATTTTTTAAACTTAAGAGTTTAGTACCTACCTAAGTTATTTAATTTTATACCTACTTTTTTTTGTATGCTCGAAAAGAGTGTGCACTAATATAATACATGTTTAGGGCTTCCATCTACACAGTTAGAACAATAAATCATTTCTTTTTATTTTAATCATTAAAATGAATACGTGCATAAGTAGGAGTAAGTACGTTCTTATAATTTCGTGAAACTCCATAATAAAACCTCTCCAAGTCGAGACGAATAAAACGATGAAAATTGTTATTAAAAAAGTTTTATTGAAGCGCGGAGAGCGATGTGGGCTATGTGAAATAAAAGATGACTTTTTGGCCTAAATAATTACACTTTAGAAATTATAGGTAACCTTTGTTTTGAAGCTGTTGATTTTTCTGGTTTTATTTATTTGTTAAAAACAGACGTGGACCTAAGATTTTAGATTGGTCGATAATAAAAGTAATTGGAACTGATTGTTGATTTTACGGTTTTGTAATCAACAGTGAACCTACTTGTAGAAAAGGTGTATGCTTCTAACAGCGCCTGGTGGAATATTAAGATAAAAAGTACTAGGTATATGTTACTCTAGGTCTTCATTATTATTAGACATTGGTCTAGATCGCGTTATAGATAATAATTGTTTTTAATTACCTCGACGTATCGGCATACGGATCACAACGGCCGATAGACGGAAATCATGTAAGTTTAAAAAGTGTGATGATTATCATTGGTCCGGACCTCGTCCTCAGTCAGGCAGTTTTTATTGTCGCATCTGAGAGGTTTTTTACAAGGATGAGACTACGATGGTGAGGAAATAGACCAAAACTAATGCTTAAAAAAACTCAGTCGCGGCATATTCTCGTTAGTAGCACATCCAGGGCTCTGATTACGTTTTGTCATATTGTAGGCACTTACCTATATCACGTAGGTAGGCATTTTGTGTCTAGTTAAGTTTCCTTTTTACTACTTTTCTTTTTTATTTAGTGTTTTGTTTTTCTTTTGTGCCTTGTAGATATTGTATGCCAATAATTGTATTCTTATTCTTAACTACCGGCCTGCCCCGGTTTCGGGGCACAAATAAACCTTCTTCTTGAATTACATACTCTATCTATTAAAAAAAACACGCCAAATGTTTGTTGTAGTAAACCAAATGTTTGTCGTCATGGTAAAAATATTAGATATACTTACGTAGATTTAACTTTTAAGTATTAATATAATTGTATAATATAATTGTATATTGTATACATTATTGTATGTTCGAAACGAGTAGACTGTGCACTAATATAGTACACATTTAAGACCAATGTACCTATAACAAGTTAGAACAATAAATTATTCTCATTCCGCATACAAGTTCTGTAATGTAGTTTTAAAAATCTTAAGTATACGACCTCTGTGTACAATGCAGAATGTTGCGGGTTCGATTCCCGCCGGGTGCAAGTATTTATGCTAAAAAAAAAATTGTGTCTGAGCGTCCCTGGATGTATAATATGTACCTATGTATTTATGTATGTAAAAAATAAAAATATAGGTAAGTATTATCCGTTGTCTAGTCACCGTAACACAAGCTTATAGTCGCTTACCACGTGGCTGGATGGCGCTGTGTGTTATTTACAGAATTTATTTATTTATACATAGGGACAGACAGACATACAGCGGGAAGCGACTTTGTTCTATATTATGTAGTGTTAGTGACAGTGATTCACGTATGGCAACATAGTACCACCATGATTTAAAAACTTGAGTGGTCTTTATAGAAAGCACGATCGGAGGGTAGATCGTTAAATTATTTTACGGTCCAAGTTACACCGTTACTTCGGCGAAGTGATAGCTTAACTACTTCAGTGTGAACTTAGGTAGGTGTTCGTTAGAAAATATTAGAAATCGGGTCTCAAATTATGTGTAAAGGGTCTTTTTGATCGAGCCAAGTTGCTATACTTTTTATTTGAGTAAATTTTAGAAGATGGCAGTTTGAAAACCATCTTCTAAAATTTACTATTTTATAATGTGAAGATGTGTTTGATAAATTTGATGATTTACGAATTGTTCGTTTTTTACACACGATAGATGAGCGTTTTACCACTTTCTCATCTGATGGTAAGGGATGATATGGTCTAAGATGTAACACGCTTATCTAGAAGAAGGAAGAAGGCAGCGGAACAAGATCTGATCCTTGATCCTTAAATATTACATAGGTTTATTTCGTTGTTCCCATTTAATTATTTTTACATAATGCGTTTACATTGTCGCGTTCAATAGTATAAATTTGTGTAATTTATTTTCTTCACAAGTGTGTTCTAAATTGATGTAAGACACACGTATCGAGTATCGTGGATGACTGTCCTTGGCTCTCTTGATATCACCAAAATTTCACATTTGTATCACAATGTATTAATATTTAACGTAATCACAATCACAAAGCGCTGAGCAGTTACAAACTAAATTGACACATATCATCGAATCATACTGTCAATAATCCGAAACTCACTTCGTCGAAACTAATTATAATCCGGCACACGCTTTACCGAAATATGCAAATGTGTTCAATTAACCGGCAATAATTTGACAAGTGAATGAAATGAGATCGGTTGGATTAATTCGTACGAATTGTTATTCGATAACGTAAATGTACCTAACTATGTAATGAATACTAATGATGGATAACAGTTAAGTAATTAAATTAAGTAATTTATTGATACAATACCTATACAAAACTTAATTTTGGTATTTACGTGCAAACCTAGATAATTAAATAAATAAATATCTTATTGCACGATGTAGGTACCAACCAATGTAATTAATTATCTTAAACTAGCTGACCCGGCAAACGTTGTTTTGCCTTATAAATTATAGATAGTAGCCGATTCTCAGATCTACTGAATACGTATACAAAATTTTATAAAAATCGGTCAAGCCGTTTCGGAGGAGTACGGTAACTAACACTGTGACATGGAAATATTATATATTAGAAGAAGATAACTAGCTGCGTCCCGCGGTTTAACCGCTTAAGTCCCGATTTCGTAAGAATATCGGGATTAAAAGTAGCCTATGTTACTCAGGGTAAATGTGGCTTTCTAATGGTGAAAGAATTTTTGAAATCGGTACAGTAGTTTTTGAGTTTATTGAATACAAATATACGATACACAAATACACCCACAAAAATACAAATCTTTCCTCTTTATAATATTAGTGTAGACGTGTAGATAACAATAAAAAAACAATTCCTATTCCATAATATAAAACAATACAAACATGAAGATATTGCCAGAAACCAGGGGATAGCCAATAAGTCATTCAACACCTGCACCTTACAGCTGGAGAAACTAGATGGCACCACCTGCAACTTCTAAATCGCGCTATCATTACGTTTTGGCTAATGATATAAGTACTCAGAGTAATTTGTTATATCTTTGCTTTTTCCTAGTTACTTACTACTGGGAATAGGTAACCAAACTGCTTAGTTCCCACACCTGGGACTAAGTACCAGTGATGATGCCCAGTAATTAGTTAATAAAACTACTATACAGTCTCGTTTTTTTGAAAGCATCGCTCAGTCGGCGATGCTAAATCATCCTCTCATAACACTGGGCCGTCTTCTTATCTTCTAAATGAGCGTGCTATATCTTAAAACCAAAGATATAGCAAAAAAACATCATAAAAATCTATTAAGAGGACAGTCTCCATACTCTTTATCCCTACAAACGTAGTCGACTGCTTCCTCCCTGGATATAGACATTAGAGCAAATATGTTTAGATGCATAGTCATGACAGATATAGGTTTTATGGCATAAACATATTTGCTCTAATGTCTTTATCCAGGGAGGAAAACGTCGACTACGTTTGTATGGAGAAAGAGAATGGAGACTGTCCTCTTGAATTGGAATATCGCATTAAAGCGGGTAGGTTTCCATCTATCTATCTTCTATCTATTTACTATTATAAAACGGAAGAGTTTGTTTGTTTGTTTTTTTGTTTGTTTGAACGCATTAATCTCAGGAACCACTGGTCCGATTTGAAAAATTCTTTCGGGGTTGGATAGTCCATTTATTGAGGAAGGCTATAGGCTACTTTTGATCCCGATATTCCCACGGGATCGGGACTTATGCGGGTGAAACCGCGGTGAGCTGCTAGTGAAATAATAATATCAATAATAACAATAAAAAATCAAGACCTATTCATAATATAAAACAATAGAAACATTTATTACCAAAAACCTATTGGAATAGTCAATAAGTCATTCAACACCTGCACCTTACAGCTGGAGAAACTAGATGGCACCACCTGCAACTTCTAAATCGCGCTATCGTTACGTTTCGCCTATTGATATAGTACTCAGAACAATTAGTTACGTCTTTGCTTCCTCCTAGTCATTTACAATTGGGATCAAGTACCCAAATTGCTTAGTTCCAACACCAGGGACTAAGTACCAGTGAAAATGCCCAGTGAGTAGTCCGTAAGAAAACTTTACTTTAAAAATTTTTGAACGCATCGCTTTTTCGGCGATGCTGATAAATCATCAATCATCATCTTGTTACACTGCCCGTCTTCATAAATTCTAGATGAGCGTGCTACATCTTAGGGCCTAAGATGTAGTAAATTAAACTTCATAAAAATCGATTTATTCTAAACTAAACAGTTTGGTTTCTAGCGCCATTACATACGTTGGAAAGTCGGAACACATAAAAATTTACGTATTGCTTTTGTCGACGTTTACTGCAAAGTGAACAGGAATTATAATATGTTAGCTTACCCTCACTATAAAAAAAAAGATGTAGGTACTTAAAATATTTATTTATTAATTACGTATTGTTTATGTTTGTATGCCCAAGTCCCAAGTGGTAAGACTAGATGTGCTTTTATAATGTAATACCATCTTTATAAAACTAGATCCACAGATAACATTTCATTTTATTTCATTTCATACATGAACGCGGTGCAATTAGAGTAATTTTTAGAGCAAATGTGTTGATATAATCATTAAATTGAAATATAAAATTAAAGCGGGTAGGTTTCTATGTAATAAATTAAATTATAATAACAATATAAATCAATACCCATTTCATTTTTCACAATACAAACATTTATTAACAAAAACCATAGGGACAGTCAAAAAGTCATTCAACACCTGCATCTAACAGCTGGAGAAACTAGATGGCACCACCTGCAACTTCTAAATAATGCTATTATTACGTTTCGGCTAATGATAAAGCACTCAGAACAATTTGTTACATCTTTGCTTTTTCCTAGTCATTTACCACTGGGATTAAGTACCCAAACTGCTTAGTTCCAATACTAGGGACTAAGTACCAGTGATAATGCCCAGTGAGTAGTTTATAAGACAGCTTTTGTTACTTGATTTATTTTTGAAAGCATCGCTCTGTCGGCGATGCTAATAAATCATCAATCATCCATCATCTTGTTACACTGCCCGTCTTCAAATATTCTAGATGAGCGTTCAAGTCAAGATTCAAGTACCCAAACTGCTTAGTTCCAACACCAGGGACTAAGTACCAGTGAAAATGCCCAGTGAGTAGTCCGTAAGAAAACTTTACTTTAAAAATTTTTGAACGCATCGCTTTTTCGGCGATGCTGATAAATCATCAATCATCATCTTGTTACACTGCCCGTCTTCATAAATTCTAGATGAGCGTGCTACATCTTAGGGCCTAAGATGTAGTAAATTAAATGTCATAAAAATCTATTGATTTTAAACTTTTAAACTAAACAGTTTGGTTACTAGCGCCATTACATAAATTAAGGGTAGTGCAATATTATTATTTATTAATTAATTCATTTATTTCAGATTAAAATCCATAGGTACATTACATGTCAATAAAAACAGAAAATTAAAAATTAAAAAAACACACATTACATAATTAGAAATGAGAGAGAGAGAGAGAGAGAGATTAATGAGAGTAATTTTTAGAGCAAATATGTTAAAAATATAATTGAATTGAAATATCGAGTTATAGCGGGTAGGTTTCTAGTCAGGTATGTAATAATAGTTATTTGATAATAACAGTACAAATTAATTCCTATTTCATAATATAAAACAATACAAACATTTATTACCAAAAAACCTTGGGATAGTCAATAAGTCATTCAAAACCTGCACCTAACAGCTGGAGAAACTAGATGGCACCACCTGCAACTTCTGAATCGCGCTATCATTACGTTCCGGCTTATAATATAGTACTCAGAACAATTTGTTACGCCTTTGCTTTTTCCTAGTTAATTTACCACTGGGATTAAGCAACAAACTGCTTAGTTCCAACACCAGGGACTAAGTACCAGTGATAATGCCCAGTGAGTAGTTCGTAAGAATCGACATTACGTTTTTTTTTGGAAGCATCGGTCTTTTGACGATGCTGATAAATCCATTCATCTTCTTTTGTTCTAGATGAGCGCGTTACAACTTAGGGCTTATGATGTAGCATGCTCGTGTAGGCTTTGGGGCGATATAGACTAAGACCTGGGCCATAATATCACCTCTTACTTTTAGGTGAGTCAAACACCCATCGATCTAAGTAGGTCCTCAGGAGTCTACGTTTTTTTTATTTTTCAAATATTGAAATGTAACATATTATATTTTACTAACTGACCCGGTGCACTTCGTATCGTCATTGGTCATATTGAAGACAAAAAGCATGAAACTGGGACGATGGCTGGCTTCGTGTCGTGATATATTATAATATTCATACTCAAAGAAAAAAAAAACTCTTTACAGATTGGCTGCTAGACTTCAGATAAGATGGTGGTACTGTATATAGATGAGATTATTTTGTCATTTTTTAAATAGTTTTTTAAATATCGTAGGGTAGATTTAGATTTACTCGCCCGATGCAGTTACTGCTTGGCTATCTATTCCTTGCTATAAATTATTATCAAGCATGTAATTTCCATCAAACTTCAGTTAAAAAAATAAAATAATCACCTCTCCTACCTCAACCGTTAAATATTCAATTACAATCAGAAAAACTCATTACCATACCTATCTGTCTCATAAAAAAAAGTTGAAGAGATGGGTATTCGAAAAAATAATTTCACAAAATGAACGCCAAACCGTGCCAAGGTACAACTGACATTTCATAATGGCATTTGATGAGAAATGTCGGGGATTCATCAATGACACCCTTATCGGGCAGTTTCCAATGGGATCATAACGGCACGGCATGATCCCATCCGGCTTACGTCAGGCTGATCTAATAGTACAATGCCTAAAGTACTAAAGTATCTTTCAGGTGGTTAAACTAGTCATTCTGCAAACAGTAGACCTCGCAAGCAGTGAATGGTAGGTACCTATAGATTTAAGTTTTGTATAATTTGAACTATAAACCTACTTTTTATTTTATGTTAATTTTTAATTATTTTTGTTGTGTAGTTGTGTTTGTCTGAATAAATTTATTTTCTATCTTTCTTTCTTTAACTTAGTCCGCTTAGTGGGCGAAATACCCCATCAATCAAAAACCACCAACGACAAAAAAATCAATAAGTTCAATCTACATAATTGTAGGTACCAAGTTTTGCGAAGATCGGTTGAGAAATACTAACTGTAGGCGAGAAGTACTGCAACATACGAATACTGTCAGACGAAATAATATTTTGCTAGACTTGAAGTCGGAAGTTGCCAGTATCACCATATCACCAGATACTAATAAGTAATAATTTCAGCTATTTTTTTGTTTTTAGCGTTACAATTTAAGGGAGTTAATGAATGCTTTTTTGTTCCAAAATGAAATGTTGTAAAAGTAACAATAAATATTCCAAAGTTTCACCTCACCTGAAATACACCGTGGAGATTGATCAAAATTGAATTCGTGCCGTGCTGTATTCACTTAACGTGAAAACACTCAAAGCAAACTCATAAACCTAGAACCATTGCAATTCCACCCCTATCTCCATACACAAAAGGTTCAATCTATCTGTATGCTCCAATTTGTCTGTATATAATGACGTCTTCGTCGATGGTGACGTCACGCGAAGGGTCCAAGGTTTTGGTGCTCCATCCGAATTTCATTGAGAGAAAACGATGTTGTTGTGTGAATCTGGCAAAGATATATTTTTAGTAAGATAGAATGTCGTATAAACATGAATGATAGGGATAGGGTTTGAGTATGTTTTGAACTTGAACTGCCAACACAAAAGTGTGTACGTACCCTACCTATCTAGTAAAAAAATCAAAATAACCCTACTAATAGGTATTTTAAAGCTGAAAGTTTGTGAGTATGTATATGTGTGTGTGTTAGTTACTCAATCACGTAAAAACCGCTTAACCGATTACCTTGAAACTTGGTATGACTTAGCTGATGGACCTGGAAAAACACATAGGCTACTTTTTATCCCGATTACCCGCGGGATTGGGTGGGTGAAACGCGGGTGAAACCGCAGGACGCAGCGAGTGTAATAAAATTTTCTGAATGTGTGCGAGTGAGCGAGCGAGCGGGTGTAAAAAAGTTTTTATTGCTCAAGGCATTTTACTAGAAATATTTCACAAGGAGAAATGCATCACTAACAATTCTCCCGTAAAGTTAACCACCCGATCTAGTCAATTGTTGTAAAACTGTTCTGCTCGATGACGTTCAAACCGAGCCGGTAAACAGGTCGAGAGGAAGTATAATCGTTAATTTACTGTGTCACGTGGGGCACTCGCCCCAAGCAAGCGAGGGGCACAGGTTCGAATCCTGTCACGGGAGAATTTTTGATGATGCATTGCTCATTGTAAAATATTTCCAGTAAAGTAATGTAATCATTTAAATGGACTTGCACCAGACTGAGTTAAAAATGTTACACACTCGACTTATTTCCAGGCTTTTTTGTTTAAGAGGATAGTCTCCATTTTCTTTCTCCATACAAACGTAGTTTAAATTTTCCTCCCTGGATAAAGACATTAGAGCAAATATTATGTTTATGCCATAAAACTTATATCTGTCATGCCTATGCATCTACCTTTCATTTTTTCATTTTTTTTTTATTATTTTAATTAGAAAAAAAAAGGTAGATGCATTGTCATGACAGATATAGGTTTTATGGCATAAACATGTTTGCTCTAATGTCTTTATCCAGGGAGGAAAATTTAAACTACGTTTGTATGGAGAAAGAAAATGGAGACTATCGTCTTAAGCTATAAGTACCTACTGTTATTAACATATAACAGATATAACATATCAATGTAAATCTTTAGGGTAGGTAAATAAATAATATTGCCAGACGTTGCACACAGCGCAATCTAGCCCCAAACTAAGCACTAGGCTTGTACTATTGGTACTAGACAACGGATATAATGTGTAGGTATTATTCTTTTTTTGTAAATACATACATATAAAATATAAAAAACACCCAGACCGGAAACAAATTTTTATTTTTTAAGCATAAATACTTGCACCAGGGGCGGGAATCGAACCCGCAACCTCCTGCATTGCAGTCGAGCCTTTTCCTGACGCGCCACTGAGGTCGGCAAAGGTACCTACTATAAATTAATTATAATAGGTATTACCGATTTGAATTGTTATTAAACATTACACATAAAACGTTAAACGTAACGTTTCTTTATTAACGATATTATTCATACGTAGACCAGTGCAGCCAGTCGGGTCGGATGTTCTTCCTATGCCTTCTTCCGTCTGCTAGATGACGTCGTGTTACATCTTAGACTTCAGGTAATAAATACCTAGTGGTCAAACGCTCAACTATCTTTATCTATATCAATACTCCTGTACTATACTAGTATTATGAAGTATTCTGGGCACTTTTCCCTCCACCAAAAGTTTAGCTGATTTAGATTTATTTTAGTTTTTAGTTAGTTTTATTTTAATGAGTTTTAGTTTTAATTTAGTTTTTAATTTTAATTATCTTTTATAAGTGTTTGGTATCAAATAAAAATACCTGCGCCATTGTGAAAGTATTATAAAGAGGAAAGATTTGTATTTGTGTGTGTGTGTGTGCAAGTGTGTGTGCGTCTTTATGTTTGTTATGAATAAACTCAAAAACTACTAAACCGATTTCAAAATTTTTTTCACCATTAGAAACATTCAAGCTACATTCACCCTGAGTAGGTACATTCACCCTCCTGATATTCTTACGGTATCGGGGCTTATGCGGGACGCAGCTAGTCGTTTATAAGAAAATTCGTTACCTACACAGTACCTCAAAGGGTTCTAGTTCTAGACTCGCCTCCTACTGTGGTATCGTAGGTAATACTTGAGCAGTTCTTATCTGGATATCTTGTTCTGTGGTATTATGTGATCGCACAATAGCAGATGGTATTATTATACTATTGACCTAATATTCTAGCCGTAACCTTCCTTCAAGTTTGATCAACCGAGTTTCAGTTAATTAAACAATCACAATAGGGATTAGTTATCATGATTATTCCACAGCTATGTCTTGCAATTACAGATGGGTAGGCGATGTACTTCATCGTAATTATATACCTACTACATAGGAGTTTATAAGTGAATACTTTTCGTTGGCGTGCTGATTTTTCCCACTGTTAGAAGTCAAGGGAGCCTACTCTGTATTTGTTATTCCTCTTTTGCTTTGAAAAGTTATATTATAAAATCTCATCATGAAAAAAATGGGTTATTTTTCATGTCCGATTGTCCGTCGCGGCCTATAGTACCTACGTTTTTTAATTTGCAGACTGACAACTGACTGACTGACTAATCTGACGTTTTGTTTATCTTAAATTGACATTTGTTTAATGGTAATGTGTCAAATCGTAGTCTACAATTAAAAAATAAAGTAATTATAGACTAGGGAATGCAATCCCGATCTCGCGGGATCCCGATCTCGCGGGATCCCGAACTCGCGGGATCCCGTGTTATTTTTCGGGATCAATCCTGAAGTATAATATGACGGGATCCCGTTCGGGATTGACGTGATTGGGCAGCAATGGTCAGCGTTACTACACACGTCGGAAAGGGCATTCTCAGCAGCTGGGTACATTGCAACGGACATTAGATGCCGGTTGGCAGTTAACACTCTTGATACACTTTGTTTTTTAACAAGTTACTTTCAAAATCACCCGTAACTACTTTTAATTTCATTGTGCTATACCTACTTTTGTTTTGATTATGTTGATGTTCGTAAAATTGTTAATTATTTAGTTAGTATTATAGGCTTTTGTTTGCTTCTAATAATATTTTGTTTTAATTAATCTCACTATCACAATATTTATTGTTCAAAGTATTCTGTCATGCAATTTTTTAATTATCTTATAATTTTCATATTTTTTTTATACCAATTTTTTTTTATTATTGTTTTGAGAAATGTGGTCGTGTGATGGGAGTAAGAATCGAAGCTAAATATTTCACATTATCCTATAAAATTAAAAAATTGGTTGTTTTCAACTATTTTAGGATTAAGTACCCAATTGTGATAGTTGTACGGGAACCCTTTGTGCGCGAGTGTCGCACTTGGGTGGGTATTTTTAAACTACTCGGGATCTCGAAAATTTCGGGATCCCGCGGGATTGAGATTTCTAATCCCGCGGGATCCCGAATTTACGATCCCGAGTCGGGATTGCATTCCCTAGTATAGACACTATTTATGTATTCTGTGGTATAGATAAAAAGTAGACTTAGTCAAAGAAGCTTTAAGAGTATAGTCTCCTTTCTCTTTCTCCATACAAACGTAGTTTAAATTTTCCTCCCTGGATAAAGACATTATAGCAAATATGTTTATGCCATACAACCTCAATGTCATGACAATGCATCTACCTTTTTATTTTTTTTATTTTCTAATTAAAATAATAATAAAAAATAATAGAACGAAAAAAATAAAAAGGTAGATGCATAGTCATGACAGATATAAGTTTTATGACATAAACATATTGGCTCTAAATGTCTTTATCCAGGGAGGAAAATTTAAACTACGTTTGTATGGAGAAAGAAAATGGAGACTATCTTCTTAAGGGCCCTATTCTGAAAAACTGAAAATCCATGAACTGTCGTAGAACTTTTTTTTGGGTACAGATTGTAGGCGACATTGTTTCCGATATTTTGGTGCAGTTTCCATACAAATATGTCTAAACCTATCGACATTTTAGCCAAATCAGACATTTTTTGTCTAAAAGGATAGGCTTTGCACCAATAGGAGGTTCTTGTCTTAAAACTACACCAAAATGTAGGAAACAATGTCACCTACAATCTGTGCACAAAAAAAAGTTCTACGACATTCCGTCATGAAATAATCAACAATTTTCGATGAGCCCGACAGGGATTCTCAGTTTCAAGGTCGTTGGCGTATATACTCCTCTTAAGCAAAGTTGGTTTGAGAGTAGTTATATTTATTACGATAGATACAAAACTTATCGCCCTGAGATATAAGATAAGAGATACAATAGCTCCAAACGAAGCATCAGTGTTTCCATTATCATAATTATTCAAATATGTAAAAAGCTTTGGATTCAAAATGGCGTCACTTAGCTGTGAATGTGGTAAACTTTTTGAAGAATTTGCTGGCACTTCAAGATATTTCGAGTGAGACGAACTTATTAGCACATGTAGGTAAAATTTTATAATGAGTAGAGAGTTTTTCTCATTCTTGAGGTGCTACTCCGGTTAATGAAGGCTGGCGGTCAACTTGGAATATTTCTTTGTAGGGTTCCGTACCCAAAGAGTAAAAACGGGACCCTATTACTGAGATTTCGCTGTCCGTCTGTCACCAGGTTACATAAACCGTAATGGCTAGGCAGTTGAAATTTTCATAAAAGATGGATTTCTGTAGCCACTACAATAACAAATACTGTTAACAATATAAAACAAATATTTAAGAGGGGCTCCCATATAACAAACGTGATCCAGGGACAGAAAAACGCAACGATATCGCGATGTATTTCTTCTACTAGCGCCATCTAGTGATGTAAGTGATAGACTTGCGCTGGTATTAAAATAAATTTTAACGTTTGCGTTGCATTCCCCGAAGCGCCACTGAAGTCATCTCTACCAGGAGGTATATTATTATCTAAGTACATACATTAGCTAACGCACGGCCCAGTGGCGGTTCGACAGAGCCTCCGAGCTAGACGGAGTTTATTCTCAATATAACTTGGTCGTACGTAGTAGGTGCAAGAGCTTGCACTCCACGTTCCTCGGCTATACTGAGGCCTTATATGGATAACAAAACTATGTTACATCGAGATAGGTCATTATTCTAAAGAAACGCAACGATAGCGCGATCTATTGTTACGTGTGGTGCCATCTAGCGGCGGACTTGGAAAACATCTTACAAATGTTATTTTTTTACTGCATACTGTAGTTCTGCGAACAGTAGGTAGTACACTTCGCGCACGCAAAATGTATTGATGCTACTGTCTAAGTATTAAAAAAAACAAAAGTTTGTTTGCTTAGACGTGTCAGTAGAACAGCCCCTGGACTGGATGCTAACTTATTTCTATTAACCCCGTAGTATACCTAATGTTGAAAACTTGAAAAAAAAAATGTGAGCCGTCACGGGACGCCTGGCAGATGTGAAACATCGACTTGCTACATATATAATAAGAATAATTAGTACATTGCACGACGTTGCACGACGTTACACACAGCGCAATCAAGCCCCAAACTAAGCACTAGGCTTGTACTATGGGTACTAGACAACGGATATACTACATATTATACTTTTTTTTTTTTTTTTGTAAATACATACATATGATACATAGAAAACACTAAATATCCCATGTCTTCGGACCGTGGTGAGTCCTAGGACATGTTGGTTTCCTCACGATGTTTTTCCTTCACCGTAAGAGCGATGTTATTAGCGCACATACCTTTTTCTTAAAGAAAAAGACATTGGTGCGCGGTCGGTCTGGATTCGAACCCACGACTCTCAGAATGAAAGCCGGGGTATCTACCACTAGACCAACACCGCTCTATTATACATATTATATATACTAGCTGACCCGGCAAACGTTGTTTTGCCTTATAAATTATAGATAGTAGCCGATTCTCAGACCTACTGAATACGTATACAAAATCTCATAAAAATCGGTCAAGCCGTTTCGGAGGAGTACGGTAACTAACACTGTGACATGTAAATTTTATATATTAGACTAGCTGACCCGGCAAACGTTGTTTTGCCTTATAAATTATAGATAGTAGCCGATTCTCAGACCTACTGAATACGTATACAAAATTTCATAAAAATCGGTCAAGCCGTTTCGGAGGAGTACGGTAACTAACACTGTGACATGGAAATTTTATATATAAGATTAGAAGATATACACGGTGCTCCGAGGAGGGGGTATTAAGCCGAAAGGGGGTTGTTCTAGAGGTCTAGGCGAACAACTTTTGTTCTAGAAGTTTTGGAAATTTGAAGTAGTTTTCGAAAATTTTGCATGAAAATCAGCTGTTTTTTTAGAGTTTGAGGCCATTGGCCTTAAGGTGTCCTTTTATTTAGTTTGGACCACTACAATCTAAACATTGATTGCCTTTTCTTTACAAAAACAGCTGTTTTTTTTTTAGTGATAGGTACAACTTAAAAGTTTTCGAAAAAAAAGTTCGAGTTTCCAAAAGTCGTAGAATAAAAGTGGTTAGACTAGACCTCTAGAACAACCCCCTTTAGGCTTTATACCCCCCCGCTCGTCGACGTTCCTCCGTAAGGTTTACGACGAGCTCTGGCAATAGCGGCGAGAAGGACACCGTGGGTTTTTAGTGGGTATACCCCGGCCGCACACCATCTTGGCCGGGGGGACCCCCACTCACCGGGCCGCTCTCCCCCGAGAGCGGCCTGATGGTCTTAATCAGATTTTCCCACGTTAAAAAAAAAAAGGCTTAATACCCCCTCGTCGAAACACCCTGTATATTATATAAGTACATATTATATTCCATCATATAGGTTATAGCTAGGTTATAGCGTGGCGAGGCGTCGCCATGGCCTGTATCGCCACGCGAATTTTTATATTTACCCGCGTCTATAGATGTTTCACATCAAAACTCGAAACAGTCCGAGTGAAGTACCTAAGTCTCGAATTATTAAAACTCAAATGCAATTTTGCTGCTTGTGGCCATTTTGCAAAAGGAATGGCCAAAAACGTGGATACCTACCTACCTGTGCTCCGTTTACTCAGTCAATGAAAATTTAATACGTAGCACCACATAATGTGGTGGGTAAGGATACCCAAAGGGTAAAAACGGGACCCTATTACTGAGACTCCGCTGTCTGTCTGTCCGTCTGTCACCAGGCTGTATCTTAAATAACCGTGATAGCTAGACAATTGAAATTATCTCAGATGACGTATTTCTGCAGTCGCTATAACAACAAATATAATGGGACTCCCGTACAATAAAACGTGATTTTTAAAGTTTAAACACAACGGTATAGCGATTTATTTTTACCACTGTCGCCAATCGTAAAAATAAATGATAACGTTGTTTAAATAAGTACCTGCTACCGATAAATGTTGCATTTTATGGATTCTGCGGACTTTTTATGATTATTGTATCCAATCAAGAAGAGTAGGTACATTATTTAAAATACGGCCTGTGTGGCGCGTTGGTCGAATTCCCGGCTGCAACTCAAAAGGTTGCAGGTTCGATTCCCGCCAAGGACAGTTATTTATGCTGACAAAAATAGTTGTTTCTGGTTTTGAGTGTTTTGTATATCCTATCCTACTATCCTATCCTTCCTATCCTATCCTACTTATATTATAATTAATGTGAAAGTTTGTATGGATGTTTGGATGTTTGTTACTCTTTCACGCAAAAACTACTGAACCGATTGCGATGAAACTTGAAATATAGATAGCTGGACACCTAGAATAACACATAGGCTATATTTATCCCGTAATTCCCGCGGGATCGGGACTTACGCGGGTGAAACCGCGGGGCGCAGCTAGTGTATCATAATTATGTATGTTTTTACATAAAAAAGCGATATGTAGCATATCCGTTGTTAGTACCCATAAAACAAGCCTAGTCTCTTAGTTTGGGACTAGATTGCGCTGTGTGCAAAGTCCTGCAATACATAAATGTCGCATTTCATGTATTGTAGATACTTCATCATTATGGTGTTCAATTATAAAGTACATAATCTACTTATATCGATACAAATATTATAAAGAGGAAAGATTTATTTGTTTGTTTGATTGTAACGAATATGCTCCGAAACTAATAGAGTATAGAAATAGAAAGTTACATTATCGAGGAGTAACTTTGGCTAATTTTGATCCCGATATCCCCACGGGATCGGGACCGCGGGACGAAAATATTATTTAATAAACAAAATACGAACTTTGCGTGGTGCTATGTCTCAAATATTCATTCACTTTGTACTTGCTTCGGCATTGCACCGCACATCAACATCGCTCTTACGGTGAAGGAAAGACATCGTTAGGAAACCAACATGTCTTAGGACTCACCACGGTCCGAAGACATGGGATATTCAGTGTTTTCTATGTAGGTTTCATATGTATGTATTTACAAAAAAAAAAAAAAAAAAGTATAATATGTAGTATATCCGTTGTCTAGTACCCATAGTACAAGCCTAGTGCTTAGTTTGGGGCTAGATTGCGCTGTGTGTAACGTTGTGAAATATTTATTATTTATTATTTATTTATTGCATATACCTACTAAACATAGCATGGTTTTTATGAATACACCAGAGACTCAATGAAAAACTCTTTAGCTACTTGCAAAAAGATTTTAAAAGTCTAGAAATAAAGCCATCCCATCAAACCGCAATGAAATTAAACTGCATAATATTGTGCTTAATTTTTTTACCCCTAAAACCTCATTTAGCCTTATTTTCAAAAATTTAAGCTGACCTCGACCGTTTCCGGGGCACTTAAAATCCCTAATGAATACTTATTCCTGGAGGACATTTCAAATGGAAATATCTAAGGTTGGGGCTTAGGGCTCTTGTGCACTTACGTCTTTCAAGTGCAGTTTTTGATCTAGGTCAGGTAAAATTACCCATACGCCTAAATACTCGTGGCTACATAAATAAGCTGCTGTATTACTAGCTCCACCCAATGTTGTTCTAATAGGGGAAGATACGGTATATTCTTACATTGCGTAGTCGAATAATGAGCTAGAAACTCGCTGTGTGACAGTACGTGTTCACGTGACAACGGTTCCACATACGACTACGGCTAGAGCGTCAGCTGACACAGTTTTTTCGTCTCATTTGCCGTGGCTAGGTACTGTATCTGCTCTCATTTGTTTTTGTCTAAGGCTGCGTAAGTCCCGATCCCGCGGGAATAACGGGATAAAAAGTAGCCTATGTGTTATTCCAGGTCTCCAACTATCTACATACCGAGTTACATGGTAATCGGTTCAGCGGTTTTTACGTGATTGAGTATTACGTGTTTGAGTATTACGTGATTGAGTATTTACGTGATTGAGTTTACATGCACACATACATTCTCACAAACTTTCAGCTTTATAATATTAGTAGGATTTATATGCTGGCTGTGCAGATTAATGTACAGGAGGGTTACTTCGGTTCGTTTCGATACGACAATTCCTAAAAACTGTGTGTCCCAGTGACCCGTCTGCGAAAAATGTATTGGAACATTGTCTCACCAGCGGTTACTTACTGTGGGATCACAATGGAACTAGAAAACAATAAATCATTAGCATTCTTAGACACCCTAGTCCTTCGAGGTGCAGACGGGTCACTGGGACACACAGTTTTTAGGAAACCCACACATACGGATAGGTATCTGAACGGTCATTCGCACCACCATCCCTCACAGTTAGCTACTGTTGGTATAACTTTGTTGCAGAGAGCACATGGCATCTGTGACGAGGCCCACCTGGCGGAGGAGGTCAAGCACGTGAAACAAGTCCTACGTCGCAACAACCTCCAAGTGCCGCGCCACGTTCACAGAAGCCGCCCAAAACCACCTACGGTCGAGAGAGTCCCGGCTATCCTTCCATTCATCAAGGGGGTCACCGACAATATTGGAGAAATCTTGAGACGAGCTTCAATTAAAACATATTATAAGCCGCACAAGAAGATCCAACAATTATTGAGACCTGTCAAGTGTAACATACCCCTGGAGGATGCTGGTATCTACAAAATCGATTGTGAGTGTGGCGCTAGTTACATATGGCAAACCCAACGAAGTGTTACCGTTCGGATTAAGGAACATAATAGCTGATGTGAAGCACAAACGGGCTCTGAAGTATGCAGTTTGTGAACACATGCTGGACAAGCCAAACCACTACCTCCGCTTCGATCAGGCACGGATACTGGCCACTGAGAAGCGGTATGTACCTAGAATGCTTCGGGAAGCCATTGAAATTCAGAAACATCCCAACAATTTCAATAGGGAGGATGGCTGGAAGGTGCCGCCTGTCTGGGACCCAGTACTACATTTGATTAAGTCCCAGGCCCAGCCAACAACTGCTGCTAGACAACAGGACACTGTCAGCCACTTTTGCCGGTTGTAGAATATAGTATTTTATTTTAGTTTTTGATTAGAATAAATTTGATGTAAGCATGAGTCACCATAAAACAACCCCCAGGAGTTTCTTGTGACTTCTTCTCATGAAGGGGCGCGTTTGCGAAGTCACGTAGTGATAAATTAATCGTTGGAAAGGTGATTTGTGCATAGTTGGTAATGATAGGCTAAATAAAATGTAAATAATAAAGTAAAATAATAATCAAGTAAATAAAATTAATAGAGTAAAAATTAAATAATAATGTTTAATAATAAAGTTTAATAATAAAATTTAGTAATAAAGTAAATAATAATCTTTGCAATTTAGAGCCTGCGTACACAGGAACGTTTTTGATATCATTTTAATGATAAGACGGTAGTCTCACTGTAACTTTTTTAATACATTAGAATGACAAATCACATCTTAGTCTATCCTGAAGAAGAGACCTGGAAAGGTCTCGAAACGTTGAGCGTTGTAACAATGCTAAAAGTAATAAAAACTACGCGATTCAAACCGAAAAATGTCTTTAATTTCAATAACCTATTTTTGCTTAAAATTGCCCAAAAATTAATAAAAACGTGTGGCACTCGGGGCCTGCCGCGGTAAAGCTATTGCACAGCATTTTTATCAACTTATGCAATTATAATTATTTATTCATTTTGTAGCCTGTTGGCATGGTAGGCGGAGTGAGGTTTTATTTTCGTTACGGAATTTCTTGATTCGGTGGCCGCGCTCAAAGCCCACGATAAAAGCTATGCAATAGCTTAAAATACGTTAAAATATAACAATTTCTTTATCTCGATATTCCCGCGTAATCGGAGCATAACGCAGATGAAACTACGGGGCACTATTCAAATTGAAAAATTGATTTCATTTGATTTGATTTTTATGTATGTATGTATGTGTGTATTGTGTAGTTTTAGTACAGATATTGTTTGGTATGTAACTTTGAATTATTGAATAAACATATTTTAAATTGAAAAATTATATCCATTTGGATAATTGAACGACGTAACTGGACAAGACGCTTTATCTTCATGATTACCCGCCTGGTTTCCCTTTGATTCCACTTCCCTTTGTATAGGAAGAGCGTCAAAGATGCACGAGTTTAGTTTGTGCAAATAGGTTGTACTGTCTGTCTATTTGTTTGTTTTTATACGTCGTTTTTCTAGCTGATGTTTTGTTGATAGATTAAAACAGTGCTGTGTTATGCGAATCCGATTCTGTGGGGATTTTTTTCTGCACAACGGAATAAAGATAAATAAAATAAGCATTTTATACGGCTTTTTTTGTGTAGTCTCACTTTAAAGTTTCTTACAATGGTTGTCTTAAAAGGGAGACTAGCGAACCTGGAGTTCTTCCCGCGCTGTGGCGGGTAAACTTGGTTCTAATAAAGTCAGGTTGCGGGCGTAAAACATTGTCAAATCTATCTGCAGCATTCAATAATACTTACCTACTATGTTCAAGGATGGTTCAAGGGTTTATTGTCAGAATTTTCAAAAACAAATTGGCGTTTCCCCCCCAGCATCGTTAATCCTGTTTGATGGGGATTATAGCAGTGGAAGCAAGCCGCAGCCGAATCCTATCCTATCATAGTTAAATAAATAAAATAAATAAATAAATATTGCACGACGTGACACACAGCGCAATCTAGCCCCAAACTAAGCACTAGGCTTGTACTATGGGTTCTAGACAACGGATATACTACATATTATACTTTTTTTTTGTAAATACATACATAAATAATATGATACATAGAAAACACTAAAAACACAGTTTTTTAAGATGATTGGTTTATTTCGTACTAACTCTGACTGTTGACGTTGAAATCGCAAATCATCATCATCATCCGAGCGATGTTCCCGGTTACATACCTCTCGAGAGCCCAGGGTTCGTTGACCTACTTTTACGTCTTTACTTCGCACGATTTTCGGCATTCCGTGTAGTGAGGCTACTTGCAGCCCTTACGACCGCAAGCCGGCACTTCTTGGGTCTTCCCAATCTGCCGCGCCGAAATCGCAAAATCAAACGCAAAACCGAAAAACCGCAAATCCCTGAATCAAAATCGCAAACAAAGACAGTGTTTTCAGCTGTCAACAGATAATCACCTATAAGGACAAACCTATTCTTAAACTTCCCTACCTACACTGAAATCGGGAACAATCTAAATATGTAGGTACATTTACCTAAACAGTCTGCGGGAATATTCAATGTAAGGTACTATACTAGGTTGCTGGCAAACAGCCAAGCCTTCTCTGGGCAACATGACTTTACATAATATTTCTGTAGGTACTTATTTACCTTCAACCTTATTATAAATGGGAAATTTGTTTTCTTTGGATATTTTTGACGTTCACTTTTTAGGAACAAAATCGTATAGGTACAGACGATATCAAATGCTAATCAAAGACACATATGCCAATAAGACCTTCCTTCTCCTATGTAATAGTCGGGCCACAGTAACGGGGAGCGATAATTAATTAATATTCCGTTAACAGTTCAGGGCAACTGCACTAAAAATTTTCGTTGAACCCGACATGAATTTTGAGTAAGGTCATATAATATACCAGCCAAGGTACGATGACATATCTTTTACGAGATCAGCACTGTCTAATATGTAGGCACATAATAATATGTAATATATTAAACAAATATTGATACATCGTTTACGGATCTTAGTTAGATTAATCCATAATATCTTGTTTTTCATGTGTTAATTTCCGGAATGGCTTACCGCAGATACCAGAAGGCTTTCACCTATCGAATGAGGGGAATCCATCTTGTTTTTGCCAACTTTTGGCTCGCTTTGAACATAATCCGGTTAATATGATAGAAATGCCAAGATTATTTATTACCTAAGTTACAAATGTAGTGTATGTTATAAATCTTATTTTGTTAGCCGGTTAATTCGTCCTATTGCAGGGTAAGGGCCTCCTCTTACGAGCCTTCTCTTTCTTAAAGAAAATGACATCGGTGCGCTGTCAGTCGAACCCACTGACCTCGGAATGAAAGTCGGGGTATGAAAAAGCATGCCTCGAATCGCCCTAATAGTCCTCTCAAGTGATTTATTCCACTCGAACAACTCATTAGTCGGTTAAACATTATTTTATTTGTGCAAAATTTAATAAGAAAAATTTTACAAGGAGAAATGCATCATCAAAAATTTCCGTGACATAATTTGAGCCTGTGCCCCTAGATTGCCGAGCGAAGACGCTAACTACTGCACAAACGCATTTCTCCTTGTAAAAATATTCCTAGTAAAAATGCGTTGAGTAAAAAAAAACAAAATTTAATTGTCAAAACCATCTATCACGCAACACCGACACCTACCATACCGAAAGATAGGTACTACGTCGTTTAACGAAACACACCAATCGGCCACTAACATTTTAGCGTCACCGCACGAAGCAATTTACAATTCAGATCGGTATAACAACACGACCTTGTACACAATGAAGTGTGTGACACGCGACTGCAATTTTTTTAAACAAATAAAAAAAAATGAATATAAGTCCGTTAATTTGTCCCACTGCAGGGTTAGGCAGTAAGACGCCACGGGAGTTGACGGGAGTCTACTCCGGATTAGCGAATTTCCTATGCCATTAAACCGTGATGAGTACTAGAACATGTCGGTTTCCTCACAACGTTTTTTTTTATATTATTTGGAAGCCAATCAAAGCCTAAGGGTGCAGATTTATGAAACCACTTTTTCGTCAGAAATTAAGTGACTAAAGTTTGTATGTAGCACACTTATCTATCTTTTGAATTTTACTGACTTTCGTGGGCAAAAAAGGTCGCCTCGATTTATCTTGGTGTTACTATTTCAAGGTGAAATGATTCGACATAATATGCCGTCTTATTTCACCTGAACGTTATCACCAGCGTGAAATGATTCCAAGGTAAAATGACTCGACAATATTATTCAATTTTCTTCACCCACCTATTTCACCTAGGTAAAGAAAGCAGAAATGATTAAACCCTGCATAAACTATGTATCGTTTGTCTTTTACTGTCACATGGTGTTACAAAGTTGATAGACAGAAACAAACGTTACATAACTTAGTCATCTGTTAATCATCGTTTTTAAGTTTAGAAACCAGCGAACGCCGTTTGTAACTACTGATAGATACATACTGATACAGACTAGTTGCTACCACTTATTGTAATGACTGCAGAACCGTCGCCTGAACAGATATTTTGGGCGCACTTTGTACTTCTTAGTCGCAGTCGCTGACGTCATTGCTCCATTGTGAATCAATTCAGTTATTGGGTACCCACTGTTTACGAAAGCCTCTTAAAAATTGCGTTCGAAAATACAATATGCGCTGCTCCAAAAGTGTACGAATATTTTATATGGAATGGAATTTTGAATATTAACTTTGTTTTGACGTTAGAAACTGAACCGTCGCGTCGGTTTCAGATTTTTTGGCTTGAAATGGGTTAATATTTTTGAGGTTTTTTTGTCCCATTAAAATGGTAACCCCATTTTAATACTTTTATTTTATCCTGTTTTTAGCATTTTTTGTTATATCAGCAACAGAAATATACTTAAATCATCTGTAATCGATCATTTTAACTTGTCAAGTTTGATCTCATGAACCGTGTTCGCCGATCGGTAATTCATGAGATACCTACAGCTTGGTGACAGACAGACGAACAATGGAGTCTTGGTAAGGGTCCTGTTTTTACCCTTTGGGTAAAGAATTAGCTTAAAGGTATAAATTCAACTAGGTACAGTACAATTTTGAAATTAAAATTTAAAATTCAGCAAGACTTGAGAGTTCAATCTACAAATTATTCTAATAAAACCTAAATAATATCTACAAATTGTAGAACTCTACGAAGAATAACAACTTTTCTTCCGTTCTATTATAACATTTTTTTTAATCTCAGGTTAAATTCTAGAGAAGTTTCGTTTCATTCAAAAGTAAATTAGCTTTTATAAATTAACTCATTTCAGAAAGTTGCAAATTTCAAAAAACTTCGCGAAACATTTTCCGCCAAAATTTACGTAACTTCAAAGTAGAATACCTACTGTTTAAAAATTCCTTAAACAGCAGTTGGGAAATGTTGAGAATAAAAGCAGATTATTACCTCGGAATCGTCCGATTTTTATATCATCATCATCATCATCATCATCAGCCATAGTCCGTCCACTGCTGAACGTAGGCCTCCTTCATGTTTCGCCACATCTCTCGATCCAGGGCTTCCCTCATCCAGCCCCTGCCAACAGTCCTCCTAAGTTCATCGGTCCATCGGGTCGCAGGCCGTCCCACGCTACGTTTACCCAACCGCGGTCTCCACTCCAGAACTCGTCTGCTCCAACGATCGTCGGTTCCACGGCATTTACGGATTTTTATATAAATTGTTGTATTTGACCACTACCTACCTCCGATACTTCGATCGTCTTTTGTTTCTGTTCCAATCGTCTTTTGTTACTGCTTCGATCGTCTTTTGTTTCTACTTCGAATGGTTTTTTGTCACTATTTCAATCGTCTTTTGCTTCTAACTCTGACTCCTCCATGCTCGAAAAAATGATTTTTGCCACATTATCGGTCACCCATCTAAGTAATGAGCGTGCCAAGCGTTGCTTAAAACGCACGACCATACAATATGGCCAATAAAAATAAATTCGGTCTTCATATTAAACAATCGGCAAGCTAAAACTCGCACCATTAAAAAGTTTTTAGTATGCTTCTGCCACAAGACTTTGTGAGAGTCGCAAATAAAAATACTTTACGGATAACTTTCAAAAATTTTACAAGTTGTAAATAGAACAAACAAACAGCTGCACAATTTTATGAGGTTTCTGTTTTATTTTGTTTTTATTTTTAATCCTGTAGCGGTAAGGTCGCCCATTGTGCCATCTAGGTTAAGGTTGTTAATGTTTTTCTGTTTATTTTTATATTACTTACTACCTTGCAACGGAGACCTTGGGCCCGTGGGGAACCGAGGCTTTCGAATTTTATAAAAATATTTTATAATCATTAGTTTTAGCTTCTGGTTACCAAAGGGCTGGCTGCTACAAATAGGCATTGCTATCCAAAGAGGCAATGCAGCCAGCCCTTTGGGTACTATACCTAAATCATTTTTGGATTCTTAATTTTAATTATATTAGTGAATTTTGACAGTAGGTAATATTTTTTTAAGTATTTAATTAATAAATATAAGTCCCGAACCTGTGGGAATATCGGGATCAAAAGTAGCCTATGTTACTCCTCGATAACGTAACTTTTTGAAGTTTTTGAAATCGGTCTAGTAGTTTTTGAGTTTATTCATCCCCTATGTCCCTATATTATTATTGATTTAAATTCTCAATCTAGAATGCTTTAAAATGACAAATCATATTTATTATTAATAAATAATAATAATAAATAATAAATTCTCTGCACAACACACAGCGCCATCTAGCCCCATGGTAAGCGACTAAGCTTGTGTTACGGTGACTAGACAACGGATATAATACTTACATTTATTTTTCTTTTGTAAATACATACATATTATAGATAGAGGGACACCCAGACCAACCACAAATATTTATTTTTAAGCATAAATACTTGCAGCCGGCGGGAATCGAACCCGCAACCTTCGGCATTGCAGTCGCGCTTTCGCACGACGCGCCACAGAGGTCGTCAAAACAAACAGGATATTTTTCAGCTCACTATGATGATATCTATCAACGATATCCGATTGCACGGGATGGTAAAGACAGGAACTTCTGATTCCGTAGACGTCGCGTCGTCGTCGCAAGCTAAGCTTTTTCATTTCAACAAAGAATTAATCAAACTGTCTATCCTGTTTTATTTGTGTCTAAATAGTACCCTACCTTATCCTAGTGTCTACCCGTGAGCAGGTGCTGTATGGAAAGACCTCGAAACGAAGCAATTCAATCCAAAAAATGAGTTTAATTTCAACAACATCGCAAAAACCGAATTAAGAAAAATCTAACTCAGGAGAATTCACTCTGGTCGAGAGACCATTGCACTTGGCGATCTTGAGTGGTCGTGCGGCCATTAGGTACTTGGATGGGTGACCGATAACATTTGTGGCAAAAAACACTTTCTCAAGCCCCCCCCCCCCCCTCCCTCCGCTTCGGAAGGCACGTTAAGCAATTGGTCACGGTTGTTATCTCTGATAACAGTCGTAAGGTCGTCCTAAGGCCTATAACTGCCTTAGGACGACCTGAAACTCTAACACTAACCACACCACACCACTACACGAAAAGTAGAAGAAGACTTAAATACATTAAATACATTTTTCGGTTTTAATCGCGTGGTGTTTATTACTTTTAGCCCTATTTCAACGCTAAACGTTACGAGACCTTTACAGGTCTCTTCTTCAGGATTAACTGAGATGTGACACATTGAGCGTTGAAACAATGGTAAAAGTAATAAACACCACGCGATTAAAACCGAAAAATGTCTTTAATACAACTTGAAAATAGAATAAAATCAATAAAAGAAAATAGAAGAAAAATCTAGGCTAAAATAAGTCATAATCGAAGTGCGACGTTAGTAGTTTGAAGAAGGTATCATCTAAAACCAAATTATAATGGACTAGGGATCTCATCTTAGAAAATTATTGAATCTTAGCCCATAGAATAGAATCAGTTTCATAAATACACATCTTTATCTCGGGTCGGTTTATATTTACGAGACCTTGGGACCATCCCATGGACCTTTACAGCGGAAATTTGAATTCTGCACCTAGTAGAGATAACGTTGCCATAGATATTAGGTAAGCACAAAGTGATCATGATGCCTTATTAATAAAGGCTTATTAAGGTCATAATAGCTGGATTGTGTTTTGTCTTTTACTGCGCCTAGAACTTTTAAATGTATATCGATCGATGTACTCAAACATTTGTGAACTATTGCGAAAATGACATTCTGCGAAAGCGACCAAATTTTTCGCGATAACCAGTTGCGAAAATGACAATCTGCGTCAAAACCATCTCCGAATTATAATGATTTGCAGGCAAAATCTTTAGTCGGCCCATCTCTAATTGTTATAACACGGTAACAACTTTTAAAACAACTTTTTTAGGGTTCCGTAGCCAAATGGCAAAAAACAGAACCCTTATAGATTCGTCATGTCTGTCTGTCTGTCTGTCTGTTTTTTTTAACGACTTATGCCTTTGGAGGTGACAAGCCCCGACCAATCTCCCACGAAGCAAACATCCTAAATTCTTAGTTATTGCAAGTAATTAATCACCAAAAAATAATTTACTGTACAATTTATAACTGTCCAAATAAACACAGTAATAAATAGACAAATAAAAATTAATATCAGGCATGAAAAATAACAGGAGCAGTGGAAGCATAAATTTGATTAATATACCTACCTATCTACCTATATACGTATGTGGTGTACTGTCGACGATAAAATTTGTTTCTGTATTTTTTTTGGCACATCATTAATTTACTTTATAAAGATGAGACGCGAATGAGTTTGTGGTGCCGGAAGAGACCCTTTTTACCCGCCTGCCGAAGGAGGGTTGTTTTTTTTTAAATTTAGAACTGAATATATATTTGTTTGAAAGAAGAGTATGACTTAAGCGGACCCCCGGCTCTCGAGTGGGATGCTCTCCGGCATATGAAGTCCGATTGCAATAATTCTTTTTTATATTTGGAAAGTGAGAGTCTCGAGTTGGTTCCATAAAATCTTGGCGATGATCTGATGAGTATTTTCGGAATGATGAGCAGAATAGCATCCCAGATTTCAGTAAATTACTACTTAATGAACTTCTACCAACAGAATCGGCTTTTAAAGAACTAGGTACAGATGAATGGTGCACCATAATCTACCTTCTCATCAGAAAACTCCCCGATGATTAAAGTTATCTTAGTTGTGTCTGGTCTGGGTGTTCCTCTATGTATAATATGTATGTATTTACAAAAGAAAAATAATTATAAGTATTATATCCGTTGTCTAGTCACCGTAACACGAGCTTAGTCGCTTACCACGGGGCTAGATGGCGCTGTGTGTAGTTGACACAAAAAAAAGTTATGGTTACAATGTTAATGATTTTTACCTCGATATTCAAATTACGCGGACTTACACGGGCAAAACGTCGCGGCTCTGCTAGTTTCAATTAAATACCAACCAAATACTTTTCTTCGCAACTGTATTCCATTACGAAATGAGCATGACTACTTTACAAATATAGTCAACATAACATGTAGTTGTGTCTGTCTGTACGGCTGTTTGCACTTGATTGGCATCCTGGCTGTCACTAATGTTAATCAGGTTAGAGTGGACTATATTTTATGTATAGCTCTAGGTAGGTGTGTATATCTCATATGACTATGGAATGGCGCGCCCGTGGCTGTGTTTTCTATTTCAATCGTCTTTTGTGTCCGTTGGTTTTAGGGTTCAGTACGCAAAGGGTAAAAACGGGACCATATTACTGAGATTCCGCTGTTCATTTAGTTCATAGATCTACGTCTAGAAATAAATATTGCATGGCAATATTTATTTATAGATGAAAGGTTTAATTCTTGAATGAGTATGTCTCAACGCAAAGCCTAAACCGCTGATAGAAACTCTAACACTGGATAAATTAGATATATTTTTTAAGGAAAAATACGCATTCAAAATTTTCACTTGCGGCAAGGCTTGAACGCGCATCTAAAATGGTAAAATTTAATATAATAAAATTGAACTCGTCCCTAAATTGTGACTTAATGAGGGACTTGCGTGGTCCAGTTAGAATAAACGTTGGGGTGCCGACCCAAAGACGCGTGTTCAAGCCTCAACGCAAGTGAACATTTATGAATAGGTATTTTTTCTTGAACAAAATTCTAGAAGAATTATTCACCTTATAATTTTGGTAACATTTTGAAACTTATAGGATTTCCGTCCTTCATTATTATTAGAACTAAAATTATTTACAACGCGATCTAGAACCATAGTTCTAAAATAACGTATGTTAATATTTGTTAAGAGGATAGTGGTATGGCATAAACATATTTGCTCTAATGTCTTTATCCAGGGAGGAAAATGTAAACTACGTTTTTTTGGAGAAAGAGAATGGAGACTATCCCATAACGTAAAGAAAATCGTTCTTACGGTGAGGGAAAACGACATGTCCTAGGACTCATCACGGTCCGAAGGCATGGAACATTTGCCAATTCGGAGTAGACTCCCGTGGCGTTTTATTTCTAAGAGAAGGCTCTTACCCTACAATGGGACAAAATTCCCGGGCAAGTGAGAGTCGGACTCGCGCACGAAGGGCTCCGTACCAATATCGCGATTGGGTACAAAACCCTAACATGAACTATGGACCAACCAATCCAACGAACGCAACGTTAAAGTTTATTTTACCACTCACTGTCGCCAGTCTATCACTCTATGACTAGATGGCGCCAGTGGAAAAAATATATCGCGGTATCGTTGCGTTCAAATGTTAAAAATCACTTTAGTTGTATGGAAGCCCCCCTTATTTGTTTTATTGTTTGTGTATTTGTTATTTTAGCGGCTACAGAAATACATCATCTGTAAAAGTTTTAACTGACTAGCTGTCACGGTTCATGAGATACAGCCTGGTGACAGACGGACAGACAGACAGCAGTCTCAGTAAGAGGGTCCCGTTTTTACCCATTAGGTACGGAAGACTAAAAAGGATGAAATGTTAAAATTTAATAATAAAACCGCAATATCTGAAACGCGACCGGCTTCTATAAATTACGAATTCTAACCAATAAATATTTAAAAGCAAACTTAGTCAATTTAAATGGCTCAATAATGTGAAACCGATAGATATCTAATAAGATAAAACATTGAATCGTTTTTAGTTTGTCTTGTTGTGGGGTCCTGATATAAAGAATAGAATATTTAAACAAATATAATGAACATTTTTTTTCCATACACAAGCCCCCTTGTCTATACACATACACACTTCTTCTCTTCTTCTCTATACACATACACACGCCCTATCTTGCGCACTGGTCGTGCCTCATAGCAGATCCAGTGCCGCGTAGACCCCGATATTTATTCTTTAAATACAAACAAATGGAAATTAGGTAACAATAATCCATTACTTCCATACACAAGAATATCTTCAACAGTTTTCGTTAAAGCACGTCATAATTTCCGACTTTTAACATTAGTTTTAGCCAAATAAAAACCCTAAAGAGAACAATAACCTCTTTTTTCTATGCATACAAGGCCCCTGCTGTTTTTGCGCACTGGTCGAAGTTCTTATCGAACTCATTTCTGCGAAGACCCCGGTGTAGAACGAGCAATAAAACATACCTATCTATTTTTTTAAACAAAAAGAAAACAATAAAAATTCATATTTCCAGACACAAGAATTTCTTCAACTGTTTTCTTTAATAATTTTCATAATATCCGTTTTTTTAATCCATTATAGAGGGTTTATAACATTAGTAAAATAAAAAAGAACAATAATCTATATTTTATTTTTTATACAGGGTGAACCATTTAAATGGGCCTTCAGGGGGATATCATAAACTATAAGCGATAGCGAAAAATGCTGAAAGGAGTCGCGTCCCCGATTTTGACAAAAACTAAATTGGCATACTTAGATTTTTGAAAAATGCATTACCCTAGTCAGGAATCGAACCTTGTCTTTTTGCAAAAAAATAAACATCCTATATTATTATACCGCTTGATAGTGTTGCTGATAAAGATCAAATCCTGGAAACAAACATAGTGTGGTAGTTCGAGAGAAATGGCTATTTTTTAATAAAAATATGGAACACTCAAGTATTTGGTACAAGTACTCGAGCGTTCCCCGTACCTATTACCACGACCTACTTGATTTGAGCGACTGGACTAGCATTTATTACCATTACATATCATGTTCTAATTTTAAAATTTTCGTCCACAGTTCGAAGCATAAGCTTTGACACTTTGAAAGTAGTGATGGATATCACTGTTAGATTATTCTTTGGTGTAATTAAATATTTTTATTAAAAAATAGGCATTTGTCTTGATTTACCATATTATGTTTGTTTCCAGGATTTGATCTTTATCAGCAACACTATCGATCGGTACAATAATATAGGATGTTTATTTTTTTGCAAAAAGACAAGGTTCGATTCCTGGCTAGGGTAATGAATTTTTCAAAAATCTAATACTGCCATTTTAGTTTTTGTCAAAATCGGGGACGCAACTTCTTTCAGCATTTTTCGCTATCTTCTATAGTTTAGGATATCCCCCTGAAGGCCCATTTAAATGGTTCACCCTGTATAGTCCGCGATGTTGGATTGAAATTAAACTGAGAAAAAATATGATATAAATGATGCTTGATAAAATGATTAATATAATAAAAGCAACGCGATTAACACCGAAAAAAAGATATTTAATTTTAACAACATTTATACAAACATTTCCATACACAAAGCCATCATTTCGCCGCTTCTGTATCCACACGCCCCAACTTGAGCACTGCTCGTAGGTCGTAGCGGATTTAGTGCCGCGTAGACCCCGATACGGATCGACAAAAACATTATATTTAAACAAATAAATAACGAAAATTTTATTTTTTACCTTTGCTCACACTTCAGGGAACAAAAGTAGGTGTGTATTTAGAAAATAATACTATAGGTTAAAAAAAATAATGAAACAAATATCTTAGAAGAATAATTACATTTTTCCATACACAAGGCCCTTTTTCCGCCGCTTCTGTATACACACGCCCCAACTTGCGCACTGGTCGTAGGTCGTAGCGGATTCAGTGCCGCGTAGAACCCGATACGGATCGCTACGTGCCCCGTAACCGCTACGAAACACAAAACTCAAATTATAGAAATTGTGCGCGAATTTTCTTTCTTGTGCATTGTGTTTTCAGTGATTTTTATTTACGTGCTGTGTGCTGTGGAAGGGGGAGAGGAGAGGTTAGTATTGAATTTATGTTTGTTAAATAAAAAAATATGTGGTTTATTTGCTTAGCATAAATTATAAAATAAAATAAATATTGCACGACGTTCCCCACGGCGCAATCTAGCCTCAAACTTAGCACTAGGCTTGTACTATGGGTATTAGACAACGAAACGGCAACGGCATAATAAAGATATTATGTTATTTATGTCCCAATTTTATATGACGCGTAATATTTAAGCTTTTGTATATTGTTTTGTTGTGACCTAAAAAAAATATTTGAATGCGCTGTGATAAAAATAAATAAATATTATTTATTTAGGTAAATAAAAATCCCTTGAGTACCGATTTACATAAACATATTGTGACTGTTAGTGATATTGTTATGTTGACAATCTGATTTAATATTATAGCTTCAGGGTTTATTTTTAGAAAGAATATTTATATAAAATGTAATATTTCTTAGTTTTTTTTATAAGATTGTTTTAATTAACTAGGACACTGAGTTAAATAAGAGAAGTGCTGAGTTTTGGTGCTTACAAGTTTTCGCGAAAATATAAATTTACCAATAACTTTTTATCGTGTCGATCCAGAATTTTGAATTTTATACACCTAAAAGGACTTATATTCTTTGGTATCTACTGTAACTATCAAATCGCTAGGTTTACCAGTTCCTGAAAAATAGGATGTGACCACGTTGTGACAGACAGCCGGACAAGCAAGTGAACTTATAAGATTTCCTTTTTCCTTTCGAGATTACGGAACCCAAAATGTGAGTATTTTTGTTTTATACAAAAATAAGAGTCGATGGCTTTTCAAAAGAGGAGGAGAATCACAATTCGGTTTAAACCATTATTTTTAGGGTTCCGTACCCAAAGGGTAAAAACGGGACCTTTTTACTAAGACTCTTTGTGTCCGTCTGTCTGCCTGTATGACGCTAGGCTGTATCTCATGAACCGTGATAGCTTGACAGTAGAAATGTTTACAGGTGCTGTATTGTTGTTGCCGCTGTAACAACAAACAAAACCAGAATAAAATAAATATTTAAGAGGGGCTCCCACACAACGATGATTAGTTCTGTTATTTAATACAAAGAGTCCACTTAGCGGTGTTTTATTTCTTCGCGGCTAATTCAAGACGTTGTGATAAATTTAATTTATTCGAGTCTCGTTCTCTCTATAGGGTTTCCTTGAATACTAAAGCCTAGATCTTATCTACCGTAGTTGGTATATAGGTAAGTATTATAACCTATTCTCTACCTTCTTTGAATTCAGAAGGCATTCTTGTGTTATGAAGCCTTTGGTTTGGAAATCGAAGTATATGTAGTAGGTACGTAGATAAAGTATAGAGGTAAAAATACTTATAGCATTTCAAAATAGTAAAATAGTTGCACTGTGTTAGAAAATAAAGAAAAGAAATTAATACCAAGTAGGTAATCTGTGCTTGTGGGAGCCACCTTAAAACATGTAAAAAGGTAATCATTGTTTAAGGTAGCGCCGTTCTTCTATATAGCTATTTGTACTTATAATTACATTCTACAATGAAACATATTATACATAAAATGAAATCGAGTTATTTTAATAACAAAATGTATAAAAATAACTTGATTTGAGCATGCATATACTCGTAATACCATATTTATAATATTATATGCACATGCATAAAATTAATACAAATTAATTTTAATTTGCTGTCAATTTGTTTCAATTGCGACACCATAATATTATTATTTTGTGTGTGTGTGTGTTTCTAATAAACAACATCCCATTAAGGTACTAGGGTAGCTACCTCACAATGAAATCTTTAACCTATTGTACCCCACAATGGGGATCTTCATATTCTTCATCATCGTCACATAGATTGTCTTGTAGCTGGATTATCGCGAAAAGCGAATTTGATTCGATAAGAAGAAGAATTCATTAATTTCATCATCATCATCATCATTTCAGTTGTAAGAAGTTCACTGCTGGACATAAGCTGGATCATGGATTTCTAGATGTTTCGGTTATAAGCGGCCTGCATCCACCGTGAACCCGCGGCCTTAACCAAGTCGTCCGTCCATCTCGTTGGTGGACGTCCAACGCTGCGCTTTCCGATCCGCGGTCTCCATTCGAGAACTTTTCGGCCCCAACGACCATCTGCTCACCTCATTATTCATTGCTGCATTCATTTCACAGGTTTTTAATATCGCAGCATTACGATTTCAAGACTGTTCGCTGAAGAGATTATTCGTCATCGCGACATTCGATGTGGCGTACCATCGACCTTAAACAGGCGTATCTTAGCTCTAAACTGCACACAAAAGAAAAAAACGATAAGAAACCGTGAAAGGATTTGAATATTGAGAGAGACGAGTGACTCAATCTTTATGATTCAGAACGATTGACGTAATCTGCTCAACCAAGTATTCACTAGAGAATTCAAATCATTACTTTGTTACTGTATCTGTGATACTATTGTATCACGGATCTCTAGAACCTAGTTACTTCTACATGGTTCTAACTGATGGGGGAAATCTGTAATGAAACGGACGTGTTTTGAAACGGACACTATCGATATCTTAATTTTTTCATCGAAAATAATTTTGAATTTTTGGGTGTTGGCACCATTAATCACATGCCTACAGGTCTATGGTCATCAATGGTGCCAACACTCAAACAACCTGAAATATTTTCAATCTAAAACTTGAGATATCGATAGTGTCCGTTTCAAAACACGTCCGTTTCACTGCGGATTCCCCCTATCAGTAGATTCCCCCGACGTATCCGTGACCGAAAAAACCCGACCCAGTGCGAATCGGACTCACGCACGAATGGTTCCGTACTATTATCAAAACGTGCAACCGAAACGATGAGTTTCTTTCTTTCTTCTCATCGGAGGGCGTGTTCCGGAACCACACTAAAATCATAATATTAAGTCGACATATCAAAATGATCAGTATAATACATTGTTTTTATTGAATTAATATATTTGAATTGTCTTGACTTGATCATGTCAAATCGAAATGAATGATGCTATTTCGACTTCGACTTTGATAATTACAAAAAAAAATACGTTTGTTGTGTGGCCCTTAGATATTTATTTATGGGAATGTGGTAAAGCCACCGTACAGTATCTTCCAGTAGGTATAATTGGCGTGGCTTTGGCTTGATTTTTATAGCATTATTTTATACCACTTATTTATTATATTACTTAAATGTTTATTCTGTTTTCAGCAACAGAAACACATCATCTGTGAAATTTACAACTGTCTAGCTTCATTCATTAATTCAAAGAAACTAATTCATTCTAGTAAACCATGACAGTTCTGTCATAGTTCATTAGATACAGCTTTGTGACAGGCAGACAAACAGACAATGGAGTCTAGGTAACAGCGTCCCGTTTTCATCCTTTAGATACGGAACCCTAACTATCCGATCCGGTAGCTATTTCCCAGTAGCTGGTATCAATGTTTCTATTGATAAAATTTGATTTAATTATGAAGCCATGTTGTCCGTTTATCTTATCATAGAGTAATTTTATCTAGGAGATGTGTTATACAAATATTTGTTGAAGAATTTATTTCAGTTTGGGATTGATAATAGATGATTGATTGACCTTTTTAATTTGGAAGATTGCATCGTGTTACTGGGTAAAGATAGGAGTCCATTTTGTTATTTAATCGTATACCTTTTATACCTATTTATTGAAAAAAACTTTTAATAAACAAATAAATTTTGACGGTTTCGAAACATTTTTTGTTATAACAAAGCAAGGCCTACTTTTTTGATGTAATGGACTATTATTGGTCAAGTCTACAAATAGTGTCAATTGGTCAAGCGTAATGTTACCGTCGACTACGTTTGTATGGAGAAAAGAGTAGGTAGACTGTCCTCTAAAGCCCCGGAAAAATGTAACTATGGGAGCTACAAAATATCAATATGAGGAAAGGTTTTTTAAGAATTCACGAAAACCAAAAAAATACATAAATTCTTTCTTAGCTTTAAGTTCGTATCGAAAATGCTATCAGAGAGGCATCTCTAAAAGTTAGCGGGGAACAAAAAGTATGGCTACCTACATCAAAAGTTCCTAATTTGTTATATGAGTTTCTTGATACCTACTCTATTTTCTTTTCCCTTTTATTTCAAGGGAGGAAGAAATAAGGGATCGCTCTTGGGATCGTAAATTACGAATGAATACAGAAAAAGGCCAAATATTGGCATAAAGATTGATTGATTTTGTTATATTTTGAGAAACCATCTGCTTCCCTGAACGGTAGTCTCATTTTATTAGGAGATAGGTTTTTAGGGTTCCGTACTCAAAGGGTAAAAACGGGACCCCTTTTACTAAGACTCCGCTGTCTGTCCATCTGTCTGTTTGTCACTAGGCTGTATCTCATCAACCGTGATAGCTATAGGCAGTTAAATGTTCACAGATGATGTATTTCTGTTGCCGCTATAACAACAAATACCTACCAAAATCAGACTTAAATAAATATTTTAAAGTATGGCTTCCATTTCCCGTGCAACAGACAGGTTTTTTTGTGATAATGGTACCTACCTAACTACTTATATATACTAATATTATAAAGAGGTAACGTTAGTTTGTATGTATGTATGTATATTGGGGTTAATCTCCGAAACTACTAGACCGATTTCAAAAATTATTTCACCAATACAAAGCTACATTACCCAGGAGTAACATAGGGTACTTTTGATCCCGATATTCCTACGAGATCGGGACTTACGCGGGATTCTGCCTGTACCTTTATAAAAATTTAATATTTTACAAACTATATAATATAGTTTACAAGTGTACAAGTACACTATAGTGTATATTTTGAACAATTCGCGTGTGGGATTCGCGTGTCGATGTGTTGTACCAGCACTTGGCCTTAATTATACACTGCTGACACTGAAATAGGTATTTCAGTAGAAATATGACTTTGCACAAACCCGTGCAGCCAGATGCATTAAATGCTAAATTGGAAGTTTGCTGACTATTTAGTTTGAGTAAGTTCTTAAAGTCATTGACCGACTTCAGAAAAGGAGGAGAGTTTCTATTAGGATGTAAAGATGTTTAAATGTTATGTTTAAAGATGTAGAATTCTTAAAGTCAAGAATATACACTTTTTCTTCAGAGACATTTTTCGGTTAAATCGCGTGGTGCTTTTAATCCTAAAGAAGGGACCGTTGACACAATGCTAAAAATTAATAAACACTACGCGATTACAACCGAAAAATTCCTTTAATCTCAGTCAAGAAATAACCAAAACCTAAACCTAATTGTACCTAAAATCTGGAGATAAAAGCTAAAAAGCCTATTTTACTTTATATTAGCCCTCGTTGTCCTGCGACAGTCGCGATAAGTTTGTACGTAGCATAAACTTTTCAACCATTTGTTATTCGAAAACGTGGAGTGAAATTTTAATTTAGTTGGTTATTTTTCGTTAACTTTCCCGAGTTTGACTCATTAGTGTTTTTGTTACTCATTTTGTAAAACTATTTTTTTACAACAACGGTTGAATTAGTAAGCGTGACACGAGTTCGTTATTCTACTAATTCTACCAATAATATAAATGCTAAAGTTAGTTTACGCAAAAACTGAATGCGATTAAATGTTGTAATTAACCAGTTTTGTATAAGAAAGTCTTACGCGATCGAGATTAGCAGCGCCCGCGCCGGCGGGAAGTACGCGTGATAAAACCCGCGTAAATTCCGCGGGTGCAGCGCGGCACTTACTTATCTATCCTTCTATATCTATACTTCTATACTAATATAATAAAGTAGAAAGATTTGTGTGTGTGTGTTTGGTGTGTGTGTGCGTCTGTGTGTTTGTTATGAATAAACTCAAAAACTACTGGACCGATTTCAAAAATTCTTTCACCATTCAGAAAGCTACATTCACCCTGAGTAACATAGGCTACTTTTGATGCCGATATTCTCACGGGATCGGGACTTAAGCGAGTGAAACCGCGGGACGCAGCTAGTAGTTAATATCGGACTCGCCGTGCTCTGCGGGTTCAAACGCGTTGGTTTCATATCTGTAGGATGACAGGGATAACAAAGTAAATAAAACCGGCCGAGTGCGAGTGGGCCTAGTTCAGTTGGTACCACTATCAAAATTAAGGAAGGTTACACGGAACCCAAAAATGAACGGAGAATTAACCAATACGTGAATGCAACGCGAAAGTTTAAATTTATTTAACTTCTAGGTAAAAATATCACTCCATCACTAGATGGCGCCAGTGGTATAAATACATGGCGGTATCGATTTTATGTTAAAAATAATTAAATATTTGTTTTATTTTGTTATTTACCGACTTTGAACATGAATAAATTACATGATCGCTTAGAAAACGTCGAGATTCTAGAATAACATCATCTGTGAAAATTTCAACTGTCTAGCTATAACAGTTTATGAGATACAGCCAAGATACAGCTTGATGGATGACAGACGGACATATGGACAGACGGACGGATGGACAGACGGACGCGAGGGCAGACGGACGGATGGACAGACGGACGGATGGACGGACGGACGGTCAGAGAGACACAAAGGGAAGTCTCAGTTCGCTATACAGATAGGGAATGCCGCCAGCATCCTAAGGACAATACCTCGGGAGGGTGTCTTTTAGTTTCTCTGAAGAATAAATAAAAACAACCTAGAAACCAATTTTAAAATTCCGATCATATTTTCATTTCCATCGATATGACATTCCCGACAAAGCCTCGGGGAAGGAGAAATGTAATTCCAACTCCGAGGTGATATCAAACTGTAAATTATATCGGTATTTTTATCGGGCGCCGCCGCGGCCGGTTTGATTAGAATTGTAAATGTAGGTAGTTAAAATAGCATTTTGATCACTGATATGTCCTATAGAACAAGTAGTTTTAGATGCACCATCTTTGATTTTTCATGGCTACAAAAGGTGAGGGTAATTTACTTTGAGTTTAAAGCAAGAGCGAGATTTAAGTTCAGCGCCACTAAATTAAGTCAGCTTAGCTTAGCTACGCAGTATTTTTTTTTTTAAACTGTGAACAACACACAGCGCCACTAGCCCCGTGGTAAGCAACTAAGCTTGTGTTACGGTGACTAGACAACGGATATAATACATTTATTTATTTTTCTTTTATAAATACATACATATTATACATAGATATACCCAGACCAGACACAAATATTTATTTTATTAAGCATAAATACTTGCACCCGGCGGGAATCGAACCCGCAACCTTCTGCATTGCAGTCGTGCTTTCGCACGACGCGCCACAGAGGTCGTCTTTAAAAATGCTTTTAAAATTTTGATGATGCCTTTCTTTTAAAGACCGCAAAAAAGCGTTGCTTAACCAGCACGATCAGATCAAGAACAAGATTCAAGATCAGCAGTGCGTGCAGCTGGGCTAATAAGCTCATTTATAATATAACTAGGTTCCCATCCGCACCAAAAGTAGCCATGCGTTAAGAGGACAGTCTCCATTCTCTTTCTCCATACAAACGTAGTTTACATTTTCCTCCCTGGATAAAGATATCAGAGCAAATATGTTTATGCCATAAAACCTATATCTGTCATGACTATGCCTCTACCTTTTGTTTTTTTTTATTTTATTTTTTATTATTATTCTAATTAGAAAATAAAAAAAATCAAAAGGTAGAGGCATAGTCATGACAGATATAGGTTTTATGGCATAAACATATTTGCTCTGATATCTTTATCCAGGGAGGAAAATGTAAACTACGTTTGTATGGAGAAAGAGAATGGAGACTATCCTCTTAATAAAAAAATGTCGTAGACACGTCGTCCCTTAGCGGCTTACTATCACCGATCTAGATCTAAGATATCGCATAGACTTTACTGATCCAAAGTTATGTAAAAGTTAAACTTCACAGAGTAGAATTTGTTCAGAGTTAGAAGTTCTAAACATCGCAGTCACAAAACCTTTGGGGTTACCCTGTTCAAAGGTAAAACTTTTGATTTATGAGAGGTCTATTTTAAAGTTTTGTTCAAGAAATAGGCAAGTTTCACCAGGATATCGTGGTGATCTTTACCTGTCGCTGCTTCTACAATAAATGTACATATTTTTGTACTTTATTTTGCAGTTCGTTTATCCCACTAGTATTATGAATGCGAAACTTTAACCCCCTTACTTATAAATGTTGACAAACTTTATGTAACGTTTGTCTTTTACGGTGACATGAAGTTTCAAATTTAACAGGCAGAGACAAACTTAGTCATCGTTTATAAGTAAGGGGATAAATTTATATTGTTTGGTCCGATGTTTCAATCGTTTTAGTAAACGACAAGCAGAGTCCCGCGGTTCACTCGCGTAAATCCCGATCTCGTGAGAATATCGGAACCAAAAGTAACCAATGTTACTCCTCGATAATGCAGCTTCCTATTGGTGAAAGAATTTTTAAAGCCGGTTTAGTAGTTTCGGAGAGTACCCTGAAAATACATACCTACATACATATTTGTAACCAACGTTACCTCTTTATAATATTAGAAGATTGCTATGAAACTCGGTATGCAGATAGCCGGAGATTTGAATTAACACATAAGCTACTTTCTATCGAGAATTACGTTGGTGAAACCGCGGGGCTTTGCTAGTAATTGGTACCTATATAAACGAATTGGAAGTCGCATAAAGTTTTATTAATTTGTCTATAGAACTTTATAAAACAAGTAAAAAAACTACGAGTTACGACGATTGCAATTTACTGTGAAATTATAAAATGAACGGAAACACTGAAACAATTTCACTGTTTTTGCAATCAGCAAAACAATAAGCTCTCTATAAAGAGGTTTAAAATGAAATTGGATTTTAGATAACATCTGATTGTTGGAAATCAAACTGATATTCTCCATTTTATTCTTTTATTATTTCATCAAAACCATGCGTTTCGAGAACTTTACAGATATGTTCCTCGGGGGTAGAATAGAAACTGAGGGCATTGATAAAATGCTAAAAAAGCGACGCAATTAAAACTCGAAAAATGGTCAACATCTCAAAATCAGAAGATTGTCTTGTCAGATTGTTTTTTAACTACTTATAGGTACTTACATCTTCTGCAAGTATCCTTCTTTAAGCCTTTGTATGTGCTGAACACATTTGCATAAAATAATTTATGACCATAATAAATCTCAGAGATATTTACGTTTTCGAGGCTGACTCAGGAAATTGTGGCGTGCTGCATTTTCCTTGATAGTATTTTTAGCAGAATGCCTTACAATAAAAAATATGAAATAATATACCTATCCGAAATTAAACCTATTTTTCGGTTTTATTCGGTTGGTATTTATAACTTTTAGCATCAATGTGTTAAGAGATTTACAGGTTTCTTCATCAGGCGTTTCGAAGAGATCTTTACCTGTAAAAATCTCGAAACGTTTAGCATTGAAACATTGTTAAAAGTAATAAATCCCACGCGATTAAAACCGAAAAACAAGTTTAATTTTAATCCAAAATCGGGAAAACAGAAGAAAAATGGATGTAGTGGACTTGGTCAAGTCTAAAAATAGTGTTAATTGGTCAAGCATATTGTTACCGCAAATTTTAGTGTTAATTGGTCAAGTAGTGAAAAAGTGTCAATTGGTCAAGTCTTCGAAAAGTGTCAACTTGTCCTTTTTTTTCAATATAACAAAAAACGATCAGAGTAAAAACAACAGAGGATTGAAGTAGAAACAAAAGACGATCGAAGAAAAACAAAAGACGATCGGAGTAAAAACAAAAGACGATCGGAGTTGAAAAACAAGACGATCGAAGTAGAAACAAAAGACTGATCGTCTTTTGTTTTTCTGGCACTATTTTTAGACTTGACCAATTGTCCACTACATCAAAAAATTGATGTAGTGGACAATTGGTCAAGTCTAAAAATTGTGTTAATTGGTCAAGCATATTGTTACCGCAAATTTTAGTGTTAATTGGTCAAGTAGTGAAAAAGTGTCAATTGGTCAAGTCTTCGAAAAGTGTCAACTCGTCCTTTTTTTTTCAATATAACAAAAGACGATCGGAGTAGAAACAAAAGAGGATTGAAGTAGAAACAAAAGACGATCGAAGAAAAACAAAAGACGATCGGAGTAAAAACAAAAGACGATCGGAGTTGAAAAACAAGACGATCGAAGTAGAAAACAAAAGACTATCGGAGTAAAAACACAAGATGGAAAATTTGCGGTAACAATACGCTTGACCAATTGGCACTATTTTTAGACTTGACCAATTGTCCACTACATCGAAAAATTAAATGGTTTTATCTGTTTATATCTTTTTCTATAAACTGTAGGCACTTATAAATCTCTTCGAGGCTGCACTGAAAACAACCACGACGTTTAATTGTTGGAAAATTAACTGTTTACAGCGACCCAGATTATTCGTATTTATTGTTTAACTAGCTGTGCTGCGCAAGCTCACCCGTTAGTGCTGATCCTATGGGAATACTGGGATAAACTGGGACTGTTGTAATGGTGTTTTAATAAATAAATACCTAAATAAACTGGTTTTGTAAGGTTTTGTATTTTTGCAGGAGTTTGAGATTTTATATCGTGTGTTTGTGGGTTGTTGTTGCTTACGCTACTTACTCAAAATTAGGTGTCCTTCTGCTACGACGGACGCGACTTACAAACGTGTTTGTTTGCCAAACTAACTTCCCAAACTCATATTCAATACAAGGCATATCTCCAATAGCAAAACAGTTTTTTGAATTTGGGTTTCAAACACTTCAAGCCTCCACGGGAATTGAAATACGCCTCCCGGACCGCTTGCTTACCTACCGCAAGCGGTACGGCAGGCGTATTTCAATAACTCTCTTACTTAACCTAACCTAACCTATCCCTTCAAAGTATAATAACAACTATCGCTTTGAAAAGTAAAACAATTGTATCTCTCGGTGGATACGCTACCCTGTTTACAACTTCAAGTAATTCCAGAAACCAATTTTCTTGTTTTCTTCATTTTCTTGAACACAGCAATAACTAGAATTATTACTACGTTTATAAGGCTTTAAAAAGTTTAGGTAAATTGAACGACTGAGCGGGATTGAGAACTGCAATTTAAACTTTTAACACAAGGGGCTTCTTTTCTTAAAATAACTCTGGATTAATGTGTTTGTAGATGGTTGTCTTCATGTAAAAAATTGGCCAAGTGTGAGTCGGACTCCTCTACGGAGAGTTCCATACCATTGTCACAAAACAATTAAATATCATCTGTGAAAATTTCAACTGTTTAGCTATCACGGTTTGAGATAAAGTCTGTTGACAGGCACAGTGACAGGTAGACTGACAGTGGAGTCTTAGTAAAAGGGTTCCCGTTTTTACCCTTTGGGTGCGGAACCCTAAAAATAAGTAGATTCTGCAGCCATATTACTTGGCATGTTAACTTCATAGGGGAATCTTCAGAGCGATGCATGTTCCCGGGGTCCGCTAAGCACCCAATTTATTTATGACCAGGACACTAAGGCGTCGGCAATCTATAGACTACCTAACACAATCCATTAAAGTGTGAAATTTTATTTAAAAACGCTGACATGCGCACTTTACATAATTAAATATTTCGTAATTTGCCATCACGAGCTTCAAATTAAATAAGAAAGAAAGGTAACAAAGAATACTTTAAAAAAAAACTTCCTTTTCATTTACGAGTGGCTCGTGGAAGGTTTTCTAACCAAACAACCTTTACCAAAGAAGTAAATAAATAAGCAGATAGATACAACTTTCATGAGAATAGGTTTATTCGATTATTTATAGATAGGTACTCGATTATCGATAGAGAGTCAGGATCCAGTCGTTTATTGCCTCTTTAGTTCTATTATATTTGCTTCATTTACTAGAAAATATTGTCATTGTAGTTTCTAATATCAATTTGTAACAAGTGGTTTTGTCCAATGTATTTCACTAGTGCCTACCTACCTCGTTCAATGTTATTAGGTATATTGTAGTTATAGCAGATATTTGTCATATTTTGATGAACTATAGGTTAGGTATCTATTTGTAGTAATTTCTATTCTCATCCGAGCGATGTTTCCGGTTGCATCCCTCTCGGGAGCCCGGGGTCCGCAAAACGCTATTTTTTTTTAATTTAAGGTCGGCGCAGTAGGTAAAAGTCATCATTGACCATACCTTGACACCAACCCTTCTAGAGACCAAGTAGTTTATCCGCCACCGCGCAGGGAGAACTTAAGGTTTGCTAGTCTTCATCGGTCGTAGTCTTCATTTATAGTCGCATTTTACGAAACCCACGGGAAGAGATGGGGTAACCCTATTCTATGCTAGGGTTATACGGCAAGTAGTATAGGTATACAATAGTACCTACCTATCTCTGACTTTATATCTAGGTTTTATTTAACAAAGGAACTAAGAACGTGCTAGTATTACGTAATGGGCCAGATGGGTATTAAAATTATTCAATACTAGCTGCGCCCCGCGGTTTCACCCGCGTAAGTCCCAATCCCGCGGGAATTACGGGATAAAAAGTAGCCTATGTGTTATTCTAGGTGTCCAGCTATCTATATTCCAAGTTTCATCGTTATCGGTTTAGTAGTTTTTGCGTGAAAGAGTAACAAACATCCAAACATCCATACAAACTTTCACATTTATAATATTAGTAGGATAGTAGGATAGGATTTAATTTCAACATCATTGCAGTAGGTAAGTATTTGCAGGAAACTTTATAATTCAAATTAGACATTTTTCAATTCAATTTACTTTGGAAAACAGTGACATTTTATAAAAGTAACTTTCTACATCAAGAACTTTTCGTATTCAGTCCACGGGACACAAATAAGGGAGGATACGCCGTCAGATAGCAAGCTGGTGTACTGCCGCAGCTTCCGGCTCTGCTCTGGCATAGCGGCATGACGAACACCAAGTCGTTTTAGTGGGTATACCCTGGCCATCTAAGGCCAGGGGGCCCCTCACCGGGCCGCTCCCTCAGAGAGCGGCCTGATGGTCTTAATAAGATTTTCCCCTTGTAAAAAAAAAAGTTGCACATTGGCACTTAGATGAAATCAAAAATAGTAGATACGGTATATTCTAACATTGCGTATTCGAAAAATGAGCTAGAAACACCTACATGCATTTTCATAAAATTATTTTATTTAAACACATGTCCTTAAGAATGATTCAGGCATTTATAAATAAGCAAAATCTTATGGATTTCAAAAAGACAATCGCAGTGCATCAGCACGTGCTCACGCGGCAACGGTTCGACATACGATTGAGGCTAGTGCGTCAGCTTGACGCAGTTTTATCGTCTCATTTTCCGAGACTAGGTTACGTATCTGCTGTTTTTTATTTTCATCTAAGCATTGGCATTGATTTCCGTATGTTTTGTAATTACCGAGATAAATTGTCTACAAAATCTACAAATTCGTCAATCGCCGTTTTGGGTCATCACGTGAGTTTTAGGATAGATCTGTGAAATTTCAGTTGAAGTCTCACAGCATAGTTTGTCGAGAGAAAAATTATTGACGTCGATAAGCTTGCTAACAAAAGGTTTCAGAGCCTTGAACGACCATGGCTATAAGGCGACAAACTTGTAGGTCTTTAATCGGATATATTTCGGGGAGCATTCAACAGAGAAGGGTATTCAGTGCGACACCATTCATAAGAAAATTTAAGGTACGAGTTGGCAACGGGCGACATGAGGCAGCAGCCGACGTGTCGTGGCGACACTACTGGTTTCTATGTATTTCTATGCTCGCTCGACGACGCGTCGCTAGCTTCTTGTCGCTGACTACGTAGGGAGTTTTACAGACATACGTAGAAACCAGTAGTGTCGCCACGACACATCCGCTGCTGCCTCATGTCGCCCGTTGCCAACTCGTAGCTACCTTAATCTCCGTCTCGCTCAGTGCGATTCAATGTGACAGTGACAGGTATTGTCATTTTCGTCATCGGTTTCGGATCGAGAGCTGTGCCCAGAACTGCATAATCTAATTTTGTCATCTTACTTTTACTGATTTGCAGGACTTGTTTCGTTCCTTATTCACGCTACGAGGACTTGTCGCCTTAGGAAGACTTGCGCGAGGCTGGGTTAAGAACTTAACGACTAGGGTTTGCTGACACGGTCTATTTATTAGATAAAAACAAATAAGGGCGGATACGGTACCTACCCAGCCACGGTAAACCAGACGATAAAACTGTGTCAGCTGACGCACTAGCCTTAGTCATATTGTGTGGAACCGTGGTCACGTGAACACGTACTGTCACACTGCGATTCCCGATTCGGATTTCGCTTGAGGGATTGCTATCTCGTTCGCGCTGCAGCCTGGAACGTCTCTCTATCTGTCATTGATTACAATGTACATGACATTGGGATGTTTATGTGGGGGTGTGTATTTGCATGTAGGTATTTCTAGCTCATTTTTCGGCTACGTAATATGAGAATCCCCTATGGAACATCATTGGTGTATTTATTCATTTTGATACTGTTGTGCCATAGATTTTCCTTCTGTTTTCGCGATGTTGGGTTGTTGGTCAAAGGTCTCGAAACATTGAAACGTTAAGCATTGAAGCAATGCTAAAAGTAATAAACACCACGCGATTAAAACCGTAAAATTAGTTTTATTTGTGTCAATTTGGCACTATTTTAGAATTGAGTCCAAATGCCGATGACATGTCTTTGGTCAAAACTGCAAATCGAAAGATTTCTTGCAATTCTTCATTCCAACAAAAGTATTCCACAATATTATTCTAGGCAGAAGAGCAAACCTGTTTTATTTTTGGATTCGACGAAAATTAAAAAAGGAATGACAGCCAAGATAGAGAGACAATTTAATCTAAAGGATCTTTGATCTAAACTTTGTCATTCTAATACTGTAATATTCCTGGTAACAGCGAGAACGTCCTTCAAGGAAATATTTATTGCGAGGTCTGACTGGAAGAAACTAATCCGTTTTAAATAGGCTGAATCTTACTGAACTCTATTCTGTAGCGGCAAGGTTCAAATTTCATTAGCAATTTCTATATTTGGGTAACCAGATTGTTTGCCAATGGTACGCGTGAGGTGGATGTCATACAAAATTGCTGTTGACAATATAATTTGCTTTCATTTGGTGGGATCGGTGTAGGTGTTATTCTATTAATGGTATGGGGTTTGCGGTTTGACATTAGGGTGATGTTGATCGAATCCATCTGCAATTGCGGTGGCCGATGGGAACAATGGACGGGGACAATATTAGATTAAAAAGTTCCCAACGACCATGACGAGGATTCGACGGCCGTTGGGAATATACGAAAAAATTGTATTCAAAAAAATATTACCCTTCCTTGGCAGTCGGGTAATAAAGAATGACGACCTCTGTGGCGTGCTAGGAACCCGACTGCAATGCAGAAGGTTGTAGTTTCAATTCCGACAAGGTAAAAGTATTTATGCTGTAAACTTAGATGAAAAGAAAAATAGGTAGATACGGTATATTCTATCATTGCGTAATCAAAAAATGAGCTTGAAACACCTACATACATTTTCATATTTTTTTTTGTATTGAAAATCATTTATCTTTAAGAATGATTCAGGCTTTGGAAATAAGCTAAAAGGCATTCTTATGGATGTCAAAATAATAATCGCAGTGTGACAGCACGTGCTCACGCGGCAACGGTTCGACATACGACTGAGGCTAGTGCGTCAGCTAGACGCAGTTTTATCGTCTCATTTTCCGAGACTAGATACCGTATCTTTAGTTTTTTGTTTTAATCTAAGGCTGTAAAATAAATATTAATCTGGGTGACATTATTAGATAGAGTAATTATAAGTAATGTATGTAATCACAAGGTGGAATTCAGTAGGTATATCACAGAGGTGTACGCCTTAGTTTTTTTTTTTTGAAGTGGCCACAAAGAAATCAGTGGCCACAACCACAAGATAGGGCAGATAATTCGACTTAGGTGACGATTCACCCGTAGAATCATTCACCCTATCTTTGTTTATGTAAATGTGTTAGTAGGTCGTGATTTTTAGTAACGAAACCATTTGCTATGCAAACAGTTCACTATTTAATAAAAGCAAACTCTACTGAACCATTCCAATAAAAAATCGCCGGAAGCTTCTAATTTGAATTTCATAAAAGGGAACAATGGCGGCGATTGGCAAATAGTGCCTTCACACGAAAGTACAGAATGAATTATTAAACAACCAAAATTCCAGCTAAACGTTTACGGCAGGACGCTTATGAGGTTTCAGGCTAAGTTTCTCTATTAAAAATAGGTACGATTCGTTTTTGTTACGGACAGTAGGTAGGGCACAGAAGTTTTTATAAGATACATCTTAAAATTGTTGTCTAATAGGTTGCAAAACGTTGTAACACTTTCTGTAATTTTAGTTAGGTTTTACCAATTCTTATCACGATGTTTGAGCTTAATTTTCACCAGATATGTGCGAGGGTGCTCATTGCTGTGAATAAATTTGTTAGCACCAATAAGATTGCTTCATTTACTTAGCCTCGCTTAACACAGCTCCGGTGGAAATGACTAAGCGGAGCGAGGTCTAAAAATGGAACAATTTTATTTTTTCTTAACAAACCCATTCGTAGATCCTCACATATCTTTGTATTCCACCAGCCTAAGAATATAGGGCAAAGATAGTACTACGTTGTATTTTCTGTTCATAGCTAAAACGAAGCGTTAAATATACGAACTCAGTCTCAAACGTAAAATTATGTTCTAACAATAGTTAATACTCAACAAACAGGCTTTATTTCTATTCTACACTTTTGGCTGGAACCCAAAACATGCTGCCGTTTTGTGTTAGCGTGATAAAGACCCTGTTTTAGTATAATATTTTAAAGGGGTGTTTTAAAGGGGTAGCTGAGTATTTTGGTCGGGAAATTTGTCGGTTAGCCAAAGATTTACAAACAGGGAACGCTAGGAGAAGAAAAGGTCAAACCCTTGATTATTGAATTAGGGAGGCATTATAAGTTTGACCCTCGGTTTCGTCGGGGTAAGGCTTAGCGCGCACTGCGATTAAATGCAAGCGTTTTAGGAATTGCTGAAAACGCAGAACCGCGTTTTCAGCAATTCAACACGCAAAATCAGTCATTGAATAAAACGCTAATGGGTGGGCTTGTATAGGAAGCTATGTGTTGCATTTTTTTGCGGTCCTACGGAAAAACGCAGGCGTTGCAGTGCGTTCTAAGCCTAAGGCCCGTCTGCAAAGCAAAAGGTTGCGTGTTCGATTCCCGCCGGGTGCAAGTGCTTATGCTTAGACATTTTTGTTTGTTTTTCTGTTTTCGCAATGTTGGAAAGAAATTAAACCGCATTTTTCGGTTTTAATCGTGTGATGTAACTCAATGTTTCGAGATCTTTACAGGTCTCTTCGTCAGGATTGACTAAGATGTGATTTGTCATTCTATTGTATTAAAAAGTTTTAGAGAAACTACCGCCTTAACAAATTTTAACAAAAAGTATGAAAACGTTCCTGTGTACGAGGACTTAAGTTTGCAAAGACTAACATTTATTACTAACTTATGCACAAATCACCTTTACAACGGTATGTTTTATTACTACGTGACTTCGGAAACGCGCCCGTACATGAGAAGAAGTCATAAGAAATTCATTTCTGGAAGCCATTGAAATTCAGAAACACTTTTTTTATGAAATAGGTCTTAGTTCTTGCACGGTCACATAGAAGAATAGGAAGATGGCAGTCGATCGACACATTTTCCTCAGTAATGGCTGCATCGGCTTACGTATCGTAAAAAAAAACCAGTCCGCAGTGATACACCACAGCCAAAGCCTTGTCAGCAAAACAGAAAACCAACAAATTTTCAATTTAACAGCTTAACTGCATTTTATTTCGTTTTTGTTCAACCTCTCAAGTGAGGACGTTCCACTGACCTAAATTTGAGTGCCAAAACCATTAAAAATGACAAAGTATGTTTCTAAAACGCTTAAGTGTAGGTTCTCTTCCAGGAATTCATGGACAGATGTATTTGGCTGGGGTTGTCTACGATTACGAGTGAAATTCAGGCTTGCTATTGACTTTGCTATTCGGTTTTAAATACCGCAACTCTACCTAACGTGCCATATCCAAGACACGTTGCTGTTCAAGGCGAAATCTCGATGTAAATTTGACCATTCCCATTAAGCGCTGGCAGTAAGAGCAAATATGATCACGTAGATTCGCAAAATGCAGTGTAGAAGTAAAATCACTTTGTTTCGTGCATTCGTGCATTCATATAAAGCAGTCGCAGAGCGCTCTACGGGTCCAATATAACTACGCGTTTAGGATGTTGATGGGACTGCCACGCGGTGGTGCAGTGCCTCTGCTATGTTTGCAGATGCTAAAGTGGAAAAACTGTCCACTTTAGCATATGAAAACATATAGCAGAGGCTGTTTTAAAGAAAAGGTCGGCTTCACTGCTTGGTCGATTGCGTGGTAGTTCCAACAGCATCTTGAACGTCATCGCGGCTAACTATGAGCCCTTTACTGATCCCGGACGGTTGCCCTTCCGGGGTGGCCGGACGGAACAGCGGACCCTTCTCTTCATACCCTAGCTGGTCATAGCTAGTGACGCTATAACATATATGCATAGGTGGACTCTGTTACTGAACTTCGAAGTACGAAATTCCGCAGTTTGCGAGACCAAATGTTCGAGGAACGGGTTGTGTGAGCCCTTTATGTTAAGAGTGGCGGATGGTGATCCATTCAGGGTGCGCAGATGGAAGGGCCACGCATTCACTTTTCTCATACATACTGCTAAGTGGAACTCACTGCCCACGTCGATATACCCCCTTAACAACCTTTGAGTTTTCAAGTCAAGAGTGAAAAGTGTCTTCTAGGCAAGCATGTTGCACCGTAGACCTCATCGTCGCTTCCCATCAGGTGACATCTTAGAAGCTAGCCTATCCCGTGTAAAAATCCTAATGGAGTGAAGATAGGTAAAATTAAAATAAAAAATAAATATTGCACGACTTTACACACAGCGCAATCTAAACGATCCCAGGCCAGAGGGCCACACACCATGCCACCTCTCCCCCGGGAGCGGCCTGATGGTCTTAAGGTGATTCCCCTCGTTATAAAAAGGACTAGGCGTGTACTATGGGTACTAGACAACGAATACACTCCATATTATACTGTGTGTTAGGTACGAGTTTTGTTCTTTAGTTATTTATTATTTTTAACCAAACAATCGACTTTATGCCTAACCAAATAACTTTATCATAGCCAAATTCTTACAAATTGTTGCCTAGATACAATCAAATAAGATTTATCGGTACTTAAGTCCTGTGAAGCGTGATAGTTTGTTTTTATCAGATTATGTGGGGCGGGGTTGCTATAAAATACTATGGATTTTACTGAATAACTTTTTTTTATTATTGAGTTATATAGAGTTGTAGGGATAAATTATTTTAGGTATACTCTTTTTAGGGTTCCGTACACAAAGGGTAAAAACGGGGATTAGAAGATGTCTAATCGTTTGGTTACCCATCGTGATATTTATAATATTTTAAAGATGTCTTGTTCAGAAACCCCTTAACACTATAGAAACTGTCATCAAGTATAGTCGGTATATAGAAGGATACTACATATGGGGAATCCGCAATGAAACGGACGTGTTTTGAAACGGACACTATCGATAGGTATTTCAGGTTTTATGGAACATACTTTAGATTTTTTGGGTGTTGGCACCATTGATGAACATAGACAAGGGTCTTTGGTCACAGGCCCACAGGTCTACGGTCATCAATGGTGCCAACACGCAAAAAACATAAAATATATTCGAAATTGTCCGTTTCAAAACCCGTCCGTTCCATTGCGAATTCCCCCTACATAGTAGGATACATTGTATCAAAGATGTTAACAGGTAAGAGTCTATAAACGATAACCTCAATTGCCCTGTCTTATACAAGTCTTATAAAAACAAGAAACGACGTTTGTTCCCAGGAATTGCGCCATACATCAGTCTTACACACCATGAAAGGCAAAAAAAAGGCCTTAGGAAAACAGGATGAGGAAAAATAGCTGAAACGTTCGCTGAATTGCTTTTAATAAATCTTTTGTTCATGACTTGTCTTATATGAGCGGAGAACGTTTTAAACTTCAGGCTTAAAATAGATTGGCCTTAGGGCGAAAACTTTAATAATAGGTGAGACATATGTACGACTATAGGTAAAGAGAAAGTAACAAAAATAACTTTTTTCTTCTGTTTTCGCGATATTGGATTGAAATTAAAGACATTTTACGGTTTTAATCCATTTTTCGTGTTTATTAATTTTAACATTGTTTCAACGCTCAATGCTACTAGTAGAAGTAATAAACATGACGCGATTAAAACCGAAAAATGTCTTCAATTTTAACAGAAATAGAAAAGAACCCACATACCCAGTAAAAAACGAAAAGGCAGAAAACTAGGTAGGAATACAGGTCGGCATTCCTACCTAGTTTTCTATCTATAGAGGTTTCTTCTCATCTGAGCGGTGTTCCCGGTTGCATCCCTCTCGGGAGCCTGGGGTCAGCTAAAACCCCAAATTATTTGAGGCGACACAATAGGTAAGTCATCATTGACCATACCTACTGCAAATAGATTTGTCACCAACCCTCCTAGGAACCAAGCAGTTTACCCGCCACAGCGCGGGTAGAACTTAAGGTTTGCTAGTTCCTCTCAGATACCTTAGTCGGTTTTTACGAGAGAAGAGATGGGATAATCGTACTCTATAGGTACCGGGGTACGATTATCCCATCTCTATACCTGGAATACACGGATAAGATTTAGAGGCTATGCAAAAAATATATAAACTATATAGATGTAGCTAGACTACGATGCGGTCTAAGGTACATACAACTAGACCGCATCGTAATCTTATAAAGCGATAGCGGTCAATAGTTGATTACATCTTTCAACTCACGTAGGACAAGCAATAGGCCCATAACGATATTGACTCGATGTTTTTTAGTATCAATTGAGCGTCTCAAAGAGATTCGTCGTTATTAGCTATTTATTTGTTGTGATTTTCATATTATTTTTGCTTATTTTCGATATTATTTTCGTCTTTGAATGGTTCTTTGATTTTCTGCCTATGATGTTTCATCAGATTATGTATTATTTCTTACACATTTTTATCGAGTAGAGATTTTCTGAATATGACTAGCTGCGCCCCGCGATTTCAATTCAATTATTGATTTTATGAGGACAGTCTACCTACTCTTTCTCCATAAAAACGCAGTCGACTGTTTCCTCCCTGGAGGATAAGGACATAAGGGCAAATATGTTTATGCCATAAAACCGTGTCCGTCCCTACGTTTTGTTTTTTTTTATCAATTTTTATTAAAAAATAAAATAAAATTTAGAATAATTAGAAAATGAAGAAAAACAAAACGTAGTAGCTGTGGTCATGGCTAATAGGTAATAGGCATAAACATATTTTTTCAAATATCTTTATCCAGCGAGGAAACACTCGACTATGTTTGTAAAGTTTGTATGGCGAAAAGAGTACATAGACTAAATAATAATAATACCATTTTACAGTTGCTATGAGATATAACATTTAAACCAAACGGGTTGAGCGAGGGAGGTCTAAAATTAGGCTTCAGGTGCAGAGTGCAGGCTACTTCTAAGTATCTATACTTACATGCATTTTTGTGAATCTTTAGCTCTAAATTATTTTTGATCCCGATATTTCCACGGGATCGGACTTCCGCGGGTGAAACCACGTGACGCGACGCAGCTATTACAATAAAATAACTTTGCGTGTTGATTGCAATTATCAGTTACTAAACGACTGATTTATTACCTATTTACATGAATATTTAATTGATTTGAATCTTCTTAGAGACGTGTTTTATCTATTTATAGACTTATTATACGATTTAGTATGCAGGAAACTGAGGTGCAATTTATTAATGTAGGTATATCCATAAGATGCTTTGTCCTGACTGACTGACTGATTGATTAACGAATAGCCTAAACTACTGATATAGTAGAGAGCTGAAAGTTTGAGAGTGAGATCCGATATGAGAGGGTTTATTTATATTTGCACGGGATCGGAACTTACTCGGGTGAAACCGCGTGACATAGATAACAAATAATAAATAACTAACTGGCTTATATTAAATTACTTCTAACGAAATACCGAAGCGATAAAGTTTGTTTTGCAACATTTTTTCTTAACAAAATAGGTTGCAGACTGTTGACCCCACTGCTCCGCAACACCAGAAGATGGATAGCTGTAATATGTTACTTAATTTTCTTTTAGTATTTAATTTTCTTTTAAAATGAAAAACAAATGTTTTACAACTGCTGTGAGTCTGTACCTTATTTATATATGTTATAGCGTCTCCGACTATGACCATTTTAAGTATGCAGATAGGGATCCGCAGTACCGTCAGGCCACTCCGAGGAGCAACCGTCAGGGATTTTAGACAGATTGTGTCCAAATACGCTAGTTCGGTACTTTAAAAGGAGAGCTGCCTCGTTCCCAAATGGCACTACGAGATTGTCCAAGCAGGTATCGCAGCAATGAAGCCGCTTAGCGCTCATTCGTCGGAGAGGAGCTAAGGACAACCTCGCTGGGGCCGGCAGAGAAGCCACCAGCCAGCTACAGCTCTGGAACCACCCAGGATATGTGGTATATCCTGTATGGTTCCAGAGCTGTAAACCACCAAGACATACGCTCACTTCCCGGCATGGATCCACATGCTTACCATGAACCTATAAATTCTGGTAAGGACCGGACGCCCCTAGCTAGGGCTTAGCAGGCCTCTCACTAACGGGACCCAGTTCTCTAAATCTACGTATATTATGTTATAGCGTCCCCAACTGTGACCAGCAAGCGTATAGAGTGGGAGGGAGAGGGTACCGTTGTACCGTCAGGTCACCCCCAGGGGCAACCGTCAGGGATCTGTTTTAGACAGATCGTGTCCCCTAATGCTAGATAAGGTTCTATTAAAGAAGAGCTGCCTCACAGGCCTTGTCACCAGTGGGATTCAAACCCGCAACCTTCTGCTTTGCAGTCGGGAGTTCACCCGACGCGCCACAAAGGAGGCAATGTATCAAATATAATAGCCTCAGCACTTTAAATATGGCGACCATTACATCCGAACTGGCTAAAGACAGCGACATCAAAGCAAAACGTAAACAAACAAACTCAACACAAAGTGCAAATTAATAAGAAACATAAGGAAGAAGCGACACATTAATATCATGTAATTAACTCATTAATATTTCAAAGTGCCCTCTATTGTCTGTTGGAGGTATGACATCTCAAACATTGCGTGACACAGTTTCTTTGTTTGTGAAAAACAATTCTCAGTTATGAAGAAAACTCTACGTGTTTCCTTAAGGGCCCTATTCTGAAAAACTGAAAATCCATGTCGGGCGCATCGAAAATTGTTGATTATTTCATGACGGAATGTCGTAGAACTTTTTTTTGCGTACAGATTGTAGGCGACATTGTTTCCGATATTTTAGTGCAGTTTCCATACAAATATGTCCAAACGTATTGTAGCCTATCGACATTTTAGCCAAATCAGACATTTTTTGTCTAAAATTTGGATAGGCTTTGCACCAAAAGGAGGTTCTTGTCTTAAAACTACACCAAAATGTAGGAAACAATGTCACCTACAATCTGTGCACAAAAAAAAGTTCTACGACATTCCGTCATGAAATAATCAACAATTTTCGATGAGCCCTACAGGGATTTTCAGTTTCAAGGTCGTTGGCGTATATACTCCTCTTAAGGGGACAGTCTACCTTTTCTCTATGCAAACATTACAAACATGGGCGACTTACTCTTTTCTCTATACAAACCTTACAAATGTAGTCGACTGTTTCCTCTCTGGGTAAACATTAGAAAAAATATGTTTATGCTATAAGTCCTATATCAGCCATGACCATGCCTATACGTTTTGTTTTTTTTTTTCAGTTTATTTTTTTTTCTTAATTTCTTGTCTAAGTACAAAATGAAAAATACCAAAACGTCGAGGCATGGTCGGTCATGGCATAGGTTTTATGGCTTAATACTTATTCTAATGTCTCTATCCAGGGAGGAAACAGTCGACTACGTTTGTATGGAGAAAGAGTAGGTAAAATGTCCTCTTAAAGAAAATGTTTTCTGTATATTTCTACGTCTTTTATTGACAAAAATATTTTTTGATATTCCTTGATTTGAGTTCTATTGAGCTTGAGTCACAAAATATAGCAGACATGTGCCAAAATAACTAAGTATACAAGTATAGGGTTATAGGTAGTAATAATTGAAATAAAAAACCGGCCAAGTGCGAGTCAAAGTCCAAGAGTTCCGTACCATTATCACAATTGGGTACGGAACCCTATCATAAACATTGGACCAACCGAAATCTAAGAACGGAACGACTGACAGATACCTGAGCCAGTTTGTCACTAGATGTCGCCATTGGTAAAAATTCATCGCGGTATCGTTGTTGTAAGGAAGCTCCCATAATACAGTTATTTATTTAAATATACCATTTTAAACTTACAAGATTGTTGTCACTGCGAGTATTATTATTTAATCATTCAATTTATTTCATAATTGTTTTAGTAAATTTGTTTTTATAGTGGATTCACATCATCTGTGAAATTTCAACTGTCCATCAAAGTCATAAGACAGACAGCGGAGTTTCAGTTTCATTTCAAAAGGGACCCCTTTTTACCCATTGCCTACGGAACCCTAAAAAGTCCGATTCACAGCAATAATACGAAAATGATCAAATTTAATCCCCATAATATTTTCATATAACAAGAAATACGAAAGGAAAAATAATCTCGAATCCAGCTTCTTTCTCTCCACTCGTGTCGTTCAAAAAACAAACCTACCACCCCACATTAAGGTGCAAAGTCGTATTCAACATCACCATCGGCTATAAAACAACATCATCTGGTAAAAACTCGATAACCGTTAGGTAAATGTCCTGGGTACAGAGATTAGGGAACCATGACGATGTAACCAGATGTACTGCTGAGGATCATCAAAAATGGCGAAGCTTGGATAAAAAAACGGGAAAATACGAGTCTGACTCACGTACGAAGGGTTCTAGGTACCTACCATTATCACAATTAGGTACGGAACCCTAAAATAAACACTGGAACAAGCGAAATCTGTGTACGCAACTATCTTCTCTTTACCACTGAATGACGTTTATCACTAGATGGCGCCAGTGGCGAAAATAAATCGCGCTTACGTTGCGTTCTACCGTGAAAAATTGTTTGTTGAAAAATTTAACGTTTGTTGCATGGGAGCCCTTAAATATTTGTTTTTTAGTATTGTTGTTCTTATAGTGGCCATATAAATACATCTTCTGTGAAAATTTTAACTGTCTAGCTATGACGGTTTATGAGAGACAGACGGACAGACCGACAGACAGCGAAGTCCCAGGTCCCGTTTTTACCCTTTGGGTACGGAACCCTAAAAATAAATGTCTTTGTGGTTTATGATAAGTATTTGCGGTTTAAACCATATTTAACTGATAAAAGTTTATTAACCTAAGCCTTGGGGGGTAATAAAAAGTTACAAGTTATCGGTTATTTGGGAGTTTGTGCGAGGCCGCACTGCGAGCGGTGAACCGCAAACCGCTTGAGACGTACGAAATCATTCGCGGAAAAACGCAAGTTTCCTTGATTAACTAAATCAGGCGTAGCTGTTTAGCCGCAGTATGACCTCGCACTTAAGGGGAAAGTCTATTTGCTCTTTTCTCCAAACGTAGTCGACTGTTTCCTCTCTGGATAAAGACATTAGATAAAAAATGTTTATGCTATAAAACCTATCCATGACCAATGACCATGCCCCAACATTTCCATTTGGATGTATAGACGTCATAGCGAAAGCAAGTGAACGTAGATAGATAGATAGATGAACGCTTTATTTGCACAACATTAAGTACAATACAGTCATACATTAAGTAAGAAACACAAAAGCTTAAAAATAGAAAATTGCACAAATGGGCGGCCTTATCGCTAAAAGCGATTTCTTCCAGGCAACCTTAGGATGGAGATAAACTGAACGTAATCACAAAGCAGACACCGATTTTCATTCTGTAAATTTATTTAGATTTTGCTATCACTCGTTTAATTCGTACCCGACTTTACAATCTAAACTGTATTCACAAAACAGAAACAAAAATAAACGCAACAACAATGTGTTAAGAAAACAAAATAAAACCTCTTTTCTCGGTAACTGTACCTCTAAATCATGATATTTTCTCAGTAGACGAAAATATTCAGTTCGCGTCACAAAAAGAATGATTTGTGAGCTATTCGCTCCGTACAAGTTGGTGATTATTACGTTTGAAGATTGTGTTTATGAGTGTACCTTGTTCAGTTCAGTTTTATTGCGAAAAAAAGGCGAAAATAGGTAGGCTTAGTAAATATAGCTGGCTTTAGAAGACGGTACAGGGGAGTACAAACAAGTAAACTGTAATGTACTGAATAGAACAAGATTTGTGAGATATGTTATTAACTTGTATTGATAATTTTGAACTTGTCATTAATTTTTTTAGCTTTTTAACTAAGGCTTAAGAAGAAGGTACGAGTGAGTAGAGTAAGTACCTACACAAAAATAAACTGTAATTACATAAAAGAACAAGATTAAAATTTGTGTAATTTGCATAAACTTGCATTAATAGTTAGATTACTTGTAATGACAAGTAATCATTTTTTTAATGCACAATCAAAAAAAAAAGTGCAAGAAACAGCTAAAAACTTAATGCAATTTTTTAAGTGTTTTTTGCTATGCTAGGCTTAGTAAAGCTTTAGAAGTAGGTACAGGACATACCTACACAAAAGAAAACTGTTCTGAACAGAAAAGAACATGATTTAGAAGATTTGCACTAACTTGCATTGATAATGTTAAGAGGATAGTCTCCATTCTCTTTCTCCATACAAACGTAGTTTACATTTTCCTCCCTGGATAAAGACATTAGAGCAAATATGTTTATGCCATAAAACCTATATCTGTCATGACAATGCATCTACCTTTTTTTTTTTACAGCGAGGAAAATTTAAACTACGTTTGTATGGAGAAAAAGAATGGAGACTATCCTCTTAAGAATTGTCGTTAAATTATTCACCTGATTTTTGCTATGCTAGGCTTAGTGAATATAGCTTTATAAGAAGGTACATTTGATTACAGGTACATAAAGTCACCTGTCGTGAACAGAATAGAAAACGATTTGTATTTACTTGCATTGATAATTTGACGACTTGTCGTTCAATTTTTCCTCTGTTTTTTGTTACTCTAAGCTACATACAAACATGTTATTGCCTAACTAAAAAAACTAACACATTATTTTTTATTAACATTTTTATTATCAAACTGAAATAAACCAAGCACCAACCAATTTGATAAATAACTAAAGTTTTGCTACAATTTAAGCCATTTTCACTTAACTTTCTTCATAAGAGCCACCTTTCCAAGTTCTATCGGCATTCAATCAGTCTCTCAATAGAATAAACACTCAACTAAACAGATTGGACCCTTGTCCCATAGAAAATTACTCCAACAAATTTTCTATTTTGTTCAGGACCGCTATGTCAAATAAAATCAAATGAAATGTTTAATTTTCATTACTAGTGCCCTGTGGTTTTACTCACGTAACGCCTAATTCCGCGAAAATATCGGTTAGCTATTTACTATAGATCTATGTCAGTGGTTCCCAAACTCATTTTGTCTACTGCCCACTTTAAGAATGAATTATTTTTAACAGTGTCCTGTGGTTTTTCCCGCGTAAGACCTGATTCCGCGGAAATATCAGTAAAAAAACAGCCGATGTGTTAATCTAGATCTCTAGCTATTTGCTAAAGATCTAGGTCAGGGGCTCCCAAACTTATTGTGTCTACTGCCCACTTTACCCTGGAAAAATGAAAAAAATGTTTCTCCGTTTTATTTCATTTCGACTGAATATTTTGGAAAACCTTGTGGTGGGGGCCTTACAAAAATAAAAAATAAAATCTTAATCCGAATAATATCGATATTAAGGTGGAAAACTAAATTTTTCATAATTTATTTTGGTATTATGTTTGTATGGAAATGGTAGCAGTACCCACGTTTTTAATCACGTATTATTATTTATTTTACGACGTTTTAAACATGTTACAAATATCTCCTTGCGACCAAGACCGTGATGTGAAATCAAGGCACCCTTACATTAGACTAAGGTATAATGTAAAATTAAGGTTTCTTCTAAAGTCTTAATCAATTTCTTAATTACAAAATATGGCTTTGAAAAAGGAAATTGTTAATCAAACACAAAGCTTCTTAAAACAAATATATCCATGTCCTTAATTAATTATTTTGCTCCTAACCCCTCGGCAAGATTAATTGATCAACATCTTGTTAACAAATTAGAACGATTCTGCTAGAATGTTTGTTCCGGGTACGCTGTATTGGGTATTTTGTTTACGGTACAAATATAGGTAATAATGTTCTGTAAAATAAAAATATCCCACTTAAATATTTATTTATACTGTTTGTATTTGTTATTGTAGAAATACATCATCCATTTTAGATGAAAACAAATTAGTAGATACGATATATTCTAATATTGCGTATTCGAAAAATGAGCTAGAAACTTGCAGTGTGACACGTGTTCACGTGACAACGGTTCCACATACGACTGAGGCTAGTGCGTCAGCGCTGACGCAGTTTTATCGTCTCATTTGCCGTAGTTAGGTACCGTATCTGCCCTTATTTGTTTTTATCTAAGTCATCTATGAAAATTTTAACCGTCTAGATTTCACGGTTTATGAGATAGGAACAGCCTGGATTGAGACATTAGAGAAAAATGTTTACGCGCCTTAAAACCTATATCAGCCATGACCATGCATGCTCCTACGTTATTTTTGTTCATAACCTAATTTTATTTCTATTTTAATTACAAAATGAAAAAAAATCAAGTCGTAGGGTCATAATGACAGATTATAGGTTTTATGTCTTAAACATATTTGCTCTTATGTCTTTATCCAGGGAAGAAACAGTCGACTACGTTTGTAATATGGAGAACGAGTAGGTGTCTCCTCTCCTTTTAATATCCTCCAATAAGTTGGAAAGTAGGAAGCGCTCAAGAAATGCACCAGTATATGAATACTCAAGCATTCAGACGGCATTTTAATGGCTTTTCTATACAGTTTAGTGCCCTATAACTGAGGGAATTATGTCAGTGAGGTATTAATAAAAGTGAATAGATGGTATTAAGTTTATATGGTGAATTCTATTGCTCAATTGAAATGCTTAATACGTATAGAAGAATTTTTATTTTTAATTGTTGGTTTGGCAACAAATTGAAATTACTGTAGAAAGGTTATTATGGTTTTTTTAATAAGCTCTTAACGAATCAATTGCGTATTTTGTTCGACTTCTGTCTCGTTTTCTAGAAGATAAGCGTGCTAAATTTGAGAATATATTGTGCTGCATGGCATTACTAGTATTAAGTCTTGAATCGTCCCTCCATGCCAAATTCTTGTATGGGTGCAAGTATTTATGCTTTCTACATACCATAATTATATGTATTTACAAAAATGAAGTAGTGTTTCCGTTATCTAGTACCCATGGTACAAGCCTAGTTCTTAGTTTGGGGTTAGATTGCGCTGTGTGAAACGTCGTGCATTTGTTTTTTAAACGTAAACCGTCAAACGTGAAAGCAGTGCAGAGATTATTTTGAGAGATTACTCTCTCTCCAATGCTAAGAGCTTTATGGGCAGGCGCAGTGATTACAATGATTCATACATAACCGGTGTGCAATGAGTGAAAAACAGTACTAAAGTCACCTTAAAGTACCGCGCAATTGTTATAGCAACCATCCAAAGTTCAACACAACTCACATTCCCTGAGTTTCAAACTTTTGCCCTCTTAATGAGTAAAATGTTGCTTGATACAAAGTAGCACTCATTTGTATGTAATGGGCGAAACGATTGTTCTATTAGGGGAAAGTAGGGTTGGAAAGTTTGGGAATGACTTGCTTTTAGTATACGAGAGTTTTTTTGTTTATGTTAATGAGATCTAAGTGCACTTAAAGCTTAAGATAAGATCAAGTCGTGCTCTAAGTTTGTATCCCCGATACGCCGTGTATAGATAGCATAGAATAGGGTTACCCCATCTCTTCCCGTGGGTATCGTAAAAGGGGACTAAGAAATTGAGGGGGCACTAGCAAAACTTAAGTTCCCGCGCGGTGGCGGATAAACTGCTTGGTCCCTAGAAGGATTGGTGTCAGGCGGCCGGCCGTAAAAATATTGCTAAATCTATTAGCAGAAGGTATGGTCAATGATGACGCACCTACTGCGCCGACCCCAAATATTTGGAGTTTAGCGGACCCCGAGCTTCCGAGAGGGATGCAATCGGGAACATCGCTCGGATCAGAGTGAGAGAATTAATAAAGCGATTATTTCCAACACATAAATTTTAAAACAATACCTATAGATATACTAGATACCTTCCTGACTAATCACGGTTTAAACCTACCTAGATTATCTAGATCCATCCGATTACCATTAGTTAATTTAGATTTACTAAACTGACACTATCTACTTAATTAACAGCTGCTACTAATTTATTGTTAATGACTCTCGCATCTAATGATAAATTGATAATGTTAAAATTATACTTCCTTTTTTTAGGGTTCCGTATCCAAAAGGTAAAAACGGGATCCTATTACTGAGACTTCGCTGTCTGTCCGTCTGTCCGTCAGTCACCAAGCTATATATCTCATGAACCGTAATAGCTAGCTAGACGTTTGAAATTTCCGTTGCTGCTATAACAACAAATATTGAAAACAAAATAATACAAATATTTAAGGGAAGGGTTTACCAGGGTGTGAGTGTAGTGTGTCGCCGCCCTTAGCTATAGCGAACTTTAAAAATGTGGGTACTTCACCATCATAATGTGGGTAGTCCACCTACCCACAAGTTTCAACAATAACCGGTACACGACGGCTATAAATAGAGGACGACACTCGCCGCAGCTCCAGTCCCCTCGCGACCAAGACCATTGCAACATGGTCGAAACGTCGAGGTTAGAGAATTAAAAAGTAAAAATCATGCGATTAAGACCCGGGAAAATATAAAATTATGAGATATAGATAGATTTAGGTTATTTTACAAATACCATACCCATTGATAATTAATTCAATTGTATCACCGTAGATGAATCAGCCGATTCCTCTACGGTGGATTGACTTGGTTGCCTGTGTAAAAAGAACTATTTATTTATCCCGTTTTATTTCTTTCTTCGGGACTAACTCGTATAAAACTGAGCACAGCTGGTGGTAAAATAAATCCAAAATATGCGTAAGTTTCACCAGAACTGCGTGTTTACGTTTTATCCCTATGACAGATAGATCCATAACTTCTCCATAAGCCTCACGGAAAACAACCCCAAGTTTTGTTCAATAAGACGGGCTTGTACAGTCAGATTACCAATTAAGTATACAGCACCTATAATAATTTTGCGTGCTATATACTTAATTGGTAATCTGACTGTACGAGACGGGGTTAAAATTGAGCTCGCAGGTTTTGATTGTTTTGAAGAAATGCTTTCCAAAAAATCTGCTGGACTTGAACCTGCAACCCTGACATGTTATGCGCTAGTCGATTGCGCCACCGATGCCCGTTTTGCCGTGATGAAATTATGAACTGCATCTCTTCTTCGCTTACGACTGAGGCACGTAGCTTTTCCTAACACGGTATTTTTTACATTTAGTTTTTAAACCTTTGGCGAAATTGTGTGACGGCTGAATACTACAACGCCACTTCAAATTTAAAGTGTTTAATTTGGGGTGGAGACTTTAGGTCCGTGGGGGCCGGCCGCTCTGGAGCTGTACAGAGAGCTAGCTAAACGTTTGGAGGCATCGGGTGACCGGAATGCTGGCTTGTATTTTGCCCAGAAAATAAGTATTTGTATACAACGGGGCAATGCAGCCAGTATTCTGGGCACTTTTCCCTCCACCAAGTTTTTAGCTGATTTAGATTTAGTTTAGTTTTTAGTTTAGTTTTATTTTAATCAGTTTTAGTTTTAATTTAGTTTTTAATTTTAACTGTGTTTTATAAGAATAAATTAATATTTTGTACCCGTAGTTATTTGCGATGTAGGTAGTTACTGACGGAATAATTAATTAATAGTAATATATTTTCATTTAAAAAGTGTTTAAAAAACTGAGCAGATCTAAACTCTTAAAATCCCATACTAATTTTGCATTTAAAAAGTTCTCAATAATTTGTAGCTCACAAATTTTAAGTGGTAATAGGTAAATAAATAATAATTATTAATATGGCACGATGTTACACACATCACAATCTAGCCTCAAATAAAGCACTAGGCTTGTACTATGGGAACTATTCGTTGTCTAGTTCCTATAGGGAACTAGACAACTAGGAACTAGTTAGATATCATTGTTAATGATTGTTTTTGCATTTGTGCAGGTACAAAATCAAAGCCAATGATATGACCTGAACTATACATCAAGATCTACAAAATGACGTGCCCGTTCCGGCGAGCGTCATCGCAGCAGCAGTTCGCCAACGGAAGCAGCCTCGCCAAGAAGCCGGAGTTCAGGTCCAGGCAGTCATCATTCCACTTGCCAGGAACCGAAGACCATGATGAGGAAAGGAATACCTTGACTTTGAAGAATTTGAGTGAGGCGCTGCAGCTGTTGACGGCACCTTCTGTAAGTTTGTTTTTGTTTTAGACAATTAGCAGTAGGTACTTAGTTATTTTAAGTTAACTGCAGTTTCCTATAATAAAGGACTGCCCTAAAGTCGGGGTCTCATAGGACAAAGTCTTGCTTGCAACTTGCAGAGAATTACATCATAATGTGATGTCAGATTAATTGCCGTTAAGAGGTATAAATGAGCAAAACTCAAAATCCATGTCGGGTTCATTGAAAATTGTTGATTATTTTATGACGACATGTTTAATTTTAGTTAGTTAGTTATGCAGTTAGAAGACAGCTTAATGTTTAATGCAATCACTTAATTACCAAAACAAGTTAGTATCGATTTTTGCGATTTTTCCTAAACGAGTCAAACAACTGGAGGGTTACTGCGGTTCGTTTCGATACGACATCGATACGATAATACGATGATTCTACTGTCACATTCTGATAGTAGGGTGACAGTAGAACCATCGTATTATCGTATCGTTGTCGTATCGAAACGAACCGAAGTAACCCTCCTGTAATTAAGCATTTCAAAAAATATAATATGACAAAAAAACACTTATCAACCAAAAAAACTATATTAAAATAAGCTTCATCCATTCGTAAGCCACAGACAGATAGATACACAGACAGACAGAGACCTTAACAGATGAATGGCATCCGAAAGAAGATAGTTGGAACAAGTCACCGAAGTACGCTACCTCAAATTCAATGAAACTTTTGACGTTTTAATCGTCATTTATAGACATGGCATTTCATTTTTCGATAGACGTAACAATATTATCAGCGCTGCAGCGGCTTTTTCTTTTTATTTTGCGTAAAACTTAAAAGGAACATGGAATATATTTGAGACATCACCCTCTATTAGTCTATAGTACATAATATAACAATGATGACACCCCTCTTTTTCCTTCGAAGGTTGAAAAGTTTGCAACGAATGCCCCAAACACGCTCATTTTGAGACCACCCACGCTAACTATCTCGGCAAAATTTTGTATCACAATTAGGCACAGCCAACAGACTCCTTATTTCTTATTAGCACGATATAATGAGGTGATAAGGAACGTGTACCTTTTAGCAAATTACCTACTCTAGAAACGTGACCCATAAACTGATTGTACGAACTTCAGGAGTCGCTGTTTCTCTGCCAACTTTTATGTCTTTATATGGACAGTTATTTTTTGTGGGCAATCGTCTTTGTAATTTCAAACTTCTTCTTGTCGTGTACCTAGTGGTGTGGCTCATCTAGTGTTAGAGTTCTAAAGCCTCTACGACTTAGGTACCTACGACTACTATCAGAGATATCAACTGCTTTACATGCATTCCGTAGCACGGTTCCATTGGGTGTGACTTGCGCATAATTTGCGCGGAAATATGGCACTTGTGACGTCACATTTCAAATTGTATGTGAGACTGGCATACAAAACTAATTGTATAAGAGGAGTATATACGCCAACGACCTTGAAACTGAAAATCCCTGTCGGGCTCATCGAAAATTGTTGATTGTTTCATGACGGAATGTCGTAGAACTTTTTTTTGTGCACAGATTGTAGATGACATTGTTTCCTACATTGTGGTGTAGTTTTAAGACAAGAACCTCCTATTGGTGCAAAGCCTATCCAAGTTTTAGACAAAAAATGTCTGATTTGGCTAAAATGTCGATAGGCTTCAATACGTTTAGACATATTTGCATGGAAACTGCACTAAAATATCGGAAACAATGTCGCCTACAATCTGTACACAAAAAAAAGTTCTACGACATTCCGTCATGAAATAATCAACAATTTTCGATGCGCTCGACATGGATTTTCAGTTTTTCAGAATAGGGCCCTTAAAGTAACATTTTGACGCTCAAATAACTTACAACGGGTATACTCGATAGCAACAGCCATCCTCTGCACCAGAAAAGAACCCGAGCGGCAGTCCAAACCGTGATCCCGGTTCAATTCCTTTAAATTATCGATCGTTCGTACTTTCCTACAAAAGCTAGTAGGCCCCCGTACCTTCAGATATACCGTATCTGATTTTCAAAGATTTCTAAGCCCCGAAGGCCTATTTAGTACATAACCCAGAAGACAGACTACACAGTAAAAGTTACTGTTGTTTATAAATATCAAGTCAAGTTTTCAAGTAACTTGAGCTCCTATTAAGCCACATAACTTGTTTAATAATTGTTTAAACAAACCAAAATTTAATTAAGTGTGCGGGGACGGGAAAATTTTGATCTTCGTTCCTTAGATGAAAACAAAATGAGTAGTTACGGTACATTCTAACATTGCGTATTCGAAAAATGAGCTAAAAACACCTACATGCATTTTCATAAAATTATTGTATTTCAAAACATTTGTCTTTAAGAATGATTCAGGATAAGCAAAAAGGCATTCTTATGGATGTCAAAAAGATAATCGCAGTGTGACAGCACGTGCTCACGCGGCAACGGTTCGACAAACGACTGAGGCTATAGTGCGTCAGCTAGACGCAGTTTTATAGGTACCGTATCTTTAGTTTCTTGTTTTAATCTAAGCTTCGTTCGAATAAAGTGGCACTTTAGATTCTGTAATGCTGCGGCTGATTTTGTGGGCCTTTACTTTGTAAGAGTAGAATTATGTGTAAATTGGATTGAGATTTATTTGGTTCATTCAGTCTGTCAATTCTGTAGAGAACTGATGGACATTGCGCGGCAGATTCGCTTTGTTTTGGCGAAAAATGTTTTTTCATTTCGGTCAGTTTCAAACTATTAAATTAAATTAAACAACATTAAAAGTCTCTCGTTGCATTTTCATCAGGCCCCTGATTACGTAACTATGTTGTTACAAATTTCACGTCATTCAGTTACTAACAAATTGTCATTGTACTAAAAACTAGCGGCTGTAACAATCAAAATTGTCTACCGTAAACGCAAAAATCAACAAATTCAATTGTTTCAATCGAGATTTATTAGCAGCAGAGTAACGTAAGCTAGCAGTTCTCTTCCATTTAATAAGGTTTAGTCGATATAAGGGCCTAATGTTTCCAGCCCAGAGATAACAATATAATGGTGATGTGCGTAGCTTGCCGATTAGTGCCAGACAGTGTAGACAGCTCGACTCCTTGGAGTTAGAAGGCTTCGAATGAATATCGACGTTTTCTATTTCTAGGTTCATTGATAATAAACAATCAACCTCTGTTTCTCGGCATCTTTATGGGAAAAGTCTACCTACAGTTTATTACTCTTTTCTCTATACAAACTTTATATAAACGTAATCAACTGTTTCCTTCCTGGATAAAGAAATTATGATCAAGTTTATGTCATAAATTCTATAATATTATCTCTTATAATTTTTTTCTAAATTGTAACCATTCTAATTAGAAAATAATAAAAAATTGTCTGCGTTTTGTTTTCTAGTTTTGACGACGACTCGTAGTAGTTGTACGCTTCGGTGTTTGTCATATACCGTCTCTGTGGCCGTCAAGATTAAAAATTAAGGGTAATTTAAAATAACCTATCAGTCTGCACCGATGCGATGGGTAGGTACCTACCTATCCTACTAATATTATAAAGGTGAAAGTTTATGTGCAAGTAAGTATGTTTGTTACTCATTCACGCAATAAGTACTGAACCGATTGCGATGAAACTTTGTATGCAGATACCTGGAGATCTAGATCTAGAGTCTGCTCTCACGATCATGTCTCAATAGACTGTCGATAGATTAGTAAAGGTCCTATTTGACGTGTATTTGACACATTTAGTAGTAGAATGTGTCAAATTTGGTCCTAAAATGTATCAAATATGACAATTACTATTCTATCGACACTCTATTGAGACACGATTGTGAGAGCATACTTGGGACCCTGAAATAACACCTATTTTGTCAAGATAATCCCGCGGGATCGGGACTTACGCGGGTGAAACGGCAGGGCGCAGCTAGTAATAAACATAAAGTAAATACCCGGATTAATAATATTACATTTTCAAATTACTTGAACAACTAAAACCACGACTAATGTAGGTTTGAAACTAATCAACTGAATGTTAGCTAATTCAATTATTATAATACTAATGTGTTATAAATCAGATTATCCAACGTTGTGTAGGCTTCATTTATTCGCAGCTTAAAATACTTTTTACCTCGTTTTCAAAACTTCGATTAAACATTTAAACAAAGAGCTGTCAACTTTTTAAACTTTTATGATTTCTGATTTTTAAGTCTACTTGCGACCACGGCCTCTGTAACCCGTTTGCCGAAATGTCTGAAATGTCAAATTTAATTCGTTGTTTTTATCTAGTCAGAAAACTATCCGTATACATTACAAACATAAATACATAAAAATTGCCAAGTGCGATTCGTACTCGCGCACGAAGGGTTCCGTACCATTATCACAATAAAGGGCCAGCATCTAGTCCATAATAATTCTGTTAAAGACCTCGGTGTCATACATGATTGTAAACTTGCCTTTGATGAGCATATTGAAAGTGTTACTGCCAGAGCGTTCAAATCATTGGGTTTTATAATGAGGAACTCTAAACATTTTAAGAGAGCTAAAACTTTGAAAATCTTGTACTGTACTTATGTCCGTAGTATACTAGAATATGCAACTCAAATATGGAATCCGCGTTACGACAAATATATTTCTAGACTTGAGAAAGTTCAAATTAAATTTCTTAAATTTCTGTGTGGTCGTGTGGGTGTACCATACGATACATCGCAGTACGAGCAACTGTGTAGAAAATTTCATTTTCTCCCTTTGTCCAAGCGGCGTGAAATAGCAGATATGGTGTTTCTTATTAAGCTAACTTCGAATCGAATTGATTGTCCAAATCTTTTAAGTAGGATTAATTTGAGAGTTCCCTCGTTGCTAGCCACAAGATCATTCCAGCCAATTTATATATCCAGGGTGGGTACAAATTATGGTCAAAATACATACCTATGGCGGGCCTGTAGTAATTTCAATAGGCTGGTAGAGAGTATTGACAAAGATTTGGATTTGTTCAGTACCAGTGCTGAGACTGTGAGGCGGCGGTTAACTAAGCATTTCTTTGAGGGTGAATGATATGTATTTGTTTTTGTTATATTTTTGTTAAATTTCCTTTCTTTTTTTTATAATCTTTTCGACGTCCTTGTGTTTTTGTGGGTGGTAAAGTCGTCAGCTCACTCCTTATTTTTAATTTAACATTTTATTGTTAGTCGTGAGATCCTATAATTGGCTTTCTGTTGTTACACTATCTCTATTGTTTTATAATAGCTGTTGGATTTCCAAATAAATAAATAAATAAATAAATAAATAAATTGGACACGGAACCCAGAAATAAACACTGAACCAAGCGAAATCCGTGAAGTGAACGCAAAGACGATGCACGTTTGCATTTATCTTTACCACTGACGCCAGTTTATCACTGGATTGCGCCAGTGGGTTTTTTTTATAGCGGCTACCGAAATCGGAAGTCACCTAGACAGTTGAAACTTTCACAGATGATGTGTTTCATGAGATACAGCCTGATGGCAGACGGATGGATAGATAGACGGACAGACAGCCGAGTCTCAGTAACCCGTTTTTACCATTTGGTCACGGAACCCTAAATACATCAAAATTCCCAGGGGATTCGAAATACGTAGCGCGTGTAAAATCACATAACCGTAATTTGTAGTTGCAAAACATTTTAGTTCCATATAACTTACCTATTTTTAACAATGTAGCAGAAATATGTGCTACAGCAGTAGCAATTTGATTTATTTTCTAACATTTTAGACAGAGAGAACTATAAATTATTAAGTTGACTTTCCAACTATACCACCCTTCAATACAATATTTATTACCCTGACTTTCGATGTATTATTTTTCAAGGCACGTGGCAGTTGTACTCGTATAGGTACGAGTGTGTGATAAAGGAGGTATTTACGTTGAGAGTTGTTCGATACAATACAAATCATTACATACCTTTTTGGGTAGTGGACGTACTAAGGCTTTGCGCAAATGGGCCACCAACCAAAGTCACTGCTGGCCGGCCGCTCGCTACAGCAGTGAAAAAGTATGGAAAGTCGCTGTGGCTGGCCACCAGTGCAGTGGTTGTGGTCGGGGCCGTTTGCGCCAAGCCTAAGAAGTAGAAGTAGGTTTAGGCTATTTTTACAGAACTATGAGTACTTGTTAAGAGGATAGTCTCCATTCTCTTTCTCCATACAAACGTAGTTTAAATTTTCCTCCCTGGATAAAGACATTAGAGCAAATATGTTTATGCCATAAAACTTATATCTGTCATGACTATGCATCTACCTTTTTATTTTTTTCATTTTATTATTTTTTTCTTATTCTTTTACTATTATTTTAATTAGAAAATAAAAATAAATAAAAAGGTAGATGCATTGTCATGACAGATATAGATTTTATGGTATAAACATATTTGCTCTAATATCTTTATCCAGGGAGGAAAATTTAAACTACGTTTGTATGGAGAAAGAGAATAGAGACTATGCTCTTAAAGTCAAGCAGGAATAAGCTCAAGAGGAAAGTCCACCTACTTGACAAACGTAGTCGACTGTTTCCTCCCTGGATAATTAGTTAGAGAAAATATGTTTACGCCATAAATTCTATATCAACCATGACCAATGACCAAGCCCCCATTTTGTCTAAATTGTATTTATATTCTAATTAGAAAATGAAAAAAAAAAAACAAAAGTAGGGGCATGGTCATTGCAGTCTAATGTCTTTATCCAGGGAGGAAACAGTCAACTACGTTTATATGGAGAAAGAATAGGTAGACTTTCCCCTTACTAACTTCGACTAAACAAAATTCTGCACTGATATGATTAATACAGCCCTGTCTTTTCACAATTTTGTTAGGCCATTTCAAAATTCGGCTCACGTAAGGCTGACGTTTTTATAGCTCAATTGTAAATCAAATATGGTCCACTCTTAGTTTTTATTAGTAGATACGTTTCCTGTCTATAGATAAGTCGTATTAATATTTATCTACACTAATATTATAAAGAGGAAAGATTTGTATTTATGTGTGTGTGTCGTATGTTTGTAATGAATAAACTCAAAAACTACTGGACCGATTTCAAAAACTCTTTCACTAATAGAAAGGTAGGTCCACCCTGAGTAACTAGGCTACTTTTGTTCCCGATATTCCTACGGGATCGGGACTTACGCGGGTGAAACAACGTTACGCAGCTAGTGTATTTATATATGTAACTCAAAGATACAAAGTAGTAGGCACTTGATTTATTTTAATTGTGTACTGATTATGAATAACAGTGGTTGTGATTCGAAGTGCGTTTTTGTGAGTCGAAAATAATAGAAATGTTAAATTTATTTAGGATCTCGTAAAATACTTTGGGTTAACTGGCTGGCATTTTGTGCTCTTTATTTGGTTTTGACAACATATCCATAATTTATAAAGGCCGTACTAAACTAAATCAGTTTTTAACTATTAAGTTAATTAAAAACTAGATGCTCCTCGCGGTTTGACCCGCCTAAGTAGCGATAACGTGAGAATATAGAAATAAAAGTAGCTTACATTTTATGTTAAGCTGATCCACAGCTATCTGCATACACAATTATCTGTCTGCAATTTCATCGTAATCGGGTAAGTAGTTTCTGTGTGAAGGAGTAACAAACACTTACTCACAAACTTTTACATTTACAATATTAGTAGGATTGTTAGGATTACACTACCCCTATAAGTTAACACTTTATTTCAATTTAACCCTGGTTCAACTCCATTTTTGTTGGCATATTCATTTTACCCCCTACTTTGTTCGGAAACGGAAGCGAGAGTCAAACTTTCTACCACTTGTTTACGTTTATAAATTTTTTAATACGAAAAGTTGTTTATTTTTCTGTTGTTGTTTCATATACGTTTGTTCTGGCCTTGTTTGTGTTAATACATAATATTAATATACTACAAAATTGTGGTAACCTACCTACCTACAATTAAAAAAAAATGCAATTATGAAATAGATAGTGCCTAAGTAGGCTTTGGGGGCAGTGCGGCGAACATCAATTTACCGGACATACAAATTGTTATATTTATAAAATCACCATCTATGGAGTCATACTCCGAATTCTCCGTCTTATATGGTAAGTCCTAGGATGTTTAGGTAGGTATAGGATATTCGCCAATCTGGAGTAGGCTCCAGTGTCGTATTACTGCTTAACCCCTCTGAAATCACGTACAGTGGCCCAATTGTGGAAAAGGCGCAGCGAAACTAACTAACTCACTAGGGTATTTATTTAGGTAAACTTTACATTTTGCATTACAATGTGCAACTTTTTATCCCTAGATGCCCATGGAATCAGGATATACGCGAGTGAAACCGCATAGCGCTGCTAGTCTTCCTCTTCTTTTCGTGTAGTGGTGTGGCTCACCTAGTGTTAGAGTTTTCAGATCGCAAAAACTAAACTTCTAACTTGACCTAACGACTGCTATCCGAGATAACAACCGGGACCAACTGCTTAACGTGCCTATTATTTTAGGTACTGGCGCTGCTAGTAAAATAATAAAAAAGTAAATAAAAATTCTATGAATGGTAATATCGTCTCTTTCTTATTATTCGATATAAACCCAAAGAGACGATGTCTTCATATAAAAGTTAATAGTTTTGTTATTGAAATTGATCTCATTGCCATGCTAACAGGAAATTCTTGGAAAAAATACGAAACAAGGACGTTTTCGGTCATTAACCCTTCATAAAATGATACTGATCTTTTCCTAGGTCAATAATCTTTTATGTTAGTAAGTCCATTTATGATTCACCCACAGCATCGACGATTTCCCAAAGGCGTAGGCGGTAAAGGCTGGAAACGCAGCCTTAGAGTTGGGAACGTGGCTTTAAGGATGACTCACGCTAGACCGTGCCGGGTTCGCGCCGAGCGTCGGCCGTAGCGCGGTTTACTATTATTTAGGTCTATAGATACGAGTACTAATATTACAAACAGGAAATAAATAATTAAATCGGGACGTATACTTGTAAAACCGCTGGACGCAGCTAGTTACATTTAATTTTGTATGGACACACTCACGTTATACCAAGCAGCTACCGAGTGACTGTCGAGCTACGAACATCGGACTGCGTTACGGCTGACGACGCGACGCTCGGCTGGGCCCGGCACAGTCTAGCGTTAGTCATCTTTTAACAGTGATTCTGGAGGACCTCATTGGCCTAGCTGCATCTGCCGATCTTCAATAGTCGTGCGGGTTAAGTAACGATTGGCGCGGTCATTACTTGGATGGGTGACCGATAATTTGTGGCACAAATCACTTTCTCAAGTCCCTCCGTGCTTTGAAAGGCACATTAGCCAGTTGGCCCCGGTTGTTATCTCTGATAGCAGTTGTTAGATCAAGTTAGAGGCCTGAAAGCTATAATTAGAAAGAAAGACCATGATTCTATCAATTATGTAGTTTTGCTAACTAAACTGAACTTCTTTTATCAATTTCATAGGCTCACTTCTACATCTATAACAGTATACAACGATCGAATCCAGAACAAAGTTTCAAGCATAACTTTAGGTCTATCTTCTCAAAAAAAAAAAACATAAAAGTGTCAACTTGGTACCAGATGAGATAGGGTTACATCCCGGTCTTTAAGAGGATAGTCTCCATTCTCTTACTCCATACAAACGTAGTTTAAATTTTCCTCCCTGGATAAAAACATTAGAGCAAATATGTTTATGCCATAAAACCTATATCTGTCATGACAATGCATCTACCTTTTTTTTTTCTAATTAAAATAATAATAAAAAATAAAAAAATGAAAAAAAAAATCGGTTTTGAACTGAGAGTTGGTCTCCCAGTATATTTAAGAGTACCTAGAGTACCTACCTACCTTATAATGACTGACTGATCGCACAGCCTAAACCGCTGATAGTAGAGCGCTGAAATTTGGTGAGTGTGTTCTATATATTTATTTATTTATTTGGAAATCCAACAGCTATTATAAAACAATAGAGAAAGTGTAACAATAGAAAGCCAATTATAGGATCTCACGACTAACAATAAAATGTTAAATTAAAAATAAGGAGTGAGCTGACGACTTTACCACCCACAAAAACACAAGGACGTCGAAAAGATTATAAAATAAAAGAAAGGAAATTTAGTATAGGTATACATATGATGTATACCTATATATAGAACACATAGGCATGTTAAGAAGGGTTTTTCTAAATTCTCACGGAATCGGGACTTACGCGGTTGTAGTTATTTTATATTAATTTATAGACAGAAAAAATGCCCGGTTTTTTTGTACCCTGTAATCCGGTTCTAAAAGAATTGGAAGTGGTAAAACACTCATCTGTCGTTTATAACAAAAAAATACGAAAAATATTTGTATTAAAAACACTTAAAATTAGGAAAATATCTAATACTTACGACAACGCATTATCGTAACAGCATTTAGCGGTTAAAGCTGTGATAAAGTTTAACTATTATCCCAAACATGCTTTTAAGAAACCATAAACGTCGGTTATGGCTTCATTTTAGTAGGTACATACATACTACATACGGTTATTGAGATTTGCCCGAAAGCCCTTAGATAAAAACAAAAAACAGCAGATACGTTACCTAGTCTCGGAAAAGGAGACGATAAAACTGCGTCTAGCTGACGCACTAACCTCAGTCGTATGTCGAACCGTTGCCGCGTGAGCACGTGCTGTCACACTGCGATTATCTTTTTGATATCTATTTTGCTTATCTACAAATTCCTGAATCATTCTTTAAGACAAATGTTTTTAAATACAATAATTTTATGAAAATGCATGTAGGTGTTTCTAGCTCATTTTTCGAATACGCAATGTTAGAATATACCGTATCTACTATTTTTGTTTTCATCTAAGGTATAGCCTCGGCATAAAATAGGGTTACCATATCTGCCACGGAGACTAGCATACCTTAAGTTCTCCCCGGGCGGTGGCGGATATACTGCTTGGTCTCTATTAGGGCTCTGGACATAGCTGACTAGACTGCAAGGATGGTATAGATGCTGGGCAAGCCTAGTCTACCTAACAATGTCCCGGGCACTACAGCGCTAAGCATGGATTATGAATTCAAAGTTGCTTGCGTTGCTAAAATCATCTAAAAATTAGATGAAAAAGACCGGCACACGAAGGAAACAAAAGACGATCGAAATAAATATATCAATTAGGGACCTAGTTTATTAAGTCAATTTTCAATTTTCAAACTTCTTTATTGTCTTAAATTTTAACAAAACAGTACATAATTTAAATACTGATATAAAATAATTTTAAATCTACTTTGTCAGGCTAAAGTCGCCTATAAAAGTTTAATATACATAGGTAATAAAAATACTCTAGCTCATTATAACATGAAATTACATTAAAATAGATAACGTGATATGCGAGATTTTAGTATAATCTACGCTTATGACAGTTTATTAAGTGATATCGAGACAAATATTACCAATTCCAGAGTTTTTAAAACCTTCAAAAGATAATAAAACAAAAACAAAAATCTCGTTCACTCTAAGGTTTTTAAAATACAACCCCTAATCGTTTATTCACAGGCCGATATGCCACAGTGGACCGGTAAAAAGGGCAATTTTATTCACAATAAAAATTGCTTTCTTTTCATAAAATGGGACTAGCGTTCACGCTTCTAATACGGTCTTTAGAAATGCATTTACCGATTCGGAAGGAAGGTCTTTTTTAGGCTGGTCTTTTAACGTTTAAAGCGGTTTTGATATATTTGGTGTCTTTTCTACTCGATTGCACGAAGTGAAATAAAAAAGGGTTATGTGTTTATTAGTCTATGTATGTATGTTCCTATATGTGGCGCTCCAAATGCCAAACGGATGGACCGATTTAAATGATTCTTAAGTCAATTGATTCGTTATATCCGATTGCACTACGCAAATACCAGGACCGGTATTATACTAAATGACACAAGATGACAATACTATTACGATTATATCGACACACTATTGCCATTATATCGAGCCTATGACAAATTTGGTAGACTTCAATAGTATCGTAATGGTGTCTTAGTGGAATTGCAACAGTAACCATGGCAACCAACCTTCTCTGTCTGTCTGTCTGTCAAGTCTGTTAAAAATCCATCCTGTCATTAGAGTTTTGACAACTATCGAGACTCCATCAGTGGCATCTCAGTGGTGTCTCAGTGGTGGCGCAGTGGTGTGTCGATAGAATAGTTAACATAGGAAACTGCCAAATGTGTCAAATATGACGATTAATTTTCTATCGACACACTATTTAAACACGATTGCGGAGCGTAATACTGACCCTGTTATGTGTTTATTAGTCTATGTATGGACCTATGTGTGTTCCAATGTAGCGCTCTTTATAGGCCTAACGAATGGACGGATTTTTAGGATTCATAACATAAGTCAATCGATACGTCTTAGATAACTGTCATTCAACATGACAGTTATTCAAATTCAAAATGCAGAACACGCGACCTCTTTTATTGTAATCGTATAGGTAGGTATATATACTTATAGCGTGGCGAGGCGTCGCCATGGCTTTTTTTTTTTTTTTTTTTTTACGTGGGAAAATCTGATTAAGACCATCAAGCCGCTCTCGGGGGAGAGCGGCCCGGTGAGTGGGGGTCCCCCCGGCCGAGGTAGGGGTGGCCGGGGTATACCCACTAAAAACCCACGGTGTCCGTACGCTCCGCTAAGTGTGGGGACAGATGGGAACACTCCCGCAGACTACCATCTGCCCCACAGCGGTTGGCCGCGGCCGGCCTCTGCGCCAAATCCTCACTAAGAGGAAAACCCTCTCGAGGGGCGGCGTGGACACGCCGCCGCCACCTCGGGCTCATAGTTTGGCGGCTGACCCCCCCCGAGTCAACCGCCAATAGCCAGTTAGGGTGGGCGATTATCATCGCGCACCCGCCTGCGCGTGCGCCTGGGGCGCTGGGTTTCACGGAGCAACTCCCTAGCCCTCTCAGCGTCTTCCTTCGCGGACATCACATGTTCCGCAAAGTGACGCACCGCCTGCCATTGGTCGTCTCCGCCGAGCATGGCGGCGACAACACTCGGGAGCGACAAGTCGCTACCGATGGCTAACGCCAACTCCTGCCGGGGCTCGTCCCAGGCAGGGCACTCCTCAAGTGTGTGACGGGCGGTGTCACAAATGCTGGAGCAGTAGTGGCACCGCTCGTCACTCTCCCTTTGGATTCGGCCCAAGAAATGGCCGAAGCAGCCGTGCCCAGTCGCCATGGCCTGTATTGCCACGCGTTTTTTTAGGTTTACCCGCGCCTATAGATGTTTCACGTCAAAAACCTTAAGGGGAGGGTAAGGTATTAAATTTTTTTTTTCGATTTTTTTTTAATTTTTCTAATCGAATGCATAATATCTCAAGAAGATTAAAATTACAAGGCGATCGGGGCAAAATTGACGAAGTAATGAGTCTGTGTGGGTATAAAAATATTGTCGAATTTTATCTTGAATACTTCAGTACGCAAAACTTAAAAGCGTTTTTCTGAGACTTGTCATTTTTGAAGTCCGTGCCCACCATAACTAAAAATCTACTGGACCAATCGTTTTGAAATTTTGCACAGTGTTTTTTCACATAATTCCCCAGGTATTGTCGAGAGATTTTTTTTTCTTTTCAATAATTATCAATTTTACAACAGCAAATTAGCCGTTTTTTTAGCGAAAATCTGCGTTTTTGGCTTCCAAGTGCTACGAAAAATCGAAAAAAAAAATCCTCTCGTGAATACCTCGACAAACATCTTTAACGAATGCATTTTGATTTTTTTGTTTCAAATGATTTGGTTGCGAGTTATGATGGGCAAAACAACTTTTTCTCGAGGCGCCTCCGGATATTCACTGTCACTCGCTCAATTTTTGATATTTTGCAATGAAAATTTAGGAGAATATTGTTCTAATGTTACATTAACATGTATGGATCAACTGAATAAACTAACACCATCTGTATTGCCAAAAAAAAAATCTTGAAAACATGCCTTTTTTACCGAATTAACCTTACCCACCCCTTAATTGACAAACTATGTTTGAATACGTATTTGAAAATCATTTGTATTAGGTTTCTCTACCTAAACTTGTTACCTACCCGAGATTCAAATCGAAAAAATAAGTTGAATTTCAAATAATATTTTCTTATTCCTCAAATAACTGTTGTTTTATAATCCCAAAAATCCTGAATTAGAATAATTTATTACCGACCTATCCACAGAGTAAATAATCCCTATCATAAATTCAATCAATCAAATAACATTCAAAACGCCAGTTACTTCGGTAACGTAAACAAATAAATGTTTCTAAAATGTAATCATCCGTTTCCTCAAATCATGAAATTTTGATATTATTTATTTAAAAGCTATCTTTAACCTTTGATAGTTTGTGTGTTTAGGGGCTTACGTTGGTATTAACTTTACTGGTAAGGTCACTGCCTAAATTAAGGAGCAATAACTGTGTCTTGCGGTTCCATCCGCATAATTACCGAACCTGTGGGATTTTTCAAACACCCTTTCTTATCTTGTGGTTCTTTTCGTGTAGTGGTTGGCTCACCTAGTGTTAGAGTTTTCAGGTCGCCCTAAGGCCTCTAACTTGACCTAACGACTGCTATCTGACATAACAACCGGAACCAACTGCTTAACGTGCGTTCCGAAGCACGGAGGAGCTCGAGAAAATGATTTTTTGCCACACAAATTATCGGTCACCCATCAAAGTAATGACCGCGCTTAGGGTTGCTTAACTCGCACGACCGTTTAAGATCGACTGGTGCAGCTAGGCCAATGAGCTCTTATCTTTTATTGAGCCTTTCTTGTCGAATGCCTACATCACATCTATCACAATTTCAACATTCTACGCCGCCAGGGATTTTTCCATATTCGTTGTTATTTGCGTAAAAGGCTTCCGCCATGTAAAAAACTGGACACATGTTAAAATTATCAACTGTTAGTTAGTTCATATTAGTAGACCGAAGCGTCTCTGCTTCAGGTCTGGGAAAAAATCTTTCGTCTGTCAGTATCTTGGTTCCCTCTACAGGTCGTATTTCTCAACCGATATTCACTAAGCACTTGGGATAAAGGTTAATGTAGTGGGTGTGTATGGGGCCCACTAAGGGTGTGTATGGGGCCCACTAAGATCGTTGGGCCCAAGCCAACCTCACCTGCTAGCTTGGTGCACCTGCTGATAAACGGACGAGGCTCTGGCGCAGACTTTCCCTTCGGGGTTGGGAGGTCAGACGGCAGTCGCTCCCGTAAAAGTCGAAATTCGCCAAATCTAGTATGGAAAGTCGAGAAAGATATGGCCACAGGGATAGGGCGCCGCCGCATAACGGCGCGCAGGAGCTTCGCCTGACTCCTGTGGTAAGTGGACGAGGGCTACCGTGCCACGGGCGGGCACGGCCAAAGACGTTAGCCACTAAACACGATGTGAAACTCCGCTTCGCAACATGGAACATTGGCACGCTAACCGGACGCGCGAGGGAGCTAGCCGACGTACTTTCCAGGCGGAAGGTGGCCGTGGCGTTCCTGCAGGAGACTCGATGGAAAGGCAGCAGATCCCGGCTTATTGGGAATGGCTACAAGCTGATCTACACGGGTGCACCTGGTGGAGAGAACGGGGTGGCTGTGGTACTCGCTGAGAGGTTGCATGACGATATCTTGGAGGTGAATCGCTTTAGCGACCGACTAATGTGCGTGAAGGTGCTTATTGGGGGGGTTCCTACCCACTTAGTAAGTGCTTACGCGCCACAGGTCGGTTGTAGCGACGCTGATAAGAGGTCGTTTTGGGATAAACTCGGCGAGGTCCTTGGGGCTATCCCGTTGTCACAGGGAATCGTTTTGGGTGGTGATCTGAACGGTCATGTGGGTGAGATGGGGGCGGAATTTGAACGTGTTCATGGAGGCTACGGGTATGGCAGTCGGAATGCGGAAGGAGAAGAAATTCTGCGTACGTGTGCCACTGCCGACCTGGCACTCGTGAACACATATTTCAAAAAGAAGCCCGACCACTTGATCACCTACAGGAGCGGGGGGCGCGCTACCCAAATCGATTTTCTAATCACTAGGAGACATCATATCGGCAACGTGGCCAACTGCAAAGTCATACCCGGTGAGAGTCTCACTGCCCAACACCGTATCCTTGTCATGGATCTCTGTGTAAAGACCAAAGACAAACGACCGGAACCATGTCAGCGCCGAATCAGATGGTGGATGCTTGATGAAGTCAAGTCCCAGATGCTCGCCTCAGCAATCGGCGACAAATGTGCCAATGCTGAAGGCGAATCGGTACAGGAACACTGGGACCGGATTCAGGTGTCTATCGCTGATTCGGCGCGGTCGGTCCTCGGTATGTCTAAGGGAGGACGCAAGTGTGACAAGGAAACTTGGTGGTGGAACGACACAGTCCAGAGGGAGACTAGGGTGAAGAAAGCCCTCTTTAAAAAGTGGCAAGCGTCCAACTCTCCTGAAGATCGCGACGCGTACAGGTCTGCCAAACGTGCCACAAAGAGAGCAGTAGCCAGAGCCAGACGGGACCACTTACAGCCATTGTACGATAAGTTGGAAACGTCTGAGGGGCAGAAGCTTATTTATAAGTTGGCACGTTCTAGGATCAAAGCGGCACAGGACATATCCAAGTGCCGCTATGTAAAAGATCCTAATGGTAACCTGCTATGCGAGGACCTCGCGGTGAAGGAGAGGTGGCGCTCTTATTTCCACGAGCTGCTCAATAAGCAGTATAAAGAGGTGCAGCCACCGGAACTCCCTCCGAATCTAGGACTTGTGCCACTGATAACGCCTGAGGAGGTGCGCAAGGCTCTTCGCTGCATGAAGAATCGGAAAGCTGTCGGCGCCGATGGAGTCCCCATCGAAGTATGGAAGGCTATGAGTTCTCGTGGTGTGGGCATCTTAACCAACCTTTTTAACCGCATAACCGCTAGCGGACTCGGATAAGGGGCGGCTTGGAAGGCGTGTAAATGCGTGGAAAGAGTCACTTGAGAACGGCGGTTTGCAACTCAACGTAGCGAAGACCGAATACTTGGCTAGCAATACCACAGATCCCACACCTGTCTGCGTAGACGGTCACATGGTCGAGCGGACAGACCAGTTGAAGTACTTGGGATCTGTGCTTCACGAGTCCGGCGACATCGATTGTGACGTCAAGTCCCGCATTTCGGCAGCTTGGGCCAAGTGGCGAGAGGTAACTGGTGTCATCTGTGACCCGAAAATGCCGGTTAAACTGAAGGGACAGGTCTATAAAACGATCATTAGACCTGTCCTTTTTTATGGTAGTGAGGCGTGGCCATTGCTTGAGCGACATAAGCAGGAGCTGCGTGTCACGGAGATGAAGATGCTGCGCTGGATGTGTGGAGTGACGCGAAAAGACCGCGTCAGAAACTCCCGCATCAGGGGCAGCCTTCATGTCCGAGACATTGCAGACAAACTGCAAGAATGCCGCTTACGGTGGTATGGCCACGTTCTACGGAAACCGGCTAGTTACGTGGGAAACAAATGTCTTGCTATGGAGCCTCCGCCCGCCCGCGGCAGATTGGGAAGACCCAAGAAGTGCTGGCTTGACGTTGTAAGATCGGATATGCGTGCTAATGGCCTCACTACACGGGATGCCGAAGATCGTGCGAAGTGGAGACGTAAAAGTAGGAAAGCGGACCCCGGGCTCTCGAGAGAGATGCAACCGGGAACAACGCTCGGATGATGATGGTAGTGGGGGATATTTGATCAATGGGCTACTTCGCCTACTACTGAGGTAAATTGATGTGATAAAAAAAGGTTAGAATCTGGAGGGTTACTTCTTTTCGTTTCGATACGACAACGATACTGTCATAACGATGGTTCTACTGTCACCCTACTATCAGAATGTGTGACAGTATGACAGTATCGATGTCGTATCGAAACGAACCGCAGTAACCCTCCTGACTCTAATTTGGAGCCGCCATATTTGTGTTCACGTGATATTCGCAAAATCTACTGATCGCTGATCTTTTCAGCGTATTATTACACGTATTGTCACGGTCATAAGTCCCGGTCCTGTAGAAATAGTTTTCTCCATTTCAAAGCGATCTATTTTTTACCAATTCACTTGGACAAGAGTTCTGTTCCAATTAAGCAAAGGCTTCCAATCAGATGAGACGGGGCTGTGCAATAAAACGGTGACGTCACATCGCACCGCTTCATTAGTCCGACGATGCGATTTTGTACCTTGTTCTCGATTGGAACTTGGAACTCAGGTCGATTTATTCATTTGATTTTTAGGGTTTAAATTTTTAAATATTGCACATTACGCCATCTATTGTCAAAGTTTGTGACAACGGATTGACGTAGTTATAACTTCTCATTCATTTTAAGGGTTCCGTATCCTTAGATAGTTAAACAAATACGTACTAAAAATGCGAAAACTATTGTTTTTAAGTGAGAGAGTGTGCGTGATTTTTTTGTAATAATGGTATGGAAACCTTCATGTCCGACTCGGACTTCGACTGGTTTTAAATGAATATAAAAATGATTGAACTATGGTTATAGTTCATACATAATAATCTAATTTAAAATATATTTTAGATGCAACGAAAACGTTATTAAAATTCATAACAAAGTTACCAACTCAAAGAAAAATCAAAGTTTCAACATTAGCATAGTTATTGCTACTTCGGTGGTCGATTCCTGTAACACAGTTTCATGTTTCGTAGTTTGAGTTTAAATTTTCAGACAATTTTAGAAGTTAGTGGAGAAGCTCATGCAATTTATTATGATCGGTCTTCCCATAACACTTTTAAAGGATGAATAAATCTTTTTTCTAATGTGAACTACGAAACTGAGTTACCTACAAAGGAATCGAATAATTCGACGTCTTTTCATTTATTAAACACAATTCATTTAGAAATTACACAGATGATTTGGAAATATTCTCTGATACGTCTAATTTGGGCTGGGGTGCCGTTCACCGCGGAAAATAGATCAGCCAATACATTTTTGTATGAAGTGTTAGTAACAGTGAAAATAAGATATATTTTGGATTTTAACTCTGTCGCGGGCAGGGCGTGTTTTAAAACTTTGGGAAAGATTTCAATACATAAATAATGACCCATTTAGAAATCGAAATGACCTATATATTTCACAAATATAAACAAACAGCCTTCACCGCAAAAAAATCCATCATTTCAGTAAATAAATATACACAAAACAAAGTTCTGAAGCACGAATCTACTTTTAAGAAAGTTGTGTAGAAGATTTTAATTTCAATTTTCTTTTAACTTTGATGTTTTCAGTAATTAAAGTGTAATTTCTGTTTCGTTCCGCTGAATTTTAATAAGGATTAGTGATATATTTCAGAAGAAAAGTTGTTTTGATGAAAAAGTTAACCGAAAACAATTCTACTAATATTCTAAAGATGAACGTTTGTGTGAATGTTGCTCTTTCACGCAAGAAGCTCTGAACCGATTGCGATGAAACGAGTTTCATATTTCTAAGAACTTACCAAGATATGCAATTAGCTGAATAGCAGATGGAATTATACGTAGGGTACTTTTACTTATCCCGTAGCAAGCGGCGCCGGCGCAGCTAGTTGGTTCTATAATTATAGATAAATTATAATTTATGAATTCCAAACCTACCACACCTACCGCACTAAGCTTTCCTAGCAAAAATAGATATTTTGTATCATCATCATTTCAGCTGTAAGAAGTCCACTGCTGGACATAAGCCTCCCTCATAGATCTCCAGATGCTTCGGTCATAAGCGGCCTGCATCCACCGTGAACCCGCGGCCTCGTTGGTGGACGTCCAACGCTGCGCTTTTTGTATGACAAACGTCAAAAAATTTAAGGCCCTGGGCCTCTACTTTATTTCTAAGAACGAGAAACGAAACGAAAATTCCAAAAGAAAATCTGTCATCCGTCCGAAAATTTTATTCTGAACGGTTTTGAAGGACGGATGACAGATTTTCTTTCGTTCCGTTTTTCGTTCGTAGAAATAAAGTAGAGTGCGTTTCATCTTTAAATTCGTGTTAAATTCCTATAACGTCATGTTGGTAGCAAAACCAAAAAGTGCAAAAAAACAAAAAATTGAATGTGCTACCTTGAATTTAGGGAGATTTGTATATGAAGAATGAATGAACGAATCTTCCTGTATTCAAGGTTTAGGGTATAGCACATTCAAGATATTAAGGCAAGACTTTTTTGTTTTGCTACAAACATAACGGCATAGGAATTTAAAGATGAAACGCACTATAGAGGCCCAGTCTCTACAAAAGCCTATATAAAATAGTTAGGTAACCATTTGGCAAATTGACTTACGAAATAGTTACCAAAGATATTATTAGTTAGGCGCTATTGAATAACTAAAAGTACTGGCACAGACATACCTAACCAAGCAGTCATCCATTAAAATAATTACAGCAACTAATTTACTCGAAAACTTCACTTAATATAAGAAACGCTGTACACGAGCAAACAGAAACTTGACAAGCTCCATGTCATTATTCATTTATAGATCCTTAACTGTGATATTAAATGAAAAATTATTAAAGAAACCTGAACATGGTTTTTAAATAAAAATATCCTATCAACGATACCCCACTTCTTTTTTACAATTATCATGTCGTCTGTCTGTTATAAGTCACAGAACCCGTGGACTGATGAAATGAATCTAAATATATCTTCAATAAATAAATCCCTTGAGTGCTTTAGAAGATATGAGTACGAGGGAATTAAAAATATTACAAACATACAAATAGGTATAGGCGCGAAAAACATAACCTTTTCCTTGCAGCCCAGTTCCATAAATAAAAAACCGGCCAAGTGCGAGTCGGACTCGCGCACGAAGGGTTCCGTACTATTATCTATACAACAGATTTTGTTTTTAAAGGTAAATTGCGGTTTAAGATTTATGACGTTTAAAAAAAAACTACTCACTTGATCTCGTTCAAACCAATTTTAGTTGGAAGTTTGCATAGTAATGTATATCATATACTTTTTTTAGTTTTATCATTCCATTATTTTAGAAGTTACAGTAGTAGCTTCTAAAATAATGGGGGGGGGACCAACATTTTACCACATTGGAAGTGTCTCTCGCGCCAACTATCCAGTTTAGAAAAAAATGATATTAGAAACCTCAATATAATATATATTTTTGAAGACCTATCCATAGATACCCCACATGTATAGGTTTGATGAAAAACATTTTTTTGAGTTTCAGTTCTTAGTATTGGGAACCCCAAAATTTATTATTTTTTTCTATTTTTGTGTGAAAATCGTAATGCGGTTCACCGAATACAACTACTTACCAAGTTTCAGCAGTATAGCTCTTATAGTTTCGGAGAAAAGTGGCTGTGACATACGGACGAACGGACAGACGGACAGACAGACATGACGAATCTATAAGGGTTCCGTTTTTTGCCATTTGGCTACGGAACCCTAAAAAGTAAAACAGATCATTCTGCGCAATTATGGGGAGTATGAAAACATTTTGTCCGTGCGCGCGGCCAGAATCTGTTAGGGTAGTTTTCAGATATAATTAATCACCCTTTTGATGGTAGGTACGACATTAATTCACGTTACGATAGATACCTATCTTCGGCGCTTCGAATCATTACTTGTAATTGGGCTGGATTTTCTGACAGTGAAATATGTTTTTTGGCCGCGCTCGCCATATCGAATAGTCATGATGGCTTTTAATGGCTTTTATTTATTTTACTTACTTACCACAAAACGTTAATTTTTAATTTATAATAATGGTTTGTGTGTTCATTTGGTTATTCTAAAGCTGCGTTCCTACTGATTTGTCCGAAAAGAAATGAGTCTTTCAACTCTTTTAAACATGCATCGAGTGTTACGAGTATCATAGCCATTTTCAACTTTTTCGCGCTATAAAAACAATCGTTTCTAGGGTTCCGTACCCGAATGGTAAAAACGGGACCCTAGCTATTACTGAAATTTCACTGTTTGTGTGTCTGTCTGTCACTAACAGACTGTATCTTATGAACCGTTATAGCCATAGACAGTTAATGATGAATTACAGCACAGATGATGTATTTCTATTAAAATAAATATTTATTTGGGGCTCCCATATAGCAAACGTATTATTTTTGTACGGAACCCTTGATGCAGAAATCCGACTCGCACTTGGCCGGTTTTTCTTCATAACACGAAAGAAATGATAGACTCATTTGTCTTTGGCGGGGGAACACGGCTTGACTTTGAAGACAAAGACAACATATAACCAACCATAAATCTATACCTTAAAAAGTAATATAAAACAAATATACCAAATCTCTGAAGTTTATGTAGTAAACAACGCACTCGTAGGTAAAATAAAACGCCGTATATATTACACCACTTGATGTATTGTGTAATTTCGTGAACCTAGACATCACCTCGGGTAACATTAGACCGAGAAAATATGACACAGAAAATGTTAGAAAGATTTTACCTTCACCTCACACTCTCCGTTTAGATAAAACTAATGTAGGTTGTGATATATCTCTATCTTTTACGTAAGTTTTTCTTTTCATCTGAGCGATGTTCCCGGTTGCTCGGGAGCCCGAAGTCCGCTTAACCACAAATTATTTGGGGACGGCACTTTTTGCAATTTTTGAATTGCAAAAAGTTAGTTTTGGCAAAAACGCAAAAAAAGGCAGCTTTTGAAATCGGCACAGTAGTTTTTGAGTTTTTTCGTTACAAACATACAGATTACAGACACACACACACAAAAATACAAATCTTTCCTCTTTATAATATTAGTGGAGATTTCATATGTAATTCATTTTGTTGTATTGCTACAGTGTTTTTGCAACGAAGTTGTTTACGGCTTGCGCGGATTGAATTGGTAGCAATCGTAAAGTAGAACTTTATGTTCGGTCTGCTCCCGGTTCCGGTTGTCAACCTGTGCAACTGTTTAGTTTGTTGTTTGTGGCCTGTAGTATCTATGGTTTATTGACGTATCTGATGTAGATAGGTACACTGGTAACTGGTACAATCTTTGTATTACTGACGAGATAATAAAAAAAAAATCTTTATCCTTATTAGGTATAATCTATGCTACTATTGTTTTGCCTTATAAATTATAGATAGTAGCCGATTCTCAGACCTTCTGAATACGCATATAAAATTTGGTAAAAATCGGTCTTGCCGTTTTGGAGGAGTACGGTAACTAACATTGTGACATGGAAATTTTATATATAAGAAAGAAGAAGAGATTATAAAGAGAAAAGATTTATTCCTTTGTTTGTAACAAATACCTAGGCTCCGAAACTACTGGACCGATTTAAAAAATGTATCACTAATAGAAAGCTAAATAATTGAGGTGTAAATAATTGAGTCGTGGGTTCGAATCCAGGCCGACCGCGCACCAATGTCTTTTTCTTTAAGAAAAAGGTATGTGCGCTAATAACGTCGCTCTTACGGTGAAGGAAAACATCGTGAGGAAACCAACATGTCCTAGGACTCACCACGGTCCGAAGACATGGGATATTCAGTGTTTTCTATGTATCATATGTATGTATTTACAAAAAAAAATGTATAATATGTAGGTAGTATATCCGTTGTCTAGTACCCATAGTACAAGCCTAGTGCTTAGTTTGGGGCTAGATTGCGCTGTATGTAACGTTGTGCATTATTTATTTATTTATTTATTTATTTATTTATTTATTTATTTATTTACTTTGATCCTGATATTTCCACGGGATAGGGAATGACGCGGGTGAATCCGCGGGACACGGGACGCGGTCATCTGACCAAAATTAATCAAAATCGGTTTGGCGTGAAAACGTAACAGATACACGTACTGTCTGTCTATCTAGACAGACAGTGTAAGTAACTATGTCTGTCTATCAATTTATGTGTCTGTTACGTTTTCACGCCAAACCGATTTTGAATAATTTTGGTATAGAGATAGATGAGACCTTGGAGAAGGACATAGGTTACTTTTGATCCTGAGACTCCTGCGGGAACGGGACTTACCCGGGTGAAACTGCGGGGTGCAGCTAGTAATTATCTAAATCACCTGAATTACCTACCTATAACATTTTTTATATTATATGAGACAATCGGAAACGTTATTAAGGTCTAAGACCCCTATAAAAATAAAATGTTCGCGGAAAAACTTTCAACATACAGGAAAATTCCACATTGTTTGTTGGTAATTCAACCAGAAAACAGCTGTGTCCACAAATTAAAGATGTTTGTTTAAAAGCTTCAAACAAAGCAAGCTTAAAAAACTAACAGAAGCTTGGGGCTAATTTCGTAAGGATTTCCTCTTTTTGTTTTAGCGTTGTGTTGCTTAAATTGCTGTTTAGTCTCCCTGGTAAATTAATCTGGTTACCTTTGTTCCTACCTTTGTTATCCTGCTAAAACCAAAATGAATCTCTTTGGTAACTCACATAATAATTTGCGCTCGCAAGCACAAACTAGAGCCACTTAGCATTCTACCTCTCTCTTATCGGGGTCTGCTAGAACACCAAAATAGGGTTAACACAGTAGACAAGAAACTCACCCATCTACTGTTTTATTTGACACCACCTATTTATCCATTTTTTTACGGCCTGCCTCTTGCCCGACACCGTCCCTCCTTGGGACCAAGCAACCATCCAAGTTACCCGCCAGCGCAGATCCCTTAGTCGCCTTTTACGACATCCACGGGAAGATATGGGGTAGCCCATTTCTATGCCGGGGCTACACGGTTTCTACTAATGTAAAAAGTCATAATATTTTTATTTAATAATACATTTTGACATATACAGTCGTTTTTAATCGTCTTAGTATTTAAGTGCGTCCACGCAATGACAAGAAGAACTTATTTGCAGTGATGATGTGCAAATTGTCGTCTATAATAGTACCTATATACTTTGTTTTTTTTTTATAATTTGAGACAACGATCTGATGTTTAAGTTCTTTGTATTTGACGTATTTTCTTCAGAAAGATGTGTCAAATCATAGTCCACAATTAAAAAACGCACTACATCTACAAAACCAATTATTAACCTAACCTAATCTAAAATTGTCTATCATTTAAGGGTACCTAAATGACAGATCCTAAATTAATAATACCTCAACAGTTACTAATTAATTTGAACAATTGTTGTACAATATCTGTAGATACGAGTCCCTACAAGGCGTTATTAATTCGAAAACTCAAATTGTTACTGATAAATTAACTTCAGAAACTATAAGTAAGGGACTTCGGGGAACTATTTGCGAGGCGTCCTCGCTCAGGTACAATGATATTGGTACAAAGTTATTATTAAACTATTGAGATATACAAGTCTAGCTGCGCCCCAAAGTTTCACCCGCGTAAGTCACGATCCCGCGGAAATATCGTGATAAAAAGTAGCCTATGTGTTATTTTAGATCTCCAGCTATCTATATCTCAGATTTCATCGCAATCGGTTTTGTAGTTTTTGCGTGAAAGAATAACAAAGTCACATACATACAAACTTTCGCGTTTATAATATTAAGAGGATAGTCTCCATTCTCTTTCTCCATACAAACGTAGTTTAAATTTTCCTCCCTGGATAAAGACATTAGAGCAAATATGTTTATGCCATAAAACTTATATCTGTCATGACTATGCATCTACCTTTTTATTTTTTTCATTTTATTATTTTTTTATTTGTAGATTCATTGTCATGACAGATATAGGTTTTATGGCATAAAAATATTTGCTCTAATGTCTTTATCCAGGGAGGAAAATTTAAACTACGTTTGCATGGAGAAAGAGAATGGAGACTATCCTCTTAAGTAGAAAGGATGATTTTCTCTGTTATCTTTCAGATACTGTGTATTAGGCATGATTCGACAAACTAAAAATTCGGCAAACTAGAATAAGCAACGAATAACAATTCTTTGTATCGTCAATATCAATCGTCATTTTTTCGATTTAACAGCTCGAGAATCTCCTGAATAAAAGACGATTTATGCGGTGAATTGCTATTCGTTGCTTAATCCAGTTTAGTCATGTAAAAATGCTATGTGGAAAAGTCTGAAGTTCTAAAGTTAAATTTATAAAAATAATTTCAGTTTATCTTCTCTCTTTCTTTCTTTAAAAATTGAAACCGCGATCTACGGATAGATCCTGTGCCAGGAACTATTTGATGAACTGTTTGTCTGTTTGTTTAACTTATTGATGTCCCACCGCGACGGGACACCTTAAAAGGACAGTCTACCAACTCTTTCTCCAAACGTAGTCGACTGTTTCCTCCCTGGATAAAAATATTAGTGCATATTTGTTTATGCCATAAAAGAAAAAAAAACGTAAAGGCATGGTCATGGGTGATAAAGGACTTATGGCATAAACATATTTGTTCTTATATCTCTATCCAGGGAGGAAGCAGTCGACTACGTTTGTAAAGTTTGTATGGAGAAAAGAGTAGGTAGACTTAAGTGTAAATGAAGAAATGAATGAAGAAATGAATTTAATTGAAGTATAATTACAGAAATACCCCCTCTGAAATATTGCCTATCCTGCATATCCTGGAATCAAAACAAAGCCTCCATTAGTTATCCGATATCAACGTCACTTTTACGTCATTCGAATCAGTTTTCTTTACGTCAGTTACGTCATTTGTTACCACTCAAGATATTCGTTTACAGCAAACCCACAAGAATAATAGTCGGTCGGTTCATTCTGTTGATGTGTTTTGTAAATGCTATTGTTCGTTGGCACGCACTTTTGTGAAATATGTGTAATGTGTCGGTAACTTGACGACTTAACTTCTATTTGTCTTTTTAGGGTTCCGTACCCCGAAGAGTAAAAACGGGACCCTATTACTGAGACTTCGCTGTTTGTCTGCCTGTCACCAGGCTGTGTATCTCATGAACCGTAATAGCTAGACGGTTGAAATTTTCACAGAAGATGTTTTTCGCTAGCCGCTACAATAACAACTAAAACAAAAAAAAACAAAATAAAACAAATATTTAAGAGGCTTCCATACAACAAACGTGATTCAGGGACAGAAAAACGCAACGATTCTGCGATGTATTTTGACCACTAACGCCATCTAGTGAAACTGGAGAAAGACAAGCACCAATGGTTAAATAAATTGTAACATTCGGGTGGGGTTCACGTTTGTATACTTTAACGAAACTAAATTGATTAAAATGCCCTCGAAATTAAAAATTAATTAATGAAATTGAAAATTCAGCAACATATTTCTGAGGAAATCCCTCCCGCGCTCCCGCCAAAAGTCCCCCGTTTTAGCTTGAGGCTTGTGGTATCTAAATATAACTTGACGTTGACATTTGCATTGTCCACGACACCCGCATCTCAATCGGTCGCGATTAATTTCTTTGTGGCGACAACCCAATTTGTCAAAGGACAAAAGTTTGCGCGAAATGTGCGAAACTGTGCTTTCGACCGCGAAATAGGGACTCAAGTGTTTTGAAGCGTGTGTCGGGTGGATATAGAAGGCATCAATTGAAGTGGTCGGTTCTGTTTTATTGGGTCTTTTTGTTGGAGATCAAATGTTTCGAATTAGACTTAAGAGATTTTCTTTTTTTAGCGATTAAATCCGTGATCAAAGACTCTTTGCGTTGAAGGAAGATGTTTTTTGTGTTGTGTTTATCTAGCTTCGTAATGAAAGCAACAGTCCGAATGAGAAATAAAAACACTGTATTTTGAAAAAAAATATATACATGTTTTTGCACCCGCCACAACTTTTCAGTGAGCGCCTAGCAAATACATGTTCTGCAAATACAGTTTAAAAAATAATAACTTCCTAAACTTCTGACACGAAAAGAAGAAGAAATTTGACAAAAACTGAATAAAGAAAAGAGATATCGATTAAAATTTCTTCATTGTTCGTTCACTCTTCATAAAAACACCTTAGACTTGTTAGTTAACATTTGCTGTTCACAATTTTAATTAGCCAGCCCTTCGGGGCTTCGAATTTTGTTTTACAAACAAGAAATTTAATTTTCTCCGATGACTTTGATGTAAACAGTCGTAGTTGAGAGCGAATTTTGTGAAGGAATCATTTTAATTATAATTATTGTTGTTTGTTGATTAATATTGTTAGGTAATTATTAAGTAGGTATTCTTAAACGCTCATTCTGTTTTAAAGCCTTTAATTAAAGTTTTTTGTTAAAATAACAGTGGAGAGAAAGAAGCCATCACTTTGTTTTTCAATTGTCGACTACGATTTGACAATCTTCCTGAAGAAAAAAATGACAAATAGGTAGATACATACAAAGAGCCAAAACGTCAGATTATAGTTTGAAATTAAAAAAAAAACGTGTTTTATAAGAAGGAAAACCAAAAAGAGGTTGAGTAACTCCTCAACCTCTTTTCGGTTTCCCTCTCGCAATCGACCATTTATTTCCAAGTTCTTCACTCTCCTGGTGCCATGAGAATCCTCTCTCGCCACGTCGCCAGTTCTTAACTATTTATAGAAAGAAATATACATAGACTAATACAGTTTTCTCGTTTTATGTTTACATCGCCAGGTACGAGTAGGTACCTAATATCGAAGTAACCCTGAAGTAGGTATGGCTTCCTGACCTCACTCTGATCTTCATACGTCAGGCCGTATACCCGGTTAATGCCTAGCCAGAGTCAACTTAGTCACATGCTAATATTTAAGTCATCATCATCATCATCATTTCAGCTGTAAGAAGTCCACTGCTGGACATAAGCCTCCCTCATAGATTTCCAGATGCTTCGGTCATAAGTGGCCTGCATCCATCGTGAACCCGCGGCCGACTTAGTTAAGGCCGCGGGTTCACGAATATTTAAGTAATTCTGTTTAAATATTACGTTTTTAATATTTCTTATGTGTTATTAGTTTCTGAAGAATAGAAGAAGAATACTGAAATCTTAGGGTTATTTACCTCTGCGCCCGGATAAAAGATGATTTTTGCAATTTAGAATAAGAAATATTTTAGAAAAATATATCGAAATTTTAAAAGTCGTAGAAGGAAAGTTGTTCCTTGGCATGTCAGGAGGTAGAGGGCTACCTCCTGACATCCCAATAATATAAAAGTTAGTAATAAATAAGATATAATTATTAATTTTTTATTCAATTTGTCCACAGAATGAGTGTCTTCATGCAGCTGTGACGGCTCTCACCAAGAACCAGGCAGAACAGTACGACAAATATCATTGTTTGTGAGTATCTCGATTATCAATACCTATATAAGGTCACTAGGGGGAAATGCGGCTTATAGGGAAAGTGCGGCATACATCATACAACTGTTATATTGATAACTTGCTGCGTCCCGCGGTTTCACCCGCGTAAGTCCCGATCCCGTGGGAATATCGGGATCCAAAGGATTACTGGGACCAAAGGGTCGGGTTACTCAGGGTGAATGTAGTTTTCTAATGGTGAAAGAATTTTTGAAATCGGTCCAGTTGTTCTTGAGTTTATTCATTACAAACATACACTCAACATGGCGGCATTTTGGAGACATGGTCCCCAAGATGCCGCCAGCATCTTGGAGACCATGTCTCGGGAGGGTGCCATCGACGACGGGCTTTTTTCATTTTAGATTTAAGTTTTAATTTTAGTGTTGTTTGTTTGTTTTTCACCTTTTTTTTATTGTTTTTTTTATTTGTATGTTGTTTTTGGACTTTTTAACATACACTTAAAATACAAATTTTTCCTCTTTATAATATTAGTGTAGAAAATCGCCATCTACTCACGATTTAAACCATGATTGGTGATTTTATTAATATAGCAATTGTCAGGTATATCGTGTCTAGTGTTTTTCTTTTACAAATTTTACAAACTTGTTATAACAGACAGACAAGTTACTTTCGCGCTTATAATATTAGTAAAGATATAGATTATTTAGAGTATGTTCTTTTGTGTGTTGTCATTGTAGGTTGCGTTTCGAAGACTCACCAGATTACTGACGATTTACCAACGGTCATGTTAATGTCTTAATGAAATATATTTTTGACATTGATTTATGAGATTGCTTTAAAACAAACCTCATATACAGGGTTATTGGTAACGAATTATAAAAGCGGTCGGGGCTACTTTCTGACATCCTAAGGAACCACCTTTGTTCTACGACTTTTGGAATTTGAAAAAAAAAAAAATTGAGGTTAGAATTTTTTTTAAATTAGCTGTTTGCGGGGCAGAGGGCAATAACCCAAAGATTACAATATTACAGAAACTTACTGAATTATATTATTCTTCAGAAACTACTGAAACTAAGGGGTTATTGACCTCTGTACCTGAATAACAGCTGATTTTAGAATTTTTCTAACCTCAAAATTTTTAATTTTTTTTTCGATATTCCAAAACTCAGGAAGTAGCTCCCGACCGCTTTCATAATTCGTTACCAATAACCCTGTATAAAAAAAGTTAGTAAACAAATAAGATTATCCATTAAACACTCCATTTTAATTCCTCGTCTTACAATTTTATTATTCTTCCTGCCTAAATACTTGTATTCAAGTACCCATGAAAATCCGCCTTTACTAAGCACAGTGAAGATATTTAAATTAGTGTAGGTAGAATAGAGAGAACATGGGAATATTTACAAAAAACTTCATATTATAGGTATTTATTTCTTGCACTGTTATGTACAATCAGTAAAAAAAATGGTTAATGACAGTGTAGATCTAAAATTGCTATTAGATAATAAAAAAATGTTGGTGAAGATTTATACGTATCGTGTATATTACAATAGTCTTGGTCGCAAGGGAACAGGGAGTCGACAGAGGTTGGTCTATACATTAATACAAGATTATGACTTGTTTAATACCTAATCGCAAATTTTAGATCTCAACGGTAAATAAACATTTTGTTACTGACTGCTAGCTAAGACTCTAGGTATAGAAGGGTTTTTTCACTGAGTTCTTCAAAATATATCGATTTGAAAAAGTAGGTTAGGTAGAAATGTCATGTAGGGAGTGAAGGTTGCTTAAGTTGTGCCTAACATGTCTTTGTGAGGCTAGGCAACCTGTTTAACAACCTCCATCATCATCATCATTTCAGCCGTAAGAAGTCTTTGGCTTTGGTTATAAGCGGCCTGCATCCACCGTGAACCCGTGGCCTTTTAAATAAGTCATCCATCCATCTCGTTGGTGGACGTCCAACGCTGCGCTTTTGAGCGCAGGACGAGGATCACCGACATGTTTTCGAAGCTTGATTGCTCCTTGCGATACTAAAGCCGATGAGAATATTAAAATAAAGCCTTATTGGTAGTCAAATCATATCAAGGACAATGTTCCCTCTATTTCCATATAAATTTTAAATGTCTTCAAATAATACAGGCACCTCTAATTAACTTTCGCTGTCACACGGATTATATATAATTGCTACAGCCTTAAATTGGTACCTACCACATACGAAATACGTAAAATGTTTTGTTTATTTGCTTAATAAAATTAAATTTAAACGTTTTGAGATACGCTCGTACTTTGAGGATTGTATGTAAGGTGCTTAAATGTTATTTATGAGAAGATAAAGGTCTGAACAAATAAAACAGTTAATTTAGCGTCAAGTGAAAGAAAACAAAACATCTTAGGGCTGAGTACTGAGCCCCTACATTTGTGCTGCTATTGGGCTTGAGAAATGTTAAGAAGGCAGTCCTCGAGTTTTTTTTCGTTTTTCCGTTGGGATTAGTTTAGTTAAGAGGACTACAGCCGGTTAAGACGGCGATAGACGATAATCCACTGTCCTTTTTCGGTTGCATAATGAGTTAGTGGGATAGTGGGCTCTCGACGGAAAACGAAAAAACTCGAAGCCCCTGAAAATAAACGAATTAAGTTTGCTCAACGACTGCACCTATAGGTACCACTCTCTCAGATCATTTGACTCATGGTTAATGCTCACGCCCAGAGCAGAGAATTGGGCCTGGTTAAGTATGTAGTAAAACACAGTTTATTCAAAATTTAAGTTGCTTTAGTTCTTTTCACACTATAACGAACTATATGTATATACTTAGGAAATCGTCTTGCGTCTCTGTTTCGGTCGTATTTAGTTTCATGAGAAGTAGAACAAATGGACTTCTTATATTACTGGAAGTCAGCACAGCACATCTATTTTGTCCCAATTTTATAAAATATTTCACAAAATGGTCTACTCAAATCGGAATTAAGGAATCTAGGATTTTGATTAGAAGATTTCACTTACAAAGACCAAGAGGATTTAACGAAATCTTGGATTAGTCTAGGTTTGTGGAAGTTAGGTACTTATGTTTAAGTAATGCAAACAAAGGTTTTATCCGGGAAAATTGAGTTGTAATCTGACGTTGTTTCTTTTAAAAAGTTACTCTCTTTTTAGGGTTCCGTATCCAAAGGGTAAAAATCCTATTACTGAGACTTCGCTGTGTGTCTGTCTTTCACCAGGCTGTATCTCATAAACTGTAATAGCTAGGCAGTTGATTTTTTTACAGAAGATGTATTTTTATAGCCGCTATAACAACAAATACACAAAAATTTAAACAACATAAAACAAATATTTAAGAGGGTGGGTACTGTTACCATTTCCATACAAACATTATACCAAAATAAATTATGAAAAATTTAGTTTCTTACCCTAATATCGGTATTATTCGGATTAAGATTTTATTTTTATAAGGTTTTCCAAAATATTCATTCGAAATGAAATAAAACGGAGAAACATTTTTTTTATTTTTACAGCCATCTAGTGATAAAGTGGTGTCAGTGGTAAAGATAAATAAATGCTAAAGTGGCTCATCTTTGCGTACACGGATTTCGCTTGGTCCAGTGTTTATTTTAGGGTTCCATACCAAATTGTAACGCTTCATGTGCGAATCAGACTCGCACTTGGCCGGTTTTTTTATACTTAAGTACTACCTGAAAAAGGACGAAAAGTATTATGTACCTACTTGAATGGCAAATTAAAACACATCGAATGTGTACGTTATAAATCAATAAAATTAGATTTTTCTTCTGTTTTCGCGATGTTGTATTGAAATTAAAGACATTTTCCGGTTTTAATCGCGTGGTGTTTAGCATTGTTTCAACGCTCAAAGTTTCGAGACTTTTCCATGTCCCTTCTTCAGAATTGAATCCTAAAGAAAAGACCGGAGGGTTACTTCGGTTCGTTTCGATACGACAACGATACTGTTATAACGATGGTTCTACTGTCACCCTACTATCAGAATGTGACAGTAGAATCATCGTATGACAGTATCGATGTCGTATCGAAACGAACCGCAGTAACCCTCCTGGAAAGGTCTCGAATTAAAACCGAAAAATGTCTTTAATTTTAATAAAATTATAAGGTTTCTATTAATTTTTGTATGTAGCTCAAGGCTATTTTGTTTAGAAAATCAAAGGAGAATATAGCATTGGAAGTTTTCACGGCACGGGACGTGAGCTTGCGTAGTCTAGTTGGTAATGACGTTGGGGTACTGACCCAAAGACGCGAGTTCAAGCCTCGCCGCAAGTGAAAATTTTTGAATGCTATTTTTCCTTGAAAATAAATTTTCTAAAATTATAAGGAATTATATTATTATACACTGACATGCGACCAATCACTGACTGAACCATCTCTACGTCGTGGTTAATTTTTTGTATCTATTCACAGGCGGCGATTACCAGACGACGTCAGAACGTTCAGAAATTATGCTTATTTACAAGAAATATACGATGCGGTTCGCGCAACTGACAGTAAGTAGTCCATCCATCATTGTGATTAAGTTGCTTTTTAAGAGTATTCTCAGGAGTGCGCTATTCCGTCAGTGCATTAAACTTTTAAAGCGATTTAGACTGCAAGGATATTATCTTTTTTCTGAATATTTGCATTCCAATTTATTCCATGGCATTCATATTACAAAAAAATAAAATGTTGGAGCGTAACCGCAGCTGCAATAAATTGTTTCTTTCAAGCTTTTGCGGTCCGCTATAACCCCAAATTGTTTGGGGTCTGCACAGTAGGTAAGTTATCAAATCACTGACCATACCTACTCCCCACAGACATACATAATAATAGATAGATAGATTGAAATCTTTATTAATACATAAATGTCAATGTTTGCTAGTCTTCCGTAGATCCCTTTGTCGCCTTAGTCCAGTTGGGTGTCATAAACTATATCCAAGGGATGGGATTACCCTATTCTATGCCGGGGATTCTCTGGTTCTAATATTCCCTTGCAATATTGTATTCCAAAAGCACAATGTCTATTTTCATTATCAGTCGTCGCCACTTTTTCTCAAATACTCAAATACTCGCCAATGTATTACATAAATTATAATATTTTGTCTAATAAGTGTATTATCTACTTATTCAATTTTACAATAACAAGATCCAATCACTTCTGTAACGTCCCAAATTAATAAAATAAAGCGCGAAAAGAGAATTTCCCTATCCATTAAAATTACTCTGAAATTGAGTCGGGCGCCATTGTGATCCCTTTACAAAAGTGTTTTTCTTGACAATTTCCAAAGATTTTCTGAAGCAACAAAAGTTAATTTAGGCTTAACAGCTCTTTCATTATGTCACCCTTTTTTGTTGATAAAATTTTACTTTTAGGGTATCAAGATTTGTGAGGGATTTTTGTATTTTTTTTATAAGTAGTCCCTATTTTGACTCGTCGGAAAAGTTTTGTTTGATGTTCAGTTTTTCTGCCGTAAATTTTGATAGGCTGCCTACATACTACGTGGATTTCTCTGACCTTTGTACACTGACCTCCATGGTACAGGTACAAGTCGCTGGACAGGTCATAGCGCTCTGAATTTTGTGCCTATTTGATCTGCGCCATGTTGCGCTGTTGTCGCGCATTTTCTATTGAAAGTGCTGGTGACCGTCCACGAAACCATTAGTTCCACGGACAGGCACCATCACTTTCAATAGAAAACGCGCGTCAAGAGCGCAACATGGCGCAAATCAAATCGGCACAAAGATCTAATGTCATTTTGTATGGTATACCAATTCCAGCGTACTTGTATAGTTTCATTGCAGTGGCTTATTGTACCTTGTATTTTCTACTGTAAGTGCTTGAGTTCAAATCTGTTTTTCTGAGTTTAAACACACGGATGTGTCTGACAGATGTGCACCGTTGTGTGTTGTGTTGTGCAAACCACGGATCTGTCCAAAGCTGTTTTTGCCAGATAAATACGTGTAATGTAGGCAGCTTGAGTGTTTTAAGTCGTATTAATTCTTTTAACCTTTTATTAAACCACTTTTTATACACTACTAGGGGTTTGTTGTTGGACTATGAAGCCCCGAAAATGGAATGAATTAACAAGTAACTCTTTGTTACAGGTGTTAGCACTAAGGATTTCATGGCAAAACTAGGAGAATATTTAATATTAACAGCGTTCTCACACAACTGTCGTATAGAGAGAGCGTTTAAATGTTTAGGTACCAATTTGACTGAATTTTTGACGACTTTAGACAGTGTCCACGATGTGTTGCATGATCAGGTATGTACCTACTTTAATTGTAAACTTGTTTATAACGTCTATGTATGTATATATTATTAACTAATAATGCCGACGTTGAATTTTTACAAACAAGTTGCGCCCTGAGTTTCTTGTGTCTTCCTCTCATTGAAGGTCGCGTTCCGAAGCCATACTAGATTAGGTACTGACGATTCAAAACGATAATATTCCACGATCGTCTTATTGAATAAATATATTTTTGATTAGATTGTAAGTCCTGACCGCCGAGGGTGTTTTGAAACATCTTCGGATCCCTACATCATATAAAGAACACACTCGCCAAATTTCAGCTCTCTACTATCAGCAGTCTAAGCTATGCGTTGATCCATCAGCGAGTCAGAACAAAGCATTTAAAACACATAACTTTAAACCTAACATTCTCGACGTCTCACACATTAATAATATTCCAGGACGACGTTCTCAAAGACGAAACAATGGAGTACGAAGCTAATTTCGTATGCACAACATCAGAGGAGGGGAAAATACAGTTGCATCTCACAACGGAAAGTGAGCCGGTTGCTTACCTACTAGTTGGCAGTCTAAAAGCTATATCAATGAGCTTGTACGACACACAGACGGATATAAGACTGAAGAGTTACACTAACGACCCTAGAAGATTTAGGTGAGTCATAGATTAGTTTGATGTCGTTTGAGTATAGATGCGACACTGTAATGTGAGTGAGGTTTCACGTAAAAACGGTCAAGTAATAAAATAATTATTTCAGGCGAAATGACAAAGATACTATTTTAAAAACTACGCTGAGCTAATCGACTAATAAGAAATTAGAACAGCTATATTTATGGCGGTACAAATTACTTCAAAAATGAGCACATAAAGCTTAAAACTTCGAAAACGGAATCCTAAAATTAGAAATTGTTTTCTCTGGAAACCATAGTATCTATTTTTAAAAGAACTATCCAAGGACACCCTTCACGACAAGAAAAAGCCTCAGTTGTTTATAAAATCTACCAGTTGGAGATTTTTTACGTTTGTAAGAGATGGAGTAAGCAAAAGTAACAACAAACGACTTATTAATTTTAGATGTCAACTGTCAAAATGCCAAAAACAAAAGACGATAAAACTGAAGAAAAAAACATCATCGAGAAATAAGAGATATCAAATTTGTTTCCGTTCCGATCGTGTTTTGTTTCTATTTCGGTCGGTTTGTTTCCGTTTCGATCGCATCTCGCCACCCCTCTACATTAGTAGGTAATTTTCTAAAAAGAGAGTGAAGTGCCGAGTCTGTCGTTGGTATAATGCTTACAAGCTGAGAGGTCCATTTTCTGGTAATGACTCGTAATCATCATTTGTCACTTGGATCTTGTTGGGGACAATATGTTACAAGGTATTAGCTTGAAAGACGTTTCTTAGCCCCGACGCTAAAATACGACTGTTATGAGTTTGACCCCTCCATATCTGTTATAGGCTTACAGTTCTGGAATACTTAACACTATTTTTAGAATAGATCACTGACTGTGTGTACAAGTTGTTTTATTTGAATAAACTTGGAAGGTACTAATACCGCTGTAGCTCGAGAAAACATTATGAGATCTTCTCTTACTTTTATACTTAACTTATATATTTACACGTTGAAAATATATTTAACCGATTTCAAAAAAGGAGGTGGTTCTCAATTCTACCCGTACCTATATTGTTTGTATGTGGATATGTTCACAAAAAAACAACACCTTTGTTGTATAGAAGTCGCTTTATTTGTTTTATTTTGTTTCTATAGCCGCTACAGAAACACATCATCTGTGAAAATTTCCACTGTTCACGAGCTACAGCCTGGTGACAGACGGATGGACAGACAGACAGCGTAGTCTCAGTATAGGGTCCCGTTTTCAGCCTAATAGGACAAAATAACCTCTCTTACATTCAGTGTAACTAACTTATCTGTTATGTAAGCTAAAGACGGGCAGTTTTACTAGGTAGATCGAGATTGTATGTAGTTGAGCTGCCCGGCTTCAGCTTACATAACAGATAAGTCGGATGCCCAGTTACCGAGAAAATTAAATATTTAGACAAACAAATCGACAAATAATCTTCAGCTATTAAATTTCGTTGTTTGTACATAAATATCTAGTTATCTACAGTGTTTTAGGACCTGCTCTAACTGGTGGCCTCAAATCGACATCCCTAAACCCATAGTCCGTCATAGTTAATAAATAAATAAAACCGATAAACTCAAATAAATCATTTTATTTCTACCAAAGATTAACGACACGGAACGTTAAGTCCAGTTTTATACATCAAACAGTCGTTAATCATTTATTATCATTATTTAAATCAAGTTTCAATTTTGTTACACCCTGTGACAGGCAGGACAATCTGTCACCCTCTTCGTGACGTAATTTTGTGACATTTTGTCACGCCCAATAAAGCGTGACATTGACACGCCCTGCAACTTAGCATGGCATGTTTTAAAGTTCAACACGATAATACTAAAAAGTGTAATATTTCGTAATTCTTAAGGATTGATGACCTTTTTACATGTTTTAACAAGTTGAGTTAAGTGGCTCTTTCATTGTGTTTGTTTAATTTTTTTTGAATAATTCACAGCGATAATAATTATTAAAAGAGCAAGTCAATGACAGATTAGAAAAGAAAACAATGTACCTACCAAGCCTTTTTTTTTAATCTACAAATTAAAGATATTTGCCGAATGGACGGCAGTAATGTCGCTATGTTAAGCCATCAGTACAACTCAACGTCTAAGCAACCCCAAAAATACATGTTTGCAAAGCGTCAAAGCTTACTCTGACAGAGTGCAAGCCAGGAGGGTTACTTCGGTTCGTTTCGATACGACAACGACACTGTCATAACGATGGTTCTACTGTCACCCTACTATCAGAATGTGACAGTAGAATCATCGTATGACAGTATCGATGTCGTATCGAAACGAACCGCAGTAACCCTCCAGGGCGCCTATTACACCCCAACCTGATACATGTCATAATTAAATTTACGTGACATTGTAAATAGCTTATCCACACATGATGTAGATCGAGTCCTTCAAAAACAATATTTCCTTGATGTGGATAAACACTTAAAGCCTTATTAATAAACGTGTAGTTAGGTCGTAGTACCTAGTTAAGTGAGAACATGCTTTGGCTTTTTCCGTGACAAGAACTTTCAAAGTTGACAGACAGAAATAAAAAGTGGTAAAATAACTCTGACCTTTCTTCACGTTAATTAAGAAGGCTCTTCTAGAATTACAGTTTACCTACCTGCATTGTACTTTTTTTTTGTAAAGATTAATAATGGAACCTACGGAAATAAAATAGGTACCTAAAACAAGTCACATTTTCAAAATAATTTTAGCATCTTTTGCCAAACTTACTTCAGTAAAAGATAAATTTAATCTTTATAGCCCACACTACAAGTACAAGTACCCAGGTGGTTTATCCAACGATACGAGAATGGATAAGAATATTTTCTGCAATAACCTTACTGAATAATAAAAGAAACAGGGACACAGAATAGTTAATACTGAGAACGACTCTTTACCAGTAGGGTTACTTCATACAAAGAGCTGCCCAAATAGCGGGGCAATGTATGGAGTTTACCTTAATATTTTATGCATGACAATACCTCTGGGTCCACGGGTATTTTGTTTGGTAATTTTAATAAAGATTTAAGTTGGTACCTACGTACCTTGCTTCACAAATTACGCAATGTTCCAATGATGGTAGCTATTTCTTAACAACAAATACTTTTTTTTAGATTGAGTGGTACATTTACTGAAAAACCAAAAATCTAGATATCTTATCTAGTCTAAGAGTCTAATATAATATTAATACTAATGCATAGCATACTAGCTGCGCCCCGATGGAGGTGGAAAGCGATGACAGAAGAGAGGTTAATCAGCTTTAAAATATAATTATTCTGTCAGATTTTACAAAATTACTTCCGCGAACAACCTCGTAGGGCTATTAAAATAATTAACCTTGAGCATGCAGCAGTGCGAGCCCCGAAGTTCATACTTAATTCTCGCTTTTGATTCAGGAATACCGACAACCCGACAAGTCATACTACTGTACCTTCATGTACTGTGACAGAGAAGATATTGCTTATTCAATGTTACGTTACACCCGGCCTACAAGAAACCAATACACAAACATTGTTATTGCACGTTAAAATAAAATCAATGAAATTCAATAGGGATTGTGTAAACTGCTTCATCGAACCGTTTTCGTTATAGACAAAGATATTCAATGTATCTACTGGGATAGAAAATAAATATAAATATTTTAAAGGAAAAATACTGCTGCAAACATGCCTAAGTTGTGTTAGACGGAACAATACTGATGTAAAGATTCAACGTATAAGTCACCGATGCAGGTGGACTAATTGGTTAAGTCATTGCTCCCGGATTGAGTAAAAATGCTCTGAAATATAATGCCTAATAGAAGAGGCATCTTTGCGTGAACACTTCACTTTTACCTGACTGCTGCGAAGTCAAAAGGAAGAGTCATGATTTTGGCTGTCTTTGTATGTTTGTATGTTCCATTATAATGCTAAAACTTTTTTAATAAATGAGGTATTAATAATCTAATGAGCGAATGTGAGTTTCTGTACCTAGTTGACTTTATCCTTCAAATGACTTTAGTAGTTTTTAGAAAATAAGCTAAAGTATTAATGCATGTGTACTATGATTTGGATAAATGACCACCAAAACATTAAGTTTTATGATAATTTTATTACTAAAAGTTACAGTTATTTGTAAATCTTGTCAAAAAAATTGCTCCCAAAATAGCTTTTAAACTATCATTTGAAACCAGCATGACCTATTGAGGCAACAAAACTGACAACACTTAAAAACAGGTCTTTTCTTTTATAAAACAGCATTAATTGTCAGCAGAATTGCTAAAAATATTCTTTTTAAGCAGGTCTAAAAGCAAATTTACCCGGATGTTACCTCTATTCCACAATATTTTAGCAGTCATTGATTATGGGCTGTTTTCCGATACATCGGTAATCTCTTTCAGGGCTGTATAGTGAAAATATGGTTGGTTTGTTTTCTTTATTATTATTTTTATTTGGAATACGGTATTGTATTGTCAGTTAGTAGATGTAATCCACTGTTACATATTGTTATAGTGGATTACATTATAGCATATTTTGTAAACGAGAATTTCCGCAAAAACCAGACATGGTTATTTTACAATAACTATGCCTTATTAACAATTTTTACTATGGCAGCAACTCTGTAATTAGTATCGGAGCTGAGTTATAGGCATCTTTATGATAAGTAAAAATTAATAATCTCAATCAGTCAAGCCGTGTCAATCGTTGAACATCCCTAAAAAAATATACACGCGACGAAATGACAACATCCTCCTCTTTTGGAAGTCAGAAAAATAATTGCGTTATCACTTTTTATAATTTATTTATTTTTGTTGATTTCGTAGGTTTTAAGGAATTTTCTATCTATGGCTTTTGGCAAATTAATTATTATAATAGCATGGTACTCTAAAGAATAACAATCTACCAATATAATAATAATAATGTAGCTTCTTACGTGTATATTCGACATTGTTACGGCAGGCGCCATAATCACCATAGTTCCCCCAGTAGCCAATCCACTACCATCACATCACTATAGCCCATGTTGTTTTCATTCGTAGATTTCTCAATAGTTCTATCCGATCCGGTGGTTGTCCTTGGCTGCATTTTTTAGTGCAGACAGGGATAATCGCCGCCTTGGTGTCCACTTCATAGTTTGCGAGTAAAATTGTTATTGAAAAGGGCCTCTACGTGTTGGCTTCGGCTCCACGCACGCCTCCCAAAAGTCCGGGGCTCTATAGCCCCGTGATACTGGACGTACAACAGACAATAATGTAGCTAAATATCAAACTGAGAATAAAAAAATACCTCCTATTAAAATGTACCTACCTACTTTTCTTTCGTAGCAAAATTCGTAGAAAATTCTTTGAGTAACATAAAAATGCAAAGTGCTCTAAAGCGACGCGTTTCATTCCGGAATCACGCGTTTTTGATACGAGACGTTGTAGAAATATTTTGCGGGAAAATGTTGCGGAATTTTTGAATAAATTTAATACTAAAAGCGTTTGTAACAACCAATAATTGTTGTTATTGAAAAGTTGGTTTTGTTGAAAGTGCTGTATTCAGACGATGATGTTTTATTTTCATTAGAGCGAAATAATTATTGTATACTAGCTACGCGTCGTGGTTTCTTCCGCGTAAGTTTCGATCCTGTAGGAATATCGTGATAAAAAATAGTATTAAAAAATAAATAGGACTGAATCCAGATCTTTATCTATCTACGTACCAAGTTTCATCTTAATCGGTTATGTATGTTCAGTTTTTGCGTGAAGAAGTAACAAACTCGTATAAAAACCTGGAGGGTTACTGCGATTCGTTTCGACACGACATCGATACTGTCATACGATGATTCTACTGTCACATTCTGATAGTAGGGTGACAGTAGAACCATCATATTATCGTATCGTTGTCGTATCGAAACGAACCGAAGTAACCCTCCTGAACCTACTGACGATTACGATTACTGATTACGGTTAAACTTGGTATGTCGATCGATGAAGATTTGAATTAACTACCTACTTCTTATGGATTTACTCTTTCGGCTTATATTACAGTCTCCAAACACACTGTAAATATCTTAACCAATCACTTTCTTTTTCCACAGGTATGAAATAAATGCATCACCCTCTAAACAGAAGTCCAAAGAGGAGAACTGCGAACCAACGAACGAAGTAGCATCTATAGCGTGTTCCAGTAAAGTGACAGATCTGAAAATTGGAGTCGCCAGTTTTTGCAAGGCGTTCCCTTGGCATTTTGTGACTGACAGGCGTTTGGAGCTTGTGCAACTTGGTAAGTTAATACTTTTTTTAGGGTTCCGTACCCAAGAATCCTATTGCTGAGACTCCTATGTCTATCTGTCCGTCTATCACTAGGCTGTCTATACTAATATTATAAAGAGGTAACGTTGGTAACATGTATGTATGTATGTATATTGGGGGTAATCTCCGAAACCACTGGACCGATTTACAAAATTCCTTCACCAATAGAAAGCTACATTATCGAGGAGTAACATAAGCTACTTTTGATCTCGATATTACCACGGGATCGGGACTCACGCGGGTGAAACCGCGGGGCGCTGCTAGTATCTTATAAACCGTGATAGTTAGACAGTGAATCCTTCGTGATTGGGCCAGGTTTTTTCTTATGTTTCTTGTAGTGTAGTTTGTGTGCTTGTAGGAATATACGTAATTTCTTTTTTTCTTAGTTATTATTAGACATCTATGTGCTACTAGCTGTGTACCGTGGTGTCGCCTCCGTAATTCCCGATCCCGTATGAATATCAGGATAAAAAGTAGCGTATGTGGTAGTCCAGATTTCCAGCTGTTTGCGTACTCAGTTTCATCGCAATCGGTTTTACAAAATTACTTTTTTGGGCTACAATGCAAAATGTGAAATTGTATAAAAGAAAGTCGTGTTAGTTACTCCATTTATAACTCGAGAACAACTAAACCGATTTGGTTAAAATTGGTGGGGCAGTAGCTTAGAATCAGGAGAAGGACATAGAAGGACACATACTTTTGATCCCATAAATCCCGCGGGATCGGAACTTACGCGGGTGATACCGCAGGGCGCAGCGTGGAATAGAAGCGTGGCAGAACCATTAGATAAAAACTTTAGAAAGAAACTGAGAAAATGAAGTCGAGTAAATTCTGCTATCTATCTCCTCGTAATTGTTTATTTCTGCAGGTAAATTTAATGTTGACTATTGTTTACTTTTATCTTAATGGGTTTGAAATTCAAAATGTAAAGCTTGAAAAGTATGAGTGCTTTTTGTTTTATGGTATTATTTAATACCTTTCTGTTTTATGGTATGGAGTAGGTTTTTTTTTTACTAAAATATTAAATTAGATTTAAACAGACAGACAGACAGACAGACAGCGAAGTCTCAGTAATAGGGTCCCGTTTTTACCTTTAGGTACGGAACCCTAAAAATGAGAGCCGTCACGGGACGCCTGGGAGACGTGAAACATCGACTCGCTACGTATATGTAAAATAGTACATATTATATTCCATCATATAGGTAGGTGTATATACTTATAGCGTGGCGAGGCGTCGCGTCGCCATGGCCTGTAACGCCACGCAGATTTTTAGGTTTACCCGCGCCTATAGATGTTTCACATCAAATATTATTTAAAGGTTAAGTTAAATCTGATCTTTCACCGTCAACTAAACTAAGTTAGTTTATCTTAGCTTTAGCTTAATCGGAAAAGTAGACAAGGAAAGATAGGTATTCAGAAATTGTTCGCTTGAGTTGAGAACTCGCGTGGTCTAGTTGGCATAGGCGTTGGGATACAGATCCAAAGACGCGAGTTCAATCACAAGTATTTTAGAAAAAATATTTTTTCCTTAAAAATAAATAGTTCTAGTAAATCTTTCGAGAACAATTTAAATAAAATACAAAGTATCTTAGCTTCCCAATTTTACAAACAGGGACCTGGGTCGGTATTACGCTCCGCAATCGTGTTTCAATAGTGTGTCGATAGAATATTAATCGTCATATTTAACACATTTGGCAGTTTTCTATGTTAACTATTCTATCGACACACCACTGCGACAGCACTGCGACACCACTGAGACACCACTGAGACACCACTGAGATGCTACTGATGGAGTCTCGATAGTTGTCAAAACTCTAATGACAGGATGGACTTTTAACAGACTTGACAGACAGACAGACCGACGGAGAAGGTTGGTTACCATGGTTACTATTGCAATTCCACTGAGACACCATTACGATATTGAAGTCTACCAAATTTGTCACAGTCTCGATATAATGGCAATAATGTGTCGATATAATCGTAATAGTATTGTCATCTTGTGTCATTTAGTGTAATACCGGTCCTGCCCATAGTTTGTGGTGGATGAACTCATATCAATGAATTATGGGAAGCTACGTTTCATCTAAGTTAAACTAACTTAGTTGTGCGGTTGACAATCGGCTTTAATCTGTCATTTTTTTTGTAATAGTTCGGTTTGGCAGTTAACCCAATTTGTGTATCCATCGGAACAGCATCTTTAACTGTAAATTGTGCAACTTTCCTTTTGTTAATACAACATATTAGGCTAGCGGTGCCATATGGCATCACCTCATATTTCCGAAACTACGCAATTATTTTTAATTTTTTTGACGGATTCCTATAAATCTGACCTATATAAACAGTATATTCTAAAATCATAAAAATCGGAAGCAGTCGAAAAACTTGGCCGATAATGGGTTAAGTTATTAATTTTGCTGATATAAATAATTTTGTATTTGTATTTTGTTTTGTAAAATTAAAAAAATAAAACAGAATCAGTAGTAGGATTCGGTAAAAATGGTTGCGTTATGAAATCAAGTTTTAGAAACTGAAACAAAAACACTGACCAAATTATTTTTCTAAAAAACGAACGAAAAGCACTAAAGCACTATTATTTCAAATAATCACGAACACGAAGATAAAATCACAAGTTATATAGCGCAATTAAATAAAAAGCGATCGCTTTTTCTATTAAATAGATTAAAGTTCTCTGTTTTTCATTTTATAGAGAGAAATAAATTTAAATAAAGCTGCCGCAGCCAATGCGACAAGCGTCAGTAATAATGTTCGCAAGTTTTTGCTGCCAAGTGAGAGAAAAAAAAATCTTTCTGTATTTGTTTAATCGATATTAGGGAAGTCTAATTGCTGTCAATGAGGAGCTCATTGGCCTAGCTGTACCTGCCGATCTTAACGGTCGTGCGGGTGAAGCAACGCTTGGCGCGGTCATTACTTGGATGGGTGACCGATAATTTGTGTGGCAAAAATCGTTTTCTGGTGCTTCGGAAGGCACGTTAAGCAGTTTGTCCCGGTTGTTGACCGCAGCTGCATAAACCATGTATCGTTTGTTTTTTACTGTGATATGAAGTTTCAAAGTTAACAGACAGTGACAATCGTTACATAAACTTAGTCATTGTTTATAAGTAAGGTAAGTAAGTAAGTCTGTCAAAAGAACCGGCTCTACCACAATTTTCAGTCGCATAAACTGAATGCTTAACTTAACTAAAATACTTACCGACTAAAATAAATATAAACTAGACTTGAGACGTTGCCATTATTCATTAGTGGAACGGTTAGAACTGATTTTAAAATGAAGTTTCAGAACAAAGACATTATATAACCATAGAAGCGCCTTGTTCACCAAAATGGTGATCAATGTATGATTGTAAAATTCCACACCTGTCATTTTTACCCGACTGCCAAAGGAGGTTATTTTTTATTAACCCATTTCAAAAAATCATAAAAAAACTTCACCTTCATACAATGCCATCGACTTATCTGATGCTATTTGAAAACTAGCATACAAAATGTTAGTACCCGGCGGGATTCAAATAGGACCAACTCGGGACCTTCCAAATAAAAAACCACAGACCGCAGCTAGTTAAGCATACTTAGAAATATTTTAAAGAAACAATACTTCTGCAAAAACACAACGCACGATAGACGCAGGGCTGGATTCGAACCCGCATCTTACTCGAACCGGGAGTACGACTTGAACTAATTAGTCCGATTAGTCCAATTAGTACCGACGACGGTAGACAATCTGTTTATAGTAATGAAGAATGAAAGAAGGCGCATCTAATACTATTTGTTTAAATAAAACATCACTGTTTCAGAATAAATTATTTCACGGGGATTAAATGTGTCTTTCAAACTTTATGCCTTTTGCTTCGGGTATTCAATTTGACTGATTAATAAGTATTTAGTATTGTGATTTTCTGAAGCCGTCCGGCCGCCTACCAGACACTAGCCCTACTAGGGACCAAGCAGTTTATCTGCCACCCCGCGAGGAGAACTCAATGTTTGATAGTCTCCCCCAGATCCCTTAGTCGCCTTTTACGACACCCTCGGGAAGAGATGGGGTAACCGTATTCTATGCCGGGGATACAGAGCAACCAGTGTATCTTAATATTATAAGTAAAGCAGGCTTTAAGAACGAGGCGACTCTTACAATTTTCATACAAATTAATACCAAAATAAATTACGAAAAATTTAGTTTTCTACTTTAATATACCTAGATATTATTCGGATTAAGATTTTACCTTTAAAGGGTCCCCATCACAAGTTTTTCCAAAATATTCATTCGAAATGAAATAAAACGGAGAAACATTTTTTCATTGAAAATTTTTTTTCCGTTTTATTTGAATGTGCGAAAGGTGTAGCACGTTTATTTGAAGACCCCGATATTCTCTAGATATTGTGTGGTGCTAAGTATTTTTAAGTTGATGTTTCAACTGCAACAAGCCTAGGTTAGCTTAACTTAGTTTAGGCTAGATGTCGCTGTTTGCAATCACTTTTTTACATTTACAAGTTTTGCTTTCGAAAAATTTCGAATAATTCTTTAAGTTCATTATAAGTCTTTTGTTGCCTTCTTTTAGTCTAGACTTCATGTCACATTAATCTTAGTTTTATCTAGGCAGAATGTTTTTTAAATGTGAAATAATCTGAAGTTAAATATTCAAACGAAGACAGTAGACAGTAGGCGCTTAGGGATAAAATTAACTTTTTATCCTTTGATTAATCTTAAAGATCAACGACTAAGTTTTTGTTTATTTCAAATTTATATTTTGCTTTTCTTTATCTCATTTTTTCTTTTGATAGAAAGGTTTTCGTCGCGTTTTAAATTATTTGACTATTAGGTATATAGTGCATTTCATCTTTTAATTACTATGCCGTTATGTTGGTAGCAAAACAAATAAGTGTTGCCTTAATACCTTGAATGTGCCTATCTTGAATTTAGAGACGTTTGTTTATGAAGAATGAAGGATGAATCTCCCTGAATTCAAGGTATAAGGTATAGCACATTCAAGGGATTAAGGCAACACTCATATGTTTTGCTACCAACATAACGGCATAGGAATTAAAAGATGAACGTCGACGTAATTGATAACAATGATTATCTACAACGCGATCTAGACTCGTGTTTCTAATCAAAAAATAAATATTGCACGACGTTGCACTCAGCGCAATCTAAGCTCTAGGCTTGTACTATGGGGGTACTAGACAACGAATATTCTACATATTATAGTTTTTTTTTGTAATACATACATTATGATAAGTACCTACGTAGAAAATTATACCTTAGGAGATTTGAAAGCAACGAGAAAATTAAATTCGCACCTACAAAACTCCGCGGCCAACTTTTAATAGTCAGTAAACAAATACCTTTCTAGGTTTTAATTATCTTTTTTTTCCCAGGTGCAGGCTTCATGCGTCTATTCGGAACGCATCTGGCTGCGAACGGGTCCTCGCTCGGGACCTACTTCAGGCTGCTCAGGCCTAGAGGCGTGGCGTTAGACTTCCGTGAGATATTGAATCGTGTGAACACACCTTTCATGTTCTTTTTGAAGGTGCCTGGTTCGACTTCTTTAGCAGAGGTGAGTTTGTGTTTTTATCCTGTTGCTACTACTATAAGCCGTGTAGCTTTGGCATATAATAGGGCTACCCCACCTCTTACCGTGTTTTTCATAAAAAGCAACTGAAGAGTCTGAAGAACTTAAGGGAGACTAGCGAACTTGGAGTTCAATCCGCGCTGTGGCATATAAACTGCTTGCAACCGAAACGGCCGACCGTAAAACATTACCAAATCTATTTGCAGTAGATGTGGTCAATGAAGATTTACCTACTGTCTGTACCGACATCAAATTACTTGAGATAAGGACAGGTAGAAGACTACTAGATTAAAAAATACTTTACATAAGAAGCTACGTACTTTATATCTGTAACCTCAAGTTTACCTACGTCACAGTAAAAGACAATCATTGTATAGCTACTTATCCGTTAAACTTCGTTTATGAGTATTAGGCACAGTTTGTACAAGGACAAAAATGTTTATTGTAAAGTTTTTAAATTGTCAACTTTTCACATTGATTCCAATAAAAGCAGAAATTTAAAATTGAATAAGTTCGAGTTATAACAAGAATACTTTTAATAATCTATAGTGGACAACCACTCACCACCAATATCAACACTATAGTCCTAACTTTTAATCATAGTTTTAGCATTAGTATAATAGCTATTCAATGTTTCATTCATCGTTTATAATAAGGCGGTAACTTATTAAATAAAGTAGTTGGTAAACTTTTATGATTACCAAGAAAATATCCTAAAGTGTAATACATATTTATTGGCTTATTTATAACAATAATCTTATTGGTAAAGTTTCCATAGTTCTTTTGAAGGAAAAGAAAAACAATGATTTTCCTAATAAAACATCATTATTATTAGGTACCTACATTTTGTTTGTGACAAACAGAATTATTGTCAGGACTTCCTCTAACATTGTTATTAGATTTGGTAATAATAAACTGTTCGAGGAAGTAAATTTATCGGCTTTTTGGTTTAGGTATTCGGAAAGTTTTTTGAGACATTCGATTTGTAAAACCTGTAGGTATATATCGATTTTATTTGTTAGCAATGTCTATTATTAGCAATTGCTACTTTTAGGTGGTGGGTAGAGAGAGAGTAAGTTACCGAGCCACTAATCAAAAAGAAGGTACAATACTAATACGACTTTGACTGTGTCGCTTTACGGTGGTTCACCCAAGTATGATCTATTTGGGTGGCTACAGTCTCAAACACCTTTACTTTACAATGGTGAATACACGGAGAGTTGACTTTCAATTATTATGATGTATTTTGTTCAACTTCTGTGTGTAAATAAATAAATTAAAAAAAAAAACCTTTATAAATACATAACCATAACCTACATGAATACGACGAAGAAAAACATCGTGAGGAAACCGACACATAATATTATACATTTTTTGTTGTAAATATCACAGTTGTGACAAGTTGTACTAGTATACAGAACGGTAAACACGTGTTGGGTTTGAGGAAAATTTCGTAATGTTATATTTCGTATAGTTCTTGGAATGTGTATACTTCGATCTTGGTATTATTTCGTCTCTTGAGCCCGAAAACCCCACAAACTATTATTTAACTTTAAACTAACCCCCCCCTTGATATCTAAAAAATAAAATTGCGTCCTATGACAAATGCACACTCAAATGTAACTTTTCAATGGACTAAAACTTTTAAAAAGAATTAAAATTAAGAATTAAATAAATAATAATTGAAAAAAATAATGCTGAAGAATGTAAGAAAATTCAGTTGGAACCACTAGTGAACTTATTCCACTGCAGTTATTCTATCTTCTAAGCCGACTGATGCTACTTTTGTGAGATAGTGGTCAAAAGCAAACCTATAAAAAAAACTTGTTTGAATTAAAAACAACAACAGCAAGTCTTCAAAACCAACTTGCAAACGAAGTTACTTTTGCTTCAGTACCTGCAAGTTTAAATTTAGAAGACCTTCGCTCGAAAAAGCCTTTCAAATACCAAAACCGTTTCGAGAGCATCTAAAATATTTATACATCGTCTAAACCCAACACGTCTCTAAGCAAACATGTAGTTCGTATAGTTACTATGTAGTTTCTGTCTATTCTGTGTAATAATGTAAAGCAAACAGAACAAGTGTTGGATACAAAGGGCTAGGGAGTGCTACTTCAGTGAGCGAAGGACCACTGTCAACAAAGGGCAAGATTTCAAGATTCATACATTATAGACCGGGACGTGACCGTTGGTAGCCCTGTGGTATCGAGTACCAAAGGATGCAACTGTGTCTTATTGTCAAAAAGTAGTCAAATATCTGTCTAAGTGTGATTACAGAAGGAACGTTTGTCTCGACGGTCGTCTCTATACTTTGTCACCAATCAATGCCAATAAGCGCCAAATGTTGCCAATAATTTCCGACCTGTCCCGACAAGAGGTGGGCCGCCATTTGTTATTTAAGGAAAAACATTGGTAATTGATATTTTGACATATTTCCAGCCAGCTACTGCTTATACCCTTTACGCTTTCCAGCTTTTATCTGAGCCGATCGGCACCGATAAGCATTAGTAGATCGGCACAGAAAACCAGCGTTCTTTCTGAATACGCTCTAAAAATGTATATCATTAGTGTGGCGAATCCTAGTCATTTATGTATTCATCAAATAGTCGGGCTAAAGTAATATATCAAATACACGTCATACGTATCAGCATAAAAACTTCGTTCATTATTTTTTTATTCCCGTACTAGCAGCGCCCCCTCATCTTATGAACAAACCATTACTATTGTCCGCGCTGTACCTTATGATATTTATATCCCCATTTTTAATCTGTGTTTCTGTCTGTGGCACATCACATGTTCAAGAATGAAGAATTTATTAACACATCTATTTAATCGCGTAGATTTATGGCGTTTAAACGAGCCTTAATCGAAAACACAGAAGGAATGATACGGGTTCTTAAATTCGTCGCTCAAGGTATGAGCTTGTGTGGTCTAGTTGGAAGAGACGTTGAGGTAATGACCCAAAGACGCGAGTTCAAGCCTCGCCGCGACTGAATTATTGAAGACATATTTTCCCTTTTATATATATTTCTAGTAAATATATTTATCTGCTTTCTAACGGTGTAATGTTGGTATTTGATGACGTAGGGTTACCAACGGTCGCATCTTCTATTACATAGATGTGAAGCTTCAAAGTAAATGTTGCATACTGTGTTCAGTGATTACAAACTTGTGCAGGCTTTTGAGGTAAAAGCTAAGCTATAGACCAGTGGTTCTCAATTAGTGAACGTAAAGGCATCCTTGGGAGTGGAGTGGTAAATGAATTTCTGTTCAAAGGATTTCAAATCAAATCAAAATTTCTGTATTCAATGCGATACATTTGTATGGATCACTTTGACACGTCTTATAATATCTAATATAGGAGTCAATCACGAGAAATTTCACGCAATATTATAATATCTAAAGTATTTACAGTACTTTAAATTTAAAGATAGAAATGTTATTTAAACCAACACACCTTCTACACCTTCTACTTTTAGCCTTCTGGGTTCTCCTGTGTTTCCGGAGGCAATACCATCGGCTTTGGAGCGGCGCAGATCGGTTTTCCTCGCTGCTGTGGAACACCTGACGGGGTTGCCCAGTCACGTTGCCCTGGTTTTGCTGCGCATGTGCTTCGCTGCGCCTAAAATAATGTATTTTCTGCGTACCGCTCCGACGTGGTTGTATGCAGAAGGGGTGGCTTCTTTTGACGAGGCACTGAGAACGGCGTTGGAGGAGCTATTGAACATCAGTTTGGACGATACACAGTGGGTTCAGGCTTCGATGCCCATTCGTTGGGGGGGCTTGGGGGTTAGGCGGATCGGGGATGTGGGGCTGCCAGCTTTTCTTGGGTCGGTGCATGGGGTGGTGGGCTTGGTTTCTTACCTTCTCATTGCGAATGGAGATCAGGTTGCCACACCTTTTGCTGCCGACGCTTGTGAGGCTTGGCGGTCCCGCAATCCTGGTGTTGAGCTCCCAACGTCCCCGGGTGTCCAACGTCTATGGGACGAGGTGGAGGTGAAGAGGGTTCGGGATCGGTTGATCAGAGGTTCGGTGGATGTAGACCTTGCCAGGCTTAGGGGAGTTGCTACGCGAGAATCCGGGGCATGGTTGCAGGCCCTCCCTTCGCCTAACCTGGGAACTCTTTTGGATGACGATTCTTTGAGGGTGGCAGTGGCTCTCCGGCTGGGCTGCAAAGTGTGTGAACCTCATCTTTGCATATGTGGCTCAACGGTGGAGGCCAATGGTCACCACGCTCTTAGCTGTGGTCGTTGTGCGGGTCGGTTCCCGCGGCACCACGCTCTCAACGACGTCATCAGGAGGTCCTTGGTGTCTGCCAATGTGCCGTGTGTGCTTGAGCCGCCTGGGCTTTCTCGTACTGATGGCAAGAGACCGGACGGGCTTACTCTGGTGCCTTGGGCGAAGGGGAGATGCCTCATTTGGGACGCAACGTGTGTCAACACCGTTGCTGCTTGCCATGTGTCCCGTACTGCTGCTGTGGCTGCTGCGGCGGCGGAGACAGCGGCGGTTGCTAAGCATGGCAAGTACGCCCTGCTCCACGCGAGTTATTTATTTGTGCCGGTGGCCGTGGAGACGTTGGGGAGTTGGGGGAGTGAGGCTGTCACCTTTGTGAGGGAGATCGGTCGTCGGCTTAGAGATCGGGGCTTGGACTGCCGCTCGGGTTCTTTTCTGGTGCAGAGGATGGCCGTTGCTATCCAACGAGGAAATGCTGCGTGCGTTTTAGGGTCCTTTGCGCCAGCAACGAATTTGGGTGGCCTGTTCGACTGACTTTGTTGTTTTGGTAAATTTGTAGTTTTTAAGTTTAATTGTAATTAGGTTTTAATTTGGGTTTTTTAGTTTTTATTTTTAAGTATATGTTTATAATATTAATTATGTTTTATAAGTGTTTGATCGTATAATTAACAAGATAATTTCAGTTTAAACCAACCAAAAATTCGAGACAGTGTATTAAGTGTCCTAAAAAAACCCTTAAAACGAATGGAATAATAATAATTATGGTGGTTAGATTTAATTTGTTTATTTAACATTATTTTCAAGATACATAGATTAGATATTACACAACCGTCTACTTCCATGCTCGATCGTTATAGGTAAGTACATATCGAGGGGTGAAAGGCAAAACGTATGAAGCGCCATTTTGAAAACTGTTCAGGAGAGCCATTTAAAGTTTTAATTTTTAGAAAAAAAATAATTAAAAAAAAAACTACTGTAGTTATTTCAACGTGAGAAACGTCTCTAGATCAAGAAATAAAATGTCTAAATTATGGCATTATCAGGAAACAATTTGGAGTTATATTTCACAAGAAAATTGTCGCTTAATACAAAAGAGTTTCAAAAAGGGAAAGGCAAAACGGTTTAAGTGACAATCATATCGATTTTTCGAAGCTGCCAAATAGGTTTAAGTGCATTAATTGTAACAGCTTATTGTAAAGCAAAAAGTTTTATGCGACATAGTATAGAGATATTAACTGCAAGCTATTTGTGTTAATTAACATTTGTAACTGTTAGACTGAAAGAATAAATAGCTTAAATAAATCGTACTTTAAAATGTCTAATGTTTTATGTCCCATTTTTTAACATCATCAATTAAAATTGGTAGTTAAACCAAAGTTGAAAGGGAGATTTATGTCATTTGTAAACATCAAATGATACTTATTGGTGTTTTATAAATAAATAACATAGTACAATTTTACCCTGTTTTATTGAGTATTATTAAAGTAATTAAATCAGGTTTATGAACTATGAATAATAATAATTAAGTAACAAATAACCTCTATGAACATTTTTTTGATAATTTAAACTTCACATTACTTGAAGAAGTTGATGTATCGTCTGTGTCCTTCCACGACGTCAAATCCCAAACAAAATGAGCGGTGAGCGGTGTTGGTCTAGTGGTAGATACCCCGGCTTTCATTCTGAGAGTCGTGGGTTCGAATCCAGACCGCGCACCAATGTCTTTTTCTTTAAGAAAAAGGTATGTGCGCTAATAACATCGCTCTTACGGTGAAGGAAAAACATCGTGAGGCAACCAACATGTCCTAGGACTCACCACGGTCCGAAGACATGGGATATTCAGTGTTTTACAAAAAAAAAGTATAATGTGTAGTATATCCGTTGTCTAGTACCCATAGTACAAGCCTAGTGCTTAGTTTGGGGCTAGATTGCGCTGTGTGTAACGTCGTGCAATATTTATTATTTATTATAAAATCTTCATCTTCACTTAAAAAGTCCACGTATTTGTTTTTCAATGTAGCTTCTTTTCTTTTGTTTTTCTCTTTGTCCAAACCATTTTTTACTGTTTCATGTCCTCTTCTATATTGCCGTCTTTCAAAGAGTCTTTTAATATCTCCATGTCTTTTTCTGCATTATCGTTTTCTAAGGATTTTCTTAACTTTTCCATATCTTTTTCTCCAATTACTTACTTCTGTAATTTTTGGATGTAGACTGTCATTGCTGACTCATCTTTTTTCTTGCATTGGTGTCTTGTTTTCTGTTATTTTTTTGTTTTCAGTTACTTCTACTTCTTCATTATCCTAAAAAAGGCAAAATAGCTTTGTAAAATACAGGTAGGTATGTACAACCATATTTATAAAATCTGTTCATTGGTCTCTTGATCCTACCCTAGTTTCCTCTTCACGGTCAAACAGAACGACCGAATTCGACAAAAATTGGTACAGAGAAAGACCATTTTGTGAAAGAAGACATAGGCAATTTTTCATCGACACTTGCGTAGGTAAAACCGTGTGTCGCAGCTAGTACCCAGATAAATAGACATACCTGAGGCCAATCATAAAACACCACTCTTTGTCCAATAAAGGGTTAGACAACCACCTATGAATTTATCTATCAATAGATTTAATAACTTAATAATTGTGAAAAGTTATGTAAGTAAATAACTTCGACATAGTTTACATGTAGGTAAGTACCTACCTACCTCAATTTTTTGTACTAAGATTGATATTTCATTAACAATTTCTTTAAATTTTGTTTCTTCAAACCTATTATCGACGTCCTGGAAGAAAATCAGAAATGATAAACAATTAACACAAAATTTGTAAAATGTACTAATACATTCAACTAAGTAAGTACATAAGTACATAAAATATTAATCTATATACCTAACATACTTCCATGTCAAAATTATTTATGTTATTCTATGTCTTCAGTCGGTGTTGAATCAAAAAATATCTGCGAATTTTCATGATTATTTGAAGGCAGGATGCTCTCCGTTACTTCATCTATATCGGCTAACCGTCCTTTTAATTTTGTGTTAATATTTTTTGTCTTTCGGAAGTCATTATGATGTAAAACCAATAAATAAAAAATTGTTATCACTAGGTACAGTACAATGCACTTAAAATTAACCATAGTGTTAGTAAGAAAATTATAACTTGGTAGGTAGGATTTTCCTAAAAACATTATTTATGTGCGCAATAAACAAATGCTCTTACGGTGAACGAAAACATAGTGAAAAAGGTGGCATACCCCAAGGTTTGATAGCATGAAATTTTTTCCAAACCTCTGTGAGGTTTCAATAGCTTTTTTTCGTGAAGTATACTAACGAACGTAGGTACAAATAATATTACTCAATTGTCTACAAATAATATTACTATTTACAATAGTTAATGACATAAAAAATAACTTAAATACTTACGATTAACTATTGAATAATCCACGCTCACGACTGACTGACGACTAAACCGCCAACACAGAATGGTCCGGTACATTAAACGCAGTTATTAACTCACAATCGACCATAAAACTTTGTATTAAGTGACATAAATAAAATACGCCATATTAAAATTAGTCTGTTTAACTAACAATAACGTGTCTTTTAGAAATAGAAACAATGTTTTAAATCTCAGCTTTTGATTAAACTATTTAACATAAGCGACTAACTTATAAAACTTTGTTACATTAAAATCGTTTAAATGACATCTATACATATATAAATTGGAGAAAAAAATGTTTGATGCGCCACTCTGAGTGGAAAGAAGTTGCAGGCTAAAGTGTCTAACCGGCATTCCTCACAGAATTTGAATGCAGGCAAAATGTTTTAAGCGACGTCACACCGTGTGAGTAGTGCCAGGCAAAATGTTTTAAGCGACATCTCACGGTGTAAGCCGTGGCAGGCTTAATGTTTGAACAGACAATAGACTGTGAATTTATGTTAGCGAAATGGCTTAAGTCAATGGTGATTATAATGACATAAGGTTTAAATCCGTCATCAAAAAAATAATGGTAAATTTATGTCGGTTAAAACACTGCCCCTTAGAATTAAAGCCAAAAATAGAGTTGTTTCAAGCGCCAAAAAAGTGCTCCGATTTAAACGAAATCCGGGTCATTCGACGCAGAAAAAATCGCTGATTCCGAATATATAGATAAGTCTATATCACCCAAAGTGGCGCTTAAACCTATTTGACTTTCAACCATCGATATTTATTTACATATTTACACGCAATGTAAAAATAAATATCAAAGAAAGCTATTTCAAAAGATTACTTAATATTAGCATTGGTTTTCGCAATGCTAATATTAAGTAATTTTTCGGTTTTAATAACTTTACTATTTTCAGCATTAGGTATTTCAAGCATTTTTTTCATTTTATTAGCTATTGGTAATAAAGCTTTGTAGTAAAAAACAGCTAAAAATATTAAAAGCAACCGTACAACTGACAAAATGAGTTTAACTTCAACCTTTCTAAATTCATCGTGCATTTTTACATTGCCTAGTAATCCAGGCACCGTCCTCATCGAACCGATGCAATTCAATCGGAATGCAAACAAGTAATTTTCCAGCAATATGCAGGTACTGAATAGACGCCTTATACCTTTGTGTGATCGTAAATGTACTGTGGAAGTGTGCCCGAGGCTCTATCCTTTGTTACCTAGTGGAGCATTCAGATAAGTTCTTAACCGCTCCAAAGCGTAGATAGTAGATACTAGATACGTATAAAAATATTGAAGTCTGAAGCTGGTATTGAATGGCAAAAAAGTCAAATGTGAGGCGAACTCTCGCACTGAGCGTTTCGTACCTAGTAGAGAGCTCCACTTAAATATTTATTTTGTTCTGAGTCTAGTATCTGAGAAAATATCAACTATCATAGTTCATCAGATACCGCCTGGTGACAGACAGACAGACGGACAGTGGACTCTTAGTAAAATTGTAACATTTTTACCCTTCGGGTACGGAACCTTAAAAAAGGTTATCTGCGGTACGGTCAGCAAAGGATTTACGTGCTTATACAGGTTTTGTTGATTACTTTACAAGAAATAGCTGATACGTTGAAAGCATTTACAAAGTTTTGAAAAAATCCTAATATTAATAATTTAAAACCATTCAAAAACATTATTTAGATACCTATTGCGATAACTGTCCTTTGCTGACTAATCCATATCCATAACAAATCCATAAAATACATTTAGAATACTCTGCAGTCGAATTTCGTATATAGCTTCTTAAAATCAGGACTCAACTACTCGTCTCCCATTTCTTTATCTACAGTATAAAATTACAGTTAGTCCTAACGACGTATGTCGATCTCTACAGATCTAGCTAGAATCAAACCACTTCGCAAACGTTTTTTTTCTCAGAACAAACATTCAAATTCAGAACGATTCCCAAATAGCCACATTGGAGGCAAATAATCTTCTAGCACACCATTTCGGCGAGCTCAATTCCTTATTCAAACATAGTTAAGTTAGCCCAAGGTTCGTCCAAACAGAAAAGTATTTACATTCCCTAACAAATCTGAGTTAACGAGCCTATCCCGTACGGGGTTTTATTTCCTCGTCTTATTGTCTCGTTTTTAGGGTTCCGTACCTAAAGGTAAAAACGGGACCCTATTACTGAGACTTCGCTGTCTGTCTGTCTGTCTGTCCGTCCATCCGTCTGTCACCAGGCTGTATCTCATGAACCGTAATAGCTAGACGGTTGAAATTTTCACAGAAGATGTATTTCGGTTGCCGCTACAACAACAAATACAAAACAAAATAAAACAAATATTTAAGAGGGGCTCCCATAAAACAAACGTGTTTAAAAAACTACAAGGGAATCGAGTAGGTCGTGGAATTCAAAATGGCCGCCCTGTCTGTCAAATATACCAGTCTGCCTTCTCTTACCAAAGAGTTTCTTATAAGTTTCAGATTTTCTTTGTGCCAAAGTTTTTTTTTTTCTTTTTTTTTTTGAGTAGTGTGGTCGTATGAAGGGAGTAAGGATCGAAGCTAAATATTTCACATTTTGCTATGAAATTTAAAAATTGGATGTAAATCATTTTAGGCTTCCGTACCCAAATGTCATAGTGGTACGGAACCCTTCGTGCGCGAGTGTCGCACTTGCCCGGTTTTTCGTTTTACCGATATTTCGATTCGGTCGGTTTTCGAATGTCGATGTCTTTTAGGAGTTTAGGGAGTACAATCATGGTTTATTGTTGTTGTTTATTGTTGGTACAAAATTGAACGTTTAACTCTAAAGTGGACGTTAAGAGAATTTTTGTACAAAAAGTTTGGTAATCACTGGGTTGCGTGTGGAGTAACTTGGTTTTCTTATTATTATGTATCTATCTTATTTATATAATCTTTTCTAGTATACACCTTACTCATAACCTTCCCCATTCATTGGTCACCTGGAAGAGACCTTCTTTAGGCGATCAGACCGATCTTGCGAACATCATGTAAACACAAAATCACATTACCTATTTACCTAGTAGGTAGTTCGTGCGCCTCGAAGCTCTTATAGAGAGCAGCGATTTTATAAAATTCGCTGGCTCGGTAAATAATATTATTTAAATACATAATTGGAAAACCATTTTCAGTACTAATTTCCGACATAAAGTAAACTAAAACGTTTCAAGATACGATAAAACTACGAAATCGTCCTTCGTAAAGAGAAAACAAGAAATATGGACCCTATATTACGACACTAATGGGGAAATGATGGCAATATAACAGGGCCATGATTTGTGTCCATTTTGTTTCCAATTATTACACGAACATTGTACTACTTTATTATTTCGTGAGATATTAGACACAGTGAATTGAGAAATAGGTACCTACATAGATTGTAAGAGGAATTACTTTGGAAATATGAAAGGAGCGGTCCTTAGAGACAAGTTGAAGAGGAGTAGATTGATAGTCGATACATGTTCATGTACCTATATCTATCATATCTATCTATCAATCTATTGATCTTGTAAGTTGTAAGTTTAATTTCTTGCTATTTATCTAAATTATTACAAAATAAATGCAATAAAATACACAAACAATAATAATTATTTACATAACAGAAATAATTAATTAATTATTAATTTAAATTATTTTAATTTATCTAGTTACTTATTCACTTATACATCGTTCTTATTATTAATTAAACAGAAATTCAACTCCAAAAATAATAGTAGGTCACTGTAGTAGGTAAATTAACCTATCCTAACCTAATGTTCCTTTTGTGCCAAAATGTTGAACTTTCAAAATGTTGAATTACAAAATATTGAGTTAAACTAATAAGCAGATTGGCTTGGAGCCGAAACCTATTCATGAGTCAATTTGCATTTTTTAAAAATCAATTCGTTTTCATATTTATTTTATAACTTATACGTCTATCAATATTACCGTACTTTTTACAAATTAGTCGTACAAATCGTACAAATTATTCTGAAATATAATAAAACCGTAAAAATTATAGAGATCCCAAAAGCGTATCGTAAAAGAATAATAATCGTTTCATTTATTAGCTGAAAGTTACGGCCCAACCAGTATTTTTACGGCTAAAACAAATTGTCGAAACCCAATACAGACAGGTAATTTACGAAGGTAGGTAATAAAGGTTATAGTTGTACCATAGAAGCAATGCTTTTCTCTTGGGTGGGGAAACATAATTTATAGATTTTTCTTGTTTTCGCGATGTTGGATAGAAATTAAACTCATTTTTCGGTTTCAATCGCGTGGTGTTTATTACTTTTAGCATTGTTTTAGCGCCCGACGTTTCGAGATCTTTACAGGTCTCTTCTTCAGGATTGGCTACAATGCTAAAAGTAATTAAAGAGACCACGCGATTAAAACCGAAAAATGAGTTTAACATACATTATATATTTCATGTCTTCCATTCGAAAAGAGCTAGTCCAATAACTATAAACACTGAAGAAAAGAACATTTTTTTCCTTGTTTTAAATACAGGGTAGAAATGGGCAGATTGCATACATAAATAAAGTGTTTTCTTCGCTCGTAGTTAGGATCTTTGTTGGAGAGACAAAGGTCTGCTGAGATTTAAGAGACAGCCAGACAGAGAGAAAAAAAATCGCCTTGCAGAATAGGAAATAGTCTACTACTATGTTACTCAGGGTGAATGTAGCTTTCTAACAGTGAAAGAATTTTTGAAATCGGCGCAGTAGTTTTTGAGTTTATTCATAACAAACATACAGACGCACACACACACATACACAAAAAAAACAAATCTTTTCTCTTTATAATCTTTCTTCTAATATATAAAATTTCCATGTCACAATGTTAGTTACCGTACTCCTCCGAAACAGCGCGACCGATTTTTACCAAATTTTATATGCGTAGATATTAAAGACATTTTTCGGTTTGAATCGCGTGGTTTTTATTACTTTTAGCATTGTTACAACGCTCAACGTTTCGAGACCTTTCCAGGTCTCTTCTTCAGGATAGACAACAATACAACATCGCGAAAACAGAAGAAGAATCTTTTATATGCGTATTCAGTAGGTCTGAGAATCGGCTACTATCTATAATTTACTAGCTGACCCGGCAAACGTTGTTTTGCCTTATAAATTATAGATAGTAGCCGATTCTCAGACCTACTGAATACGTATACAAAATTTCATAAAAATCGGTCAAGCCGTTTCGGAGGAGTACGGTAACTAACACTGTGACATGGAAATTTTATATATTAGAAGAAGAAGAAGATAAGGCAAAACAACGTTTGCCGGGTCAGCTAGTATTAGTATATATATACCTAGATAGTATAGACAAGCATACAGACGCACACACACACACACACAAAAATACAAATCTTTCCTCTTTATAATATTAGTACAGATATAGATATAGAAGTATAGATTAGTGTAGATAATTAGAGGCATTGCTGAAAAAGTAACAAATTATTAAGTATGATGGGTAAGGGTAAACAGATATTTGCTCTTGATAAAAGTTTTATTCCTTTCACGATTACGGTTACGGGTTTCCTTTGGTAATTTTCGATTATTTCTAATGATTGCCGACGGAAATAGAAGATTGAACACTCAATTACGATGGACGGAAAGTATTTTTTTATTTAGTGAACAAGTTATTCGTGCGTTCATTTTTGGTAAGCAAAAAGTCGCGTTTATTGGGTTATTTTTTTCAAATTTCTTCTTAATTAAGTCATAAAAACATATATAAAAGTACATACATCATACGTGGGAAAAAACATAAAAACCGTACACAGCTATGTTATATTCATATTATAGAAAAAATACATCGCGGTATCGTTGCATTTTTCTGTACTTGGATCACGTTTGTTGTATGGGAGCCCCTCCTAAATATTTGTTTCATTTTGTTATTAGTACTTGTAGCGGCTACCGAAATACATCTTCTGTAAAAGTTTCAACGTTCATGAGATACAGTGACAGACGGACAGAGAAGTCTCAGTAACAAGGTCCCGTTTTTACCCTTTGGTTATGGAACCCTAAAAAGCATATGTAATTGCGGTAACGTTACCACAGTGGCTGCTTAGAACTGTCTTCTATCTGATGTCATATCTACTGTAAAGGCCGAGATCAATGCCTATAATCTACGATATTCTTTTCTTTTTCTTTCCTTTTTGTTTTTACTTTGTACCTCTCCATGTGGGTTGACACAGAATAAATTTACAAGTAGGCTAACACTTCCACAAAGTACGGGATTTATCTAAAGCCCTACAACAGACACACTTCTGCTAAGCTGAAAATATTTTATTCAAAACTTGAATACGGAAACAGGTGGTGTAATACCATATAAGTAATGCCAGAGGGTAATCTTTAGTGAACAAAGACAATTTGTATGAAGCTTTCGATAAAATGTTCACCTGAAAATTCTTTAACTATGAAGTTCAGTGACTTTTTTTTACACACGATAGATGAGCGTTGGACGACTAAGTCTCCTGGTGGTAAGTGATCATCATCATGATCATCAATGGCAAGTAACATCTACGTGTGATGATTTAAGTTGCGTCTGTCGGAGATATAGGTAAAGATAAGCATCTACATTGGTGACTATAGTTAGTCCAATGCGTGACCGACAGATTCGGCTGCACTTTTGACAGGTGCCAAAAGTGATGATATGGTATATGATATCATCACCTACTATCAAGTGACTTGACACCAATCCAGGGAGCCAGCGATTTATCCGCCACCGTTAGTAGAGAACTTTGGGTTCGCTAGTCTCCGCCAGATCTTCTAGTCGCCTTTTATGACACTCACGGGAAGAGATGGGGTAGCGCTGTGCTAGAGCTATACGGCTTATTTTCGAAACAAATAACATAATATCACACAAGGGCACGGTTTCTTATTCCAGCTGATAAGCCTTGTTATCCAGCCTAAAAACTTGCCTATGGGCACCATGCCTAGATAGTCGTTGCCGACTTCTTTTTGTAATATATATGTCGTAGTCACATCAATTAATGAGAGACGGAAATTGCTTTAAGAACAATGGTTCACTGATAAGCGATTCGGTAGAGTCGTGGTGTCATCGAGTGCCTAAGGGACTGCATTATTTCAGACAGATTGATTTGAGACATCATCCTATATAGGCGCGGGCACTCGGTGAAAGCGTTACGAAACTACTTCTCCGTTTCTATACCTGATAGTCTATTTATAGTATTCCTTTACCTCCTGACTAGACTGTTATGTGATAATAATGTAACTTAGATACTCCTAGTTTTGTGATGGATAGACTGTAAAGACTGTGTGTGTTATAAAACGTGTTTTATGACGACCTCGGTGGCGCGTCGTGCGAAAGCGCGACTGCAATGCAGGAGGTTGCGGGTTCGATTCCCGCCGGGTGCAAGTATTTATGCTTAAAAAATAAATATTTGTGTCTGGTCTGGGTGTCCCTCTATGTATAATATGTATGTATTTACAAAAGAAAAATAAATATAAGTATTATATCCGTTGTCTAGTCACCGTAACACAAGCTTAGTCGCTTACCACGGGGCTAGATGGCGCTGTGTGTTGTTCGGAGAAATTATTTATTTTTATTTATTTTTATTATTTATTTTATCATATTTGCACTATTTTACCCACTTGCGCCCACACATAATTTCTGAAACGTCTGAAAACCATAGACATTACTGATGCCACTCCGATATATAATATAGCAGTCGTTAGGTCAGAGGCCTATTAAGAACCACTTAACACGAAGAGAAGAAGAAGATATCTTAACTTGTTTTATTTGCTTAGTTAAGTTTTTAGTTCTATTGAATGTTAAGTTTTAATTAGTAGGTATTTAATTATATTTTATGAATTAGTAGTTTAAGAGGACAGTCTCCATTCTCTTTCTCCATACAAACGTAGTTTACATTTTCCTCCCTGGATAAAGACATTAGAGCAAATATGTTTATGCCATAAAACCTATATATGTCATGACAAGGCATCTACCTTTTTTTTCTAATAATAAAAAATAATAAAATGAAAAAAATAAAAAGGTAGATGCATAGTCATGACAGATATAAGTTTTATGGCATAAACATATTTGATCTAATGTCTTTCTTTATCCAGGGAGGAAAATGTAAACTACGCTTGTATGGAGAAAGAGAATGGAGACTATCCTCTTAAGAGATTTTAGTCTTCGATTCATACGTAAGTATCACACAGGTGTTACTCAAATTATGGTGTGAAAAAACCATTAACAGCTGAGCAAGTAGTAGGTAAGTAGAGGGTATTAATTTTATTACAGCATTGTCTAAAGGCCCTTATTCCAAAATAGGGTTACGGAAGAGTTTCAATGAGGAATTTTATTACAGCCCTCAGTAAATTGATCTAAACATCTCCACTTGGAACTGCGAGTAAATTACTCCACTTCGAACTGCGAGTAAATTAAACAAGTTTTACTCAAGTACTGGATATCGATGCTTTCGCTTACTTGAGTGCCGTCTTTAATTACTTTATTTTAATTCGGATTTCTTGATTGCTTTTTTATTTTATGACTTGCCGTGCCATAGCCTTTCGTATCGGAGTTCCATACAAACTGTCATCCACATTTTAACCAACTGATGATTTTCTGATAATTCTACGAACAAACAAACGGAAGAAAGAAAATCTGTCATCCGTCCTTCAAAACTGTCAGAAAATAAAATTACCTAATGGTGAAACAAATCGGCACAGTAGTTTTTGAGTGTATTGTTTACAAACATACACACAAAAATACAAATCTTTCTTCTTTATAATATTAGTGTAGATGTAGACAAGTATTCTAAAGAAAAACATAAAACTAGCGTGCCACAATGGGCAGCCTTATCGCCTAAAGGCGATCTCTTCCAAGCAACTAGTCCATCACGGTACACATACCACACACACGAAGTAGTAATACCTAAAGTGTGATGATGAAAGTCCCGATTTACTGTCCAATGCTATTGGATTATCGGGACAAATAAAATAAATAAAACAGCAGGCTTCTAGTAACAAAATAAAAGTGAACGCGGTAATACATCGGAGCATTTATTTGAAAAATTGTCTCCTTTTACGCGAGCTCGGGCCTATTTCAAAATGTACCTCTTTGTAGCATATGTTTATACATTTTTATGTTGTGTAGGTAGATAAAACGTTTAGTGTGGGTGGCAGAGATTACACCGAACATATTATTATGCTGAAAAATGGTTATAAGAAATGGATTTAAAATATAATTCAAATTGACTCTAAACCTTTTACATTACATTAAAATAATATAACAAATTAAAATACGTTGTCGGCAATAGCTTCCAGACACGGTGCTCAAGATTCTGGTTGGATTATCCGCTGGAATAAAAAGCTGAGTACCTACAACTATTTTGGTTTCTTCTTTAATAAAAAAAATGTTTTTTTTTCACAGGGCCTAGAAATAAAAGGACAAATGGTGTTCTGCCCCGAATCGGATTCTCTCCTCTTCGTTGGGTCACCGTTCTTGGATGGGCTGGAGGGGCTGACTGGAAGAGGTCTCTTCATTTCTGACATCCCTCTTCACGACGCAACTAGAGATGTCATTTTGGTCGGAGAACAAGCAAGGGCTCAGGTATGATATAATATTAATTAAAGTTAAAAACAATCCCTAATTTATCGGTTCGGGTTTTTCCGTCGAGCAAAATCAGCGATTTACAATGTTATTTAAATTTAATTATAACTTGTATCAGTTTGTGGAAGTGCCTTATAGATCACAGAACCCAGCATAGTATAAAAAAACCCGGCAAGTGCGAAACTCGCGCACGAAGGGTTCCGTACCACTATCACAATTGGGTACCGAACCCTAAAATCGTTTACCAATTTTAAAATTTGATAGGAAAATGTGACATATTTATTTAGCTTCGATTCTTGCTTCCATCATACGACCACACCACTAAAAAAAAAAAAAACTTTGGCACAAAGACAATCTGAAACTTATAATTAAGAAACTCTTTGGTAAGTGAAAGCAGACTGGTATATTTGACAGATAGGGCAGCCATTTTGAATTTCATGACCTACTCGATTCGATGTTTTTGAAACACGTTTGTTGTATGGGAGCCCCTCTTAAATATTTGTTTTATTTTGTTTTTAGTATGTGTTGTTGTAGCGGCAACCGAAATACATCTTCTGTGAAAATTTCAACCGTCTAGCTATTACGGTTCATGAGATACAGCCTGGTGACAGACGGACAGACGGACAGACAGCGAAGTCTCAGTAATAGGGTCCCGTTTTTACCCTTTGTGTACGGAACCCTAAAAACTACCTATACACCAAAGTATTTTATCAGGTCTCAGGCACCCATATCACAAGCATGGTTGTTTAAAAATCGGTTAGCTCGATAAATGTCTCGACTTGTTGAACGGGAATCGTCGACATAAGTGCCATTGCTATCGATATGGCCACTTGAAACCCGCTTCATAAGTGTTCGAATGTAATTTTCCAATTTTCTTTGGTTCATTGGTCCGTTTAGTTGGGTCTCGTAATAATAAACAGTGCAATGTTAAATAATTTATGTAGGTTAGGGTCTGGGTTGACCCGGAACTTTAGGGTTGGTTACTAGGAACTGAAATTGCCAAACTGATTTTTATATGACTTGAAGGATACGTTTGAAACTATGGTGACATCGTTGATTGGAGTAAATAAAAGGTTACAAAAAATATACCAGCTTATGCCAGCGGCTTTGCCCGCCTGTCCTACAGAAAATGGGATTAGGATAGGATTTGAATAGGACTAAGATTATTCAGTCCTCTACTGTATGTGTAAATATGCCAATCTAGCGTTTGGGGACAGGATCTGTCTATAACTGATCCCGGATGGTTGCTCCTCGGAGTAGCCTGACGGTACAGCGGACCCCCTCTCCATTTATACATAAACTAACATTTTTCGGTTTTAATCGCGTGTTGTTAATTACTTTTCGCATTGTTTCAACGCTCAACGTTTCGAGACCTTTACAGGTCCCTTCTTCTTCTTTCTTGGAAAGGAAAGGTCTCGAAAAGTTAAGCGTTGAAACAATGCTAAAAGTAATAAACACCACGCGATTAAAACCGAAAAATGTCTTTAATGTCAATTCAGTATCGCGAAAACAGAAGAAAAATCTACTTTATATTGTTCAATTAGAAATATATTACAAAGAGAAATACATCATCAAAAATTCCCCCCCATGACTGGATTCGAACCTGAGCCCCTCGCTTGCCAGGCAAGTGCGCTACCACTGCGCTACACGGGAACCCTTCCTTGGGAAGGCCTTGACCAATAACAACATAGGAAATATTACGGTTCAAATGTTTATAAAACATGTATTTTCTTCAAACAGGATGGGCTACGTAGAAGGATGGATAAACTGAAGAATTCGATAGAAGAGGCCAGCGCTCTCGTCGACAAAGAAAGAGAGAAGAACGTCAGTCTGTTGCATTTAATATTCCCACCGCATATCGCCAAGAGACTCTGGTTGGGTAAGATTTTTTGATTTATAATTTTTTTAAATCATGTAGCATAGTGACTGACACTAGAGAAGACAAGTATGGACGTGCGGCGGGACCTACCAAAATGACGAGTGAATCTGGGTTCTAAGGGGACAGTCCACCAGCTCTTTTCTCCATACAAACTTTACAAACATAGTCGACTGTTTCCTCCCTGGATAAAGATATTAGATAAAATATGTTTATGCCTTAAGTCCTATATCAGCCATGACCATGCCCCTACGTTTTGATTGTATTCATTTTCTAATTTTTCGGAAATTTATTTCTATTCTAATAAGAACATGTAAAAAACCAAAACGTAGGGTCATGGTAGATATTATAGGTTTTATGGCATAAAAATACTGAATCTAATGTATCCAGAGAGGAAATAGTCGATTACTTTTGTATGGAGAAAGAGTAGGTAGACTGTCCTTTTAAGTACCTTATTATCATTTCCTTCGGAACTTCTTTTACAACTCCACACTTTTGTTTTACAAATATAAACAAAAGAGGATAGCATAATTATACATATTTACAAGAGTCTTGATCGCGTGATTTTTACTTTTTGGTAAAAACTGGCGCGGTGCAGCCACAGTTTTCTCTCAACCAATACTATTTTAACCACAGATTGATTAAGACCCGAATAAATAAGGAATGATGTGTTCCGATCGTCTTAGTTTAAAAGACTATCAAAACAGAAACAAAAGGCAGTCGAAATATAAACAAAACGGTAAAGCTATTGCAAAGTCTTTTTTTTCTTAGGCTACATGCTACATTTCACCCCCCACTCTTGGTAGGCGGAGTGGGGGGTGTTAGGTTTTATTTCCGTTACGGAATTTCTCGATTCGAAAATCGATCGAATTATAAACGAAAAATTGATCACGAAACAGTTACAGGAGGGTTACTGCGGTTCCGTTTCGATACGACATCGATACTGTCATACGATGATTCTACTGTCACATTCTGATAGCAGGGTGACAGTAGAACCATCGTTATGGCAGTATCGTTGTCGTATCGAAACGAACCGAAGTAACCCTCCAGAAATAAAAGACGATCAAAGAAGAATGAACCCATACCCTATCCGCTTACCTCGGGAGCGGTAGGTGTAGCTCAATGCATTTTCCAGACCTAGAATATAAAACAGTACCTATACTTCGTTTATTAATTGTAGACTATGATTTGACACATCTACCTGAAGAAAAAATTACAAATACAACCAAAAAGTCAGATCCAAATCTGTAATTAAAAAACAAAGTGTACTCATAATTTTCAAAGCCTAAGACTTCGTTGAAATAACTGTTATTTACAGGTCTGAAAACGTGATATTTATCATTATCATTATATGATATATCATTGTCGCATGAAAAGCCCACGAAGACCCGCAAAGTTTCGATAAAGATTATGGCTTTAGCGAAACAAATAGATGAACGAAAGATAAAAGAAATAACGTAACTTCATACAAAATAAATGTTTACTTAACGCCGACTATACGCTTAAATCGAGCGGAGCCAAAACTTGAAAAAATAAGTGCGAGTCGAACTCGCGCAATAAGGGTTCCGTTTCATTATCACAAAAAAATACACATTAGTTGTATGTAGTTGGTCCCAGTAAAATATTTATAGTATTTTATTTTAGTTTTTGTTGTTATAGCGGCAACAGAAATACATCATCTGCGCAAATTTCAACTGTCTAGCTGTCACGGTTCATGAGATACAACCTGGTGACAGACAGACAGGCGGACGGATAGTGAAGTCTTAGAAAATGTGTTCCGTTTCTACCTATGACGATAAATCCAGTGGGGTGTCACACGCAAAGCTGTAACCAGATGGCGCTGGCGACGGATGATCTTTTTTTTTTTGATGATGGTCCTCCACAAATGAAAACGCCGAGTTTTTTTATGACCGATATGGCCAATTTGGCGCCGAGAGTTGTAAAAAACACCTGTTTGACAGTTCTTAATTCAAACCTAAGATTAATTGACTCGCGCCCTCTGCCGGGATAAAAAATTAGTGTTCCTCCTCATTGACTGCTCATACACAAGTACACCACCCTCACGAAAATAGTACGTCGTTATGGTAGTAGTTAGTGAAGCTACCGCCTCACTATTTCACGCTCTAAGTATAAATAGGTAGGTAACGCATCGGCCAATCACAACGTTTGATTATTACCTCACCCCCTGCCCTCAAAGGTGAGGTTTGTTTTGTACAAAAAATCGCGATAAGAGCAGTTAATTGGACTTATCGTCATTGAATTTTACCCTTTGAGTGCGGAACCCTAAGAAAAGAAAGTTTCCGTATAAACTTCAAAACAATGTAGGTCTTCTACTAAAGAATTTTCCTTGAGTGAAGACTCGGAAAGAATTCCAACCTCGTTCTACTTTGTCGATGATAATTTGAAAGTATTGTAATTTTCCCTAAAAAGAATGTTTGAAAAGGAAACTCGAGCTCATAACTTGGATAAATAAGTAAAGTAAGTAATTTCTGTTTGTCTAACTTTGATTCGGAGCTTCATTCTGTGGTTTTATGAAGGAATTTGTTATATAAACACTGTTTTACTGTTTTGCTTAGAACTGTACCCGTAAGATTACTTGAAATAATGTCGTGTGCTGATTTAGGAACTAAGGTTGGACTTAATTTTTTACCCGACTGCGCGACGCGAAAGAAGGGTTATGTGTTTATCAGTCTAAGTATATATGTATATATGTTTGTTTGTATGTTCGTTCCTATATGGTTTAAGGGCCCTATTCTGAAAAACTGAAAATCCATGTCGGGCGCATCGAAAATTGTTGATTATTTCATGACGGAATGTCGTAGAACTTTTTTTTGTGTACAGATTGTAGGCGACATTGTTTCCGATATTTTAGTGCAGTTTCCATACAAATATGTCGAAACGTATTGAAGCCTATCGACATTTTAGCCAAATCAGACATTTTTTGTCTAAAATTTGGATAGGCTTTGCACCAATAGGAGGTTCTTGTCTTAAAACTACACCAAAATGTAGGAAACAATGTCACCTACAATCTGTGCACAAAAAAAAGTTCTACGACATTCCGTCATGAAATAATCAACAATTTTCGATGAGCCCGACAGGGATTTTCAGTTTCAAGGTCGTTGGCGTATAGTATACTCCTCTTTTGAGTAGTTTAATTAATAGACTTAATGACGACCTCTGTGGCGTTTCGGGCGAACTCCCGGTCGCGTCGAAGCAGGTTGTGAGTTCGATTTTCGCCGGTAATAAGTATTTATCATCATCATCATCCGAGCGATGTTTCCGGTTTCATCCCTCTCGAGAGCCCGGGGTCCGATTTCCTACTTAAAAGTAGGAAATCGGACCCACGATCTTCGGCATCCCGTGCAGTGAGGTCATTTAATGGCCCATGTGGGTATTTATGCTGACCATACATGTTTCTGGTTCTCGAATTTCCAATGTTGTAGAACAAACGTTGTTCGCCTAGACGTCCAAAACAACCCCTTCAAAATGGTACAACACACATTTCGTAACATAGGTACTGTATAAATATAAAAAAAGTGTTTTAGTTACATTATTTATAACTAATAAACGGCTAAACCGATTTGGCTTAAAATTGGCGACGAGGTAGCTTATAACTTTTTTTGTCTCCAAGGCGGAACAAAGTTCGCCGGGCCTGCTAGTATTTCAATACTTCAATGAAATCACGAGCGACAACCCTTCATAATTAATTAGTTAAGATTCAGAATATGAAACCCACGGTATAGAAATCAAACTGAAGACATTCCAATTTAGGCAACAACTGTACCAAATACCAAGTAACCGTACGATTTCATCAACAAGAACTGACTAAGCAAGGGAAGTGGGTAACTATGTCCTGAAACTCGAAGTGTTCTGCCAAATCTACAAGTTAAGCGCAACATCTTGGTCACAGTAGAGTGGCAAACTGCTACAGCGACAAAATTTGAGAAATAGTTAAGAGATTGATCAGCATTTGATTCATTATTAGTAAAGAGATAGATTTGTTGAACTCGTGTGGTCTAGTTGGAATAAACTTTGGAGTAGTGACCCAAAGACGTGAGTTCAAGCCTCGCCGTGAGTGAATTATTGAAGACTCAGAAAACATAATAAACAAATCGCGGTGATAAGGGGGCGTCCATAAATAACGTGAGATGTTTAAGGGGGGGAGGGGGTCGAGTCAAATCTCATCGAATCTTACGTTGGTGAAAGGGAGGGTCTCGGCAAATATCACGCAATTTTTTTTCTGATTGTAAAAATTATACTATTTTGGTCCATTTAATCCAGATTGTACACATTGAAAAACGCTGTATTTTACTGCTGCAGTAACTGAACACACTCTACAGTTTGTGTTCAGTTAATGGAGCAGTAAAATACAGCTGCTCCGGTAGCAGAATTTTTTTTTCAGTGTGTACACTCTGGATTTTTTTTAGTTCGTTATTGCAACGGTCTATTATATATTTTTTTCTTTTTACAATAACAATCCAACGCGTTTACGCAAGAAACCCACATTTTAAAAAATCTCACGTGAGATTGGAGGATGGGGGAGGGGGTTGAATAAAATCTCACGACATCTCACCAAGGGGGGAGGGAGGGACAGAAAATTTCAAAAAACACCTCACGTAATTTATGGACGCCTCCTAATCGGAAAATGTGTTTGATTTTGCATCATCATTCTTTACAATATCATGAAACATGGACTCAGAGAAAAAATAAATTAATTTTGTAGTTACTTATTTAATTTAATTTATAAATCGGATATTTAACAAAAAATATAAAAGTAAAAGAGTCTAAAACAGCGGTTCCCTAACTGGGGGGCGCGCCCCCCAGGGGGGGCGCAGAGACTTTTGCAGCGGTGCGCGGGCCACCTGTATAAAAAAACCTGCGATTGTTGAGGGAATGCATTCCAGACTGATCGATACGACTAATGAAATTATCTGAAATTGACGCCTGTCCATAACATAATATTTTTTCCTGAGTTAGATAAGAACCTTATCAGTCCCGCAGCCACCTCACGGGCTCTATCCTTTCAGGCATTTGGTACTAGTTACCATATACCGTTTGTATGATTTTGCAAAACTTTAATGAGCAATAAAAATATAGTTTTTTATTGTTTAATACTTTTTTATTCTGACCTGATAATCTGGAGTGGAGGATGGGGGGGCGGGATTTTTTTTTGTAGTCAAAAGGGGGGCGCGTCTCAAATAAGTTAGGGAACCCCTGGTCTAAAACGACTCAAGGGGGAGCGTTTTTCACTCTGTATATAGTGACAAAACAAGCGTGCTACATGGCACCGTTTGATAGGAAAACCTGATCCCGTATAAACGAGACAATGGTGATGCATATATAGTGTAGATATAGCAACCACATGTCGTGTGCCACTCTATTATGGACTGTCGTAAGATTTACAACAGACAGCTGGGACCGCAAACATTAATTACCAACTTTAATCGCAGTTGAAGCCTTCGAGGCCGGGGAGACATAATGCCGAATTAAATGATTCTTATTATTGAGTTTCGAGACGTAATTTCGGAAGTAGGTAGTTTAACTAACTTAATTAAACAGGAACTTGTAAGGTTTGGATCCAGTTTGTTATACGTCACATCAAACGCGTGCTGAAGTAATTATTGCATGTGACACCCTTAATTACAAATTATTATGGTAATTAATTAGGTGTAATTGTTGTTTAAGGGCCCTATTCTGAAAAACTGAAAATCCATGTCGGGCGCATCGAAAATTGTTGATTATTTCATGACGGAATGTCGTAGAATTTTTTTTTGTGTACAGATTGTAGGCGACATTGTTGAGCATGAGCATTCTTTCGTTTGGTCTAAATGCACCTTAATAGGTGCATTTAGACCAAACGAAAGAATGCTCATTCTAGCCGCACTACGTGATATTCTTTTAATGTAAACGGACGTAGAGCATTCTTTCGTTGTTCTGTCTATGTCTATTTCACTAAACATTCACGATAGAATGCTCGTGTTCTAGCTCTAGCTCTGTGTTCGTTTGGTCTAAATGCACCTTTAGAGAAAGCTTTGGCCCTTTATCAACTTGTTTTTTGGAGTTGCGTAGACGCTGAGGTGCGGTGGTGGCCTAACAGAGCGACATTACCGTTCTTTTGGTAAAGCTAAATAATAGATTTAAGAAAAAAAGGAAATATTTTTTGGAGAATACCGTTTGCCATAGATTATTTTATTATTTATTAACAAAGAAATAATAGGTGTACATTTAGGTTCAACAAATAAAGAAGCCACTAAACTCATTAGAATGTTTCTTGTGTCAATCATTTTGAGTGTTTTGATTGTATTGCAATGGGTAATTCGAACACAGAAACAATACCAGGGCTTCTATTTTAATTCTTTGAACGAAAAACGAAAACGAAAACTCCAGAAGAAAATCTGTCATCCATCCGGCCGAAAATTTTATTTTCTGACGGTTTTGAAGGATGGATTTTCTTCCGTTTCGTTTTTGTTCGTAGAATTAAAGTAAGAGGCCCAGGTTAAAGGTATTTCGAAATTAAACGAAAGAAAATCTGTCATCGGTCCTTCAAAACCGTCAGGAATTAAAATTGTCGGACGGATGGATTCTTCTGGAATTTTCGTTTTCGTTTTTCGTTCGTAGAATTGAAGTAGAGGCCCAGGTTAAAATTATTTCCATAACTATTTAAATAGCGCTATATGCCTTAATCGATTGCAAAAAGGTTTTTTCGCCAAAAAAACTAACCGACGTCGTTGTGTATGGCAGATAGAGAGATAGACATTTATTTGCTATAAAAACACACATACACAGAAAAGTAACTAAAAAAGGTTATAGAAAGAAAGTATGTGTGTGTATGTAGGATATTATAGAACGCTCGACTATTCCTAGCGGTTGGTCCGAAGCTTTAAATTGTAATTAAGTCACTCCTCCGTCATAACATCGCGTCAATAAAGGCACCCCTTTACGGGTGTGGTTATACTTTTATGAATCCCTGCATTGATTTAGTCTTGATAGTGTATCAGATTTCTAGCCAAGCTCTGAAGAGGACAGTCTACCTACTCTTTCTCCATACAAACATGACAGATATAGGTTTTATGGTATAAACATATTTGCTCTAATGTCTTTATCCAGGGAGGAAACAGTCAACTACGTTTGTATGGAGACTGTCCTCTTAAATCGCGTTTCCATCGCGAGCGGAGCGGATAGTCATTAATGACATTATTTACTCAAATTATACTCACTAAGCCGACCTTAATCCACGTTTGTAAATTAATGTTATGCAGATAAGTTTTAGCTTCATTTGTATTTTACTTTTACGACTTTCTTTTAAATAGAATAGATATAATATAGAGAAGGTAGATTACAGTTTCTATAAATTTTCTTCTGAAACAGTTGCGATTTTCAACTAACACATCGACGACAGTCTCAGCGTAAACTCTCGTAAGTTTAAGTTACGACTGTCGATAATGGTATGTTATTATATTTGTTTTGTTTTTAGTATTTGATGTTATAGCGGCTACAGAAATACATCTTCTATTAACATTTCAACTGTCTAGCTATCATGGTTTATGAGATACAACCTTGTGTGTGACAGACGGACATACGACAGACTGAAGCGAAGTCTCAGTAATAGGGTCCTGTTTTTATTTTGGGTACGGTACCCTAAAAAACTTGACACTGGCACGACGACAGGCCCCCGTTACATGCCCATTGCCCAAAAATAAAAAAACATTACCTGTAACGCCCGGTTTTCGTGTGTTTGAAACTGGAATTGGAAAAAAACTGTAAATTTTTGTTAGTTGTTCTCAACTTTTAATGGATTTTATCCTATTATCGATGGATATGTATAGAGTTGTATTGGTCTGGCAGTGTTTGCGTGATTGCATTTGGAACTAACTCAACTTTCTTGTTTTTAAATTGAATAGCTCCGCCTCGCGATTTCGCTCGCGCAAGACCCGACCTCGGTCGGGTTATTACTCCCTAATAATGTAACTTTCTGTAGCTGAAAGAATGTTTTAAATTGTACTTTGTAATGTGTAGGCATCCACTAAGAAAAGGTTTTTTGAAACTACTTCGGGATCGGGACTTACGCGGGGCGCACCTAGCAACTTACGTAACTTCTCGATAATGTATCTTTCTATTGGTCAAAGAATTTTTAAATCCGTTTAGTAGTTTTTAAATTATAACCGATATTTGAATAAAACTGGGTAGTTGAATAAACCACGTTTTTTATAGTAGGTATGTTTTTTTTTCTACGCAGGTGAGAAGATAGAAGCGAAGAGCCACGATGACGTCACGATGCTGTTCAGCGACATAGTCGGGTTCACATCAATCTGTGCCACCGCCACTCCCATGATGGTGATAGCCATGCTCGAAGACTTGTACAGCGTCTTTGACATATTCTGTGAAGAACTTGATGTTTATAAGGTAGGTACGACTGCAGCCCAGTTTTTTGAGTGATGCTTATGTGTCTTTTAAGGGCTTAGGCACTGACGGTCGAATACAGAAACGCTACTCAAAATTTGAATTCCACGTAAGCAACTCTCAAACTAGAAAAATCTCACACTAATTTTAAATTTGGAAGCTGCTCAATTATTTAAGCGTCCTTCAAACTTAAGTTGCGTTTCTGTATTTGGCTGTGAACTGGAATTGTAACGCTGGGATTGCTATGTATACCTACCATACAAAATGACATTCAATCTTTGTGCCTGTTTGATATGCATCATGTTGCGCTGTTTTCTATTGAAAGTGATGGTGACCGTCCACGGAAATAATAGCTCCGTGCGCGATCTTCTGTCCAGCGTACTTGTATTATGGAGGTCAGAGGGCTAAGGGTTTATACGAGCTAAACTCAGAGTATAATATCCCTGTCGAGTTCATCGAAATCTTTTGATTATATCAAAAGATTTCGATGAACCCGACAGGGTTCAAACTCTGATTCGAAAACAAATTGAATTTTCCTTTACAAAACTCGTCATATCACCTTAACCCCCAAAATCCCCTGCTGTCCATCAACCTAACAACCTGTCAGTATGTCAAACTGAAGTCACTCACTCCAATTCTAGGATCGTTCTCGGTGGATCCATTGCCTAGATCCATCATGAATCTAGTGAGATTATTTTCTGTCGGTAAATTTAGTGTGAAAGTTGTTTGTTCGATAGATAGAAGAATGTTCGATACTAAATCAAAACACGATCGAAATAAAATCAAAAGAAATAATCTCAATTAACCAAAAGACGTTCAAATTAAAAGTTAATATTTCGATCATGTTTTCTTATTATTTCCACAGTAATTTGTTTTTATTTCAATCCTTATTTGTTTCTTAAATATCAAGTAGACCGAAATAGGTTCTGAATAAATCCATAATGTATCTAATAAAAAAAACTGCACACCACTCCGTGCCGACCGAAGTGAAAACTTATCGCAGCTATAGTGTGTGCATATTGGTAACGGTGTCGCGAGTCCAGAGATTTTATCTTATCTAAAAATATGCGTACCGCGCTAAAATAAGTTAAACACTTCAAAAATCAATAAATCCATGATGGGTCTCGACAACTAGAGCTAATGAGAAAAACATTTCCCTAGATCCATGATAGATTTTGACAATGAATCTACTGAGAATATCCAATTTCTATTGTTATAGGTGGAAACAATAGGGGACGCGTATTGTGTGGCCAGCGGGCTGCATAGGAAAATAGACACCCACGCGCCTCAGATTGCTTGGATGGCGCTTCGCATGGTCGAAACTTGCGCGAAGCATCTAACGCATGAGGGGAATCCAATCATGGTAAGATAGTTTTAAAAGTAATAGTATATTGGACAACGAATTCTTTCTAAAACTGTTTGTTTAGTTTTTTGAAAAAATGCTGTCTAAAATTTTCCACCCGACAGGATTTCAACCTCGCAAAACCGTTGTATTGCGCTAACCAATCATACCACAGATTCCTGTCCGGTCGAGATAAAATTAAGGATTCGAGCACTCTTTCGTTTTTGCGACTGAGATACTTACGCAGCGTACTACGTGGACGATTGGATGCAAACGCGATTGCGAAGCGATCCGATCGCCCACGTAGGACGCTGCGTTAGCATTTTTTCGAAAACTAGTCATCCGAGTTTAAAAAACATTTTAATGAATAAAAATGTTTGTTTGTAATATTCTTTTTTTTATTTCTAAAGATGCGCATCGGGCTTCATACTGGAACAGTGCTTGCTGGCGTAGTTGGGAAAACGATGTTAAAATACTGCCTTTTTGGACACAACTGTACCTTGGCCAACAAGTTTGAGTCCGGCTCGGAACCTTTGAAGATCAACGTCAGCCCTACCACTTATGAGTAAGTTAAAAAAAATACCTAAATATCCACTGTCCATGTCCACTGTAAACTAAATTGTATTTTAGCTTCAAATACATGTGCGACGTGCGTCCACCGTAATGTTTGACAGCGCATAGCTGGAAAAAGGCTATGAAAAACTGGAGAACTAAGCTAAACTAATTTAGTTTAGTTGCCGGTGTATGATTAAAGCTGTATACATAACCTAAAGCAAGCAAGCGAAGGCTATCGAACGGAAAAACCAACGAACGTTGGGGCGATTCAACTTTTGTTTATGTGTCGATCGACTTTTGTTTATGTTTCAATCTTCTTTGTTTCTGTTTCGATCTACTTTTGTTTATATTTCGATCGTATTTTGCTTCTGGTTCAATTGCCTTTTGTTTCTGATTATTATGAAAATAAAAAATCTATTTTAATTTGTAGTGAATTTAAAACAATTAAAGTGAAAACCGGTGTGTGTGACTGTGTGACGGTGCAAATGTTTTTCCAATTCAGTCTAACCATTCATTTGGCTCCGAAGACGAAACCAACAAAAAAACAAAGCGTTTTTTGTTGGTTTCGTCTTCGAGGCTAAATAAATAATTTTCAATATCTGTTGGGAAATTACTTTGATCATAATCCAAGTGTCAATAACAATTCAAGAAAATGCGATATGAAATCGCAAAAATTTACTACACCTCCAACTTATTCCACTACAGTCTGTATTGCTTTAAACATTAAGGTCGAATTTTCTATGGCAAAGTAAAATTGGATGGTATAAATTCTTAGTGGACACTTTGTGATATTATAGTAGTATCCATTACTAGTAGTGCTTTCAAAAGGGTGTTCTTTATGACAATACCGACATACATTTTTGAACAGATAGTTGGGATATACAACCACTAACGCTAGATAAATTCTTACCTTATCCTAAGACACTATATCAAAACGCTGCTACTCTTTTTAACGGATATGTACACTTAGTTTAAGAGGATAGTCATAGTAGTTAAAATTTTCCTCCCTGGATAAAGACATTAGAGCAAATACCTTTTCATATTTTTTTTTATTTTCTAATTAAAATAATAAAAAAAATAATAAACTGAAAAAAATAAAAGTCATAGTCACATGACAGATATAAGTTTTATGGCATAAACATATTTGCTCTAATGTCTTTATCCAGGGAGGAAAATTTAAACTACGTTTAAAAGAGAAAGAGAATGGAGACTATCCTCTTAAGAGGAGCTTAACTTACGTGGTTTATTTCAATTATTAAAAAAATATCAACTTATGCAATATTAATTATTTATTTATTTGAAAAAAAAATTGGCTGAGCGTGTAGCCTACCATGTACCATACCATACCTACGCGTAGGCGGAGTGGGGGGTGTTAGGTTTTATTTTTGTTACGGAATTTCTTGATTCGGTCGCCGCGCTTAAAGCCCGCGATAAAAGCTATGCAATAGCTTAAAAATAACAAAAAAACACAAATATTCTAAATGACGACAGTTAAGATGTTCGTCTGCCAATCACGCAAAGAAAGTACATAGGTAGTTTATGACCTGGATACTCTATGTCCCAGTATTCCTATGGGAACGGAATCTGCCCGAGGTAACCGTAAAAACAATAAAAGTAAATTATATTTCGGGTTCTAAACATGAAATAAATTTCCACTTCTGAAACTTCAATGATTTGACTCCAAACACATTGTTTAGAAAAGTTGTCTAATAAAAAGTCCAAATGTTCATCCCAAAATTGAAAACATTTGAACCTCAATTCAATATAACGTAACCACTTCACTGCCTTTGAAACATCATAGCATATAGAGTCGATTTCATAAAAGAAATTCCACAAACGCAATGTGCCATGTTTACGCATTAACACATAATTATATCGGACATTAAAACAAGATGTGTAACGTTTCGGAAAAATATTTAGCGATTGTTGCAAGAAAATACTAAGACACAAAAGCTTTAGCGAAACTTTCCAATATTTTTAAAAATAGTTGAACCGTTTTCAAGGTTTAAGGTGAACAACACAAAATACGAGGTAACGTAAGGTAAGGTATGTGAACAGATCCGCTCCGTATAAGGGCAACCCGGTGCGGCATAAAAACTCGAATTTACAAACTAGCTGTATCCCGCAGTCTTACCCGCATCCCGATTTTGCGGGATTTTTCAAAAACCCTTTCTTATCGGATGCCTACATTACATAGAGAACACCAAATTTCAGCTCTCAACGGCTTAGGCTGTGCGTTGATCAGTCAGTCAGGACACAGCCTTTTAAAGATACAGATTCCCGCCACCATTACCGGTTTCTGTTTACCGGTTAACGCTCTCGATTACCGTTTTATGTTTTCTATAGTTTAATTTAACTAATTTTTCACAATGAATACTTAAACAAACCAATTAAACTGCTTACTGTACCTATTTATTCACAATCAACTGACAAACAGCTAAAGTTGGGCCATAAACAATATTTTATTTAGCAGTTTTACTGCAATGCCCGAGAAAACTGCCGCGAGGCATCTTTTGTGAAACGCAATATTACCCTAAATGAAACTAACTTTTTCACAGGTGGTTAATAAAATTCCCCGGTTTTGAGATGGAACCAAGGGACCAATCTTGCTTACCGAATTCATTCCCAAAAGACATACCCGGGACATGTCATTTTCTACACAAGTACGTCCACCCAGGAACCGACCAGAGCGCACCTCAGGTAAGTGAATTTGAGATTTTAACCTTATCCCAACGAAGTAAGATAGCAATTTAGTCGACTGTTGGAAAATTAAGAATTATTTTATTTGTTGTCATAAAGGAAGATGATACTAACTCCAGTGAAACCAAATCATTTGTTCAGGTGGAGAAAATTGGAACTATAAATTTTACTATGACAATTTACGATGTTCCATATAAGCTAGCGCCACCGATTATGGAAAATATAATTTGGAAGAACTTTTGTTTCGAGATTAGTCGAATGGTCAGTTTTATATCTCGACATAGTATTAGATGTTCGGGCTGGAAACAAATTGGGCAATTGGCTTAGGGATGCTTTTGGTTTAGATTTTATCATAATCCGTGGTAATCGTAATATTTTAACTAAAGGAGGCTGTTATTAAGATTTGTAAATCTAGTACGTACCTAATTTTAATTGTAAAATTAATATAATGCTTTTTTACATAACAGTAAGTGATGATATGGTCTAAGATGTAGCACGGTAATGTAGAAGATACACACATAATAATTATATTGAAGTAGATACTGAAAGTGTACTTTGTATGCCTATTTTTTACTAAAGTCCAATGAGATATGAGAGGATTTGACTTCGATTGATATTTTCAGGGATGCATGAATTCCGATTTGACATAACGATATCGGTATGAAATTCTGTACAGAGAATAATAACTCAAGAGAGATTTATAATAGCAGTCTGCAGATGCACTATACAGCAGATGTGTTTTGCTTAAGATTCTTCCTGAATCCGACTGTTTACCTTGTTCGCGTGTTTTGGATATATTTTATACTGTTTTTTCTTCTTTCAAACAGGTAAAACACATAGAAGATGCATTAAAACACTACAATATAGGTCAATCAAAACCAGGAGATACTGAAGAACCGACTTAGTTTATTGTATTATCTTATTTGCCTAACTAAAACCATAAATTAATATCTTGTTTTTAATTAATTGTTTCACAAACTGTTGATTCAAAAACTTTGTTCATTTCAATATTGATGTTATAAATATAACTTTGGGCTTTCGTGTTTAGAAGCTCAGTTAATATGATAGAATTTGTAAATAAAATGTTGTTTCTATTGATTTAAATGTAAGGTCGTAATTTACGTAGCAAAAGTAAGTCATATATACCAACCTAGTTGTTTTGCTGATATATTTAAGACGAAGGCTAGACGTTCGATAAATATCGTAATCTATATCGTGATTCAGATTAATTTTCATGAATTATTCATTGGTAACTCTAGTCTAAAAGACACTAGCCCAATCCCGCGATTTTACCCACAAAAATATCGTCGTTGATATTGCAATACATCTTAGACTTACTAGTTTTAACGCACTTTAGACAGTGTTCTAAAATTTAGCTTTGGAAATATGAAAAACTTTCTAAAAAAAAAATTAACCCTGATGCCTCCCCAAAATTCCATTTTTCTGTCAGGATCCAAATTTGCGACCTGTGGATCACAGTTTCATGTACCTTCATTCTGCCAAATTCAAACTATGTACCTTCTTTATAACCCCAATTTAAAAATAAAAACATAGAAAATATAGTAATAGATACTTGCAATATCAATGATGTTATAGTAGTATTCATTTTCACTCTATTAACTACAACTATGAAAATAATAACAATCCCATTCATCACAATGAAACGAACAAACATTTCTTAGATGAATATAGTTGTATACTGTCTATCGAATTTGTTTAAGCTATAAATTAAGTATTTAGTGATCTTTGTAAAGCTTTACTATCAATATATAATTTTTAAGACAATGTACATATAAAAGAATATGGGATAACTACGACTTACATAGATATTAAATTTGCAGTAGATTTTAAGTTTTTGTGGTTGTATGCTTGTAGGGGCGATAATGAATTGCATTTTGATAATATAAATAAGCATTTAAAGGGAAAAAATGATAAAAATATAGTAAATGTTATGTTATAGAGAATTTGAGTCAAATTCTACGTTATTTGTTAATTATTTTGAAATTTTCCATGATTTTTCATGAATTTATTACTGATAATAACAATACACATAGGTATATTAAATTGTGAATGTAGTTGTTAACTGCATCTGTGTGTATATACGAGTACACTATATTTAAGAGGTAATATAGAAAAACAACACTTTCATGAGAGAATTAAATAAATAAATGAAACTAGTCAAATGCTTTACATAATTACTCGTAAATGAAATTAGGTAACTTACAGTTTTTTTCGAAATGCTTTTTTTTAAATATAGGCTTTATGAATGAATCTCAATCAATATATTGTAGAATGATAATAGTGGAGTCACTAAATTTGGAAAAGCGAGTGCTTTTCCAAATATTTATTATTATGTCTTACAAATTTTAATTCGATCCATACTTTTATTGATTTACTTTTTATGTTGCGTATGTTTACTACTGTTCATTAATATTTTTAAAATAATCATTAGTATTAAATTAATTTAAATTCTAATTATGAATGACAAGTAGAGTTTTTGTTTGTCCTTAATTTCGTTTATCAATATTAATATTTGCAATTGTTTATTCACGCTGAATATAAATATGTAGTATTTTCTGTAGTTGAGCTTCGTAATCAATTCTTTCAAGATTGAAGGCTTTTTACATGATTATCTTATTACATATAACGTAATAGAAAAATATATCTTCTGCGATAACAATTTAGGGCTAAGCATTGTATATAGATTGTCGATGAAACTGATAAGAAAGCGAACGTTCTAAAGTAGTTAATGTGCTTACTGCAAGAGTTTTATATCTGTATTTATATCTACTTTAAATAATTCTAAAGCAACTTCTAAAAGGTGATCATTTCTTTTCCACCTACACTATTTCTATGACATCATCAGTACTGTTTTTAACCGGTTTAATTTAATTAAAAGAAATACTGGTAAAAATAATGTTCGTGATAGCATTTACAATCACATTCAGATCTGAGAGAAAGCTGGTCTGTCATTTTGACAGATTTCCTGGTTGTTTCACGTAAATGGCCCAGGTATTTTTTGTTGCCGTGTTCATTTCGTTTATTTCTCATACGAAGGTAACATACGCGCCGATAACGGAGTTTAGAAAGAATCAGTTATCAGGTTTTTTTAATAATACGACGTAACTCAATAAGTTTCTTGGGTGGTTCATGATTTGACGTAACTAATTTTATTTATAGGATTTTGTTCAGCCATCTTAATGTCATTTCAAAACCTGGAAGGTTACTGCGGTTCGTTTCGATACGACATCGATACTGTCATACGATGATTCTACTGTCACATTCTGATAGTAGGGTGACAGTAGAACCATCGTTATGACAGTATCATTGTCGTATCGAAACGAACCGAAGTTACCCCTTCAGAAATCATCATCGATTGTAGGGTCAGCTAAGCGAATCTGAATTTTTCAGAGCAACGTTCTTAAACTTAATAGTGTTTTGCTAAATCCATATTCACCTTATACGGTTTATAATTAGACTACCTTTACTGCCACTATTTCTGTAATTTTAATAGTAAATGTAGTCGGTACATTCCATATTTTGCAGTGTTGTGATCTAGTGGATATTTAGGTATAATTAACTAAGTATATGCGATTAATATAAAACTTTATGCTATGCTTAGGCGTGTGCACATATCTTGTAGATTAAGAATTAAAAATAAATGTTCATCTAGTCACTTTTCTTTATTAAGTATAATAATTCTCATATTATCTGTTATTTTATTTTATTTTAATATTTTTTGTTGTATTTTACTTTTAAAACAGTGTTCATTATAGAAACAGTAAAAAGAAATTGCTTTAGTTATGTAATTGTTGTTAATATTTCTGAAATAATCTAACTCGTTTTAATTATTTATAAACGTTAATTATAAACGGTGAATTTTCCTGTTAACAATTTGCGTTTGACATCAACAAAGACAGTGATTTACTGATTAAAATTTACGTTTATAAATAAAAGAGTATGAACATTTTCAATAGGTTTTAATGATAAATGTAAATTGATAAATTGTATCAACCATTTTCAGGTTACATTAGTATTTCAAGTATAAAATACCTAATCAAAGTATAACTTAATATCGTATCTATTGAAGTATCTCATAGAGTATTTAATATTTATTAATTAGACAATAACTTAACAAGTACACTATCTTTATATGTAAAGGAATTATGTATAAAAAAGCTAATGGTTTAAAATGGAACAACTAATTGTATTTACCTATTTACATAATTATTTACTTATCCTGCAAAGTTTTATATCCTTTTTATTTATTGACGTGTATTTAAGCAGGAAACGTTTTGTCAATATTTCACTCGTAAAATGAAAATGGACAACACTAAAAAATGATCATATATTGTATCGTTATGAAGAGATACAGAAACTTTTTGAGATGAAATAGTATACCCATCTACACCCATGGAAAAGCAAATAAAATCAAGTAGCCGTGAATTGGACCAGATACTCTTTAATTTTGATTTTTGAAAAAAAAAAACAATATCTTAACTGTCTTCAACGCGCAATGTTTAGAAAAGGGGGCAGGCTTAGCGACATTAAAACCGGTTAACTTCAGTTCTAATGACACTTCTCGTTCTATTGTAGATATATATGCTCTGAGGGTATTATATTAACATATATACTCCATCAACTAATGGGAAAATGGCAAGAAGAGGAGCATTTGAACAAGAATAAGAAAGAAAAGAAAGAAATTTTCTCCTCTAAATAACGTCTATAAATAAATGGATATGAAATTAATAAATGTAATTTAGGAAAAACTGTAAACTATTCTTGTGTGTTAAGTAATCAGAGGTATAGTAAATAGAATGTAACCTCACATTTAATAACAGATTTTCAATGTTTCAAAATTCATACCAGGCGATGCTGCTAAGCTAAGTTGTAAAGAAAGTAAGAAATTAATACTAAAGTAGCAGAAAACGACTCTTTAAAAAAAGTTATTTTAAAAATATTATTATTTTTCAAAACGAAAATAAAAGAAAACAGCATTGTTTTGGTATCAGTTTTCTTTTATTTTTATTTCGTAACCACCTAAATGCTTGCGTAACCAAATATCCAAGTAGTTTATACTGCATGTTGGGGTTTATTGGGCAGCTGCGTTTATATGTTATTTTACGCGTCCAGGCGAACAATTATTTATTTTACCTAATGAATCTTTTTTCTTGTTGTCTTTTACTCTGTTTTTGAAAATAAAGCCAATTAGGTACTGAAATTAAAGACATTTTTCGGTTTTAATCGGTTCTAGCATTGTATCAACGCTCAATGTTTCGAAACGTTGAACGTTGAAACAATGCTAAAAGTAATTTAAACCGCGCGATTTAAACCGAAAAATGCATTTAATTTCAATAGAACATCGCGAAAACAGAAGAAAAATCTAAACCAATTACAGTTTAGATTGTACTAGTTCAAACTAAATAAAAGGACTATATAAGGTCAATGACCTCCAACTCTCAGAAACAGCTGATTTTCAAGTAAACTTTAAACTTAAAATATTCGTAAACTTTTTCGAATTTCTCAAAGCTGTAGAACAAAAAGTTGTTCGTTTAGACGTGTAGAATAACGTACATAAGCAGCTGCTCGATAAACCCAGCCTATTTAATACATGACTCATCTGTGTCCGTCATGGGTAGTTACATTTTCCAAAGCAAAGATTCCAATGGCCTATACAAATCTTTAGTCATATTTATTCGTAGCGTAAAATATTTGTAAAAAAAATCTATAACTTTAAAAAGCCTCACGCATAGATAAAGCGATGAAATTCATTTATCTACCGGTTCTTTTTGCGAGGGGCTTGTCGCATTGTAACTGTACTCGCCTAAGTCCACGGCCTTCTTGTTTTAGATGTTAGTATAAATATAATAATGTATAGTCACAAGTCTTCTAGGTTGTATGAAAGAGGGTAATAAGTATTGGCTATTTTAAAAACTATTTCAACTCATTCAGATAATGATGTACTAGTACTAATAGATGATGTCCTCAGCCATAATATTCCATGTTCCTGTTACGTGAAATAAATTTTGAAAGGCCGCTGCAGTGCTGCTGTTAGATATGGTTACGTCTATCTTAAAATTGAAATGACAATCACTGCGGGTGCTAAATTACCGTTGAAGACGCTTAAAATGTCAAAAGTATCATCAAGTTGCTCAAAGATTTAACTCACCACAGTTCAAAGGCATTGGACATTCGTCGAGTAAGCTCCCGTGGTGACTTATATACAGCTTAATAATTAATTGGGGTAACATTATTATTATTTTCACTTATTTCCTAACGCCAAGTTGGAAGAATCATCAAGTTTAAGATTAATGTTTCAACTCACCACGGTTCAAAGGCATTGGACATTAAGAGTAAGCTCCCGTGGTGACTTATATACAGCTTAATAATTCATTGGGGTAACATTTTTATTATTTTTACTTATTTCCTAACGCCAAGTTGGAAGAATCATCAAGTTTAAGATTAATGTTTCAACTCACCACGGTTCAAAGGCATTGGACATTAAGAGTAAGCTTCCGTGGTGACTTATATACAGCCTTATATTTCATTGGGGTAGCATCATTACTATTTTCACTTAAATACTTAAATTATACTACTAATAATTATATTATACTTTAATTTTACTTTATCTCCACGGTTACATTAATTCACATTAATCCATCTTTTGTAATCGTCTCTAGATTCTCGAGATACAGGACTTGTTCCTAGTTCGAGGTCTGATGTTTATCTGTAACCCATTGTACTCATTTTTTGGTAATAAACTATTTTATTTATTTATTTTTTATTTTACTTATTTCCTAACGCCAACTTGAAAGAATCATCAAGTTCAAGATTAATGTTTCAACTCACCACCGTTCAAAGGCATTGGACATTAAGAGTAAGCTCCCGTGGCGACTTATCTTAATATACTTAGCTTAATATTTCATTGGGGTAACATTATTATTATTTTCACTTATTTCTTAACGACAAGTTGTTTTATCATGTAAGTGAAAATGAAAACGACAGCTAAAGTGACATCCCAAAGCACTTTTTTTCTAAAGACGATGAAGAAATTGGTCTTAACTTATAACGGAGTTAGAAACGAAGATAAATTGGACAATATTTTGGTTCAGTCTATGAATGTTAAAGTAAAAGCATTTTTACAAGTCTTCGGACTCGTTCATTAACCCCCAGTTTTGTTATCGATTGTAAAACTCAAACGGCTAAAGTATTTCCTACACGTCATTTTCTTTGGGACGTTACTTTTAGTTGTTTATTTGACTTTTGGTATCGATCATGGAACTGGGGGTAAGAGAGATATTGTTTACACGTCGATATGTACCTATTTCAAACTGACCTTGTCATCTTCGGACCTTTGACCTTTACTGACGATCACGGGTCTGCCCGTGAGCAAGAGGTCTCGAAAGACCCCGACCTCAAAATGCAATATTTCATATCAGCATCGCAAAACACGGTTTTTTTTTAACCATTTACATTTCAGCTAGACTAGTAAAAGTGCTTTAAAATATCCAATACTTACTGTAATGTTCTAATATTGTAACTAATCTAAGCTATTTGTATAACACGCTAATATGATTTACTTGTTGTTTTGTGATAGTTTCTTGCTAAGAAACTTTATCTGTGAATGCACTGTTAGTGAAAAAAATACTATAAAAATAAAGCGTTTCTTTCATAATACAGTTTTTTATTTTAAAAACTAACGATCCTAACTTATAAAGTACCTACATGAAAATAAAGCTGAAATTATTAGATAGATAACCATTCATGCATGACACCAATGCGTGACAACGATAGAGAATATCGTGAGCGTCAGGGTGAAAAGTCACTATTTTTTTATTGGCGGCGTTTCAGTTGTGTAAAAAGCACACATAAAATACGAAAACATTAAATTTTATTGTAGAGCATTAAAACTTAATCGAAACAAAGGATAATTAGGTACTTTAGGAGAAAAGTATACCTACTAATTCTCCATACAAACGTAGTCGACTATTTCCTCCGTCGATAAAGACTAGAGCAAATGTTTAAGCCATTAAGCCGGAGGTTAGTAGAATTTGTATGGAGAAAAGAGTAGGTAGATATCCTGTCCCCTTACCTAATAAGAAAAAAAAACTGACATAAAAATACTGGTAAGTACCTAGAAGTATTTTGAAATATTGTAGGTTTTTTAAATCTAAAAACGACTCTATGCAAAATCGAGAATCTCCATAAAAATTTTGTTTTCCAGAGTAGTTTTTGTCCATCGATAATATCGTGTTGTTACTTATTTACAGGATGAACCTTTTAAATAGACCTTCAGGGAGATATCCTAAACTAAAAGAGATAGCGAATTAGCGATTATTAGAAAATAGATATTTATCTCGATTTACCACACTATGTTTGTTTCCAGGATTTGATCTTTATCAGCAACACTATCGATCGGTACAATAATATATCATGTTGCAAAAAGACAATGTTCCATCTGGCTAGGGTAGTGAATTTTTCAAAAATCTAAATTTATGTCATTTTAGTTTATGTCAAAATCGGGAATGAAACTCCTTTTAGCATATCTCTTATAACCTTATTAATAAACGTGGAGTAAGGTCGGAGTAATTTTATCACATTTTGTTTCTGTCCTTGTCACGGAAAAAGACAAAACATGTTTTCACTACTCCAACCTTACTCCACGTTTATTAATAAGGCTATTATAGTTTAGGATATCCCCCTGAAGGCCCCTTTACATGATTCAACCTGTATACATACTACCACAGGAAAAATACTTAAATTTTAATATCTGCAAACTTACTAAGTTCTATTATCGATTTTGTGAGCAAATTTAACTACAGGGGCTGTGTGAATAACAGGTATTAATTTCACCTGCCTGCCGGTACCATTTATAACAAGACAAAGGCAGCTAAAGTAATTGCAATTCCAGTTTGAATTTATAAAAAAAATAAACCGTTTCTCATAACCCGGCTTTTCATTGATTTTATGAGAAAACGTCTGGAACGCAGACAGTATTGAAGAGTATAATCGGTTACCTAACTACCTATAGAGAATAAATGGCTCTTTCACCTTTTTTGTGCTTTGAAAAATATACAACAATCGTTTTTAGGGTTCCGTACCTAAAGGGTAAAAACGGGACCCTATTACTGAGACTTCGCTGTCCGTCTGTCACCAGGTTGTATCTTATAAAACATGATAGCTAGAGAGTTGAAATTTTTACAGAAAATGTATTTTTGTAGCCGCTATAACAACAAATACTAAAAACTAAATAATCATATGTAAGACAACCAAGCGTTCGACTTAGACAACCGTCGATCGCCGACACAGCTTGTATAACGTTACATAACCGGCTGTGTAGATGCACTTTACCATACTATAGTAGCCTTAGTAAGCCTGAGTCTTGTAATAACAGAAGTTATTGCAACTCTCCACTAGGAAATAAAGCGCTTATAAGCGCTTTTTTATTCAGCGCATGGTTGTTTTCACTACAAATATTATTAAATAAAGGGGTATTTGTAACCATGCTCTCTCTCGCTCTCTCTCTCTCTCTCTCTACCTCATCCGATTTCCAATCTTCTTTTCTTCACACGTACAGCAACACGTCGAAACTAAATATCAATGCTCTAGGTACGAACAAAGGAAGCCTGTAAATTGGATTGTTTAACGACCGCGCGAATCCGTGCGGTGCATGGACCGTGAAGTCGGAGCCGAAGAGCCGGGTTCAAATATGAACCATTTGCCCGATCCGATCACCGTCTCAGTATTGCCGATGCGTATCTTAATCGGCTATGTGGACGGGTGTTGATACGCTATCATGATATACAGTCTAGCGTCCACATAGGTAATCATAAGACGCAACGGCGATACGGATACAGTAATCGGAGTGATACACATCTGGACCTGGCTTTGCGAACCGTATGTGTGCTTGAATCTCCCTAATTTTGTTGGAGTACAATGTACGCATAGCGCAGATGTTCAGGGTATTCCGCTTAAGGGCCCTATTCTGAAAAACTGAAAATCCATGTCGGGCGCATCGAAAATTGTTGATTATTTCATGACGGAATGTCTTAGAACTTTATTTTGTGTACAGATTGTAGACGACATTGTTTCCGATATTTTAGTGCAGTTTCCATACAAATATGTCTAAACGTATTGAAGCCTATCGACATTTTAGCCAAATCAGGCATTTTTTGTCTAAAATTTGGATAGGCTTTGCACCAATAGGAGGTTCTTGTCTTAAAACCAAAATGTAGGAAACAATGTCACCTACAATCTGTGCACAAAAAAAAGTTCTACGACATTCCGTCATGAAGTAATCAACAATTTTCGATGAGCCCGACAGGGATTTTCAGTTTCAAGGTCGTTGGCGTATATACTCCTCTTAAACGATATGAGTGTCTTAGTGGAATCGCAATAGTAGTGTTATGATATATCGCCCAAGGATTAAATACGTACAAAATTTGCGTTATAAAGTTACTAACCAGAGGTGATTCTCTCGCTCGCACTATTGCCATTAATATATTGTCACATTTATTAATGGTAGGATATTCTCTTGCGAGCGATAACTGTTTGACTCATGTCTAAGTTATTGGAACAGTGTAGATTTAGAAGAGTTTAGTTAAAATTGTTAATTAAAAAGAAAAGTCAATCCTGAATAAAGGACTTGTAAAGGTCTCGATACGTTGAACGTTAAAACAATGCTAAAAGTAATAAACACCACGCGATTAAAACCAAAAAAATGTCTATATAATAATTTCAATTTTAAGAAGTACTATTTTGTCATAGTACCTACTCAATCCTGTATGGTAATATATCAATGGTGGTGACAACGATTACTTTTTAAAATCTTTCCTGTCAAAAGAGTTTTGACAACTATCGAGACCCCATAGATACCCTATAGAGGCCCGATTGTGAGAGCAGACTCCCGACCCAGATATCTGTAAATGTACGTCACGCCACGCAATGCACACCAAGCGTTTGGTCGTGACACGAATTTTATAATAGCCATTCCATTTCTGAAGACAAGGGCAGGTGAAATTAAATGGCACCCCCAGTTTAAATTAAATTTAGAATTCGAGTAAGTCGAGAATCAAATTAGTTTCTGTCAATTTGATTGGTAACTGATTAATTTAATCAAATTTAGGGAAGTTATTAGACGGTACTGACATCTCCAGACTTTGTCTTTAATTTCGAATTTCGCCGAAACATAAATAAAAAATATAGCAGGACATATCACACTGCGCTATCCCACGCTAGGCTTGTATAATGGTGACCATATAAAAGACAGAATAGATATTTTTTTACTTACTTTCGCTACAACCCTTTGTAGATCTTGACGTCCTCCACAATCTTTCTCCATTTCATCCGATCACTCGCTGTCATTCTCCAGGATGTGTGCTTCCCTATTCGCCGTAGGTCTTCCGCTACACAATCCCTCCAGCGCTTCCTAGATCGCTAGATCCTAGGTGCCTCCTAGGTCTTAGTCCCTTGGACGTTTTTGTTGAAGAGTCCAATTAGAGAAGATCTTCACCGCTGTCTGCCTTCATCCATTCTCTCCACGTGCCCTGCCCGGCCATCTCAATCGCTGTGACAGCAGCATCTGACGATGTTTTCGGTGCTGATCATAATTATCTATAATAGATACTGATTATTTTATTTTTGTAAATTACACACAGAAACACCCAAAACCAGACATTTTTATCCAACATATGACATGTATTTGTTCCCGTCAGAAATCGAATCCGCAACCTTCTGCAGGAATAAAAGGTACCCTCAATGTCACTGATCCAAAAATCAATAGTTGTAAAGCAAACCCATTACTTGCATTAATGCTAAGGTCACCATAAACTAAAGGTCACGTGCCGTTAAACTCATCGTGGAGCCTTATTACAAAACAACGTTTAATGCGTGACGAACAAATATCTTGCTATGGCGCCCCCGCTGGCCGCGGCAGATTGGGAAGATCCAAGAAATACTGGCTTGACGTCGTAAAAGCGGATATTCGTGCAAATGGCCTCACTACGCAAGATCTCGAAGATCGCGCGAAGTGGAGACGTAAAAGTAGGACAGCGGACCCCGGGCTCCCGAGAGGGATGCAACCGGAAACGATGATGAAGATGAGTTGAGTGGAAGTTTGGCTTCAATAAAGGTCAGTTACGTTACAATGAAGGCCCTGGGAAATGAGAAATATGATTAAATGTAATAGACCCTAAGTTATCTTCTTTTTGGTCAATAGAAGTTTGATTAGTTAAACCCTGATTATAAACCAAGGTTTAAGCTTAATCTCCGTTCTGTAATAACCGTGCTGATGTCATGCAGTATTAAATGCCGTGTCTTTGTACAAATTTCTTTTGTTAGTCACCACGACTCACGCTTTTCAACGTAAAGAAAGGTATGAATACATTATGTGGTGTTTTCTTTGAAGAATTTACTGAGTGGGCGTTAATAATAAGCTTTTGTTGATTATTTTAGGTGATACAAGATCCAAAGTACAATGGATAAGAGGTATTATTTTAATGTTAAGAGGACTACTAAGGCCGTATTCAGAAAGAAAGCTGGAAACTTATAAGCGCTTACCAGCGCTTGACAGCGCTGGTAAGCGCTTATAAACAAGTTATAAATAAGACAAGTTCCGACAAGTTTCAACACGCGCTGGTCAGCGCTGGGCTGCTGACGTCAAATCATCGTCCGATTAGTCCGACATTTTGCTTGGTATGCCTCAACCTGCTTCCTTTGTGTAGAACGAACCAGCGCTGTCAAGCGCTGGTAAGCGCTTATAAGTTTCTAGCTTTCTTTCTGAATACGCCCCTACTCTTTTCTTCGTTCAAACTTTACCAACGTAGTCGACTGTTTCCCCCCTAGATAAAGATATTAGAAAAAAATATGTTTACGCCCTAAGTATTATAGCAGTCATGACCGTGCCCCTACGTTTTGATTTTTTTCATTTTCTACTTTTTCTAAATTTTTATTTTTATTAACCGACTTCAAAAAAGGAGGAGGTTCTCAATTCGAGCCGTATATTGTTTGTATGTACGTATGAACAACGTTCCAAATTTAAATTACTTTAAGAGGACAGTCTCCATTCTCTTTCTCCATACAAACGTAGTCGACTTTTTTCTCCCTGGATAAAGACATTAGAGCAAATATGTTTATGCCATAAAACTTATATCTGTCATGACTATGCATGCATCTACCATTTGATTTTTTTCATTTTCTAATTAGAATAATAATAAAAAATAATAAAATAAAAAAAATCAAAAGGTAGATGCATGTAGATGCACCATGTATCCGGTGGTCTCCCTCTACCTCTCGGCTTCACAGGGATGTTTAGAGCTTTATGGACAGCGTGTTCATTTTCTCGTCTAGATATGTGACCGTACCATCGCAGCCTATTTTCTGTTAGTTTTTCTTTAAGCCCTAGCAAGCAATAGGGCTTAAAGTAATTTTAGCCCTATTGCTTTACGTTGACTTTTTTGGTCATGTAAAGAAACTTTGTTGAGTAGGAGAGTAAAAAGTATAAAATGTTAAATATCCGTTGTCAATTGCCCACAGTACAAGCCTAGCTGCTTAGTTTAGCGCTAATCAGCCCTGTCATCTGAATTCCTAGACCATATTGCGCCGCCGTATCTCTGCCTGATGAACAACAATTAATACCTATCTATACAATATTCTCCCTTATTGTTGCCAGATAAGAATTCATTTAATTCTAAACAATATACGGGTCGAATAGAGAACCTACTCCTTCTCTTTAAGTCTGTTAAAAACGTAATCCGTTTACCTAATTATTACTTCAGAACCAGTCGATTTCAGACGATTTCCCCAGAGCCGATCTCCCCAGTCCTTGTCAGAGGTCGCGGGTCGCAATTACCTGGATCCAATTGTAATAAATATGCAAATGCTTTGATATGAAATTGTTCTCGGTACAAACTTGGGTTGTTCTTGGAATTGCTTATTTTTGTTGTATGTCATTCGGTAACTTGAGATTGGTTATGGGTTTCAATAAATGTAATAGGTAGGTACTGACGAATTGCTACGACTTCGCTCAATATAAAAAAGAATCTAATTTATACAGCGCAAGCTACTTTTGTTCCGTGCTATACAGGGTAATTATTAATAATTATTGCAATGGTGTCATCACGTGCCCGTTATGAACACGGATTTTCACAAAGATGATCGGCTACATAAGCCACATGCGAGCACAAGACCGACATTCGTCATAGGATCCTATTTCGGCCACGGTGACTGCAGTCTACTCGAGTAGACTGCAGTCGCCGTGGCCGAAATCGGCCGGGAGTGCATCACCATCATCATCATATAGGGCGCCTTAGTGCTCGGAACTTTATTCGATGGAGTAGGCCTGCCCAACACCTATACTACCCTCCTAGTCTAATCAGCCTTGCCCAGAGGAAAGAACTGGTCTGGATGTCTGGAGCTAACCCAACCGTGGGTTTCTTTACGATGTTTTACTCTACCGTAAGATAAATGTTAAATAATGCACATAACTTTTTGCAAAGAAAAAGATATTGGTGCTTGGTCGGCTGGAATTCGAACACATGACCTTCTATTCGGAATTAAAGTCGAGGTTTGTACCACTAGACCAACACTGCTATAAACGCTCCCTCAATATAGTAAACTCACTTATAAACAATGGTTAAGCAATTAATAGTTAGATACACATTGTTTTGTTTCTAACAGTAAACTCTGAACATGCATGTCACGGTAAAAGACAAAGCATTGTATGTAAAGACAAAAGCACAGTCATTAGGTCGTTACTTTTAAGAGGACAGTCTACCTAGTGTTTCTCCATACAAACGTAGTCGACTGTTTTCGCCCTGGATAAAGACATTAGGGCAAATATGTTTATGCCATAAAAACTATATCTGCCATGACCATGCGTCTACTTTTCGTTTTTTTTTATTTTATATCTTACTAATATTATAAATGCGAAAGTAACTCTGTCTGTCTGTCTGTTACGCTTTCACGCCTAAACCGCTGAACCGATATTGATGAATTTTGGTATAGAGATAAACAGGACCTCGGAGAAGGACATAGGCTACTTTTGATCCCGTAAATCCCGCGGGATCGGGACTTAGGTAACAGCGCTTTCACCTCTAAACCGCTGAACCGATTTTGATAAATTTTGGTATTAAGATAGATGGGACCTCGGACAAGGACATAGGCTACTTTTGATCCCGTAAATCCCGCGGGATCGGGACTTAGGTCGTATACCTGAACCGATTTTTAATAAATTTTGGTATAGAAATAGATGGGACCTCGGAGAAGGACATAGGCTACTTTTGATCCCGTAAATCCCGCGGGATCGGGAATTAGGTAACAGCGCTTTCACGCCTAAGCCGCTGAACCGATTTTGATAAATTTTGGTATAGAGATAGATGTGACCTCGAACAAGGACATAGGCTACTTTTGATCCCGTAAATCCCGCGGGATCGGGACTTAGGTTGTATACCTGAACCGATTTTGATAAATTTTGGTATAGAGATAGATGGAACCTCGGAGGAGGACATAGGCTACTTTTGATCCCGTAAATCCCGCGGGATCGGGACTTAGGTCGTATACCTGAACCGATTTTGATAAATTTTGGTATAGAGATAGATGGGACCTCGGAGAAGGACATAGGCTACTTTTGATCCCGTAAATCCCGCGGGATCGGTACTTAGGTAACAGCGCTTTCACGCCTAAACCGCTGAACAGATTTTGATACATTTTGGTATAGAGATAGATGGAACCTCGGAGAAGGACATAGGCTACTTTTGATCCCGTAAATCCCGCGGAATCGGGACTTAGGTCGTATACCTGAACCGATTTTGATAAATTTTGGTATAGAGATAGATGGGACCTCGGAGAAGGACATAGGCTACTTTTGATCCCGTAAATCCCGCGGGATCGGGAATTAGGTAACAGCGCTTTCACGCCTAAGCCGCTGAACCGATTTTGATAAATTTTGGTATTGAGATAGATGGGACCTCGGACAAGGACATAGGCTACTTTTGATCCCTTAAATCCCGCGGGATCGGGACTTAGGTCGTATACCCGAACCGATTTTGATAAATTTTGGTATAGAGATGGGACCTCGGAGAAGGACATTGGCTACTTTTGATCCCGTAAATCCCGCGGGATCGGGACTTAGGTAACAGCGCTTTCACGCCTAAACCGCTGAACCGATTTTGATAAATTTTGGTATAGAGATAGATGGAACCTCGGAGAAGGACATAGGCTACTTTTGATCCCGTAAATCCCGCGGAATCGGGACTTAGGTCGTATACCTGAACCGATTTTGATACATTTTGGTATAGAGATAGATGGGACCTCGGAGAAGGACATAGGCTACTTTTGATCCCGTAAATCCCGCGGGATCGGGAATTAGGTAACAGCGCTTGCACGCCTAAGCCGCTGAACCGATTTTGATAAATTTTGGTATTGAGATAGATGGGACCTCGGACAAGGACATAGGCTACTTTTGATCCCGTAAATCCCGCGGGATCGAGACTTAGGTCGTATACCTGAACCGATTTTGATAAATTTTGGTATAGAGATAGATGGAACCTCGGAGAAAGACATAGGCTACTTTTGATCCCGTAAATCCCGCGGGATCGGGACTTAGGTCGTATACCTGAACCGATTTTGATAAATTTTTGTATAGAGATAGATGGGACCTCGGAGAAGGACATAGCTAAAAGTAATAAACACCACGAGACCGAAAAATTTCTTTAATTTCAATACAACATCGCTAAAAGAGAAAAAAAACTATACTTACTTACATTTATTTATTTTTAGAGATTAGCTTATCGAAAAAAGGACTATGTAATAATTCTACGCCGACGAAGTCGCGGTTACCAGCTAGTTTAGAATAAAAATACAATTCTACAAAATTAGAAAAAGAAAAAATCATAACGTAGGGTCATGGTCATGGCTGTTAAAGGACTTATGGCATAAACATATTTTTTCTAATATCTTTATCCAGGGAGGAAACAGCAGACTACGTTTGTAAAGTTTGTATGAAATATAGAGTAGGTAGACTGTCCCCTTAAAGGAAAAGGAAATCACTCTTTTCTTTATACAAACTTTACAAACGTAGTCGACTGTTTTTTCCCTGGATAAAGACATAAGAGAAAATATTATGTTTATACCATAAAACCTCTATCAGCCATGATCTGTCGAAGGGGCATCGATATGTTTTTTTTTTCATATTCAGATTTTATTTAAATTTGTTTTCTATTCTAATTAGAACATGAACAGAACCAAAACGTAGGAGCATAACAGATATAGGTTTCATGGCATAAACACATTTGCTCTAGTCTTTACCTAGGGGGAAAACAGTCAACTACCTCTGTCTGGAGAACGACTCTGATGATGACGACTCACCTACTGTGCCGACCTTAAATAATTTGGGGTTTTATCGGACCCTGGGCTCCCAGGAGGGACTCAACCGGGATAGTATGGGGCAACGGGCGACATGAGGCGACAGCGAAAGACGTGTCGCGGCGACACTACTGGTTTCTATGTAATTCTATGAAATTCCCTTCGCTCGCTCGAGCTTCGTGCCGCTGACTACGTAGGAAGTTTCATAGAAATACATAGAAACCATAGTCCTAGTGTCGCCGCGACACGTCGTATGGCGCCGCCTCATGTCGCCCGTTGCCAACTCGTATCTTTAGTGAGAAATTGACGCGTTAATTGAAAATACATTTAAAACCATGTACCAACGAGTATATAAAACTTCATTGATAGAAAACGTCGCATGTTATCAGACATAAAAAATCGCTGAGTCAAAATATTGTTATTATACAATAAAATTTCCGATCCTCGATGTGCGTAGGTACCGTATGGGCCATAAAAAGAAGCTAGCTAAGCAAATATGATTTATTTCTTTTCAAAATTCTACTTGTTTACGAGTTTGTCGAGTCGTAAAGATAAGCCGTAAGGTACAATAATATTTTAAATATGGATCAATCTTCTGCCCTTGTCATTGTCACATATCTATTATGTGTACTTACCTAGATGATAGATAAACACTTTATTTGATCATCACCATATTAAGGCGCTCTTGTACCACCGCGTGTAGGTATTGAAGTCTACCTCAGCCCCCGCGCACAAAGACGTAAGTAGCGCACGATCCGGGCGCCGCCCCGCACCGCGCTCGCGCCGCGCAATGCCTACTCGCAATCGAAATACGCGCCACAGTACCGTGCCACAGTGTAGCGTGAACAGTAGGTAGGTCAAGCACCGTGGTAGAATAATAATATCAATTTTAGTAATTAGTAGGTACATAGTATTGGATTTTGGATTCGGTACATAAAATAATGTAGCTATAATAGTGTGCCTACCTAGCAAGTGGATTAGTACCTACATTTTTTGTCCATAGTAAGTAGGCATACCTAGGTACTATAAAATACTCCGTAGTGAAATAAAAAACATTCTAGAAAATTCAAAATCTTTATTCCAAAAATATATGGGAAGGTTTTTATTATTTATCATACCTTTTATGGTACAGCCACATTACTAATTATGTATACAGGTACATTTTCTTAGGTTTGTATGTATTATTTTTTTAAACTGTTCAGCAATTTTTTCAGCAGCAAAAAAGCTTTATTGAATTTATATATAAGCCGCGCAAGTTGATATTGCGATGGAACCTTGTCACAATAACAGCTGCGTGACGTCATCCGTTGCACAATGGTTCAATGGTTATTTTTTGGTAAAAAAATATGTTTACACGTCATTTCATTATGCTAAGTAAAATCAAAAAAATCAAAAATCAAAGTACGTTTATTCATTCGGATATTAGCAAGATATCTCTTTGACATGTCATTTTTTTTTATTTAATCTACTATACTATGTCTTCGGATCGCGACCTCCATGACATGAGAAGAAGACACAAGAAACTCTTTTTCTTTTGTATATTTTTTTTTGCAGTAATCATGTGATTTACATTGTCGCATATATAATATAATATAATAATCTCATAAAACAAATTCACAAAAGTACAGATAGTAAAAACAAATGTAATAAAAAGTAAATAAGCTAGGGTTATGGGTTTATTTGTAGTAGCGAGACGGCTGTTTATGACCATAGGTATATTTCTAAGAAATTTCAGGACCATAAAAGATAAGTTTTTGCAAAATATTCAAAATGTCTATTACTAGTTGCTTCGACATTAAAATGTCCTCAGTAGTGTCCGAAGCACTTTTTAAGGCACGGTTTATATTTTGGATAACTAACTTAGAGTCCTCTTTCTCTTTTACAAAATAATTGTCCCACTATAATTATCATTTCACGAGCTCGACTGTTAAATAATTTCTTATTCATTTTAACGGGTAACAGGTAACAAAACTAAATAATAAAACAGGATAACAAAAACAAAAAGCTATAGGTAACAAGTACTCGATGCACGTAAGCGCGGTCTGAACTTGCGAACGGTACTCACGGTGCACGTCGACTACGTCACCAAGATGGCCGCCAATCGCAATATCATCTTGCGGGGCTTATATAACAAACCATCTGACTGTACAATTGGCACTGACCGGACCAGATTTACCATTGAGTAGGACCATTTGTCCCACAGACCGATTTGAATAGGTACGGTTTTTATCTGAAAGTTGAATAATCTGGAAGTATTCCTAGCAATGCTACGTGAAAATAATGAGAACGAGGTATATACAATGTTTTTATAAATTGGATGAGCGGGGAACGCGGGAACGCAGCGAGCCGGCAAAAGTGACGTAGGCCCACTCTCGACGACGCCAAACAGCGGACTGAGAGACTCCGGCGCGCGTTTTCTGATATATATTGTCAAAATGCAAAAGATATTTTATGATTTAAAATTATTACCCAGAAGATGCTCTTCTTAACGTCAATACCTATCATTTAACTTATTTTTTTTAAACAAAACTTTAATAGTTTCTGAATAATACCGAAAAAACGAAGAAATATTTTTCTATTTTCGCTATTTTCGAAGATTTTTTTTATCGAGCGAAGTTGTTTAAATCGTGTTTTCAACCAGAGTAATCTCTATCATGGTTATTGAACTACAAATACATTTTTGTCCCAACAACAAAAAAAGAGTATTTAATGACATAAAATTGAAGCAAACATAGGTCGATTACGGTATGCGGCGGTAAAACCTGGCCTTAAAGAATTAGTATATTACATAAATAATTAAAAGTAAATAAATGTTGAAATACAAAATAGGCGGGCTTATCGCCAAGGCGATTTTTTCCAGGCAACCTTGGAATAGAAAAGGGCTGTTTAGCTGTACCAGTAGCTTACGTAGTGAAAAATAAGAGTAAAAAAATTATGCACCAATAACAATAAATAAATACTAATATAGGTACGAAGATATTGTGTTTTCAAACAGCGACGTTCGAATTATATGTTAAGCCTTCACTTACATACAACACTCTTTGTAAGGCGACGACGTCTCTCCAATGTATTTCTGTTGCCGCTATAACAACTTTTCAAGCAACAAATGTAAATTAAAAAAAACGCAACGTCAGCGCGATGTATTTTTACCACTGGCGCTATCTAGTGATGTCATGGCGCCAGTGGTAAAAGTTAATACTAACATTATCGCATTCATGGATTTCGCAGCCTAGTGGTTAATTTAGAGATCCGTGCCCAATTGTGATAATGGTACGGAACCCTTCGTGTGCGAGTCCAACTCGCACTTGTTTATACCACAGAACACCGAAAACTAAACGAAAATGTAATCTGTGATCTTGCTTTGATTACATTTGTAGAAAGCTGTGAACATGTGCCAGCCAAACAGAGTCGATAAGCTTTCGCGCATTATTGTGTTGCGCGCACAATAGTGTAACGACTAACGACCTTAGACGCTAAAATAAATAAATATTGCACGACGGCGCAATCCAGCCCTAAACTAGCACTAGGCTTGGACTATGGTTATTAGACAACGGATATACTACATATTATTATTATGTTTTGTATATATGTATACATACATATCACACATAAAAAAGGTACTCTTAAATTGAAAGTCGTTATGGCAACACCACAGGAATAATGTGGTTGATAGTCTGGGGTCTCTCAGAATCTAAGCTATCAATGTCAAGTGTTTTATCTATCAGGGCAGCAGTGTTGTTGCGTTCGGTTGATTTTTCACTTTTGTTTGAGACGGCGTTTGCACCGGTTGTGTGCACTAATTAATAATAAATTCAACATGGCGGACACTGATGGTGACGTCAATGAAGTTAATGCACTGAAATGAAACTATACAAGTACGCTGAAATTGCTATACCATACAAAATGACATTAGATTTTTGTGAACGTCCATGGAACTAATAGTTCCGGAGACAGTCACCATCACTTTCAATAGAAAAGGTGCGACAACAGTGCAACATGGCGCAGATCAAATAGGCACAAAATTCAGTGCGAGACCCCCTGTCCATATAATTCAGGTCAGTGAGTTAATGCGACTGAATCTCCGACTAATATTATTTACTTTTTTTTTTTTTAGTTTATTTATCTTCTAAACATTTACAAAAACAAAACAATTACTTAAATAACATTAAAAAAACCAATGAGGTTTGTAACAAATGTTATACTATCTAATCTACGACGTCTATCATATTATCTAAGAAATAGGACTTTAATTTTAATTTAACATTGTTGGGTCTAATAATTTGAAAAGTACGCAATTCCGGAGGTAGTTTATTTATAAATCGAGGAACAAGGTAGGCAGTAGTTCGCTCGCCGTAAGAATTGTTCGCGCCGGTCATCATACGTAACTCCAGCTGATTCCGAGCGGCCGCTCGTGTACGTACGGGGTGTTTGTGTACTTACATTTTAATTTCTGCACCGACATTCATTTTGTCGCAAAATCTACTGTGTGTTGTCCATTTCCGTTTGTACGTGAGGTTGGCACACATGGTGTGTTGTGTGAACCATATTTGAACTTCATTTCAAACAGTTCCATTCGACCAGGAAATTATTGAAACTGAACCTTATTGACTTAGTTCCAATTGCGTTAGATTGAGCATAGAATTTAGAGCATTACCACATTAACTATAGTTTGGTAGATAGAAATTAGATTTCTCTTCTGTTTTCGCGATTTTGGATTGAAATTCAACTGATTTTTCGGTTTTAATTGCGTAGTGTTTATTACTTTTAGGATTGTTTCAATGATTGACGTTTCGACATCTTTACAAGTATCTTCTTGAAGATTGACACCCCGCGATTAAAACCGAAAAATTAGTTTTATACCAAATTTAATCGCTATTCGCTTGATTTAAAACGGAATGTAAGGTCGGAATAATTTTACCACTTTTTGTATCTAAAAAAAGAAAAAGACAATCTTACTCCACGTTTATTAATAAGGCTTTCAGTTTAGTAGTTTTGGCATGAAGGAGTAACAGACGTATTCGTCTACTTACTTATTTACACACAAACTTTCACATTTATAATATTAGTAGAATATTAGTAAAGTTAGTTGGAGAGACTTAAATAACTTCAGCCAAATACAGAAACGCCACTTTAAATTTGAGGGGTACTTAGATAATTGAGCAGCTTCTAAATTTAAAATTAGTGTGTGAATTGAGTTTGAGAGCTGCTTAATTGTTTAAGTAATACTCAAATTTTGAGCAGCGTTTCTGTATTCAGCCGTTAGTTTCTGTTTTTAGTTAAATACGAATGGACACACAAATATAGGAGAAACCTTCAAAGCTTCGAAGCGAGAGTCTTGAATTTGTGATGCCGCCTGAGATGGAAAATCAATAGACAGGTATTTCGAGACCGGCAGAATATGCAGAGATGTGGAGATTTAGAATTGATAACATAACATGTTTTGAAATTAAAGACATTTTTCGGTTTTAATCGCGTTGTGTTTATTACTTTTAGATACATGTTTTTAACTGCAAAAATAATATATATTGAATCATTCTGTTGTCTGTGTCTGCACACATGTTTACAAAACTGAATAATCAGATACCATGAAAACTAGGATAGGTATACATTTTTTTGAAATTAGCTAAATATCACAATTTTCAATGTTCAATGAGTCAACTGAACTGAATTCGAAACTCGTCCCACTTCCAAACGTTTTGCCCCAATCAAAAATGTTCCTTTCTCTTTTGAAATTAACTCCGTTTTCTTGTCAATTCTTGTCTAAACTGTCCGTTTTATAATCCAATCATAAACTTAATTTGAAGACTTGGATCCTTCCAAATTGAAACCTTTTACAAAGTTACGAATTGTGAAATTGTTTAGTGTTGCCCGTTTAAAATATTGTTTCCTTTCATTTATAATATCTAATCAATTGGAACTTTTATTTACCTGGAGAAAAGTTTTGAAGGTACCCAAGAATCTGAATCTGCCCAAGAATTCATAGATTTGGAGCATGAATTTTAAGTGAGTTAGATAAATGAAATTAATATCATACTGTGCGGATTTACTCACGTAAGTCCCGATCCCGAGAGAATATTGGGATAAAAAAGAAGCTTTAATATTAATCCCGATCTCCAGCTATCTGCATACCAAGTTTCATCCCAATCGATTCAGTATCTGGCGATCTGGATTAACGAATAGGATACTTTTATCCCGAGACTTATGCGGGTAGAACCGCCGGGGGTAGTTAATATTTCAGGGTTTTTATAAAATTGTAATAACGTTCACGGAAACGACAAAAGAAATTTGGACGAGGCCAAAACCGTTCAGTAGTTAAGATCGCTCATTAAGGGGACCGAAATATAAACAAATTAAAACAACATTATCATTTGTGACAATTTACAGCAAAATGGTCGGTCTAATGGCTTCCTGTAACTGAATTAACGATACGAACCGATATCCAATGTCGTTAGGATAAAGTTAAATTTTGTTTTGTTTATAGATACCTAGATATTTGGTATACTACCTATAAATATATTTATCAATAACGAATGACCAATTTTTCCTTCGGGCCTACGCGAGTGAAACAGCAGAACACTCATGATAATCTATCTAAAACAATAAGTATAAATTCTTTTACCTCTACCCCCGCTCCGGCTCGTACCTAATGCAAAGGCTAGCTATTGCTATACAACGCGGCAATGCTGTCAAGGTTATAGATATGTAAAAGAAATTAAAATATTTTTTTTTATAATATTTAGTTAGGTACACTATTTTACACTCACACACTACCTTACACTCAAGACCGGCTAAACCGATTTGGCTGAAAATTGGTGAGGAGATAGCTTAGAACCGTGAGACGGACATAGGATAGTTTTTTTGCCTCTAAGCTGGAACAAAGTTCAATCAGCTGCTAGCACCAAGAAGAACAAGCTATTTTCGTAGCATTTGCTACGAGCTACATAGCCGTATGTAAGGCTACGTAACTCGTAGCCAAACTCGCTTGTACTTACATTATTATTTGACTAGTAGTTTTACGAACAGTAAATCTCACGAGCGCAAACTTTGTTGATAAGTACGATCTAAGTTTTTAAGCTACTGCCACTTTTACTGTTAGGTACTCATTGAAGAGTCTGTGATGAAAAGGTGGTTTCAGGTGAGCCATTTTGTTTACCTTGTAGGACAGATTTAAGGTCATAGCATACTTAAACGACCTGCTCCAACACCGCTCCCAGCCAACACTGCCCTAAACTAAGACGACACCCGCCTTTACCGTACCGTACGATTTAAATCGTACGGTGGGCAACACTCTAGCAGACCGCTCGTCTACAACGTGCGGCCAGCGAGGCGTCAACTCCCGAGCAGTCTGACGGCGGTAAGCTCGCTGAAAGCGAGCTGTCTGCTCATTTATGATGCCAATGTAAAATATATCTAAAGAGCAATATTTGAATTATATAATTTTTGCCGGGTGGGAGCAGAGTCGTGTAAGTGGGCTACGACCTTTAAGGGTCTACTCTGTATTACATAGAAACTTTTTGTGTAATACTGTTAATATATTGCTCCTCTGGAATCATTTTAATTATTACATATTTGGAGAAAATTAATAGAGTCAAAAAATAATAATTAAAATTACCTAATTTAAAAAAATTATAACCCGAAAGAACAGGGACAGATTCCTTTCATACAAATAATATACGGGCACAGAATACATAAATAGGACAAGATACGGGTCAAATTGAGAACATCCTCCCAGTTTGAAGTCGGTTAAAAAGAACTAAGCTACAGTAGAACTTACTAATTTACAAATACTAAAACTTTAATTCTTTGCCACAATCGCAAACCTATAAAATTCAATAGACCTGTTAGAAAGGGTTTAGCCAGGTTAACTAGGTCAGAGGGGTTAAAAGTCAACCGTCCCCTACCTATACAGATCAAAACGAATCAACGGATAATATGAACCAGGATTAAACTTTTAAACTAATTGAATACAATTAGTTCTGTCACTCGGATGATTGTTAAAGTTGTGTGGGTTTGAAATCTCCACCTTTATTACCAACGTTTTAAATTAATTGGAATAAAAGCGACATCTCTTGGCGATAGTGTTAAGTATAAAGTTAATCATTTGCACAGGTAAATCAGTGGGACGTGGTTCCTGTAGATGTGTTCAAGAAAAACGGACAGGTAGACAGACAGACGGACGGATAGACAGACAGACAGACGGAGGGACAGACAAACAGTGGAATCTCAGTAATTGTGTCCCGTTTATACCCTTTGGGTACAGAACTTTGAAATACAATAAAATACAAGTTTATATTCAAAGAACGAAGCATGTGGTAACTATCCTAACTTATTCTAAGTGATCTAGAATCGTTTTATTTTTTTCGTTGAAGTACAGTCTTCTTGTCTTCACTTCCTTTATTATAAGTCTAGAAAACACCTTAATATCCGAAGAAAAAAGAAAAATTAGATAAGGGCCTTAGCGCTGATGTATACAACATTATAATAACGTTACTCAGTATCGCGCATTTATGATAAGTGCTTTTAAAATGTCATTGATGGATGGAGTTGAAGCTGTATTCTGTAAGTCGATTTATTCGACCCACCCTCCCCTTTAGGGCGGTTGTACATACACGTTTATTTTGCTGTTAAAAGCCACGGTTTTTAGATTTCGGTACCCAAATGACAAAAAAAAAATATTTATTCAACAGCTGTTACACAAGATTAGAAATAAATGTAAGAAATAGAAAGCCAATTACAGTATCTCACTGTTATTAGGAAACAAAGTGTAACTTTAATCATTGAGGAGTTTTCTGATGAGAAGGTGCTCCATCAATTTGTACTTAGTTCTTTTGAAATCGATTCTATTGATAAAATCCCAAAAAAATAGTAATTTACTGCATTCTGAGATGCTATTCTGCTCATCATTCCGAAGGTTCTCATCTGATTTTCACCAAGAAATAATTAGGGCCAACTCGGGACTCTTATCTTTAAAAAAAAAAAGAATTAACGAAATTGGTCCTCAAATATACCGTACCTACTCCGGCGTACGGCGTGAACATACAAACAATATACGGGTCGAACTGAGAACCTCTTTTCTTAAATCGGTTAAAAATGGAACCCTTTTACTAAGACTCCACTGTCGATCTGTCTGTCACCAGGCTGTATTTGTTTAGAGACAGGGCTGTGGCGGACGCCCACATTAGCTACTAGATAGCGTTACTAGTAGGAAGTCCTGAATCGCACAAACAACATTTCTGAGATAAGCTCATACAAATTCACGCCCGCTGGATTCGAGTGATTTTTGAATACGACTTCCGACGCGGGACTAACAAGCGGGATCAGTGTTGCGTTTGGAGAGTAGACTACTAATGAACGCACCGTGCTATTTTGGTTCTAACGCTTTCGTGATAGAAACTTTAATTTGAAGAGTGAACCACGCGGAAGACCGCCCACGAAGATGAATAATACTACCTGCCCGGTGAAAGATCTCCCCTTTGATGGTACACACTACCTCGTACTTCCAAAAGGCCATTCATCGGCAAAGATACACCTATGCATCCTGTGTGTGAGCAAAATTCAATAACGCCCCCAACACTGCCGAACGACCTACGCAAAGCGAAAATTCCTCATGGTTTTCACGGCGTAAAAACGTGTTTGTGCAACAACCCTAAGCTACGGCTTCTCCCCAATTGTTATTGCCTGAGGCATAAAACCGGTATGATGAAATTTTTTAATTTATACCGTGTCTCCTGCCGTGTTCATTGAAAATTGGTCCGGAACGGGTTTGTGACATAGATTTTTTTCCTTCCTTTTAAGTACCACCTACCATTTTCATTGGCGCACCTACCTTTTTCAATGATCTCCTCAATAAAATTATTCAATTAAGTCTGTTTCTACCCGAGTGCATGCCGCAAAGAAGGGTTGTTAATTATTTTCTGAACATGAACCGGTTTGAAGTACCTAGGTCTAGTTAGGGATTCCGAAGCGCCCTGACGCGGTTTCTATTAATATAGAATGCGCCCCAGGGAAGAAAGTTATGTAGATGGGAAGACAGTTATGTAGATGGGAAGAAGGTTATCTAGATGGGAAGAAAATTATGTAGATGGGAAGTGAGTGACTTATGTAGATGGGCCCTGTAGCCCGGGTATAACAGAAGGGTGCCCTTTCGATCGCATAATTTTTTTTTTCATAATGTTGTTTGGCATAAAAGTTTCAGCATAAAGTTTTCTCGCATAAATAGTGATCGGCATAGTGTTATAATCGCAGAATGTTTTCATTGGCATAACGTTAACTTTCTCTAATCTTATTTATCATAATTTTGAACAGCATAAATGTATAGGACATAATTGTTATACGCCTAGAGATGATTTATCATAAAACACAAAACGCATAATGGAGGTATCCATAACCGCTAAAGTCATAAACATACATGATAATAAATTGGACTAAGTCTATTTAACAAATGAAAAGACACAATGGTAATAGTCATCTTTAATCAAACTTTAGGTGAGAAGATTGGTGGCGAAGTTACGTTTCCCCATACGTAATACTGACCAAACCACGTCGCTATATCGTCTGTAACAATCAATGAAGAGTAAAAGTTTTAAAGAGCTTCATTCACTGAATTCTGTCATATTAACGGGCGTTTTACCCAAACTAGGAGTACGCAGAAAACTATACAGAGCACCCCGACTAGGATAGGTTAGGTTCATATTAGAACATGATTACGCACAGCGCTTTGGCGAGCGAGCGAAGCGAGCGTGCCGCGGCAGCGGTCGCCAAAGCGCCTAATATTATAAATAAACAAGGTGTGGTGTATCAACATTGAATTTTATATGCAATTCATAGCAAAGTTTGTGAACTACTACATAATAATTATGAAATGATATTCTAAATTTTAATATGATATTAATTTTAACTCATTTTACATTTGTTAACATTATGGTTTTTTATGCTTATGACTTGTAATCTTTATGCCATAAGGTGAGATGCCAATAAATGTTATGATTAGTAATCGTTATTCTAAAAACATTTATGCAAGAACATTTTATGCTAATATATCATTATTATAAACGAAGTTATGCGAAATTAAATTATGCCTAATGATTTATTCTAAATGAACGTTATGCGAAAAGAAGAGTATGCCAAAAAACGTTATGCAACCTTACATTATGCCTCTTAAATTTATGCAACCCAATATGGACCCTAACAGAATATGGCTACGGTATCCCCCTACTTGTCGTTAAAGGCGACATAAAGGGGTACAGGTCATCATCATCATCTGAGAGATGTCCCCGGTTCCATCCCTCTCGAGTGCCCGGGGTCCCCTTTGCTACTTTTACGTATCCACTTCACAGGTCCGCTGAGCTATCAGAGCAGAGCTGCGATCAGACTTCTGATCGCTCGATGAAGCGGACCTGGGATAGGCAGGAGTGTGACCCCATATCACCCCGTAACATAGTGGAGACTTCCTCGAGACTAGACATACCGAATAAGGTGCAAGAAAATTCATAAGAGTTTTATTAGGATCCCGGGCATTCAACTGCACCGAGGATGGCCACCGGTGAGTTTATAACCCCCGTGGCGTCGTGTCGTCGGGTATCTGCTAGGATTTTCTCTCTAACGAAACGGTGCCATTTGGCCCGTGGTAAGCGACTAAGCTTGTGCCACGGTGCTTAAAATATTTATTTTTAAGCAAAAATAATTTGCACCCGACGGGAATCGAATTCGCACCCTTCTGCATTGCAATTGGGCCACCACCCGACGCGCCACAGAAACCGTCATCACATTAAAAAAACACAATTTAACCACCCTATTAAATTTAATTAAACATTTATTACTAACTGTTATTCAGCGAGTCTACCATTAACCTCAAAAACAGTCCAAAATACTTAAACCGCACTGTAAAACGTAAAATAATTACAGTAGAAGCTTCGTGAAACTTTAATCAGATCTCGGTTGCTGCCTACCTTTGAGGCTGCACTAATCAACTGTAACATCTTCTGAATTTCAATTACAATCTTCTGAGTTGTTAATAGATATACAGTTTGGAGATAGAAAAATGCATAATATTGGAAGTGTTTTCGCTGGATTTAATGGGAATTCTATGTAGAAATTTCGCCGTGTAGCCCCGGTATAGTTATAATAGGGTAACTTCATCTCTTCCCGTGGGTGTTGTAAAAGGCGACTAAAGGATCGGAGGGAGACTAGAAAATCTTAAGTTTCCCCCGACCGGTGGCGGATAAACTACTTGGTCTCTAGGAGGGTTGGTGTCAGGCAGGCGGCCGACCGTAAAAATATTGCCAAATCTATTTGCAGAGGTATTGTCAATGATGACTTACCTTCTGCGCCGACTCCAAATAAAAAAAAAACAAATTGGGACTTAGCGGTCCGTCAACAAATCTCTTCAAAATCGCACTCTACAAAAAATATAAAAGAAATAAATTAAATATAGTCTATCTAAATCGGTTTTCAAAGAAATAAATTCATATCGGAAAATTAACAACTTACAACAGAATATTAAATTTTAATCGAAAACGGAATTAATTAAACGATAAATTAATTGATTAAAGATCGACAAGTACTCACGAGGCTAAATTGGTGTTCAGATTTAAAATAACTGATGAACCCTTCAAACGGTGCCGATTTCCCAGCCATAATTTACTGCCCACTGTAATGTGAAGGGCGGGTAATTCAGCCATACAGTTTTAAAGCCTAACATCTGCGAGCTAAACTATGGGCACGTTAATATTTTCTTATTTTTGTATTGCTCAAGGCATTTTTACTAGAAATATTTTACAAGGAGAAATACATCATTAAAAACCCTCCCATGACAGGGTTCGAACCTGTGCCCCTCGCTTGCCGAGTGCGCTGTGTGTGTGTGTGTTGTGGGCAAGCGAGGGGCACAGGTTTGAACCCTGTCATGGGAGGGTTTTTAATGATGTATTTCTCCTTGTAAAATATTTCTAGTAAAAATGCCTTGAGCAATACAAAAATGATGGGAGGATTTTTAAGTTAGACAAGTTAGTTTAGCTTACGGCCGAATACAGAAACGCTACTCAAAATCTGAGTTCTACTACTTGTTATAATATAACGGTATGACGTCATACCGCTATCCGTGTCTTCCGATATTTTTTGGTACCTTTATTTTCAGGTATTGATATTTAAAAATATGACGTCAGCCGACTCGTATCTCGCACGTGTGAAACTGGCACCGTGTGAATTTACATGAACAGAAATCGTAATCATTGTTCATTTTGGTGTGTGAATTTTTAATCTTCGAAGCGGTTTTACTTCACGTTTAATAATGGGCGATTAGTTAATTAATGCAAACCATTTAACTGATCCTGTAGGTAGGTACCCTAATGAAATGTACAAATAAAATAATATAGGTAGGTACCTATGTAATAAATAGTAGTCATTACTTCGATTTTCGATCAACAAAAATGACGTTGAGCAAAAACGTTGAGCGTTGTAACAATCTTAAAAGTAATAAAAACCACGCGATTCAAACCAAAAAATGTCTTTAATTTCAACAAAAATGACTTTAATTTCATATAAACATTACGAAAATCAGTAGGTACATAATAACTTGTCGGTTTAATAGTTTGCCGATTAGGGTAAACTTTGGTTTAATCTTGTTGCTTTTATATAATTATTATCTCATATATTATTTTTTTGACCTCATGTTTAACAACACCTATAACACCCGGTATCGAATTTATCTGATTTTGTAATATACATAATTTAACTTTCGCATTGTATTTCTCTAAATTATTTTAGGAATCAAATCAAAATCAGTTCAATTAATTGATTAGGAGTAGTGAAAGAATCAGATGCAGAAAGCAACTTTGTTTTACTATATAATTAAGTACGCCTCGCAATAAAAACTCCACCTTTTTTGGTAGTCGGTTAAGCAAAACATGAGCAACAGTCGTAAAGTTAAATTAGTACCTAAGTAATTAATATTTTATGAGTGTAAAACGCTATATTTTGACCTAATTAATAATATATTTTACCTAATTACAAAGATATTAAATATTAATAAGTTCCAATTCGGAGATACGAGTCATAGTCGTGGCATGATGTAAATTTGACATTTAACATGCAAGTAGGTACAAGTGATATGCTTGTACAAGGTTTGCGATGTCCAGAGACATGAGAATCGGTGTTCCCCTAATTAGTAATTTGTATCGCAATGACATCTACACTAATATTATAAAGAGGAAAGATTTGTATTTATGTGTGTGTGCGTCTGTATGTTTGTTATGAATAAACTCAAAACTACTGGACCGATTTCAAAAATTCTTTCACCATTAGAAAGCTACTTTAACCCTGAGTATCATAGGCTACCTTTGATCTCGGTATTCTCACGGGTTCGGGACTTAAGCGGGTGAAACCGTGGGGCGCAGCTAGTAATTAATAAAAGAAAAACTACTAACGGTAACTAAACTTAACTCTAGGTTTCGGGCCATATTAAGACTGGGTTAAACTTGGTTAGTAACATGGCAGTTCCTACAATCTATATCTATACTAATATTATAAAGAGGTAACGTTGGTAACATGTATGTATATATGTATGTATGTATATTGGGGGTAATCTCCGAAACTACTGGACCGATTTCAAAAATTCTTTCACCATTAGAAAGCTACATTCACCCTGAGTAACATAGGCTACTTTTGATCCCGATATTTCCACGGGATCGGGATAAAGGGCTGACATACATGCAAATAGCCACGTTACACAGGATTCTGAAGATCATGCGAAGTGGACACGCAAAAGCAGGAAAGCAGATTCCAGGCTCCCGAAAGCGATGCAACTGGGAACATCGCTCCGATGACGGTGATGACATTATCATATCAGTCACATTTCACAGAAATAACCACACCAAGCGCTGTTAATTGCACACGACTATACAAGATCGACATGCTCGTTAGGCCTATGACTTCCACCTCAATTGAACGGCCTTAATTGATTGTCCCAGGAATTGTCCCCGTCTATATGTTCTATAACGTAGCCTTAAACCGCAAGTTACCGCAAACTACTAAGTTCAGAGTAAAGAGAGGCTAATTGGTTCACTAACACTGAGCATAACGTGGTATAACTATGAATTTTCATGAACAGGACTTAGGTTGGAATTCCAACCCTGTTCTAAATGTAAGTTGATGGTTTTACATTTGTTGTCTTGTCTGTGGTTTTCCTAAAACAACGGCTAATTGTCCGTTTATAAGCAGTCTTAAATGTAGATTACAGGTCTTTAGGCTTTTTGTCTGCCGGAATGTTATTGTCTTTGTCGTGCTCCGACCAATGTATAGCGTTACTGTGTTTGCTCTACAAAAGAGGATTGACGAATGATGTAATAGGTAGTGTTCTGTGGAAAATAATAAATGAAACAATGATCATTTTCATGACTCTTTTGCGATATGACAGCAATCGTTGTATATAATAGAAAATAGTTGGGAATACGAGCTACTTATGTATCTATAGATAGGAGTTGGTAGAAAAATAAAATACGGGTAAGTACTTAACTTATTTGATGTTTACTCGTTTTCTCCAAAAATCAGAATGCCGCCATTACATTTTCATTTTTACTTATTGACTACCTTAAAGTACGTTAACAGTCTATTTACAACTTTTAAACTCACTTTTAAATTATACACTCATCTAGTGCAAGCATTAAACTATACATAATTTTAAGTAGGTTATTTAAGAATTAATCATAACGATTTTACATTATACAGACTTATATTAACTATAATTAGACTTTAAAGTTATTGAAATTCGACAAATATCAAACTGAACGATTACATCCGTTTTAAACAAACTTTGCAATCAAAACAACATTTAACATTATTGCCACTGTCAAAATTAACAATCACTACCAACCAAATAAAACAGTATCTAACAATCGGCCTTCCTGATAAAAACAGTTTGCCCTCAAACTACCTACATTCATTTTACCTTAAAACTAGAAAAATAGCAGATCAAATTATAAACATTTCCATCAAGATTATTATCTGACTTGGAACTCTCATCAAGTCCACTTTACATAATACAACATCAAATCAACTTAATAAATGAAAAACGTCAACGATTATACCTATACTGACTCGGAACCCTCATCAAGTCCTCTTACCATCGGACAGAAACAGAATCTTTATATCAAGTCCGGCATCAGATTTGTGCATTACACACAAACCCTGGCTTCAGAATATTTTGGAACAATCATCATAAATATCTGGAAAATTTTATCAAATACTCGGAACTACTTCAAGTATTTGACTTTTGTGAAAATTTACAACAAAATTAGAATATCTGGAACTACATCAGATTTCTATAGTTAAACTTTATCTTCTCAATCACACGGTTAGCCCCTCTTGGACCTCATTGCTTAACACAGGTAAGTGGTAAAACTTTTAACTTATTACATCAGATTTAACTTGCCTTTTCATTATTATAACATGGTTTCTCTCTTTTCAGGTTTACATTTTTTTTTTAAATTCTTCATTAAGAGTATTACTACTGAGAAGACATACTTTCTTAAACTACACATAATTTTCTTATCACTATAAAATGTATGTAAATTTAAACTAATAAAAATACAATTGTTTTGTGGTTTTATTTACATTAATCAACAAAAGTGGGTACAGTCACATTATCAATTCGGTGATCAGGCACTTATTTTATTTTACCTTTTCTTTATAAGCCCTTCAAATAGCTATAACTACCAAAACTGTACAACCGTTATGCAAAAAATATTGACACAAAAAAAAACAGCCCGGTTACCCACCAAACAATTTGACTGTATCTACTCATCACCCAGATCATTCACTTTTTATTCATCATCAGTATCTGAACTACTTTTACTATTCACATGAATACCGATCCATGGCTGAATTTGATCCACTGCCCAAACACTTGAGTAATTCTTTGCACCTAATGTGGAACCAGGTATACTTGATACCTCATAACGGTCATTTGGTAAGACTTTAGAGATACGGTAAGGACCAGCATAGACAGGTAATAGTTTTTTACTTTTTCCGTCGTTATAAGATTGTTGTTTCTGTATTTTTACTAAATCTCCAACCGAATAAGTATGAGGTGGCTTTCTCACCTTATCAAAACGTTTTTTCTGTTGTTCTTGGTCATTTTCAATATGCTTATCTACTTCTGACCTTACTTCTTCAATATTTTGTGACTGGATACGAGTGTTTTCATGAATTTCGTTAAATATATTTTCTGCTTTATGGGAGAGATTGCGACCAAATAGTACTTCTGATGGAGTCTTACCAATACCTTTATTAAGGGTATTGTTAAGACCCCACTGTATATTTCCTAGTTCTTGATCCCATTTAGTTTCCCCATGCTTGCTTGTGTAAGATGTTAAAGCGCTTAGGACCGTGCGATTGTAACGTTCGACTTGTCCATTTGAACGTGGGGACGCAACCGCATTTAGAATGTGTTTAATATTAGATTTATTGCAAAATTTCTTAAATTCATTAGATGTAAATGTAGAACCCCTATCAGATATAAGCCTAGTCGGGTAACCAAAAGTACTGAATACTTCTCCTAATGCTCTCACAGTTAGCGCAGTTTTTAAATTACGTAGTGGTTTTATTAAACAGAACTTTGTATATCCATCTACAATTAAAAGAAGGTAGCAATTTCCTTTAAATAAGTAAACAAATCTTCGGGTGTCGTCGACCTAGCCGAAGACGCACTAGTCCTAATAGTTTTGTCATCAATTCCGTGAATTATGCAATCTACCGCCCTTTTATTAGTTATATCACACGCACTCAAGAGAATCATCTTATCGTAATAATATTCATCTAGCGACTCACTGGGCCTAAAACGTCGCTCTAACATCTCAGACAATAACGTGCCATAATTTGAATCAGATGGGAAGGCCTTTTTAAGGCAGTCTTGCCACTCTAACCATGTTTTATTAATTGATTGCAATCCCTGGTACCAATTTTTCGCATGACCCACCAATCGTGGTAAAGCAAAATGAGATGTCTGTTGGTCTGACCATTTATAAATTAAAGCACACTCATTAACTTTAGCTAACCAAATCTCAATTTTGTTGTTTTTAACAGTTGGATCAAATTCAGGTATGATATTTTTATCAAAATGTAACTTTTGAGAAAGATCGGGTTTTACAATATTACTGATAAGTTGGAGAATATCTTGGAAATTAACGTTCATACTTAAATTACGTAAAGATTCTGGCATACCTTGTTCATTATTTAACGTTATTGACCTGCTTGGCTCCACCAATTGCCCATCCAGAATCATGCTATTGGAAGTAGACGCACCCGGCGCGGGGACAGGTGTCGTTTCTTCAACAGCGACGGATGCTGACGGGACAGACGCGGGTGCCGATGAGGCAGCCGCAGTTGTCGATGGGTCGCCTCTCAATGTACTTGGTTGCTGCTGCACGTCTTGGACGACTTGAGGTTGATTTGCATTGCGATTTCCTGTGGAACTTTCCCTTCGAGTTAGTAAAGATTCACTACGTTCACGAGAGTTATGGCGGCGTCTGCTTGAACTATTTCTCGAAAATCGTGACGCTTGTTTGTACCGAGAACTAGAACGGCGCCTGCAGGATGGTGGCGAACGAGAACGGGAGTCACTGTGGTGCCTGTGATGTCGACGTTTCCTACTGCGACGTGACGCAGAGGAGTTGTGATCGTCAGACATTATTCTTAGTTCGATTCGATCCCTTACTTCTGACAATAGAAAATAGTTGGGAATACGAGCTACTTATGTATCTATAGATAGGAGTTGGTAGAAAAATAAAATACGGGTAAGTACTTAACTTATTTGATGTTTACTCGTTTTCTCCAAAAATCAGAATGCCGCCATTACATTTTCATTTTTACTTATTGACTACCTTAAAGTACGTTAACAGTCTATTTACAACTTTTAAACTCACTTTTAAATTATACACTCATCTAGTGCAAGCATTAAACTATACATAATTTTAAGTAGGTTATTTAAGAATTAATCATAACGATTTTACATTATACAGACTTATATTAACTATAATTAGACTTTAAAGTTATTGAAATTCGACAAATATCAAACTGAACGATTACATCCGTTTTAAACAAACTTTGCAATCAAAACAACATTTAACATTATTGCCACTGTCAAAATTAACAATCACTACCAACCAAATAAAACAGTATCTAACATATATTAGTAAGAAGCACTGAACTCTACCTATACAAGAACGCTGGAATTGGTATACCATACAAAAAGACATCAGATCTTTGTGCCGATTTGATTTGGGGCATGTTGCGCTGTTGTCGCGCGTTTTCTATTGAAAGTACTGGTGACTTTATGGAACTAATCACTTTTAATAGAAAACAGCGTAACATGGCGCAGATCAAATAGGCACAAAATTCATGTCCTGTCCATATTATAGAGGTCAGTGGTAATCAGGCTTTGTAAGCAGATATATGCATTTAGGGTAGTTTGTTTATCAATGTCCAATCGAATGTTCCCATCTATCACCACGACCTTGACTTGACCGATTTAGAAGTGGTTTTTATTTAAATGTTTGTGACTATTATGACATTTTGGTTTCGGAAGTTGTCGGCAATGACGACTAAAACGCTGGCGCTGGCTAGCCAGGAGGTGTACTTTAATTCTACGAACGTACAAACGAAACAAAGAAAAATCTGTCATCCGTCCTTTAAACCCGTCCGAAAATAAAATATTCGGACGGATGGATGACAGATTTTCTTCTGAAATTATCGTTCGTAGAATCAAAGTAGAGGCCCATGTTAATCCGCTGGGACAAGAAACCACCCATCCCTGGGGACATCAGACGCCTCGAAACGACGACGTCTAAAATACATATTATTTTTAGGTTTTATGCCATTCAAGATCAAACGTCTGGATAGTATTGGATAGTAGATAAACAGCACAGCAGTCTTGTATCGCACTCCCAAAAAGTCATTCTAAATCGTAAAAGGTCGTTGAAACCTTCAACTCGCGACCCTACTTAATGAAAAGGATACATTAAATGATGACGTCACGTCGTTTCATTCTACCCTCAAAGGTAGAATCGTCGGAAATTAGATATTATAATGAGCGGTGAAAATTTTATACAAAATGAGAAAATTAAATAACAAACGAAGCTGACGAGACGAGACGTACGAATCGAAATAGAAATCTTTCGTGTAGCTTTAGGTACTGGCTCTTGGCCGATATCTACTAATATTATAAATATGAAAGTTTGTATGTAGGTACTTAGTGAGTATTTTTGTAACTAGTTCACGCACACACTACTGAACCGATTGCGATGAACTTGTTATGCAGATAGCTGGAGATCCAGATTAACATATATGCTACTTTTTATCCTGACATTCCCACGGGATTGGGAATGATCGTGGAAGACACTCACTATAAAAAATTACGCCCCCCTCGTAATTTTTTGCCGTGTCGTATCGTGCCGTCGTGGTATTTGCCAGGGCCTGGCTGCCAACCGTAACATCGCGTCAGCACGTGGGGTCTTTTTCACAAGGCTCTTCCTTGCCGCGTGGAAGACAACCACTATAAAGAATCACCTCAAGCTTTAGTGGTGAACTCAGGGAGGATTACCACCGGCTTGCTCCTCGGCTCTCTGCACCGCTGCTGCGTTTTGCAGCTGTATGTGCAACTAGTGAAAAATTACCCTATAATTATTAATTGTTTCCTTGCAGTAAAACTATCTAGATAATTTACAAAGCACTTACACAATGCACAACAAAATAAATATCAAAAGTTCCATTAAACCGGTAGATTGGAAAATATACGTGTAACAAACAGGAAGTAACTCAGTCTGTATGTGGGTTACGTAAGCGTTTTACATTTCCTCTATACGACCTTTATACGACAAAACAAGTATTATTGCAGCCACTGTTTTGTAATTACGGATAGTTAGATAGGTATAATATGTTAAAAGCACTTCGCTAATTGTAGCGTTTTCTGTACCTTTATAGACTGCGAACTGGGGTTGATCACTGCAAGGGAAACTTAGGAAGATGGGGTATGATCACTGAACTAGATAGAGATCTATGCAAGGAGGAGGAGGAGGAGGAGGAGGAGGAGGAGGAGGTCCGGAGGATCCAAGCCGGACTCAGTGCGACTGCGGAGCTCCCAAACAAACTAACAGCACCTCCTTGCCTCGCGTCAATACCCACCCACCCCCTCCTACAATTCTTGTCCATCCAAAGGTTGCCTGGAAGAGATCGCTTTTAGCGATAAGGCCGCCCATTGTACCTATTTTAAAATTAGCTGTAAGTTTTTGTTTTTGTAATGTGTTTTGTAAATTTTTGGTGCAATAAAGTTTTTATCTATCTATCTATCTTGTATACCCTATACAGCTCTAATAGCTGTACGTTGGCTGATCTGATATCAGCCAATAAAAACACCAAAGACTACGTAATATAGGTACAGGAGGGTTACTGCGGTTCTTTCGACACGACAACAATACGATAATTCCAGCAGATACGATGATTCTACTGTCACACTGTGATAGTAGGGTGACAGTAGAATCATCGTATCGGCTGAAATTATCGTATCGTCAACCCTCCTGGAGTGGGCGGGCTTAAACAAATTCTCCTGACAATGTTTTTGTGCCATCGACACGAAGACGAATTATACATTGTTTCCGTCATTTTGGTGAGGTTTCAAGACAAATACTTGCTTATTGATTCAAAGCCTACTTATAGTTATATCCACCTTTTAAAAAAAAAATGTCTGTTTTTGATAAAATGAGGATAGGGTTCAATACTCTTACTGTGGCACTAATATGTAGGAAACAATGTCACCTACAATCCAAACACAAAAAAAAATACATTTCGTTATGAAATAATCATCATTTTTTGATGAACCTGACATGGGTTTTATGTTTAGCTCATCTTTACCAAGTGATTGTTTCCCGAATTCCCCACAACTTATAAATATTTCAAAGTCGTATTTTCCTCATCCACTTTCATTTCAAATTACTTAACATGTGAAATGTTTTTATAAAAAAATCTGCTCACATTTATATTTACTTATTAAATCAAAACATGTTTATTTCTCTCTAGCCTTTGGCTAAAACTCCTTTACACAAATTCTAATACGCCTGCGGAGCGGCCTACTTTGTCACAGTGTAAACGAATAATTGTAGAAGACAAGCTTTTAAATTAATTATCATACGAGCGATGTTCCCGGTTGCATTCCTCTCGAGAGCCCGGGGTGCGCTTACCCAGTTTAACGTCTCCACTTCTTACGATCTTCGGCATCCCGCATAGCCATTTGCACGTAGCTACTTTTACGACGACAATACAGCCTTTCTTCGGTCTTGCCAATCCGCGTTTTGAATTGTGTGCTAAAAATACGATTTAAAAATAGTAACTTATATTATTTTTTTTTGTAAACGTTTATTCATTCGGATATTACAATTAGGAATAAGTACAATAAAATTAAATTAAATTAAAAACACAAAACTAAAACTAAACTAAAACTAAGCAAATAAAACCACATAAACAAGGAACCAATTACATACATACATACATTAAAAATAACTATAACTAAGTACCTACCAAACTACCCATCCCGTCGTACTTATATTTGGATATATTGTACCAATAATGTACCTACCTAATACTAACTCGCAAAAACACAAAGGTACTGAATAGTGATATTGATCTTGTAGCGTAGCGATTCGAACCTTGCCGGCAACGAATTTTTAAGGACTCATTTTTTTTTAATGTCTAAGTACTACGTACTTATTTTAGAACGGTCTTAGTAAGCTACGATGTGATCCGGGCCAAAAATAAACCCTAAAGGTTAGGTAAAACTTACAAAGGAAACTCACCCTGGTTTAACCCCGTTTCGGAGTCTAGTGACCACAGTGAGAAATGACCACTTTTACAAAATTATCATTTCCTGAACTAATCACTTCTTAAAATAACACTTTTGACAAAATTATCACTTATTACAATTTACTTCAATTTCTCTTCTCAACCACCATTAAGATTTATCTACCTGTTATATGTATACTTAATGAAAACTTCTAGATACCGCTGCCAACCCTCAAGCCGTTTCCAAATTTCCAATTGTATTGATACAGTAAACCGACTACAAAAATTATTAAAAAACCAATGATAAGGCGCTAACTGTCATCACCTCAATCTCCGCCCGCAATCTCCAGTCTCGTGAACAAGCCAGTTGAATTACTGGCGAAACATCGAGCTCCGTCAATAACAAATTTAAGCATGGTAATAATATTTGTGGTGAAAACAATTATGTAAGTTTAAAATTGTTTAGTAATCCTACTGTAACAAAACAACATCGAACAGACACTGTGACTGCGTAGCTATATTAAATTATTTATACAGCAATTAACGCGGTCCCCTCTCAAGAGAAAATACCGTCATACTACTTACGATTAGAGAATAAATTGAAAGGCAGATTAGGTACTGTCCTGGAGAACCTTCAAGGTATTTATTTTAACCTTTGTATAGCAGTTGATGGAGGTTGAGACACAGATTGTTTAAACCAAATTCAGATAATTTTATCGCTCAGTCCATAAGGATTTTTTTGTACGATTCTTGTTTCAATTTCGATTTACTTTTGTTTATGTTTCGATCGTCTTTTCTTTAAATCTCAAACGATTTTTCGTTACGGTTTCAGAAATAATACCTAGTGTGGAAAAATATAGACATTTTCGAATAAGAGCCATTTTCGAAACAGTAATTTGTAGCGCATAAAGCTGCACGAAACACCAAAATTACTGAAATAAATGGATTTGGCAATGTAGTACATACCTATTTCTTATTTTTCGTCATAGTTTATCTGAGCTCTACCTACAAATTTTAATACACAAATGACGCATCCTTATTATTATTAAGTATATAATAAAAGTTGAGTGAAAATTAAGATGTAGCACGCTTACCTAGCTCTAAAACACACCTGTTCACTCAGGGCCAGTAATAACACATAGTGTGAAGAATTACGGCTTAGAAAGAAAGCCACTTTCTTAGATATCAAGGTGAAGCATTGGAGAATCTAAGAACTGTGTTTTTCCAAGTATTCATACCGCGCCTCTATTTCCACTCTTGCTTTCCAATCAACGGACTGCGATTAAATAAGGTTTCTAAACACTATTACTAATTAGAAGTAGTTATTACATATTTACTAATTATTGAAAAAATTATACGTATAAAAACTACATTAAATTAATTAAAAGTAAACACCATAAATAAAAAGCAAAATGTCTAGTGACTAAGTCCATTATGGCCAAAACTGGTCAGGTATTTACTTATTTATCCTATATCGTATATTTAATAATGCACACAAATAAAAACGGCACACTTAGACATGGAAAGAAACTGTATTTAATTTATCGTGTCGTAAAAGTGTATCTAAAACTACCAACATTTAAAACAAGAAATCGGTTAATATACCTAATAATATTTCCGTATGTTTTGTTATTCAGTACACATCCTGAGAAATATTGAAATCCAAATCAATTTACAATGCTGAGCCTTAATATTATGTAACGTTAACACGTAGATCTGCGTAAGCTAAATCACACTTTATTGCGTCGTAGCAAGAGTGGTTTTATTAAAATTCCTTTGAAGAGTAATTCTTCTGTATTTTTACTTCTAAAATATTCTGTAGCACAGCTGGCCGTGCCGATGGGGGAATGGCACTCGCTTTCTATCGCGCTCGCTGAGCAACGAGCCGTGGCATGGTTTTGTCAGAATTACCTTAAAATTCTCCTGGCGCCCTTTATTTATTAGATTTCAGCTTATTACCACAGAATAATCCTAGTTAAGAATTTATAGTAGAGTGAGGTGGTTAACATAGCGTTTAGTGATGTTAATATTTAGTATTTTCATAGAAGTGTATTACAAATTAGTGTAGCTATATCAATGTTTTATTTCCGGTAGGCAACCCATAACAAATGGCAACCAATGGCATAACAAATTAGTACAAAAATCTTGTCAGGGCGACGATGGGGGGGATGGCACGGGATTTTTGTATGTACAAATTAGCACGTCTCGTACGGGAAACGTTACGTATGCAGAGACCCTAATTCGTGCAGTTACTACTGCTACTAGGCAAACTATTCAAATGCAGGATTATTGATTGCTGATTGGGTCCTGCATTGGAATTGTTTGACTTGTTATCGGCTCGAGTAAGCTCCTTCAATTTAGAGCTGAGAGAGTAAGGTACGACCGACGTTTAATACGCGACTGATGCACTGAACAATCAGTGAAAACCGATCTGCGAAGGCTGCTAATTCAATTCCCGTTACAGTGTACGATAAGTGTACGGTATGTTTTTTTTTAATTTCAGACTGTAATCTGACGTTATGACTCCTTGTATTTGACATTTTTTTAGGAAGATGTGTCAAATCATAGTCTACAGTTAAAAAACGAAGTACCTATAGCTACTGTTTAGATACATAATAATATACTTAGACGAAATCTGCAGTAAGTCAGTTTTGGATTGTTGACAGAATGCAACTGGACTGACTTAAGAGCTTAAAGTTAAACTGGACAGGAGGGTTACTTCGGTTCGTTTCGATACGACAACGATACTGTCATAACGATGGTTTTACTGTCACCCTACTATCAGAATGTGACAGTAGAATCATCGTATGACAGTATCAATGTTGTATCGAAACGAACCGCAGTAACCCTCCTGGATTGGTCGGGGGTAAGAGAGAATGTTATATATCGCCGACCTCAATGTATAGCTCAGCGCTTGAATTGAAGTACACACATCAACATCGTCTAGGGATATTTTATATAAAGTTCTTAAACTTAAAAAATACTGGCCGATTTAAAAATATTTTAATGGGACCTTATTGTGTAGGCCTTATTGTATGATTCCAAATTTGAATTAAAAAAAAATAATTAAAAACATAAGATTAGCGCGGCAATTATTGTAGCTAGTTCGAAGGTTTAAATTTACTTAAGCATTTTGTTTAAACAAATTGAAGTTTTAATATTTTTTTTTTGATTAATTACAATTTAATACAACTGTATGCATCATGCAGCGGCGTCATTTAACAAGAAACGAAATGTTAAGGGCAGTAGGAATGCTCCAAGCTGGGGCTACTCAACGGAGTATTGCCGAGGAGATTGGAACAAGACAAAACGTGATATCAAGATTGTGGTCACGTTATCGTGCTACTGGTGAAGTGGCTGAAAGGCATCCAGGCGGAAAGCGGATAACTACCCAAAGACAAGACCGATTTTTGCAAGTGGCCGCGAGAAGACAACCAAATGTTACGGCCATGCAGTTGGTTTAAACGCTCCAGTCAGACCACCAGGTGCTTGTCAGTGACCAAACTGTGAGGAGAAGACTGCACGAGGCTAACCTTCATTCTCGCAGGCCGCTTCGTACTCTAGTACTACGCAGAGGAAATCGTGGACGAAGATTACAGTGGGCTAGAGAACATTTGCCTTGGGAAGATATCGAGTGGTCGGTAGTGTTGTTTACCGATGAGTCCCGATTCGGATTTCATCCTGATTCACGTAGAGTACGCGTATGGCGAGCTTCTGGTCGTGACAACCGTCTGCAACACCCTCAGGAGGTCCATCCATACCATGGCGGAACAATTATGGTTTGGGCGGGAATTCGTATTGGTGGAAGAACAGACCTCGTTTGGATCAGAAACACTATGACTGCCGAAAAATACCGTAATCAGGTGCTAGCACCAATAATCTATCCCCATCGACTGCAAATGGGCTAAGTTTTCACGCTCATGCACGACAACGCCCGTCCGCACACTGCGCGAGTGGTGACCAGCTGGCTAGAGGAGCACGACGTGTCGGTCTTAGACTGGCCCGCGCAGTCACCAGACCTAAACCCCATAGAGCACGCGTGGGATATGCTTCAAAGAAGGGCTTTGAGGAATTTGCCTCCAAATGTTGCGACTGAAGAGCAACTTTTTTTGCATCTTAGCAGGACCTGGGACAATATTCCGCAGCAAGATATTGACAACCTGATTCAAAGCATGAAAAACCGTTGCAGGGCCGTGATTAACATCATGGGTGGTTTCACTGACTACTAATTTTAACTTCAAATAAAAAAACCTAATAATTTCGTTTTACTTTATTTTTTTCCTTAGATAGACATTTTATCTTAAATTTAACATTATTTCACTTTTTGCGTTTTTTAAAATAAAAAAATATTTAAGCATAAAACAATATTTTGTTGTATTCTAAATCATAGTCTGATAAGTAGGCTTTACAAAAATATATACATGTTGTTTGTTAGTAAACACAATTTTTGAGTAAATTGAGAAATTCTGAATATCCCTAGACGGTGTTGATGTGTGTATTAGATATTTTGTGTGAACGCAATGTAGTTATATTAAGATAGGTATATTCAAAGAAATGTACCTATAAAAGCGCCTTGTTCTTACAAAATGGTGACAAAAGTTTGAGAATAATTCGACATCTATGTCTTTATCGCTCATCGAAGCAAGAGCGAGATGACATAAATACTTCACGCTATTGCTTCAGTATCTATAGCAATGACAAATGAGAGAATGTACATATCTAAAACTATCTCTTTTATATGACACATCACTAGGTATATTGCCCAAAAATGTATCACAATTTTTAGTAAAATATTTGGTACATGTGATGATGTATTCGTACGAATATAATATATATTTCTGTTCAGATTTCAAGCTGTCTCGCGAATTGACACACAACGTGTTGTTTATAAAATTGTTTATTTGAAAAGGGTAGTGTGAAATTGGGTAAATATTTTATTAGTGATTTTTTCACTGTCGTTTATTCTGGGAAACGGTACATTCGGCAAAGAACATTTTGTTCCTAGCGTGAACTTGATGATACGTTGCCGTTCGTGGCGATGTGGCTCGAAATACCCATCGATCTTTCTTAAACACAAATTTTTAAGTCCACCTTAATTTTTTTAAAAGTGTTATTTTATACGAATACTAGCTGACCCGGCAAACGTTGTTTTGCCTTTTAAATTATAGATAGTAGCCGATTCTCAGACCTACTGAATACGTATACAAAATTTCATAAAAATCGGTCAAGCCGTTTCGGAGGAGTACGGTAACTAACACTGTGACATGGAAATTTTATATATTAGATTTAACATCAATTGAATACAAAAAACAGACTATCATATTGTTTTTTTCTTGCTTTATAATAAAAATATTTAAATAATAAGAATAGGCACTATCAAAAACGAAAGTGGGTATACACTCTAAGGTCTACTTACAAGGTAAATCACGGTGCGGATGGCTTTTTATATTAAAATCAATGCAATAAGACAGCTGTGCTCACCAGCAACTTACGCATGGAGTTGAAATTTATATACCTACACAATAATTGTCACACATTTGATATTTATAGATATACCTAAATCAATGTGTGTATAATAATGCCTATTCCACGCTCGGCGCTCGGTTTAAACAAATCTTTCTTCTAGCTAGATACCCACTTTCGTTGTTAATAGTACCTACATAGATAAATTACTAAAACGACAACCTTATTTTGTAAAGTCGGTTAAAATAACATCAGCACGTAACATTTTACGACTTAAAACTTGGTCTGCAGCGTAAAGCACAGACTGGAATGACTGACAACATAATTTCCTAGTCTAAAAACTTCCGTAAACTACAAATTTTATGTCGACCGATTCTCTTCTTTTGTTCCCACATTGATGTTTAGGAAGAAAACAGGTTAATACGTTTGTATGCGGAAGCGACCGTCTGTCTGTTCTTGTCTAAAACCTATCTATACGTACAAAGTGCTGAAGGATCAACGCACAGCTTAAACCCAAGGCAAGCCGGAGGTGAGAAACAGTGATTTCCCCCTGAAGCACTCGGGAAGCTGCGGGGTAGCTACTCCCTGACACCCAGCCTCGAGGTCCCCTGCGGGCGATTATTATTTGTATTTTTAACTTTTATATGGGTCACGGTCTAAAATAAATGAATTTTTATTTAATTTCATTTAAACCACTGATAGAGAGTAAGAGAGAGCTGAAAGGGGAGTGTGTTCTTATGTGATGTAGGCATCGGATAAGAAAATATTTTTCAAAATAATGAGGACTTACGCGGTTGAATCCCTTACCCAAAAAAACAGAATTAAATTGTGAATTCCTTTTTGTGAAATATACGATATTAGACTCACTCTATAGTCGGTAATAATTTACCTGTTATAAATGTTTTTTTTTATTGTAAGAAAGAATATAATAATTATAGAAAAAAGAAACAGTTAAGAAAACTCTTGTAAAATTGACAAAAGTCTCTTTTGTGAAGCTCGAGACGCTACAATGTTGGTGTATAACATTTCACGCTCCGTCTACCATGTAACAGTGAAAATAATTTGTGCAAGATTTTCATTAAATTTAATATGTACGTACCGTACAATAGACAATATGAAGCAGATATGCTGATATATCTACAGCAATAGAGTTTTAAAATAAAAAGATTAATGTAGGTAGGTATATGAGTTAATAAATTATGGATCTGCTTTAGTCTCTTCTTCTTCTTTTCGTTTAGTAGTGTGGCTCACCTAGTGTTAGAGTTTTCAGGTTTCCCTAAGGCACCTAACTGGACCTAATTACCTAATTACTGCTATCAGAGATAATAAACGGAACCAACTGCTTAAGGTGCCTTCTGAAGCACAGAGGAGCTGGAGAAAGTGCTTTTTTGCCGCATAAATTAGTGGTCACCAATTTCAAGTAATGACCGCGGCAAACGTTGCTTAACCCGCCTCATCATTTAAGGTCGCAAGATATTTTAAAATTATACGATTGACATAAACTTTAAAGGCATTATTAAGGGACTTCTCTTTACTTTCTTTGTGGTAACTTCTCATTGGAGATTCTTATTCTCATGTCACCTACACATCAAGACGTGTCAAAATAATCATTTATTTGTACCTACACATATTGTAAACATTATTTCTTAGTGTTAATCCACACTTAGGAATACTGCTTTTTGAAAAAATGCTTTCAAAAACTTTAGTACCCGGCGGGGTACATCTTTAGTACCCGGCGGGGTTAATCATCTTACTTATTGTGTGTGGTATAGTCAATTCTTCATATTATCCAATCACTTGAAAACTTTTAGTACTTGAACTCAACCGAAAACAGTACTAAAGTCCGTGAAAGTTTAACAAACGCCGCGCCGACCAGTTCGGTCGTAAAGACCACGTTCGTTCGTCCGAACAATGTTGTGAAATTTCGTTGTGCACGCGGACTGTCGGGGGAAATTATGGTTTACACAGGTGAGACGAGAATGCCTTGATATTCAGTAGCTATGTGGTTTGGGTTGGGAATAAAATGGTGTGAAAGAATGTAGAGTATATTTATAATGTGCTGTGTGTGCAGTGTCCCGCAGTTTCTCCCGCGTATAGGTGCCGGCATCTTGGAAAATACTGGCGGGGAAGGGATAAATTTGCTCAATAGACACATTTACATGCGAATCCTATGAAAAATCGGCTTCTGTGCTTCCGTCATTTTTTTTCAAGATGTTTTCCGGTACCTTTATTTTCCGATCTTGAATTTGAAAAACCCTTTCTTATTGGATGCCTATGCCTCCATCATAAAACAAACACACTTTTCAAATTTCAACTCTCTACAATTACTCATTAGGCTGTGCGTTGATCCATTAGTCAGTCAGTCAGGACAAAGTATTTTACAGATATATGTAGGTAGATAACTACAACTGCCAACAACAACATTTTTTTTATATAACAAGGTATTTCGCCAGTAATTTCAATTTGCTTGTTCACGTTGTGTTGTTGTTGTGCAGTCCAGTTGAAATTAATGGTGAAAATCAAATTTAAACATGGTTAATACCCCGTTTTTTTTAAAGTGAAATCAACCAAGTAAGTTTTAAATCGTATATTAAATTGCCAACAACTCAAATCTGTAGCCGATCCCAAATTCTTTTACCAATTTACCGCCGACCTTTCTTAGAAGATGGATGATGATGAGTATAATGATAATCCACATCATTATACTCATCAGTAACTGTTGTCAGTTTGGCTTAGCTTTTGACTCTGATAGCCTTATTAATAAACGTGGAGTAAGGTCGTAATAATTTTTCCACTTTTTGTTTCTGTCTGTCAACTTTGAAAGTTCTTGACACGGAAAAAGACAAAGCATGTTCTCAATACTCCGACCATACTCCACGTTTGTTCATAAGGCAGTGACAGTCCACACAACATCTCTACTAACACAAACAACCACAACACAAGGAGCCTTGTTACCTTCAAGCAGTTTGTTGTACGACGTAACTTCGAGGTGAAGGAAGCGAATCGTAAAGTTTTGAATCTTAACTCGTACCGTAGTATAATGAAATAATGTATACAGTACGTATGTGTAGCTATTTATTTCTCCATAATAACATAATTGTCTATCTTCTTTTTAACCGACTTCAAAAAAAGGAGGAGGTTTTCAATTCGACCCGTATAGTGTTTGTCTGTATGTATGTATTTCGCTTTTATATAGGTATATATTTGTATGCGAATATGTCCGCGCCGTACTGCGGCATATGAAGTCCAATTTCGATAATTACTTTTTTATTTGGAAGTTGAGTGTCCTGAGTTGGTTCCATAAAAACTTGGTGATGATCTGATGAGTACCTTCGGAATGATGACCAGAATAGCATCCCAGAATGCAGTAAATTACTACTTTATGATGTACTTCTACCTATAGTATCGGCTCTTAGGTTTATTAATTAATGTAGAATTAGGTACAGATTGGTGGAGCACCTAAATTCACCTTCTCATCAGAAAACTCCTCGATTTTTAGTGGCAGTCGAAAGTACACTAAAAGGAAAAAAAAATATTTTTCTTCTCTATTACTTATATAAAAATGAATCTGGGGGCACGGTAGTGCCCCCGCCAAGACGAGCCAGCGAAGCGTACGGGCACTACCTACCTTTTCTCGAAAGGTTTCGTCTGTTTTTTGAACCCTCATAACTTGGGTTTGAAATATACCAGATGAATGTTATTCACGGGGTATAATGTCCATAGGGTACTTAAAAAAAAATACAAATTTTCAATTACATAGCTCCTATAGTTTAGATTTAATTGATATCTAAAAACCTCCAATTTCGTCACTGACTCACTCACTCACTGATGATCATCAAAATTCAAATGATACTTCCCGAAGTCCTAGAAAGCTAAAATTTGGTATGTAGGTTGGTATTAGTACACAAACAACTGGAAAATTCTAAAAGTTGAAACTTTCACCCCCCAACCCCTAAAATTAAGGGATGGCTATTTGTATGAACTTTCGCAAATTTTGCTGCTAGAGGTACTATAACTTCTTATTATAAATAATAAAATACAGAAATCAGGATTTTTAGTTATTCACCCTCTACCCCTCTACCCTTTAAATTAGGGGATGGAGTTAAGCGCGCGCACAGCACCTAATGTGTATTGGAGGTGCTAGAGGTATGAAAATTGATTGATAATTAGAAAGGTTTACCGCTGTCGTACAGTGATGAACAACAAGAATATTTTTAAAAGTTGTTTCGCTATCCGCCTGTGGTGGCCAAACGAGTAGTGAACAGTGGAAACATCGTCCTAAACGCTGTACCTACGGCATGACGCGTAAGTCGTTAATTCACGACCTATTGGAAATGAAAAAAAGAAATATATATATATATATATTTACTGATAAATAAATACACCCTACTTTACCTACTAATATTATGCAAACTGCAAAAAGAGATGAAATCCCCTCAAAAACATTTTCTATAATAAGGTTCCTCCCGTTGTTACCCTTTGGATACGAAACCCTAAAAACTCACGGCGGAATCCGCAGTAAGATAGCCAAAAGTCCTCTACAGACTCTGTCTATACTATTTATAGGCTGTTCGAGTCACGAAAAGAATAAATAATTTAAGTACCTAGCTAGGTATATAACAAAAAGAACGTAAATATATCAGCAGTACCTACAGAAGGCAGATACATTACAACGATTGAATTTTTCAATTTACGAGAACAAATTGATTGACGTATTCAAATTCGATAATCCCACCCCCCCCCCCTCCCAACCACCACCACCACCGCGCCGCCTGGATCGAAATATTGCAATGTGCAACAGCCACGTTTCCTGTTTCCGAATTAATAATTCATGTCAAAGCAATATGTAAGGGATGTTAATCATTTACGAGCATTAATTAATATGGCACTAGTCGGAATATCTTTTGATAGTTGAAACTCAAAGGGCCAAATGTCCAATCTGTGGACAGTGTTTTGTCTCTTACCGTGATAGTCAATTAGTCAATGGTACAAAGCGAAAATACTCTAATCAGTGACTATTATGGGGACACAGTCTACCTACTCTTTTCTCCAAACAAACTTTACAAACGTAGTCGACTGTTTCTTAGTTGGATATAGATATTTGAAAGAATATGTTTACCTATGCCATTAGTCCTATATCAGCCATGATCATGCCCCTACGTTTTGATTTTATGCATTTTCTTTTTTTTTTTGAACTTTATTTCTATTCTAAATAGAAAAAGAAAACATAGGGGCATAGTCATGGCAGATATAGACTTTATGGCATAAACATATTTGCTCTTATGTCTTTATCCAGGGAGAAAACAGTCGACTACGTTTGTATGAAAAAAGAGTAGGTAGACTGTCCTCTTAATCTGCGATTATTCCCCTCCCCCATCCCCCGATATTGTTGTTGGGTGGGCGAGCTCTGTGTTTGTGGATGTGATAGTAATTTTTTTTTAACAGACAGTTACTTTCACAATTATAATGTTAGTAAGGATTATGATGATGTAGATTTTATTATTAATTTAAACTGATAAGTATACAATTTTATAGACAGGCTGATTTACAAAAATATTTATCGACAATAATATTACGTTGCGGTCAAAATCATAACTCTCCCTTTGCCGTAATCGAGTTTAGGTACATATACCTTCGTGTGTACTTTTTTAACCTTTTCATGTAGGTTAAAACCTATGTTCGTTATAGAGTTCCGTACCCAAAGGGTAATAACGGGACCCTATTACTGAGACTCCGCTGTCTTTCCGTCTGTCCGTCCGTCCGTCCGTCCGTCACCAGGCTTTATCTCATTAACCGTAATAGCTAGACGGTTGATATTTTAACAGATGATCTATTTCTGTATATATTTTTGCGAAAATCACTTACAAAACAACCATATTTTTACTGACCCAATTAAAAAAAAATGTAAACAAAACGAATCCTTCGTTACAGGAAACTGTGTGATATAATATTAAAGCTAGGGACATAATATTATATTATGACATATGAATTTTCTGAAAGATAGCTGAGAATGCCTCTACTGTGAAAGGATTATGAAATTTTCATTGTGTCCGTCCTAGACATCCTTTGGGAAACAAAGGATTTGAAACCGACATGCGACGTGGCAATGACATGGTATTATAAAATTCAAAACCAGTTTTATGAATGGTCCGTGATTTATCATATGATATTTCTTATGTTTATTGCTCTGAACTTTCTACTAGAAATATTTTACAAGGAGAAATGCATCATCAAAAATCCTACCGCGACAGGTTCGAATCCTGTCATGGGACGATTTTCGAAGATGCTTTTTTTCCATTTCAATTTCTTCCTGTAAAATTGTTCTTAACAATGTGAATCAATGATTAGTATAATGCTCATTGGCCTAGGGTAAGGGTAAATAAATGTAAAACAGACGGACAGACGGACAGACGGACAGACAGACAGCGAAGTCTCAGTAATAGGGTCCCGTTTTTACCCTTTGGGTACGGAACCCTAAAAATAAGAAAACTAAGTGAATAAAAATAATATTTATTTACTCAGAATTACCTACAAAAAAGTTAACGATTCGTTTAGGTTTTCATTTTACTTTGAATCGATTTATCCATACCTACTATTCTCGATACCACAGTGACAAAAGGTTAGCCCTTCGAATACGACTGTAAAACGGGCTGACTCAAAACGGCTCAGGCTGACTCGAGGCTGACCGAGTTTTTCTTATAACTTTTAGTCTATTTTACACCATATTAGTCTCAACTTGGTATTCGATAACATAGGTCAACAGGGTTGACCCCTTATATGGCACAATAAAAATGGGCTTACTGAAGACGGGCTGAGGTTGACTCGAGGCTGACCGAGTTTTTTAAGCATAATTCTACCATAATAGTATTAACTAGGTGTTTGATGTGATAGGGTTTCCGACGATCGCATCCCAGTATAAATTCGGTAGGTATTTTAATCACCATAACTTTTGTCGAAAACAATTAAAACAAGCCCCTTAATTTACAAAACGTTCGCTGGTTGAAACGCAAACACACCCATGTTTGTGTTTTTTACACACTAAACACAAAACACATTGTACAACTGGTATCAATTTCCATGCGATATTGCCAGTAAGCATAAAAACTATGGCTAAAATTTATTACGGGTATACAAAATGGAACTGGAGCAAAATCCTTATCATTTATTCATCTATTTTGGTATATAAAAATATAAAAAGTTGTGTAAGTTTGAAATACAATCACGCGAAAACTGCTGAACCCATTTGAATCAACGTTAAACATAAAATTTGTTTGACACTGTAAAGTAGAAAATTATATAGCTCACTTATTCTTTGAAAATATTTTTTAGTAATTTACTGTATTCTAGGATAATTCTGCTCATCATTCTGAAGATTCTCATCAGATCTTCACCAACTTAAAATTGGACCAATTAGAAGTCGGTTATGAAAAACATAGACTGAGATAGGTAGGTTATAGTGCCTCAATGTAAGCCAAAAGGAATAGGATTCTTAATAGGTACAGAGCAGTTAAATATACCCTCAAAATTGCCAACGTACCTACTCCTTATCCAGAAGATCTTGGATAATTAACCAATATATCCTCAGAATACTTTTGTCCAAACTTGGTCTGGTTCTACTGAGATTTCGTAATCTAAGGTATAGTTAGGTAAGATCGGACAAGGAACCCCGGACAACTAAAACTATTTATATATGTTATATTTGTAGCATATATAAATAGTTTTTAGCAAGTTAAGTTAAATTTAAATTACTTATTAGCCTCAAGACTAGATTTTAATTATTGGTATGAGGTAGGTAATCATTCCGTTACGTCATAATGAAAAAAAAAACTTACAGCGTCCCCAACTATGCGTCCCCAACTATGGCCGCTTTGGGTAGAAATGGAGGGGTCCGCTGTACCGTTACGAGGAGCAACCGTCAGGGTTCTGTTTTTGACAGATCGTGTCCCCGAACGCTAGTTCGGTTCTCTATAAGGAAAGCTACCACGTGCCAAAGTGACACGGACAAGATCGGATAAGGGGTAAGACCGTATGACTTAAATATCTTTCAAAATAGGTGATATAATTCGTATTAGCCACGGTGTTTACAACCCCACACCGCACCCGACACCAATTTCACCCGGCAGTTGAAATGTCACCTATTTTGGGAGATATTTGAGTCGTACGGTCTTCCCCCTTATCCGATCTTACCTAATTATACTCTAATCTTAATCTTTGCCTATCTAGATAAAACGATGTTGTTTTAGATCACAATTCAATTTCACAAGAACGACTAGACCAATTTTTAAGACATTTGATTGGGTTTCCGAAGATCAAGAAGCTAAAATAAAATAAATACCTACCTACATCTCAGGAATTTAAATTTAATTTTATTTAAAATAAAAGGATGTATTAAATCTTTTGGATTATTTTTCTTTTCAAGTATTTAGACTACTTTCCCATCCCCCTTGTTCAAAAATCTACCCTCTGTACTTACTACAAACAAAAATAATGTCAAAACACATAGCAGACTTTTGATAAATAACTAAAGCTTAATAAGCATTAAGACTTCTGTCTAAATGCATTATGCTGAATGCAGCTCATAATAACCACTCATAAGTAAGGATTAGTATCTGACGTTTCATTTAGAGATCCCGAGGAAATACATATTATCGCCTGATAGTCAAGTCGCCCGATGGTCTGACGACGATCTTGTCGATAGACTTACGGGTAAAGCAACGCTTGGCGTGGTCATAACTTGGATGGATAACGTATGTGACAAGATATAATTTTCTCCAGCTACTCGGTGCTTTGAAATAATTAATATAAATTGGGGAGGTAGCTTAGAACCAGGGGAAGGACATAGAATACTTTGATCTCGTAAATCCCGCGGGATCGGGACTTACGTTCCGCGGGTGAAACCGCGGGGCGCAGCTAGTAAAATAATAAATAAGCAACGGGGTTAAAACCGCAAAATAATTCTTATTTTATATTATATCTTTCATTTCATTTCTCACTTGAGGCAACACACGAACTTTGGGCAACAAAAAATGTTTAATCTGCAGAAAATTCCAGAGTTTACCAGCTTTGCAGCCAAATTGTCAGTTAATTGTTGGAACTCAACTTAGTTCGGTTTTGTTTTAATGCAGTTTTCAAAAGTTTTTATTTGAGTTTACCGCAGATGGAAATGCCGAATGGAATAAGCGGCTTATTGTACCACCTAACTCCCTACTGAAAGGGGGGTGAAGCCACGATACTACAGCCGAACGTCCCCGACTAAACTAAGTTAGTTTAGCTTAGCTCCGCATTGTTGTGCTATAGTTTTTCACCGCAAACTATACCAGCTATGCTCACTTTTTTTCAATCTGGAGAGTTAAGCTGAACCAACTATTTATGTATTCTGTGTGAGCCACAGAATACATAGGTAAATAGTTGTTTTTTTTCGATTTTAACTATTTATGTATTCTCTGTTAGGCACAGAATACATAAATAGTTGGTTTACTCACTTAGCCTTTTTAATAAACGTGAAGTACGGTCGGATTAGTGAGAACATGCTTTGTCTTTTTCCATGATAAGAACTTTCAAACCTCACAGACAGAAACAAAAAGTGGTAAATTACTTTGACCTTACTCCACGTTTATTAATGAGGCTAACTGAGTTAAGTTGGTGGGGGGCGATCGCGATGACTGTAGTATCTACAAAGATATAGGTATACAGGTACTAATTTTGTTTCAACATTGCATTTACTTTTAAACCCTTTTATAAGGTTCCGTACCTCAAAAGGTAAAAAAGAAGATCACTTATAAGATCACTTTGATGTCCGTCTATCCGTCTATCAAGCATCGTTTTTAAACTAAAATTACGAAAAAAATCATCTCTATAAAACCCTACGCACACTCGTCGAAACTTCCAAATTGAAAGCAAACATTTTAAACCAACATAGTTCATACTCAATCCATACAAAATTGAAAAGGATTACCATCGGATAACAGCCATTGGAAAAAAACTTAACCCGTAGCTGTCCTTAGTAAAAAGAGTTTATTAAAAACTGGCCAAGTGGTAATCGAACTTGCGCACGAAGGGTTCCTTACCATTACCACAAAGAAATCACGTTTGATATCTAGGGCTCCACTAAACTATTTATTACTTTTTTTAAGTATAGGTCTGGCTTTCCCCGGGTACTAGCTTACCCGGGGAACTCGGCTCAGCCTTACAGGCAAAAAAAAAACAAAAAAAAATATACCTATCCTATGTCCTTCTCCTAGTTCTAAGCTACCTCCTTCAAAAAAAAATCCCATGAGTTTCTTGTGTCTTCTTCTCATTGGAGGTCACGTTCCGAAGACACAGTAGATTAAATATAAAAACTGACATTTCAAAGAGATATCTTGCTAATATCCGAATGAATAAACGTACTTTGATTTGATTTTCAAGACAGACCGACGGACAAGCAAACCTAGTTCTCTAATACCTACGCATATATGTTATAGCGTCCTCAGCTATGACCAGCAAGGGTATAAAGAGGGTGTCTGCTGTACCCCCGGGGGCAAACGTCAGTTATAGACCGATAGTGTCCCCAAATGCTAGATTCGGTTCTCTTAAAGGAGAGCAGACAGACAGACGGACAGTGGAATCTTACTAAAATCATCCTGTTATAACCCTTTCGGTACGGTCGGAACCCTAAAAAAATCTATCATTCCAAAGTACAGCGCAAACGTGCGGAACCATTCGTACCGACTTCAAATCCCCTTTTAATGAATACTCTGAGTAATATTCTATCTAGGTCGGCTGTAGTCACTGACCTCCATGGCACAAGTCGCTGGACAGGTCATAGCCCTCTAAATCCGTGAAACCAATAGTTCCGTGAACGGTCACCATCACTTTCAATAGAAAACGCGCGACAACATCGCAAAATGGCGCTAATCAAATCGGCACAAAGATCTCATATCATTTTGTATGGTAGGGGAGAGAGGGGCAAGACGGGGTTGCGGGCAAGACGGGGACTTGGCCTTAGATCACAAACTAATTGACCAATAACAATCGTAAAAACGCAAAAAGGTGCGACGGGTAGGGGGTCATAGTATGACGCAGTGATTGAGTGATAAAACCACGAGCATTTTATTTTTTTTAGAAAATACTGATTTTTGTCGATCACCTTGTGATTTTCACATTTTCATTAGATCGTGGCAGCATGAGACACAAGAGCATTTCAGACTAGGTTTAAAGTGATTTGTTTGTGGCAATGACTACTACAAAAGGTAGGAACTTGCTTATCTTCGTATTGCATGGCAGTTTTTTTCTGTACGAGTTTTAATTTAAAATGACCGGAGTGGGCATGATGGGGTATAGGGTACCCCATCTAAAATAGTTTTGAAAAAATTATAAAGATGAAGAAACTGGCACAGGAAAATAAGCACAATAAAAGAACAATGAGAACTTAAGAAAATTGAGATGACTATAAACCAAAACAACAATCACTTAAAGGAAAGGTCCAAAAAAGTATTGGTTGAGTCATCATCATACAAAAGTGACTCTACGAGCCTCGGTATTTGAACTACGATAAAATTTATGCTGCTTTTGCTGTATGCAGCAAATGGGCTCACTGTAGCTGTGTTGGTATGATCAATAAAGACAATGAAGCACCTGTAACTTGTTGTATCTCATTATACCCCTAGGGGGTACCCCATTTCACCCCGAGGGTAGGGCAAGACGGGGTGTTAGGCACTTTCCTAGTTTTTCACTGTTTTTTATTAAATCCATATTATAATGAGGTTATAAGTACTTAATTATTAAATACTGATTGCCAACGAAGATTAAGTGGATAAAAAAGTTATGAAAACACAATACTGTCATTGTTATTGAGCTTCAAACCTTAAGGACCCATCATGCCCCCCTCTCCCCTATACCAATCCAGCGTACTTGTATAGTTTTCATTTCAGTGGCTGTAGTAAATAAAAGTAGGCGCCCACTATCTGCCGCCATCTATTTTTAATGTTATTAGCGTGTCTGTCGTACAAAGTTATAATCTACTAAAGTTAATTGTAACTTTGTCATTGTGAAATAACCAATAAACTAGAAATGCAAGGTATAATTTCATGTTGAGTTAATTGTACACAATTTTAGTGCCTTGTAGCCGCGGCATAGAATAGGGTTACCCTATATGTTCGCTTGGGTGTTGTAAAAGGCGACTAAGGAATCTGAGGGAGACTAGCAAACTTTAAGTTCACCACGCGCGGTGGCAGATAAACTAGGGGGGTTGGTGTCAGGCAGGCGGCGGGCCGTAAAACTATTGCCAAATCTATTTGCAGACGTTATGGTCAATGGCGACTTACCTACTACACCGACCCCAAATAATTTGAGTCTTAGCGGACCCCGGGCTCCCGAGAGGGATGCAACCGGGAACATCGTTCAGATGAGAAGAAGAATTTTAAAGTCAAAAAGCGTTATAACCGACTTCCAAACAAGGAGGAGGTTATCAATTCAGATGGTTTTTTTTCGTGGATGTTACCGGATATCTCCCCCATCTGACTGAGAAGCCCCCATGTGTGTCGGCCATCCGTCCGTCATTCACCAGGCAAGTTCTCATATTACTGAGACTCCGCTGTCTGTCTATCCGTCCATCTGTCCGTCTCATGAACAACAACAAATACTAAAAACAAATTAAAACAAATATTTAACAGGGCTCCCTTACAACAAATGTGATATTTGAAATACAAACGCAACGATACCGCGATGTATTTTACGATCACTTGCAGTTAGCCAGGTTTTTTTAAATGACCCGATGATCAGGAAGTAGGGCGGGTTACACTATTAAAATCCAACAACCAATTCTAAAGTAACGACATACCTACGCCTTGTTACTAACAGTTTTAGTGGTGGTTAGGTACGTAACCACCACTAAAACTGTTAGTATCAAACACTAATAACAAAATAAAACAAATATTTATTGAGGCTCCCATACAACAAACGTGATTTTTAACATATACCAACGCAACGATACCGCTATGTATTTTTACGATAACTAGCCAGGTTTTTTTAAATGACCCGATGATCAGGAAGTGAGGCGGGTTACATTATTAAAATCCAAAGTAACGACACACCTACGCCCCGTACCTAACCACCACTAAAACTGTTAGTTACACCACATTACAGAGCCTCCGTTAACGAGCTGCTGTAATTGAAGGCTTTGCCTTGAACCGTTAATGGAAATCGTTACGTTACGGAAGGCTCTACATTTGAATCCGTTAGAGTAATTATTAAAACGGATTCATTAATCTAAGCATGGATTAACATTAAGAATACATAGATTAGTTTTATTTGTATGTTGTAGGGTACTTTGTTTTAATGGTATTCGTGTATGGAATCATGGATGAATATTTTTAAATTTAACTTGTTTTTTGGTTTTAGTCGCGTATATTAGTTTATATACCTACCGATTTCGGCTACAGCGTCTACATTTCAGCTATTTGATTTAAGGGTCCGATCTAATATTAGGTATGTGACCTCACATGACTTATGTGAGGACTTATTAAATGAATGGTTTATTGTAAACTTTTTAAATTCACTGGATTTGTTAACATAGTAACATTTTCCCGGGTCTTAATCGCTTATTATTATTTATCTACTTACCTCGCCGTTTCAACCATGCTACAACGGTCTTGGTCTCGATGTCCCCTTCTTAGTCCCTGAAGGTTATCATAATAATATTTGAAAATGGTACAAAATGTACATACCTCTAAAGTAATTTTTTTTTATTCATCTCTTCTGTTCGGAAAGTTTAATTTTCTTGGTTAAAAGATAGCCGGGCCCCGGTGGAAAATTGCTTTTCCATCATTAGTGTGGTAAGTACAGCTACCTATACTATGTTCTTTATAAATAAAAAGTAATAGAAAATTTCATAACTTTTGGCCCAGTGTTTTGGCAAGTCTTGTAAAAGATACTATACCCAGCCCAACTACTGTCCGCTTTTAAAACGAATCGTATTTATAACTGAACTAGCTGTCCCGACAGACGTTGTCCTGTCGTTTAGTATAAAAAAATAAAATTCATCAAAATCGGTTTAGCATTTTTTCTTTCATAAGAACCTTCTCCTGACAATAGCAAACACAACAAAAAAAAAATTATCGAAATCGGTCCAGCCGTTCACGCGTGATGTCGTGACAACGGAAAACGTTTCATTTTTAGGGTTCCGTACCTAAAGGTAAAAACGGGACCCTATTACTGAGACTTCGCTGTCTGTCTGTCTGTCCGTCCGTCCGTCCGTCTGTCCGTCTGTCACCAGGCTGTATCTCATGAACCGTAATAGCTAGAAGGTTGAAATTTTCACAGAAGATGTATTTCGGTTGCCGCTACAACAACAAATACTAAAAACAAAATAAAACAATTATTTAAAAGGGGCTCCCATACAACAAACGTGTTTCAAAAACTACAAGGGAATTCTACGATGTGAGGTCGCTTCTGATTGGTCAAGTCAAATCGAGTTGGTCATGGAATTCAAAATGGCTGCCCTATGTGTCAAATATAATCTGCCTTCACTGACCAAAGAGTTTCTTATAAGTTTCAGATTTTCTTTGAATCAAAGTTGTTGTAAACCATTTTAGGGTTCCGTACCCAATTGTGATAGTGGTACGGAACCCTTCGTGCGCGAGTTTCGCACTTGGCCGGGTTTTTATATATAAGAAGATAAAAACCAGCAAAAGACACCTACGACCGACCTCTGTCGCCCACGTAAGGAGATATACTCGTAAACAAACAGGCAAAGTCTTTAATTTAGTTTCGGAATTTCGAACGCAGAAAGATAATAAAAATTCATGTCTAAAAATAATATCCAATTTGTTCAATTCTAAAAATACCTATTTTATATTTAAATGAATAGATTGATGACTAAAATAAATTGATTTTCTTGTTTCAATTCGGAAGACCAAAAGAATTCTGCGGGTGGCCTTTTATTAAATTTTTCTTTGAAATCTTCTTTACTTACTTGGTTTTTTCCTTTAATTTTTATTTCTAAGGAAAAAAGGTTACGTGATTAAATTTATCTTTTTGGGTGTGTTATTTACAAAATCAAATCAACTTAAATTGTTCTATTGCTGAGTTAAAATGAAACTATTTCCATTCATGTAGTTTTGAAAAAATGAGAGTCGGATCGCGCACGAACGGTTCCGTATTATGACAATGAAATCACGTTTGTTGTGTAGGTAACAAATAAAACCTAAATATTTATTTTATTTTGTTTATAGTATTTATCGTAAGTAATAGCGGCAACAGTTTTCCATTATTTTTGACAATTTCAACTGTCTAGCTATCACAGTTCATGAAATACAGCCTGGTGACAGACAGACGGACAGTCATTGGATTCGAGTCTTAGAAAAAGCGTCCTGTCTTTACACTTTGGGCACAGAACCTTAAAAAGAGACTGTTTAACAACTCATCTCACCAGATGGTAAGTTGTCACTTACTATCTGGTGAGATGAGTTGTTACATCTTAGACCTTACACGGTGTCCCGTGTAAGGTCTAAGACGTAACACGCTTCTATAAAATACCTAGTCACACGTCGAACTCTAAAAAACAACACTGCCTTTTTCAGAAGACATAACCCAAACGAATTTTTTTTTTTTTTCAAAATTTTCAACCCAAGAAACTGGGCAAGTGCGTGCCTTGTCGAGCCACGCGCAGTGTAGATTTCGTAGTTTCCATAAAATAACAGAAATTGCAATTTAAAGAAAGTCGTTACTAATCACCAACCTTACTACCAATTTCAACGGAATCGGTTCAAAAAATTTCTTTTATTTTTCCTCTGTCGTAGAACAAAAGTTTTTTGTTTAGCTACAGAATTATACCTTAACCCAATGCTTGTTAACATCTAATGATACTGCATTTAATCGTATTTTCGCTTAAAAACGTTAACTAGAAAATCATTAACTACTAGTAATTTCGCTTTAATTCCTTATTTCTATCTCAAACCTAACACTCAAGAACACGTACCAATTTTATTGTACACCAGAAGACAATTCTGTCGCGCCGTCCTTTGCTTTTGTATTCGGTAGAAACGTCTCATATTGTGGATGACATTATCATGTTTTCCTAGAGGAATTCAGGCCTGGTAGGCTGGTTTCTAACATACGATTTTTATTATCGACAATCCGATAAAAAATTTAAGCATTTCCTTGGCGAGACGCTCGCGTTTAAAAATTGACTTTCTTCACCGAATTAATGGCTGCTATCATTTTGATAAGACTCGTTTGAAGCGCAGTAAGACTAGCTTCGTCCCGTAGTTTAATTCCCGATCCTGTGGGAATATCGGGATCAAAAGTAGTATATTACTCCCCGATGACGAAGCTTTTTATTGGTGAATAATAATTGGTGTTTATTTAAGAAAAGGTGGTTTAGAATTTTTGAAATAGGTCCAGTAACGGAGCCTATTCGTTACAAATAAACAAATAAATCTTTCTTCTTTATAATCCTACTTCCTACTAATATTATAAACGCGAAAGTTTGCATGTATGTGACTTTGTTACTCCTTCACGCAAAAACTACTAAACCGATTGCGATGAAACCTGGAATATAGATAGCTTGAGACCTAGAATAACACATATGCTAGTTTTTATCCCGATATTCCCGCGTGGTCGGGACTTACGCGGGCGAAACAGCAGGGCGCAGCTAGTATTAGTATAAATGTGTCATCGTTGTACAGATTCAAATCGCTTTGATAAATTTTTGCAGTATGAAGCCACTATAAGTCGTATCTCCAGACTCATCTGTTTTATTTCGATATTTAGGTCGCTTGGCGTCGTTTCACGAGGGTTTCCGTGTGTCGCAATGGTTAGCGCACTCCCTCTGTCACGGGCGAATTTTTGATGATGCCCTTTCTAAGGCCGCCCATTTGTGCAACTTATATTTTAAGCTTTGTCTTTACTCTATGTATTTGTGTTATGTTTTCTCGTCTTATGTTGTACAAATCAAGTTATATACCTATCTATCTATATACTCGACTAGACATATTTTTGTTAAATATATTACAATATTAGACGACCTCTGTGGCGCGTCGGGGATGAGCGCGACTGCAGTGCAGAAGGAGAGTGAGAGTAGAGAGTGAGAGTTCGATTTCCGCCGGGTGCAAATATAGGCTTAAAAATAAATATTTGTTTCTGGTCTGGGTATTTCTTATACTATCATCCGTATACATGTATTTATTTACAAAAAAAAGTATAATAGTAGTGTATCCATTGTCTAGTACCCATTGTACAAGACTAGTGCTTAGTTTGGGACTAGATTGAGCTGTGTGTAACGTCGTGCAGTATTTATTAATTTTGAAATTAACCTTTAGGTAGGGACATAGGGTCTGACAGGCCCGAGACAGTTTACGTTGACGTAAAATAAGGTACTTCCCCGTGCTTCTTGCAAGTCAGCAGCTCAGTAGCTTCAAGTTTGGTCACCAAACGCCCAAAAAGAAAGAAGATTGCATCGTCCGGTGAAGAACACGTAAGTTACATGTATTTAAAGTTTTGAAAGGGCCTGTGAGACCCTATGTCCCTAATTCTCAAAAAACAATTTTGTATGAACATTCGTTTTTTGTTATAGGTGATTTTTTTTTAATGGCTGATAATAGTGAAACTTTTTGTTATTTTTGTAGAAAATATATTACATTTTAAGAAAAACATCTAATTTTGTTAATTATCTAAAAAGAAAAATATTTTGTGGTAGGTACTGTAAGTGATCTCATTGAAAATTTCGTGCCTTTTCTCATTTAATTTGTAATAATTAATCTTTCTTTAATAAATATTTTAAAAATATAATCAATATTTATTACTTACAAACCAAGTGACCAGTTTAACCTATTTTTATTATATTTCTGTTGTTATTTCATATAAAATAACCTAAAACATTGCATTTTAGCATTGTTACAACGCTCAACGTTCTTCAGGATAGACAATATTTCTATCCTGAAGAAGAGACCTGGAAAGGTCTCGAAACGTTGAGCGTTGTAACAATGCTAAAAGTAATAAAAACCACGCGATTCAAACCGAAAAATGTCTTTAATTTCAATACAACATCGCGAAAACAGAAG